>CM054131.1:16481942-17969367 GCA_028751855.1 Ambrosia trifida
GAAAATAAAATAAACCTCCTAACTGTGGGATGATCAGATGCTACTGAAAACTTAATGTATTCCTAACATCAGAGAAGAAAGCTTTGACCCATCAATGGGTAGGTATAGATTTGGGTTAAGCATTCTCCAACGGTTCAAACAGGTAAATTTTGAAAAGTCAAACGGGTTGAAAGTCATCCAAAGGGTATTTGAAACGTATAAGTGTATAACCTGATAAATCATTTTTTGAATAATTTATTTTATCATAGTATTAACATATAGTTTTCATAATGACATATACGACAGTCAAAACGTATGGCCCTGTATTTACCTGAAAGAAACTTCAAGAAGGTTGCTCCAACCAAAGTCCGTGGTTTTACTGCACAAAAAAAACACATATTATTTCACAAAAGAATGGAACTCATGAACACATATCTTTAAAATTGGATTTTAAAAGTTCTTGTATGAATTAGCAATTTGTCATTTTAATGCCACAAACAAGATTTGCAATTCTTGTGTTTTAACAATATACAGATTTTACATTTATGAGACCTGCTTCAAGGTCGAGCATCTGAATAAGCATGAATGTAATGTTGACACCAGCTACAGCAAACGGGTATTCCCACATGGACCTGTCACCTTCCTGCTTTCTAAGAAGATCTTGAAATGATTTCTACATAAAATAAAGTAACTTAACGCCAAACGATAAATCAAAAGCTATTTTATGTGTTGAAACAAACGACATACAGGAAAATTCCTCGCAAAATACAATAAGTTCTCCAATGAGATAAATCCACCACCCCTATAACGAAACTCCATGCGATTAGAATACATATAGATCAATGGTAACTTTTATTTAAAAAATAATAAAATAAATATATTATAGAATTTAACCGGAAATCAGTGGAAGGATCTTTTCCTTGCCAGCCCATTTCCTTCCACTGCTCAGAAATCAGACCATGGAGCTCTTCTTCAGGAAACGCAGCTTTCCATAATGCTTTTAACGATTCCTAAATCAACAATCAAATACAAAATATGTGTTTATTCCCTCAACTCTTATACGAGTATATGACTATAGCAGATTAGTGGGTACACCTACTTGGTGTTCTGGAACTGAACTATCATATGCAATGTCTAATCTGTTTTGCAGCCTCATTAAGCAATCCTCCTGTTAGCTTTAAATAAGAAATTAGAATCAGAATCAAACAGCGATAACACATTAATAGGCCAAACCATAGTTATCAAAAGGCGATAGGCCTCGCTTGGGGCCTAGGCGCGAGGCGCAAAAAAAAAAACAAGGGCCTGAGATAAAAAAAAAAAAAAAAAAAAAAAGCGAACATAGAAAATAAAGTAAAGATATTTTAAAATAATACTATTTTTCATCTAGTTAGTATCAAAAGTTTTAAATATTGATGTATTAATGTATACATGTAGTTTTCCTTAAATAAAAGTAGAAATCTGGAATCTAGCCATAACTTTTTTTTTTTAACGAGAATAGCAATTTTTATTCAAACGAAATACGAAAGTTACATCACAATAGAAAGTAGACGGGCAACAAGCTGCGCCACCATAATTTAACGAATTTGGCTGGAAACTCTCCGGAATTTGGGAAACTAGTTGAAATATGCGCCTAAACCATCACCTAGATAATTAAAGCGCGATTTCCTCGACACAAAGCGCAAATGCATCGCCTCGCCTAAAAATGGGCCTAGGCGCAAGAGGCGATGACTTTTAACAACTAAGGGCCAAACAGATTTTTACAATTATTAAAACCCAAATGTCTACTTTATCTGTGCATATTACCAAGTAATAAAATTAAGTTACAAAAAAAATTCTAATGTCTTTATGTTATTAGTTAGTCTAAAACATGACCTGTTCAGGGGTCAAATCAAATGACGGGTGAGAATCGTCTTCTGTTCCCTGAGCACAAACACATGAAAGGCCTCTGCCGAGCCATGCTGCTGATCCTGCCACAGCCTCAGCTGTAAGTAGAGAGATATAATGCATAAATAAGTCTCTAAGTCATTAAAACTTTACAAGTTTTGAAGCATAAGATGATTAAGAAAACTAACAAATGGAAACATAGATAAACTCCAAAAAGGGACAACTAAATGTCAACTTCGTTTAATCAAACACGGCATGGTTATGAATTATGATATCAATTTACAGCCAACTTTTGAAAGTCCAACTATCCATAAGCCAAAAGCATCAACCAATTAATAATCATGAATGCTTTTTAATGTTTAGGTGAATAATAACTATTGGCTGGCATAATGAGCATGCCAAGGACTTAGAAGTCAGATATATCAATGTGCTTGATATTATGAAGTAGGGCCGCATTAAACAGTACCTCAGCTAGAACACATATACAACTTAAAACAAGGCCCAACCTTGAGTATCAAATTACATGTCCCAGAAAGGAAACAATCAGCTAGAACACATATTCAATATTATTGAAGACGGCACATTTAATAAAGAAAGTGATAACCTTCATATCGCTTCCAATGTAAAAGTCGAATCCTGTTTAAAAGCGAGAACAGATCCATACTTAAAATTCTTTATTATAACCGTGCGAACCCGATACCAGTGGAAGCTAGATTCAAACATAAGATCTCTGCTAGGGGCCAATGTGTTGTAGCTCAACTGGCATTGGAGGGGAAGTGAAGATTTGAGTTCAGAACAAGAGGTCGCAAGTTCAAATCCGATCACAACCGGCTTTACTACAATGCGCCTTCAGGTGGTGGGTTTTCCCTAGGGTTGTACACGAGCCGAGCCGGGCTAAGCTCGAGCTCGAACTTAAACGAGCCAGCTCAGCTCGGCTCGTTTTTCTCGTCGAGCTGAAAAGCCGAGCTGGCTCGAGCCGGCTCGTTTTATTTTTTTATTATTTCTTTACAAAAATATATAAAATAAAAAACAAAAAAAATTACAAATATACATGTATATTTTTTTAGTTTTCTAATATTTTAAAGAATGAAAGGCATACTAAAAGTATTATACGTATAATTTTTGTTTTTTTCTATTAATTTTCATATTTTATTGATTAATTAAAATTAAAATGCTAACACTTCAACCTTCTCTCACGTATTTTTTAATTTAAACATTTAAAAATAAAATTAATACGAATAAATAAAATAATTCGAGCCAGCTCGCGAGCACACGAGCCGAGACAGGCCTAGCTCGAGCTCGTTTACAATCAGCCGAGCCGAGCTGACTCGTTTTTTTTTTTTTTTTTTTTTGAGCTTTTTTTCGAGCCGAGCTTTTTTCGAGCGAATTTCGAGCGAGCCACGAGTTGCGAGCTTTTTGTACACCCCTAGTTTTCCCATAACTGGAGGTGGTAGGCTTGGCCTACCGAGCGCTGTCTGCAGTCGTGGGAGTATGGAGTTGCCTTTTGCCACCGGGTTACCGCAGTTAGCCAGGTCGTTCAAAAAAAGATCTCTACTAGGGGGAATCTTGCCCTTACCACTACGCCACTTCCATCCTTAAAAGAGTTAAGACTTCTTGTGATATACAAAGATGATAATTTTAGGCAGATAAAACTAGTAACAAGTAATTAGCCTTCAGATTCACAAATCACAATTGCTTGTGCAAGATTCATATTTACTGTATATATTCATAATTTGGAGACATCATAGTACTTACTAATAACTATGAGCATGTTTGGCTCTCTTTATTTCCACCTCCTTATGACTTATAACTTTTCCAAAAAATTAATAAGTTAAAAAAAGTATTTGGATAACGGAAAATGACTTAATCTTTTAACTTTTTGTTTGCCTATGATAAGTTGTTTTAGAAAAGTAATGGAGGGGTGACTTTTTAAACCTCCTTATAACTTATTAATAGTTATTTACCTACATGCCCTTCTTATATCCTTTTACCTACCCTCCTTAGAGCATTCACAATAGCTTCCCTATTTTTATGTGAGAGTGGCCCTCAAATCATATGGGATGGTTTTGAGGGGTTGTGAGTGAAGAAAAATAGGGAATCTACTGTTGATCGGTATATTTGGGGTTATTTAAGAATCTTTTGGGGAAAACTGGAAACTCTATTTATTTTTTAATATTTGTTGAAAGTGGTTGTGAGTGGAGGAGAGAGAAACTGTAATAATTTTTAATGTAATATGTGGACTAGTTGTGATTGGTTGTGAGTAATGGGGGATGAGGAAGCTACCGTGAATGCTCTTATACCCTTTTTGATCATTTTACCTAAATAAGTTAAACCAAACACTTTTTTACAAAATAACTTATCAACTTATTGTTTTTCCCAACCACATAAGATAATCCAAACACTTTTCTAAAAACTCCTTTTAACCAAATGTCCTTTTCGACTTAAATAAGTTTATCCAAACATGCCCTATAAGTCTATAATTATCTATTTCATTAGAGCAATATATTTTTCTAATTTAATCCCTTAATCTAACAAGAATTCACCTTTACATCTCAATAAAAGAATATAATAATAATAATAATAATAATAATAATAATAATAATAATACCTGAAGTTGTATGACAAGTGTTGGTTCTGTCAAAGCCTTGAGAAGCCCTTCTAACCGCTACAAATGATCCAACACCTCCTCTATCACCCATTTCCACCATAACCAACCTCAATTGCAACTACCCATTACTCCCTCCAAGATAATAATATTAACAACTGTAGAGAAAGGACGTTGACATTGAATCTTGAGGGAAGAATGTTGGTGATTTTATGGGATTTATCTAAAGTTGTATGATGGTATTAGAATAATAGAATCTTGATCAAGGTGTGTGCTTTATTTGCTCATATTGTTGTGCGTGTAAGTAAGTATATGTGTCTATGAATATCAAGTGAGAGAGTAGAGAGAGAAGGGTGTAGTGTAGATTTATATTTGGGTATGTTTCTCTCTCTCTCTCTCTATATCTAACTATCTGTCACGTCGACTGATGCTGATGAGTTTATGTATAGTACGTGTGTTGTGAGTGGGAAGAACACGGAGATACCATTTTTTTTTTTTTTTTTAAAGTGGTATTCGATTTAGATAATTTAAAGTTTCCATTAAATAACAATTTTAACTTTAACGTTGGACAAAGATAATTCAAATTGGACATATGAATGTCAAAAATTAACAATCCGTTAAATATAAACTAACTGGGTTAGTGTAAGCTGACGTGACATTAAAAAAATCCAAGTCAGCATGACACCTCAAATGTCGCGTTAGCAGTGGTGTACACATCAGCATGCATTGTCAGCTGTCACGTCAGCTTATACTAACCCAATTAGTTCATATTTAACGGATATTCATTTTTTACACTCACATGTCCAGTTTGGATTATCCCGATTCAACATTAAAGTTCAGATTATTATTGGCTAATGTGCCAAACTTGGATTATTTAAATGGAATACTCCTTTAAAAAGCTATATTTAAGGTTTACATTTCTTTGTTTTAAGTGGACATAACGCCCCACTTACGGTGTGCGCATATAATGTATATATGTGTGGCCTTTGCGGGGCAAAAGTAAAGTTGCACTAGTTTTAACGTTATTTTACTAATTTCGTGAAAATAACGTTAAAAACGACGGACGGTTAATCATGCATCATGTGGTGGCGTGGATAGCCAAAAGACAAAGGAGTACATGCACTGATCAGGTTTGTCCCGATTGCTAAGTGTTCTGTGCCTTATGTCCAAGGCTTGATACCAAACCACATCGAGCCGGAGGTCTCACTGGAAGCAGCCTCTCTATTTTTAGGGGTAGAGGTAAGGCTGTCTACATCTTACCCTCCTCAGACCCTACCTTAGCTTTGCTATAGGTGGGATTAACTGAGTATGATGATGATGATGATTTCTTTGTTTTAAAGCAATTATATTGGGTTTTGAAATTATAATATTGCTTCTATCCCCCCACACATACGTATATCTGGATGGTAGGTTTGGTTCAATTGATAAACCCATTATAGTTAAGGTGTTGTTTCCTTCGAGGTCAAAGGTTTGAGTTCCGTCAAAAACGATTTGGTAAGTTTAAGTCATACATGTATCATGTAAATGTGTAAAACTAAACCGTAAGATCAAGCTTTGAGTATAGCTTGTTTAGCATGTTAGAGTTCCAAGTTTGAGTTATGCTCGTTGTAAGCTATATATTTAAAGCTCGAGCTCAATTCATGAATAGCTTACTAAGGGGCTGTTTGGTTTACCCCTTAATGGTTTCATTAAGAGGCTACCTCTAAATTGGTCAGAGGTATGTGTGTTTGGTTCACCAAAACACAACCTCTTAATGGTTCCATTCAGTCTGAATGGTTCAGCCTAAAGAGGATGCTGAATGAAAATTTAGACCCCTGATACCCTTTTTCCTCTCTTCTTCATCTTGCAACCAAAAACCATTTATCTTCTCTCTGCTTCATCGCAGCCACTACCACCCCCACCCTCACGACTTCCCACCTGCTGCCACCCCCACCCTCACGACGACCACCACCTCTCACGACCAACCCTAATCAGACCCAATACACCTCACGGCCCCCACCTAGAAATCGACCCCCACTCACCAACCACCTACCCGTCTAACCACCACCCCTCACGACCCCCACCCGAACACTGACCACCACTCACCCGATTGACCACCTACCCGTCTGAACACCACCCCTCAGATTGTTATGAATGCTCTTGAGATACAACCTAACAGTGAAGGTTCAAGATTGTTATGGTGCATATTGTTATTAATATCTTTTTAATAATATGCTCTTCAGATACAACCCTAGGAATAGGATTAGGACCCTAGGAATAGGATTAGGAATAGGAGTGGAGTGAAATTGGAGGTGGAAGTATGGAAAAAACTTTGGAAGAAGAAATTAGCTTATGAAAGAGAGAGGCAAAGATGGATTTTTTTTATTAATATAAAAGGGGTAAAATAGTTATTATGTATAGTTATTCAGCGATACAGCTAAACAACGCTTAATGGTTCAACACTTTATGGGTTCAGAGTCTCTTACCCATTCAGACCTCTTACTGATTCAGCACTTACTGGTTCAGCACTTGCCAAACAGCCCATAAATTTGACGTAACTTGTTTATTATTATTATCATATATATATATATATGTGTGTGTGTGATTATTTATATCTCATGATTGTATATATATTAAATAATTATTTTTATAATTATTATATACATTATGTATTATGTAGTTATATATTAAGAACCTTCAATAAAAGTTATTATATTTATATAAATAATAGGCTCATGAGATTACACGTGTATGCATGTAATATGTGGTGTTACCAAAGCTTATATGAGTTAATGTCGAGCTACCTAAGCTTATCCGGGTTCATCGCACCTTAATTAACATCACATGTCCTCATCCGACAAAGATAGTCCCATATAAGTTCGTTTTTTGAAGTGACAATACAAGACATATTATAACAAACAAGTAAACAACTAATACCCTAGAAAGGTGACTAGACTTGTGGGGTTTGCAAGGAACGGACAACCTAGATAAGTATCACCTTGTTCATATTAGTGACCAAGGTAAGAAAGACCTTTACATGAAATATGCAAGTTATCTTTTAGTTACCCGATGTGAGTCAAACCAAACAAAGGTATATGCAACCTTCCATTAAATAACATATGAAGATACTCTAGAACTTCTAACTCGTATCTCATATTCACTCCCAAATCAACCCCATCCTATCATCTCTCACATCATCCCTTATATTTACTTACACGCTTCTATGTTACGTATACTCTTATCTCGTCGTAAAGATCTAACTTAGGCGTTGAGCGTCATAAATACTTGGTCACATACCGGGAATGCTAAGCCCACATTCGGATGTAGCATCAATAAAAAATTAGGCTCTTTTTTTTTTTTCGATAGATATTTTTTGTTTAATAAAAAGTACTATTTTATGAGGTGTGGAAATATATGATGCACATACCCAATCGTTTGATTTCTACTTCAAAATGGACCCGCATTACATTTTCAACTAATTAGTTTTTTTTCCAATCACTCAAATATGCCTCAATGTTGCAAAATGGACAATCCCTTACCTTGATCTTGTATATATATATTTTTTTTAACGGGAGTTTCTAGATTTGAGTGTGAGATCCCCGCACCCCCACACAAGGGGCCCTCACCCCACTATGACCAGACTATCTTGTATTTAATTTTTTTTGTCGCGTGAGTTTTCTTATTCCCTCATCATTTATGTAGTATTATCTTGACATTATTTAGTGAAGTTAGGTATCCAAAAATAAACATGTTTCTGGACCAAGCCATGTTTAGGCCACACCTCAATCTTCATTTATTCTCACTAGTAGAGAACCCGCGTGTTGCTGCGGAGTCGACAATACGGAGTGGAAGGTAATTCAAACTTTAAAACTTCAAAATCTTAAAATGATCTCTAAGTGTATAATACATAAAGGCAAGTATTACTACATGAACATTGTGTAGTTGAGTAAAAAAGTGTGCAGTTAGTAGTAATTAGCCAGTATACTTTTGAGACAAAATAACATACGAGAATTTAGGTATCAAAGTTTTTCAAAGCCATCCCACCCAACAATTTTGACTCTCTACTTGCGAGACCAGCCCTCGACAAAGGACTTTGTGTGTCACCTCCACCCTACTTGTGAGTGTATCTAATTTTAAGAGTTCAATAATAGGCTCAGTAATCTTTAAAAAAAATTGAGTTTAGCAGTGGTTTTTGTCTCTAAAGTTTTAAGACCATATAAATAGCCAAACATGAGTAGCTTCGATGTAGTAGTTGTTGCTGCTTATCAATGACCATGGCTGTAAACTTTCAACTAATGGACCAAAAATGTTGGCAAATTTCTTTAGTTATCCTGTGTGTTTATTTAGTTTGGGTGAGTTCCATTTTCATATAAAAGTTAATTATCTTCTAGGGGCATTTAGGAAAGAAATGTGGTAAAATTTAGAAAATTGTAAAGAAATCCTTGTATGTCATTTTAACTTTGGACAATTCAGACATATTTACCCATGTCTCCTCCTTTATAATGTAGTATAGATATAGATGTTTGATAGTTGATGCCAAACTCTTGGGCCTATACTTGGATAGAGAGAAGTCGATTTAGATGGTTGACGCGTGATGGAATGGAAATTTAAAGATATGAAACTCCTATTAACGCACAAGTGGTATATGTTTTTGAGGTTTCATGGGCTGTCGAGATAACATAGATAAAAAAGGCTAAGAGCACTCACATCCCATCCATCAAATGTATGTGAGTGTGTTTACCAAATTATATGGGGTGAATGTAAGTGGTTGTGAGTGAAGGAGAGAGAAAATATTTGATGGAAGCACTGTTTCACCCTAAATATGAAAAGCTACTGTTCACCCCTAAACATATTTTAATATTTTTATAAGTAGTTGTGAGTGAGGAGAGAGAAAATGTAATGATAAAAATATTAAAATATGTTTAGGGGTGAACAGTAGCTTTTCATATTTAGGGGTAAAAGTGTTTCCACCAAATATTCTCTATATCCTCCACTCACAACCACTTACACTCACCCAATATAATTTGATGGACATACTCACATATATTTAATGCTCGGGATATGAATGCTCTAAGAGTGAGGGAGTATATATAATATAGGAATAATGGAAATAAATAATCCTAACTATTCACTATTGGCCAATAACAGTCCCAACTACGAAAATCACCAATATTGGTCCCAACTTTCGACATATTGGAAACCAACGGACCCAAACTAACGGAGGCTAACTCCGTTAGTGTGATGCTGACGTGGCATGCCACGTAGGATGCCACATATGATCATTTGCCACGTGGCATGCCACGTAGGATGCCACGTAGGATTATTTTGCCATGTGGCATGCCACGTAGGATCATCTTGCCACGTCAGCATCACACTAACGGAGTTAGCCTCCGTTAGTTTGGGTCCGTTGGTTTCCAATATGTCGAAAGTTGGGACCAATATTGGTGATTTTCGTAGTTGGGACTGTTATTGGCCAATAGTCAATAGTTGGGATTATTTGTTTCCATTTTTCCTATAATATATGGGTTTACAATTTCATCAAAAGAATATTAGATTACCATTTGCTTCTTGACGCCGAAAGTTGTTTCTTTCCTAACCAGAGTCCAACGGGCTGTCCACATAAATTTTTCGACACCAAAGGGGCAAGGGTTCGTTTTTAGTAAATTAGGTTTTGCTATTCAGAAAGGGGTGACAGCGCGCTTGTTACCGTCTGTCTACTAGCTTAATGTAATTTGTCAGTTATGAAATGAAAAAGTCATAATTAAAGATAAAAAAAAAACAATATAGTTTTCATAATCATACTACATATTAGCTCTTTATAAAAAGTATTAAATTAAAAATTCTCAGATAAAACAACCCAATTCAACTCATTTTGATCGAAACCCATTTAACCCATCACACAAACGAGCCGATCCATTGCACGGCATCTGGATTCCATGATTCATTGTCACATGACCTTGATATCCGGTCTATATGAAAGTTCACAAAATTTTGGAGATCATGAATGAAGCTTTTTTGGGCGTAACATTGATGGCTAGGGGGGCTCAAAAGAAACACAGAGCACTATGCTATATTTTCTTTTGGAGATTGTGAATCGGATCACACATTAACTTTGAGAGTTTGAGGAGTTTATATTATCCCATGACTAAGGCAATCTCAAGAACAAAAAAAATATGGATATTTCGATCAAATTTAAATATAGTTTTTTACTCATAAAAATACTCTACGATGTCAAAAAGCAAAACAATATTTACAAGCAAAGTTAGGCCACTAGCAACATAAAAAAACACAAATATGGGTGTGTGAGAGAGTAGCCTAGAGTATAAACCAAATAATCTTAGGTGCAACTAGAGGGGTCCATCAGTCTATGTGATTCATGAACATTCAACCAATTTTTCTACTAACAAGGTTATTTAATGTCACATTCACTCCAAATTAACGTTAGTAAAGTAGTTGAAACGAATGTAAAAATTAGCATTGTGCTAAACACCACGTTACATGAAAAACCATAACATTGTCAATTGAAGAACAATTATGACGTTGGTAACATGTAGTTTGTCGAAAGCTAAACCATAACACTGTCAATTGAAGAACAATTATGACGTTGGTGACTTGGAGATGACACTAGATGTGTTGTCGTGTTTCTAGAATGTGGAGATGGTTTATTACTTGTGATAGTGTATTATTGTGGTGAATATTATGCAAGTAACAACATTATAAACTTTTTTTTCATTTTTATATATATAAAAAACAATTGGCAATATTCATAGATGTGAATTATAAAACAAAAGCCCACCAACAAAATTGGTTACCACGTACAAATAGAGGCAGACAATATAACTGGTTCCAGAATCAAAACCAACGCTGGAACCAGCTTGATAAGAACCGAACTGAACTGTCCCGACCCAAACTGGCGGATTGTACTAGGGTTGAACCGGTTAACCCTGAACCGAACTAGGAAAAAATCAAACTGTTCATTTCCTCTTCAATAACCATTTCCAACTAAAACCCAGTTTCGACCACGTTTGACACAAGTCAAAACCGGTTCTAAACCCAAACCGGTTTGTGCACCTCACAACAAAGATTGCAACTTTTTTCCTTTCCTCACCCAAACGAGAGGTGCACAAAAAAACTAGTTTATAGAACTGAACCGGTCTGGGGCCGGTATATTCCAAACCGGTCCCGATTCGAGATCCAGCCTGACGGTTCCCATTGATTCCCCTCATTTTTCAATGAACCCGACCCGAACCGCTTTATGACTGTTGGATCGGCTGCAACGGTAATATGACAATTGGGGCTCGATTTTAACGTTCTTTTTTGCAACAAATTTCACCATTTTACCACCCTTAGTTAGTATAAATAGGTTTTAGATGTTTGGGTTGATCACAACACTAAAAAATGCAAAAAAACATACCCGAAAACGCAAAACTCACTCTCGTATACTCGTTTCTGTGTTCGCTTTGCTTCTTTGCTACTTTAGTGCTTCATTTCACGGCTTCATCAAACCCATATGTTACCGTTTCCTCAAACAACCTTACCGTTGTTCGAATTATTGAGACGACACGAAACACCGATCTTTTTGGTTAAGAAAACGAGTTTTTTGATTTGTGTCTTGTGTCAAATGGTGTTCAAAAGACACGTTGTAGAAAATATGGTATCATTTTCCAACCAAACGCTAACTCCACCTTAAAAAGTCATAAACTTAAGTATTAAAAGATCGTTAAAGTTGACCAGGTAGATAGTGTCACACCCTCAAATTTCTACTGCGGGGTTTACACCGCGAGGCGCATGACAAACCAGGATCCCATAGCCATAAGTCACATGAACGACTCTAAATGCCCAACCATTTAGTTCGTTATTGTAAAAACCAAGTTTTAAAGTTTTAACCAAACCAAATAATAGTATAGCGGAAGCGAATGAAAAACAGTAAATAAAGTCTGCGCAAAACACCGCGCCCAAAACCAAAAGAATAGTAAATGTGCAAAATAGTTTAATGTTTGAGACCCATGAAATGATGCATGACCTAACTGTGCTCCGTTCCTAGTTACCTACAAAAGCATGCTATCGTGTGTCAACATAAAGCTGGTGAGTTCACAAAGTAAAGTAATTTAATATGCAAATGCACTGGTTTTCCAGAAACCACGTAAGTAAAGTAATAACGTAGGTCCTCCAGACCAAAAAGTTAAAGAGTTGTCAGTTTAAGTGTGTCAGGGGTAGCTAGCCCACTCAATGTAACTAAACAAGATTATTGGGAAACCTTCAGAAAAATAGTTATTTGCCTCAATGACTGGCGTCTATCAACACCAGTCGGAAATTGTGGTCAGAAGTTCATGCCCGTGCCTCAAGCACCTCAGACATGAGGTTGCTGCATCAACCTAATAGCGCTATCAACTAATACCCCGTTCGCCTCCAGCGATTAACCCAATAATATGCAAGGACTTCAAATGATGGAGTGTTTAGATTACAAAGGACCAATAAGTTTTAAACTGACCGAAAACCCGATCCACACAAGGAATCGTAAAACCGACCCACACAAGGAGTCCATACCTGAGTAGTCCCAACTGGACTAGAAAATGTTTACCAAAGTTGTCTCTAATCCGAGACGCATGCTTTTGAGAAAAAGAGTAGTGAAACTCACCTTAACGTGCAAGCAAAAGAAATCCGAACCGCAAGTAAAGTATGCTACCGACACCCTAATAATAGTGTCACTAAGTGAGTATAGGCGTGATATCCTTACACCATATAACTCGTTTGTCCAAGGCGTTTTAAACGTTCAAAAGTGTGTATGTGACGCCTAGTGATTCTACATGCAATAGTAAACCCTACGGACTCGTTGGTGAATGTATTGGTTATAATTAGTTTCTACATTCCGTATGTGTCTCAAACAAGTGTACTTCAGTTACATGTCAATTCCATACCATTTAAGACCTCAATTAATCACATAAGCACATAATACACAATCTGTGTTTTCAGGACAGATTGTGCGCCATCAAAACGAATTTATTTAAAATAGTAAATCAGTGAGTTAACCTCCCAATTTTTACTGAATTTTCTTTGGGATTCACTCAACAATACCTATTTTTTTTGTCTTCAATACAAACACAAAAATAAATAAAATTCGTCTAATTCAGCTATGTCCAGAAAACCTTCCTAACAGGTCAGTTTGGTAGATAATTTTCCAAAAATTGTGTATTCATCCAAACGGGATGAATCCACTTGGAAAACTCATATTACTCCAATATTAACCTTCTGTAAAAATTTCACAACCCAACTCTTAATAAAACTTGAGTTATGATGTTTCAAAGTTGACTCAGTTTGATACCCGAAATTCTGACCTGACCTATTTTCAATGAAAATTCCAAAAACGACTCAACCGACGTCCAAAATACTTGATTTTACACATTATGAAAAGCTAAGACCAAGTGTGACTCGACCATGCAAAGAAAATACCAAAATCATTATGTTAAGGTCGTGTTACAGCCCCTACAAGTTCGTCTAATCATTCTGTCCAGATTTTAGTTTCGCCTAAATCATACTTTAATCGACTACCGTGTGCATAAAAACAATTAACAAACATCAATCATCATTACCAAACATCCCTAATTCTTATTATGATCAGATTCTACTACTAAACATGCAAAGATCACAACTTTAAAGACCAAAACATCAATAACTTGCGCAACAAGTATTCTATGATGTTACTAATCGTTTATTATTATGTTTGATCCGTTTAATCTTCAAAAACTCCATGTTTTAATGATTATTAAAAACTTTCAGACCTGGACAAACTTTGTTACATGATTTTTATAACAAAAACACAAGATAAAAGTGTAAGGAATCAAAGATTATACCCTTGGCTCTTCGATTCGATCAACCGTGCGCCTTTGGAGCTTCCCAATTGATGATCTTGAGCCTTAGCAGGAGCTTTAGGGTTAATATTTCGTGTGGGGCAGTAAGGGGGCGATTAGGGTTGAGTTTAGGGGTTGCATGGGGGTTAAGGATGCTTAAATAGGAGTTTAAGGCGGTTTAGACCCGTCAGACACGTGCGAGCGGCCGCTCGGGCCCTGTGAGCGGCCGCTCACAGGCCCGAGGCCCTCGTTCGTGTCTCGTTTCGTCACCCAACGCGTTATCCTTCGACGTTTTCGTTATTTCGGACCGTAACAAGTGCAACCCCATGCGTTAAGACCCTAATCAACCTCATACTCCACTTTTAGTGATTTTTATTAACGTATTCGGTTTAGGTTCACATAATCACGTATGGTTTTCACATAAGTTCCTCAAATATCACAGAGACACATAAGTTCGTTATTCACCAACGTCCGAGGTTCACTAATCATGTACCCGATATTAACTCACAACAATGCACGTGTGTCCTATCTAGTTAACCATAGTTAAGTATAATGCAAGGAACGTAACTAGAGTTTAGTTAAAGTGAGAACCTGAATTTGCGGGGTATCACAGATAGTGCTCAAACGTTGATTGATTGATACTCAAGGTGAGATAACAAGGTTCAAGACCGAATGGTGAAGGTCGTGATTCAAGAATGTTTGTCGTTCTCCCACTTCGACAATCTTCGCTTGACAAGCTTGATTCGTGACACGCTCCAACCTCGTTACAAGCACATAAGTCGTACTACTCTAAAACACCATTGTATGAAATTATGTTGGAGCTTAATGGTTCTAACAATATATGACTTTAATGAAAAAAATGATTTGTTTGAGAAAATAATACCCTTAATAGTTGAAAATTTTCTAAAATATTGTATAGACATGCCACACTTTTTTATGTGTGCCTTAGCTTTAGACATGTGCTTAAATATTATGGGGGTTTATACTATAACCAGTGAAATAAGTATGGCTTTACGTTTGTGTTTATCAAAACCAAATTGGACAAGCAACACGTAAACTTTTTTGATAATAATTTGCAAGCATTGTATGATACTTATTTAGAAAAACATGGTCTTGACTTATACACCCAAATGCACATGGGATCAATGGAAGGTGAAGAAAATTGGGGTAGCTCGAGCCGGGGTAAGTTTAAATTTAGTTTGTTTAATATTGTGAAAAAACAAACGGCTATGAAACAAAGGGGTGAGGCTGTAAATAGTGAGCTTGGAAGGTATAAAGGCTCGAATTTACTTCAACTATGTCGGCCACCGAATTTGAAAATTTTGATATCTTGGCTTGGTGGAAAGGAAAGCAATCCAAATTTCCTATCCTTTCCATTATGGCCATGATCTACTAAGTGTCCAAGCTTCTACGGTAGCTTCATAATCAGATTTTTCTTTTAATGGCAAGGTGCTATCGATACGAAGAACAAGACTAACTCCCTTCCGTTGGAGATGTGCATATGTTTAAAAGATCACTTGGACGCGATGGATCGAGTACAACATCAAACATCTCTTGAAGACCAAATGGAAATTGAAGAGCGAATACATGATGAAGAGGTGAAAGATGGCCTAAGTGAACCCTTATCGGACAAAGAGCTAGCTTAGGGTGCGTCGATGCACATAAGTAGTTTGGACGAATATTAATAAAAAATAATGATGGTAATATTTGGATTTTTTTTTTTTTTTTTTGTATTTCATTTTTCTAGTTTCTAGTTTCGAAAACCTTAAAGTAATAAAAGTCGTTTTTTACGTTCATTTTTTTTCCTAAATGTACTCGTAAAAACCGATTAAAAACCAAAATCAAAACGAACCAAAACCAAATCAAAACCGGTCTTTCCAACCAACAAAATCGGTACAAAACCGAACCGGTAAAAGCCCAAACCGGTTCAGGTTCATAAAAAGACTAAAATGTGCACCTCTAGTCTAGGCTGTAACCCAAACAGTGAGTAAATTCATATTAAGAGCCCAAACACTGACCCATATTTGCACTACTAATCCACACGTGAGGCCCATATGCTTCAAACTCAACTCCTTAGCCTCTTCTCTCCTCTGTTACTCCACAGCCGACTTCCGGCGAACGTCGCCGTTTTGCTTCTTCCCTTGTCTCCCTCTTCTCTTTTTATCTCAAATTAAGGTTCTTTTCCTCTCTTTTTATCTTCTTTTTCTTATATTATTATTATTTAATATGCTTAACACGTCACTATGTTATATGTGTTCATATGTTTTCTTTGCTGAATATATGAATTACATAATCTATTTAACACATTTCATTCATATTTCAACTCACAATGATATGTTCAATCACTTTAGAATTAAAAAGATTTTTTTTTTGTTTATAAAGAATTCATATTTATTATAAATTTTATGGTTTTATTTTTTACAGACAGGAGAGAGTGAATTCTTTGCTTTCGGCATTGCGGGTCTGCCGCTGTTCACCAGCAATGGTGAGTCTTGCTTGTCTTCAATATCCTGTTGTCTTTTTAAAAATTGGTTCTTTATGGTTGTTTTTAATTACACAAATTGCTGGGAGGAATAATTGAATAAAGATGATGCATTGCAGCTTATTTCGATCGCAATTTTGCATATTAAGTTGTGTAATCAAGAACTGTATATCAGTATATGTTTGCATTAGGTTTTTGTTAGGATGCATTGTAAATGTTATTTTTGTTGTAGGCATGTTATAATATGAATCAATGATAACAATTTTAAAGCTTTAAATTGGATTGTATGTCGTAAACTAAACAACCGCTGTTGACATTTTTTTGGTTTTTAATTTTGCTTAAGAAATGCCTCCACCGCTTTCCAAGTTAAGGTGATCATGGTGAAGTTTTCTTTCTTATTTATAATGGGATAATGAGGACCTGATAAACATATGGAAATAAGGTTATAGACACTTAAGTGTGTATTTTTGGATGTGCATTTAAATTGTTTATTGTGACTTGAAGAATAAAGCTACGAATAGGTAGGCAATTTTACATTTATTGCAGTATTCAGTTCTGAACACACAGATAAAAGTGATTATGATTCTTTAGGTTCTAAGTTCATCTCCCATTTATCTGAATAGGATCCCAGTAGCATACTACATCCATAGTTATCAAAGGCACAAGGCGCACTCAAGGCGCTTAGGCTCCACCTGTGGCCTAGGTGAGAAGCGCAAAAAAGCGCGGGCCTGATAAAAAAAAAGCGCAAATAAAAAAATAAAAAAAATCACCAAATCATTATAGATAACAATCATCTTATAAAATAATATAAATATAAACTGACTGATTTAGCCATACCTACTAAAAGGATTATCACTTCTTTGATAGCTATGTAGTAGACAAAATCAGTTGGTGGTAAATCAATGAGTTGAGGTGTTTATATATTGAAGAATAGTTCAATACCTATAAGTGTTTTAAAAATCAAAGATATTTACAAAGGAAAGATTTGATTGAGATTATATATATCTCTATAAATTGGTAAGTATTGGTCGATTATATTAGTCAGGGGATTAGGTCAAACTGGCTTTTTTTATCTAGGAGCGAAAAGCGGGATCTGGTGGCTTCTAGGAAATTGGTCGCCTAGGCGGTCAAGGCGATGGCTTTTGATAACTATGACTACACCTACTAAATTGTGCAACACAAAAAGTTTGTATTGTATTTTATTTTATTTTTTGTAATTTTTTTTGTTTTAGTAACTATAATATGTGGGAACACAGAGTATGTACCATTGTCATTTGAACTATTTTTGCATTTGGCTCATATATGCCAAGGAAACTTGTTGTTTCTGGTTCCAATAATGTAACGAGACATTCAACATAAATAGTTGTATAGCAGTTCAAGACATGTCAACTGTTAAAATCCATGTAATTTGGGCATTCCTTAGTAATTTCTGATAACTTGCACGAATTAATCCACATATATGCTGCTGATAAAACAACCACTCAACTTGAAAGATGTTGGAACCTGATAGACTGCAATATGGCTTATACTTTTTATTCATTTTATTTAAGCCTAATTCTTCTAAGTATATGAATTATCAGAGCAGGGCATTGCATAGTTTTTCAGGCACACGTTTATGCTGTTCTGGAGGTAAGCATACATGCGAGAGACTTTTTGAAGTTGATTTTAAAAGGGTCACCGTATCTTGCATTTTCAACGGTGGACGTGCTAAAGCTTCAAATTTCAAGCCTCTAAAAAACTATTTTCATTCAGGAAGTCACATTAATCGGTCTTATTCAGCCTTCCCTTTTCAACCACTATTTCGAAGTAGCTCCCGAGATAACATGTTACCAGTGAATTCAATTAGTTATGGTCTATCCAATGGTGGATTTGGAGTTTTTGCACCTTATAAAGGTGTTCTTTCCAAGAGGCTTTTCTCTCAGACTCCAAGAGCGATATTACCAAAAATTGCTGTCGGCGATGGAGAAAAAAGGGCGAAAACTACATCTTTTCTTGCGTTCAATAAACACTGGACACAATCTAAGAAATTGGCTCAGAAGAAGCGGTTAGGAAATGAAGGAAAACCACATGTTAAATCTAGTTTAAAAGCTGTCGAGAATGAGAATATAATTACATTAAAAGATCCACCTGTTGAAGACGGCAAGAAAGAACTCAGTGAAGGGCAATTGGCTAACAGTAAACCGAAAAAAAAGCGACAACCAAAAACTAAAAAGAGTCCAGAAAAGTCTACTGTCGCTTCTGAGGAACCGACTCCCCAAGCAAGTTCTAGAAGTGCTTCTCGATCAAAGAAGTCAAAGTCCTCCAAAAGTGACTTGGAGACTGCTGCTTCAGAGGTTAGTAAAAACTTAAATATTATGCGTAAGTAAAGTGGTATGTAGAGGTTGCAAAATGGGTGTGTTGACTGTTGAGTGGGTTACGCCTATTGCTCATTTTTTTAAAAATAAAATAACTTGTGTGCCAAATAAAATGTGTGCCAAACATTATGTTATTTCAGTGATAATCTAATTCTTTGAATAAAAAATCAGTGATATAATGTAATTTGAATAATAATTTCAGTGGTTATAAGTATACATTGGGAGAATTTTGACCCATTTAGCACTTTTCCTTGTAAGATAATTCTTTTACTTTAATTAGTTTGGCCAGATAAAGATAAAACATAACCAAAACTACCCATTCTTAAGTGAATGGGTTGTAACTGCCTCCATCAGTTGAATGATTTTAGCAATATGTTAACGGAATGTTAGCGTTTCCAGGTTAGCTCAAATGGAAAGCCTACTGTTGAAGTGAACTTGGAAGAGGAACAACCGAAAGGGGCAACAAAGAAGACTACGAAAAGAAAACCCAAAACTCAGCCCAAATCTACTATAAAGTCAAATGAGGCAGTGCAAATATCACATGTCACTGAATCACCTTCAATTTCAAATACCAACACAAGTGCTATAAATAAGACATTTAAGCCGTTGTATCCTCCCACGGGTAAATCTGTTGTTGTTGTGGAATCTGTGACGAAAGCAAAAGTGATTCAAGGGTATCTTGGGGATATGTATGAAGTTCTTCCTAGTTATGGTCATGTAAGGGATTTGGCTGCTAGGTCAGGGTCTGTTAGACCCGATGATGACTTCAGCATGGTTTGGGAGGTTCCTTCTGCTGCATGGACTCATCTTAAGAGCATTAAGGTTGCATTAACCGGGTATGAGACCTTATTCTCTTACAAATCCTAATATTTAATGTTTGTTTATCTGTTAGTTTTATTGAATTTACCCAATTTTAAATTTTAATTACTTATTATGGTCATCAAGTTGGAAATTTATAAAAAAATTCAACCTTGGTTGTTTGTTATCTTAATTGGGCCAAAGAAAATATTTAGCAAAAAGGGTTGGACCGAGCAGCCAATATCTCTCCGCGTTAAATCTTTTGGATTTACCTGTTTTACGTGTTAGATATTAAACAACCTGCTGATCGCTTGCATTTGTATAATTGTATTGCCTCTCATATCTTTTTTCTTCTTTTTCAGAACTGAAAATCTTATCCTTGCGTCTGATCCTGATCGTGAGGGTGAGGCTATTGCTTGGCATATCATCGAGATGTTACAACAACAAAATGCTTTGCCTGAAAGTATTAATGTAGCCCGAGTTGTTTTCAATGAGATAACTGAATCCTCTATTAAACAAGCCTTACAGGCTCCAAGAGACATTGATTTTAACTTGGTTCATGCGTATCTTGCCCGCCGTGCACTTGATTATTTGATCGGGTTCAACATTTCACCATTGTTATGGAGAAAATTACCAGGTTGCCAGTCCGCAGGTAGGGTCCAGTCTGTTGCGTTAGCTCTTATTTGTGACAGAGAGACCGAAATCGATAAATTTGTACCGCAAGAATATTGGACGATTGAAGGTGATTTTAAGCACAAAAAGGGTTCTAGAAACTTCTCATGCCCTTCTCACTTGACACATTATGATTCCAAAAAGCTAAACCAAATGTCGATCACTTCTCGTTCAGAAGCAAATGATATTGAAAACATGGTAAACTCTTCAGAGTTTGAAGTCGTTGGATCGAGTAAAAAGAACTACAAGAAAACATCTTCACCTCCATATATTACATCCACCCTTCAACAAGATTCTGCTAGCAAACTACATTTTCCATCATCATACACCATGAAACTTGCGCAAAAGCTATACGAGGGGGTTAAGTTGCCAGATGGCGAATCAGCCGGGTTGATTACATACATGAGAACCGATGGACTGCACATGTCTGATGGAGCTGTTGAGGAAATTAGGTCATTTGTTAAAGAAAGATACGGGCAAAATTACATCCCGAATAACGCTCGGAAATTTTTTAAAAAGGTCAAAAACGCTCAAGAAGCCCATGAAGCGATTCGGCCTACTGATATAAAAAGACTTCCATCAATGCTTTCTGGAATTCTTGATGAAGATGGCTTAAAGCTGTATACTTTAATATGGGCTCGTGCAGTTTCATGTCAAATGGAACCTTCGGTTACCGAACAAATACAAATCGATATTGGGAATGCTAACAGGTCGATTATGTTCCGCGCCACGAGCTCAAGAAAAGATTTTCTAGGCTTCCAAGCTGTATATAAGGATGTTGAAACTAAGATAATAAAAAATTATGATGAAGATCAAGAAGACGAGCATAACATGTCATTAGAGGCTCTTAATAATTTGAAAACTGGTGATCAAATGAATCTTGAGAAATTAGAACTTAAAGAACATCATACTCAGCATCCACCTCGGTATTCCGAAGGTAGTTTGGTAAAAAAGATGGAAGAGCTCGGTATTGGTAGACCGTCTACATATGCAACCACGATTAAAGTTTTGAAAGATAGAAATTATGTAACTTTAAAAAGCCGAGTACTTTATCCTGAATTTCGTGGGCGTATGGTTTCGGCCTTTTTGTTTCATCATTTTTCTGAGGTTACGGATTATAGTTTTACGGCTGATATGGAAACTGAACTTGATAATGTTTCGGGTGGTATGACCGAATGGAGAGGTCTGCTTAGAGATTATTGGACAAGATTTAGCAAATACTGTGAAAAGGCTAGTAGTGTTCATATTCATCAAGTGGAGAAAATGTTGGAAAAAACATTTGGTGAATTTTTGTTTTCTTCTCTTCCTGATCAAAGTAGAACATGCCCAAGCTGTAAAGAGGGTACTTTAAATTTCAAAGTTAGTCGATTTGGTGCGGGTTATTTCATTGGTTGTGATCAACATCCTCACTGCAAGTAAGCCCTATTTTTTTTTTTTTTTTTGTTGTAAAAATATCTCTGCCAGTTAATTTCTTGTTTTTTAGATTTCATGAAAACAATTATAGACATTTTAGCTCTACTCAACTATTAAATGCGGTATGTTGACCGGTAGACAACCATAAAAAGTAATAAATTAATATACTTTCAACTAGAGGCGGCAAAATGGGTGGGTCAGGTAACGGGTCAAAACAGATTAGTATTTGTATTCGTTGACCCATACAGTTTCCCCCTTAAGTTTTGACTTCTTTCATATTATAACTAGTATGCAAATATTATTCCGAAACTTTATTATATTAATCATAATCTTTTCAAAGGTACATTGCTAAGACATTATATGGTGAGGATGATAATGACGATTCAGGTCCAGAAAGTGGGAGAACGGTAGAAGAACCAAAGCTTATTGGTCTGCATCCTGACTCTGGTGAAAAGGTACATACGTCTCTCTTATTATCATTTTTGCTTATTAAACTACTCTTTTGAGAGAGCTTTATTTCCTAATAAATGGCGGTAACATATATTCATTTATTACGTCTCACTCTGTGCTGTTCCTTGGTCCTATATTATTCAAGATTCTATTAAAGGACGGTCCATACGGTCACTATGTTCAGCTTGGTGAAGACAAAAAAGGACACTTGCCTAAACGAGCTTCTGTTTCCCAGGTATATCGACTAATTTGTTGAATCACTGAATTGTATCTTGACTAAATGAGTTTCTGTATCTCTGTCGATCTTGTTCGGTTCGCTAACAGCCTTGAGCCCTCGACTTTAATTGCTATGCCAATATGTTTATTTTAATAGTTTATGAATTATTAGCTGCCTGTGCACTCGAATATTCCCTAGTGCGATTGTTATCATATACACGCCATCAATTTTATACACTGTTTGAATTTGTCTTGATACTTATGACCCGAGTTTGATACTTGATAGCCTTATTTATGAGTTTTTTTTTATGTTGCAAAAACAGATTCCAGATATTAGCTCTATTACGGTGGAAATGGCTCTTCAGTTGCTTCGTTACCCCATCACTTTGGTATGCTTCTATATCGGTGCATTAAATTGCTTTAAATGCCACCTTTTTTCGATCGACTTTGTATTGTTATTCCAGAATACAAGTGACCATATCAACACATTAACTAAAAACTAGTTGATTTGCTTTATATATTTAGCGTGTAAAACCAAAATGTTTTGGGTTGAATCTCGAATAGGTCAAAAGTCGGTAAACTGGTAAAGTATTCAGCATATTGATATAATAATAAATTGCATATTGTTTATGTTAACATGTGTCATGTGGAACTGTTGTTAGGGAAAACATCCAGATGATGGTCAACCAGTGGTATTGAAGCTTGCAAGACATGGATTATCGGTAAAACATAGACGTACACAAGCACCAGTACCGAAGGTATGCTAATATCTGTTCATCAATATTCACAAATAACTTCTTCAAAAAGGGAATGGGTTGAATCATGAATGGGTCAAACGGGCCAAACATTGTCAAAAAGATGCATTTTTAATGTGTAAAATTCAGTGTATTACTTGTTTGACCGTTTAAAGTGGTCATTTTTAACACTTGAACATGGACGCAGAACACAAATCCAGAGGACATAACGCTTGAGAAAGCAATGAAGTTTTTGATGGGTAAAGATGCAAAGCAAACCGGGCGGCCAAAGAAGAACAGAGATAAGGAAGCAGAGGCAGTTGAAGTTTTGTAGTTTTCGGTATATATTCTTCACAAGAAGAAACCAAAATAATCATTTTATTATCAATAATTTATACGGATTTGTCGAAGAATTTTGATACCTTGGCTTATATGTTTACAAGGACATTGTTTTGGACAGTCCGTGCCAATGTATTAGGAGGTTAATTTGTACCATTTTTTGTTATCTTGGACTTGTATACAAATATTCATCAGCTAAAATTAAAAAATTTATGAAAGTAGAAATTTTACAGTTCATGATGCAAAGACTTTGTAAGTACAGGCTATATCATAAAATTATGATAATTAATGACTCGTTTGATGCTTCTAACATAGAGAGTGGGTAGGGTTAGTGGGTATTTGGTTACTTAATTATTTTATACGTTACGAGTTAATTGTTTCGTAGTTCTCTACTTAATATCACATGTCAGTGCCAATCACCTTGTGGTGAAGTGGTAGCCCCATGACCTTCTAATGTGGAGGTTATGGGTTAGAGTATCACCTAGAGCAAATTTATTTTAGGTTGAGCCAGAGGTTTTACCATAGTGGGTCTTCGCCTTCGGGCGGTGGGTTGGCGGGCCGGGTCACCAGCGTTGTCTGCGTTCGCGGGCGTGGGGTGGTCTTTTGCTATTGGGTTTACCCGGGTGTGACTAGGCTTTCGTTGGTCGTTAAAAAATATATTACGTGTCATATAGAGATTGTTAGATGGCTGCATAAGCGACTTAAATACCATAGTTAAAACAAAAGACACATGTTTAAGCTGTTCTTGCAGTTTTTTTTTTTTTTTTAACCTTAAGTTGGTTAATATTTCTTTTTTCTCGACAGTTTGCTGCAAACTGACTGACTGCTACAACATGAGTAAAGTCACATGCTCGGTACCAAAATTTAGGCGACCTAGATTCAATACACATGAACCTTCTATAGTTTCATTGACTTTAGACGACCCGGACTCAACACATGAACCTTCAATAGTTTTGTTGACCAGTATAAGTCGCGTGTTTAATTAACACATAATTGCCAATGACCCCAACTCAGTTGGGGAGAGGTGGGAGGGTTTACTCCTTAGGGAGGTTCCTGCCCGGGAGAGGTACACGGTTCGAATCCTAGGGCCAGCAAAAATACACCCCTTGACGTTGAAAGGGCTTATGCCCTTAGGGACGATGCGGAATGGGGATTCGAAACGGGTACCGAGGTGATGTCCTTAGCCAATCCAAAAAAAAAAAAAAACAATTAACACAATTGGATCAGGTAGTGTTTGATCAGGCTCAAAGTTGAAAAATCTTATTTATTTTTAGTGCGTTGAAACTTGCAACCGAGTTCCATTCATAAAAAGCTCGATCCATCTTGTGCCTTGTCGAGCTAAGCTTATATTGATTTAACTTGTTTTATTATTTACAAACATTAAACAATGGAGCTAACGAGCAAGCTTACCTTGGCTTGAGGTCGGTTTACAAACGGGATGATTTTGAGCAAGCCACAAGCTTTTTGGACAGATTAGGATTTGTCGGTTTATAATATAAACAGGCCAAATTCGATTGCTTTGAACAACCCTAATTACTTATTAAGTTATTAATTGTTCAATTCAGGTTTTATCAAGTCTAAGAGGTCAAATACTTTGTAAAGTATTTAGCTTTAAAAGGAAGGTCGAAAGCACTTGTAGACTTGTAGTGTAACGAGATTTGTAACGTTTTTAAACGGATTTCTAAATTCGGTCCAAATCATATTCTTTTATAAATGACCAGATTCGGTTTTCAAACAGTCCTAACAATGTATTTATTCCATAACAAAACAAACAATTTTTAATAACTTATATCTGCGATTTTTGTCTTGTTTCACAAGTTCGGTTTGTAACCCATTCTATCTAGGCAAATGATCCATCTATAAAACTCTATCTAAAACGTATATAGAATGTTTCATCACCGTACAAACAATAAGTTAAAAAATCGCCCCCCTATGAACAAACACTGAAAATTGTCAAAATCCAGGCAAAACTGAGAGGTCAATTATACCTCTAGGGAGTTCGGATATTTCTCTAAGCAGTGCTAGTCTATTCTTTCTGACCTTTTCGTCTTCCTGCAAAATTTAAGCGCCAACAATTTATTAGATTTTTTTAAAAATAATAACATCCATTTGACTAAGGTTAAGGCAAGATGAGCAGTCCAGTTGTGATCCCTTATAAAAACATATTTATGGTTATGTTGACTTTTAAAAGTCAACCATAGCACATCCAACATTTTTATATTTTGATGTAGATCTTGGAGCAATTTTAAATAACATTTCTCCAGGTACTGTAATCATATATAGTGAAAAACAATAATCAAACTTTATTCAAGGATTTGAAGAGTTCGTGCGTTTAAAGCTATAATACCAGTTTGGTTGACCTAAAAAGTCAAAGTGGCTGTATTTGTTGAAAATTAATATTGATGGGGATGGTATCGACAAACCAATAATTACAAGAACTAAACCGTGAGAAACGATTTAGTTTTTAAAAGTAAAGTGTTTGTTTATTACTTGGTCAAGGTAAAAATGGTGACTTTTACGAAAGTCTTTATAATTTATTTGGTAAGTGCATTTTGAGTCTTTGCAAGGTAGCTTTGGATCATTGTAGTATGTGTATTAAAGTGTGTATACTCGATCAAATTTCCAACAAAGTCAGTAACAGTTAATTTTTTGTTATTTTTCAATATTCGCGGGAACATACCACCATAACAAAGACATGAGTGAAGAAATCTTCGAGTGGCTGAATTAGTTGCGATGATATTTCCACAAAATCGTCCACCTCAATACCTGAAATATTTCATAGAAACAAGTCATGAGAAATGCAAATTCTATACATAATAAAGATAACAAACAAGAAACGTTTATGAAACTAAAACCAATACTATCAATAATTTGCAACTACGGAATAAGGGGTAGTTACGTTATTGAAAATTTGGGGAAAAGGAAAGGTTACCAGGGTGTATTTTTCCTCTAATAGACAAGAAAGTGCTCCACAACATTTTCTCTTCGTTTGTCTCAAATGAAGCTTCAACGACCTAAAAGAAGCCAAGTCAATATCGTTAAAAGTAGATGTTTAAAGAAACAATGGAAAATGAAATAGGTGACAAATGGGCGGGTTAGATAACGTGTCAAAACATGTTTGGGTTAAAACGGGTCAGGTACTCGGGTTGACCTAAACACTTTCTATTCAGTTTTAGCTGCCTTCCACAAATATGTTGCAAAACACAATTCACACATGGTATAACTCCATGATGCAAGTGTTGACGAAAATTTGTGCAACAATTGATGATGAGATGTACCTCTGTGTCAACATCAACATCCTTTCCACGAACAATTCTTGTTGGTCGAGAATATGCTTCAACCACCTTTGGCAAAAGCTCACCTCGTGACAATGCATCCATCTGTATGTGTTATATGTTAAATTAGAATAAAAATAAAATTTCCTAGGCAAAACCTCAGAATACTAACTTGAAAATTGCAGAAAAATAAGAAAAATATCGGGAACGTCTTGTAAAAAATGCAAAAGCTACCACTGTGAGATGTCACATGAAATCTACTATATATTCATTTTCGAGCACACAACCGAGCTTAATTTACATATTTGCTCATTATCATCATTACAGTTTACAAAGTATAACGCTAATGATTTCAGCTTACAAAGTACTTCCAATTCCAACAGTCTAAAACTTTGAAAAAACTATGGATGTAGTAAAGTTCCATGATTTTCATGGGATATAGGAAGTTATAAAATGGATTTAAAGAAAATGCGAAAACACTGATGAACATCTGCAAGTGGCAAAGAAAATACAATAAAAACAGGTTGCTTACTTTATATGCAGATTTTGCTGCCAAACCAGGCCAATTCGCACGCTCCGATAAAACCGCACGAACCACTTCTGGGTTTATTCCCTTGTCAACCTAACATTACCAAAGAAAATGAACGAAATCATGTGAACATTTCATCATATTTAAGCATCTGAATCGACATTTTGGTTTTGAAAAGTCAAATGAATAGCTCATTAAACTTCATAATTGACAAGAATCATGTTCCACGTGTACAAAAAGTGATAACTGCCTTAAAACATACACGTCAAGTATAAATATAGTCACTTCGGGAAAAAAGACATAAAATGTGATGCCAATTTGAATTTGGATGAAACGTTAGAAAATTCAAAACTGAAAAGTTAACATATAAGTAGACATACCAGAAACTGTTCAAGTCTTCTTGTAACAAACTGATGCACCTACAATCGGAGAAGAAAAAAGAAAACACTCCATAAATAAAAGGAACATCTAAATGTGTTTGGCCCGTTCCCTTTTTTACCAAAATCATGTTGATTTGATCCATTTGAGATAAAAAAAAAAACAACCCAAATTGACCCGTTTATATATAAATGGGTCAAAATTGCTACCTCTATAGTTGGGATAAGCCATAAGGCACAGAGCTAGTAAGAACCGTAAAGGATATGCTTACCTCATCAAGTGTTACGGGATCTATTTTTAGGGATTGAACGGAAGCAGCAACTTCCAAAGCACGTTTTAAGTCAAAGCTTCTATCTTTTTCCACCAAGACTTGGACCTGGAACAGATCAATACTTAGAAGTTAGAATGAATCCAAAAGTCAACAGATAGGAGTTGACTAATGCAAAAGTCAGATGACTTACAAGACCATAAGAGATCCTTCGAAGTCCAAATGGGTCATTAGTCGAGCTTGGTTGACAACCGGCTCCAAACAACCCGACTAGGCTATCTAGCCTGCCAAATTATAGGAAAACCAATTAAATATAATCGCATTTCAAGAATAGATGTACCCTTCAACGCATGTAGTCAAATGCGTTGATTTCAACTTCAAGTTGGACAAATTCTTTAAACTTTTAGGGCAACAAAGTAATAACCATAATAGCTACTAATTCCATAGTTTTGAAACAAGACAGAACAAAACTGAAGTGAAGAAATATATAGTTATTTTCAAATAAACTTTTGTTTGACCTACAAAAGTCAGACTTCCCAGTTCCCATCCTTCTTTTCTTCTCTCTGCCTTTTAGAGGATGAAAAAAAAAAAAAAACATTATAACTTTTCAAAAGCAATTTTACCTGTCTGCAATTGATAATACAATTCCTGCATCAGTTTCTGGGAGTATATCACCGGAAAATCGAGGGAGTGTAATCTCAAACAACGCTTCGGAAACCTGATATATCACAAAACCACATGAGCAGTAACAATCACAACTTTTACTATTTGTATAACACTCTAAATATATATCTCTCTGTCTCACACACACGCTGCTTCATGCATCTATCTTAATATCTTTTTTTTTTTTTTTTTTTTTTTTTCTGATTGTCAATTGAGCGGGTGAAATTGATGACCTGTTGCGAGTATCCTTCACGGAGAGCATAGTGGCGTGCCATTATTCCTGATAAAGAAGTAAATTCTGTAACAACAGCAGTTGAGAGGTCAGACAGAGCGAGTGATGCAGCTTCACGAGCAATCTGGAGCTTATCTTCACTTAGTCCTAGGGCCAACCCAAGTTCACTAACAGTACTCTCGACCCGTATCATTTTGTCCTCCATTGTTCCAAGTTTCTCCTGCAAAATTTATGTTCTTAGAGAGAGAGACCAGACATCTACAAGAAGCACTTATATTGAGTAGGAAAAACTTACATGAAAAAGAATTCCATTCAGTTGACCCCGGAACTCTGAAAACCTTTTACTAGTGTCCAATTCATAAAAGAACTTAGCATCTTCATATCGAGCTCTACATTAAAGAAGATTACTCGACTATTACAGTTATTCATACTACACAAAGATAAGAAATTGAAACGAAGATAAGTGATAATGTGAACCTGAGTACAGCTTCATTTCCTTTCCTAACAACTGATTCATTAATTGCTCCATTTGCAACCTGAGCAGAAATAAATCAGAGAAAGCCACTTGTAACCATCTTCGACACAAATATATAGTGGTCGCAATCTAGGCCAATGGTCTGACTAGGGTTGGGTTTTATTTTATTTCTAAAGGCTCAAACGGCTTAAAAAATCAACTACAAAAGACGGGGGATATATTAGGGGTGTCAATCGTGTCGGGTTGATGGGTTGGCCGGTTGGTGGGTTGAAATGTGCAACCCGAACCCAACCCATATTCCCAACCCATATTATTATTCGTGTAAATATTTCAACCCTAACCCAACCCACATAAATTCGGGTCAACCCAAACACGACCCATTTAACCCGTATTTTTAAATGAGTCATATATATTGATGAGTTATAAGCTGGTTGTTGGGTTGTAAGCGGGTTATTGATAATGTGTTTAATGGTGAGTATGAGTGTGACAAGTAAATAATATGGTGTGCCAAACAAACACTATTATAACTATGTAAAATGAAAATGGAAAATATAAACAAAACAAAAAATATAATATTTTTTTTTTCTAAATACTTAAACGGGTAAACGAGTCAACTCGTTTTTTATACGTATCAACCCGAACCTGACCTGTTTTTAATACGCGTCGACCCGAACTCTACCCATATTTTTAAATGAGTCGTGTTAGTTGACCCAGACCCGGTTTTTTTTTTGTGTCGGGTCCGGGTTGGTTTCGGGTCGTGTCAAAAATTTCCGGCCCTAGGATATATGGTATTTTAAAGGGATACATCATACAAGCATACAGCCAACAAAAGCACTTTACTCAAAAATAAGATATTGTGATAATGCACTTCTTCTAATCATACCTACCAGAAATTATTGAAAAGAAAATTGGATAAGTGTTTAAGGTCAGTTTAAACCCAACCCATACAAAAGATTATGTGTTTTGACCATTACCCAATCTAACCCCTCCATTAAGACACCGCTAACAAAATATAACTTCAAATGCACTGATTGCAGTTTAAAGCTGATAATATATCTTACAGCAATGAAATATGGCAACAGACTTCCATTATTGTCTGTCAAGGCAAAGTATTTCTGATGCTTCTGCATAACCTGCAGGATAAATTAAACTCAACAAGCGACCCGAAACTGTACATTGTTGTCTATTTTATTTTAAAACAGCACAAGATATCTTGATTCCTTTATAGTGTAATAAAGCAAATACATTTGATATCATTAACAGATGGACCATGCATGTATGCTTTAATTACCCCTGGGATACATCTATTGACCATTAGTCAAATGTCTAAAATACCCCTAATAATGATAAACTGATAATACATATGGATCTTCTGGATTAAAATCGATGCTATCAGAATATTGTAAGGATTATTGTCTTTGTAGTAGATGGTAACACTTTTCTAACAGATTTTTAGAAGAATACCATACCATTACTAACAGATCTTTTGGGAGCACTAGGAAGGACTCTGAGAATTTCCCGAGCACAGGAACAGGTGCCTCAACAAGGTTTACAACCTAAGTTTATTAGCACAAACAATCAGTTAAATTATTTGAAAAAAAAAATTGAAACTGAGAAAGATAATACTAAAACCACTTACTTCATCAAGTAAGTTGCTTTGCATCACAAGACATCCGTTGACACCTTTTGCTAAATCATTGGCTCGTTCTAGAATTATTTTCTTCCGTTGCTGCAATAGAAAAAAAAAATTAGCATGCAATTTTTTACGCATGATTGGTAATAGACAATATATGCTCTTAAGTCACCTCAGTGTCAACAGAAATTCCAGCCTGTTGCATTATATTAGCATAAGACTCTGCACTGTCAACCTGCACAAATTTCCAAATATATTAGAAACGAAAACATTTTTTTTTAGTTAGAAACTTACAAGAGTAACAAATTTAATCATATTACTGAATGAACCTCGGTAAATTGTAACGAATCAAAATAAGCTTCATTCCAAGGAAAAAAAGAGATGCTTTATGACTCCTATGCTTTTTCAGTCCTAAGCTTTTTTTACAAATACAAATAATCTGTTTTCTATAAGTAGATTTTGTTTTCTTTTTCATTCAAAATATTCAGTTGGAATATTTGAATCCTAGTTTTTTGAGGGAATTTGGAACCTATAACTAATGAGCAACGGTTAAAGTTAATATATTGCACATACCATGGTTGTAGCTGATGCTGTATTCCGTAGACCATGAGAAACATTACCACTGCAGTAAAAAAAGGATGTGATGAGTGATATTAAAAAAATAAGATAATGCTATGTGAATTGAGATTATTAGGTATTCATGTGAAATCCATAAACTAGGTTTACTAAAACAGACTCATATTCTTATAAGAAATGCCCAAAGCTTTAATTTTGCAACCATCAACTTTTAAAAACCATAATACAAAACAACAGCTGAATACTAATTCGTTTTAAAAACCGTTAACCGGGCTGTCTATTGTTAACATAATTATGGTATAAACTATAAATTTTGGCTCAATAAAAATATTTCAGAAGGTTAGGAAATCAATATAAAAATATTTAATTATATTCTCTAAACTAGACACACATGCAGAACTTTATAAAATAATATGAAGTAAGGAAATGCATGAAGTGACCACTTGCCTTAAAACACCAGCAAATGCAAAAGGAACAACTGCATCTCCATGGAGTGCCAAAATCCAACGAATAGGTCGGCTAAAAATGACCTAAATGATAAAAGAATTATCCGATAAATTGTAACTCTAAATAGATTAAGGTAAACATCATCCACCTAAGACTTGAAATTTTAATTTAATGTAACAGATAAATTGTAAGACTATTTAAGGCAATAGTAAAGATATTAAAAGCTTTTCGGGATACTACTAGCCCTATGATATCTAGATTCAAGAACTTTAAATACAAAAATATTATATGTGAGTAATCAATATAGTCGGTTAACCCACAAATGAGTTATAATAACACATTAGCACTATTAAGCCATTATTATAACTTTTAGTTATTTTGTCTTTTAAGATGGAGAAATAAGAATATAAACAAAAGTATTATCAGGTTGGATCATTATTGTAAGACAAAAAACATTATTCTAATTAAAATATACGATTATAATATAGTAAAAACTTTACACAGCAATATCAATCACTTATAGATGTTACTTGTATTACAGAATATTCCATAAATCAGAAAACGTATAAGCATTCGAAAGTTGACTATATAAAGTGAAACCTAAATGAAGGACTAGCCAAAGATCAAGGTTTAATCTCCTATAAATGAAAGGGACACCATTTAAAATTACGGCACGTTTTATTTGATATACAGACACAACAAAAGATTTATAACGAATGGTCATATAATGTTCAAGAATCAGGTAGGTAGTTATAGGACACAAACCTCAGAATTCCAACGCATGGACTTTGGGAATGACACTTTAGCAATTGCACCAGGCAACTCCTTTGATAAAACCTATAGGAAATATATACAAAACCAAATTCCTTAAAATGATATGAAAAATCATAATACGAATGAAGAATTCAATCGCTAAATATCATATTCATAAAAATTCATGTACTCAAAAATTGCATTATCCCAAAAACAAAGTGTGTTCGATTTATTCTTCTTATTTTCTTAATAGAGTAAATCACTCACCAAAGGTATCTGCAAATAAAACCTTATCTTCTATTTCCTTTAAAATTCACCCTAAACTAGCTCCATCCTTTCTTAAACATATTTACCAGTAAAAATGTGTAGTAATTAAAGTAATAGTTGACATGCAATTTTTTTTCTTGGTATTGTACCTCAAGAGCAAGCTGTGCAGATTCCATCACACGAACATAGACATATTCTGTCTTACCTATAATAATAAGAGAAAAGTTACAACACCGTAAGTTTGGGATATTGGTTCAGTGAATTGATGATCATGTAGCATGTCACATCTTAGTAACTGACTCATTGTTCTATTGTCAATACAAAACGCTTTAATAATAACAAATTTCAGCTTGATGTCAACAGCCTAAATACATATAAGTTATTCGGGGAAGCAAAACTGATACACGATAAACTTGTATCATTTCAAATTTTCATCAACAAATTGTTAACAATGGTGCCCTCAATAGCATCATGGCAATTGGATCCACAATTATTTTGGAGAACAAGAAAATCCCAATTGTCGGAGTGTATAAGGAAGCAAGTCACGTAAAACTTTGACCCAAATAGAAATAAAAAAGGAAAAGAAAGCATACATAATATCATCAACATGTTACATAAATACCATCTAAAGATCATGTCTAAAATTTCCCATATAACCTCGATAAAAAGAACTAACCAAGCAAAAAACGACATGTAGATACAAAGGTATTACCTTCTGTTTTCCTATACAACGCGTCCACTGGTACAGAATTTCTACGACAAAAACCTTCAGCTGCCTGATATATAGAAAAAGAAAAGAAATCCTATATCAGTTCAAGCTCTAACAGGTTCAGAAATACAAATCAAATATGATTTTAGTGTCATGCACATGATGCGATGAAGGTGGACTTTCTTTAAGATAATATATTTATGTGTGTGCGCGCTTAAATAATAGTGTGTTATACCTATAACCGAGATATCGGTGAACGATATATTGGCAGAGTTAACTACATAGGTGAAAACTTTACATGACGAAAATACCTTAGTCGGATTTCCTAGATTATCAAAAGCTTTTGAAGCTGGAGGTCCTCGAACCTCAACCTCGTTAGACGATTGCTTAGAGCATAGATTCTCAACACTAATCTGCAAAGGCAAACCGATACAGTTGAAATAAAGAGGAAGTTTAGACAGAAAATAGTGCATATCATTTAACAAAATTTTATCAAAATAAAACCACAACATCATTATTAACTAATTAAAGAAAGGAAGAGGAAACCATACTACTAGTCTCCTTGGGGTGCCAAATACACGAACTTCACCATGAGTCAATCTTTGTTTTCCAAGTAATTGCACAATTAGGTCTTTTAACTGAAATAAATACATTATACTTAGTGATACATAATTACAAGCAAGATACAAAATAATAATAGAGAATAAGCATCAATTAGTAGATCCATTGTCAACTAAGACAATTGTAAAAGTCTAAAACATGAGAACAAAAATAAAGCTGATTAGACCATAGTGGCATAGTGTACATACTTGCTGGCCTGCACTAGCAACATCACTTGGTGGTAATTCTTCTGTCCCAATTTCAAGAAGAAACATTCTTGGTTCCGCAGACACCTATGCCTCGTAAGAACGATACACACGTTATAACAAAAATTATTAAAATTCAAAATATTCAACTGTAAGATTTACTTTTTTGTTCGATGTATTTAGCGTATTGTCATTGAACAGAGAATATAATTATATTCTGCGCAACCCACAGAAGCTTCACTGAACAACCGAAGAGTCATTTTAAAGATTTGACTAAATGAAAACATTTATTTAGTCGAGAACTAATATGTCAAGCAAAGGCTGAAAAGCCATGAAATTTTCATAAAACAAGGAAACATTTGTGTTGTCATCTCTCTTATAACACAAGGCTGTTAACTTGAGAAATAATAAGCAAATACCTTTGTGGCTTCTGATTCTAGAAGCTCCTTTGGAACAACAAGGCTGTTAACTTGAGAAATAATGCCTAATGGATGTCCAAGTGACTCTCTTGTATTCGACCAAAGCACGGCACATTGTCGAGCTAAACTGATGGAGATATAAAGCCAAAAAATGTGACATTTTAAGGGCAATTCTGTAATGTCATTTTATGTTCTTAAGCGAAGAGACATGGAGATAGAATGTCGGATGGGACAATTTCAATCCATTTACTTCAGGAATGAGCCAATTCGGGATTTTTTTTTTATCTCAAACGGGTCAAATGAGTAAAGAAAGGGATCGAAAGTAGCCAGTGTATTATTATTGCATAAAACATCCCATCAATTTATTCAAAAAAACAGATTACGATTAAAATACTACGTTTATATTATAGTTGACACACTAACTATTATTATTTTTGTTTTTACTTTTTGACGAAAAAATAAATAACCTAAATCGAATTTACAAGGACATGTCACCCAACCCACCCATTTTGCCACCTCTACAAAAAGAGTTCAAAAGAACAAGCTACCTGCGCATCCGCCCAAAATAACGTGCTCGTTCTGTTACCCCAACAAAGCCTCTAGAGTCTAAGATATTAAAAGCATGAGAAGTCTTGAGAAGCTGATCATACCTAAAAGATAATTTTAACAACATGTTTTATTAAATTACAGGAAAAAACAAACATGTGTGCTTAATAAAGCAGAAATAAGGCAAAATAACATACGCAGGTATTGCAAGGCCTAAATCAAGCAAAGCACGTGCTTCTGCCTCAAAAAAGTCAAAGTGTTTCTGAATATGATCCACACTTGCATGCTCTAGATAATAGGCACTCATTTCCTTCCTGCAACACAAGCATACGATGTTAATCATGACCATCATCAGCTCATCATGAGAAGAATTAACGTTTTAATAATTTCATTTAATTTGAAAGAAAATTAATTTTTTTTTTTAATTTATGTTATCTATCCCGATTTTTTTCATCCTTGAAGTGAAAATATTTAACCTAAACACAAATTCGACAAACGCTAGCACGTAAAACCAAATAGCTTACTCGTTCTCCGAAAAAAGCTCCCCATAAGTGATTCCATCAGCATATTTAATTTTTTTGAAATGGTCAACTCCCTGGAAAAAAAAAAGCATATTAAGTAAGCATAAGATGAATGGAAGTATAATTGTATAAACAAATAAATCTATATCTGACCTGAAGTAACATTAGGATACGTTCAAGACCATATGTGATCTCAACGGACACCGGCATCAACTGAAGACTTCCGGCCTTAAACAAGAGAACATAAAAGATACAGAACAATATAAAATTAACAATCCGAATATAAATAATAAAAAATTGTACCGTTCGTAGGGCAAGTATGGTACCTGTTGAAAGTAGGTAAACTGTGTAATCTCCATCCCATCCATCCAAATCTCCCAGCCCAATCCCCACGCACCAAGTACCTAAAAGTTAACATAAGGAAACATCATGAGTCAAGAACATAAATTAATATACTGGAAGCTATTGGTAAAGTGATTAATCACAGAGTGCGACATCGCAATATGAAACAGACAAGTATCACCATCATGTTAAAAAAAACTAACTTTTTTTAATCTCAAAGCAGGATTTTGGAACCATATTTTGAACAAAAAAAAAAGAAAAAAAAATCGGCTTACCGGGCTTTCCCAATTGTCTTCCACAAAACGAATATCATGTGCATTGACATCTATACCTGTGCCACAACACGAAATTATAAATAATTATTTAACTGCAAATTAGGAAAGCACTAAATTATCTAAATGAAGAGACATAAATACATAAAAGTAACATTATATAAAGGAAGTGTAAAATTATGAAAATAAAACCTAGGGCCGATAGACTCCTGATGAAGAGGTCTTGTGAATTTCCAGGATCAGGCTTTAATATAACCTATAAGAGAGGTTTCAGGTGAGGCTTAATGCATTTGTTTGGATTTTATGATTAAAAAATAGAAAAAAATGGAATTGATATTAACCTGGAATTGAGTATGACGTTGAAGCCTATTAGGGTTTTCACCATAACGACTATCATCAGGCCGGATACTTGGCTCTGCATACCTTCCACCAGAAGCTACCAAATCAGCAATCACATCAATTAATAGAAAACTCATTTGACTCACAAAAACATGGAACTCAACTATTTGAGAGTAATATTGCATGCACACAATAAATATGATAAAATTAAGGTCATATTGACATATTTCTTGGTCATTCGACACTTCCAATTTGTGAGTCCGGTCCATTCACATTGTCATAATAGATAAGATGTGAGTGTGAGTCCCACGTAAATGATATGCAGAGTAGCAGAAAACCAGACCCATAACTATAAAACAATTTAGGAAGTTTTAAGCATATGTAAACACTTCATTTGGCTTATAACCCGTTGCACCCACATGTTTCCTTTTTATTTGAATGTTTTAGCTCAGCACATGTGATCAGACTAGAGATAAAACATAACCTAAATTGACACATTTGTACTTACACGAGCCAATATCCACCTCTATATAAAACTGATAGACAACTCAAACCCTATATACTAACAGTGAAAGCTTACTTACGCAACATTCCATGGTTCTGGACCAAGAACTCTTAAAAATGTTAAGGGATTCATAGTCCCAGCTCCAACCTGGACAATACAAACAAAGAAATCATAAGTACGAGACATTACCGACGCATCCATGTAAAGAGCATGCTTTATTAAACCATGAATAAAGATTCAAATAACTTGAAGTAACTACAACTCCAACAAAACCTTTCGTAACGGTTTTATCATTCCATAAAGTCAATGACCCCCCATTAATAAAAATGTATCCCAAAAGATGTGTTTTTATGAGTACCTCAGTGTTGCTGCATTGCATTATAGTACATCCAACAGATGCCCAATACTCCTGCATCATTAGAAAGGAATTTGCATTACAAAAACCACATAAAATGGTAAAAAGAGTAACTAACAGCTTTTTCCGACATTTTAAATGAAATAAATCATTAGAAAACAATAGTAATGACGATAATAGCCGAAATTCAAACATAATAACAAGGATTGACTTAACCCCTGCTTAGGCCACACGGTATCCACCTTTTCTTTCCTACCCATCCCACAACTCTCTCTCTCTCTCTCCTCCACATCCCCATATTTCAGTTCCATCTATTCCTTCCCATGACCATAATAAACTTCCTTATTAATCATTTCAAACAGTTAACCCCCCCCCCCCCCCCCCCCCAATCTCTAGGTATCTTCGGTGAGTTATTCACCCCTCTTCCCAGAGAAAAAAACCGTTATCACAACACACGCTATCATGTTGAAATCGGTACCCACTAACCACCTAAAGAATATCTTCCTGGTACCAATTATTAAAACTCTTCAGAGTATTAGCCTATAAGTATTCCCATCACATGGTCAAAAAGATTGCATTTTTACAACAACACAACATTATCTTTTATATAGAAACTGTGTCAAAAAAAAAAAAAAAAAAAAAAAAAAAATAGCACATATTTCCTCAAAAAATCTCACTAAATAACCCCTAAAACTAAACCAAGATTCTTCCTTTCACACCCAAGATTAAAAACCAACATTCAAATAACCAATTAAACAACAATTCATAGCCTCATACAACATTATCTTGTAGATAGACTTAAAAATGTGCCAAAAAATATGACTAGTACACATTCCCTAAAGAATTCTCACTTAATAACCCCTAAATCCAAACCAAGATTCTTCCTTTAACTCCAAAGACTAAAAAACAAGTTACATTTAACCAATTAAACAACAATTCATAACCTCTTACACCCCAATTACTCAAAAAATAGTAAAAAAATATGACTACTACAAATCAAGATTCTTCCTTTAAAATCCAAGATTAAAAACCAACATTCAAATAACAAATCAAACAACAATTCATAACCTCATACACCCAAATTAGTAAAAAAAAAAAAAAAAAAGAGTCAATAATAAAATAACCTGGAGGCGTTGGATGGCTTGTTGAAAAGTGGGTATGGAAACTTTAATGGGTCGTTCCTCAGCATTTGAATTGGTTACATCTGCCGTTAAAGGAGATGGGTCAGTAGCAGAATTAGTGAAAGAACACAAAGGGATGGTTCTGCGGCTAAAAGGGGTGCGCACAGGACGGTGGTGGATATGGTGGTGGATAGTGGTGGTGAATAGAAGAGATAATGGGAGCTTGTGGGGTTTGAGGAGGGAGGTTATTAATGGTAGTGTGAGTATACCCATGGTTTTTGGATTGTGGAGGTGAAGGGTGTGTGGGTTTTATGGAGGTTTTGTTATCCACTACTTATCCGATGATGATAGCAAATTAGCAATCGACCCAATAGTTTTGACCTATGCAAATATAAAAAGTCTTTTAATCTACAAAGCGTACGAAGTCACAATAATACGCCACGTGTAGGATGTCTTTTAAAACAAAAAAAAACTGATTTTCAATTATGAGAGGGGTATTATAGACATTTGCATCGATCAATTAATCACGTTCATAATTATGATTTTCACAATCCCTGTTTTATCGTTCAATCAGAATTCAAATTTTTATAACTGATTTCACAATCTTCATCGTCAATTCTTACCTTATTGAAAAATTCTCATCACCTTGCATCTGTCGATCAAAAGTTTACCAGAATCAAACTCAATTGCAGAGTTCATCATCATGTTCGGTAGGTTACTCTGTTTTTAATTTCACATAATAGTAATCTTATTTTGATTTTTAATTGTTTATCAGACCTAAACAACGAACCTGAAATCTTAACCGGAGAAGAAGATGATGTTGTCGATGCTCATAATCTGAATTTTGAAGGTTAGTTTATACTGTTTTGATTTATATTAGCACATCACAAAAAACAGAGATGGACAAAGTTTTGAGGTAACTGCTTGGTTTAACATGCGTTTTATTATGTTTAACATGCGTTATGAGGTAACTGCTTGGTTTATAGAAATGCTTTTTATTCAAATGCGTTTTATTATGTTTAACATGCGTTTTGAGGTAACCGCTTGGTTTTATAGAATTGATTTTTATTCAAATGCGTTTTATGATGTTTTAACATGCGTTTTGAGATTTATTAGATAAATCCTTACATGTGCATGTGAATGCTTACTATTATGTGTCTTTTTATAGTATAAACATGTCATTTTGTCATTAAAATTAGATTTTATAGTTGTATGTTTTGTGTTTTATGACAAATATTTCTAAGAAAGATGTTCCCATTGATGATCAAACTCCAATATACAAACCTGCTGTTGCATCTTCATTGAAACCAGAGGATGCAATGAAGATGAAAACGAGATGATAAATACATTGTTACAAGATGAAAACGAAGAAGTTGAAAATGCTGAAGACCATGGAAATGAACACCAGGCAGATGAAGAACAAGTTGTTGATGAGTGATTTTTTTTCCAGTAAATGCGTTTTATGTTTTATGCATGCGTTTTGGTATATACTGAATAGTTTGCACATTTTCTTCTGTTTTCTAAAGTGCGTTTTATGTTTCCTTGAATGCGTTTTACTATAACTGGACATTTGAAACTCTGTTTTTTACGAATGCGTTTTATGATCATATCGAATGCGTTTTACTAATACATCACATATATATTTCATTCCACATCAAAACAAAAGCTTTTTCAAGCTTTTACATACATTATTCATATATATTTCATTCCACATCAAAACGAAAGCTTTTTCAAGCTTTTACATACATTGAAAACTCTGATGACAACCTCTGATGTGTAACAGCTAATGGAATAAACTCTGTTTGCTTGAATCATTTGTTGGAGCCTAAGTGTTGTTGACTCCAACAGACCTTGTATCTTCAGACATTTGGTAGACAGTGGTTTCTTCAACAGACCTTGTAAGCAATCATTTGTACAGCAGTTGTTAGGGAACATCGGTTGTTAGTGTCAACGGCACTTAGGCTCCAACAAATGATTCAAGCAAACAAAGTTTATTCCATCACGAGGAAACTGTTGATCAACATGTGTAATCCTGAAATGGCTCATCTGATAGGAAATGCTTATGGAATTTTTCATGAACATGAGAGACGTTTGGTTACACCTCTCCCATTTTTCATGCACTTTTCTTATTTGGCAGTGCTTTCGTTAAAATCCAGTAATGCAAGAGTCAGCATTTGGGAGTCTTTCCAATCAGCAAAGTTATCACCAGTCAAGAGTGTGATCCCATAATTGGGAGTCTTTCTGATCGATGTCGTTGGGTCAATCAAAAATAATGAAAATAAGTAGTAAAGTGGAAGTGAGTCGTCTCCACAGGGAATTGGTGGAAAGTATAGTTTTGTAGATTAACTAGTAAATTAAAAATCTAATTGGTTTGTTGGTTGTTTTGAGTTTTAAGAAAACGAATTTTGTAAGTTGTAAACAATGATATTAAAGAAGTAACCCCCTCCAGGTTTCCGGTTTAATGATTCACCCTACCCTTGGTTAGATGATTGGATACCACATAGACATAGTTTTGTTGAACGGTTTAAGTTAAGTGATAATCAAACACAAGTTTTTAATAATAAATCGTACAATTTAATTACCAACCCACGAATAACAACTACCCTCCCGTTAATCAAACTGCTCACGATGCAAGAAAACCGAATGCGAATGACTAAAAGATAAGCAATTGCACAAACGTGACTTGTTTAAATAACTCAAACCACAAATATCTTTCAAACAATTAAAAGACAATCCATAAACCAAACCAAACAAGAGGTAGAGTTTCACAAATAAACCTTACACCCGGAGGTGGTTACAAAGATGTTTAGCCGCTCATCTCCATTGCAAGATCTTCAATTGATGTGTTGTTGGAGATTGAATGCATGATTTGATGATTAAGATGATGATTAGGAATGATTAATTGAGGGAAAAACACCTTAGGAATGATTAAAAACGGCTAGGGTTAAGTGTTTTCACGTTTGGGAGCATAATTATCTATTTATAGGGTTTAAACCATTAAATTCGTAACTTATGCTGGCAGGGGCGCAAGGTCAGACAAGACCAGCGCACCTTGCGCTGGTACCCTTCTCAGCTTGCGCTGGGGAGCACCAAATTTCCCAAACTTTCTGTGCTGCGCCGGGATCAGAGCACGTGCGCTCAAAGGCATTTTACCTTGCGCTCCAACTCAAAATTTCTTCTTTTCTTCACACTTTCACTTGGGATTGCATCCATAACCTTCCAACCTCTTGTCTAGCTTCCAAAACCTTCATATTAAGCTCCAATTAACTTTATTAAGCCTCAAATACCTGCAAATCCCAATCATTCTTAAAGTAACTATGTTTTATGATATAAATCACTTAAAAACACCTACTTACACATACTAAAACATGGTAAAACACCCTCTCATCACATCCCCACACTTACCTTTGATTGTCCCCAATCAAACCATCACAAAACACTACTCGCTTTGCTAACAAGCCACTTCCAATTCCCATACTGAAACTACTCTTCAAGGCCCCGAATCATACCCATCTCATAGACTTACACAATCGAGATTGACAAACTGACAAGCAAGTGTTGCACATTTTAAAATCAAGACTTGCCTAACTAAGCCTAACATGCTTGTCATCATACACATATACTACACACCCCTCACAATGGTCGCTCCTCTCGGTTTATATCTGGACTAGCTTGTAATGTGCTAGTATAAGTCGCTCAAAAACCAAGAATGTAACCCTGTTATCATAGGTTTGTATGACAATCACACCGAAGCTGTAAACTATGCACATATCGAAAGGTCTTACGGGTTTTGGGCTTAAGGTAAAGGTAGGAATGATTTGGCTTAACAATTGGGTTAAAAACAAAGGTTTCAACACGCTTGAATGACTATCCTTATTCATACTACACAATAATACACTAAACAAACAACTTTGGGCATATTTGACCCATAACACATACTTCTTTTTTTTTTTCTTTTCTCTTTTTTTTTCCTCATTTTTTCACTTTTTTTTCATACATATATTTTTTTTTTCTTTCACAACTTACTAGGGCTGTAAACAAACCAAACGTTCGGTGAACAGTTCGTAAACCGTTCGGCGGGAAGTTCGTTTGTGTCCGTTTGTTTAATAAATGAACGAACACGAACACAAAATTCCGTTTGATTAACTAAACAAACAAACACGAACAAGTGTCTCGTTCGTTCGACTGCGTTCGTGAACGTTCGGCAATGTGTTTGTTTACGTTCGTTTATTTAAATCCGTTCGTGTATGTTTGTTTATGTTCGATCACTAGTTAAAACTTAGGATAATTATGAACTTTTGAATTAGGAATATCAGGTATTCATGCCTATGCCTAAGTAATTTTAGATAATTATGTCTAAGTTAGTACAATTTGACTTATCGACATTGTATAGTAGATGTACTTTGTCTAACGGTTAATATTAACAATGTTTTTTAGTTAGTTGCATAATAAATGTTTGTTTTTGTTTGTTTGTGTTCAAGACCGGTGTTCACGAACAGTTCGCAAACAACTGAACTTCTTAACAAACAAACACAAACATAGAATTATGTTCGTTAGTGTGTTCGTGAACGGTTCGTTTGTCCAAGAAACCTTAACAAACAAACACGAACAAAGCCTTGTTCGTGTTCGTTTGGTTCGTTTACAGCCCTACAACTTACACATAACTCAATCACTTGAACAAAATATAAACACAATGGATGTCATCAATTTATTACACAAAGGTAAACATGTCAAATTGGGTAATAGGTTTAATCAAATAAAAGGGTATAGGCTCAACATGGGCTACTAAGGGCGATTTTAGGTAATCGGGTCAACACATAACAAATAAGTGGGTATCAAAAGAAAAAGGGAAAACCTGAATTGCCTTTATCATCTATGTGCATATCTAGTCTACAACCTCGGCATGTATCAAATCACACAAGTTCTGCAACAGAGAAACATTTGGCCTACTCTCAACAAATGAATATATATATATATATGAATCAATCTATCATCTAGTAGGCTCAAGATCTCACCAAAGTGGGTAAATGGGTTACCGATGTGTAGCATATGCAATTCCTAAAAGCATGTTACCCCTAGTTAGGCATCTCTTTTCAGTTTCCATAAAAACGCTTGTCAAAAAAACTCTCATGAAACTTAAAGGGATGACCATGATCAAGGGTCTCATTTTTCATACTCGGCAAAGGACTTGTTAGCAACTGAAAACGCGGCTTTTGTGCCCGATCAAGTGAAAAAGGTGACATTTTTGCGAGATTTTTTTTCATTCATATTTTTCTTTTAAAATTTCAAAAATTTCTCAATTTTTCTCACAAATATTTAAGTGTTCCCCCAACTATCCTAGGGTCACCCATCCCCATACTTGGGATACATTGTCCCCAATGTATGGTTTTCAGTTCTTCACTACTCAACATGTTCAACCTCAATCACTACCTACCAGAGCTGACTACCACCCCAAAGTAACAAAAGAAACCATTCCCTTCATGAACAAATTTTTACACCACCAACTTTCATAAACAAGCAACAACAAAAGAAAATGAAGGAGCACATGGACCTGATTCACTACCCCCATCAAATGTGTATCGGATTGAATACTCCACCTATCATGTCCGCACAACTTTCCCACACTTGGCTGCTGCAATGGCTATGAAACAACGAAAACACACAAAACAAATAAAAGAAAATAAAATAAAACACGTACCTCGGGCTGCCTCCCGAGAGCGCTAAGTTTATGAATCTTCAGCCGGACTTCATACTTGCTATATCTCTCATGGTGGTCTTAGTGAACATTTACCCACCAAGTTTCCAATGTATGCTCGGTAGTTGACATTCCAAGTGGTTGTTTTATCCTTCTCATTCAGCTTGTCCGTCAAATCACCATGTGACAATCGGGATCCACATTTACCTACCGATTTCCCAATGTATGTTCGGTAGTTCACATGTCGAGACTTCACATTCCTTCTTAGCCTAGATACGTTTGTAGGATCACTAAAGGGTCTCTTCACAATAATTTGACCAAGGTCCTCCCAACTCACCTTCCTCTTCTTTCCAATCGAACCACCATCCCTAACTTTTTCGGTTTTTATAACAAATATAATAGGGTGGTTAGAATACGCAAGAGTTACCTCGTTCACTGGTTCTTTAGGAGGTGTGCCTGCACATTTTTCAGTCTTTAATGGTGTGTCTGCAAGTGGTTATACACAAGATGTCATATACTTTTTGAGGTTTGTAACTTCTTCTTATATGGCTTCTTCTATCACAACCGCGGGAATTTGAGTTATGTCTTTAACATGATTTAAATAACCAGCTTCGTGCTTTGCAAGTTCCATTCCCACTTCTTTTACATCATCATCCTCAGGCACAACCTTGTCCTAGTGTGGCTCTTCAACGATTGTGAGAATTGTCATGGTATTGATCTCTACAACCTCTTTTCCAACTTCTTGGTTCAGAAAATCCACAGGCTCATCTACCACCTCATCATTAACCATACCCGGTTCTATTGTGAAATCTTGATGAATCGGAGGATTTTGTGTGGTCTTGTTTTTCATAGCCTTTAAATCTGCGATTTCCTCTGCTAATTGGTTAACTTGCTTTACCAATTCCATATTCATCTTGTCCTGAATCTCGTGATCTTTCTGTATCTCCTGCATGAACTCCATAAGTGTATTTTTAAACGAAGCAACCGAGTTAACCAATTCTTCCACATGCTTTCCTTGATCTTGCCAATTTTCCTCATAATCAAAATGTGGGCCTTGTTGATAGCCTTGATTATGCATTTCTCTTTGATAATTTCTTTGGTTCCCCTGCTGCCGATTCTGATATTGTAGCTTCCTTTGATTGAATGAACTCCTTTGATACACATCATTTGGCTGATAATAGCCGTAGGAGTTTGCTGAATGTGGCTGACGATACGAGGATGATAGGGGTGAGCCTCCATGATTTTTGAAACCGAATATGATTCGATCTTGTTGTTCCCTATACGCTTTAATCATCTTACGGGCCACTGGACAATCATGAAACAAATGATATGGGCTCCCGCAACAATCACATGGGTCATCTTCTACCCAGCTAATCATAGTGTCTTTGCATGTCACTGTGCCTCCACAAACTAACACACCAAGTGTAATACTGAACAAAAATAAAAAAAATTAAATCAACTAACTAAACTAGAAAAATACAATTTTTTTTAAGAAAGCAATAAAAACTAGAACAAAACTATCTAACTAAGCGCACCGATTCCCCGGCAACGGCGCCATTTTGATCGATGTCGTTGGGTCAATAAAAAATAATGAAAATAAGTAGTAAAGTGGAAGTGATTCATCTCCACAGAGAATTGGTGGAAAGTATAGTTTTGTAGATTAACTAGTAAATTAAAAATCTAATTGGTTTGTTGGTTGTTTTGAGTTTTAAGAAAACAAATTTTATAAGTTGTAAACAATGATATTAAAGAAGTAACCCCCTCCAGGTTTCCGGTTTAATGATTCACCCTACCCTTGGTTAGATGATTAGATACCACATAGACATAGTTTTGTTGAACGGTTTAAGTTAAGTGATAATCAAACACAAGTTTTTAATAATAACTCGTACAATTTAATTACCAACCCACGAATAAACAACTACCCTTCCGTTAATCAAACTGCTCACGATGCAAGAAAACCGAATGCGAATGACTAAAAGATAAGCAATTGCACAAACGTGACTTGTTTAAATAACTCAAACCACAAATATCTTTCAAACAATTAAAAGACAATCCATAAACCAAACCAAACAAGAGTTAGAGTTTCACAAATAAACCTTACACCCGGAGGTGGTTACAAAGATGTTTAGCCGCTCATCTCCATTGCAAGATCTTCAATTGATGTGTTGTTGGAGATTGAATGCATGATTTGATGATTAAGATGATGATTAGGAATGATTAATTGAGGGAAAAACACCTTGGGAATGATTAAAACGGCTAGGGTTAAGTGTTTTCACGTTTGGGAGCATAATTATCTATTTATAGGGTTTAAACCATTAAATTCGTAACTTATGCTGGCAGGGGCGCAAGGTCAGACAAGACCAGCGCACCTTGCGCTGGTACCCTTCTCAGCTTGCGCTGGGGAGCACCAAATTTCCCAAACTTTCTGTGCTGCGCCGGGATCAGAGCACGTGCGCTCAAAGGCATTTTACCTTGCGCTCCAACTCGAAATTTCTTCTTTTCTTCACACTTTCACTTGGGATTGCATCCATAACCTTCCAACCTCTTGTCTAGCTTCCAAAACCTTCATATTAAGCTCCAATTAACTTTATTAAGCCTCAAATACCTGCAAATCTCAATCATTCTCAAAGTAACTATGTTTTATGATATAAATCACTTAAAAACACCTACTTACACATACTAAAACATGGTAAAACACCCTCTCATCACTTTCCAAACAACAAAGTTGTCACCAGTCAAGAGTGTGATCCCACAATTAGGAGTTGATAAGTGGATTTAGATTATTTTTCTAATAACCTAATTCCCTATAACCAAGGCTCTGATACCAATCTGTAACACCCCAACCGATGGCGGAAATATCGAGATGTCACGTATTGATGATTGTTCAGTAGCTCATGGTGAATAATAAATTTCATTAAATGATTTAAATAAATTACATACAATTGTTCTACAAAAATTCGTACATCAAAATGAATAATACTATGTACACATCCTCAAGCATTAACTCAAATCTTCAAACAAGTAGAACCTGAAACATGTTAAGTTTGAAAATATTTTGGGTCAACAAAAGTTGGTGAGAATACATAGGTTTTTGAATATAATTGACAACAATAGTTTGTACAACAATCACAGTTGTATAATGATAGAGTATGAGTTCGACATGTAACAATGCGTCTTTGTACAATCAAACCTTGTGTCGACTGAGGACTAACTCGCAAGTTAGTTAAATGTTGTTACTGTTATCGATCATCCCTGAATTTATGCGGGGGGATGGGTTTGTCAGACCTATAGCGCTATAATCTAAACAGACGGCTTGATCATTGTTAATGATTGTACTGTGTCTTTTTGTTACAGTCAAATGATAGAATGATAGTGTAATTGAATCACAAGTAAGTATGAGTAAATGATAGTATAAAATGTTTAAACATGTTTCACCCCAAAAAAAATGTAAAAGAGAAAAGGGGCTATGTAAACTCACATTGGCTAAGGTGAATTATCCTCTAAGTGTTGTGAATGTATGCGAGGCGAATCCCAAAGACTCAACAACGTAGCTAGTCCAAATTGAAGAAAACGAAAAAGAAAGAATATCAAGCTTCCAATTCGCCAATTACAAGAGCTTATAATCAAAGCTTCAATTGTAGAAGTAATAGACTATAGAAGAAAGGTATGAGGGAAAGTTTAATCGGATTGAAACAATCGATTTAGAGGTGCAAAGTATCATAGGTGGGTTTTTATACTAGTTTTGGAGTCAATTAGCCATTAAAATTGGTCAACACCATAAAGTAAGGTTTTATGATGAATTGACTGTTTGACTAAGACTTTGACTGTTTGACTAAGACTTTGACTGTTTGACTAAGACTTTGACTAATCAATTTAAGGAATGTGTTAAGTTTATTTTCTTCTGAAATACTACACAAGATGATAGTTGGCTCAGTTGGTTGTCACTGTGTGTTGGTTGGCTGTGGACGCGGGTTCGAGTCCCGGTCCACACAAATCTTTTTTTTTTGGAAATTATTTCCCTAAAACTATATTATTCTAAATTCATAATATGATTATATAAGCCCGAAAGTGACTCGAAATATGTTTTAAAACGTACAAAAGTGTCGAGATACAAATAATTATTAGTTTAAGGTATTTAAAACATATATTGTTTAAAACAATACATTCTTTTTATCAAAAAAAATTAGGGGAAATTCGCGATGTTACAGTCTCCCCTACTTTTGGAAACTTCGTCCCGAAGTTATTAAAAACACAGGTTTGAGGTTGATTAGGTAGAAATTAAGGCAGCTATGGTTTGGGTTAAGGCACGACATGAATTTATAGGTAATAGAATAATTTGTTTCGAATAATTTGGATAAGAGGTTTGAGATGTGAGTTTTAAGGATTGGATTAGGTTCGTCTGAAGTAGCAAGAAGCATAAGAATCTAGCAAAATACTAAACTTATGTTTTAGGAATCTTATAAGAAATGTATGAATTGATTGGCTATATGAAAACCAAATGAACTACTAAAACCTTATTAGAATTTCACACTACCTTAACGTACCTGTAAATTCATGATTACGTTCCGGGCCGCAATCACCAATTTACCTTACATTAGGGTTTTGTGTATTTCTATGACTCTAAACACACATGTAAGTAATGCAAAATAACCTTGTGATTGAATCGTTTACAATGTATCCAAAAATGAGTCCAACTGTTGAGTAGGAAAAAGACTTCTACCAGTAAGTGAGTAAGAACTTCTACCGATTGTTGAGCAGGTGCGATAGCCTCTACAAGTCGTTGAGCAGGTTGTAGGGCCTCTACCGACTGTTGAGCAGGCATGATGACCTCTACCAATCGTTGAGTAGGTTATTTGGTACTCAACTAACTGTTGAGCAAGTACTTCATCATCTACCAGTTGTTTGATTAAGTGTACCAATTATTTCACACATAAATTGCAAATTGATAATATGTACATATAAACAATCAAGTATCAAGCATAGCATGCGAGTTGTAATAGTGTTGTCCTAGACAAGGTTAATGACTCTAGGTGTGTCTATAGCAAATAGCTTATATTCCATGATTTCTAGTATCAAATGTTTAAATATGGTAGATAATCGAATCCTCATGTATAACTAAGGATTAAGTTTGATGCAACACAACCAAGTTTCAATAGTTTGGTTATCATGGGTAGTTCATGTTTGAGAAGGTGAAGGATATGAATTTAGTTTTTGAGAGGATGATGAAAAATCTTGAAGCAGAATCAAGGTTGTGAGAGATAGTGAATGTGAAGATAGTTGATAAAGAGTTTATTTTATAGTAAGGAGATTATGTAGCAGTGTAAATTTTGGGGTTTGGATCAAAGGTTATAATCAAGTGTATAAGAAAACATGATTGTGGTATATGCCAAATATTGTAAAAATTTGAACAAGTTGAAAATGAGTGAGTGTCGATGGAGAATTTAAAGACTAGATATTATTCCTAAAAAAAAATCTTATTTTCAAAATTGGTTTTATACATAAAGCAAAAGTTGTTAAATAGTACAAGCTAAGTGGGCTTTTGATTAAAATATTCCCGTTAGTTGGAGATTTCAAACATGACATTAAGTTTTGAAGATCAAGGTTCTATTAAGTGATTTTTAATAGTTTAAAGCATTATATAGAAAATTGTTTGTTACGTCAATAAATAAACAATTGAATTTAAGTTCGAGGACATCTTTCGACAAAAATATGTACTTTGTAAAGTTACTAGGTAATGAAAATACAACAGGATTTAGAAATCTTTAGTTTGTGCTAAGGTATGAGGTTATAGTTTTTTAAAAATAAGTAACATGTGGAGAAATGAAATAATATGATTTGGGTAGGGTGTTGAATATTTAAAAAGTGTCTAAGATGGTAAGGTGAAGTGTGATTGTGAAATCCATAGATGGTTATGAAATTAATGAGATTGATTTAAGCTGTAAAATTTTGAGATTTTAGAGCTTAGTTTAAGGAAAGTGAGTGTAATCATTTATTCATTAATTAAAACGAATAAACGAAAACGTTGACTTATCAAAACTTCTAGATTCTAATAACATAGTGAAGACATGCTTTAGCCTATAAGTGAACACTCATCCTGAGAATTCCCAGGTAGGCATCCGGGTCCCTCGTCTGATTGGGATATATGCGCAATGCCAGCCTAGACAGAAGACTCAGAATACAGGCGTTCACCCTTCCAGATTGCACGTGTTCGTTATTAAAATTCTAGAACTTCGACGAGATCTCAAGGTGGTTCAGGCTAAACCTGGGGATTTTGTCCTATTAGTCTAAGAGTAGATCCAGTGATGGAGAGTAATCTTCTTGTAGAGATTAAAGTAGGGATAAGAAGTAGGAGGGAGATAGAGAATAGCAAGTAAAAGGAGCAAATACTGGTTATAATCCTATGGTTATAGACTAGATTATTTTTCTAATAACCTAATTCCCTATAACCAAGGCTCTGATACCAATCTGTAACACCCCAACCGATGGCGGAAATATCGAGATGTCACGTATTGATGATTGTTCAGTAGCTCATGGTGAATAATAAATTTCATTAAATGATTTAAATAAATTACATACAATTGTTCTACAAAAATTCGTACATCAAAATGAATAATACTATGTACACATCCTCAAGCATTAACTCAAATCTTCAAACAAGTAGAACCTGAAACATGTTAAGTTTGAAAATATTTTGGGTCAACAAAAGTTGGTGAGAATACATAGGTTTTTGAATATAATTGACAACAATAGTTTGTACAACAATCACAGTTGTATAATGATAGAGTATGAGTTCGACATGTAACAATGCGTCTTTGTACAATCAAACCTTGTGTCGACTGAGGACTAACTCGCAAGTTAGTTAAATGTTGTTACTGTTATCGATCATCCCTGAATTTATGCGGGGGGATGGGTTTGTCAGACCTATAGCGCTATAATCTAAACAGACGGCTTGATCATTGTTAATGATTGTACTGTGTCTTTTTGTTACAGTCAAATGATAGAATGATAGTGTAATTGAATCACAAGTAAGTATGAGTAAATGATAGTATAAAATGTTTAAACATGTTTCACCCCAAAAAAAATGTAAAAGAGAAAAGGGGCTATGTAAACTCACATTGGCTAAGGTGAATTATCCTCTAAGTGTTGTGAATGTATGCGAGGCGAATCCCAAAGACTCAACAACGTAGCTAGTCCAAATTGAAGAAAACGAAAAAGAAAGAATATCAAGCTTCCAATTCGCCAATTACAAGAGCTTATAATCAAAGCTTCAATTGTAGAAGTAATAGACTATAGAAGAAAGGTATGAGGGAAAGTTTAATCGGATTGAAACAATCGATTTAGAGGTGCAAAGTATCATAGGTGGGTTTTTATACTAGTTTTGGAGTCAATTAGCCATTAAAATTGGTCAACACCATAAAGTAAGGTTTTATGATGAATTGACTGTTTGACTAAGACTTTGACTGTTTGACTAAGACTTTGACTGTTTGACTAAGACTTTGACTAATCAATTTAAGGAATGTGTTAAGTTTATTTTCTTCTGAAATACTACACAAGATGATAGTTGGCTCAGTTGGTTGTCACTGTGTGTTGGTTGGCTGTGGACGCGGGTTCGAGTCCCGGTCCACACAAATCTTTTTTTTTTGGAAATTATTTCCCTAAAACTATATTATTCTAAATTCATAATATGATTATATAAGCCCGAAAGTGACTCGAAATATGTTTTAAAACGTACAAAAGTGTCGAGATACAAATAATTATTAGTTTAAGGTATTTAAAACATATATTGTTTAAAACAATACATTCTTTTTATCAAAAAAAATTAGGGGAAATTCGCGATGTTACAGTCTCCCCTACTTTTGGAAACTTCGTCCCGAAGTTATTAAAAACACAGGTTTGAGGTTGATTAGGTAGAAATTAAGGCAGCTATGGTTTGGGTTAAGGCACGACATGAATTTATAGGTAATAGAATAATTTGTTTCGAATAATTTGGATAAGAGGTTTGAGATGTGAGTTTTAAGGATTGGATTAGGTTCGTCTGAAGTAGCAAGAAGCATAAGAATCTAGCAAAATACTAAACTTATGTTTTAGGAATCTTATAAGAAATGTATGAATTGATTGGCTATATGAAAACCAAATGAACTACTAAAACCTTATTAGAATTTCACACTACCTTAACGTACCTGTAAATTCATGATTACGTTCCGGGCCGCAATCACCAATTTACCTTACATTAGGGTTTTGTGTATTTCTATGACTCTAAACACACATGTAAGTAATGCAAAATAACCTTGTGATTGAATCGTTTACAATGTATCCAAAAATGAGTCCAACTGTTGAGTAGGAAAAAGACTTCTACCAGTAAGTGAGTAAGAACTTCTACCGATTGTTGAGCAGGTGCGATAGCCTCTACAAGTCGTTGAGCAGGTTGTAGGGCCTCTACCGACTGTTGAGCAGGCATGATGACCTCTACCAATCGTTGAGTAGGTTATTTGGTACTCAACTAACTGTTGAGCAAGTACTTCATCATCTACCAGTTGTTTGATTAAGTGTACCAATTATTTCACACATAAATTGCAAATTGATAATATGTACATATAAACAATCAAGTATCAAGCATAGCATGCGAGTTGTAATAGTGTTGTCCTAGACAAGGTTAATGACTCTAGGTGTGTCTATAGCAAATAGCTTATATTCCATGATTTCTAGTATCAAATGTTTAAATATGGTAGATAATCGAATCCTCATGTATAACTAAGGATTAAGTTTGATGCAACACAACCAAGTTTCAATAGTTTGGTTATCATGGGTAGTTCATGTTTGAGAAGGTGAAGGATATGAATTTAGTTTTTGAGAGGATGATGAAAAATCTTGAAGCAGAATCAAGGTTGTGAGAGATAGTGAATGTGAAGATAGTTGATAAAGAGTTTATTTTATAGTAAGGAGATTATGTAGCAGTGTAAATTTTGGGGTTTGGATCAAAGGTTATAATCAAGTGTATAAGAAAACATGATTGTGGTATATGCCAAATATTGTAAAAATTTGAACAAGTTGAAAATGAGTGAGTGTCGATGGAGAATTTAAAGACTAGATATTATTCCTAAAAAAAAATCTTATTTTCAAAATTGGTTTTATACATAAAGCAAAAGTTGTTAAATAGTACAAGCTAAGTGGGCTTTTGATTAAAATATTCCCGTTAGTTGGAGATTTCAAACATGACATTAAGTTTTGAAGATCAAGGTTCTATTAAGTGATTTTTAATAGTTTAAAGCATTATATAGAAAATTGTTTGTTACGTCAATAAATAAACAATTGAATTTAAGTTCGAGGACATCTTTCGACAAAAATATGTACTTTGTAAAGTTACTAGGTAATGAAAATACAACAGGATTTAGAAATCTTTAGTTTGTGCTAAGGTATGAGGTTATAGTTTTTTAAAAATAAGTAACATGTGGAGAAATGAAATAATATGATTTGGGTAGGGTGTTGAATATTTAAAAAGTGTCTAAGATGGTAAGGTGAAGTGTGATTGTGAAATCCATAGATGGTTATGAAATTAATGAGATTGATTTAAGCTGTAAAATTTTGAGATTTTAGAGCTTAGTTTAAGGAAAGTGAGTGTAATCATTTATTCATTAATTAAAACGAATAAACGAAAACGTTGACTTATCAAAACTTCTAGATTCTAATAACATAGTGAAGACATGCTTTAGCCTATAAGTGAACACTCATCCTGAGAATTCCCAGGTAGGCATCCGGGTCCCTCGTCTGATTGGGATATATGCGCAATGCCAGCCTAGACAGAAGACTCAGAATACAGGCGTTCACCCTTCCAGATTGCACGTGTTCGTTATTAAAATTCTAGAACTTCGACGAGATCTCAAGGTGGTTCAGGCTAAACCTGGGGATTTTGTCCTATTAGTCTAAGAGTAGATCCAGTGATGGAGAGTAATCTTCTTGTAGAGATTAAAGTAGGGATAAGAAGTAGGAGGGAGATAGAGAATAGCAAGTAAAAGGAGCAAATACTGGTTATAATCCTATGGTTATAGACTAGATTATTTTTCTAATAACCTAATTCCCTATAACCAAGGCTCTGATACCAATCTGTAACACCCCAACCGATGGCGGAAATATCGAGATGTCACGTATTGATGATTGTTCAGTAGCTCATGGTGAATAATAAATTTCATTAAATGATTTAAATAAATTACATACAATTGTTCTACAAAAATTCGTACATCAAAATGAATAATACTATGTACACATCCTCAAGCATTAACTCAAATCTTCAAACAAGTAGAACCTGAAACATGTTAAGTTTGAAAATATTTTGGGTCAACAAAAGTTGGTGAGAATACATAGGTTTTTGAATATAATTGACAACAATAGTTTGTACAACAATCACAGTTGTATAATGATAGAGTATGAGTTCGACATGTAACAATGCGTCTTTGTACAATCAAACCTTGTGTCGACTGAGGACTAACTCGCAAGTTAGTTAAATGTTGTTACTGTTATCGATCATCCCTGAATTTATGCGGGGGGATGGGTTTGTCAGACCTATAGCGCTATAATCTAAACAGACGGCTTGATCATTGTTAATGATTGTACTGTGTCTTTTTGTTACAGTCAAATGATAGAATGATAGTGTAATTGAATCACAAGTAAGTATGAGTAAATGATAGTATAAAATGTTTAAACATGTTTCACCCCAAAAAAAATGTAAAAGAGAAAAGGGGCTATGTAAACTCACATTGGCTAAGGTGAATTATCCTCTAAGTGTTGTGAATGTATGCGAGGCGAATCCCAAAGACTCAACAACGTAGCTAGTCCAAATTGAAGAAAACGAAAAAGAAAGAATATCAAGCTTCCAATTCGCCAATTACAAGAGCTTATAATCAAAGCTTCAATTGTAGAAGTAATAGACTATAGAAGAAAGGTATGAGGGAAAGTTTAATCGGATTGAAACAATCGATTTAGAGGTGCAAAGTATCATAGGTGGGTTTTTATACTAGTTTTGGAGTCAATTAGCCATTAAAATTGGTCAACACCATAAAGTAAGGTTTTATGATGAATTGACTGTTTGACTAAGACTTTGACTGTTTGACTAAGACTTTGACTAATCAATTTAAGGAATGTGTTAAGTTTATTTTCTTCTGAAATACTACACAAGATGATAGTTGGCTCAGTTGGTTGTCACTGTGTGTTGGTTGGCTGTGGACGCGGGTTCGAGTCCCGGTCCACACAAATCTTTTTTTTTGGAAATTATTTCCCTAAAACTATATTATTCTAAATTCATAATATGATTATATAAGCCCGAAAGTGACTCGAAATATGTTTTAAAACGTACAAAAGTGTCGAGATACAAATAATTATTAGTTTAAGGTATTTAAAACATATATTGTTTAAAACAATACATTCTTTTTATCAAAAAAAAATTAGGGGAAATTCGCGATGTTACAGTACAAGCCGACCTTAACATTGGATAGCGCTATTGGATTGACAAACCGCCTATGTTGATTCTCCCCCTTTTTCATCGGAGAATCCGTGGTCATTGTTAAGTTTTATCCATTTATTGGATAAGTACACCGCCGTTCATTTTGTACATTATACAGTCACAGGATTGATTTCGCTCATTCGTATGATACATAGTTTACATATTTGCACTGTAGCTTGCACTTGAATTGTATATCTTTTTCAACTTACTATATATATTAAAACTAGGAATGCTCACCAACATTTCATATGTTGACCAAACCTATTTTTGTACATGTTTCAGGTGCAGTTTGATCTAGTGCTTTAGCATGGGACTTTTAGTGCTTTATTTTAATCGGTTATTTCAATATTTATGTTTCATTTAGACTTTGTATTTTCCATTTCCATGTAAGACAATTTGGCTTATTCAATAATATTTTACATTTTAGTACCATGTGCTTTTGAACAATCGTCACTACGTGACACCTCGATGATTCCGCCATCGGTTGGGGTGTTACAGCATACTCTTGGTAGAATCTTCAATCTTCAAGTTTTTGTGATCTTGCATCAAAAGGATGGATTGGTACTTGATTGCAGGTGCAAAATCGTCTTCGAGGAGCTATGGGTTGGCTGGAAAGAAGGTTTTTACCGGATTATAATGTTTCCATATATTTATATAGGCCAAAACCTATTTTTTTTTGCCAACTGAAGCTTGTATCGCATGTCGTGGAACATCAATGACCTGTCCATTACGTGTCGTGAAGGACAAAATAGCTAGGTTTGTTTCTAATCCTTTTGCGTAACGCAAAAGATGAACCCTTCGCTTTTCGTGTACCGCGATGACACTAAAAACCTGATTTTCTTTATTTTCCATTCCGGTTTCCATAGTGTGATCATATCTTCTTCATTTAAGCTCGTTTTACATCCATTTAGCACACAAAGACATGCAACATGATCATTTGATAAGTAATGGCTAAAACTAACTAAAAACGCAACATAAATATGACATTATTAATGATATATATATTTTTTTATTTCTTTACATTTGTTGTTTCCTTCATATATGAGAAACATTTTTTTTGGTAGTAATACAGGTGTCATTGCTTTAGTTTTCTTGAATTTGTTATATCCTAAAATGCAAAATTTGCTTGAATGATGCAGCCTCATAGCATGCTTTTATAAGAACATTTTTAATTCTTCAAATATAGATAATAGTTTTCTTTTGCCTTTGCTTTTTCTTATTGAAATTTAATCTTATTTATTTTAGGCCATAAGTTTATGGTTCAATGTCAACTACATATAGTATACTAGGTTAGAGACCCGTGAATTTCACGGGTGAAGAAATTTTTAAATAAAACATCTTATCGACTAAATAAAATTAAACAACTTTTATAAGGGCAGTGTTCAACTAAAAGCTTAAAACATAAAATGAAAAATTAATATTATGTCCAAGTTTTTAAATAATTATATGTTAAAGTATGACGTAATATTTTAATGTTTTTTTGTACTCGTGAAATTAGTAAGTTGAAAAAAAAATCAATGCAAATAAATCTCGTAATAAAAAAAATTCTTCCACTAAACAAAATAATAGGATAATTTCCAAAATAAAACATAAGTTAAAAGATAATGTTTACAAAGCTTAATAATAGTGCATCACAAAAAGAATTAAATTAAGTACGGAAAAAAAACTAATTATGAACACGTTCATAATATCCATTGTAGCATGGTAATTTCCTAGGATTTTCACATCGAACGTTGCAAGCAAAACACGTCTCCACATCATCTTCTTTAATGTATTTACCCTTCATCATGCTTACGTGATGCTTTCCTTTATTATGCATGTCAATGTTTTTGGAACTTGTACAAAATACGTCGCACAATCCACAAAACGACACAAGGTACATTGCTATATATGGTCGGCCTTGCCAAAGCCTTTTTTAAGCTTGTGACACATAATCACTTAACATTTGAAATCCAAAGCAAAACAAATGAAAAAGGAAATTGATAGACAGGCAAACTAAGTTGGAAGTGGTGTGGTAAAGAGTAGATGGTTGTGTAGCCAAAAAGTTTGTCTATAGAAGATTACCAAGTTGAATAAAAGGTATAAATGAAAACAATACACACAGGAAGAAGCAATACTAAAAATCCCCATATAAAAGTTGAATACAAAATCTCAATTTAAAGGATTTATCTTAAAAGACTTGATTAGTAAAAAGTCGCCTAAACGACAGTTAATGAAGACTGCAAGTTCAGCTTATTATGAAGGAAATGTGACATTGTGACTTGAAAAGTCGATGAGAATCCAGGAGACGATCTAAACAGAAAATGCAACCAAGTTGATGGTAGATAAAATCAATGAAATGCGATCTCCAAGTCTCCAACAAAACCTGTTAGTATTACAAAATAAAAAAGTAACTGGAAAATCAAATTAAAGCACACAACGTGTATATGAGGCAAAATGCAATATAACCCATTAACTATTAAACCCACGGCTACAACATAGTTCCCACCATTTAATTTAAATTCAAATATTTTGTATTATTTTGTATATTGTGCTTAGTCTTCTAGTATTATTCAAGATCCACATGTATAGCTAGTTAGTTCCTAGATTGTAGTTCCTTTTCCTGTATTTATTTGTATGCGGTTCACAATTATTGAATTCAATCAACATTTGATACATTGATATGGTATCAGCCAGCTCTCTCTAAATCTTCTTCACCTTCATCTTTTAATCGGTCCTCACCCTCACTACTCTCATGACTCCAAACGACTCCCTCACCACTATCCTTCCCACTGTTCCGGCTACCCCCTCCTCCATTACTATGGTCACTTTTCCTTCATCACTCAAACTCACCTCTACTAATTACCTCAGCTGGAAAACGCAGCTTGAAGCCATTCTTCAAGGGTTGGATCTTTTCAAATTCATTGATGGATCTCATCCTGCCCCTTCACCCACTCTAAATGCAGACGGGTCTACCACCCCTCACCCAACCTATAACACTTGGTATCGTCAAGATCGCCTACTTTTTGGTGCAATTGTTGGCAGCCTCTCCCCAGAAATCGTCCCTCTTATTACCAATGCACTCACCTCTCTTGATGCATGTAAAATTTTGGCTTCCACATATGCCTCCCCCTCTCGTGGCCACATCAAACAACTTCACCACCGCCTAAAGAACTCCACCAAAACCACTACTCAATCCATTACCACCTTTATGCAATCTATTAAAGTCTTGGTCGATGAGTTGGCTATTCTCGGAAAGCCTATGGATTCCGAGGATGTCACCGACATCGTTCTTCAAGGCCTTGACAAATCCACCTATAAGCCGGTCATTGAATCGGTTCATGCTCGAGACACTCCGATCTCATTCCATGAACTGCACGAGAAACTTATTAACCACGAGCTCACGTTGTCCCAAACCACCCCCACATCGCCCTCTCTACACCAACCTGCTACGGCTTTCGCTGCTCACAGCCAGCAGGCCTTCCGGCCCTGGTCCAACAGAAACCAACCCAACAGCCAAGGCATACTTCCTACCCCATCATCTGCCTCGAATCAGCGCCCTTTTTTGGGCAAATGTCAATGGTGTTTTACCAAAGGTCACTCTCTCACATCATGCCAGAAGTTCAAGAAAGCTTATCCCTCAATCAACCTACCAACTTACAACAGGTCTGCAGCAAATTCTCAACCTCAGGCGCATATGATGGCCATGCATAATGGCTCAGATTCGGATCTCTCCTGGCTGAAGGATAGTGGGGCTTCCCACCACATCACCAATGACCTCAATGCACTTTCCATGCACACTCCGTATGATGGTACCGATGATCTTATCATCGGCGATGGTTCGTCTCTAAAAATAACTCATGTTGGCACTATCACTCTTTATTTCTCTAACGTTCCCATTGTTCTCAAAAATGTTCTTTGTGTTCCTTCTATCTCTCGAAATATTATTTCAATCTCTCGCTTATGTATTGACAACAATATACTAATCTTATTTTTTTCTTCTTATTTCATTATAAAGGACTTCCACACATGCCGAACCATTCTTAGGGGACTTGCTAATCGTGGCCTCTATCAACTTTCTTCAACAAAGTCTCCATATGCTTTCCATTTGCACACCAATAAGGCGTCTTCTTGGCATCATCGCCTAGGACACCCACACTCCAAAGTGCTACAATATTTGGCTTCTTCTGTTTCTTGTATTTCCAGCAATCATGAATCTTGTAATTCCTGTTGCATCAATAAAAGTCATAAACTTCCTTTTTATATTTCTTCTATGACTTCTACCACCCCTCTACAATTATTATATTCTGATGTTTGGTCATCTCCTATTACTTCTATAGATGGTTACAAATATTACATAATTTTTGTTGATCATTTCACCAAATATATTTGGATTTACCCATTAAAACGTAAATCAGATTCTCTTACTACCTTTATTCGTTTTCAAAATCTTGTTGAAATTTTTTTTAATACCAAAATCAAACAACTTTTTTCTGAAAATGGTGGCGAATACATTAAATTGTCATCTCACCTTGCCTCCTGTGGTATTTCTCATCTCACCTCTCCTCCTCACACACCTGAACACAATGGCTTTGCCGAACGCCGACATCGTCATATTGTCGAAACGGGTCTTGCTCTTCTTTCCCATGCTAAAATGCCCACAACATTTTGGCCTTTTGCTTTCACAACCGCCACTTATCTCATTAATCGTTTACCCACTGCTACCTTAAAAAATGACTCCCCTTTCTTTCGTCTATTTCACACTAAGCCAAACTATGAAAAATTACATGGTTTCGGTTGTCTAGCTTATCCATGGCTTCGTCCTTACTCCACCCATAAACTTGATCCTCGTTCCAAACCATGCATTTTTATTGCTTACTCTTCCTCTCAAAGTGCCTATCACCTCCTTGACCCACTCACCAACCGTATCTACACATCTCGCCATGTTCACTTTGTGGATCATATTTTCCCATATGAGTCCCTTGTTCGCACTTCCACTCCTTCGCCACCATCCCCAGATACGTGGCTCCCTCTCACTACCCATGTTATTCCCACCTCCTCGTCTACCCCTTCCACTTCTTCTTCTGCCACATCCGAACCTCACTCTATTCACTCACATACTGATTCCCCTACACCACTTCAGCCCGTACACATTGATCCACCAGCTGATACTTCCCCCACTGACTCCTCTTCCGCTCCTCCATCTCCCATAAATATTTCCTCCACTTCTCCTACTCCTTCCCCTACTCCTCCTCCTCGTCCCTATCAGACTCGCACAGCCCGCAAACCAAACCCAAAATATAATAACTCTGATTATGTCATGTATCACTCTACTGTTCTTCCTATTCCCGAGCCATCGACCATTACTCAGGCTCTTAAACAGCCCCTTTGGCGTGACGCCATGCAAGCCGAGTTTGATGCTCTTACTCGAAATCAAACTTGGACTCTCGTCCCTCGTGAACATGCTCCTAATCTCGTTGGGTGCAAATGGGTTTACCATACCAAATTTAAACCGGACGGGTCCGTTGATCGCCTTAAAGCACGCCTCGTTGCTAAAGGTTTCCATCAACGCCCCGGTTTAGACTACGTAGAAACTTTTAGTCCCGTAGTCAAACCCGCCACCCTTCGTCTTGTCCTCGCCTTAGCTTCTTCTTTCAATTGGCCTCTTCGTCAACTTGACATCAATAATGCTTTTCTTCAAGGTACCCTCACTGAATCCGTCTTCATGGTTCAACCACCCGGATTCATTGATTCTTCTTTTCCTAACCATGTTTGTAAACTCAACAAGGCAATCTATGGTCTTCGCCAAGCTTCTCGAGCTTGGTATGATGAGCTAAAATCCTATCTCATCTCCGTCCGTTTTAAACCAACTATATCCGACCCCTCCTTGTTCATCAATACCACGTCCTCTTCTCCCATTTTCATCCTTGTTTATGTCGATGATATAATTATCACCGGCGCTAATACTTCTCTTATTCATTCCTTCATTCATTCTCTTGCTACCCGCTTCTCTCTCAAGGATCTTGGTGACTTATCATATTTCCTTGGCATCGAGGTCATCCCTCACACGAATGGCCTTTTTCTTTCTCAATCTAAATATATTCTTGACCTTCTTACTAAAGCCAACATGAGTAATTGCAAACCATCCCATACGCCCATGTCGGGCTCTTCCACTCTAACACTTTTAGATGGCGATCCTTTACCATCCCCAACGGATTTTCGTGCATTGGTAGGTGCATTACAGTATTTAGCCTTAACTAGGCCGGATGTTGCTTTCACCGTTAATAAGCTATCACAGTTCATGCATAAACCCACCACTACTCATTGGGAAGCTCTAAAACGGTTACTTCGTTATTTACATGGTACACTCAATCTTGGTATCTTTTTTAGACGCAACTCCCCACTACAACTTCATGCTTTTACTGATGCCGACTGGGCCGGTGATCGACCTTCATACCGTAGCACAACTGGCTACATTGTTTACCTCGGTTCCAATCCGGTTTCATGGAGTTCCAAACGCCAACCCACTTTAGCCCGCTCATCCACCGAAGCCGAGTTTCGCGCAGTTGCATCCACCACCACCGAAGTGCAATGGATTATTTCCTTGATGTCTGAACTTGGCTACAAGTCTACAGTAACTCCATCCATTTATTGTGACAATCTAAGTGCCACTCACTACTCGACTAACCCGGTATTTCACTCTCGCATGAAACACCTCGCACTAGATTTCCATTTTGTTCGTGAAAAGGTTCAAGATGGCACTATCCGAGTCACTCATATTGCTGGAGATGATCAACTTGCCGACGCCCTCACCAAACCTTTGCTCCGCCAACGCTTTCAAGTATTAACATCCAAGATTGGACTTATCTCCCGAACGTCCATCTTGCGGGGGCATATTAAACCCACGGCTACAACATAGTTCCCACCATTTAATTTAAATTCAAATCTTTTGTATTATTTTGTATATTGTGCTTAGTCTTCTAGTATTATTCAAGATCCACATGTATAGCTAGTTAGTTCCTAGATTGTAGTTCCTTCTCCTGTATTTATTTGTATGCGGTTCACAATTATTGAATTCAATCAACATTTGATACATTGATATTAACAACCTAAGAAAACTAAATGCTGCAACCTGTAATGATAGATGAAAATTGCACCTGATTCTCTATAGAAATCTTGGATTCTCCCTTACATTCCTAATAAAGTGTGTTTGAAAATTTCCTTTACAGATTGGCCTATAAAGGGTAGAATATAAATTAATAAACACCCTATCGTCGACCCTCCGACCAAGCCTTCCACCATGCCATCTGAGCCAGCTCTACAGGTTGACGTTGATTGTGTACTGGCGTGTATTAAATCCTTCCCGAAAGGGACCTCTTGCGGGAGGGATGGTTTGCGGGCTCAACATATCTTGGACGCATTTTGTGGCCAGGGGTCCCCCACCGCGTCTGGGTTGCTTAAGTCCATCACAGATGTTGTCAACCTGTGGCTTGGGGGGCTTTGCCCTTCTGAACTGGCGGAGTTCGTTGCCTCAGCTCCACTAACTCCCTTGTTGAAGCCCGACAATGGAATTAGACCTATCGCGGTTGGAACTATTTGGAGGAGATTGGTGTCGAAAGTCGCTATGCGTAAAGTGGGTAAGGAGATGGCTGCGTATCTAGGGGATTTCCAATTTGGGGTTGGGATCCCTAATGGGGCAGAAGCAGTGTTGCACAGTGCCAATAGGTTTGTGAACATGTTCCATTCGGATGGCTCCCTAGCTATGCTTACTGTTGATTTCTCCAATGCTTTTAACGTAGTTGACCGTACGACACTTCTCAGGGAAGTTAATTGTCGATGCCCATCCATTTACCCGTGGGTGCAATTCTTGTATGCCCGACATGCTAGGTTATACGTGGGTGATACTCACATTGGTGCTACTACTGGGGTTCAGCAAGGGGACCCCCTCGGCCCCCTCCTTTTTGCATTGGTCCTTCATCCGCTGGTTCTCCGGGTGCAGGGAGCCTGCTCCCTCCCTTTCCATGCTTGGTATCTAGATGATGGCACTATTATAGGTAAAACTGAAGACGTAGCGAGGGCACTCGATATTATTCGATCTGAAGGGCCGTCTCTAGGGCTTATGCTTAATGTGCGAAAAACTGAGATTTTTTGGCCGACGTGCAATGGGTCAGCATCAACGCCCGGCTTATTTCCTAATGAGATAGGTAGGCCCGACCGAGGGGTTAAACTCCTTGGGGGAGCTGTTAGCCGGGATGCAGGTTATATACGCTCTTTGGCAACAAAAAGGGCTTTGCGCGCGGTTGAACTCATGGAACACCTGCCGAAATTAAGAGACCCTCAAAGTGAGCTTCTCTTACTGCGCTCATGCATGGGGGTTGCTAAATTAGTGTTTGGGCTCCTGACATGTCAGCCAGAGCATGTCAAAGAGGCGGTGTCCATTTTTGATGAAGGCCTTCGGGGGGGCGGTTGAAAGCATTGTTGTCTGTGGAGGGGCACATTTTGGGGACCTCCAATGGAGGCTAGCATCCTTGCCTATGCGGTATGGGGGCTTAGGGATTTTCACGGCAGGGGATGTGTCAACATACGCCTTTGTAGCGTCGAGGGCTCAGTCGTGGGGATTGCAGGACCACATCCTACGGAGTGCTGGTGTGATGGGGGTGGATTCTGACTACACCCTCGCACTTGGTAATATCAAAACAGTTCTTCCGGAAATTGATCTAGGCGGTTATACCGATAAGGAGACCGCCCCCAAGAAACCTCAACAAACCTTGGCGAATGCTCTTTATGGTAAACACGTGCAGACTATGGAGGGGAAGTTTGATATGACTCCACGACAAAAGGCAGTGTTTGCATGCCTTCAAGAGGCTCATGCGCAAGATTTTCTGACTGTCGTGCCCATTGAAGGGCTTGGGCAGCGGATGTCGGCGATCGAATACAGGGCTGTTCTCAAATACCGGCTCATGATCCCTCTGTTCCCCTCGGATGAACCATGCCCCATTTGCAAAAAATCATGTCTGGATAAATTTGGCGAGCATGCGCTCCACTGCAAGGAATTGCCGGGGTTCAAGTACCGCCATGATTTGGTCAGAGATGTTCTATGGGACGTGCTTCGAAGTGCGGGGGTCTCAGCCAAGAAAGAAGCACCAGTCAATTTTCTGACTGATCCGCGGGAGGGGAGATCTACCTTGCGTCCTGCGGATGTTCTTGTGTTTGGATGGGCTGGGGGCAAACATGCTTGTGTTGACCTGACAGGGGTTTCCCCCTTGGTAGGTTTGCGAGACAACGGCTTTGTACCGGGGCAAGCAGTTTTGAGGGCAGAAGCTAAGAAGGTCGCTAAGCACGAAGCATCCTGTTTAGAGAATCAACATGCGTTCCTGCCGTTCGCTTTTGACACATTTGGATCTTTGGCCCCTGAGGCAGTACAGTTTCTGAAACGAGTGCAGAAGGTGGTCCACAGTGACTCGCAGAGCCCTAAGAACCAAGGGTTTGTGTTTAGCAGGATAGGTTTTGCGATTCAAAAGGGGATAGCGGCGCCGCTTGTTGCCCGCTTACCCACCATCTAAATGTAACTTGTTTTTTCATGAATAAAAAAAAATGACACTTTCCGTAAATAAATAAATAAATAAAAATAAAAATTATTAGAAAAAGACACTACATGCGAACAGAGAGAGAGAGAGAGAGAGAGAGAGAGAGAGAGAGAGAGAGAGAGAGAGAGAGAGAGAGAGATGTGAATAACATACCTCAGCAAGAACCTTTTTTAAAGACAATAAAATAAATTCCTTCATATGAAGAGAAAAATGTTATCTAGCTTCAAAGGAACCATTGGCTAACTAAAGAAAAATGTATCTAAATTAAGTAAAACTGGTATTCAGAAATATAATTAATGAAAAATTAAGGTTCTGGAGTGGGTTTTTCTCTAAGTATGCTTGTTTCTTTCATTGCTTTTAATTTCCTTGTTAAATGTTACAAGACTTTATGTTAGATAATGCTATAACTTATTTATGTTTAGTGTTTTTGTTATCAATATGCTATATGAAATATAATAAAGTTTTATTTCTTTCGTTAGTTGATGTTAATGGCTTTTTTATTGTATAATTAAAACCATATTTGGATGTCTATAACCATATTGTAAAATTGTGTGTGTAAATATGCTTTTCTTAGGACGCTATATGGGTTGTTCGTAGACATATTATGCGACCATAAAATTGGTTTTGTAATCTTATTTGAGATATTAGGACCCTTTTCTTGGTACCAAAGTACCTATGATGCTACATCTTAAGGGTCCTATAAATTAATTTTTAAGGACGCTTGTACGTGTATTAAAAGATTAAAAGCAAGTACGCACGTGTTAGAACATTGTAAAAGTGTCCTATTATGTTTTTATTAGGAGTTTTTTGGGTTGTTTTATGCGACCATAAAATTGGTTTCATAATCTTATTTGATATAATAGGACGCTTTTTAAGTTTCGGGACTTATTACGACCCCTTTACATGAAACGCTTTTACCGTTGGTCCTATTAAATAAAAGGTCCTATAAAATAACATTTTAGGACGCTTTTGTGCATACTAAAAACCCATTTTTGTTGTAGTGTACATAGCAACAATATTTTAGCATATAATAAGTTCAAATAAAAAATTTGTCTTTTTCTCTATGTTGCTTTCGAGCAGGCGGATTAATTGGGGTTGTCATGCCTTGTAAGCACACAAACACAAAGAGCATACTCTGAATTCAATGTATCAGTAGTAAGGTCAAGAGTTACAACCTTCTCAGCCAATTGGGGTTGTCATGCCTTGTCTTACCGATCTTAGAAGTGGTGTGTTGTTTATCTTCTTCTTTGAGGATGTTTTTCCTGATAAAAGATAAACCAAAGCTTTTAATAAATATATAACTAAACAATAGTGATGTTGCGCATTACAAATATGTTGGTAAAGCTCGAAAGAAGATTCCAATTTGATTTTGCAGCGCCAACTTCCACATCAAATTGACTATCGGCCTCAAGCTTTGTATCGAGAAGATGGGAAAATCAAAGGATGTTGATAAACAGAATAAAAAAGCCAAATGTTATGCTGTAAATTCATGATAAACCATCCTTGACCGCTGTTAGAGAAAAGTACATGCTAGCATGATCACAGTAGCAGAAATCTATATCAAAGTCCATGGTAACACTATAAACCTTTTTACATCATTCGATAACCGAACAAAGATAAACCTAAAAACATCTAAATTGGTAGACAATTGATTCAGAAACTCAATCACCTGAAATTTAGTTGTGCCTCAGATTCTAAAACTCATAGCAAGTTAAAGCACCATGAGTTAACATTTTACCCTAATAGTTCACCAATTCAATTACAAAACTTAAAAATTAAACATACAAATCAATAACTAAATCTGTATATATAGCCTGTGAAATTCATTAGCTAACACATATAATGATATAGAAACCCATATTAAACCCAAACTAACATACCCATTATCAAGCGCATACAATCCAAATTGACCCTTTATACATATAAATTGGTTGTAGTTGCAATTTCTTATTTAACTTCAAATTAACCATTACATAAATTGTTGAATCATATACGATTATCAAACTACATTACTAAAATCAAAAGAATAATTTAAGATATTGAAAGCATTTAGGTTCATATTTAGAGCCTCTTAACATATTAGACCTATTTGAACAATTTTGTTTTCATATATTTATTTAAATTTAATGCCCTTGACCCGTTTATAGTCAAATGCAAACCGATGTATCCCATTTCCAAATAAACGGGTTGAAAGTGCCACCTCTCATTGTGTTTCAGATCTACGAAGCGTATTGATAAATTAGCTGAGTTGATGCATTTGATTTGATGATATATACCTTGGTGAGATGCTCTACGTACATGCCGTAATTGATCAAATATGACACCTCCTTGTTTGTGAATTGCATAAACCACTTTCTTCTAACCCTCTATTTGTTCTATATTAAATATACCTGGAACATGTGCGAATCTAACCACACACATAATATAAAAGTATGACTCGTTTGACTCATATGGTTGCAACTCTTCAAAACTTCTGGTTCTGGACCATTATTACTCGAGTGCATATTTAAAGTGACTAATATAAGACATTTGATCGAACAACTGGAGTACATATTTTATATGACACCAAAAAATCGTCTATCTTCGATTTCCATCGATTCGGTTCTCAAGACTATTTAAATAAAAGTAGCAGTTAGCAATAACACTCAAATGCAATTGACAATACAAGAATCCCTTTTGAATCCAGATACTTGTCATTGTTGATTTCTTTTTTTCCCTTTTGAATCCAGTCATGTGTGAAAATTAACACCTCATCGGCCCGCTAGAACCTTGTAACATAATCATGATGTATATAAGGGTCGGTTTGTGGTTCTTGGTTCATGCTCTTTAACGGTTTCCATCCGGGTCCGAAACCGCACAATAGTGTCAGCCGAGACCCCTTAGAACTGATTCTTTTCATATCCCTTGCTTCAGTAGTCGCCGATCAAGTTCATCTCTTTTTCTTCAGCAGATAATTGATAGTATGTTGTTCATCTTCATGTTGTTTGATGCCTTGAGTTAGCTCTCGTGTCAATTTTAAATGATGCTTTTTGGTCTTCACCTAATGTGACTAAAAAAAGACAAATGTTACAAATAATGGAAAATTAAGACGAGTAAGTGATATACAATTAACAAAAATTCAAGAACACAGATGACGACTCGGAAAAAAGTGAACAATCGCTTACCTCGGTGAAGGCAATCGTGCTTCAAATCCGCACATAAGATAAAGCCGATGAATGGCATAAAGCTATTGTGAATCCATGTTTTATTATGCCAGCTTTTAAAAAAGGATCTAATTCCAGCAGAACAAAACTTTTTCTGCACGATTACACTAAACTCACAAACCCAAAATTGATGAAAATTGAAATAGTTTAGACTATGCGTAGTGGGGGACTTTATTAATAAAGCGCCCTTCCTGATTGGTCCACGTGGCTGCTGAGTCAGCATGGAGAGAGAAACTGAAAAAAGGGTGTAGTGGTGGGACTTTATTTATAAAGCCCCTGATTGTGATTGGTTGATTTTTTTATTTTTTTTAATCTTTTAATTCAAAATAATTAAAATAAAAGACAAATAAATATAAAAAAATTACAAATAATAATAAAAACACACAACTAATATTAATTAAATTAAAAAAAACAAACAACTTAAATAAATTACAATACCAAATTAAAAAAAAAACAAACAACTTAAATAAATTACTGGAGGTTATATTTTGCAAGGATTTGTTGCCTATGATGTATCGCGAGGAGTAGGGCTTCTCCCTCGAGGTGGTCACATATCTTAAATAGTTCTTAATCTAATCAAATCAAATTAAAAAAGAAGAAGTGAAAGATGCGATATGGGAATGTGGAAGTGATAAGTCACCGGGCCCGGATGGGTTTACTTTCGCTTTCATTAAGAAATTTTGGGGGAAGCTAGAGCCATATTTTATGAAGGTGATGTGTGAGTTCTATACGCATGGGGCCATCAGTAATTCGTGCAATTCGTCATTTGTTGCTATGATTCCAAAAGTCAAGGATCCAATGACATTCTCGGATTTCAGGCCTATCTCACCTATAGGTGTCACTGGGAAAGTAATTTCAAAAGTCCTCGCTGGCAGATTAAAAGGTGTGCTGGGTTGTATAGTATCGGTGGAGCAGTCGGAATTTATTAAGGGAAGACACATTTTTGATGGGCCACTAATTATGAGCGAAGTTCTAAATTGGGCAAAAAAAGCAAAAAAACGTATGATGTTGTTTAAGGCTGACTTCGAAAAAGCATACGACTGCGTCTCTTGGAAGTTCCTAATAAATGTCATGCATAACATGGGATTCCCTACCAAGTGGAAGCAGTGGATGATGGGTATTTTATTCACCGGGAAGGCTTCGGTATTAGTAAACGGGGAGCCGACATGTGAATTCTCCTTAAATAGGGGATTGAGACAAGGCGATCCACTTTCGCCTTTTTTGTTTACTCTTGTGATGGAAGCGCTACACATGATGGTCTCCAAAACGGTTGCGGATGGGTTACTCTCTGGTGTTAGGCTGCCACACAATGGGCCGGTGCTATCACACTTACTATACGCGGACGATGCACTTTTTATGGGTTTTTGGTCTGACGAGAATGTGCTGAATTTAAATAGAATTCTAAAATGTTTCCAGCTAGCTTCGGGGTTAAAATTCAACATAAATAAAAGCTGTTTGTACGGTATCGGTGTTAGCGATGTGGAGATAGATAGATTGTCAACTTGTCTGGGATGCAAACGTGGGGCTTTTCCGTTTGTATACCTTGGATTGCCAATTGGGGGTTCAATGAAGAGAGTAGGGAGTTGGAAAGAAGTCATTGATCGTGTTAGCTCAAAGCTCTCAACCTGGAAGGCAAGGTTGCTATCCTTTGCGGGCAGACTTGTATTGGTGAAATCGGTGCTAAGTGCGTTGCCGGTATATTATTTTTCTTTGTTCCAAGCCCCGGTGGCTGTTTTGAAAACATTAGACGGTATACGGAGGCGATTTCTTTGGGGTGGGGCATCTAACGTCAAGAAGATACGATGGGTGGCGTGGGATAAAGTGGTTAAGCCGAAAAGAATGGGCGGGCTTGGGGTGGGAAATCTTGAGGACTTAAACTTGGGGCTATTGGCCAAGTGGTGGTGGAGATATAAAGTGTCTCCTGACCAACTTTGGGTGAAAACGATTAATGCTATTCATGGTGGGGCGAGAGAATTGAAGACTATTCCTAATAAAAAAGCTTCAGGGGGAGTTTGGAACACGATTGCGGCGCTCGGGTCTGTCTTTTCAAGAAAGGGTGTTGAGCTACAACAGAGACTGGTTTGTTCAGTCAATGATGGTAGCTCGACGCTGTTTTGGGGGGACAATTGGGTTTCGGGTGGGTCATTGAAGGATTGGTTCTCGGATTTATTCTCGCTTTGCAGGGACAAGAAGGCTAAAGTGGCGGATAATTACACACGGGAAGAGGGGTCTATCAATTGGGGTTGGGTGTGGAATCGGGCGCCTTCGTCTGTGGTGGAAATTGATCAGTGGAACCGGCTAACAAGTCTGCTGGCTGAACAACAAATACATACAGGTAAAGATCGCTGGTCGTGGGTCTCAGGAGGGAAAAGTTTGGAGTTTTCGGTAAAACAAGTAAGAGCCGATTTGGGGGCTGCACAATCTGGGCAAAACAACTCGGGAGGTTTCAAGTGGAGCAAGATCGCGGTACCGAAGGTTAACTGCTTTGTATGGCGGGCTATGCAAGGAGGTATTCCGACTGCTGTCAACTTAGCGGCTAGAGGTCTTAGTCTCGGGTCTATTCTATGTAAAAGATGTGAAGACAATGAAGAAACAGTTGATCATATGTTGGTGGAATGCTTTTGGGCCAAGCTTATATGGTGGCATGTGTGTAAATGGATAAAAGTTCAACCTAATTCACAAATTTGCAGCGTCGAAGAGCTGCTGGAGTGGATACAAAATATGCAGGTGTAACACACCAACCGATGGCGGAATCATCGAGGTGCCACGTAGTGACGATTGTTCAAAAGCTCATGGTACAAAAATGTAAATATTATGATTACTGAATATTGTTTTACAACATGTGAAATTCAATACAATACAACAAAATAAATATGGTTGATTGATTTAATCTAAGTCCAAGGTCCTATGTGAATAATCAAGCAGCTTATCCTGAAACATGCACGAAAATAATTTTGTCAACATATGATGTTGGTGAGTACTACTTAGTTTTGTACATATAGTATACGTTTTGAAAAGTAGTACAATTCATGTGTCTAGCATCACCAAGGCATTATGTAAACACGCAAGTAACCAAACAAGACAAAGATCAAATGTAAAGTTTGTACAATGTAATTGATAATGAGCACCTCAACACGTGTGAGTCTAAAAGAGCACCATAACACAAAGTTATGTCTAAATGAGCACCGTAACATAAGTTACGTCTAAATGAGCACCGTAACATAAGTTACGTCTGAGTGTAAAGAGCACCATAACATAAGTTATGTCTAAATGTATGATTTTGTATGTAAGCTACGTTCATGTTCAAGCATAAGCACAAAGATAAACAAGACACGTATATGAATTGTAATGAATAAAATGTATGTGTAAATGAATACGAAAGTTTTGTATACTTGTGCATGAATCACCCCAAAAGTTGTAAAAGCGGAAAAAGGGGATAAGTAATACTCACTTTAGCAAGGTGGTAAGTCTTGTGTAATTGAATAAGTGTAATCCACGTTGCCAAGTTTCACCCTATGTATAAGTTAACAAATAAGTCTAAGTCTATCTAGTCTATAAGTATTTTCTAGGGCTTCGAATTGGGGATAAGTATTTATTTGGTTAATAAATTAAACGTTTAATAAATAAGACAAATTTGGTAAATAAATATACAAAAAGTCTTTGAGTAAACTTTAAATCAAATATGGTTTCAACATTAAGTTTTAAGTGTGAAAATAATTTTTATAAAATTATTTTCTTGAAAATAGAATATTTAATCTATTTATTTCAAATTGTCAAAAATATGATTTTAATATCTAAAAATATTAAAATTAAAGAATTCTTGAATTACAAATTGTATTTCTGTTCCAAATGAATAGAAATAATTTATGTAAAATTTTGGTACAAAAATATTGTAAAATGAATTTATTATGAATTATTTATGATTAAAACTAACAAAAATTGATTAAAAATATTAAACAAACGGTTTTTCAGAAATAAAAATTATTTCTGAAATGTATATTGTTATACAAGTTTAGGGAAATTTTTGTGGGATTTTATAAAATCGTTTTGATATTTTTATAGAATTTTAAAATTTTAGTTAAATAAACTTGTAATATTTATTATATATATTAAATAAATGATTTTTGAAAAACTAAAAATTGGACAGCAAAGTTTATCATTGGAATATCATAAAATAAATTTTGTAGAATTTATAAAATAGTTTTAGTATTTTAAAATGATTTTTAAAAGAATTAAGAAAATATAAGTATAAAGAATAACACAAAAAAAATACTTATGATGGGACTCGAACCTTGGCCCTTGGCCGGTTCAGAGTTTTTGTGAGAAGGGGCCAACCAACTGATCTGAACAAGTTTGTTGTGTTATTTTTGTTTCAAAATAATTATATAAGATACTCGCTGTTCTTCCCCAATTCTATTTATTCAAGCCCTAGATTTTTCAATCAATTATAAAACGCGATTATAACTAAATTAACCATAGGGCTTTTGGAGTATAAGGGCCGATTAACAAAACCCATAAAAGAAATTGAACTTACAACGCGTTTTAGAGATGTGAACAAGCGGTCAACAGAAAAGTCAACACAAACAAGAATCTTAGATTTGAAGGCGTTTCAGCGTTTGATAGGTGAATGTGATAGAGGGGTTTTCTAAATCGCTACTCTTAGGTTGTGTGTGCGAGTTCAATTGAATAAAAATCGAGTATTTATAATGTGTTGATGTGGGTTGATATGGAATGTTAATAATTAGATTAAATTCGTTTTTTGGTCAATTCAAACGCATTCAAGTTGTGCGGGATTGATGGCTGGTCCAAAGGCATCATTAACTCCGGTCAATGTTTCCAAAAAAAAGATTGAAGGCTGCTCTTCGGGTCTGCAGCGATCGGACAGCAGCAGGGAAAAAGAAGGGACGCGAAAACAGGGTTTAATATATTATGTGTTGGGTTAAGGTTTGGAGATGGTAAAAAAAATGTATATAATAAAATCTGAATTTTTTTTATTTATATTATTATTAATATTATTATTATTATTATTATTATTATTATTATATAAAAATAAAAGTGACGGATGTCACAGCAGGGGTCGAAGAAATGGAAGAACTCAATATATGCGGTTGCTTTAATGTCTCTTTGGCGAATTTGGTTAGCGCGAAACGCAAAAGTGTTTAATAACAAGGATACATCGGTGATTACAATACTTGAAGAGATTAAAGAAAACTCATTTTGGTGGATGAAAATGAGATCAAAAGTGGCGGGACTAGACATGACGAAATGGTGGACATTCGAAGGCATTGATTTTTCTTAAAGTGGTGCTGTTATGGGTCAATATGACTGTTAATCTGTCTGATTTTACTTTCAGTTGTTGGGTTGATTTCTGTGGGTTGGGCTGGGCTTTCGGGTAGCCTCTTGCTAGGCCGACGGCTGGTGTGTAAGCTTGTACTTTTGTATGGTTGTTATCTTTGGTGAAATAAAATGGCATGCTTGGCTTTTCAAAAAAAAAAAAAAAAAAAAAAATTATACCTTAACCTAAAATGTCGCAATTAATACTTACCTAATCGGTAAACGTTAGTTAGGAATAGTAAAGACTTCTTTTAAAAAAACAGAGTCAAAACATATAGGGGAAATATCCGGTACAAAGTGTTTTTCCGGTAAGAACTGTGAGAATCAAAGGTGGATATTTTTTTTTCAAGTTTTTTTTTCCCATATTGTTAAACATGTATTATAGTATTGAAAACTAAAAAAAAAAAAAAATTAGTGTAGAGTAATTACGTGTAGAGTAATTACATAATTACTCTAGTGTAAAGTAATGTATTTACTTTAATGACGTAATTACACTAATTTTTTTTTTTTATTATTCATCTAGAAGGAATGTTACATGGGAAAAAAATTCTAAAAAAAAAAAATAATAATTTTTTTACCTCCTTTGATTCTCACAGTTTTACCGAAAAAGACTTTGTATTTGATCTTTACTCAAACATATATCCCTAAAAACCGAGTTACCAAAAACAAATAGCATTTCTTAAAAATATATTATCATTAATTAGGCAAAAAATTAAAAGTCAAGTTCATAACAAAAATAAAAACTATGATTGATATCACATTAAACACACAAATATAACGATAACTAGCTTATACCCCGGGAGCGTCCCAGGTTAAAATATCTAAACTATAAAAATAAAATCTATATAGCAATTACCTGTTGGAGAACGTCCCGGGTTAAAATATCTAATATGACATAATAAAATATCTAATATGACAACATAATTAATGACTTGCCAATATATGATTAATTATTATTAGAGTTAACTGCAATTTGCATCCCTGTGGTTTAGAGGTGGATGCACTTTGCACCCATATTTAAAACTTGTCGCATTTTGAGCCACTGTGCTTTTTTTTCATTGCAATTTGCGTCCCTGTGGTTTAGACTTTGCACCCGTATTTGAAACCTGTCGCAGTTTGAGCCACTGTGCTTTTTTTTCATTGCACTTTGAGCCCCTGTGCTTTTTTTCATTGCACTTTGAGCCACTGTGTTTTTTTTCATTGCCCTTTGAGCCAACACGTCAGTTTGTCGTTTAAATGGACGTTAAACACCACCACAGCTTCGCCACCAACCACTGTTTTGCTTAAGGAACTCTATCCTAGGTTACAGTTTCCTCTACTGGCTAGCGCTAAACAGACTCGGAAACACAAGTATGATTTTAAATATCTCCTGGTTCGTTAAATCAGTAAAGGATCGGAAGAAGTTGACATGATTAGCGTAGTGGTCGACACTGTAAGCTAGGATGAAAGGAAATTTAAACAAAATAGTGGTTGGTGGCGAAGCTGTGATGGTGGTGTTTAACGTCCATTTAGACGAAAAAAAGAACGTAGTGGCTTAAAGTGCAATTAAAAAAAAAACCACAATGGCTCAAAGTGCAATGGAAAAAAAAACACAGTGGCTCAAATTGCGACATGTTTCAAATACGGGTTCAAAGTGTCTCCATCTCTAAACCATAGGGACGCAAATTGCAATGAAAAAGAAACACAGTGGCTCAAAGTGCAATAGAAAAAAAGCACAATGGCTCAAATTGCGACATGTTTCAAATATGGGTGCAAAGTGCATCCACCTCTAAACCACAGGGACTCAAATTGCAGTTAACTCTTATTATTATTATTATTATTATTATTATTATTATTATTATTATTATTTTAAACAAATCTCTGCCATAAGTTATCATATTATAATATAAAAAAAGGTAATTGGGTCGGGTATCACCTAATCCCAGGCCCGACCCAAACCCACATTTTTTTTTAAAATTAATTCCAAACCTGACGCAATACCTGTCGGGTTACAAAAAATAGTCGTTTTTTTTCTCCGTTTTTTATATAGCACTATGGTACTCGTTGGAAAGATAATAAAACGCTCGTTAATTTGGTGTAATTTTTTTCTTTAAAAAATCTCGTATATGAAAGATATTAAAGTTTAAAGTTATGAGAGAAAACATGAGAGAGGAAATAATAAAATTTTAATATTTAAATTTAGTAGATTAGGTATTTAATAGATTATGTTAAATAATATTCAAACCATATATTTTTTTTTAATTGGTCTAGAGTTGTCACATCACATCCTATGTGGCATCTCTCAAAAGAAAGATTGCATAATATTATGACATGTCATCAAAATGGCTTTGGTTTATTATATGTATAGATAGATAGATTATAATACCAGCTGTGACCGCGTCTGACCCGATTGACCAAATTAACCTCCTCACCAAATAAATATAATTTAGCTAAAATGAGAATGAGCCAAATGAGTTATAAGTAAAAAGTCTATACTTGATGCATAATCATAAACTCATAACTATGTATTAAAATTAATGTATTTTTTCCAATCATAATTAGCTGTTCACTTGTTCAACACATTTAATATTTATATCACAGTGAAATTTGACAAAGGGTGCTGTAAATCAATCCAACCCGACCCAACCTATTTGAGTTTGTAGTGAAATTTGACATGTTCAAGCCAAACCCATTCTGACCCCACCCAACCTAGCCAGCTCACTAAAATTCCTCTTCTATTCTTATCCAACCAGCAAAGGATGAGGGTTAGCTAAGATTTGTAATTTTAAATTAAAAAATGGGAAAATGAATAGAAAAGGAGAGTCTGACCTATCAATTCCTCATTCAATTAATTTATTCTTTTTACTATATCATCATATATTCCCGTCCACAATCAACGAATTCTAAGTTTTTACATATAGTGGAAATCATATATTTAGCCTGCCATGTAGAGATGGTAATTGGCAAATTTGGCTAAGGGTGAACGACCCAAGCAACTTGTAAGCTACTCGATATTGACTCACTAAAAGCTCGGGTTGGCTCGTTTACACCCCTAGTTTTGACCCGTTCGCTTACGCGCAAAAACTCACCCAGAGTGTGAAATAAATAGGTATGATTTTCAAAATAACTTTATAACAAAAATCAGACTATGATTTGAGAAAATATTAAATCATATTTGACATAAATCATTGTGTATAAAAAGTAATCAATTGAACTAGGTGTTTTTACTATCGCGCGTTGCGCGATTTTTTATTTTGCATGTCACAACTTATGAAGGTAGCTCTAAACTACTCGACAAACATTTCGCATAAATATCAAGAAAACTTAATAACGTTAACAAAGCGTATATGTAGAAGAAACATTCATAGGAGAATATACTAAAGATGGTCAACACATGTGCATATACAACATACTGACTGAATTCCAAATCAATATATTTCTCTGATACAAACAAAAATCGTGAAACAAAGATAAATACCTAGGGCACACATTGAATCTCAAAAGACCTCAATCCCCTTAGTCGATTGCTTCGCTTTTAAAACGAACTGTTTACAATAAATAAGAAAAGCAACAGTTTATACCCAAACATAAAGTAAATTCTAACAACAAAGGTGTGGGGTGTGTAATGAAAATAGTACCTTGGGTGAGGTAATTTGGACAGCGAAGTACTGCTACAATAAACAAACGAACATGTTGTTTGTGAAACAAATAAAACTTAACTTGAGATTGGTTTATGACATAACACCATTTTGCTTGTTAGCATTCCTTGGAAGGCATTGTGCAAACCAATTATTTAAATGAGGCTCAGAATAGTAAAGGCGTTGCGGCTGCAACATGAAGGTACGAAACACTGTTCAATCCTATTTGAATGAATGAATTGAATGCCTGCCACGCCCAAACAACACCTCTGTTTTACTTTTCTCATCATCGCCTATACGATTCAATAAAGCGGACATCATGGTCTGCTCGTTTGTTTGAAGCATAACGATGCATCATAGCAAAGGAACTAACATGAATCAGAAATGACTCATACAAATCAGTTTATAATAGAATCGGAACCTTACCTTCTTTTGGCATGAAACACCGCCACCACACTCACCATCACCACCGTAACTCATCGTCGCCATCATCACCGTAAAAACAAATTGAAGATAAACAGTATGTCTCCTTGACCATCAGAGCACAACCACTATAGATCGGGTCGGTGAAACCACATGCAACGGATGAAACCATCTACCTTCGTCGTGGTCACTAACATCCCCCGTCGATGGTTGATGCCGGAGACGGTGCTAGGCACAGCAAAAGAGGAAGACAAACGCAGAGAAAAAGTCAGCTCAACGGTCCGGCCACCGAAGACGGCTTCCAACTTTTGTCCGAAACCCCGATCTCCTTCTACATGTCTCATATGTGAAACCGACACTAATATAACAAGATCTGTTAGCGATTAGGGTTTAGAACGAGCTTTATGACACACAGGTGAGGTTTTGCAGATAGAGAATGTTCAAAGATAAGAAAGGTAGAGAGATATGAGAAGTGATGGTGCTTCGTGGCGGTGGTGGTGGTGTTATGTTGGGGTAGGGAGGTGCTGCTCATGTAGAAAGAAATAAGAATACAGAGGAAAGGAAATTTGAAATAATGAAATGAGATAAATTGACAACTGTAATGTCATAGTAACATATTATAGTAAGGTAAACTTAGACAAAGTGACAACTGTAATCTCATACTAACATATTATAAAATTTAAGTAATTACGTTGTGCATATGGAATCTTATCTTTTACACTTTAGTAAGGTAAATTTAGACAAAGTTGCTACTAACATTTAGAAACTAATTCAATATAACATTTCTAAGAGCATTCACAACCCAAATGAGCTGAGGAGGACAGATGATGACGTCTTTTAACGGCTACACAATGCGAAAAAACAATCGCTAGAAACAAAAACTGAAGACCAACTTTTAAACAGTTTATATGCAAACCTTATATACACATACAAACAACAAACATATAAAAACTTACCAATTGAACAACTAACTTATTCCAATAGTAGCAGCAAAAAAACGTTTTAAACCATCATAACATAAATACAAAAAAAAAAAAAAAAAAAAACACACGCCAAAAGATAAGAGACACAAAAATAAAATATTACCTGCATCCAGGAGGAAAACCGCAATGACAACAAACCTGAAAATCCAACTATGAAATGATTAAACACTGGTAGAAAGTTAGTGATGAAATAAGAACAATAACTTATGAGTTCTTTGAAACATCTCAACAATACTACATACCACAGCCCAGTTGCACTAAACACATAGACTCATATTAAATGAATCGTAATTTTCACAATTTTTCTACACTATATTTAACAATAGATTGTACGGCAGACTAAGAAACATAATTAGCTTGATGTTTAAATAATATTTGTAATCATACCAGCTTACATATTAACCCTACACCCTTCATGTTGTGGGGGACCAATTATCTAAACAGCGCGAAAAATACCTAAGGCGTTGTGGCTGCAAATAGTAGGCTTACCATTATGCCGCAACGTCTAACAACGCCTCTATTTTACTTTCATCATCATCGCCTAAAGTCGTTATTATACGATGTACTAAATCAGAATGTCTCCTCATTTGTTTAGTTATAGGAATGCATCATTAACAAATGAACCAACTTGAATCACAATTGTACCAAATGCCCTGCCCCAATACATATTACCAAATGATGTGTACATGATAAGTTAGTAACCGTTACCGACATCGAAGACAGTTGGGGCGTGAGCTGAATAGTATAAGAGAGGAAGAAGGTGGTTTGTTTACCTGGGGTATGGTTCGGCACCGTCAAACCTTGTGGGAGCTGTGCGGATAGGGCTTTGAGTCGAACAGTGTAGTTATTTCGCCGTCAGTTTTATGCCTCACAACCTGCTTTCCATTCTTGTCCTCTTTCTCTTGCTTGCGTTTACCAGCGGTGCTCTTTCTCTCTCTAAACGAATGAGGAAGATGAAAGGTTTAGGTGAGAGAGGTAAAGAAGAATAAAATGAGAATGGAATGAGTGGGATAAGAAATAAAAATTAGGAGAGGAAACTGTATAGGGGCCTTTGGGGGTGGATTAAGGAGCAGGTCAACAAACGTGAAAGGCGGTCAAATATGGTTGGTGGATACTGTTCAAATTAGCTTACCGTTTAATATATATAGAATTCACAGTAAGTATATCCACAATCAAAAAATAAAGCAAAGACTCATAACAAATTGTGGCATAAGTCAAGCCAAAAATTTGTAACATACACGTTCACCCATAATAGTCAGTAAACAAACCTGAATCTGCAATAAACCTCACAGAGTACCACCTGTGTCTGGAAGCAAAAACAAAGAAAGAGAACATGTTTAAGAAACTATAAATGCCAACTATGACAGATCATATTTAGAACAAAGTAGTTCTATATTTTTTTTCCAGACAACAAAAGATTATTTGAGATTCAATGCTATGTGCAACTCATACAAAACATGTCACCCTTGATGGTTATTTTTTATACCATGAGCCCATAACAGTTATCAAAAGGATTGCATTCTCAGATGTACCAACCCTCTAATTATAAAGAAAAAAAATCTTGCCAATTAAGAGGATTGATGTGACACCCGGCAAACTCAGGTTAGTAACATTGACTAAACTAGTAAGTCTACCTTAGCGAGTCATGCATATTACGTACTTAACCGGGTCAGTCGAGTCGGTACGATGATTCTGGGAATCATCGGGAGTCGTTACGATGATCCGCGGGATCATCGGGAGTCGGTCCATAACCATGTGTACAAGGATTGGTGATTCGTGGAATCGCCGGGTTTAACGCACACACGCAACTCTCGAGTCCCGGGAATTGGTGAACGGATGTAAACGTGTTAGTTATCGTGCATTATGTGTTTGTAATCTGATATTTACTACTTAAGGAAAGATTTCATAGTTAATGAAACCTAGTATTTTGCCATTTTTGGAAATTGTAACACCCCAACCGATGGCGGAATCATCGAGGTGCCACGTAGGGACGATTGTTCAAAAGCACATGGTACTAAAATGTAAATATTATTGAATAAACCAGAATTGTCTTACATAATAATGGAAATTACATTGTCTAAATGAATTGTAAATATTGAAATAACTGAATTGAAATATAGCACTAAATGTCTCTTGCTAAAGCACTAGATCAAACTGCACCTGAAACATGTACAAAAATAGGTTTGGTCAACATATGAAATGTTGGTGAGCATTCCTAGATTTGATATATATATATAGTATGTTGGAAAGTTATACAATTCAAGTGCAAGCTACAGTGCAATTATGTAAACTATGTATCATACAAATGAGCGAAATCAACCCTGTGACTGTATAATGTACTGTATGAACTGTAGTGTACTTATCCAATAAATGGATAAAAGGACTTAACACTGGCCACGGATTCTCCGATGAAAAAGGGGGAGAATCAATCTAGGCGGGTTGTCAATCCAAATAGCGCTATCCAATGTTAAGGTCGGCTTGTACCATGTTAATGATTTCACTAAGTACAAATGCAATCCACATGTATTGTCTAAGCATAAAGCACGTTGTAAGCAATGCACATAGTACTAGAATTGTATTGTAAAAATGTAAACTTGTATTTGAAATTGTAATAGTGTACATGTAACACCCCAAAAATGTATAAAAGCAAAAAGGGGGTAGGAATACTCACTGTTTACGTAATAGCTTGTAATTGAACTGGACAACGAAATATGCGTTGGAAATATTCCAAAGAATCAACCTAAAGAATTTAATAATGTGTAAGGAATAACTCTAGGATACATGGAATTCTAGGGTTTCGAATTGGGGATAAACGTTTATTTGATTAATAAATAAATTGTTTATTAAAATATAAGAAATTTAATAAATAAATAAATAAATAAAAGTCTTTTTGTAAAATTTTAAGTTAAACATTGTCACAACATAAGATTTTAAGTATGAAAATAATTTTTATAAAATTATTTTCTTGAAAATAGAATATTTAATCTAATTATTTCAAATTGTCAAAATATGACTTTAATATCTAAAAATATCAAAATCAAAGAATTTGTGCATTAAAAATTGTATTTCTGTTCCAAATGTATAGAAATAATTTATGTAAAATTTTGGTACAAAAATATTGTAAAATGAATTTATTATGATTTATTTATGATTAAAACTAAAAAAAATTGATTAAAAATATAAAATAAATGATTTTTCAGAATTAAAAATCATTTCTGAAAAGCTTAATGTTATAAAAACTAAGGATAATTTTTGTGGAAATTAATAAGATCGTTTTGATATTTTTATAAAATTTTATAATTATAATGGAATAAAATTAAAATATTTATTATATATAATAAATAAATGATTTTGAAAAACTAAAACTTGGACATTATACTTTATCATAAGACTAACTTAAAATAAATTTTGTAGAATTTATAAACTATGTTTAGCATTTAAAATCCATTTTTAAAAATACTAATGATTATATATAAATATAAGTAAAAGAAAAAAAAATGTTTGTACATGCAAGGGGTCGAACCCAGGCTTGCAGCCGGTTCCCCTGTGTAAATCACGAGGTGTTTACCATCTGATCTGGGGATCAGTTTGTTAATTGTTTTGCTTCGTTTTAAAATTAAATAGACGTGAGAACGTGTCATCTTCCCCAAACAAACCCTAGATTTCTAATTCGTTCAATTGACATCAGAAATGCTTTCAATAACAAAATTAACTATAGGGCTTTTAATCTACATAAAAATCCAAACAAAACCATGTGATATAATTGAACTTACAGTAACAGAGAAAGATTGAATCGGCCTAGGTAAGTATCGAACATAAAGCTTCAAAATCCAATAGTTTGAGAGTTTTTAAGTGGATGTGTATTGGGGTTTATGTTAATCGGCCCTATGTGGATGTTTTTGCAGGTTTGATTGAAATAAACGACGAGTATTTATAAAGTTTAGATTTGGGTTCAAGCTTTGGTCAAAACCGAGTCATGAGGCTCGATTAAAGGCTGTAATCACGCGAATTAAAGGCATGAGATGGAAGGGTTGACTTGACAAGGGCCGGACATCATGTATTCATGCCAAATTGAGATAGAAAACGCGTCCAAGAATTGAGCATTTGGGTGTGTTGCTGGTCACGCACGGCAGAGGAGGAAGAAAGGAAAGTCGGACACAGCAGGGTTTAAATAGGTAATGTTTCCATTCTCAATCACAAAGTATCTCATGGTTCAGTGGTTGGGCGTATGAGTTGTGCTGGGGCCTGCCCGGGTTCGAGTCCTGGGGGAAGCAATGGCTTATTTCTTTTTTTTTTTTTTAAGCAACAAGGGAAGGAGAGGGACTGTTGGGCCGGTCTTGGGCCATGCTGGTTGGGCTGGGCTTCAGAAAAAGGTAAAGAAACAAGGAAGGTGGGCTTGGGTTGTTTCAAGTGGGTGTGTTTATAATATAAAGATATATATATATAATCAGAATTTTTTTTTATAATTAATATTATTATTATTATTATTATTATTATTATTATTATTATTATTATTAAATAAAAGTGACGGATGTCACAGCATCCCCTACTTTTAGAAACTTCGTCCCGAAGTTATTAGAAACATAGGGTTATGGATGCTAGGGAAAAATTTAGGTTAACTGTGGTTTGGAAAATTCGAATGATTTGGATAAGAGGTTTGATAGGTGTGGGTTAAGGATTGGATTAGGTTCGTCTCAAATAGTAAGGAGAATAAGAATCTAGTGAGTCACTAAATTTCAAGTTTAGGAATCCTAAAATAAATGTACGAGTTGATTGACTATAAATGAACTACCAAGCAAGCAGAGTTTGTTCCTGGTCCGACTCCCAATCTCACTTTCAATGCATCATTAGTGCTTGTATACAGGGTGTACCGCAGCTAACCCACCACACCTTTGATACCTTGAAAACGTACTGGACGCCTTTCCAAAAACTCTAATAGAATTTCACACTACCCTAATGTACCTGTAAATTCATGATTACGTTCCGGACCGGAATCATCAATTTACCTTACATTAAAGTTTTGCGTCCTTCTATGACCCCACCGATTGTTGAGCAGGTTCGATAGCCTCCACCAGCCGTGGAGTGGGTTGTAGGGCCCCTCCCGACTGTTTGAAAAGGCATAGTGACCCCTACCAATCGTTGAGTATGTTCGATAGCCTCCACCAGTCGTGGAGCAGGTTGTAGGGCCTCTCCCGACTGTTGAAAAAGGCATGATGACTTCTATTAAGTGCAGCAATTATTATTCACATAGATTGCAAATTGATAGCATGTTTATGCAAGCAAGTTTGTAAGTACTACAACCATTAAGTGTAAGTGTTATCTTAGTGGCCTATAGAAATAGATGATAAGTATCATGAATAACTAAATGTTCAATAGATTGTTAAATCAAAGGAAAAATTTAAGTTTCATATAACAAACAATGATGTTTTTAAAAAAAGCCCTATAGAATCAATTATTAAGTTTTTAGTAGTTTGATTTTCATGGAAATCAAGTCCAAATGTTTCAATAAAATGTAAGGTAGAGTCTGAAACTTATATGATATAAACGTAATCGAATATGATAAATTTTCAACCTGTGTACGTACACAATAGTATGCAAGGGAATTTCTAGATGTTATATGCCTATGAGTATGACATAATTGGGTACAAAATGATAATAAGATCAAGAAAATGAAAACACGAGTATCATGAATAATTAAATGTCCAGTGAATAGTCAAATTAAGGGGAAATCAAGTTTCACAAACTATGATGTTTTGGGAAAAAAAAAAAATATCATGTAGAATCAAGTATCAGGTTTTTAGTAGTTTAATTATCATGGGTAACTAGCTCACGTGTGAGAAGGTGAAGGATATGAATTTAGTTCTTGAGAGGATGATGAAAAATCTTGAAGCAGAATCAAGGTTGTGAGAGATGGTGAATGTGAAGATAGTTGATAAAGAGTTTATTTTATAGTAAGGAGATTATATAGCAGTGTAAATTTTGGGGTTTGGATCAAAGGTTATAATCAAGTGTATAAGAAAACATGATTGTGGTATATGCCAAATATTGTAATAATTTGAACAAGTTGAAAATGAGTGAGTGTTGATGGAAATTCTAGAGACTAGATATTATTCCAAAAAAAAAAAATAATAATAATATTTTCAAAATTTGGTTTTGTACATAAGGCAAAAGTTGTTAAATAGTACAAGCTAAGTAGGCTTTGTAATAGTTTAAAACATTATATAGAAAATCGTTTGTTACGTCAATAAATAATCAATTGAATTTAAGTTCGAGGAAAATATGTACTTTGTAAAGTTGCTAGGTAATAAAACTAGTTTTAGAAATCTTTAGTTTGTGCTAAAGTATGAGGTTATAGTTTTTTTTTTAAAAGAAATAATATGATTTGGGTAGGGTGTTGAATATCTAAAAAGTGGCTAAGAGGGTAAGGTGAAGTGTGATTGTGAAATCCATAGATGGTTATGAAAGTATGAACTTGTAAGCAATATATGAAAATCGTGAAATACAAAATATTGTATATGAACCGAGAGAGTATTAGTGAAAAAGCTTGCATAAGATGCTTGGAGTGTCCTTGTCTAGCTGTAAAGCCCAACAAGAACGTTGACTTTTCAAAGGAGTTTGAACCCAATGTTGATCAAAGAAGACATGCTTTAGCCTATAAGTGGACACTCACTCCAGGAATCCCCAGGTAAGCATAACAGGTCCGTAAATGGATTTATGCGCTATGCTTGCCTATGCCAGAAAACCCAGTGTACAGGCATCCACCCTTCCAGATTGCACGTGTCCTTATCACACTCATTAAAGTTCAACGACTTTGAAGGAACAAAAATAAGAGTAGGCATTATGCCTAAGAGTGTCTTCATGAAAGGTACTACTCCTGTTCCATGATGATGTAGGCTTTCCACTCCTTGTAGGACACCATCTCTATGCACCAGGATGAAAGATGAGGAGAGATGGAGAAGGAGAGAAGATAGGGGAAGGAAAGTAGAGGGAAATGAGGGGTAATTTAGAAAATATTATGCATGAAGGTTCGGTTATAGTCTAGGCCATTTTATCTAACAACCTAGTTCCCTATAACCATGGCTCTGATACCAATCTGTAACACCCCAACCGATGGCGGAATCATCGAGGTGCCACGTAGGGACGATTGTTCAAAAGCACATGGTACTAAAATGTAAATATTATTGAATAAACCAGAATTGTCTTACATAATAATGGAAATTACATTGTCTAAATGAATTGTAAATATTGAAATAACTGAATTGAAATATAGCACTAAATGTCTCTTGCTAAAGCACTAGATCAAACTGCACCTGAAACATGTACAAAAATAGGTTTGGTCAACATATGAAATGTTGGTGAGCATTCCTAGATTTGATATATATATATAGTATGTTGGAAAGTTATACAATTCAAGTGCAAGCTACAGTGCAATTATGTAAACTATGTATCATACAAATGAGCGAAATCAACCCTGTGACTGTATAATGTACTGTATGAACTGTAGTGTACTTATCCAATAAATGGATAAAAGGACTTAACACTGGCCACGGATTCTCCGATGAAAAAGGGGGAGAATCAATCTAGGCGGGTTGTCAATCCAAATAGCGCTATCCAATGTTAAGGTCGGCTTGTACCATGTTAATGATTTCACTAAGTACAAATGCAATCCACATGTATTGTCTAAGCATAAAGCACGTTGTAAGCAATGCACATAGTACTAGAATTGTATTGTAAAAATGTAAACTTGTATTTGAAATTGTAATAGTGTACATGTAACACCCCAAAAATGTATAAAAGCAAAAAGGGGGTAGGAATACTCACTGTTTACGTAATAGCTTGTAATTGAACTGGACAACGAAATATGCGTTGGAAATATTCCAAAGAATCAACCTAAAGAATTTAATAATGTGTAAGGAATAACTCTAGGATACATGGAATTCTAGGGTTTCGAATTGGGGATAAACGTTTATTTGATTAATAAATAAATTGTTTATTAAAATATAAGAAATTTAATAAATAAATAAATAAATAAAAGTCTTTTTGTAAAATTTTAAGTTAAACATTGTCACAACATAAGATTTTAAGTATGAAAATAATTTTTATAAAATTATTTTCTTGAAAATAGAATATTTAATCTAATTATTTCAAATTGTCAAAATATGACTTTAATATCTAAAAATATCAAAATCAAAGAATTTGTGCATTAAAAATTGTATTTCTGTTCCAAATGTATAGAAATAATTTATGTAAAATTTTGGTACAAAAATATTGTAAAATGAATTTATTATGATTTATTTATGATTAAAACTAAAAAAAATTGATTAAAAATATAAAATAAATGATTTTTCAGAATTAAAAATCATTTCTGAAAAGCTTAATGTTATAAAAACTAAGGATAATTTTTGTGGAAATTAATAAGATCGTTTTGATATTTTTATAAAATTTTATAATTATAATGGAATAAAATTAAAATATTTATTATATATAATAAATAAATGATTTTGAAAAACTAAAACTTGGACATTATACTTTATCATAAGACTAACTTAAAATAAATTTTGTAGAATTTATAAACTATGTTTAGCATTTAAAATCCATTTTTAAAAATACTAATGATTATATATAAATATAAGTAAAAGAAAAAAAATGTTTGTACATGCAAGGGGTCGAACCCAGGCTTGCAGCCGGTTCCCCTGTGTAAATCACGAGGTGTTTACCATCTGATCTGGGGATCAGTTTGTTAATTGTTTTGCTTCGTTTTAAAATTAAATAGACGTGAGAACGTGTCATCTTCCCCAAACAAACCCTAGATTTCTAATTCGTTCAATTGACATCAGAAATGCTTTCAATAACAAAATTAACTATAGGGCTTTTAATCTACATAAAAATCCAAACAAAACCATGTGATATAATTGAACTTACAGTAACAGAGAAAGATTGAATCGGCCTAGGTAAGTATCGAACATAAAGCTTCAAAATCCAATAGTTTGAGAGTTTTTAAGTGGATGTGTATTGGGGTTTATGTTAATCGGCCCTATGTGGATGTTTTTGCAGGTTTGATTGAAATAAACGACGAGTATTTATAAAGTTTAGATTTGGGTTCAAGCTTTGGTCAAAACCGAGTCATGAGGCTCGATTAAAGGCTGTAATCACGCGAATTAAAGGCATGAGATGGAAGGGTTGACTTGACAAGGGCCGGACATCATGTATTCATGCCAAATTGAGATAGAAAACGCGTCCAAGAATTGAGCATTTGGGTGTGTTGCTGGTCACGCACGGCAGAGGAGGAAGAAAGGAAAGTCGGACACAGCAGGGTTTAAATAGGTAATGTTTCCATTCTCAATCACAAAGTATCTCATGGTTCAGTGGTTGGGCATATGAGTTGTGCTGGGGCCTGCCCGGGTTCGAGTCCTGGGGGAAGCAATGGCTTATTTCTTTTTTTTTTTTTTTTAAGCAACAAGGGAAGGAGAGGGACTGTTGGGCCGGTCTTGGGCCATGCTGGTTGGGCTGGGCTTCAGAAAAAGGTAAAGAAACAAGGAAGGTGGGCTTGGGTTGTTTCAAGTGGGTGTGTTTATAATATAAAGATATATATATATAATCAGAATTTTTTTTTTATAATTAATATTATTATTATTATTATTATTATTATTATTATTAAATAAAAGTGACGGATGTCACAGAAATAATTGCACTGAGCCCGTTAGAGCAGAGATAAATTGGGGGTTTTTGCTTGGAAAGGGTTGGCTAATAGTTTAGTTTTGATATTGGGTGTTTTTACATGTTTCGAATCTGATTTGGAGGGTTTAACGCGCGAAAACGCGCGACAGCAACACTTGGGGCGAATAGCCCCTACTCGCCTGTTTAACTCCCCTATTCACTAGTTGACTTTTCCTAATCGCATGTAAGTTTCCTAATCGCGTGTACTGCTGTCGTAAAAGTATTTTGACATCCCGGAACATGATTTGACACCTAGGAACATGATAGGAACCCCGGGATACACCCAATGGCTTAGTAACACGTGTTCGGACCTGTTTATGCGTTAATTGGACATTATGCTAGACTAGGTGAACTCTTGCTCGTATTAAGTGTTTAATTGCATATGTTGCATGATGTCTTGTATTTGCCTAACACGTGGGATGTCGGGTCACCAATGGGATGTCGGGTCTTGTCTGGTACGGTCGGTTTAACAGTCAAAGGTGTTTTCAAACGTTTATGGTTATGGTCTGGACGTTCGGGGACTAGTTAACCTGCGGGTTATTAGTCCGGATACTTATACACATCTTATGATAGGTCGCCGCTATTTGGGACTATTATAGCGTAATTACTTAACTGTTTTCAAGTAACGCAATCTAAGGTGAGTTTCACAGCCCACTTTTACCGTTTTGCTTTCGGGGGAGAAACATGCTACGTATGAACTTATTAAAGATCATGTTATACTATGGGCACTTTATGTTACTATACGACTTTTATGGAAAGTCCCAGGGGGAAACCATGAATGTGCGGGGATGCACAACGAGGGAAATGTGGATAGATCTATTGGACCTCACAAACCCCACTCGACGGCGGGGATGCTGGGCGGGTGCATATTGTCTCTAACTCTCGGGTTATCGAGGCATCGGTAACCCAGTCAATCTGGGCTGGATTCATCTTTTGGTACATGTTTAGTAATGGGTTCCCAACCGTAGTAGTAAAAACACTTAACGTCTAGCTAACGTTCTTATGACATAGTATTAACGGGAATGATCTTTGTGAACTTGTGACAACACTTTTATAAAAGAAAACCTGTGAACTCACCAGCATTATATGTTGACATTTTTGGCATGTTTTCTCAGGTCGCTAAGGTAGCAGTCAATGGGCTAGGCGCACGAAGTCATGCACAGCGTCTAATATTTTGAAGCATATTAAACAATGTTTTGTAAACAATGATATGTCTTTTGGTTGTAAACAAGAAATGCTTCCGCTGCTGGTTTACGGCTCAAAGCATGATATTTTGGTTTTAAAAATATATATGAATGCATGTTTGTTGTATGTTTATTGTGATCGTTGACTGAGATCCTGGTGTGTCACCCGCCTCGCGGTAAAACCCCGCACGTGGAATTTGAGGGTGTGACAATTGAAGTTAATACCTTTTGTTCATTAGCTTATCCTTTAAGCAAAACTTCAATCGTTTCGATGAATTTGTGATCAATCTGCATAAATAGTTGTCATTTGGTCATGCATATTGTTGTCACTTCTAGATGACGGGGAAAAGTCATGGAAATACACAGTTGGATAGTACATTCCTAGAGGGTAAAAAAACATTAATACCATTGATGTAACATCGCAAAAATTTTCAGATTTTAAAACGTATATTATTTCCATAATATGCCTAAGTTATATTTTCCGACCACACAACTTATATATGTATATATATATAAAGGTTTAATAATAATAATAATAATAATAATAATAATAATAATAATAAAACGTTGGAAAATTTTTAAAACAAAAAAAAAAAAAAAAAACTCACCTTAATTAAAAAAAAAAAAAACCGGTTTCCCCACACCAGACCCAACCTCATTGGCCTTGTATCCAGCCCACAAACTCTGGCCCAACCCCGGCCCACTGGAACCCGGCCCAACCACCCTTACCCTTCCTTCACTATAAAAAAAAAAGGATTGCTTCCAACCGGGTTCGAACCGGTGACCAACCCTCACACACACAGACGCATGACCACCTGAGCCACACTTGCATTTTGATTTCATTCCTACTCGTTTTATATAAATACACGCGTAACTCTCTTTTCCTTTTCCCCCTCGTCGAACAGCAGTAACAGCAGAAAGATATGTATTTTTTTGACCAAACCATTAATTTAACAATCAAACAAACAAAGTATGGTAAATTTACGTGTTTACCGGCCTATATTAACGCACCAACGCGTTGATTATCGATTGATTGATAATCAATTAACTTTTTCGCGTTTTGACATTAAACATTGGTCAAACCTACTAATTAAACAATCTAGACAATTGCAGTATAAATTGGACATTACAACACACTCTAACATCGCCGAATAACCTTTCCCAATCCTTAATTCCTCCTAAAAATCCCCTGTTCTTCATAATCAATCGCGTATTAGTTTTCAAGCTTGACCGAGCAATTCTGTATCTAAACGTATTTGTAAGTATGATTTTTATGGTGGGTTTTGTTAAACAGAACCTACACAACATTAACCCCATGATCAATTGGGTTAATGTTGTATAATTCTGTTGATTGTGAATTCTAGGGCTTGAAGTTAATTTTTGGGGAAGAGGCATCTGCGCTTTTGTTTATTTAATTTAAACTAACCACAACCAAACACAACCACTGGCTTGGACCAGATGGTTGTGTCTGGTGCCTTGTACACATGCCACCCGGGTTCGAGTCCCGGCATGGCGTCCCTTGTTGCTTTTTTTTCATTTAACCTTTAAAACAAACCAAATATATATATATATATATTACATTTAAACTTATAAATTCATTTTTAAATATCAAAACCCTTTTATAAATTCTAAAAAAATTATTTTTAACAAATCTGATGTCAAAGTTTTATCTACATTTTTTATTTTTCTGAAATTCATTTATTTAATATTTATAATAATTAAATCAATTTTACACTATTATATTTATAAAAATCCGTTAAAATATCAAAACGATCTTATAAATTTCCACAAAAATTATCCTAAGTTTGTATAACATTAAACTTTTCAGAAATGATTTTTTATTCTGAAAAATCATTTATTTAGTATTTTTAAGCAATTTTTGTTAGATTTAATCATTATTAAATCATAATAAATCCAATTTTTGGTATTTTTGCACCAAAATTTTATACAATTTATTTTTAAATATTTAGAACAGAAATATGATTTTTAAAATAATAATTCTTTAATTTTAGTATTTTTTGAATATTAAAGTTAAGTTTTGGCAATTTGTAGTAAATAGATTTAAAAATCTATTTTAAAGGAAATAATTTTGCAAAAATTATTTTTATACTTTAAACACATTATTGTGATCATCCTAAATTTAAATTTCATAAAAAGATTTTTGGTTATTTATTTACTAATATTCTCTCATTTATTAAACAATTTTCACATTAATCAAGCAAGCATTTATCCCTAATTCGAAGCCCTAGAAACTTATACATTTGTAGACTCGATAGACTTAGACATATTTATTACTTTATTATAGGGTGATACTTGATACATTTGGTCAACACAATTATCCAAATTTCTCAACAGATATAACATTTTACCAAGGTGAGTTTTACATAGCCCCTTTTCTATTTATCACCATTTTTGGGGTGAAACATGTTTATAACATCATCATTGCAATTCAATCATCAATGTGTCTATGTGTTTTCTATGTTGCATTATGTCTTGAGCATGATTAGAGTAAGCACCATTCTAGCATAATCATTAACATTGATCAGCCGGCGGTATACATTGATAGATCTATTGGACTGACAATCCCACCCGGATACGTGCCTCCTACAAAGGTAGCGTGGGTGTTTGTTATCGTATAACATATTCAATTGGACCATGAGCGTATGGTATGTATCATATTATAACAGTCATCAGGTTTGGTTATGCACTCGATTTATTTCTAGTATGTTCTCACATATGGACTAGATTGACATGACACATGAATTGCACAACATTTTTATTCAATTATCAAAACCTATGTAATTCTCACCAACTTTTGTTGACCCAAAACCTTTTCAACTTAACATGTTTCAGGTTCTAATTGCTTGAAGATTTGAATTGATGCTTGAAGATATGTGTATAGTTTTATTCAATTTGATGTACAAATTCTAGAACAATTGTATGTAATTCATTTAAATTATTTAATGGAATTTATTATTCACCATGAGCTACTGAACAATCATCAATACGTGACATCCCGATGTTTCCGCCATCGGTTAGGGTGTTACAGATTGGTATCAGAGCCATGGTTATAGGGAATTAGGTTATTAGAAAAATAATCTAGTCTATAACCATAGGATTTAACAAGTACTTGCTTCCTTCACTTGCTATTCTCTACCTCCCTCCTACTTCTTATCCCTACTTTCATTCCTTACAAGAAGGCTGCTCTCTATCAGTGAATCTACTTTTAGACTAATAGGATAAAATCCTCAGGTTTAACCTGAACCCCCTTGAGATCTCGTCGAAGTTCTAGATTTTAATAACGAACACGTGCAATCTGGAAGGGTGAACGCCTGTATTCTGAGTCTTCTGTCTAGGCTGGCATTGCGCATATATCCCAATCAGACGAGGGACCCGGATGCCTACCTGGGAATTCTCGGGATGAGTGTTCACTTATAGGCTAAAGCATGTCTTCATATGTTATTAGAATCTGGAATCTTGATAAGTCAACGTTTTCGTTTATTCGTTTTAATTAATGGATAAATGATTACATTCCTTATATTACCTCATTCATTTCATGCCTCATTAAGACTTCATTGTGTCCCTTACAGATCATGTCTCCACGCCACAGTACTCGCATTAACAGTGGTGACAATCATGAAGAAGAGAGCAGCAACCACAACCACGACCACAACACTAACCACAACAATGGAGGTGGCGCCCAACTAGCTACGATTATTTCTCAACAATTGGCACAACAAATCACAACTCTGGTTTCTAACTTGTTGGCTCAAGTCATCCCAATGAATGGGAACAACAATGGAAATGGAAATGGCGATCACATGAAGAACGGAACCCTAGTTCGGAAAAGCAAGAAAACAAGTATTGTGACCGCAGTAACTATCAAGAACCAGAAGCGTAAGACCAGGAATCCTAATGTAAACCGCACTACACAAGTCTCTAACAAGAAGCCTTATACAAGAAACTTTCCATTGTGTAACACATGCAACCGACATCATCCCACTGTTTCAGCATGTCGCGTGTGCACCAATTGTGGTAGGTATGGCCATCTGGTCAACACATGTCGCGAGACCCCAAACCCTAATGCCAATCAACCCACCAACCCTGCTCAGGCTGATGATCCTAATCGATACAACTATGGTCAATGCTATGAATGTGGGGACCCAAATCACTACCGTAACCGATGCCCTAAACTAAACCGAGATCAAGACCCTCCAGCTACTTAACAGCAAGTCCCACCATTTAAATGTTGTTTACTTTCAATTCTATGTAATGACGCTTTTAATTCAAGTAATAAATTCAAGTACTATCATAACATCTGTGTGCATACTTGTTTGAATGTGAACTGATTGCTATATCTATGATCATACTTGCTTACTTGTACAACAGTTAGTTGACTACCAAACAACCTACTTAACGATTGGTAGAGGTCATCATGTCTTTCCAACAGTCGGGAGAGGCCCTACCACCTGCTCAACGACTGGTGGAGACTATCAGACCTGCTTAACAATCGGTAAAGTCTTAAAAGGACGCAAAACCCTAACGTAAGGTAAATTGATAATTACGGTCCGGAACGTAATCACGAATTTACAGGTACGTTAAGGTAGTGTGGAATTTTATCAAGGTTTCCGGTGGTTAACCAATTGTAAACCTAGTGTTTCTCTTAACTTCGGGACGAAGTTCCTAAAAGTAGGGGAGACTGTAACATCGCAAAAATTTTCAGATTTTAAAACGTATATTATTTCCATAATATGCCTAAGTTATATTTTCCGACCACACAACTTATATATGTATATATATATATATATAAAGGTTTAATAATAATAATAATAATAATAATAATAATAATAATAAAACGTTGGAAAATTTTTAAAACAAAAAAAAAAAAAAAAAAAACTCACCTTAATTAAAAAAAAAAAACCGGCTTCCCCACACCAGACCCAACCTCATTGGCCTTGTATCCAGCCCACAAACTCTGGCCCAATCCCCGGCCCACTGGAACCCGGCCCAACCACCCTTACCCTTCCTTCACTATAAAAAAAAAGGATTGCTTCCAACCGGGTTCGAACCGGTGACCAACCCTCACACACACAGACGCATGACCACCTGAGCCACACTTGCATTTTGATTTCATTCCTACTCGTTTTATATAAATACACGCGTAACTCTCTTTTCCTTTTCCCCCTCGTCGAACAGCAGTAACAGCAGAAAGATATGTATTTTTTTGACCAAACCATTAATTTAACAATCAAACAAACAAAGTATGGTAAATTTACGTGTTTACCGGCCTATATTAACGCACCAACGCGTTGATTATCGATTGATTGATAATCAATTAACTTTTTCGCGTTTTGACATTAAACATTGGTCAAACCTACCAATTAAACAATCTAGACAATTGCAGTATAAATTGGACATTACAACACACTCTAACATCGCCGAATAACCTTTCCCAATCCTTAATTCCTCCTAAAAATCCCCTGTTCTTCATAATCAATCGCGTATTAGTTTTCAAGCTTGACCGAGCAATTCTGTATCTAAACGTATTTGTAAGTATGATTTTTATGGTGGGTTTTGTTAAACAGAACCTACACAACATTAACCCCATGATCAATTGGGTTAATGTTGTATAATTCTGTTGATTGTGAATTCTAGGGCTTGAAGTTAATTTTTGGGGAAGAGGCATCTGCGCTTTTGTTTATTTAATTTAAACTAACCACAACCAAACACAACCACTGGCTTGGACCAGATGGTTGTGTCTGGTGCCTTGTACACATGCCACCCGGGTTCGAGTCCCGGCATGGCGTCCCTTGTTGCTTTTTTTTCATTTAACCTTTAAAACAAACCAAATATATATATATATATATATATTACATTTAAACTTATAAATTCATTTTTAAATATCAAAACCCTTTTATAAATTCTAAAAAAATTATTTTTAACAAATCTGATGTCAAAGTTTTATCTACATTTTTTATTTTTCTGAAATTCATTTATTTAATATTTATAATAATTAAATCAATTTTACACTATTATATTTATAAAAATCCGTTAAAATATCAAAACGATCTTATAAATTTCCACAAAAATTATCCTAAGTTTGTATAACATTAAACTTTTCAGAAATGATTTTTTATTCTGAAAAATCATTTATTTAGTATTTTTAAGCAATTTTTGTTAGATTTAATCATTATTAAATCATAATAAATCCAATTTTTGGTATTTTTGCACCAAAATTTTATACAATTTATTTTTAAATATTTAGAACAGAAATATGATTTTTAAAATAATAATTCTTTAATTTTAGTATTTTTTGAATATTAAAGTTAAGTTTTGGCAATTTGTAGTAAATAGATTTAAAAATCTATTTTAAAGGAAATAATTTTGCAAAAATTATTTTTATACTTTAAACACATTATTGTGATCATCCTAAATTTAAATTTCATAAAAAGATTTTTGGTTATTTATTTACTAATATTCTCTCATTTATTAAACAATTTTCACATTAATCAAGCAAGCATTTATCCCTAATTCGAAGCCCTAGAAACTTATACATTTGTAGACTCGATAGACTTAGACATATTTATTACTTTATTATAGGGTGATACTTGATACATTTGGTCAACACAATTATCCAAATTTCTCAACAGATATAACATTTTACCAAGGTGAGTTTTACATAGCCCCTTTTCTATTTATCACCATTTTTGGGGTGAAACATGTTTATAACATCATCATTGCAATTCAATCATCAATGTGTCTATGTGTTTTCTATGTTGCATTATGTCTTGAGCATGATTAGAGTAAGCACCATTCTAGCATAATCATTAACATTGATCAGCCGGCGGTATACATTGATAGATCTATTGGACTGACAATCCCACCCGGATACGTGCCTCCTACAAAGGTAGCGTGGGTGTTTGTTATCGTATAACATATTCAATTGGACCATGAGCGTATGGTATGTATCATATTATAACAGTCATCAGGTTTGGTTATGCACTCGATTTATTTCTAGTATGTTCTCACATATGGACTAGATTGACATGACACATGAATTGCACAACATTTTTATTCAATTATCAAAACCTATGTAATTCTCACCAACTTTTGTTGACCCAAAACCTTTTCAACTTAACATGTTTCAGGTTCTAATTGCTTGAAGATTTGAATTGATGCTTGAAGATATGTGTATAGTTTTATTCAATTTGATGTACAAATTCTAGAACAATTGTATGTAATTCATTTAAATTATTTAATGGAATTTATTATTCACCATGAGCTACTGAACAATCATCAATACGTGACATCCCGATGTTTCCGCCATCGGTTGGGGTGTTACAGATTGGTATCAGAGCCATGGTTATAGGGAATTAGGTTATTAGAAAAATAATCTAGTCTATAACCATAGGATTTAACAAGTACTTGCTTCCTTCACTTGCTATTCTCTACCTCCCTCCTACTTCTTATCCCTACTTTCATTCCTTACAAGAAGGCTGCTCTCTATCAGTGAATCTACTTTTAGACTAATAGGATAAAATCCTCAGGTTTAACCTGAACCCCCTTGAGATCTCGTCGAAGTTCTAGATTTTAATAACGAACACGTGCAATCTGGAAGGGTGAACGCCTGTATTCTGAGTCTTCTGTCTAGGCTGGCATTGCGCATATATCCCAATCAGACGAGGGACCCGGATGCCTACCTGGGAATTCTCGGGATGAGTGTTCACTTATAGGCTAAAGCATGTCTTCATATGTTATTAGAATCTGGAATCTTGATAAGTCAACGTTTTCGTTTATTCGTTTTAATTAATGGATAAATGATTACATTCCTTATATTACCTCATTCATTTCATGCCTCATTAAGACTTCATTGTGTCCCTTACAGATCATGTCTCCACGCCACAGTACTCGCATTAACAGTGGTGACAATCATGAAGAAGAGAGCAGCAACCACAACCACGACCACAACACTAACCACAACAATGGAGGTGGCGCCCAACTAGCTACGATTATTTCTCAACAATTGGCACAACAAATCACAACTCTGGTTTCTAACTTGTTGGCTCAAGTCATCCCAATGAATGGGAACAACAATGGAAATGGAAATGGCGATCACATGAAGAACGGAACCCTAGTTCGGAAAAGCAAGAAAACAAGTATTGTGACCGCAGTAACTATCAAGAACCAGAAGCGTAAGACCAGGAATCCTAATGTAAACCGCACTACACAAGTCTCTAACAAGAAGCCTTATACAAGAAACTTTCCATTGTGTAACACATGCAACCGACATCATCCCACTGTTTCAGCATGTCGCGTGTGCACCAATTGTGGTAGGTATGGCCATCTGGTCAACACATGTCGCGAGACCCCAAACCCTAATGCCAATCAACCCACCAACCCTGCTCAGGCTGATGATCCTAATCGATACAACTATGGTCAATGCTATGAATGTGGGGACCCAAATCACTACCGTAACCGATGCCCTAAACTAAACCGAGATCAAGACCCTCCAGCTACTTAACAGCAAGTCCCACCATTTAAATGTTGTTTACTTTCAATTCTATGTAATGACGCTTTTAATTCAAGTAATAAATTCAAGTACTATCATAACATCTGTGTGCATACTTGTTTGAATGTGAACTGATTGCTATATCTATGATCATACTTGCTTACTTGTACAACAGTTAGTTGACTACCAAACAACCTACTTAACGATTGGTAGAGGTCATCATGTCTTTCCAACAGTCGGGAGAGGCCCTACCACCTGCTCAACGACTGGTGGAGACTATCAGACCTGCTTAACAATCGGTAAAGTCTTAAAAGGACGCAAAACCCTAACGTAAGGTAAATTGATAATTACGGTCCGGAACGTAATCACGAATTTACAGGTACGTTAAGGTAGTGTGGAATTTTATCAAGGTTTCCGGTGGTTAACCAATTGTAAACCTAGTGTTTCTCTTAACTTCGGGACGAAGTTCCTAAAAGTAGGGGAGACTGTAACATCGCAAAAATTTTCAGATTTTAAAACGTATATTATTTCCATAATATGCCTAAGTTATATTTTCCGACCACACAACTTATATATGTATATATATATATATATAAAGGTTTAATAATAATAATAATAATAATAATAAAACGTTGGAAAATTTTTAAAACAAAAAAAAAAAAAAAAAAACTCACCTTAATTAAAAAAAAAAAACCGGCTTCCCCACACCAGACCCAACCTCATTGGCCTTGTATCCAGCCCACAAACTCTGGCCCAATCCCCGGCCCACTGGAACCCGGCCCAACCACCCTTACCCTTCCTTCACTATAAAAAAAAAGGATTGCTTCCAACCGGGTTCGAACCGGTGACCAACCCTCACACACACAGACGCATGACCACCTGAGCCACACTTGCATTTTGATTTCATTCCTACTCGTTTTATATAAATACACGCGTAACTCTCTTTTCCTTTTCCCCCTCGTCGAACAGCAGTAACAGCAGAAAGATATGTATTTTTTTGACCAAACCATTAATTTAACAATCAAACAAACAAAGTATGGTAAATTTACGTGTTTACCGGCCTATATTAACGCACCAACGCGTTGATTATCGATTGATTGATAATCAATTAACTTTTTCGCGTTTTGACATTAAACATTGGTCAAACCTACCAATTAAACAATCTAGACAATTGCAGTATAAATTGGACATTACAACACACTCTAACATCGCCGAATAACCTTTCCCAATCCTTAATTCCTCCTAAAAATCCCCTGTTCTTCATAATCAATCGCGTATTAGTTTTCAAGCTTGACCGAGCAATTCTGTATCTAAACGTATTTGTAAGTATGATTTTTATGGTGGGTTTTGTTAAACAGAACCTACACAACATTAACCCCATGATCAATTGGGTTAATGTTGTATAATTCTGTTGATTGTGAATTCTAGGGCTTGAAGTTAATTTTTGGGGAAGAGGCATCTGCGCTTTTGTTTATTTAATTTAAACTAACCACAACCAAACACAACCACTGGCTTGGACCAGATGGTTGTGTCTGGTGCCTTGTACACATGCCACCCGGGTTCGAGTCCCGGCATGGCGTCCCTTGTTGCTTTTTTTTCATTTAACCTTTAAAACAAACCAAATATATATATATATATATATATTACATTTAAACTTATAAATTCATTTTTAAATATCAAAACCCTTTTATAAATTCTAAAAAAATTATTTTTAACAAATCTGATGTCAAAGTTTTATCTACATTTTTTATTTTTCTGAAATTCATTTATTTAATATTTATAATAATTAAATCAATTTTACACTATTATATTTATAAAAATCCGTTAAAATATCAAAACGATCTTATAAATTTCCACAAAAATTATCCTAAGTTTGTATAACATTAAACTTTTCAGAAATGATTTTTTATTCTGAAAAATCATTTATTTAGTATTTTTAAGCAATTTTTGTTAGATTTAATCATTATTAAATCATAATAAATCCAATTTTTGGTATTTTTGCACCAAAATTTTATACAATTTATTTTTAAATATTTAGAACAGAAATATGATTTTTAAAATAATAATTCTTTAATTTTAGTATTTTTTGAATATTAAAGTTAAGTTTTGGCAATTTGTAGTAAATAGATTTAAAAATCTATTTTAAAGGAAATAATTTTGCAAAAATTATTTTTATACTTTAAACACATTATTGTGATCATCCTAAATTTAAATTTCATAAAAAGATTTTTGGTTATTTATTTACTAATATTCTCTCATTTATTAAACAATTTTCACATTAATCAAGCAAGCATTTATCCCTAATTCGAAGCCCTAGAAACTTATACATTTGTAGACTCGATAGACTTAGACATATTTATTACTTTATTATAGGGTGATACTTGATACATTTGGTCAACACAATTATCCAAATTTCTCAACAGATATAACATTTTACCAAGGTGAGTTTTACATAGCCCCTTTTCTATTTATCACCATTTTTGGGGTGAAACATGTTTATAACATCATCATTGCAATTCAATCATCAATGTGTCTATGTGTTTTCTATGTTGCATTATGTCTTGAGCATGATTAGAGTAAGCACCATTCTAGCATAATCATTAACATTGATCAGCCGGCGGTATACATTGATAGATCTATTGGACTGACAATCCCACCCGGATACGTGCCTCCTACAAAGGTAGCGTGGGTGTTTGTTATCGTATAACATATTCAATTGGACCATGAGCGTATGGTATGTATCATATTATAACAGTCATCAGGTTTGGTTATGCACTCGATTTATTTCTAGTATGTTCTCACATATGGACTAGATTGACATGACACATGAATTGCACAACATTTTTATTCAATTATCAAAACCTATGTAATTCTCACCAACTTTTGTTGACCCAAAACCTTTTCAACTTAACATGTTTCAGGTTCTAATTGCTTGAAGATTTGAATTGATGCTTGAAGATATGTGTATAGTTTTATTCAATTTGATGTACAAATTCTAGAACAATTGTATGTAATTCATTTAAATTATTTAATGGAATTTATTATTCACCATGAGCTACTGAACAATCATCAATACGTGACATCCCGATGTTTCCGCCATCGGTTGGGGTGTTACAATTGACATGTCTTTTGTAGGGTATTAGGCGTCTCTTTCCATATCCATATCCATAACGTAGATGATTAACTTGTTGTCCAAGAACAGTTGTTGGGGCATCATTAAATGCAACTCTTGGTAGTCCAAAATCGGCCTGAGATCGCGAAGAATAACATTCGCTGAATTTATAGAAACCAATAATCAGATTTCATTCCAGAAGTCCAAACTTTAGTTGACAATATATTAATAAATCACCTGTATGCGTATACTTCAAAGCTCGTAGCATTTGGTAAGAAGAATGGTGCTCATGTGTCAGGTCACCGTTGGCCTTTATGACTTGATGAATATCAGACTCCATGGCTAAAGGTGGGTTGCAGGGGTAAGCCTACCATCCACCACCGTTGCCATTTTCACAGTTTTTATGTAGATTTGAGACTATGGTGGAACCGTTACCAGACCTGCCATAATTCACACCCCATAATTCAAACAATGAACTACATGTAACACCCCAACCGATGGCGGAAACATCGGGATGTCACGTAGTGATGATTGTTCAGTAGCTCATGGTGAATAATAAATTTCATTAAATGATTTAAATAAATTACATATAATTGTTCTACAAGAATTCGTACATCAAAATGAATAATACTATGCACACATCTTCAAGTATTAACTCAAATCTTCAAGTAAGTAGAACCTGAAACATGTTAAAGTTGAAAATATTTTGGGTCAACAAAATGTTGGTGAGAATACATAGGTTTTTGAATATAGTTGATAACAATAGTTTGTACAACAATCACAGTTGTATGATGATAGAGTATGATTCCGACATGTAACAATGCGTCTTTGTACAATCAAACCTTGTGTCGACTGAGGCCTAACTCGCAAGTTAGTCTAATGTTGTTACTGCTTTCGATCATCCCTGAATTTATGCGGGGGGATGGGTTTGTCAGACCTATAGCGCTATAATCTAAACAGGCGGCTTGATCATTGTTAATAATTGTACTGTGTCTTTTTGTTACAGTCAAATGATAGAATGATGATGTACTTGAATCACAAGTAAATATGAGTAAATGATAGTATAAAATGTTTAAACATGTTTCACCCCAAAAATAGTGAAAATAGAGAAAAGGGGCTATGTAAACTCACCTTAGCAAAATGTTATACTTCTTTGAAAATTGAATAGTGTGTTGCCCAAACAATGCCAAATATTACCCTATAATAAGGTAATAAATATGTCTAAGTCTATCAAGTCTACAAATGTATATGTTCTAGGGCTTCGAATTGGGGATGAATGTTCGTTTGATTAATATTATAAATGTTTGCTAATTGAGAGAATTTTAGTAAATAAATAAACAAAAAAAATCTTTTTATAAAATTTAAATTTAAGATGGTCACAATAATGAGTTTAAAGTATAAAAATACTTTTTACAAAATTATTTTCTTTAAAATAGAATAATAATTCTATTTATAACAAATTATCAAAATTTAACTTTAATATTTAAAAATACTAAAATTAAAGAATTATTAGTTTAAAATTTATATTTCTGTTCTAAATAATCAGAAATAATTTGTATAAAATTTTGGTGCAAAAATATTAAAAATTGGATTTATTATGATTTAATTATGATTAAAACTAACAAAAATTGATTAAAAATATTAAATAAATGATTTTTCAGAATTAAAAATCATTTCAGAAAAGTTTATCATTATATAAACTCAGAATAATTTTTGTGGAAATTTATAAAATTGTTTTGATATTTTAATGGAATTTTATAAATATAATAGAATAAAATTGATTTATTTATTAAATATATTAAATAACTAAATTTTTGAAAACTAAAAATTGTAAGTTAAACTTTTTCATTAGATTAACTTAAAATAATTTTTGTAGAATTAATAAAAGAGTTTTAATATTTTAAAACGAATTTATAAAATATAAGTAATATATATATAATTAATTTTAATTGTTTTTGATTAAAACAAAACAAAGAAAGAAAAAAAAAAGAGTTGCCATGGCAGGGATCGAACCCGCGTGGCTTTGTTGAGGGGTACCAGACACAACCACTTGGTCCAGACCAGTGGTTGTGTTGGTTTCCGTTTATTAATAATAAATAACATATCAGAAATCATGTTCTTCCCCAATTATAAGCATACGAGCCCTAGAATTGCAATTGGCCAATTTACACAACATTAACCCAATTAATCATGGGGTTAATGTTGTGTATGTTCCGATTAATGAAACCCACATCAGTAATCAAACTTACAATGTTGAATCTGATACGAACGTCAAGTCAAACTTCAAAGTCAACACGAACAATAATTCCAAGAACAGAGGTTTGTTATGAGAAATTAGAGGTTGAGAAAGATAGATTGGCGAGTGTAGAGTGTTGTGGAACGTCCAATTTATAGGGAGATGGGTTGGATGAACGATTGGTAAGTTTTGACCCGTCTTTAAAACTCACGCGTGATTAAGCTCATTAAGAGCTGAAATCGCGGCCATATAAGCTGCTATAGTTGCGAAATAATTAGTCAAACAATATATCATTCATTAATTTGATTTAACCATCCAAAATTAGGCTGATTGTTTGATTGAATAGGTTGGTCAGCCGATGATTGTTGCAGCGCGTACAAAAGGGAAAAGGAAAGAAAGATTTTTGGGTTTAAATGTTTTAGTGCTTTAGGTCTATCACTAGATGCCTAAGTGGCGTAGTGGTGGTGTTGTTGCTTGAATTGGTAGCCGGCCCGGGTTCGAGTCTGGGCGGCTACAAGATTTTATTTATTTATTTTTTTTAAAAGAAACAGACATGAGGGAGTTGGGCCAAGCTGATGGGCTGCGTTCTGTTTGGGCTGGACATATCTGGGCTCCGAAAAATATAAAGAAAATGAGGGGTGGGCTTGTATAATCTGTATAGTTATACATTATTATTATTATTATTATTTTTTTTTTGCGATGTTACACTACATAATACAGATTTAACATTTCAAAGATAGTAAGTGAAACTACAAATACAAGAGATGTATCAAACAAATCAATTTAGGTTTCAACTATAAAAATATACCTTTCGTTGAAGGGTGCCTTAAACGACGATAGGGGAACATGGCGTAAACCTACCATACACCACTTTTTCCATCTACAAGTTTTTTTGATGTAAAATTGACATTCATTACAGCCACCGAGTAACAGTTCACAGATATGGGACAGATCTTGCATCATTCATACACCGGTCAAGTAGCCGTATACACAACTACCATTATTAAAACAATGCTTACCAAGTAACACTACAATATTAGTTACCAGCAAATATAATGAAATGAAATATACGTAAAAAAACAGTGATGGTCAACAGTAACTTGTTGGTTGATAGACAAACATAAATCTGTGAATATAGAAACAAACAATAAATCCATTGAGATTTAATATTTGACAAGTAGTTAGTAACTTTTCTTACACTATGCAAGAATGTAAACAGTTCCAATAAAGAAGTAGATGATGCTATGAAACAGACCCAAACCATATCAATTAAAGAAACCGAACCAGGAGAACAGAAGCAACAATACGCAGAAGAAACCATACCTCTGATTCGAAACCCTAACATGAAGCATAAACCGCAAACCCAAAATTGCAAAAATAAACACAACCATCAAAATTGAAAGAAAAAAGAATTGATATTACCATCACATCAAAAACTAAAATGTATAAATAACCTTCAAGTTGGTAACAAATGTATGAGTTAAGAGAAAATAAACCTAATTTCTCAAGCGATATGAAAACGATTCGTCGACAAAAAAAAAATCAGAAACTGAAATCAACATATGAAAAACTTCATTGATAAAAGAAAACGGGTACCTTATTGAAGGATTCCTCTAGATTCAGATGGGGAACATGAGGTTGAATGGTTCGGTGACTCAAATCAGAATGGAGATGAGGAATATAGCTGAACGATTGAATGGATATGCGAACCATATGAAAGTAAAGTTAGGGTTTAGGAGCGGCTGATTAGTTTTTGGAGGAGAATGAACACTTTGCAATTATATATACCCGGGTCAAAAACGTAAACGGGTTAGAACATGGGTTTGGATAGTAGAATGGTTTGTTGACATGTGGACTTGCATAGGGAGGAGCTCTAGTATGGGGACAAGTGTCCCCCTAGCTACTCTTTTATTAGAAGAAAAAGATTGACTATAATAAGCACAAAATAAGTTTAGATGATTTGACTGTATCTTGCTTTAGATGCATATTTTTTAATTGTTTCCAAGGATTATCAAATTGAAACATAGGATTTTGAATGAATTGCAACAATTAATGCAACTCTAGTGCTTATGGTAAGTTGGTGATATGACTTTTAACAAAACAGCTTCTTTGTTAGTATTGGAATTAAATTCCCAGTTTGGAGAGAGTAATAACCAAAGTAAATGAAATCTAAAAAAAACACATGGGTAAATCTACAGCCGACCTCCAATCAAATTCCAATAGAAAAAGCGAATAACAAAAGCAAGTCAAAAAATATCATAGGCACGAAAACGTGCACCTTTCACATCCGATTTCAAAACATTAACATAGGAAACAAAAACTCACGAGAGGATTGATAAACTAACGAAAACGAGTATCACGTTGTAAATTATCATCCCCGCAGTAATGCGTGGGTTCCCCACTAGTGTGTGTATATATACATATGAATAAATGAAACCAAACAGTGTTTGTTAAGGAAAGCCAAGAAAACATACATCATATTCATTCTAAATACTTATCTAGGAATAAAATCAGACATTGAAACTTCATTTATAGATTCTGATATTTTAGTATTCTCTGTACCACTTGTTTTCATTGAAGAATTGGAAAATCCAGGCTTCGATGGTACGGGAAGTGTGACAGAGAAGCTATGAAACATATGAACAACAGAAGCCATTGTTGGCCTTTTGATGACATTTTCTTGTACACATAATAATCCAACGTGGATAGTTCTAATGATGTCACGCAAACTTAGCCTTGTCTTTAATGAAGGATCTATGATATCCGATGTCGTACCATTCCGCCAGCTTTTCCATGCCTAATTAAATCATATTAACTTTCTTATAGAGATATATACATATAATAAAAAAATAAACTTTGCAAGGGAATATATATGTTGTTTCAATTCTTGCTTGAGGAAATGCCAGGGCACTTACAAAGCTAAGAAGATCTTCTAAACTTTCTCCATGCCGAAAATATTGGTTCTCTTGACCCGTTACCATCTCTAGTATCAATACTCCGAAACTAAAGACATCTGACTTTACTGAGAAATGGCCATGTCGAACATATTCGGGTGCCATATAACCACTAAAAGAGTGTATAGCAAGGGAAATCTTTAGCACTTACAAAAGCATTTGGTCACTAAAGGTAATGAGCAAAACTTAGCAACAACTAAACCTTATTTCAAAGACTATTTAAAAAATAGCGTGTCGTTCAAGAAGTATATTTAAAACTCTATGCCATCCTCTTATGAAATTAAAGTAAAGGAAGACTTACTAGGTTCCAACAATCCGACTCGTGTCTCCTTGAGTTTCCTCGGGTTTAAACAATCTTGCCATACCAAAGTCGGCAATTTTAGGATTCATTTCTGCATCTAGAAGAACATTACTTGCTTTCATATCACGATGAATTATCGTTAGACGAGAATCTTCATGAAGGTAAAGTAATCCCTTTGCAATACCCTTGATGATATTGTATCGTGTTTCCCAATCAAGAAGTACACGTCTAGTTGGGTCTACAAACACCATCATTAATTGTGAATTAGTGACAACTTTCATTAGAAAAGAAACATCATTTGCTAACAACGACGAATTGTTCAACATCAATAAATTATGTTGTTGTGAAAGTGTTGAGAACTTCAACGACACTATCTATGATGTTATTACAACCGAAAGTCTTAAGATGTTATGTAATGTGAATCAATTATTTTTTGCTAAATTTGTTGTATTTCTTGCTAAAATTAAAAAAAAAAACACTCTTTTTCTATTAATTACAAAACTCGACCCACATAAACCTTCTATGTGTATATATGCAGTGAATCAATTATTTCTTGCTAATATGTGTATATATTCCAAGGCAAAGATATGGAGATCGAGTAACACATGTATTTTGTTACCACTCTGGAAAACAACTCTTTTTCTATTAATTATAAAACTCGACCCACATAAACCTTTACAAAAACCTACTATTCATAATTCATTATACTAACCTAATACAGTAATACTAATTCTAACCTAACTATAACATGATTAAATAAACATATAAATCAAATGTGATACACCTAATATATTTAATTAAAATTTTAGCTTTTTTATTTAGTTTACTCTTATCTTCTTTCTTTTGATTATTGTCTTTATTGTGCAATATATATGGATTGAAAAAAAGGTTCTGTTTCAGAACTTACCGAATATAAACTGGTCAAGACTTGCATTTGACAAGAACTCATAAATGAGAAGGCGTTCCTTTCCTTCTATACTGAAACCAAGCAGTCTAACCAAATTACGATGTTGAAGCTTCAAAACTAGTAAGACCTCGTTCTTGAATTCAATGTCGCCTTGTTGAGAATTCACTGCTAGCCTCTTTACTGCTATTTTAGTCCCGTCAATAAGCTTACCCTATATATCATATGATAGCTAACATATATGATACATTATATCAACATTATGAGTTTAAGCACATATTGGCCAATACTAGTAACCAATTTGGTCCATACCTTGTAAACAGCTCCAAATCCACCTTGTCCTAGCTTATTGTCTTCAGAAAAGTCATTAGTTGCTGCTTTGATTGTACTAAAGTTGTACTGCAATGATTCGGTAGAGCCGACGCCCATAGTTTCAGCTAATAGACAAGAAGTTGAATTAGAAATTTCTTTAGCAACTTATTGTTGTTTTAAATTTAATGCTATAACTAAATCAAATGATGTTTTATTTTGTTTAATAACAAAAAATGCTAGCTAGAGTTTTAGCGACAAAACAAGGATGTTGCGTAAAATTTACATTATTATGCTTTCATTTAAGTTGAAACTATGATTTGTAAGGTGTAGACATCAATCGAACTTACTCTGGATGGTTTCGTAAGGAGACGACGAGGAAGTTTGCCTCCTCTTGTTCTTGAATCTCATATAGATATACAGTGAAGTAATTATTATAGTGATAATTGTTAGAGTAACAATTACTATAATAACAATTCGTGTTGTGTGTTTCTTTTTACCTGTAAAAATAGCAAATGCATTTAGTTTGAACATTTTTAAGAGTTAAAATCATTTTTTAAATATGTGACCAAGTAAAAAACTGCTCAATATATTAAATATATTGACTTATGAGAACACGACAACTTAACTATTTTGACATGTATCAATGAAGTTGGTGCGACCCATTGGCAAAGACAAAGTCTTTAAAAATACATCGGTTTGAAGGTCTTTGGTTCAAGTCTCACTCCTGAAATCAACCTACTTAGTTCCAACCTTTTGGGACTTGTGGATACCGACCTAACTATTTACGAGAATATGATGCCCTACTTACCGGCTATCTAAGTTAATTAGGTTTTTATTCAATTCGAATCACAGTGGTAATTATAAAATCCACCTACCGTCTACTTTGTGGAAATTGAATCTGCAACACACTTGGTGCAACTTGACTAGGAAGTGATGGTGGTAGTCAATAATGATGAACATGATGACTTTTTATTAATAAAACGAGCATGTATGTAGCGACTTATCAAGAACTTATGGTCCCATACCTTTTCTAGACTTAAGAAATTAGAGTCTAAAATTGACTTTGAGTTTTGATTGCCAAAATTAGTCATACTTTATTATTTTTTTTGGAAGGTGTGTTTCAGCGGAGAATCCAAACGACGCACAACCCCTCAACCCTAGTTCGAATCCAGGCCAAACGCGGGTGTTGAATTTCTCACCCCTAAGTGCGAGTGGGGGGACTCGAACCTGAGACCAAGTCCGGGCGGGAACCTCCCTAAGGAGTAAACCCTCCCACCTCCGACCAGCTGGGCTGGACATCATTGGCATTAGTCATACTTTATACTCGTCGTTTTGTTTGTAAAGAAACCTGATTGACAAATTTAATAACTTGTTAATTGTTATCAAAGATTATCACTCCCTTAAAAACTAGCAATATTATCTTCAAATTACCAAGTTTAGAAATAAATAACAACATATATAAATAAAGTAAATTGCATTTCTTTTATTCTTTAACCAAATTTCAGGCGTTAAAATATTACAAATGATACTATAATTTCAATACATACCTGGTGGAGATGGTGAGGGGATATCCTGAGTAGTCTGATTGAAAAACTTATATATCTCATACCTAAAATTACAAGTAGATTGAAGAATTCTCCCGCCAACTCTCCCATTAAGATTAGTATTTGGTATCCGATTAACTGCAGCCTCCAAACAATCATTACACACTTGCTTTGACAAGTCTGGAGTACACTGCACAACACCATAGATCGTCGAGAAGTCAGGCCCAGTTATGTTCCCGCTTGCAAACTTTAGTAACGGACCGCCAGCCGCCGCCTCACCTCTCAACCTGTCCATCAACTCTCTAAGTGCCCTATTGAACCCATCAACATCACTGGTATTATTGTCGTTAGGCAAAGCCACATCATCCTTGTTTCGAGTACCGTTGGAGTATTTCAAAAAGCATTCATTGTAATATCCTATTGCTTCTATTTGGTTGGGGCATACTTCTCTCAACTTAATTATGGAGTCATTAAGACAGTTTGAGCATAAAGCAGGTTCAAGATCACCACGACAAAGAGCGAATGAGATGACTCTATCGTTGCGTTGGCCGATGGTGAAGTTGTAGTAGCCGAAGCCGGAGTTGGTGGTGGGGAGGGCGGAGAGGGCGGTGTCGAGGTTTCTTTGGTATGGGCTGTTTATGGTGTAGTTGGCGGTGTTTTGACATATGTGGTGGAAGAAAGATGGTGGTTGAGCAAAGGTGGTGGTGTTGATTAAATAGATGAAAATAATGAATGAGAAGCCTAAGATATGTTTTATTGAGAGTATGAACATGTTTTGTCTTGTGGGATGAAGAAGGGATGTCGTGAAATCTAATTTAAAGAAGTTGGATGATGCTTGGGAATATGGAAACTTGTATAATATTGACATTTGAGAGAGGGTAATTAGATGGAAGAAATTGGAATTGATTGGACTTTGGAGAATAATAATATCATAAATCCAACTTAAATCAAAATAAGTTGGTTGTCGTAGTGATTAAGAAGGTTCTAAAAAGCATAAAAAGTAGGGTTAAGCATTTCTTAAGTTTGAGCTTAACTTTGTTAAAATAGAATTTGAACATCAAAGAGGTAGTGCTCTATATTGATCAGTTTTGAGTGTATATGAAAGAAAACATAATAATTAATACCTGATAAATTCGTGAGATCTGATACTGATGCTGAGAGAGTTGAGGTCGACATAATTGTTAGTATGCTCAGGTTCCCTTTAGGGTATGCAGTTATGATGGATTATGATTCTTGGTGAAGAATCAGTTAATTGAGAGAGGGAGGGAGGGAGAGGGAGAGAGAGAGGGGGCCCAAAAATATTATTGGCGTTATCTTAATAATAATATTGTGTAACCCTTAATCCCTAATAATCTCTCTTTATTTATACATACCAAAAGACACCCTAATAAGACCCATCTAATGATAAGTTTGACCATCAAAGACATATCTATTATTGGGCTTAGGATAATATTAATAATTGATCATCATTATATAAATGATTATAATGACTATCGATAAATATATAAACTTTATGTATATTTATTCCAACACTCTAGCGATATCCATGTGACCTTTTTCAGGGAAGATTATTGGTTTGAGTCTCATTTGTGATAAAATATCATGTGGACGTGAGTCAAGATTTATCACAGTGGACTTTAGAGCGATGAGTTTCCTCTGAATTGATAACGGGCCGGGTTATTAGCAGTGATTGCGAGCATAAGAAAGCTTTTGCCTATCAGTGGAGTGTACGTGGAATATTAAAATAATAGTTTGAATGCAAGCTGACTGCTTGTTTTAAGCTTCTTCTAGAACTTAAGCTTGGAGGCTTGGTGCGTAATTAGTAATTTTGCAAGTGGTTTGAATTGTTTATTGTTTCATAAATTTTTAATTAAATGGTTTTCGACGAGATTTTTACAATATCAAGATTTCATTGTAAATGCGTAGGTTTCGTTAATTTGCTATGCATTTACAACGAAATCTTGATGTTGTAAAAAACCTCGTCGGAAACCATTTACTACACATTTACTACGCGATTTTCAACGCATTTCCTACGAATATATGCTGTAGGAAATTTGTGACGCATTTCCTACATCATTTGCTATGCAATTTCCTAAGTATTTGTCTCTATTGTGTAGCAAATTTGTTAAAAAAGTTAGAGGTTTTTTTTTTTGTCGTACAATTGCGTAGCAACTTTGTCAAAATTTGTGACACATTTTTTTTCGTAAGAAAACTTTTGTAGCAAATCGTCAATTTTCTAGTAGTGGCTGGAACTTGAAAATTACAAGGATTTGGGTATGTTTGCCAATTGGCTTTTAACAGCTTTTAGGTGTTTCAAGCTTCAAGCTTTTAAGACAAAACTCCTACTCAATAAAAAACATTGTTTGGTTGAAGGAGCTGGAAACTTTTAGGTTAGGAGAAAAAGCTCAATAGTGAAAAGCTACTAGTACTAGCGTTTAAAAAAACTCTAGTAGTTACAAGCTTTTAGTTAGTAAATGATACAAATACTCATTCTATTTTAAATTATGTCCATTTTGGTCATTTTATACATTTTATTAAAAGCTCTAGCTATTATGCCAAATATCAAAATATATTTAAAAAGCTTTCGGCTACCAGCTAGTTTTGCTAAAATACTCTTTGTGGTCTTTTATTTAGTTTATTTAATAGTTTAATAAGTTAGAATTGGTAAATAGGTTTGACAGAATTGTGAGGTGGACGTTAGAAAAAAAAAATGACGTTGGGAAAGAACTAGTCATGGTCATACCTCTTCTTTAGGAGAATTAGTGTTTTTTTTTAATATTCCATCGTACTGTCTATGTATACTATAAATAGTTTTTTGTATAGTGAATAAAGAAAGCAACCTTTAATCTTTTGATTCTTTTCCTTGTATGTTTTTCCTTCTTCATATTCATTTGCACATACACAATACTTAAGGTGTTGTGTGTAGAGTGTGGATTGAGGCCTGAACCAACAATTTCTAAAATTAATATGTTTATACTTGATGCAACTTCATATAAGTTCGTGGGTCAGAAAGTCGCCCAATATATAACATGCACATATTTTGGTTTGTCTTGAGTTTAAGGTCCAATGCAATGCACTAGAAGGTCGATTGCCTGTCATAACCTATTAATCAAATCTATCACTAACTAAAAAATTAATTGTTGTGGTGTTGAGAACTTTGACCAAGTTTAACCTAAAATGGGAAATTAAGCAAAATGGGGTTTTTAGTAATACCAATTGGTGAAAATGAATATAAAAATAAACTTTTGTCCAACACTTCTAGCCCAGTTGGTTGAGGGCCTAAAGTTTTCTATGAGAGGCTTGGGTTCAATTCCCACTAGTTACATTTGGATGACATTGGTGGAGGGGAAATAAGGGATGACCCGGCAATTGGCTTGGGTTTGAGTCATGATCCCGACCGGTTTACCAATTATTTCACTGTTGTGCCTTCGGGCGGGTGAGTGGTCGGGTTTTCCCGGGAATTGGTGGCAATTGGTGGCCCGGGTACTCTCGAGTACCTGATTCGCCAAAAGGGTGCCCGAGAGTATTCGGAATTGATTCGTTGGCCGTTAAAAAAAATGAATATAAAAAGTTGCAATTTTCAATGAAAATGGTGTTTTATGCTATTTTTAAACTCAAAATGCCAAGATAGTGAAATGAAACTTTATTGACTAGTAATGCATTTGAAAAAAAAGATCTGTTTGAACGTTGAAGTATCGAAAATGCGCATTTAATGCATTTGAAAAAAGATATGTTTGAACGTTGAAGTATTGAAAATGCATTTGGAACTTGGAAGCAACTAAAAAGAATTAAGATGTCTAAACCTTATATTAAGAAATAGGTTAAAGATACGTGAATTTCACGGTTAAACACATGATATAATAAAAATGACAAAAGATAGACGTAAATGAAATAAGTTTATATGATTTAATTAGTACTTTAAAATAATATGAAGCCAAATATAACATAATATCTAACTTCTGTTAAGCACTCACTACTAGATAATTGGGCAATTGCGACCAAAATTTGCGACCTACATAAGACAGTCGCAAAACTAGCGACCGGTTTGCGACCAAATTTGAAACGGTCACGAAATTAAAGATGAACCCAGATTCGATCGCGAAAGATTCGTAAATACGAGAAAAAAATTAAAAAATTAAAGTTGCGACCGTCTAGGACAGTCGCAAATGCTAAAAAATATCAAAAGAAAAAGTTGTAACCGTTTAAAATGGTTGCAACACGAGAAAAATAAAAGTTGCGACCGTCTTAGAAGGTCGCAAATACTAAAAAACACTGTTTAAAATGTGTAGATTTAAACTTTTCTTACTTAAATCCTTTTGCTTGACGACACCACACAACCAAAACAAAAACTATGCATGACAGACCCTATTTATTTAAAATAAAAAATTGATCCAATACACCACACAACAAAAATAAAAGTTTTCATCATCAAGAGGATTCTCACCAGCTTTATCAAATCCTTTCCATTAAATTACACTAAAAATCACTATTCTATTCCAAATTTTTTTCTCTCTTCTTAAACAGCCCGCGAAGTAAATTATCGCACCTACGGTCCAACCAATTAGGAGAGAATCAATAGATTCCTTTTCGGGAGCGATTCATCCTTCCCGAACGCATCATACAACTCTTTCATACTTTTATCATTACATTTTCTCTCTCCTCACTCACAACCACTTACAAAAATATTAAAATATTTATAGGGGTGAACAATGCTTTCACCAAACACTCACAACCACTTATACCCACTCCATATAATTTGAGGGACACACTCACATACATTTGGTGAACCAAATGTGAATGCTTCCCTTTCCATCATATAGACCATCAATCCATCGACCCAAGTCCTCCCATGGCCAAAAACTACCTCCGATCCAAACACTCCGATCGCCGGTTGAAGCTTTGTACATCGGTCAGTTGAAGATCTGCTAGGGCTCACATTTAGGTTGAAGCTTAGTCCGATTCGATTGACTTTGTGAAGGTAAATCTAATTCGATTTAGTTTGTGATTGTTGTGTTGTGTTGAATGATTGTTGTTGAATTTATGGCACGAGATCTATGCGATTATCAATCTATTATCTCTATTGTCAATCTATACTGATAATATGTTGTTTGTTGCTTCTTTTAGTTTTGATTGTTAATGATTACTTTAAAAAAACATGCATAAAGTTATTAATGTGTGTGGTTTTAGTAACTTAAGATCCTTATCTTTAAACATAGCAAGTTCTCGGTGGAAATGCCAAAAACTTGATGAAAGAAGAATTTAAGTCGAAAACTGTGACACTTTCAAGTTTTAAATTTATAAACTAAAACGATAGTTACTTAACGTTCTAAACCCCACACAATAGGCAAGTGTACCTATCGAGAGTAGTATATAAATGAGTAAGTACCGAGTATCAGTGGCGAAGCTTGGTTTCGGAATCGGCGGGGGCCGGACTCAACCCGGACTCAATTAACCTATGAAAATTGTAAATTTTCACTACTACGCCAAAAAACAAGGGGGGGGGGGCAGGGCCACCCCTGGCCCCAACAATACTTCGCCCCTGCCGAGTATTAAATCCAAGATTACGATTTTTACTACTCAGCTTCCTAAAAATTACTAAAAGAGTTTTTCAATTGCCTAAAGGAAAGTGAAATAGAGATTTAAACCGTAAGAAAAATCGATATCAAAACAAGTGTGTTGATTCGGGATCTGATGTTACTTGGTATGAAATAATAGTAAACCCTTTGTTTAAGTGGTGTGTTTAATAACTAAGCATAGCCACACTAGACTCTAAACGATTTATGTTCTTAATGTTATTATGAGGGTCTCTCGTCCAGGTGAGCTCACCCCTCAACTCTGAAAAATATATCGATCAAGATTGTGTAACCCAACCCCAAAAGACACATTTTACACAGTTGCGATATTGACATTCATCTACTAGTTTCTTTTATGAATAACTTGCCGGCGGCTGGAGCATGGCCGAACAAGCTACCACTTGACATGGCAGAGGCGACGCAGCCTCCCGTGTATGCTCATCCCCTGCTTGAATTAATTAATTTTTCGAAAAGTGATTGGCCTATTATTAATTGTGCGGCAATATAATAATAGAAGTAAATATAGACCATTTACTTCTAACACGAGTTCACCAATTTTTGATTTGCGCCAAAGCTAACACATAGACCATGTAGCTAAGTCGCACTATCAAGTCTTGGGTTACCACTAGGACCAGGTATAAAGACGTACCGACCCCAAGTGAAGTTTCGATAGTTGAGGATTGAACTACAAAGTGTGAATATTTCTATCCACAAATGGGCTAATCACTTCACGTGGAGTTAGGATAGCTTACAAGTGCGCAAGTTTTTTCCACGCCATGGATACACTCATAAGTCCCTCCAGTTCCTACCAAAATGCTCACAAGATCAAATACTAAGTTGATTAATTAACAAGTTCATCAAATAAAGAAATAGTAGAAGAAATTGTTAAGAACACAAAACACCACTTTAAACAAAAATGAACTATTTAATTCATACCAAGTTGCATCATCACCCTAGCAACACCAAGAGAAATCCTAGCCTAGCATGGTTGATACAACAAGCACACAAGGTTGGTTTTGAAAACATCAAAATCCCCAATTCTATACTTATAAACCCTAACTTGCCAATCCTATAATCAACACAGAATTCGTTATATATCATAGACGAAATGTTAGGGCTTTTGTGAAACATGTAGAAATGATTGAAGAACATAGATTAATTATTACTTACTGATGCACGTAGGGGTGTTACATGTACACTTATGCAAAATACACATACAAGTTCACATTTTTACAATACAATTCTAGTACATTGTGCATTTGCTTACATACGTGTTTTATGCTTAGACATTACATGTAGAATACATTTGTACTTAGTGAAATCATTAACCATGTACAAGCCGACCTTAACATTGGATATCGCTATTGGATTGACAACCCGCCTAGGTTGATTCTCCCCCTTTTTCATCGAAGAATCCGTGGTCATTGTTAAGTTATTATCCAATTATTTGGATAAGTACACCGCCGTTCATTTAGTACATTATACAGTCGCAGGATTGATTTCGCTCATTTGTATGATACATAGTTTACATAAATGCACTGTAGCTTGCACTTGAATTGTATAACATTTTTCCAACTTACCATATGTATTAAAATTTAAAACTAGGAATGCTCACCAACATTTCATATGTTGACAAAACTTATTTTGTACATGTTTCAGGTACAGTTTGATCTTAGTTCCATAGCATTGGATTTTAGTGCTTGCTTTTAATAATTTATTTCAAATTTTATGTATTGTTCAGACTTATGTATTTTTACCATTTCATCCATGTAAGACAATTTAAATTATTCAATAATATATTTACATTTTAGTATCATGTGCTTTTGAACAATCGTCACTACGTGACACCTCGATGATTCTGCCATCGGTTGGGGTGTTACAGTTGGTTTTAAGTACAAAACATGGTGAGTGTTGTATGGAGATTTCTTGGTGGTTTTGAATGATTGTGGGTTGTTTCTCTCTCAAATGTGGTGTTTATTGATGAGAGGGTAAATGAATGGTTAATAATAAGCCCATTTTGTGTGTTTTTGCTATGTTTGTGTTGACAATATATGATGAATGGGATAACTACGTGAGCTTTGATCGTTTCAGGATAAATGGCTAAACGGATGGAATTAGAGCCGAAAAGTGTGAAGCGTGGTGTCCAAGTTAAAGAATTGAAGAATTGGAAGGTGTTCGAGAGCTTGTGGAAGAGAATTGGATGTTTGAAGGATGTTTATGATGAAGAATTGAAGATTAGAGTGTGTTTGGATGCAAGGATTTGAAGAAAAAATGCTTTGGAAAGAAGTTGGAGAAACAATGTGTAAGCTATGCCTTCCATCTGTAGCTTACTGATGAATTACAAGGCAAATGGAGCATTTTCACGTGGGTCTGAATAGTAAGGTACAGGGCTGATCTGTAAGGTACTGCTGAATAAAGCAATGCTGATAGATTGACTGAACTGTAAGCTACGGGCTGATCAGTACCTTACGGCTGGCTGAAGAGCAAAATTAGGAGAGGTTGTTTTTAATGAATAAAATGATTTTTATCAAACCTAGCAGCCATCTAACTCCATTCTCACGAAAATTTACTATCTTTTGGAGACTTTTGAAGCTACAAACACCGTTGTTCATCATCATTCATCCATTCCTTCGGTTTCCATCAACATGTTCGGTATTATTATTCATACTTTTGAGTTATTTCTTGCTATCATGAGTGGCTAAACATCTTTGTAACCACATCCGGGTGTAAGGTTTATTTGTGAAACTCTAACTCTTGTTTGGTTTGGTTTATGGATTGTCTTTTAATTGTTTGAAAGATATTTGTGGTTTGAGTTATTTAAACAAGTCACGTTTGTGCAATTGCTTATCTTTTAGTCATTCACATTCGGTTTTCTTGCATCGTGAGTAGTTTGATTAACGGGAAGGTAGTTGTTATTCGTGGGTTGGTAATTAAATTGTACAAGTTATTATTAAAAACTTGTGTTTGATTATCACTTAACTTAAACCGTTCAACAAAACTATGTCTATGTGGTATCCAATCATCTAACCAAGGGTAGGGTGAATCATTAAACCGGAAACCTGGAGGGGGTTACTTCTTTCTTAGTATTGTTTACAAATTCTTAAATTTATTTTCTTAAAATTCTAAAGCAGACAACAAACCAATTAGACTTTAAATTTACTAGTTAATTTACAAAACTATACTTTCCACCAATTCCCTGTGGAGACGACTCACTTTCACTTTACTACTTATTTTCATTATTTTTGATTGACCCAACGACATCGATCAAAATGGCGCCGTTGCCGGGGAGTCGGTGCGCTTAGTTGGATCGTTTTGTTTTAGTTTTTATTGCTTTTCTTGAAAATCTAAAAATCTAAAATCTAAAAAAAAAAAAATATTTTCTTTTTCTAGTCTTTTAGTTCAAGTTTTGTTTTCTTTAGTTCAGTATTACGCGTGGGTTGCTTGTTTGTGTCTGTGCAGGTAATTCAGTTGCATGCATCATACACGTTATTCAGGCAAGACTTCACCGCTAATTTACGATCCGGAAATTGAAAAGACAGCTAGAAAGAACAGAGCCATTCATCAAACCCGACCAACACCAAACATGAGCCATCCCAGTAACCAAGATAACCAACCTCCACCAAACCAACCTGACCCAATACCACCACAACCAAACCCATTGGGCAATATGCCTCCACGACCATTTCAAACAGCACCAGCTCCAAGACAACAACCACCATTCCCACAATTTAACCCAGATCCAAACGCTGGTGGTTCTAGACAATTTCAGCAAGACCATCAAGAGCATGATGAGTGGGACGAACATTATGAAAATGATCAAGCTTTTGAGGCCCCACAACAGCAACAACCACCCAACCGCCCATTAGCCTTAAACCAACAACCACCACAAAACCGAAACCCGAGATCTAACAGTAATCGAGCAACGGAGTCACTTCATGGAGATGACAGTATGCATGGTACAGCGGGCACTTTTAATGGTAGAGTTGCTGATTGGGATGGAGGAGTTGCTGATGATGGATACTACATGAATCAGGATCAGTTTGACTATGATGAGCATGATGAGTTTGGTCCACAATATCAGCAGCAACATCAGCAAGGGTTTAATATGAGGGGGCATAATCAGGGACAGAGAGGGGTCCCTCAGAATCAACCAAGAAATCAAGTGCGAGGGAATGGGCAGAGGCAATATGTAGATGGAGTACCTCGGGTGAACTACAGACCTCCTGTAAATGGCGTTGGGAGCCATTTTATTCCAGTGGCCACCGAGCACACTTCACCTGTAGTACCACCTCATCAGAATGGAAGGAGCTTTGAGGTTAGACCACAATATTTGAATCACCTCCCGAGTTTCTATGGTAAAGCAACAGAGGAACCCTATCTACATATTGTAGAGTTTGTGAGTATTTGTAACACCATTGGGGGCCATGGGTTTAGTCCGGATGAGGTGAGGTTGATGATGTTTCAGTTCACCCTCAAAGATCAAGAGAAATTGTGGTACCATTCATTGCCTGCTGGGAGTATATTCACATGGCAAGAGCTTCAACAGCAGTTCTTAGAGGAATATTATACTATGACTCGCACTACTGAGGCTCGGGAGGCTATTAGAACTTTCCAACAACACTCGGGGGAACCATTTCATGAAGCCTTCACGAGGTTTAAGGAGTTGTTAAGGAAGTGTCCACATCATGATATACCTATGTGGGAACTGATTAAGTCGTTTTATGACGGCTTATTACCCGAGGATGTGAGAGATTTGAACGCCAACAGTAATGGTACCTTTTTGACTAACCATGAGGATGTGGATTGGGAGTACATGGAGAGGTTGGCAGTGACATCAAAGAGACAGGCTCGTGCTAGTAGAAGAAGCCGAACAGGTGCAACCAGGGGTGTTGATGTAGAGGCTGAAAAGAGAATAGCAAGCTTAGAGCGACAGATTGCACAGTTGACAGCTGGTAGAGGCGTAGGAAGGAGTGACGGAGCAAAGGCAGCTAATTCTTTTACAGTTTGCTCCATTTGTGATGATCTGGGACACATGGATGCTGATTGTCCTACTCAACAAGGGAAATCTGAAGAAGTAAATCAGCTTTATGGACAGCGAAAGCCATATGATATGAATTCTAATTCATATCACCCAGGTTTGCGAAATCACCCTAATTTTAGTTACAGTAATACTTCTAACCAGTTGAATCCTCCATCACAGGTACCTAATCAAAACAATCAAAGAGGATATTCAGGCCAAGGGAACTACAACAATCAAAGAAATTATCAGCAAGGAGCTGGAAGCAATCAAGGGAGTTCTCAAGGCAACTGGAGAAGTCAAGGCAATCAACAGGGTGGATCTTCGGGACAGGATGTATCAGTGAAAGATATGTTGACTGAGTTTATGAAGTCAACAGGAGAATTCATGAAGTCAACGGGCGATTTCATGAAGGAGATCAGAAAGGACAACTAAATCAGAGACAAGGAGTACAAGGCCCTTTCGAAGCAAGTTGGCCAAATTGCAGAAGAGTTGTCCACTATACGTCAAGATCCAGGTAAGCTACCGAGCACCACCACAGTGAATCCTGCACACCAGTCATCCAGCTCGAGACATGGCAAGAATACAGAGATTAATCAGGTAAGTATTCTTCGCTCAGGTAAGATTTATGACAATAAGGTAGGGTCTCCACCACCATTTGTAGAGGGGGTGGTGGAGGATGTTAGTGATGATGATGATGAGGGGGAATCTGTGAAAACATCTGTTAGCCCTAAAAAGACTAAGAAAGTAACTTTTGCTGAATCACCAAATAGGGTATTAGAGAATAACACTGAAGCTAAGGAAAAGGGTGTGGAGGGTAATACCATCCCGTTTCCTGAAGCTTTGGTACCACCAGAAACAAAGGTAAAAAGAAGGAGCCCACAACAGGAGGAGATGTGGGAAATTTTTAAGCAGGTAAAGATTAACATACCTTTGTTGGATGCTATTAAACAGATTCCCGCTTATGCTAAGTATTTGAAGGAGTTGTGTACTCAAAAACGGCAAAATAAAGTTCCAAAGAAAATTGATTTTTCAGAAAGTGTCAGTGCCGTTTTGTCGGGTATACTTCCTCCTAAGCTCAGGGATCCAGGAACTCCTTTGATACCCATTCAAGTGGGTGAATGTAGGATAGACCGAGCTTTACTGGATTTCGGAGCTAGTGTTAGCATCTTACCGGGGAGTTTATACGACCAGTACGATTTTGGGCCTTTACAGAAAGCCGACACTACTGTGGTGTTGGCCGACTTGACTTTGAAACTTCCCCGGGGGATAGTGTATGATGTCATTGTCAAAATTGAGGACTTTTACTACCCAGTTGATTTTCTAGTGTTGGATTATGTCTCTTCAAATACAACTAAACAACCTAATGTGATACTTGGTAGACCGTTTTTAGCAACTGCAAATGCTTTAATTGATTGTAGAAACGGGACAGTTGACATGGCATTTGGGAATAGGAAAGTTCGTTTAAGCGTTTTTCTCCATACATCTAACTCTCTGGTCAGTGATGAATGCTTTATGGCAGACATTATTGACATGTGTCACCCCCATGTCAATGAGGAGGACGCAACAGAGACGTGTTTTGTTTGTGACAGGAAGGATGATGAATACAGGGAGGTTCTGAAAGAGATGGGGGATGAGTTGGAGGTGATGGCAGTCAAAGAAGGGAAACCCACTTGGACACATCAGGTGGAAAGCCTACCAGAGCACATTGACACGCAACTGAAGCCATCATTGGAATCACCTCCACAGCTGGAACTGAAAGAATTACCAAAGCATTTGAAATATGCTTTTGTGGGTGAGAATAAAACTCTTCCTGTTATTATTGCTTCTAATTTGTCTGATGTGCAGGAAAAAGCATTGATGGAAGTATTGGTGGAGCATAAAGCGGCGATTGGATGGACCATTGCAGACTTGAAGGGAATTAGTCCGTCCATTGTGATGCACAGGATCATTACTGAAGAAGGTGCAAAGCCGGCTAGGGATGCTCAGAGAAGGTTGAACCCGAATATGCGGGAAGTGGTGAAAAAGGAAGTCTTGAAGTGGCTTGATGCAGGTATTGTCTACCCAATTTCAGATAGTGAGTGGGTGAGTCCGACACAGACAGTGCCCAAGAAAGCAGGTATACAGATTGTTACAGGTGAGGATGGTGAGCAAATTGCTACCCGGCCCGTGACCGGGTGGCGTATTTGCATTGATTACCGGAAGTTGAACTCTGCGACTTCCAAAGATCACTTTCCATTACCTTTTGTTGATCAGATAGTTGAGAAACTCGCAGGTCAGAAATTTTACTGCTTTCTAGATGGATATTCAGGATATAACCAGATTGCCATACATCCTGAGGATCAACAGAAGACTACGTTTACATGTCCATATGGCACTTTCGCATTCAGGCGAATGCCATTTGGCCTTTGTAATGCCCCGGCCACCTTTCAAAGGTGCATGATGAGTATCTTCTCAAATATGGTCGGGGACTCTCTAGAGATCTTCATGGATGACTTTTCCATTTTTGGCACATCTTTTGAGTCATGTTTAACACAACTAACAAAAGTTTTGAAAAGATGTGTCGAAACAAATCTGGTTTTAAGTTGGGAAAAGAGCCACTTTATGGTTCAGGAAGGGATTGTGTTGGGACATGTAATCTCAAGTAGGGGAATCGAGGTGTACCATGCTAAAATTCAAGTGATTTCAACTTTACCTCCACCTACAAATGTTAAAGGCGTCCGTTCCTTTCTTGGACACGCCGGGTTTTATAGACGGTTCATAAAAGGATTTTCTGTTATTACTAAACCGCTATGTAACCTTTTACTGAAAGATGTCCCGTTTGTTTTTGATGAAGAATGTATGAAAGCTTTTACCACCTTAAAACAGAAACTAATTGAGGCTCCTGTTTTACAGTCACCAGACTGGTCCACCCCTTTTGAGATAATGTGTGATGCTAGTGACTATGCAGTTGGGGCGGTTCTGGGACAACGGGTGGATAAAAAGCCTGTACCTATTTACTACGCAAGCAAAACTCTTTCTGATGCTCAGTTAAATTATACCACTACTGAGAAAGAGTTGCTTGCAGTTGTGTATGCATTGGATAAATTTAGATCTTATTTATGGGGTAGCAAAGTTATTGTTTATTCTGACCACAGTGCTGTCAGGTACCTCATGGAAAAGAAGGATGCTAAGCCAAGGTTGATTCGTTGGATCTTACTGTTGCAAGAATTCGACCTTGAGATTCGAGACAAGAAGGGGAGTGAGAACGTGGTAGCCGACCACTTGTCACGGGTGGTGCATGAGACACAAGCACCGGAAGTGGAAATCAATGACACATTCCCAGATGAGCAATTATTATCTATTTCCACTAAACCATGGTTTGCTGATTTTGCTAATTATGCAGTTACAGGAACTACTCCAGAGCACTGGTCAAAGAGGAAGAAGCAACATTTTCTTTCCCAAGCAAAGTACTACATATGGGATGACCCATACCTCTTCAAAGTTGGATCAGACCAGCTCATCCGACGATGTGTACCAGATGATGAAGTTCAATGTGTGCTAAGCATGGTGCACACATCAGCATGTGGTGGCCATTTCAGTGGTCAAAAGACGGGCCACAAAGTGCTTTCATGCGGCCTATATTGGCCTACCATTTTTAAAGATGCTTTCGAGTTCACTAAAAATTGCTTAAGATGTCAACAGATGGGTAGCATTTCAAAACGGAACGAGATGCCCATGCAGCCGATTCTAGTTGTCGACATCTTTGATGTTTGGGGAATCGACTTTATGGGCCCGTTCCCGAATTCATTCGGTAACTTGTACATCTTTGTGGCAGTGGATTACGTGTCCAAATGGATCGAAGCCATTGCCACCAAGACAAATGATCACAAAGTGGTGTGCAAGTTTGTCCAAAGTAACATCTTTACTCGCTTTGGAATCCCTCGTGTGATCATTAGTGATGGGGGGTCCTACTTTAAAAACTTTTACTTTGGCAAGCTTCTTAAAAATTATGGTGTAGACCACCGTATCGCGACACCGTATCACCCACAAACTAGTGGGCAAGTTGAGGTGTCCAATAGGCAGATTAAGGAAATTCTACAGAAAACTGTGCGACCCGACCGCAAGGACTGGTCCACCAAATTGGACGATGCTTTGTGGGCGTATCGCACTGCCTACAAAACGCCTGTTGGAACCACACCTTATCGGTTGGTCTACGGGAAGGGGTGTCATTTACCTGTTGAACTTACACATCGTGCTTTATGGGCTATTAAACAGGTTAACATGGACTATGATGCTGCAGGAAAGGCAAGAAAGTTGGCATTGGGAGAGCTAGAAGAGCTGAGAAACGAAGCATATGAGAGTGCAGAGGCATATAAAGACAAGGTCAAAAAGGTGCATGATGCCAAGATCCGGTTGAAAAACATTGAGGTAGGTAACAAAGTTTGGTTATACAATTCTAGATTGAAGTTATTTCCAGGTAAGCTGAGGAGCAAGTGGACTGGACCGTATCTGGTCACACGTGTGGGGAACTATGGGGATGTGGAGATTGAAGACTTTGATGATCATTTGAGGCAAGTGGTGAATGGCCACCGATTGAAACCTTATATTGAGCCAAATGACATCAATGGACCGGACAAACAGTCAGAGAGCTTCGCTTTAAGCACTCTGACTTATGATTCAGAATGAGCATCCGAGGTACAAGTCTGGCTGAAGACTAATAAACTTAGCGCTACCGGGAGGCAGCCCGGACTTTTTGGTATATATTATTGCTTTTGTTTATTTTCGTTTTAACCACTTGCAAACTGTTGAAGCACGCCCGGTGTCTCACACAAGTGTGGGAACGTTTGGATCGCTAAGGTACGTTGTTCTGACCTGAACCGAAGTCGAGGACGACTAAGAATTTTTTTTAGGGGGTGGAGAGGGCGAGTAGAGAGTTAAAACTTTAAAAGTTTAAGTTTTGCAAAGGTTAAAAAAAAAAGAAAAAAAATTTGCGAGGCTTTGGTTCGTAAGGTACGGGTTGCACCCGTAGCTTACGGGTTGTCAGCTAAAACAAAGGCAATCTGTGAGCCTCCTATCCGTACCTTACGAGCCCATCTGTAAGGTACGGGTCAAATAGTCCCAAAAAGTGCGAACCCCTCAATCGTACCTTACGAGCACCATCTGTAACTTACGGGTTGTTAAAAAAAAAAAAAAAAAAATTTGCGAGGCCTTCATCTGTAAGTTACGGGTCAGTGTGTAACATACGGATCAACAGCTCAAGAAAAGAACATAATCACGCGAGCCCCTCAATCGTACATTACGAGTAGTGCCCGTAACATACGGATCCAGCAGCACCAAATTTGCGACCCTCTCATCTGTAACCTACGGATTGCTCAGTAACTTACGGATGCTCACACAAACTGAACCGGGTCCACGTCCTTCATTTTGAACCGGGTTTTTAAACATATTAAACACAATTGAACCGGTCCAACTTCAATTTTAACCTATCTAAACAAAAAATTTCAGCCATCATCGATCATTATCTCCTCTTTCATAACCTTCTTCTCCAAAAATCCTCAAGAACCCTACACCTTCAAGCATCCATAACTCACTCAATCCTTAACCAAATCGAACGATTCTTGAGTCTAACTTGACTAATTTTTCGAGATCTACAAAACCCCTAACTTATTTTGTGCTAATTCGTCACGGTTTTCGAGGTTGCTGGATTTTTTTGACCGAATTCGTGGGTTTTGTGAGGGTTGTTCTTTAAAGTTGCAATCTTGTCTTTTTATTGTTATTATCATCAAGCTAAGGTATGTTTCTACTCTCCTTTACTATATTTGTTGTTTATAATGTTGCTATGGCTCAATATCGGATGAATTAGGAGGGTAAAGGAACAAGTGGTTGTGTTGAAAGCCTTAGTTGTTGATTTTTGATTGTGATTGATTGTCTACATTGTTATGGTTTTGCTATGAATCATCACCAAAGATGAGTTTTTGTTCATAAATGTGTAAAACATTGAATTGTTAGTAACATATGGCGATTAAGAAGAACATGAAATTGGTATCAACTATTGATTTAAATTCTTTTTCATGGACTTTGTACAACAATTGGTGATGCATAGGCAAAACATGGCAATAAACAAGTGTGGGAAGGAAGTTGTGAACACACTTGTTTATGACTCGAATTCTAGACACTAATTTGAGGTGTTTGATTGTTTATGTGTGTAGATGACGAAGTCAAAGACTTTTGGAAAGGGCAAGGGGAAGGCAGCGGCATCATCAGCTGCAACAAGGGCCTCTAAAAAGCGAAAGACGGCAGGAGAAATTGTGATTCGAGACGCACCGGTCCAAGAAGAAGAACCAGAGGATCATGGATTTCAACAACCACCCAACCCCCATACCGATGTCCCATATATCCCCGGTTGGCCAGGAGGACCGTTGTCAGCGCAACCAGAGGAACACCAAGCTGAATTGTTTTATAAAAAGATGGGCGACAGGCATTCAATCATAAAAAAACATGCGTTTTGAAAAACAGGTGCTGAAGGATGATTTCAGATCCTTGGGACTCATGGAGAAATTCCAAGAATTGGGTTGGGAAGCGGTTGTGGATTTCAAAGGTGCTAAGGATGGGAGAGTACACGTGAATAGCATTATGCAATGGTTGAGCACATTGAAAAGGGATGACGGTAGGAACCCTCCACAAACCACTAAACTCACTGGGATTGTTGAAGGAAAAGAAGTGGTTTTATCCTTTGCTACGATGCAACGGATCGCAAAGTTCGATTCAAAGGACGATTCATGGTACCAATACATCGAGGAAAAGGACTATTGGAACAACGCTTACAAGTTAGCAAATCAAACCGCCACGTTTTCTGAAATCTTCGATCTAAGGAAGGGTGTAGAGTTAAAAAGAGCCAACTTGAAGCCGATTGTGAGGGTTTTGTTGCAGTTTATGATCCATAATGTAGCCCCTAGGACCGGTGATAAGGTGCATCTTCGAAAGTGGGAAGTTCCATTAATGTATGCTATCATGACTGCTCGACTGAGGCTTTCCTTTCGTCAATTGGTACTTATGCACGTTTGGCAAGCAAGGAATCAAAGAGGGAAGAAACTAATCCTGCATACTAGACTCTTGAGCACATTAATGGAAAAATATGATGCAATGGCCATCCCGGAGCCAGAGTTTTGTAAAACACACACCATATTCTCAATTCAAGCTTTGGCCAAAGATCCATGGAAGTACAAAAAGACGAAGGTTTGGCACAAGCTGAATATGGGTGATGGAAGTAAGGTGAAAGTTTTACAATGGGGAAAGGAAGCGCCACAGGAAGGCGAGATGGATGATCTTGACTCGAGTGATGAAGAGTTTGTGAGACAGCAAAGAGAAGCAGGTATTGAAATGGACGAGGGGCCTAGCCAGCCTCAGATGTTTACACCGGGGTATTCTTGGGGAGTCGAGGATGATGAGATGCAGGCAAGGGTAATGAGCATGCGACCACCACAATATAATGGGTGGGACCTCTATCAACAGAGCATTTATGATCAAAATACGTGGATAGACGAAAACCGAAAGAGGGAGCATGCGCAATTGATAAGGTGTGAGCGGGTTAGACACTTAGAGTCGCAGATGGAGTTGAACATGCGAGCTTTCGATGAAAATCAGTATCGGAGGCATCTGGATCTTTGTGCTGGGGTTCCCTATGTTGAGAACCCACCTTATGTGGATTACAGCACCATGTCATCACTTGGACCAGGTGTGCCGAGGCCCCCTTCACCTTTAGTTCACGGGTCGATGTGGCTGCCACGGGAGTATACTGCTCCCCATTTTCAGAGCTCGTATCCATACCAGCCACCACCTTATCAGTACCCGTCCCAGCAGCAGCAGCCGCCGCCTCAATCATCAGCATCATCATCAGCATCACAGCAGAGTCAGGACCAAGGCTTGGGCAGAATTTTCGACATGACTGAGTTCTATGAGCACTTGGGGGGATTCTATGGTGGACCACCTGGTCCATCTTACTGATGCGCGCCCTCCTCCTTATCAGGTCATGTGCTGTTCCCTCATCTTGTATAGTTTGTACTTTGCATTTATTTCGTTGTTTTCTTTTTAGTGTGTTTTGTTTATTGTTTTGGGATGTTAGTCGTTTGGATGGATAGTATTGAAAGTTGAACATGTTGAGTGAGGAAGGATTGAAAACGAGCAAAAACACCATACATTGGGGACAATGTATCCCAAGTGTGGGGATGGGTAGCCCTAGGATAGTTGGGGGGAACACTTACACATTTGTGAGAAAAATTGAGAAATTTTTGAAATTTTAAAAGAAATCTTGCAAAAATGTCACCTTTTGATCAGGCACAAAAGCCGCGTTTTCAGTTGCTAACGAGTCCTTTTGCCGAGTATGAAAAATGAGACCCTTGATCATGGTCATCCCTTTAAGTTTCATGAGAAGTTTTTCTGACAAGCGTTTTTATAAGAACTGAAAAGAGATGCCTAACTAGGGGTAACATGCTTATAGGAATTGCATATGCTACATGTCGGCAACCTATATCCCTACTTTGTGAGACTTTGAGCCTACTAGATTGATAGAAATTGATATATATGTTCATTTGTTGAGAGTAGGCCAAATGTTTCCTTGCTGCAGAATTTGTGTGATTTGATACGTGCTAGAGCTGTAGGCAAAATATGCGCATAGATGAGAAAGGCAATTTAGGAATACCCCTTTGTTGTGTTTGAAGCCAGTTCGTGTTTTGTTGACCCGTTCATCAAAAATTACCCTTAGTAGCCCATGTTGAGCCTATACCCTTTCATTTGATTAAACCTACAACATCACCCAAATTGACCCGTTTACCTTTGTGTAATAAATTGATGACATCCATTGTGTTTGTGTTTCGTTTAAGTGATTGAGTATGTTTAAGTTGAAAAAAAAAAAAAAAGAGAAAGAAAGAAAAAAAAAAAAAGAAGAAGAAGTATGTATTATGGGTTAAATATACCCAAAGTTGTTTGTTTAGTATATTATTGTGTAGTATGAATAAGGATAGTCATTCAAGCGTGTTGAAACCCTTGTTAAACCAATTGTTAGCCAAATCATTCCTACCTTTACCCTAAGCCCAAAACCCGTAAGACCTTTCGATGTGTGCATAGTTTATAGCTTCTGTGTGATTGTCATACAAACCTATGATAGCAAGGTTACATTCTTGGTTTTTGAGTGATTTATACTAGCACATTACAAGCTAGTCCAGATATAAACCGAGAGGAGCGACCATTGTGAGGGGTGTGTAGTATATGTGTATGATGATAAGCATGTTAGGTTTAGTTAGGCAAGTCTTGTTTTTTTTTAAAAATATGCAATATTGCTTGTCAGTTTGTCAATCTCGATTGTGTAAGTCTATGGGATTGGGTATGATTCAGGGCCTTGAAGAGTAGTTTCGGTAAGGGAATTGAAGGTGGCTTGTTAACAAAGCGAGTAGTGTTTTGTGATGGTTTGATTGGGAACAATCAAAGGTAAGTGTGGGAATGTGATGAGAGGGTAAATGAATGGTTAATAATAAGCCCATTTTGTGTGTTTTTGCTATGTTTGTGTTGACAATATATGATGAATGGGATAACTACGTGAGCTTTGATCGTTTCAGGATAAATGGCTAAACGGATGGAATTAGAGCCGAAAAGTGTGAAGCGTGGTGTCCAAGTTAAAGAATTGAAGAATTGGAAGGTGTTCGAGAGCTTGTGGAAGAGAATTGGATGTTTGAAGGATGTTTATGATGAAGAATTGAAGATTAGAGTGTGTTTGGATGCAAGGATTTGAAGAAAAAATGCTTTGGAAAGAAGTTGGAGAAACAATGTGTAAGCTATGCCTTCCATCTGTAGCTTACTGATGAATTACAAGGCAAATGGAGCATTTTCACGTGGGTCTGAATAGTAAGGTACAGGGCTGATCTGTAAGGTACTGCTGAATAAAGCAATGCTGATAGATTGACTGAACTGTAAGCTACGGGCTGATCAGTACCTTACGGCTGGCTGAAGAGCAAAATTAGGAGAGGTTGTTTTTAATGAATAAAATGATTTTTATCAAACCTAGCAGCCATCTAACTCCATTCTCACGAAAATTTACTATCTTTTGGAGACTTTTGAAGCTACAAACACCGTTGTTCATCATCATTCATCCATTCCTTCGGTTTCCATCAACATGTTCGGTATTATTATTCATACTTTTGAGTTATTTCTTGCTATCATGAGTGGCTAAACATCTTTGTAACCACCTCCGGGTGTAAGGTTTATTTGTGAAACTCTAACTCTTGTTTGGTTTGGTTTATGGATTGTCTTTTAATTGTTTGAAAGATATTTGTGGTTTGAGTTATTTAAACAAGTCACGTTTGTGCAATTGCTTATCTTTTAGTCATTCACATTCGGTTTTCTTGCATCGTGAGTAGTTTGATTAACGGGAAGGTAGTTGTTATTCGTGGGTTGGTAATTAAATTGTACAAGTTATTATTAAAAACTTGTGTTTGATTATCACTTAACTTAAACCGTTCAACAAAACTATGTCTATGTGGTATCCAATCATCTAACCAAGGGTAGGGTGAATCATTAAACCGGAAACCTGGAGGGGGTTACTTCTTTCTTAGTATTGTTTACAAATTCTTAAATTTATTTTCTTAAAATTCTAAAGCAGACAACAAACCAATTAGACTTTAAATTTACTAGTTAATTTACAAAACTATACTTTCCACCAATTCCCTGTGGAGACGACTCACTTTCACTTTACTACTTATTTTCATTATTTTTGATTGACCCAACGACATCGATCATTTATGGAGTGATCCCAAGCTCCAAAGGACACCTACACGTCCCAAAGATAGTAGAAACTTCGTATAGAAGGTGGAGAATTTGATGTATTTGGTTGGTTTGGCTAGAAAAATACTAAACACAACAATTTAAAACACAATATAACATATTATAGCCATGGATTTAAAACATAACTAAAACACACTGCTTAACTTTCTTCGCAAAGTTTTATAAGTTTTAAGCTTAGCATAAATTACGTCGGGTTTTTAATTGTTATGTTTGGTGTTTTTTAGGAAAAACAATGCAAAACATCATGACAAAGTCCAAAAAATGATGCCTACATAGTAGTTCTTAATCTTTCTCACACTTCTCACAAAATATGACATTTGTACAGGAACATCACCATATATATATATATATGTATGTATGTACACTACGCCAAAAAAGGGCTACGGCCACACTTTTGCCAAAATCGCCCTGCCACACTTTTGATTAAATATGTGGCTAAAGGTCATTAATCACATTTCAAAACCTTCTAGCATATATTTAGCCACACCTTTTATTTATCCATGTGACCATTGCATAACAGTTCAAAACTTTTTGCCAAGCCTGAAGATAAAACTGTGACATTTAGCAGCCACATTAGAAAAATGTGGCCAAATGCAATCTACGGCCACATTATTTGTTTAATTTTTTTATTCATGTGCAAAAAATACACATTTTTGAATCATTTAGCCACACTTTAAGAAAAAATTGTGACATTTCTTAGCCACAGAAGAAAAGTGCGGCTAGATATAATCAACTGTCACAGTAGTTTTTAAACGATGTGGCTAAAAGCTAAAACATACGGCCACTTACGATGTTATGTGACTAAATGTTAGACAATAGTCACACTTAAAATTACAAAATTTAATGTGGCTTTTTATACACAATCGCTACACCATCGTCACTTTGTTCATTTTTATGTGACCATTTGATAACAAATGTCATAGGAAAATATGTGTGACCAAAGAATAGAAAATAGTCACACTTAAAGTTACAAATTTTCAAGTGGCTTTACATACCTATTAACCACACCATCTTCACTTTGGTTTTTGTTTTATGTGACGGAATGATAGCAAATGTCATGAATCAAAAAAATTGTGTGACCAAATGTTAAACAATAGCCACACTTAAAATTATAAAGTTTCAATTGGCTTTACACACAAGAAAAAATATTTTTTTATTAACTTTGACAAGACCATTATTTATTTATAATAAAAAATAATTATAAAACTATAAAATGTAAAAGATCATTGCATCATCGCTTTAATTTTTATAAAATGCTAAATTTGATAGTCCAAACATATTCCAGATGGTTACAAACAAATGTCTAACAAGTGTTGAATTAAGTCTAAAACACAAAAATGATAGACGTTTGAATATAAACTCAAACCACACCGGCCTGTGGAAAAACTCTTGGGACTTGACACCATAGTGCAGGCACAATCAACCTCATGAATCAAGTGAAATAGTGAAGAAAACTCAAGCAATCAGTTTTGCTTTAAGTGGTAGCAACACGCTAGTTGTTCAATATCACAAACAACCTGCAACAATCATGAATTTCATCACAACATGTTTGACATACTTAATCTTGAATTAGGATAACGAGATTTGACATTTAAAGCCGCAGTATGTAATTTGGTCTAAATAAGTGATGCACTTATCACATAGCAAAAAATTTAGAATATATGACAAGGATACCTGCAGCTACACCCATTTGCCTCATATGAAATCGGATTATAAGCAATAGCATCTCTAGTTTCCAATAATGCTTTAACAGGTTCTACATGACTTGCTTTGCTAAATTACTCCATTCACTATCCATGAAAAAATTTATACAGCCAAATGTTTGTAGTTAAAATCCAATGTTTTGAAATTGGGTCGGCCGGTCGGATCGGGCTCGGGACCCCGATCGGTCCGGGTTGGTACAATGGACCACTCAGTGCACGAACCGGCGACCCGGCCGGCCGGACCGGGAAACCGGCCGGTTGGACCGGGAAAAAGGAGGTCGGACGCTTTTTTTTGGATTTTTGGTTGTTTTTGGGCCGTTTCGTTGGTCCGACCCGGCGGGGACTCCGGTTCGACGTCCGGTCCGGTTCTGAAAACCTTGCTAAAATCACACCTAAAAAATTACAACCAAATATTTTCAACTATACCTTCTTGTTTAATAATCACACAATCAAACAAAGTAGTTATGTATTAATAAGTCTAATCCAATAGTAAAAAAGGGTGTTGAAGGAATGAGATTATCTCATCCATATCCATATTTTTTTCATTTACAGGTCTTGCGAAATCTTCTAGCTTTAGAAGTGCAAATTAAAATAACTAAGGTAGAGCTAATTTTCCAGATAAGACTTTAAATCTTCAAAAGTAACTCATCATACATGATATATGATATAAATCTATAAACACAGCGCATCATTTCCTACCTAAACTGCAGTATCAAATGTCAAAAGTACAGGTATAGGTGAGCCCAGTGTTGGCGCTATAGTTCCAGCTCGTTCCCGGGCCTTATGATCCAATACCTCTAACTTAAATAAAATTGTCTCTAATCTGTACCAATCATAAAACTCACTTTTTAACACCACACTCAAATTTAAGATTTGTAGGGCAAGAACTTACTTTTCAGCTGGAAGAAGCATCCTTTCTTTGTTAAACTCTTTAAGCCAATCTTCATCTTCGTTGTCAAGATCATACTCGACAAAATCTCCTATCTCAGGTTGTGCTGCATATATTACTTAATATTATTACTTATGAATAATATTAACTGGGGTTTATTATAAGATCAGTAGTCCCAAACCTCCTCTTGCACGTAGATAAGATGTTGGTTGATTAAAAGTGGGAGAGTAATCTCTTTCATATGTATCCACAATAACATACTCGGGAGTAGGACTTTCAGAAACTGTTTTCTTACTAGCAACATGGTGTACCTGGACAAAAACCAAACACGGTTCAAGCACCTACCATACCAACTTTTGCAGAGGACAAACTAAAACCTAGATAACCAAACAACTTTAAGCCAAACCTGAGTATCATTATCAGCTTCAGCAACAAGACGAAGCAATTGCGTACGGGTGGATGTCGGAGGGTCATCGTCTTCAAAATCTTTAATAGATTTAAGAATAGGAAGCTTCTTATGAATGTCTAGTGGGCATGGCCTAAAAGATAGTCTACTCGTATCAGCAGCTCATCTCCAACTCTACTCACCACCACTACAAAAAAAAAATCAATGAGAACTTATAAATTACTTATACATCACATTTTCTACCTTTATAACAAATGCATTTGTTATTAGGATCATCCAGCAAAATTTTAATTTTTGATAACCGTCCCAATCTTAAATTATTGAAATATTATGCTCAATGGTCGCAAATGATGATCAGTCATGTCTTCATCTCAAGACAGAACAGATCTTTTGATTTCTCATGTTGTCAAGAGTGATATTTTGAGGCCATAGGGTGTCAGGGTGTAGTCTCACTACTTCCACATTATTGGCTAATCGCCCTATCACTCCATCCTCCACCAACCTTGAGGTGTGGTCACTACCCTCCTCCATCACCAACATCAAGATTCCCAAGACAAAATCACCATTGTTCAAAAACGTGACAATTGTGAGGATCCTCACGAGTGATGGAGGTGGGGGCAGTCTGCCCGTGACCTCACGCTGCCATACTGTTAGGCCTAAGGGTCATTTTATTGGGACACCCAATATTAACCCCCTTTTGTTTTAAATCATTGCCCATTCTTCTTCAACATTATTTTCCATACCACAAAAGTAAAGAACGTTGATAAATACTATATATACATGGTATAATACAATAGAAATTTACTGTAGATGTAAGTGTTTTTTAATTATTATTATGATACGTCAGGTTAATCTAACATTATGGACATGTGAGCAATGGTCATAAAAATAACAGAGCAAGCGAATACGCCTCTTTTTCAAGGATTTATGAACACCTCAATACCTTGATTTCCTACGCGACCATCCGGAAATTAATTTCTCATTTCTCAACCGGACCAAACAGGTCAATCCCCCAATTTCTAATTATTGTTCTACTCAACTTAGTCACATACTTCATCTATAGAACCTATAAGACACCAAAAATCATGTCATAAGTAAATAGTAGCTCTTATTCAACTATTGATTATAGCCTGGGTTTTAAAAAGTGCAAGACGCAAAAAATCAACGAGGTCTAAAACCAAGGCGCAAAAAACGTAGGCTTTACGTACTAGAGGCACAAGGTGATTTAAGTATGTTTTTTTACATCCTAGATGTTTTTAACTTAATTTACCCAAAATAAAGCTCTAATTCAGGTTTTATATGACTTTACCTATGTTACAAACCAAAGAACCCAAGGTACCAACGCTTTTCTGCAGAAAACACAACGTTACACGAGGATCGCGCTTCAAGCACAATATACTCCTAAAATCTACGCCTTTTTGGCTCCTCGTGTATTTCCTCTATGCCCTATGTGAAAAAAGCCCCCAAGCCCTATGCCTCGCGCCTAAGCACGCTATTTAAAGCAAAGTAATTTCTATAGCGACAAATCCTTAAAGGGTAATGTTCATCAAATACAAGTTATATAATTCGTACACTCAATCAGCAAACTCTTATCTAACACATATACCTTCAAAACTCTGCAACCTCACCAATAACGCAATATTAAAATGTAACATCATAACCTCTTAACCATTAAAATAAAGTAAACATGAATAGACCCATTAAAAGTCCATACAACTAATATCGAGGCAATACATAAATTAACTGTCACGTGTGTTACGAAATCAAACATGAATCGATCATCAAAATATAGAAAAAAAAACATAAAGAAAGTAAGAAACTGAAAGCAACAGAATTAAATGATGACCAAAGAGCATTATGAAGAAAACCTTGTTACATGTTTTCGATGAAGAATATACATGGAAGAGGATGATTACATCTATGCAGAGGTAGGTAGCGGTGAAATTCAGGCCCTACGAAAATAAATTACGAACTAGAAACATATGGCAGAGTTCTTACCCCGCTAACAATGTCGACACCCTGTGACGACACGTACAAGAGACAAATAGGTCACGAACTCGAAACATATTAGCAGGATGATTTGGTGCTGAGAGAGTGAGGGGAGATCAGATATTGGGAAAATGGGAGGGAAAAAGTTTTAAGGAGCGGGAATGATTTAGGGAAAATTTATTAAATAGTTTGAAGGTGGAAAATTTGGAATTTTTTTTTTTAAAAAAAATAAGCCCTTTGAAATTATTAGGGCATGTGTACTGGCGTAAATAGGGGTGTGAATTTCTAACAGAACTCGAACCTAACACAAAATTAGCGGGTTTAGGTTTAGTCTAAATGGGTTCGGGTCAGGTTCGGGTTGAACTTGCGGAACCGTTTAGCTAAACGGATTGGGTTCGGGCCAACCCGGGCGGGTTGGCAGGTTGACCCGTTTAACATATTTATACTATATATTGTTTTTTACAATATATTTTATGTTATAAATAAAATTGGTTAGGTGTTTTATGTTACACTTATAAATTAAAATAGAAATTTGGTTTAGATTTTATAAATAAAACATAAATGTCGACCTACCCCCGGAGGGGTTTTGGGCTCGCGTTTTTAGCGACTCCATCCAACACGTTGGCACCAACATCACCAAGACCCTCCAATATCCTCCAAGACCTCCAGTTCAAGTGGGTCGATCTCAATATCAAGTGTGAGAGGTGGACCACCCTCTACGAGCAAACGATGAGGGACGATCCGGACCTCGATGACGAGTTGGCTATCGACTTCACTCACTATAAGTATGAGGCTCGATACGTCAACGATTTCGACTATGTCGAGGCATGGCGATTGTTGCGCCAACCTTAAGTTTATTTTTCTTTGTTTTATGTATTTTTATTTTATGTATAATATTATTATGTTTTAATTTTATTTTTTTATTGAAATGTTCTTATTTATGTTTTTTTCATTTAATTAGGTTTTTAAAACAAGCGGTTAATTTTTGGTAAAAAAATAATAATAAAACAAACTGTTAAAAATGAAACAATACAAAAACAAACGGTTTGAAAAATAAAGTTAAAAATAAAATAAAAACGGTTACCAGCACGGTAAACAAAACCAGCAAAACGGTTCACGAGACGGTTAATTTTTGGTAAAAAAATAATAATAAAACAAACTGTTAAAAATGAAACAATACAAAAACAAACGGTTTGAAAAATAAAGTTAAAAATAAAATAAAAACGGTTACCAGCACGGTAAACAAAACCAGCAAAACGGTTCACGAGACCATTGCCAGCATGGGTGGCGACGGTGTTACCATGCTGGTAGTTGGTACCCGTGAACAATTTGGGTGGCTCCCCGTCCCTCCCTTAGATACGTTGATGGTCAATTAGACTCTAAAATGGTCAGTTAGATATACTGATGGTCAACTAGGCACAACGATGGTCCATTAGCTCAATGATGGTCAATTAGACCCAATGATGGTCCATTAGGCTCAATGATGATCAATTAGACCCAAATAATGGTCAATTAGGCTCAATGATGGTCAATTAGACCCAATGATGGTCCATTAGGCTCAATGATAGTTAATAAGACCCAATTGATGGTCAATTAGGCTCAACAATGGTCAGTTAGATACAATGATGGTCAACTAGGCCTAACGATGGTCCATTAGCTCAATGATGGTCAATTAGACCCAATGAAGGTCCATTAGGCTCAATGATGGTCAATTAGACCCAAATAATGGTCCATTAGGCTCAATGATGGTCAATTAGACTTAATGATGGTCTATTAGGCTCAATGATAGTCAATAAGACCCAATTGACGATCAATTGGGCTTAACAATGGTCAGTTAGATACAATGGCGGTCAACAAGGCCCAACAATGGTCCATTGGCTCAATGATGGTTAGTTAGACCCTATGATGGTCCATTAGACTCAAAGATGATCAATTAGACTCAAATAATGGTCCATTAGGCTCAATGATGGTCAATTAGACCCAATGATGGTCCATTAGGCTTAACAATGGTCAGTTAGATACAATGATGGTCAACTAGGCCCAACGATGGTCCATTGGTTCAATGACGGTCAATTAGACCCAACGATGTTACATTTGGCTCAATAATGATCAGCTAGATACAATGATGGTCAATTAGACCTAATGATGGTCCATTAGGCTCAACAATGATCAGTTAGATACAACGATGGTCAACTAGGCCCAATGATGGTCCATTAGGCTCAAAGATGGTCAATTAGAGCCAATGATTGTCAACTAGGTCCAATGATGGTCAGTTAGACCCAAGGACGATCAATTACGTTCAACAATGGTCAGTTAGATACAATGATGGTCAACTAGGCCAAATCATGGTCCATTAGGCTCAATGATGGTCAATTAGACCCAATGATGGTCAAATAGGTCCAATGATGGTCAACTAGACCCAATGAGATTCATTAGGCTCCACAATGGTCAGTTAGATACATAATTGGTAATAAAAGCTGGTTCTAGGATTCATACACCCCATGACATCATATTTAAGGTGTATGACGTCACATTCTGGGTATGTGACAGCTTCTTATTGGTGATAGGTGTGGGACAGGGTGTATGAATCCTAAAGTAGGGGTGTATGAATCCACAACCCCATTCATTTAATGTTGTCGGTGAACCACATGAAGGCATGATTAAGAGGGGGCCGTGACGATATCCAACGAAAGTTGGGTCGATGGCAAGGGTGACGTGGTCCGGGGTTGGCGATGGAGGTGAAAACGGGTTCGCGTTTGTGTTTGGAGGGGATGGTGAAAACGCGCTCCGACGTTGGCAACGTTTCTTGAAATTGTTACAACCAGAAAGGTTCTTGCTTCATCGGTTTTCGAGATTTTCTTGAATTCCTTCATAAATCATAAAACCCAGTGTATGTATACTGTAATATTTTTATTACTTAGTTACGTAATTGCTTGACATTTTGTTCGGGTTCGGGATTTGGAGGACGAATAACCTGTGTTTAGATCTAATTGTTTTGGGTTGATTTTATGCTTTTTTTTGAAAATAACCTCAATTTATGTTAATATGAGCTGAAAGAATTAATAGTAATGATGTTAATATGAGCTGAAGTATTAATAGGAATGATGTTTACCTCCTTCGATTATTGTATTTATCTATTGTTACAATATTTGCTTCTTGCTTTTTGTTTACTCATTACATTTTTACTCATTTTATTGGCATGTCTATCACTTTTTATAAAAAAATGTCGTGTTAGATAATTTGTGTGTTTGTTCTAACTTTAGTAAGCCTCATCAATTGTTATAGTTGTAAACTTGTACAATGTTTGGTTCATGCTTCCTGTTAAATCAGTATAACTATCACTCTTTAAAAAATAAATCATGTATTGCATAATTTGTGTGTTAATTATAACTTCTTGTAGCTACATTGATTGTTATAGCCTTCAATTCTTATGATATGTGCTTCTTGTTTCATGTCTGTATAGTATATTAGTTGAAGTTAATCAGCAAAGTGTTATGTTATCAGTTTTGGAAAAAAAACTGATGTGTTATTTTTATCTCTTGTAGTTCCGATTCTTTTGATTTGTAGTTTGTACTTCATGCTCATAATTGTATTCGTTTAAGTTAAATGGTAGATTGTATACCTTCAAATTTTAGGGTAAAAAATGATGTGTTATGGATGATGCCTCTCTCGAGGGATATTTTTTGTTATTATCTCTCCAATTTCTTCTTATATTTGTTTCAATCTGCCTATTGTCTCCAGCTTTGGAGTTGGTCTTAAGCTACAACTAAAGGATATTCTTTTCAAGCTTTTGGTTATTATTGCAGGCTTATATCACTGTGTCAATCCCTTTGATTAGAGGTCATCATAATACAGATGGAAGAGTAGCTATTTTCTTGATTTGCAGTTACCTATTTATATACTCTTGGTCTGTTGGTTGAAGTACAATTGTGCTGCAGTTACCTATTTAAAAGTCCACAGAATGATGTATATCCTTTTTGTTGCAATTTTAAACTGTCTTAAATTGCGTTCAGTTGTAGCTTTTACACTGGTAATCAAAACACTAATTACTTCACACTTTAGCAGATGGTTTTGATTTTTTCAGTTATGTATATGGAGATAGGTTTTGTTCAGGTCAAGTTTTAGTTTTAGTCGACTATAATACACTGTTCGAAATTGATTCGTTTGTTTTTTTACATCACTATGTAATATAGAACCAAGAGCAAACAGAGCTTAGCCAAAAAGGGTTGAACCATACATGATGAAAACCGGTTTTCTTTAAGTGACTAATGTTAGCTTTTCATTTCTACCTAACATTCATTGTTAGCTTTTTATTTCTACATAATATTCAGTTGGTTAATATACAGATGCAATGTAGGGAGGTAAAATGCAATAAACATAGATGAAAGGTTAGGACTGCCAAATGTGGTTGTAGATAATGCTTGTCACCTCCATGGAACAACTAGTGCAAAGATAAATGAGGTGCATACTCTATTACTACTTGTAATTCTTTTATGGAGGAACCAATCATCCATTCCATCTAAACATATTTACCAGTAACTTATTCCATATTTTGTATCATACTGTTAATGTTTTGGAGCAACATTATCCTATATATTAGTTTTACAAGTTCATTGCAAATATTTTGTTTGGTGATTGTTTTTTTTACATGCAGGTTATAGAAGATATGGAGAATATGAAGCAGAAAGTTGATCCCCGTATTCATGAAGTGCATGATCATCTTAGGTGAGGAACATAAATCTTTGCCAGCTTGGTTTTTAGAATATAACTTCTACTGCATGTGGTTCAAGCTTTGCAGGGAACTTCATAGGAAACTAGCCATTAGCGAGGGACTGAGACAGGGTCGTGCAACCCCAACATCATTATAGACAAATCCAAGAAATAGCAGAAGCCAAAGTAGCACGTTCCATACTTTACAAGAGAGTGAGACAGTGTCGTGCATCCCCAACATCATTTGTAGATAGCTTTTGATTAGAACATTATGTCTTTATTATTTAAACTGAAAACTAATGTGTGGATTTGGGTTTATTATTGTTAATATCAATTGGTGTTTAGGTTTTCTCATGTTTACTATTGTGTTAATATTGTAGAAAATTGAAAATAAATTTTGCTAATTACATGTAAATGGTCACATAGAACCACAATAAAGAAGTATGACCAAAGCCAAGGCAATAGCCACACTTAAATTAATAAAATTTTATGTGGCTTTACATAACCATTAGTCACATCACTTGTTTATTTTTGTGACGGTATAATAGCAAACGCAATGAGAAAAAAAATTATGTGTTGCCAAATTTTAGATAATAGTCACACTTAACATTACAAAATTTCATGTGGCTTTAAATACCCCATTAGCCACACCATTGTTACCTTGTTTTGTTTGTGTGGCAGAATGATAGGAAATGTATTGGAAAATCAAATTATGTGTGACCATAGGTTAGTAATTAGCCACACTTAAAATTATCAAATTTCATGTGACTTTAAAAACCCATAAGCCACACCATCTTGGGTTGGTGTTTTTGCCATGTGACGATATGGTAAAAAACATCATGGGAAAAATAAATGTGTGACCAAATGTTAGACAATAGCCACACTCTAAGTAAAATGTGTGTCCAGAAATAGTTTTTAGTCACACTTATCATTAGTTGACGTGGCTATATAGTACAATCGACCACACTTACAAGAAATTCATGTGACCGTTATGATCCTTTATCCACACTTAATAGACAAAAAGCTTGATTACAACCCATTTTGCCACACTTTTTTATAATTGATGTGGCCAAAACGAAGTTTTTAATAAATTCATGTCACTGTATAATGGAAACAGTCACCGTTATAATAATATCAGGTGGCCGTTGCTATCCTTTAGCCACATTTAATGGACGAAATACTGGATTTTAGTAAGAAATGCTGGTACCCTTTAGCCACACTTTTTAGTAGCTATGACCACTAAACGTGAGTGTGGCTGTATGATACCTACGATGACTCGACCTTTGGTCACACACGACTTGAAAAAAAATTGTGTGGCGAAAGGCATACGGTCACACTTTTTTTATGTGGCCGTAGCCCTTTTTTCACGTAGTGGTATGTATGTATGTATGTATAGTTTTATGAATAAAAAAGTTAATTAATAAACGAACTAACCCAATATCAAGCTTGAAAATTACATACGAGTTGAGCAAGATCTCTAGAAACAAGCCAAACTCAAGCTTGATTTCTTTGAAGTTACAAAATCCAAACTCAAAATCTAACAACATTGGACTTGGTTCACTTGGTTTACACCCTTCATTTGAATCAACAATTTTCTATATAGGATGCTACATGGATATAAGTTAACTTATATCCATGTCAGGGGCGTACTTAAAGTATATGCAAGGGTAGCACACGCTACCCCTCAATTTTTCCGGCGTAGTGCAAATTTTTTTTATTTTTACGTTTTTTTTTTGTAAAACGTTCATTGTAAAATAAAATTTACGTTACCCCTAATATAACTGAGAAAAGGAAAAAAAAATAAGAATTGGGTTGGATTTTTGAGTTGCATGTAAGACTTATTAACTTACTTCTTTGATTGTTGAAGGTTCATGTAGATGAAGTTGCAAGTACAAAAGAAATAGAAAAAAGATGAAAGAGAGTAGGTGAGAATGCGAGATATGAAAGAAATAGATGAAAAAACTTTGGCGTCTAGAGCTCAGTCTTGGGAACTTCAAGATCATATCCTTCGAAACAGTGGGGTTATCGGGCTAGACCCGGACTATCAACATGCGCTCGAACGCTTAAATGTCTATCTCCCGGACTTTGATATTGGCGGTTTTTCTAATAAGGACACCGCCCCCTCAAAGCCACAAAAAACTTTGGCGAATGCTTTTTTTAGCAAAACTGCTCAGAGTCTGGGAGAAGTTTTTGAATTGTCCTCCCGCCAGAAGGCGGTGATTGAATGCCTAAAGGGCCCTCATGCTTAGGATTTTTTGACCGTTATCCCGATTGAGGGTTTAGGTCAATGTATGTCTGCAGTGGAGTACATGGCTATACTCAAGTACCGGTTGATGATCCCTATGTATCCGGAAGATGAAACATGCCCCATCTGCCGTAAAGCTTGCATGGATAAATACGGGGAGCACGCAATTCATTGCAAAGAGCTCCCTGGGTTCAAATACCGGCATGACTGGGTGAGGGATGTTTTGTGGGACATCCTGAGAAGAGCTGGGATTTCTGTCAAAAATGAGGTCCCTGTAAATTTTCTCACAGACCCTGCGGAAAGGAGATCCACCCTGCGACCAGCAGATCTGCTTGTCTTTGGCTGGGAGAGGGGGAAACATGCTTGCGTGGACCTCACAGGGGTTTCTCCTTTGGTTGGGTTAAGGGAAACAGGGTTTGTAGTTGCGCAAGCATCGAGAAAAGCGGAATCGAAGAAAGTAGATAAACATGCTAAAGCTTGTGCAGAGAACCAACATGTATTTGTCCCTTTGGCCTTTGATACCTTTGGCTCCCTAGCGCCAGAAGCTATTCGTTTCTTGACCAGGGTCCAACGGGTCGTCCACAACAATAGTTCATCTCCAGGGGGGCAAGGATTTGTCTTTGGTAGGCTAGGTTTCACTATTCAGAAAGGGGTGGCGGCGCAGCTTGTTGCACGTCTACCTTCTATTATGATGTAACTTTCGTATTTTGTTTTATTGTATTAAAAAATGATTATTTAAAAAAAATTAAGTAAAAAAATAATAATAAAAAAAGTAATGTGAAACTTTTGATTGGTTGAGAGGTAGTTTGTTGAACTAGTAAAAAGTAAAAAAAAAACTTATTATTATTCTTTTGTCTTTTTCTAAATGCTAATGTTTTAGAAACAATAAACGGTAATGTTGAAACATTACTTTTTCTGATGTTTTTGTTTTTCTTCATCTCATCCTTTTCCTAATTTTTGTAGTTTCTTTTTTTTTTCGTTTTTTAATTGTTTTGTTTTATTGTTATAGAGTTTAAGGGATTACACGTTAAATTTGATTGGTATATTTTAATGTTTAAGCATGCTTTATAAGTGTTACAAAGTATGTTTTTATGTTAAAGACTTCAAGTATTAACAATATTAAAATGTTATGTACAATTACTGTTATAGTATATTTTTTTAATAACGAAAGCATCACATACGTGATGCGCGCACATCACCCATCGTAATTTTGGACGAAAATGCACTAGAGTGCATCACACATTTATAACCAAGGTTGTAGGTGTGGTTACGTGGAGAAGAAGAAGAATAAACATTTTTTTTTTTATGTTAGAAAGGCATGATAGGTACTCAATACCTACAACATGTAAAAATAAAATAATGATGTTGCTAATAACGATAATGATATGCAAAAGGATGATGATGTTGCTATAACTACAAGTCCAATATTTCTAATCCTTCGACTTCAACCGCGAGGTCATATCTTGATAAAGTAAAAGAAGTTGACCTAATGGCTCAATTCAAGCTTTCAAAAAGCGAACATGAGAAATTTATTAGGTATGTGCTTAACTTTATTTATTATCGTATTTTTAATTTTGTTTCACTCACATTATATGAAACTACGGTAAAAAAACATTTTTTTTTGAACGTTACCCCTGATTTTTTTTCTAGATTCGCCACTGATCCATGTAATCTTGTTACAATTTAATACACTACTTTCATATGGTATATCTTATATAGTATTATTGTATTATTAAGTGATTATTTTACACCACCAATCTATAAACTTTTCGTTTCCATACATGCATACGTTGTAAATAACTTCAAGTAATCTTGTTATAGTTTAAAACACTACTTTCATGTGGGCTATTGCGATACTCAAATCCGTAAAAAAAATGGCCATATGCTAACACGGAAATGGTCTATTTCTTAGAACTTAGTATCCATAAATCATGTTATGAGCGTGTGAAATGATGAAAGTAACTATTTTGGACACAAGTTGTAATTTTTATTGGTTAATACTAGAAGAAAAATAGAGCATGAACGGTATCAAACAATGTTTCATAAGGAAAGCCAAGAAAATATACATCATATTCATTCTAAATGCTTATCTAGGTATAAATTCAGATATTGAAACTTCATTTACTGATTCAAAAAATTTAGCATTCTCTATTTTCATTGAAGAACTGAAAAACGCAGGCTCCGATGGTACAGGAAGTGTGACGGAGAAGCTATGCAACATATGCACAATAGAAGCCATGGTTGGCCTACTATTGACATTTTCTTGAACACATAATAATCCAACGTGGGTAGTTCTAATGACGTCACGTAAACTGGGTCCCATCTTCAGTGCTGGATCTATGATATCTGATATCGTACCATTCCGCCAACTTTTCCATGTCTAATTAAATGATATTAACTTTGTTATGGAGATACATACAAATTATAAAAAATAATTTTGCAAGGGAAAATGTTCACACAAATAATATATGTTGTTTCAATTAAGGTGAGGAAAATGATATGATACTTACAAAGCTAAGAAGATCTTCTAAACTCTCTTCATGCTCAAAACATTGGTTCTCTTTACCGGTTATCATCTCTAGTATCAACACTCCAAAGCTAAAGACGTCTGATTTTACTGAGAAATGTCCATGTCGGAGATATTCGGGTGCCATATAACCACTATATTAGTGCATAGATCACGAAGAGTTAGTACTCGCAAAAACATTTGGACACAAAAAGGTAATGAGTATATTTTTATCAACACATAGACCTTATTTCAGAGGCAAAGTAAGAAAAAAAGAGTAGTATGTCGTTCAAGACGTATATTGGAAACTCTATACGCTCCTGTTATGAATTAGAATTAAAGGAAGACTTACTATGTTCCAACAACTCGACTCGTGCCTCCTCGAGTTTCCTCGGGTTTAAACAATCGTGCCATACCAAAGTCAGCAATTTTAGGGTTCATTTCTGCATCTAGAAGAACATTACTCGCCTTCATATCACAATGAATTATTGTTAGACGAGAATCTTCATGAAGGTATAATAATCCCTTCGCAATACCCTGGATGATATTGTATCGTGTTTCCCAACCAAGAAGCGTCCGTTTAGTTGGGTCTGCAAACACCATCATTAAATGGGATTAGTGTATATTTTAACAATTGTGATTTGTTCAAACATCATTATTGGTATCTATATCGGCCAAATTTCTTACTAAAATAAACCTTGCCCACAACATGTGCACTGTTTAGATATGTATGAGTTTCTCTTGCGATGCGACTTATTTGGGTCTGGAAAAAGGTGTCACCTTTAAGAACATACCAAATATAAATTGATCAAGACTTGCATTTGGCAAGAACTCATAAATGAGAAGTCGTTCCTTTCCTTCTATGCTGAAACCAAGCAGCTTAACCAAATTACGATGTTGAAGCTTCAAAACTAGTAAGACCTCATTCGTGAATTCTATGTCACCTTGTTGAGAATTCCCTGCTAGCCTCTTTACTGCAATTTCAGTCCCGTCTACAAGCTTACAAGCTTACCCTAAATATCATATGATAATTTACATATATGATATGTTAGTGTTTAACTAATATTAACATTCTGAATATAAGCACATACTAAGCAATACCAATTTGTCCATAAATCCCATACCTTGTAAACAACTCCAAATCCACCTTTTCCAAGCTTATTGTCTTCAGAAAAGTCATTAGTTGCTGCTTTGATTGTACTAAAGTTGTACTGCAATGATTTAGTAGATCCAAAGCCCATAGTTTCAGCTAGCAAAGAAAAGTTGAATTAGAAGTTTCTTTGGCCACATATTGTTTTTCTTAATTTTATTAATATAACTCAAACATATTAATGTGTTATGTTGTTTAATAAAAAAAAACGCTAGCTTTTAGCAACAATATAAGGATGTTACGTAAAATATACATAATTATGCTTTCTCTCAAGTCAAAATATAAATTTTAAGATGTAGAGACCGAACTTACTTTGAATACTTTCGTAAGGGGACGACGGTGAAGCTTTTTGCCTTCTCTTATTCTTAAATCTCATATAGATACACAATGAAGTAATTATTACTACAACAATTGTCACAGTAACAATTACTATTATGCCAATTCGTATTGTGTGTTCCTTTTCACCTGTTACAATAGCCATTGCTTATAGTTTGAACGTTTTTAAGAGCAAAAATCATTTTTAAGATATGTAACCAAGTAGAAAATGCCATATAAAATATATTCACTTATGTGAACATGACGAGGACTTCTCTATTATGACATTATCCTAAAATCTACCCACTTAGTGCCTTTTGACCTAGCTATCTACACGAACATGGTATTCAAAGCTAAACTAAATATTAGTATAAGGGTTATTTAGTCATTAGTATAAAGTTATGTTTATGGGTCAATATGTCAAGTTGTAAAAGTTGTAAATATGTAAGGATTGACCATCCTAAAATCTACCCACTTAGTGCCTTTTGACCTAGCTATCTACACGAACATGGTATTCAAAGCTAAACTAAATATTAGTATAAGGGTTATTTAGTCATTAGTATAAAGTTATGTTTATGGGTCAATATGTCAAGTTGTAAATATGTAAGGATTGATAATGTCAAGATGAGACCTAAACCTAATTAATAGACAAGATGGTTGGATGGGTCGACAGAAGGGACCATGTGTCGATGGGTAAAGTTATGTTTAGAGTTAACTACATCGATAGTCCTTAAAGTTTACGGAAAGTAACATCTTAGAGTACTAACTTATTTTTTTTAACATGTAAAGGGTTTATGGTTCCAGTTTTGTAATACGTTGGGGTACTAAGGCCAACTTCGTTAGTTTTTATAGTTAAGTTTTGATAAAATGTCTAAAATGCCATATAGTAACTAGAGGAGCTACTCTTTTAATGAACTCTAATTGATTATACGGTTTTAATAATGTTCATAGATAATTCTCATTTTAATAAATTGGAAAAATTATCCTTGTAGTAAAATGAAATTAATTACAAGAACTGACCCTCTAGATATTATTAGACATTTTAGTCATTTGATCAAAACTTAACTAGAAAAACTAACAGAGTTAGCCTTAGTACCTCAACATGTTACAAAACTGAAACCATAAATCATAAACCCTTAACATGTTAAAAAAAAATAAGTTATTACTCTAAGATGTTATTATCTATAAACCATAAGGTTTGTCTGCGTAGATAACTCTTATATTTACGGGGCAATATGTCAACTTGTAAATATGTAGGGATTGATTATGTCAAGACGAGACCTAAACCTAATTAAGAAATATAATGGTTAGAAGGGTCGGCAGAAGGGATGTGTCGATCAGGAGAATTGGTGCAAAAACACCAAGCGGTGGATTTGTGTCGCAACGATTCATCAAGGGACGCGGTGTTTAGAGGTTTCAATTCACTTGTATATATAGGGTTCATGTAATCAAACTATTGTATCTAGAAAGAAATCATAGTTTCAATTTAGATATTTCTTGTCCTTTCAATTCATTCTTGATTTACCAACACATGATACCCTATTTACCCTAACTATCTAGGTTAATTAGATTTTTTTTTCGAATCTTATTGATAATTCTAAAATCTACATATTCCTTTTTTTTTCTTTTTTTTTTTTTTGTGGAAATTGAATATGCACCACATTTTGTGCTACTAGAACAAAGTGGTCCAAGTAGTCATGGTGGTGGTCAATAATAATGAACATGAACAAGCAGGCATAGCAATTTATCAAGAACTGATGGTCCCATACGTCTTCTAAAATTCAGAAATTAGAAATTCTAAAATTACTTTTAATTGCCAAAAATTTTCATACTTTAAACTTGTTTTGGTTGTCAAAAAACCTGATTGACAAATTATAATTCCTTTGCAAATTGCAAATAGAGATTATCACACCCTTTTATAAGTAGCAATATTATCTTCAAATTACCAAGTCTTGAAATAAAATAACAACAAAAATAGAGTGAACTGAATTTCTTTTTTATTTTAACAAACTTTCAGACGGTGTCCTTTAACTATACTTATGTTCGGTTTCTTTTTGCCATAGCCCTATTTAATTAATAAAGTTAAATATGATCTTAAGCAAGGCAACAGACGTACAACACATACCTGGTGGAGATGGTGAGGGGATGTCCTGAGTAGTCCGATTGTAAAAGTTATATATCTCATACCTAAAATTACAAGTAGATTGAAGAATTCTCCCGCCAACCCTCCCATAAAGATTTAGATTTGGTATCCGATCAATTGCTTCATTCAAACAATCATTACATACTTGCTCCGATAAGTCCGGAGTACACTGCACAAGACCATAGATCGTTGATGGCCCCGGGCCAGGAATATTCCCTGTGGCGAACTTCAGTAGCGGACCGCCAGCCGCAGCCTTACCTATCAACCTGTCCATCAACTCTCTAAGAGCCCTATTGAACCCAACAACATCAATAGTATTCTCGTCGTTAGGCAAAGGCACATCATCCTTGTTTCGAGTACCGTTGGTGTATTTCAAAAAGCATCCATTGTAATATCCTATTGCTTCTATTTGGTTGGGGCAAAGTTCTCTCAACTTAATTATGGAGTCATTAAGACAGGTTGTGCATAAAGCAGGTTCAAGATCACCACGACAAAGAGCGAACGAGATGACTCTATCGTTGCGTTGGCCGATGGTGAAGTTGTAGTAGCCGAAGCCGGAGTTGGTGGTGGGGAGGGCGGAGAGGGCGGTGTCGAGGTTTCTTTGGTATGGGCTGTTTATGGTGTAGTTGGCGGTGTTTTGACATATGTGGTGGAAGAAAGATGGTGGTTGAGCAAAGGTGGTGGTGTTGATTAAATAGATGAAAATAATGAATGAGAAGCCTAAGATATGTTTTATTGAGAGTATGAACATGTTTTGTCTTGTGGGATGAAGAAGGGATGTCGTGAAATCTAATTTAAAGAAGTTGGAAATGATTGGACTTTGGAGAATAATAATATCATATATCCAACCTAAGTCAAAATAAATTGGTGGTCGTACGTAGTGATTAATGTAGAAATCTAAGCGGAAGCGATTTGTGTTTGGGTTGGGTTTAGTTTAGTTTATTTTGGCCTTGCGGCCGTGTCACACCCTCAAATTTCCACGTGCGGGGTTCTACCGCGAGGCGCGTGACACACCAGGATCCAAGTCAACGGTCACAATAAACAACACTATATGATACGTAAAAATGACATAATCAAACCATTAAGTTTTCATAAATGATCCAACGCTGCGGAAGCGTAAAACTTTATTACAACGTGAAATCAAAAGTACGAAAATCTGAAAATACTAAATGAGATGCACATGAATCCTAGACGCCGTGAGACTCCGTGCGCCTATCGTCAGCTGCTACCTTAGCGACCTGAGACAAACATGCTAAAAACGTCAGCAAATAATGCCGGTGAGTTCACAGGTTTTTAAGTAAAACGTTTCACGAACTTTTGAAAGACCATCATGATACTACCGACCGATGAAAACACTCGTTAAATGTTTGAACTTCATAACGAACCTCCCAAACGAACTATCGCCCACCGAAGATAACAAACTACCATCCCATGGTCAACGAACTGCTTTACCATAGCTAACGAACTACCATCCCATGGCCAACGAACTACTATAACATAGCTAACGAACTACCACATAGAGGCTAACGAACTACCGCACCACGGCTAACGAACTGCCACAACATAGGCCATATAATACGGAACATAAATGAATACCTTGAACCCAAATGAACATTCCCAAAACGTAGTGAATACATGAGTACCCAAAACATAGTTGTCACGCCTTTTAGGAAAAACACATTTGACACACGTTTAAAGAACACAGCATGTTTTCTCCCCCGAAATTGTAAAACCAGTAAAAGAGTCGGGCCGTGAAACTCACCTTAAAGTGCGTCCTCTGGTAACTAGAATTCCAACACGTGAATGATAATCCCAACTACTGACAACCTATCAATGAGTTTACATAAGTGTAATGACTATTAACCCGAAGGCTAACTAGTCCCCGATTGTCCAGATCTTGACTACGTATGTTAAAAAGTGTGTTTAAACGTTAACCGGACATTCCAGACCGTCCCGACATCCCGTTGGTGACCCATTACCCTAACTAATCAAGTAAACATAGATTATACACAAAGTTCAAGCATAAAACACTTAGTTCGTATCAAAAATCTCATTTTTGTTATCGTAGGGCCGAACGTGGCTTTGAGTGGTCGAAGGTGGCTTTAAACTTCCACCTTCGCCCCCTTTTTCCACCTTCGCCCCTTTTTATGGTTCATTCGCCCCTTGGTTTCCAGGTTCGACCCCTGGGAGTCCACCTTCGACCGTTCGGCTGGTCGAAGGTATTCCAGGTTCGCCCCTGCTGTTAGATTTTCCCAAAAACGCGTCGAAAACATCCGAAAACATCACGAAACATCATGAGTTACAGCAGTCAAGCATCATTAACATATTCCTACGAAACCCTACCGATTTTACCCCAAAATCTATCCGTTTTTACAAGTTTCCTAAAATAGTAAATTATGGAGATGTCACATCATCATGCATGAAATCATTACCCAATTAGGAAACTTTCTAAATTTAATCAATCATCAGCTCATCATACTTAAATCATCATGAACAAGAAACCCCTATCATAACCGTATCATAACCATCCAAAAACAAGCCCTAAATCTAACTAAAACCCCTTTAATCGTCAAAACACCATCAACAATCAAAGGTAACATGTTTCAATCATAACCCATCATTAATAACAGCCCTAGGTTGTTATCATATCATCTATACAACAAGTAATCATCAAACAATGCATAATATCATATTAACACATGTTTAGTTTGCATAAAAACTCATTGTTTATGAATAGGTTTTATTTAGAAAGATATTAGGAACGTTTTTACCCATAAAACATGTGGATATCAGATCTGGACCCTTGGGGTTTAGATGAAAACAAGTTAAAATTGTTTAAAAAGGATTTGGAATGAAGAACACACCTTAGATTTTCACTTGTAATGATTTAGAGAGTTAGGTTATGAAAAACAAGCTCAAAAACTCCTTCCCCAATGATAATAGCTGATAGAGAGTGTTTGGAGGCGTTTAGGGTTTGTGAAATGGTGAAAAATGGCTAAGGATGGTATTTATACCCAGTCCAGGTTCGCCCCTTTTATGTGGTCGAATGTGGAACTTTTCCACATTCGCCCATTTGTAATGGTCGAATGTGGAACTTTTCCACATTCGCCCACTTTGTTTCTACGTTCGCCCATTTTTCAAGTTCCATTTCCACGTTCGCCCACTATTTCCACATTCAGGTCATCAGCACTTTTTAACACATGTCAACAGCACTTTTTAACACATGTTAACCTTTTCCCAGTTTGTCGTGTTTAACGCATTCTAACACATCTTAACACATAAGCATGCACCCATAGTCTATGTTTAGCATATTTAGGCACGTATAATCATTTGTACATCGTTTAAGCAAGTATAAGTATACAATCCACCACACGACCCATAATCTACACATATACTTAATTAGTTCATGTAATGTCACCAACAACGGAACCCGGTACTAGTGTATTCCCCAAAATGACTCCCAATGATCCTCCAGATCATTGAACCCTGGACAATCCTAATCTGACCCGACTCAACCAACCCAGTTAAGTTTGTTTATAAATGTTTCTCGCTAAGGTAGACTTATGTGTTCATAAAGTGTTGACTCAAACATGCCGGGTGTCACATCATCCCCCTGTTGAAAGAATTTTCGTCCCGAAAATTTCCCGAAGTCAAAGAGAACGAAGCGATAAAAAGAAAAATTTTCCCGGTCGTCACAGGCCGGAGGCCGCTCGGTTTCTAAACTGCGACTCTCAAACCGGCAAGGTGGTATTTGTAGAAAAGGTATAGAGATCAAAATGGTTGTTTTTGATATTGATTGTAGTGTTTTGTGCATTGTCAAGGAGAAAACAATCTCCTATAAATACATGAAAGAAAGAAACATAAAATAAGAAAATAGTAACTTTTGGGGCACAAATCATGGAGGCACAAATCTTGGGCATAATGCAAGGATGAAGATATGGAGGAGCATGGTCTTGGTCAATGATCAATAATGTTGGTCATTGGTCAAGGTCAATGATATTATCCTTTACTCCCCCTCAAGTTGGAGCGTGTATGTCAATAACGCCCAACTTGCCAAGCAATATTTCTTCCTTTTCAAACACTCCCCCTCAAGTTGGAGTGTTTGCTTTTCTTGCGGATTCAAAGATTCTAACCCGACTTTCTTTTTGCGGGTTCAAGGAACCCGCCTTTTCTTCTTGCGGGCTCAAGGAGCCCGACTTTTCCTTTTGCGAGTTCAAAATAACTCGACTTTTCTTCTCGCGGATTGAAAAAGAACCCGACTTTTCTTTTCTTGCGAGTTCAAAGAACTCGACTTTTCTTTTTGCGAGTTCAAAGAACTCGATTTTTTTTGCGAGCTCAAAGGGCCCGACTTTTTTGCTTTTGCGGGTTTTAAAAAAAACCCGACTTTTTTTTGCGGGCTCAAAGAGCCCGACTTTTCTTCTTGCGAGCTCAAAGAGCCCGATTTTTTTTCTTGCGGGTTTTAAAAACCCGACTTTTCTTCTTGCGGGCTCAAGGAGCCCGACTTTTCCCTTTTGTTGGTTTTTTTTTGTCTAATACTTCCCATGCTAACAACATTCCTCTCCTTCCCACTTGTGCCTCTTTTTTTTTTTACTGTCTCCTCACGTGCCTTTGTTTTTTTTTTTCTTATTGATATAGATCAGCTTCTTTCTTTCACCAAAACACCAAATCTTGATCAGTTATATTTTTTTTAATCTGATCTTCTTCCGAGCAGGATGGTAGCCTGCTCTGATACCATGTAGAAATCTAAGCGGAAGCGATTTGTGTTTGGGTTGGGTTTAGTTTAGTTTAGTTTATTTTGGCCTTGCGGCCGGAGGCCGCTCGGTTTCTAAACTGCGACTCTCAAACCGGCAAGGTGGTATTTGTAGAAAAGGTATAGAGATAAAAATGGTTGTTTTTGATATTGATTGTAGTGTTTTGTGCATTGTCAAGGAGAAAACAATCTCCTATAAATACATGAAAGAAAGAAACATAAAATAAGAAAATAGTAACTTTTGGGGCACAAATCATGGAGGCACAAATCTTGGGCATAATGCAAGGATGAAGATATGGAGGAGCATGGTCTTGGTCAATGATCAATAATGTTGGTCATTGGTCAAGGTCAATGATATTATCCTTTAATTAAGAGGTTCTAAAAAGTATAAAAAGTAGGGTTAAGCATATAAGAGAATAAGAGAATGATCAACCACATTTTATTTATAATTTATACACTATATATATATACACAATGAAAAAAGACATAATCTACAAATATTAAATACTAACAACTTTGACTATGACCTTAACCAAGACTTTGACTATGACTTTGACATGGAAATACATATCCAAAATATACAATTATAACAATGAGAATTTTGTGCATCTCTAATAATAATAACTTTGACTATGACCTTGACCATGACTAAGACTTTGACTATGACTTTGACATGGAAATACATATACAAAATATACAATTATAACAATGGAGAATTTGGTGCATCTCTAAGAAAGCATGTCTAACTTTGAGCTTAACCCTGGTAAAATAGTTTGAACATCAATCAAATCAGGTAGTGCTCTATTAAAACCAAAAAAAATAAAACCTTCTAATCGAAATATATCAAGTCAAGCTATAAAGCTTATCCATGCTTAACCCTACTGTTTATATTACAAATCTTATACGTGCTTGAAATATACCAAGTCAAGCTATAAAGCGTATACGGGCTTGAATCAAGTTCTGATTGAGCATGCAAAATGTTATGCTACAACGTTGATTCTATTGGGTTAATCAGTTCGTTTACAGGTCACGGGTCCAGCATACGGGTCGCGGGTCATGAATTGTTGGTTTGTTTGCAAAATAGTTTAATGCAGAAGATGAGGTTTGGGTGGGTTAAGCTATTTATTTGTGTTTGTGATTGGACTGTGTAGAAATGTATTTGATGTGTTTCATGCTAGTTTTTTTATAGTGTTGATAATTTTGTTAGGATAATATAGGTTGGAACTGGAAGGGAATTTTATAATTTAGTTATGTGCAGGTTTAATTTTAGTATGTATAAGATTATCTCATGGAGGTATGTAGATATATTTAAGACATTCTCTCCGTAGTCGTTTAATTACTTTTAGGCATATTTAAAGATTTCATTTCTTATTTCAGCCTACTAATTTGGCTTTTAACTAATACCACTTATGACTATTAATGAGCTTTAATATAACAAATAACATAAAGTTGGTTGTTTGAATAAAGCTTAACCAATTATGACTATTACTAAGCTGTTATTTAAAGATAACATTAGTTGATTGTCTACTGGCAAAATATTTTTAGACATCGTAGTGAATACTTTGTATTATTTTCTTTATGGATGATTCAGGTTGGTAAGTTGGTTGGTTTTTTCAAGTTGAATAAACGAGTGACCAAGAATCTTCTTCGCTGTAGGTATGTAATTGTTGGATATCATTTTAAAAATTGTTTCAGTTTAACTACTTTGGAGGCTTTATGTTTGATCAATTGAGCATTTGGTGTTATTCTGCACCTTATTGTATCCATGTAAATCTGGTTTTCTTCATTTCGTGAACACCATGCTTTATATAAAATCATGTACCACAACCAACACATATACTACACCTCTTTATAATTCTAAATGCAGCCAATGTGTAAAATCCCATATGTTGTAATCGCGCAACGTGCGAAGATGAATACCACTAGGTATATACAAATGGAAATTATTTACATGCATGATACTATTTGAAATGCATATTGTTATTTGGTACATTGAAATTGTTCATTTCTGTTGATGCATAGGTATGGTGTTTAATTCCAGTTGAATAAATCTATTAATGGTTCAAGACTTCAAGGTACCCTTCTCAAGTCTTGTTTGGAAGAAAATAATTCATAAACCAGGTAACTTGTTTCCATTTCTTATTCTTTTACACAACAAATATCACAAACAAATAAGGCGTAATCGACCACAACGGGTGTATATCAAAAAATGAATTGCATGTATCCAAGATCCAGATGCTTTGTATGTTATAACTTAAACTTTGTGTATTTACTCTTATTATAGATGTGGAACGACACCAAATTCGCCACGGACCAAGAGATTGATATTCTAGTAAAAGAAGTTAATCCCGATTTTACTCAGTGAGCTAGATATTTCTATTTAGGTTAGCTTTAGACAATGATTTTAGCTTTAACTCGTTTGATTAGCTTTGTGGATGAATGTGTATTTAAATATTAGCTAGATTAGCTTTGTGTTTTCGGATTGAATGTGTATTTGGTCGTTTTGATCAAATTCGGAATGATGTATTGGGTCGATTGAATCAATGTGCAGGTTTTGATTTGGTAACTTGTTGGTTGATAGACAAACATAAATCGGTGAATATAGAAACAAACAATAAATCCATTGAGATTTAATATTTGACAAGTAGTTAGTAACTTTTCTTACACTATGCAAGAATGTAAACAGTTCCAATAAAGAAGTAGATGATGCTATGAAACAGACCCAAACCATATCAATTAAAGAAACCGAACCAGGAGAACAGAAGCAACAATACGCAGAAGAAACCATACCTCTGATTCGAAACCCTAACATGAAGCATAAACCGCAAACCCAAAATTGCAAAAATAAACACAACCATCAAAATTGAAAGAAAAAAGAATTGATATTACCATCACATCAAAAACTAAAATGTATAAATAACCTTCAAGTTGGTAACAAATGTATGAGTTAAGAGAAAATAAACCTAATTTCTCAAGCGATATGAAAACGATTCGTCGACAAAAAAAAATCAGAAACTGAAATCAACATATGAAAAACTTCATTGATAAAAGAAAACGGGTACCTTATTAAAGGATTCCTCTAGATTCAGATGGGGAACATGAGGTTGAATGGTTCGGTGACTCAAATCAGAATGGAGATGAGGAATATAGCTGAACGATTGAATGGATATGCGAACCATATGAAAGTAAAGTTAGGGTTTAGGAGCGGCTGATTAGTTTTTGGAGGAGAATGAACACTTTGCAATTATATATACCCGGGTCAAAAACGTAAACGGGTTAGAACATGGGTTTGGATAGTAGAATGGTTTGTTGACATGTGGACTTGCATAGGGAGGAGCTCTAGTATGGGGACAAGTATCCCCCTAGCTACTCTTTTATTAGAAGAAAAAGATTGACTATAATAAGCACAAAATAAGTTTAGATGATTTAACTGTATCTTGCTTTAGATGCATATTTTTTAATTGTTTCCAAGGATTATCAAATTGAAACATAGGATTTTGAATGAATTGCAACAATTAATGCAACTCTAGTGCCTATGGTAAGTTGGTGATATGACTTTTAACAAAACAGCTTCTTTGTTAGTATTGGAATTAAATTCCCAGTTTGGAGAGAGTAATAACCAAAGTAAATGAAATCTAAAAAAAACACATGGGTAAATCTACAGCCGACCTCCAATCAAATTCCAATAGAAAAAGCGAATAACAAAAGCAAGTCAAAAAATATCATAGGCACGAAAACGTGCACCTTTCACATCCGATTTCAAAACATTAACATAGGAAACAAAAACTCACGAGAGGATTGATAAACTAACGAAAACGAGTATCACGTTGTAAATTATCATCCCCGCAGCAATGCGTGGGTTCCCCACTAGTGTGTGTATATATACATATGAATAAATGAAACCAAACAGTGTTTGTTAAGGAAAGCCAAGAAAACATACATCATATTCATTCTAAATACTTATCTAGGAATAAAATCAGACATTGAAACTTCATTTATAGATTCTGATATTTTAGTATTCTCTGTACCACTTGTTTTCATTGAAGAATTGGAAAATCCAGGCTTCGATGGTACGGGAAGTGTGACAGAGAAGCTATGAAACATATGAACAACAGAAGCCATTGTTGGCCTTTTGATGACATTTTCTTGTACACATAATAATCCAACGTGGATAGTTCTAATGATGTCACGCAAACTTAGCCTTGTCTTTAATGAAGGATCTATGATATCCGATGTCGTACCATTCCGCCAGCTTTTCCATGCCTAATTAAATCATATTAACTTTCTTATAGAGATATATACATATAATAAAAAAATAAACTTTGCAAGGGAATATATATGTTGTTTCAATTCTTGCTTGAGGAAATGCCAGGGCACTTACAAAGCTAAGAAGATCTTCTAAACTTTCTCCATGCCGAAAATATTGGTTCTCTTGACCCGTTACCATCTCTAGTATCAATACTCCGAAACTAAAGACATCTGACTTTACTGAGAAATGGCCATGTCGAACATATTCGGGTGCCATATAACCACTAAAAGAGTGTATAGCAAGGGAAATCTTTAGCACTTACAAAAGCATTTGGTCACTAAAGGTAATGAGCAAAACTTAGCAACAACTAAACCTTATTTCAAAGACTATTTAAAAAATAGCGTGTCGTTCAAGAAGTATATTTAAAACTCTATGCCATCCTCTTATGAAATTAAAGTAAAGGAAGACTTACTAGGTTCCAACAATCCGACTCGTGTCTCCTTGAGTTTCCTCGGGTTTAAACAATCTTGCCATACCAAAGTCGGCAATTTTAGGATTCATTTCTGCATCTAGAAGAACATTACTTGCTTTCATATCACGATGAATTATCGTTAGACGAGAATCTTCATGAAGGTAAAGTAATCCCTTTGCAATACCCTTGATGATATTGTATCGTGTTTCCCAATCAAGAAGTACACGTCTAGTTGGGTCTACAAACACCATCATTAATTGTGAATTAGTGACAACTTTCATTAGAAAAGAAACATCATTTGCTAACGACGAATTGTTCAACATCAATAAATTATGTTGTTGTGAAAGTGTTGAGAACTTCAACGACACTATTTATGATGTTATTACAACCGAAAGTCTTAAGATGTTATGTAATGTGAATCAATTATTGTTTGCTAAATTTGTTGTATTTCTTGCTAAAATTAAAAAAAAAACACTCTTTTTCTATTAATTACAAAACTCGACCCACATAAACCTTCTATGTGTATATATGCAGTGAATCAATTATTTCTTGCTAATATGTGTATATATTCCAAGGCAAAGATATGGAGATCGAGTAACACATGTATTTTGTTACCACTCTGGAAAACAACTCTTTTTCTATTAATTACAAAACTCGACCCACATAAACCTTTACAAAAACCTACTATTCATAATTCATTATACTAACCTAATACAGTAATACTAATTCTAACCTAACTATAACATGATTAAATAAACATATAAATCAAATGTGATACACCTAATATATTTAATTAAAATTTTAGCTTTTTTATTTAGTTTACTCTTATCTTCTTCTTTCTTTTGATTATTGTCTTTATTGTGCAATATATATGGATTGAAAAAAAGGTTCTGTTTCAGAACTTACCGAATATAAACTGGTCAAGACTTGCATTTGACAAGAACTCATAAATGAGAAGGCGTTCCTTTCCTTCTATACTGAAACCAAGCAGTCTAACCAAATTACGATGTTGAAGCTTCAAAACTAGTAAGACCTCGTTCTTGAATTCAATGTCGCCTTGTTGAGAATTCACTGCTAGCCTCTTTACTGCTATTTTAGTCCCGTCAATAAGCTTACCCTATATATCATATGATAGCTAACATATATGATACATTATATCAACATTATGAGTTTAAGCACATATTGGCCAATACTAGTAACCAATTTGGTCCATACCTTGTAAACAGCTCCAAATCCACCTTGTCCTAGCTTATTGTCTTCAGAAAAGTCATTAGTTGCTGCTTTGATTGTACTAAAGTTGTACTGCAATGATTCGGTAGAGCCGACGCCCATAGTTTCAGCTAATAGACAAGAAGTTGAATTAGAAATTTCTTTAGCAACTTATTGTTGTTTTAAATTTAATGCTATAACTAAATCAAATGATGTTTTATTTTGTTTAATAACAAAAAATGCTAGCTAGAGTTTTAGCGACAAAACAAGGATGTTGCGTAAAATTTACATTATTATGCTTTCATTTAAGTTGAAACTATGATTTGTAAGGTGTAGACATCAATCGAACTTACTCTGGATGGTTTCGTAAGGAGACGACGAGGAAGTTTGCCTCCTCTTGTTCTTGAATCTCATATAGATATACAGTGAAGTAATTATTATAGTGATAATTGTTAGAGTAACAATTACTATAATAACAATTCGTGTTGTGTGTTTCTTTTTACCTGTAAAAATAGCAAATGCATTTAGTTTGAACATTTTTAAGAGTTAAAATCATTTTTTAAATATGTGACCAAGTAAAAAAGTGCTCAATATATTAAATATATTGACTTATGAGAACACGAAAACTTAACTATTTTGACATGTATCAATGAAGTTGGTGCGACCCATTGGCAAAGACAAAGTCTTTAAGAATACATCGGTTTGAAGGTCTTTGGTTCAAGTCTCACTCCTGAAATCAACCTACTTAGTTCCAACCTTTTGGGACTTGTGGATACCGACCTAACTATTTACGAGAATATGATGCCCTACTTACCGGCTATCTAAGTTAATTAGGTTTTTATTCAATTCGAATCACAGTGGTAATTATAAAATCCACCTACCGTCTACTTTGAGGAAATTGAATCTGCAACACACTTGGTGCAACTTGACTAGGAAGTGATGGTGGTGGTCAATAATGATGAACATGATGACTTTTTATTAATAAAACGAGCATGTATGTAGCGACTTATCAAGAACTTATGGTCCCATACCTTTTCTAGACTTAAGAAATTAGAGTCTAAAATTGACTTTGAGTTTTGATTGCCAAAATTAGTCATACTTTATTATTTTTTTTGGAAGGTGTGTTTCAGCGGAGAATCCAAACGACGCACAACCCCTCAACCCTAGTTCGAATCCAGGCCAAACGCGGGTGTTGAATTTCTCACCCCTAAGTGCGAGTGGGGGGACTCGAACCTGAGACCAAGTCCGGGCGGGAACCTCCCTAAGGAGTAAACCCTCCCACCTCCGACCAGCTGGGCTGGACATCATTGGCATTAGTCATACTTTATACTCGTCGTTTTGTTTGTAAAGAAACCTGATTGACAAATTTAATAACTTGTTAATTGTTATCAAAGATTATCACTCCCTTAAAAACTAGCAATATTATCTTCAAATTACCAAGTTTAGAAATAAATAACAACATATATAAATAAAGTAAATTGCATTTCTTTTATTCTTTAACCAAATTTCAGGCGTTAAAATATTACAAATGATACTATAATTTCAATACATACCTGGTGGAGATGGTGAGGGGATATCCTGAGTAGTCTGATTGAAAAACTTATATATCTCATACCTAAAATTACAAGTAGATTGAAGAATTCTCCCGCCAACTCTCCCATTAAGATTAGTATTTGGTATCCGATTAACTGCAGCCTCCAAACAATCATTACACACTTGCTTTGACAAGTCTGGAGTACACTGCACAACACCATAGATCGTCGAGAAGTCAGGCCCAGTTATGTTCCCGCTTGCAAACTTTAGTAACGGACCGCCAGCCGCCGCCTCACCTCTCAACCTGTCCATCAACTCTCTAAGTGCCCTATTGAACCCATCAACATCACTGGTATTATTGTCGTTAGGCAAAGCCACATCATCCTTGTTTCGAGTACCGTTGGAGTATTTCAAAAAGCATTCATTGTAATATCCTATTGCTTCTATTTGGTTGGGGCATACTTCTCTCAACTTAATTATGGAGTCATTAAGACAGTTTGAGCATAAAGCAGGTTCAAGATCACCACGACAAAGAGCGAATGAGATGACTCTATCGTTGCGTTGGCCGATGGTGAAGTTGTAGTAGCCGAAGCCGGAGTTGGTGGTGGGGAGGGCGGAGAGGGCGGTGTCGAGGTTTCTTTGGTATGGGCTGTTTATGGTGTAGTTGGCGGTGTTTTGACATATGTGGTGGAAGAAAGATGGTGGTTGAGCAAAGGTGGTGGTGTTGATTAAATAGATGAAAATAATGAATGAGAAGCCTAAGATATGTTTTATTGAGAGTATGAACATGTTTTGTCTTGTGGGATGAAGAAGGGATGTCGTGAAATCTAATTTAAAGAAGTTGGATGATGCTTGGGAATATGGAAACTTGTATAATATTGACATTTGAGAGAGGGTAATTAGATGGAAGAAATTGGAATTGATTGGACTTTGGAGAATAATAATATCATATATCCAACCTAAGTCAAAATAAATTGGTGGTCGTACGTAGTGATTAAGAGGTTCTAAAAAGTATAAAAAGTAGGGTTAATCATATAAGAGAATGATCAATCACATTTTATTCATAATTTATACACTATATATATATACACAATGAAGAAAGACATAATCTACAAATATTAAATACTAATAACAACTTTGACTATGACTTTGACCAAGACTTTGACTATGACTTTGACATGGAAATACATATCCAAAATATACAATTATAACAATGAGAATTTGGTGCATCTCTAATAATAATAACTTTGACTATGACATTGACCTTGACCATGACCAAGACTTTGATTATGACTTTGACATGGAAATACATATACAAAATATACAATTATAACAATGGAGAATTTGGTGCATCTCTAATAAAGCATGTCTAACTTTGAGTCTTTGAGCTTAACCCTTTTAAAATAGTTTGAACATCAATCAATCAGGTAGTGCTCTATTAAAACCAAAAAAAATAAAACCTTCTAATCGAAATATATCAAGTCAAGCTATAAAGCTTATCCATGCTTAACCCTACTGTTTATATTACAAATCTTATACGTGCTTGAAATATACCAAGTCAAGCTATAAAGCGTATACGGGCTTGAATCAAGTTCCGCTTGAGCATGCAAAATGTTATGCTACAACGTTGATTCTGTTGGGTTAATCGGTTCGTTTCACGGGTCCAGCATACGGGTCGCGGGTCATAAATTGTTGGTTTGTTTGCATGAAATTAATAAGCTTGGCTTTAAGACTTCACTGTTGCATGGTTGCTGGAACTTGAAGATTAGAAGCATTTATGGTCTTTTATTTAGTTTATTTAATAGTTTAATAAGTTAGAATTGGTAAATAGGTTTGACTAAATTGTGAGGTGGACGTTAGGAAAAAAAAAACATGGAAAATCATGAAACTAGCCGTTGACCGAGCAGATTCACAAAACTAGCCACCTCCCACGACTTTGGAGAGTCGGTTCCCGGTTTCCGAGGTGGTGGAATGGACTCCGGAGATGCCACCGAGAAGACCCAATCGATTAACGCCATGTGTCCTCAGTTCTGTAGAGCCGTCTCAGAGACGGCTCCACGCCGCCGAGACATCTCGGGTACCGTCTTGGTAACGTCTCCGTCTCCATGGCAGCCGTCTCCATCTCGGGCATCTCTGTGACGTCTCCACCTTGCTAGTGACGTCTCCACCTTTTTCTTCTTCATCTGATGGTGGATCTTGGTGGCGGCGTTGTGTTGGTTGTTGCTATGATGGTCATAGGTGGTGGTGGGAGTGAAGTCTTGCAACGGTGATGGTCAGAGGTGGTGGTGGTTGCTGTGGAGGTGGATGGTGGTGTCTGGTGGTGGGTGGTTGCTATGGAGGTGAATGGTGGTGACCGATGATGAACTCCGGTGGGCATGCTGTTGATTCAAAGGGAGCCACCGTCGATGTTCTTCTGCAACAAAGTCAAACAAAAACTAGAAGGTTTGATAATTGCACCATATAATATATATTTATTTATTACTTATTATGAGATTGGACAGGAGAATCGGATATGGGCTTCTGGGAATACGTGTAGCAGTGGCGGATCTAGAACAAGATTTCAGGGGTAACGTTACATAATTTTCACGGGTAACGTAATATAAAACACGTAAAAAAATTAAAAATACACTAAAAATATACTACGCCAAAAAAGTTGAGGGGTAACGGACGTTACCCCTGCTCCTTCTCTAGATCCGTCCCTGACGTGTAGAGTTTTTAATTATATTCTAGTCGCTCAGCTATTGGTCCATTACTAAAGCCTTATGGAGACGTCTCGAAACCTATGAGCCAACTCTCTCAAAAGTCAGGAGGTGGTTAGTTTGGTAAAAAAAAAATTGTCAACGGCTAAAATGGTGATTTTTCAACAAGACGTTGGAAAGAACTAGTCATGGTCATACCTTTTCTTTAGGGGAAAAAAAGTGGTTTTATTGTTTTTTAATATTCCATCGTACTGTCTATGTATACTATAAATAGTTTTTGTATAGTGAATAAAAGTTCGTGGTCCTCTGTATATATTTTCCTTCTTCATATTCATTTTATACACACATAATACTTCAGGTGTTGTGTGTAGAGTGTGGGGTGGGGCCTGAACCAACAACTTCTAAAATTAATATGTTTATACTTGATGCAACTTCATAAAAGTTCGTGGGTTAGAAAGTCGCCCAATATATAACATGCACCCATTTTGTTTTGTCTTGAGTTTAAGGACCAATGCAATGCACTAGAAGCTAGGTCCCTGTCATAACCTATTAATCATATCTATCACTAACTAAAAAATTAATTGTTGTGTTGTTGAGAACTTTGATCAAGTTTAACCTAACATGGGAAATTAAGCAAAATGGGGTTTTTAATAATACCAATTGATGAAAATGAGTATAAAAGTTGCAATTTTAAATGATAATGGTGTTTTATACTATTTTTAAGCTCAAAATGACAAGATAGTGAAATGACCAACTTTATTGATTAGTAATGCATTTGAAAAAAGATATGTTTAAACGTGGAAATATTAAAAATGCATTTAATGCATTTGAAAAAACATATGTTTGAACATTGAAGCATTGAAAATGCATTTGGAACTTGGAAGCAACTAAAAAGAACTGGGACGGAACCCGCGCGTTGTGACGGGATTGCATGGTGTTTGGCTGAATAAGTTTCAAATTTGATCAGCAGTCCACATGTCACTATTATATTGTTTCTTCAATTTGTCGCGAAGGCTACAAGTGATCAGTGAGAAAGTATTTCAATATAAACTAATATTATTATTGTTAGTGCGCTCACCGTTCACTAAAATATGATCGAAAAGGCTTGAAGAATTTCCTTGGTAACTATAAACAGGATACAATTGTCCACACTAACTGTAAGCTGTAGAACGTGATGACCTGTGCCAGTGCCAAACAACCAATGTTATGGCATTATGGAGCATAGAAATTAATATTTCATTAACACAACAGGCTGCAAACCAAAATGTAACTATCATCTTGTCTAGATTTATATTCATCAGATATCTCAGATGTAGGAATAGGAGGTAATATACATCCTATCATCACTGCACTGTCCCTCTACAGAAAGGTTAAAAAAACAGGGAGTTTGGCACCAATTTACTCTTATATTGTTTTCCATTCTAAGTCACAAAATTTTCCTCATAAATCAACCCCTCAATAGAGCAACAGGTAAAAAAAATTTCAAAGATAGCAGTAACATTGGAGCTTCTTATCTTGTTAAGGAGTAGGGAAGTAATAAGAGGTTTATAGATGATTGTCTGGTTCATAATTTACCACCAGAGACTTATTCATAATATATATGTGAATGATACTTATCAAATTATTCAATTTACTTTCGTCAGATGAAATCTGTTTAGTTATTAGATGATTAAACCTCTCTTGCAAAACTTCTAAACTTTTCAAAATGCACCTACAAAATGTATTGCAAGAACTATATTATAAAACTTGAATAAGTGAACGCACTTACTCCATTAGAAATACATGGTCGTCTCTTGCTGAGAGATCTAATTTTTCTTAAAGGCGCCAGGTGGACACAAGGATTTGTTCTCGCCGGGAAGCTTTTGGGCACGTGGTAACAAATGTATTGTTGTACGTACAAGATGTAGCAAAGAATTCGGTCGAACATCGTGCTCTGCAAGAGATTTTTAATCTTCAAGCTCTTTTTCCGAATATATAATTTTCATAGCCTCGGATGCTTTAAAGTTTGCCAAAAGAAAAGATCAAAATAGGTATCTCTATAGAATCTACATGTATATATATATATATATATACATCAGTTACTTTTTTTTGTTCATTTATCATCATTATCGATACATATATATACAATGATGTAAATCAGTTTTTTTTTTTGTTTTTTTCATTTATCATTATTATCGTTGACACAGATATACATTGATGTATATCAGTTTCTTTTTTTTCCTGTCATTAATCATCGTAAACAACAACACAAATATACATTGGTGTATATCCATTTCTTCCAGCTTACATGACTATAATTTGGACACACATATATATTGGTGTATATCAGTTACTATTTTTTCTTTCATTCATCATCATCAACACAGATATACATTGGTGTATATCCATTTTTTTCCAGCTTACATGACTATAATTTGGACACACATATACGTTGATGTATATCTTTGTAGAAATGTAAGTTAAATACATCAGTGTACACCATAAATAGATGTTGAGGTTTCTTCCTTTTCGTATATAAACAAAATATACATTGGCGTATATCTGGCTGGAACCTATATGAAACTAAATACACCTGTGTATACATCATCTAGTAAACTAGCTGCAATTAAGCATCATTACATAGATTACAAAAACCTAAAGCGAAAATTGAAAATTTAATATTACAAAAAGACAAACTATTTGATTAAAATACTACAAAAACACAAACATTGAATGCTCAAAACGAAAGAATATTAATTGAGACACGAACATCCGGAGCGAGCTTGGAGTATACTACTACTAATGATTTTCTTAATTCTCAAAATAGATATAGATCAAAAGGTTTAAATAAAACAAAATAGATCCACAATAATGATTTAGGTGCTATGATATTTAAATAAAATTAATAATCCAATTAAAGTAATATAAAAAAATGCGATCAAATTGTGGTAAAAAGAAGATCACATATAAATCTTGGATCTATAATTATAACATTTTCCACATGACTTTCATTTCCCAAAAGTAATAAATCAAAATCCGGATTCCTCCAATTTTTCACCACCTGCAATCAATAATTATAATTATAATATTTGAGATAGAAAAGAATCTGATAAAGAAAACTTGATGTAGTGAGATAATATCATGACACTTAAAATCGAATCAATATATTCAAATAAATATAATATCGTATTTGTATTGTGACCAATTATTGGTTTTTATGATTGGGTCAATCTTCTTCATCGCCATTCCTCGGGGATTGTTATGGATTTGGAAGTGAAGAACACAAGAATAATGGTAAGGGCCGGGTGTGAGATTTCTAAATTTTAATTTTAATTTATGGAGAGAGATGAAAGCAAATGAAGAGATAATCAAGGAATATTTTTTTTAAGTTCCTATTATACCCTTTTTATTCAAAAATAAAAATCAATAAGATGAGTGGTCTAGATTGGTTCCTAAGTTCCTAACTAGGGTATTGGTTCCTATTTGATCTTATTCATATATATATATATATATATATATATATATATATATATATATATATATATATATATATATATATATAGGGGTGGTTAAAATAAAAACCCACTCAAAATGAAGAAACCTTGTAAACCTTATGAGAGCCATTGATTTAAAGTGATCAATGGCCTAGATTCATTCCATATTATTTTAATAGATTTAATAAGGTAGATGACAAAATAAGGGCACAATGGTCAAATGCTATTTTTCTGAAAAGCACATATGACAAGTGAGCCCCACACATGTCACATCATCTCTCTCATACTTTTGTGACCATGGTCCTAAATCTGTCAGCACGTCGTGTTACATATGTAACATATGCAGTGTTGCATACGTTAAAATTGCACAGACTCTGGTCTCATATGTGATTTTTTGTTGCACACGTTAAAACACATAGATTGTATATAATCAATTAAAAACTTTATAGATCAAAAAACATTCAAATGTACACAAGAATTGTTTCTTACAAAAGTGCTAAAATCAAACAAAATGGCCATTACAAATCAACAAATGATAAAAAAACTATCATAAATAAAAAAAATTGTCTACACTTCATTCTTGATAATCATCATCATCTTTAATGCAAAAAATATGTTCACCTGCAAAAAAAAAAAAAAAAAAAAAAAAAAAACAAAAAACAAAAAACAAAAATCATCAATTTACATGTAAAGCCCCCCCCCCCCCCCCCCCCGTCTTAACGTATGTTAACCATCTGCATTACAAAAAAAAATATACGAAACTGATACAAACAAACATTGTTTTATCCATTTAGTTAGCAAGATTATCAAACATACGAAACTGATAGCAACTTAGTTCTGCTGTTACATACGAAACAGACGTAAACATAGATTTGATCCCATGATTAGTGACTTTTGTTTTAATTAATATATGGTAAAAAATCAGAAGCTAATTTATACCATAGTTTTGTTGTTACATATGAAACATGCGCAAATATAGGAAACAGATGCAAACATACATTCCACACATTATAATACTCATACAAACATGCACATACTGGTAAAAAACAAATCAGACATATTGTTGCATATGTTAAGAGACAGTAAAATTCACCAATTTTGATTGAAAAAACATATTAATAATAATAACATATAAAAAAGGTTTCTTTATATGTAAACCTACGTGTAAACATGATTAGTTATGGTGTTACATACGAAACAGATGCAAAAACATACATTTTCAAAACCATCACAAACAACTTCTTATTACCAAACACTAATTAGCTCAAATTCAAACTCTAACCATTAAATGTTTTCTAACCCTATATAATACCATATAAAAAATTAAAAAACTAAACGTATTACACTTAAAACTCTTGTTACATACGAAACAGACGCAACAGACGAAACAGACGCAACATGGATTTGATCCCATGTGTAACTCATGAAACCGCCACAACGTATTTAACAAATAGAGATACCAATGTTACATAAGAAACAACACCAGTTTGAGTTCTCAAATTATATAAACATATTATAACAAAAACATATGGTTTTATTAGAATGATATTTATTAGCTATTAATTAATTAAAGTATCCACCTCCCCACACTTTATAAATTCACATGGCAGAATCTTCAAGGATTTAAGTAAACCAAATAAAAAGAAAAGAAAACAAATCCTTCTTTGTCATCAGTCATATTTATTGCTTTCTAAATTAGATGTGGCTTTAGTTTTCAAACAATGTAGTTAATATCTTTTTGTTCACTCAACTATAAAACTTAGAACAAAGAAAACATAAAACAGGTAATGTGAACGTTTTTAAACACGCCTCTGACTCAAGTTAAAAAAACAATAAAATAGACCTAGAAAACAATTTCAAGCTAAGATACACAACAATTTTTAATTGGTAACCTACCTAACATACAATAAAAAAGTAACACATGGTTAATGAGAACTTACCCACAGTTGTAAACAACATTGTGAATCCTATTTACTCCACTTATTTCATCCATAATTGGCACAAAACATTCATCCATAACAAAAAACGCGACAACTAATTTGGAATTGCATTGAACTTTCATTGGATCACCAGGATGTTGGCTAATATCTAACCTTCTTCTTCAAATCAGAAACAGAGAAACACTTAAACGACGACGTTTCACCATCGTCCGACTCGTAACCGCCGGCTGACAAAAGCTTAACACGCTCTCTATTCAACTGTTGAGAGTTTCCGTCAGACGAACCCGACGACGACGAAGAAGACGATGCAGAAGACTCATCAGAACACATTTTCAAGCTAGGTATGGTTTGTGGTACAATTAGAGGAGGAAAAGGGTGGTGTTATCGGAACTTCAGGTGGAAACCTCGTGAGGTGGTGGTGGTGGCGGTGGCGGTTGTGGCAGTGGAGGTGGCGGTGGGGGTGGTGGTGGTGGGATTAATCTTGAAGATGGTGGAAGAGAGATGAAGAGAGAGAGAGAGAGAGGGAGTTGTTTATATAGGAGGGGGAGAGAGAAAATTCAAATTAGAAAAGGGGGAGGGGGAAGGGTAAAAATACTATATTACCCTTATTAATTAAAATAATAGAGGTGATGTGGAGCAATGTGGTCCACTAGTTGGGTTTTCGGGAGTTTCTTCGTTTTAGAGGGTTTCCATTATCCCTTTAGATATATATATATATATATATATATATATATATATATATATATATATATATATATATATATATATATATATGGGAAGGATCATTTGAGAAGAATTTTAATTTGAGAAGAAAAAGAAGTAATAACGTTAAATACTTTAACTCATTTTACATTAATTATCCAATTAATTAGTTTTAAATATTTCATCTTACACACATCAAAACTTGTCCTACATATATTTATTTAACATTTATTTAACATTCAATACATATATTGAAATGAAGGATTCCTATTGGTTTAAAATTCTTCTTTTACTTTTTACAAGAAATTACTTTTCATTTGAACTCTTCACTATATATATAAATATATTAAAAAAAAGACAAACCAAGCTTCTTAGTAGCTTTTCCTTTGACAGATAAAATTGTCTCCTCAGCACCTACATGAAGCTCGTTGTCTTTTCCTCCTAAGCTTTTCAATAAAATTTTCATTGATCTATTTGTCAGCATCTTTCCTTGTTTTTTGAGTACCTAAAAACCGATCATTGTTCAAGTAATAATCCGACATAAAAATCACCAACCACCATCACCGTTACCCAACAACCCACCACCCTCCACCAACAACCACCACAGTCACCTAATAACCCACCACCTTCACCAACATCCCCCACCATCACATACCACAAACACTCACCGTCAAATCTTTTTCGTCATCACCGTCGACCACCGCAAACCAACTAAGCTCAAAATGACAAGATAGTGAAATGACCAACTTTATTGACTAGTAATGCATTTGAAAAAAGATATGTTTGAACGTTGAACTAATGAAAATGCATTTAATGCATTTGAAAAAAGATATGTTTGAATGTTGAAGTATTGAAAATGCATTTGGAACATGGAAGCAACTAAAAAGAACTAGCAGGAACCCGCACGTTGTGACGGGACTGCATGGTGTTTGGCTGAATAAGTTTCAAATTTGATCAGCAGTCCACATGTCACTATTATATTGTTTCTTCAATTTGTCGCGAAGGCTACAAGTGATCAGTGAGAAAGTATTTCAATATAAACTAATATTATTATTGTTAGTGCGCTCACCGTTCACTAAAATATGATCGAAAAGGCTTGAAGAATTTCCTTGGTAACTATAAACAGGATACAATTGTCCACACTAACTGTAAGCTGTAGAACGTGATGACCTGTGCCAGTGCCAAACAACCAATGTTATGGCATTATGGAGCATAGAAATTAATATTTCATTAACACAACAGGCTGCAAACCAAAATGTAACTATCATCTTGTCTAGATTTATATTCATCAGATATCTCAGATGTAGGAATAGGAGGTAATATACATCCTATCATCACTGCATTGTCCCTCTACAGAAAGGTTAAAAAAACAGGGAGTTTGGCACCAATTTACTCTTATATTGTTTTCCATTCTAAGTCACAAAATTTTCCTCATAAATCAACCCCTCAATAGAGCAACAGCTAAAAAAAATTTCAAAGATAGCAGTAACATTGGAGCTTCTTATCTTGTTAAGGAGTAGGGAAGTAATAAGAGGTTTATAGATGATTGTCTGGTTCATAATTTACCACCAGAGACTTATTCATAATATATATGTGAATGATACTTATCATCTTATTCAATTTACTTCCATCAGATGAAATATGTTTAGTTATTACATGATTAAACCTCTCTTGCAAAACTTCTAATCTTTTCAAAATGCACGTACAAAATGTATTGCCAGAACTAAATTATAAAAAATGAATAAGTGAAAGCACTTACTCCATTAGAAATACATGGCCATCTCTTGCTGAGAGATCTGATTTCTTCTTAAAGACGCCAGGTGGACGCAAGGATTTGTTCTCGCAGGGAAGCTTTTGGGCACGTGGTAACAAATGTATTCTTGTACGTACAAGATGCAATAAAGAATTCGGTCGAACATCTTGCTCTGCAAGAGATTTTTCATCTTCAAACTCTGTTTCCGAATATATTATTTTCACAGCCTCGGATGCTTTAAAGTCTGCTAAAAGAAAAGATCAAAATAGACATCTCTATAGAATCTACATATATATATGTATGTATTAAAAATAAGACCAACCAAGCTTCTTAGTAGCTTTTCCTTTGACAGATAAAATTGTCTCCTCAGCATCTACATGAAGTTTGTTGTCTTTTCCTCCTAAGCTTTTCAATAAAATTTTCATTGATCCTATTTTTCCTTGTTTTTTGAGTACCTAAAAACCGATCATTGTTCAAGTAATAATCAAACATAAAAATCACCAACCACCACCATCGTTACCTAACAACCCACCACCCTCCACCAACCACCGCAGTCACCTAATAACCCACCACCTTCACCAACATCCCCCACCATCACATACCACAAAGACTCACTGTCACATCTTTTTTGTCATCACCGTCGACCACCGCAAACCAACTAAGCTCAAAATGACAAGATAGTGAAATGACCAACTTTATTGACTAGTAATGCATTTGAAAAAAAAGATATGTTTGAACGTTGAAGTATTGAAAATGCATTTGGAACTTGGAACCAACTGAAAAGAATTATGCAAGGCTTCACTCAGAGGGCCAGGTCAAACCAGTTGAAATAAGGATCAAGATGTCTAAACCTTATATTAAGAACTAGGTAAAAGATCCGTGAATTTCACGGTTGAACACATGATATAATGAAAATGACAAAAGATAGACGTAAAATGAAATAAGTTTATATGATTTAATTAGTACTTTAAAAATAACATGAAGCCAAATATCACATAATATCTAACTTCTATTATGCACTAAGTAAAACACATAAATAATTTCATCGATTTCTAAAGATAATTGCCCTAAAAATTCAAACCATGACATTAGTTAGGTGTTGTTTGTTTTTTCTGAGGCAAAAGGTCTGCAGTCTGCGGACCACATCTACAGACATCTGCAGGAGAAGAGGTGGACTAAAGGTCTGCAGTCTGCAAGAGGAAGACTGTTTATTTTTTAACGTCTGCAGCATAACCCAAAACCATAACCATAATCCACCACAAATATCCACAAAATCATAAACAAATAAACACCACTCTGTCCTTCTGTTCCTCTCTTTCTCTCTAAAACACACACACCATTCCCTCTTCACCCTATGTTCCTCTCTCTAAAACACACACACACACCCTCTGTTCTTCCTCTCTACCAAAAAAATAAAAACAAATAAATATCAGTCGATGAAACAATTACTTTTCAATAGTCTATCGATCATTAGTTTGATTTTGTCAACAATTACTTGTCCAGATAGGCTTTCTGTATCACAGGTTTCATGATTCTGTCAACAAAACCCTTGTTTGATTTTACATACTTAAGCCCAAATGTTGCTGTCAATCCTTTGAAATGATTTTTAAAGGGTCACATCACATATGGACCTTCTTTATTGTAGTATTGATGATGTTTCCTAGTTTTGAGGGAGGAGGGGTGGTGACGGGCTGAAGGAGGAGGAGGGAGGGCGGCGACAGGCTGAGGGAGGAGGAGGGGAGACGGCGGTGGGCTAATGGAGGAAGAAGGAGGGCAGCGATGGGCTGAGGGAGGAGGAGGGGCGGCGGCGACGGGCTGAAGGAGGATGAGATAGGTGGTAGAGGTGGGGAGGGGAGAGGAGGATGGAGGAGAGGGGATGGAGGAAACTGATGATGATGATGATGAAGAAGAGAGAAGAGGTGGAGAAGATCTGGGAAGACAAAGGTGCAAGTCTGCACCAAGAAGAGGTCAGGAAGAGCTTTTTGAGTGAAAGCTCTTCCAAATAAAATAACAGGCTGCAAGACCCCAATGTCTGCGCGTCTCTGCGCGGCACAGACAAAAGAGGTTAGAAGCACTTCTAGGAAAAAAACGACCACCCCCTTACTCATTATCACTACAATAAGAGAACAATAAAATTTAGAGTATAATAACACAAATATAACATTTAACATATTAGAGAATAATAATTCTAAACATGAAATCTTTTGATCATTCAAACATTGTAAACAAAACATTGTTGACATTAACGATAAGCATGCAATGATTCAAAAGGTAGGATGTACAATCAAAGCATAACAATATTAATATTAACGAAAATCAATGTTGAGTCGGAACACTAATCTAGATGAGATACTTCCAGGTTAAATCAAAATGGATGAACAATCATCCACATAATATTTGGTTCCATTATAATTATATTAAGGAACTTATAATCTATATCTATAGTATATATTATTATTATATAATGGGTGCTTGATGGCTAAGAAGGTAAATTTACATCTTTTTTAAGATGGCATATCAAGAGTCTTAGTATAAATCTATAATTTTTGTCTAATTTCTTCCTTTTATGCCCTCTTATACAACATTTAATGCCAATTGTATATGTATCTAATACATACTTTATATCTATCTCAAGATGTAACTCACCCTCATAAAACACAATAAATCTTAATTGAATGCTTAATATTAAGACCTTTGAGTGTCTATGAAGTGTATATATATATCCTCACCTTCTCATGTCTCAAAAATTACATGCTTCCCATTCTTCTCATCTCCAACCATAGAGAAATAGAATATGCTTCCCATTTATCTGTGAAAAGGGATGACCAAGCATGTGGACATAGGTTAGTGCCTCTTCCTAGCAGGCTTTAATGGATGCGCGCAAGCATATCGAGCGTGAAATGGAACGATTTATGATTTGTGAAAATGAGACAAAGACGAAAGCTTTCTGCCTGGGTCATCAGCCTAAAACGGTATGTATTGCATTATTTTTTCCCAATAAAATATTAAACTTTGGCATACGCTTTTACTTTGTATTGGCTCAGTAACTTCAACTTGTTTTACTTTTCAAGAAACTCATCTTACTAATATCATTACTTGACATGTCTAGGTTACTCATGATGCAAACCACAACAAAGTTCATAGCTTTCGCATACAGAAAGACACGTCATTTAACCAATTTTAGGTATTTTTCATTGCTCGATTTGTTTTACTGTCGATTTGTAATTTTTGGTCCTTTTACATTGTTAATAAGATACCTTTAGTTGTTGGAAACATACACTTACTTATATTCATCAAATATTTATGGTGTGCATGATGAGGTTGCTAAAGAATTGGTGTGCCTATTCAATTTAAACACTTCTTGTATGGCCAAAGAGGCAGAACCACACCCATCATCCTAATCGGACTTCAACAGCTTTGTAGGAAACCCAATCGGAATTGTTTTTCTCTAATTGCTAATATCTTTTATAAATGTTAATGTGTTTTATCTATAGATTTGAGATCAATATTTATCATGTTGATATTGGTTTTATTATCAAGCTGAACTCAAAACTGTTATTGGAACTGCATGTTGGGTAATTGAGGGAAGTTTACAATAAGAATCACAACGCTAAACTGAAAATGTTCTTGGAGATCGAGATTGGATCGGTAATATCTTCCCGTGGTTTTATTTCACTGCTGCTTTAATACAGTTTGTTTGGTTGAAATAGGCCGAGTCAGGATTTGGTTGCCTTGCATACAATTTGTTTATTGTCCAAGTTTTACCTTTATATAGTGTCCAATATAGCATATTCGATTATTAGGAAGTTGTATATATTGTAAATAAAATTTGAGTGCCTTTCAAAGAGTTTGATAAATATTATGTCCAAAGATGTACAACATTGTAATTTTGTATTGTGTACAAATATTTAAGCATAATTTACAATACACTTAAAGCCAATTTAGAGGGATTAAAGTTGGACATTCATCAAACTTTTAAGATATTTTAGGGCCATCTTAATCAATTCAATTCATACTAACCTTTCATCTTCCTTGGTGGTACATCATAATGAATACAATATTAACTACACAAATGGTGATTAGTTCACACTCCAATGATCATTCACATAACATTGTTATAAAGAACAAATTCACTTTAACCAAAAATTTAATTTGGAAATTCGAAATCGTCTCTTCGAGTTCCATAACTCCATCTTCTTGAAACCATAAGTTCTTTCGTACCCATCACCCAGATGTTAGCATCTTGCTGGTTCTTCTATTCGATTGACAATCTGTTGATTCTGCTAAGGTTGGATTTCTATTTTATTGTTTTTATAGTTATATGTTCTTGATTTTTTGTTTTGTGTTTCTTTGATTTTATAATATAAATTCAGTGCTATTTTTCAGGTGTCTATTTAAAAATTAAAATGTGTTAACCCATACGGCTCCATAACATTAATATGACCAATACCCATTTATAAGGCCTAAGGAGCAATTTTTAAGGCTCAATCACGGTACATAAATCCTCATAGACGCGATACACGAGAGAATCGACTAAACTAAATATAGAATATAACATTTTATATTATCGCTCCCGCGGCAACGCGCGGGCTTCCTACTAGTACCTTATTATAGAAACTCGATGTATAGAATTGTAATTTTACCACCATTTTAAGATGATATTCGAAGAGGCACAAGTATAAATCCCTATATTTTACCCACTTTCTTCCCTCAACATCTAATGCTAATTGTACAATCCATTAATGCGACTCATCATAATGAAGTGGTAAGTGGTATTTGATCAGTCAAGCGTTCATCTTCAGCTTTAACTCCATCATTACTCCAAATTGAGTCGATCATCAGTTTTTCTCATTGAATGTTATTGATTATGCCATTTAATTCAATGGTACGTACATTTAACCATCAAAATTAAGGTTGGCTTCGCATCTTCTGTAAATCCGTTTTCCTTATTGAATTTCATGATTATGACATTTAATTCAATGGTACATTTAACCATCAAAATTAAGGTTGACTTCTCTTCTTCTCTAAACCCGTTTTCCTCATTGAATTTCATGATTATGACATTTAATTCCATGGTACATTTAATCATCAAAATTAAGGTTGGCCTCTCTTCTTCTCTAAACACCGTAATTCTGTATAAATACTTAAGACCCACTTTATCACAAGTCTTAAACAGGAATTTGCAGGTTTGGTATTACAATTTTATCAGTTTATTTTCTCTATATCACTTTAAGGATATTCATATTTATTTAATATAAAATGCAGTCTAATCATGATCATTTCAAGAATGATGAGAATGCTAAGGCTTTGTTGATGACAGTGAAGGTATAGAAGTTTTTAAATTTTTAATTTTTTTGCAACCTCGTTTTGTATCTTTCAAGTATACCTTCTTTTTGTAGGGTTTTACAGCCAAAAAATTGGATCCGTATGTGATTAAACAATATGCACCATCAGGATCATCGAACGACGATTTTGTTTTTGAAATGCTATGGCTCTTAGTATGCCATCTTAAACTTGATGTAAAATTACCTATCTATCCATCGAGTTTCTTTAATCAGGTACATAGAAGCTTTGGTATTCCAATATTACCAGTTTGTTATCTCTATATCACTTTAAGGATAATCATATTTATTTAATATAAAATGTAGTCTGTTCGTGATCATTTCAAGAATAATGAGAATGCTAAGGCAAATTTTTAGTTTTTTGCAACCTCGTTTTGTACCTTTCAAGTATACCTTCTTTTTGTAGGGTTTTACAGCCAAAAAATTGGATCCATATGTGATTGAACAATATGCACCATCAGAATCATCGAACGACCATTTTGTTTTTGAAATGCTATTGCTCTTCGTATGCCATCTTAAACTTGATGTAAAATTACCTATCTATCTATCGAGTTTCTTTAATAAGGTACATAGAAGGTTTGGTATTACAATTTTATCAGTTTATTTTCTCTATATCACTTTAAGGATATTCATATTTATTTAATATAAAATGCAGTCTGTTCGTGATCATTTCAAGAATGATGAGAATACTAAGGAAAATTTTTAGTTTTTTGCAACCTCGTTTTGTACCTTTCAAGTATACATTCTTTTTGCAGGGTTTTACAGCCAAAAAATTGGATCTGTATGTCATTGAAAAATATGCACCATTAGAATCATCGAACGACCATTCTGTTGCCATGAATGTCGACGACTAGGTTAATAATCTTGTTGTTGAATATTATTGATTAGAGATGTATCTTGATACTAAATGAAATATTGTTTATATATTAACAGACAACCAAACTCCTAAAACTATTTTATAGGTCATACTACATGTATATGTTCAATTTATCTTATATTGATTCGGAGAAAAAGAGCATGCCACACGGCGGAGATAACACTAAAGCCTTTTAATAAAAGAAAATAAAGTTAGATAGTCAACCAAAAGTTTAAAGTTTATAGCTTGTACAATTTGTAACACTCACTATTATTTACATACTTCTATCCATACCTTTTTGTATATGTTAAATGAAGTAATGAAAAAAATGCGTACTCATATTTTTTGAACTTTTGTTCATCCATAGCTATTCAAATATATGTAATATATTTTATTATTGTTACTATGTCAGTCGCTTGGTCTATGTTTCATGTTAATTTAAGAGCAACAGTTATCCTAGCTTGCTTTGAGTAAGGTGTTCAAAGATCCGTTTCGGTTGACGATATTTGTTGCGAACTAATTTTCGTCGCTAAAGATGGTGTTAAGATAACTGAGTTTTTTCGTAAAAGGGCAGTACTAATGTGCGACCGTTTTATGCAGTAGGTGTGCTTTCTTCATTTCTTTTAAAACTTGAGAAATTGTTAAATCTCAACTTGAATGATTTGAACCATTCGGCGAGTCCAAATTGGTGCAACTCGATCTATTCTATAACAGTTCATTATTGAGCAACTTAAATAAAATCTACCTGAATTTTAAGTTTAAAGTTTAAAAGTTTTCTTTAGTTGGAGTCTCACTATTGATTTCTAACACTTTCTTCTATTTTTTGTTACTTAAAACTATCAAAACCAAACAATTTTTTTTTGTTATTTACTTATTTAATAAAGCATTGTGCTGTGTTTTGATTTATTAATTATGTCATTTGCCAAAAGAAATTTGATATTTGTTGTCTTCTATTCTATATAGCTAATTATTGATGTTTTCAAGAATTTACTATATTTGATTTACGCTTATCATCTTTTTATTGTTTGTGTATATTTCTTTATATATGACCTTCCTTGATAGTTATTACAATTACGAGAGTAATCTTAACTTTCAAGAAATATGTGAGTATGAATGTATAGCTTTTGAGAAATATATAACTGTGATTGCATGTGCAGAGGAATAATAAAATTGAGATTCAGAGATTGGACAAAGAAAGACATGATGGCTTTTTTGGCATGTTAAATGGATTCGTCGTATACATCTAGATCTTAAATATTTTGTTACGTAATTTTGGAATTACATCTATCTATATATTAGTGCTAATGAAAAGAAACATATTCATATGGTCACATTTAAATTGTTTTTACAGAACTTTTACCCAATGCGATAACTATGGTTTCAAAAGGGGATGGGTCCGGTCGAACATCCAAAAACAATTTATTTACATCTAATTTAGGTTTTTTTAGTTTATATAATTGCAGATTCTTGATGCTACCTTGTTATTGTAATTCATATGTATTTGAACTTGTAGAATATTGGCTTGACTCTTTGAAGTCGTCCACATAAGACATTTGTACCTACTTCATATATTACTTGTAGTATATTGTATTATGAACATCTTTTTTACTTGACATTTATCTTTTATTTAAATTGATGTTGTACACGAGCCTTAAACCTAGAGGATTGATAAACTAACAGAAGCATGTATAGATTCCCAAATTGTCAATGCTGCAAAATCACGGGTTTATTTGATTTTCTAATTTTTAGTCCATATTTTATTCAATAAACCATGTAAAAGCCACCACCACCTCCTCTTGGGTTCATGATAAATGAGCACAGTCATCCCGAGTATGTTTAAGAAAACATACGTATCGGCAACGTGGGGGGTTGATGCTAGTTATAATAACTAACAAGATTATATAGGATGTTAATTAGCTTTATAACATTGTTGTAGGACATTAAATTGAAGAATGCCTCTACTCTACATCCATGGTTTTTGCTTTCAGGTTTGTTTAATCTTAATTAAACATATTCAAATCAAGCATTCTTACATATTTTCAGATGTCTTGTTACTGGACCTCTTCTCCCTCCGGGATTTCTGCCATAGAGTCCGCGATGACCTGTCCTTTGATGGACGTTCTTTTCTTGAAGCTTATGTCCAGGGCCCCTAGCTCAATAGCCCATTTTGCCAACCGTCCGGAGACTTCCAGTCAGTTTAGCACCTGTGCTAGAGGGAAACCGGTTTGTAACACCCCAACCAATGGCGGAAACATCGAGGTGTCACGTAGTGACGATTGTTCAAAAGCACATGGTACTAAAATGTAAATATATTATTAAATAATTTAAATTGTCTTACATGGATGAAATGGGAAAAATACATAAGTCTGAACAAAACATGAAATTTGAAATAAATTATTAAAAGCAAGCACTAAAATCCAATGCGATGGAACTAAGATCAAACTGCACCTGAAACATGTACAAAATAAGTTTTGTCAACATATGAAATGTTGGTGAGCATTCCTAGTTTTAATACATATAGTAAGTTGGAAAAATGTTATACAATTCAAGTGCAAAGCTACAGTGCAATTATGTAAACTATGTATCATACAAATGAGCGAAATCAATCATGTGACTGTATAATGTACTAAATGAACGGCGGTGTACTTATCCAAATAATTGGATAATAACTTAACAATGACCATGGATTCTCCGATGAAAAAGGGGGAGAATCACCTAGGTGGGTTGTCAATCCAATAGCGCTATTCAATGTTAAGGTCGGCTTGTACATGGTTAATGATTTCACTAAGTACAAATGTATTCTACATGTAATGTCTAAGCATAAAGCACATATGTAAGCAAATGCACAATGTACTAGAATTGTATTGTAAAAATGTGAACTTGCATGTGTATTTTGTATAAGTGTACATGTAATACCCCAAAAGTGAATAAAGACAAAAAGGGGTTAGGAAATACTCACATTCGCCGAATGACTAGATGACTAAGCGAGCGTGAAAATGCGAGCAATCCAAAGGTTCAACAACGAAACTAGTCCAATTTAGAAGAAAAGAAACCGAATAGGAAAAAAATATCAAGCTTCCAATTCGCCAATTACAAGAGCTTATAATCAAAGCTTCAAATGTAGAAGTAATATACTCTAGAAGAAAGGTATGAGGGAGAGTTTAATCGAATTGAAACAATTGAATTAGAGGTGCAAAGTGTAATGGGTCATAGGTGGGTTTTTATACTAGTTTTGGATTCAATTAGCCATTAAAATTGGTCAACACCATAAAGTAAGGTTTTATGATGAATTGAATATTTGACTATGACTTTGACTGTTTGACTAAGACTTTGACTAGGACATTCACTGGGACTTTGACTGAGACTTTGACTGGGACTTTGACTGAGACTGTCTTAGCGGACCGCGAGGGCTAATAAAAAATTAATTTTTCTAATTTAATCAATTTTAAGTTATAGACTTGTTTCCTTCTGTTTCTAAGTTGTTTTAGGACCGAAAATTAAGGGCTTTGAGTATCAAGGTCTGAAACATACGTGCTCGGGTGTAGATGTGAATATAAAACGTGCATACTTTTACTAAAAAAAAATTATATGTTTTATTAAATTGTGAGTTTTGGTCCTATTAAAATACGAGCGTTAAAAATGAAAATTTTGAAATAGTTGAGGAACCAATTATGCACATTTATGAAGAGTGAAGGGTGCAGGTTGTCACAGTCTCCCCTACTTTAGAAAATTTCGTCCCGAAATTACTTTCAAGTGAAGGTTTCCATGAAACAAAAGACATTTGTAAAAAGGCAAGTAGATTTTAAGAAATGCATCAGCCATGATTTGACAAAGTTTGAAGTAGTTGTTTAATACCCAAAATAAGAGTTTGAAAATCCTTAAAGTTTGACCCAAGGTTAGAGAATTAAGAGTTTATAATGAGCAAGGTTTGGGAAAAAGTATGTAACTGGTTAGAGCAGGGCAGTGTTATAGTAGCTTCCCTTACTTTAGAGAAGTTTCTGACCGAACTTTATTAAGGACATGCAACATGATTTCGACTAACAGAGAGTGTAAGAGTATAGAAAGTTTGTGTTTTCTGTGTGGATGGTCCAGAGAAAGACTCTAGGAAGTCGAATTGAAGCTCATGTAAGAACATTCTTATCGAAAATGCTAGCTATTATTAAACGATCTAATAAAGAGATAGTAATGGGTAGGTTCTTGGTCAGACTCCTAGTCCGCTCCCGCAGTATCGCTCGTGCTTATATATAGGGTGTACCGCAGCTAACCCACCACACTACTGATACTTTGGACTCGTACTGATTGTCTACCAATAGCCTAAGTAGAATCACACACCACCCCCATGTACCTGTAAATCCATGATTGCGTTCCGGACCGTAATCATCGATTTACCTTACACTAGGGTGTTATGCTTTTCCATAACACTAACATAAGTAATACAAGAAACAATGCGTGCAACCAAAATGTGTTAAATAGTAGATACTACTCAAGTATAAGATGCGGTTAGAGGTTCTTCCCCTTTCAGGTTCACCTTTTAACCGTAATGAGATTAATGTGTAAGTATAAGACATGATTTGGGGTTCTTCACCTTTCGGGTTCACTCTTAACTGGTAAATTTTTGTTCACATCATTGGGCTCTAAACAACCATATTGATAAACTCTGAGGATTACACCGTTCCCCTTGGGTTAGAGGAATACTCTGAACCGAGTCGTACATGGGAACTGGCTTAGATCTCATACGAGCTATCAATTAGTATGTTCGTTGGTCATGATGATGAACAAAATAATGTAAAGTATAACAAGGTTTTGCTCACAAAAAAAAATTATGCATACCAAATATGCGTTCATGTAAGTATATAAGTATAGCATAAAATTTCGATTGAAAGAATAGCATAACGTAAATCGAGTAAATCGCACAATTTGCACAAAATGAAAGTAAACGAGTTAAATTAATGCTCAAAACTAGTGTTGTAAGAATAACTACTAATAACTAATGCGAGAATAGTTGCGAATAACGCGTGAAAATAATTACCAACAAAAGAATAATACAGAAATAATAAGATAATGTACGAACGTAACTATAAATAGAATGGTGTAAAAAAAATAATGAAATTTACTGTAAATGAAGGTGCGCAGAACAGACGTATAGTCTACTGGAATGAGGATAACTTTTTGGAAACCGAAGAATGTTTTAAGTTCAAAACAGGTTCACTTGAAAAGATTTCGCAGGTACACATTTTCATGTGTTTACGAAAAGTCGAGTTTGAAAAGTGTTATAATGTATATTATTAGTTGCAAATTCCTCCTGAAAACATATATTGGATACGTTATATGAAAATATGCAGATTTACATTTGATTTGTAAATTATGTAATGCAAGTTTATAAAATGCAAGATGAAACCATTTCATGAAGTGTGTGTAAATCTAATGTGTTTCGAAAGAACAAGAGTTAAAATGATGTGAAGGTTGTGAATGATCCCAGATGCTTTGACGAATTTTGGAAAATAAAATTTTCTGTATTTTAACATTTCTTTAACTTGTGGGTTGAAAAGTCGGAAATTTTTAATTGTTATGAAATGTTGAGAAAATCGAAGTGTTACCTGTTAAGACTGGGTAAACTTGAAATCTTTTAAATTTTTAAACTTTTACGAAATTTATACATTGAAAGATCATTTATTTGCAGGATCGTTAAGGCATCTCTTTGGGCTCATAGCGGGCTATTTGTTTTAAGGCACAAGGTGTATGAAAAGTGTGTTCTAATTTGGCGAATAGGCTTTGTGAAAAAACTTATAGAATAAGTTGTCAAATTAATCGTTTTAGAGAGTAGTGTATTAGTGCGTATCGTGTAGGTAGGTATTTATGTATGAGTTTAGTCTGACTAAGAAGTTCTAACTAATGGTAGCTGGCTATGGCTTAGGAGACTGGGTGCAACAATATTAGTATTAGGTATATGAGGATATACTGTGACTTCGATCAAGTAAGTTTGTAAACATGAAGGTATAAAACAGGTTGAAATAATAAGTTTGGAAAAACCATGTTCGTTTTTAACTGTATGATGACGCAACATTCCTAAAATCAGGATGTGATCAAAGTTAAACACAGAGTTTAAAACTTAAGTCGTGGGTAAAAATGTTTTAACGCAAAACGAGGAATACCTTATAGCATAAGTGAAATAGTGTAAGCTTTAATGCGATAATATATCGAACAAAAGTTTTAGTAATGATGATAAGGGATTCAAAAGCGAATGATCAATGAATAATGGCATATGAAACATCAAGTGATTAAATGGAATCTCCAAATGATAAACAAACATAAATATCAATGATATAAAACATTGGAATTGTTTCCATAGGAAAATTTGACTAACTAAAGTAATTGAAATGTTATTAGTGACTTGTGGGGGCGTACTTTAGCCTATAAGTGAATGCTCATCCCGAGAGTTCCCAGGTCGGCATACCGGTCCCTCGTCTGATTGGGATTTATGCGAAATGCCAGGCCTAGACAGAAAACTCAGGATACAGGCGCTCACCCTCCAGATTGCACGTGCCCCATCACTAGTAAATTCCAAAACTTTAGCGGGATTAAAAACGAGCTGTAGAAATAGATCCTTGAGATGTGGATTTCACTCCTAACTCAAAGATGTATTTCAAAATTGAAAACTATTGTGGAATGAAACCAATCACTAAGTTAAGGATATCACTCCCAGCTTAGTGGTTAAGTTTCTTTTTGAAGGTAATACTCTTTGAGGTGTGGGTGTCACTCCTATCTCAAAGATATATTCCTAAGATAAATATCATATAAAGGAGTGAAACTAATCACCAAGGTATGGATACCACTCCTAACTTGATGATATCGTTTTGTTTGTGAAATACGAGTGTCTTCTTCGCCAAGCAAAATATCGAAAGAATAACAAGAAAGGACCATAGCGAAAATTTGTTGAAAGAAAATATAAGAATAAAGAGAAATATACAGGAGAGGACTCGTGAATGTAAGCTTAGTTATAGACTAGGCTAAAAGACATTCTAATAACCTAATTCCCTATAACCATGGCTCTGATACCAATCTGTAACACCCCAACCAATGGCGGAAACATCGAGGTGTCACGTAGTGACGATTGTTCAAAAGCACATGGTACTAAAATGTAAATATATTATTGAATAATTTAAATTGTCTTACATGGATGAAATGGGAAAAATACATAAGTCTGAACAAAACATGAAATTTGAAATAAATTATTAAAAGCAAGCACTAAAATCCAATGCGATGGAACTAAGATCAAACTGCACCTGAAACATGTACAAAATAAGTTTTGTCAACATATGAAATGTTGGTGAGCATTCCTAGTTTTAATACATATAGTAAGTTGGAAAAATGTTATACAATTCAAGTGCAAAGCTACAGTGCAATTATGTAAACTATGTATCACACAAATGAGCGAAATCAATCATGTGACTGTATAATGTACTAAATGAACGGCGGTGTACTTATCCAAATAATTGGATAATAACTTAACAATGACCATGGATTCTCCGATGAAAAAGGGGGAGAATCACCTAGGTGGGTTGTCAATCCAATAGCGCTATTCAATGTTAAGGTCGGCTTGTACATGGTTAATGATTTCACTAAGTACAAATGTATTCTACATGTAATGTCTAAGCATAAAGAACATATGTAAGCAAATGCACAATGTACTAGAATTGTATTGTAAAAATGTGAACTTGCATGTGTATTTTGTATAAGTGTACATGTAATACCCCAAAAGTGAATAAAGACAAAAAGGGGTTAGGAAATACTCACATTCGCCAAATAACTAGATGACTAAGCGAGCGTGAAAATGCGAGCAATCCAAAGGTTCAACAACGAAACTAGTCCAATTTAGAAGAAAAGAAACTTAATAGGAAAAAAATATCAAGCTTCCAATTTGCCAATTACAAGAGCTTATAATCAAAGCTTCAAATGTAGAAGTAATATACTCTAGAAGAAAGGTATGAGGGAGAGTTTAATCGAATTGAAACAATTGAATTAGAGGTGCAAAGTGTAATGGGTCATAGGTGGGTTTTTATACTAGTTTTGGATTCAATTAGCCATTAAAATTGGTCAACACCATAAAGTAAGGTTTTATGATGAATTGAATATTTGACTATGACTTTGACTGTTTGACTAAGACTTTGACTAGGACATTCACTGGGACTTTGACTGAGACTTTGACTGAGACTGACTGAGACTGTCTTAGCGGACCGCGAGGGCTAATAAAAAAATAATTTTTCTAATTTAATCAATTTTAAGTTATAGACTTGTTTCCTTCTGTTTCTAAGTTGTTTTAGGACCGAAAATTAAGGGCTTTGAGTATCAAGGTCTGAAACATACGTGCTCGGGTGTAGATGTGAGTATAAAACGTGCATACTTTTACTAAAAAAAATTATATGTTTTATTAAATTGTGAATTTTGGTCCTATTAAAATACGAGCGTTAAAAATGAAAATTTTGAAATAGTTGAGGAACCAATTATGCACATTTGTGAAGAGTGAAGGGTGCAGGTTGTCACACGGTTAGTACGTCAACCCTGTGTGCTTGGAAGTATCGGTGTAACCGATGGGATGCGTGTACTAGGGCCAATACTAATTTCTTCGGTGTTAGGTATCTTGTTTCTGGGTCGGAGAGAACCCGGCTGATGTAGTAAACCGGTGTCTGCAAGCTTCCTCTTTCAACTAGTAAGACAACACTGACCGCATGGTGTCCGGCTGCCAAGTACATCTTCAGAACCTCCTCCCGCTTAGGAGCCGTGAGCATTGGCAGGTTGCCTACGAATACTTTCATTTCTTGGAACGCTTTCTCTGCTTCTTCTGTCCATTTAAATTTGTTCTTGTTCAAGCAATCCTTCAGCGTAGATATGAAAGGGAGAGACCGCTCCGCGTGTCGTGCTAGAAAATGGTTGATGGTTGCCAGTCTCCCATTGAGGGTCTGAGCTTCTTTCAACGTCCTCAGGGATGGCATGTTGATAATAGCTGCCACTTTTTCGGGATTGACACGGAAACCGTCCTTGGAGACTACGACTCCCAGGAATTTACCTTCTTTCATACCGAAAGAACATTTGCCTAGGGTTCAGCTTGATGTTGTATTCTTGTAACGTCCTAAAGTTTCTTCGACGTCGACGATGATATCTTCTTCTGTATAACTCTTGATGACTAAATCATCAACGTAGAGCTCGAGGTTCCGCCCTATTTGATTCTCGAACGCTATCCATCAGCCTTTGATACGTTGCTCCCGCGTTTTTTAACCCGAAAGGCATCTTTGTGTAACAATAGATGCCAGTGTCTGTATGGAATGCGGTCTTGTCTTCATCTTCCCGGACCATCTTTATCTGATGGTAGCCCTTATAGGCATCGAGAAAACACTTGAACTTGAACGGTGCTAGCGAATCCACCTTGAGATCGATCTCTGGAAGTGGGTATGTGTCTTTTGGGCACGCTTTGTTGAGGTCCTTATAGTCTACGCACATACGCCAGGTCCCATCGTGTTTTTTTGACCATGACCGGATTCGCTACCCAAGTATGATATTTGGTCTTCCGGAGAATACCTGCTTCTTCTAGCTTTTTTACTTCCTGAACCACTGCTGCCCGACGTTCTGGGGCCATGCTCCTTCTCTTTTGTGTTATAGGTTTGATAGACGGGAAAGTTGACAGTCTATGTTCGGCTTTGGATCTTTCTATGCCTGTCATGTCGGCGTGCTTGAAAGCGAATACGTCTAAATTACTTCTCAACACCTGCTTGAGTCTGTCTTTTGCAGGTGGTGACAAAGTGTCTCAGATCATGACGACATGGTTTGCTACCGGCCGTTGCACAAAGCTTATCTCCGGATACAGTTACAACTCCCTGAGGGGTAGGGAACATTAGAAAACCCCTAGCGGTTGAAACCAGAGCATCAATTCGTCCTAAGGTGTGTCGATCTATGATCACATTGTATTGGGAATTAGCTGGGATCACCAAGAACGTGACCAATATAGTTCTTTCCTTGCGTCCATCCCCTATGGTGACTGGGAATGTCAGTTGTCCCAACGGCTCAACACTCTCACCGGTGAAACCTCTAACAGGACCCCTTGCTGGCTCTAGCATTTTTTTGATCTTCTGGCCGCATCCGACGGAAACACGGTTCATATATTATGTCCTTTGAATTACCTGTGTCTACCAAGATTCTTCTCATGTTATAATCTCCCACCGCGGCGGAAATCACCAGGGCTTCCATACTCAGTATCCTGTAATGGGGAGGCACAGTCATGGTTGCCTCCTTCTAAGGTTCGAAACGCTCAAATGTTCTCTTCCGATCGCATCTTGACTCAACCCTGACCATGTTTATCTCCTAGGGCCTCTTTCCGGCAGCTTTGTCTGCTCATGCGGATGAAGTACCTGGCTTTACGTCTTTAACCAGGTGGGCTAATTTTCCAGACCTGAAAAAATATTCAATATGTTTTTTTAACTGGAAGCAATCATTCGTGTCGTGCCCTACGCCTTTATGGTATGCATAGTATTTTGACTTGTCTTGTGCCGGGGAGTCTTTGAGGGGACGGGGTGCGTTGAGCCTTAAGTCTTCGGACTCCAATATCTGAGATGGTGTTTTTGTTAATTCAGGATACTCAAATCTTGATTTCGACGGGCTCTCCCCTTTTCCCGCGAACGTATCCCGGGGCCTGTCGGATCTCTGGCGCTCATCCCGCCGTTCTTCCCGGCGATCATTTCGGGAATACGGCTGCCGGTTCGTGTCTATTCTTCTTCTGCTTTTAGAGCTTTGGTGATCCCGGTTGTCATTTGAATCAGAAACTTTAGTAGACTCTTGTTTTTTCCTGACGACGTGATTCATGGCTATAGACTTCTCCTGCTTTACATAAGCCTTTGCAATGGTCATCATTTCATCCATGGTTTGTGGGTAGCCCTTTGGACCATGAAGTTTCCGTAACAGGCCATCGTCGTTCACTCCCATGGTAAAAGTAGTGCACACTAGCTCTTCAGTAAGTCCAGGAATCTGTAGTCGCTCCTTGTTGAATCGAACAATGAAATGTTCCATGGACTCGTTATCGCGCTGCCGTATGTGCATCACCTCGTCCCTATACTTGGTGTGTCTTCTCTACTAGCTGAATTGTTGTGAGAAACCTTTGACAATTTCATTCCAGTTGGCTACGGATCCGGATGGTATGCTGTCCCACCAGACCCGGGCCGCTCCCACTAACGTCTGGATGAATATGTGACACCAAGCAGGCATGGGCCAGTCTTTTGATCGCCCTGCTGATTCAAAGATGCTGAGATGGTCAGCTGGGTCCCTCGTGCCATCATACTTTCCTACTGTTGATGGCAGTTTCAAATTCGGCAGTAGTGGTGCGTTAGCTATTCTGGCTGTGAGTTTTGAGTAAGTGGCCATCGCTGGGGGGCGATAAGGCCGTGTTAACTCCTCCTCATCTCCCTCTTTTTTAAGATCGCCACCTTGGTTATGTTCCACATCCTTCGGCCTTGAGTGAGACACGCGGGGCATTGGTTGACTAGACGCCGGTGTCTCGCCGTATGATAGCCTAGTCCTGACTTCCTCCAGGCGGGTCCCCATAGTTTGGGAAAATGAATTAGTAGCTCTTTCCCCTCCTGTCATCGGGAGTTGTACCGGGGGATACATGTATGGGAAAGGATACGAGTAGGGACTTCCTCCTACGGAGGGATACATGTATCCATAGGGTGGCATTGGGTAGTATGGCATGTATGGTTGGTTCCCAGGTGTGACTGGGGTGTACGGAGCAAAAGTGGGATGTGTCAGTGTTGCTACGGACGAGGACATCATGGATGTAGTCATTGCCGCGGAGAACAAAGGTAAACTCGTAGCAGCAGCCATCCATGACATGGTAGTCATGGTGGACCGAGTTCTTCCGACTGACGCGGGTGTGATTATGGGCCTCGTGTACGTGTCGGTTGGTGTGAACCTGGAAAACAGAGGTGTAAGGGTAGCTGAAGCCATAGGTGGGGCATATAACAGTCTGCCCTGTGTCGAAGAAACCAATGTGAACCCCGGAGGGTGTTCCATTTGTATTTCTTCATCCACAGATTCGGATGAAAGACGATCATCTCTAGGATCACGTGGGGTGTTGAATGTTGTGGCCATTTGGGTTTCTTGGTTTGATACCATTTGGTCAGGTGGAAAAGGTAGCTCTCTGCCTTAATTCTGTCCCACGGATGGTGCCAATGAAGAAACAAGAACCTGATAGTAGTCGAGTCTTCTAGATGATACAGAGAGATCCTTCCAAACTGTCCCAAATGTACGAAGTCGTATCTACTACAAAAAAGAACACCGTTAGGACTCGCCACAGGATTGGGGGGTTTTCCTGTGACCACCCTCCGGCGTGAGAATAAGTATGGCTTTTAAGCAATGTGAATAGTAAAGAGATAATAATAGAGAGAATAGTGAATGCCTTTACGTTTTACCTCAAACCTCCTTTTATAGTTGATGATAAAGTCGTTTGTTAGTCAACCTTCTTCCGAAAAGGAAGGAGATAATCATTGCCGGTTTATTAGCACAAAGATCTCGCTGATAGTTACTTCTTATTTGACCGTTGTGTTGACTGCCTTGACTCCTTCAAATTGGTTGGGCTTTGTGTATTGGGCCTTTTTCTGGATGAGTTAGGCTATTATGGTGTGGGCCAGTTTGGCTTAACTGGGCCCTACCTTGTCAATTCACTTTCAGGTTTGAAAGTTCTATCTCCATAAGATGAACTTGAAAACTTCCGTAAGCCTTTTGTTCGTTTACTAACCTATTTTGTAGTTAAGCAATTGCAAGTCAGATCATTTAGCTTCCAAAAGTCGACTTTGAGTTATAAAAGAACCTGATGCAGTTTGGAAGCGCAATCAAATGGCTCAAGAACAATTGATTAATCAAAGACGATAAATTGAACCAAAGGTTCCAAGAACAATGTTCTTTAATTTAATAATCAACAAAAACTGACTAACAATAAAAACCTAAATCTCTATTTATAGATGAGAGTCATAGTTCTAATAGGAAACAAAATAAGATAAATTAAATAGGAAATTCAAATTTAAAATAAATACTAGATACTCTAGATGCTCCTGCATCATAGTCCCCCTCTTCGAAAAAACTCATCCTCGAGTTTTGCCTTCAGATCAAAGTCACCTGGATCAAAAGGAACATCAACTCGACTTTCATATATCATGGCGTGCCTAAACAACTTAACTTCACGGGTCATCTCGCCCCACTCTAAACTTGTACTAACTTCATATTCTAGTGGCTTGAAATAACGCAATGGAAACAAATTCGCACCTTCAAGATATCCACCAATATTAATCAAATTCTCCATTGTGCCACTCATCCCACTTGAGCTATAATTGTTCCACATGTATCCACCAAAATCAACCATATCTTGTGCTTCTTTAATATATGGATTATTTGAGAACTCACTTAAGTTGCAATAACTTAAGAACTCGTCTGGGCCAATCACTAAGTGACACACCTCCATTTTATAATATTTTGTATTATTTTATTGAGGGGTAACAAAGTCTTTAGGGTATCCGGAGTGGGGGGCGGGAAAGGGGCGGGAAGGGGGGAACACCACCGCCACCCCGGCATGGAGAGGGCAGGAAAGGAGGGGGTAGGGAGAAGTTGCTTGGCGTGGGGCGGGGCTTGGGTGTGAGGTGTCACCTTTTGATTGGTCAGGTATTTTTTTTAACTTTAACACAATATAATATTATTTCCTTCCCCCCTTCCACTCCCCACAATGTCTCCCCCCACAAGGGTCCCACAAGTGCCACATGGCGCTTCATTCCCCTCTTTCTCCCCACCACTTCTTATAGTCTTATACTCTATTATTTTGAGGGTATTTTAGTAAATTCAAATCTGAAATTATTACTTCAGAAACACTCACACTGATCTCTTTTATCTCTCTATACTAGGGATGAGCATTCAAGCCCGAATACCGATCCCGTCCCGTCCCGATCCCGATACCGTACCGAACCGATACCGAACCGAGGGGTTTCAGGATCGGTATCGGTATCCATATTTATGGATTTTCGGTTTCGGTATTATCGGTATCGGTACGGGATCGGTACGGTATCGGTATTTTAAGGCAAAATACCGATACCATACCGGTACCGTACCGATACCGAACCGATACCGTACCGTACCGTATGTGTTCGGTATCGGGATCGGTATTGGGTTTTTGGACTTTTCGGTATCGGTATTGTCGGGATCGGTATCAGTTCGGTACCGATCCCGTCCCGAGCTCATCCCTACTCTATACACACATTTCAAACACACACACTGATCTCTTTTCTCTCTCTCTCTCTCTCTCTCTCTCTCTCTCTCTTTCTCTCTCTCTCACACACATTCTCTCATTCGTCCCCTCTCTCTAAAAACACAAAGAACACCAACCAAGAACAACAGCTCCTCTATAAAAACACACAAACGATGGTGGATGTTGTGGTTTTTGACGGTGGCTGACGGGTGGCGATGGGTTTTTGAAGGTGGTCGATGGTGACAGTGGCTGTGGTGGGTTTAGATGGTGATAGTGGCTCTCTCTCTCTCTCTCTCTCTCTCTCATCTGAAGAAGGTGGAGGTGATGGTGGGTTTCGTTGGTGGTTTTCGATGGTGGGTCGATGGTGGTGCTGGGGTGACGAGTCGATGATGATGACCGGAGGAAGATGATGATGCTTGTTGAAGATGATAGATTTTCAGGTATATTATTATTATTATTATTATTAAATCAACAAGTTTCCGATGTCATATCTGACATTGTAGTACAAAGGGAGTATAACATATTATTATCTATTACCATAAAGAACATCAAGAACTTGTTCATAGAACTTAAGATTCAAAAAATGTACGAGTGTATAAATAGGAGGTAGACAGGTAGTAGTCTAATCTCTGATTCACAACTCTTTTTAATAAAGGGAATGTATTTGATGCACACTGAATTGTGTTGTCTTCTGATTTCATTTGTAAACAGAGTAAAATTATGCATTTATATAGGTTAAATTCGTTGTGTTTATGTTTGTTTCGTTAGTTGTTACTAATCGTTATCTTTAGGTTAAATTTGTTGTGCGATGACTACTGTAATAATCAGTCGATTGTTAGGTTTCGTAGTTTTTCATTGATGTAAAAAAATAAACTAGTTGTTACATAATTTTGTGCTTGTTTTTTACTAGGTTGGTTTATTGGTTTCTTGATTCTTGCATTGTTGATTGAAGTTTATACTAGGTTGGTTTTTGGGTTCATGCCACGACTACAGCGAGAAATGTATTGGTCACACACAAAAAGTCTTGTTTTATATCGCCTTACCACCCTTTGTGGATCTACAAAACAAAAGTGAAGATGGATCAGGAGCGGAGACCGAAGAAGGAACTGGTTGACTAACAAGAGAATGGATTCTTTTTTTTCTTTTTGAACGGCCAACGAATCAATTCCGAGCACTCTCGGGCACCCTTTTGGCGAATCAGGTACTCGAGAGTACCCGAGGCACCAATTGCCACCAATTCCCGGGAAAACCCGACCACTCACCCGCCTGAAGGCACGACGGTGAAATAGTCGGTAAAACCGGTTGGGATCAGGACTCAAACCCAAGCCAATGGCCGGGTCATCCCTCATTTCCCATCGGATGCTTTTTAGTTTTAAGTTTGATACAACATCTTCGGTAAGCACACTTAAACTTTATACATGGTTTCTTTCATTCATATTATCATTGCATTGGTAGTTGTTGATTGTGTTTAATCATTTTTAGGATTGGTATGACATGACCATAAGTAAGTAAGTGTAATTGTTATGACATGTCTTGTTCGTAAAAGAAGAAAAAACAAATGACGTGTAGAAATCTGTATATATTAGGTAATCTATATTCAAAATTTTGGTAGGCGATAACATAAACCTATCCTAAAAAAATATTACACCGGCGTAATACATTTTTTTAATGGAGGTTTTTTGAAGAACAAATTTAGTGTAATGAAATACGTATTTTTTCATTGTTTTGTTTGTTTATTTACACCGGTGTAATACGTTTTTTTAATGGAGTTTTTTTGAAGAACAAATTTAGTGTAATGAAATACGTATTTATTCAATTTTTTGTTGGTTATTTACATCGGTGTAATACGTATTTTAAATGGAGTTTCTTGAAGAACAAATTTACTGTTATGAAATACGTATTTTTCAATGTTTGTTGGTTATTTACACCGGTGTAATACGCATTTATGTGACACCCGGCATGTTCGGCTTAAACATATTAGTAACATCTAAGTCTACCTTAGCGAGAAACGTTTATAAACAAACTTAACTGGGTTAGTTGAGTCGGGTCAAGTTAGGATTGTCCATGGTGCAATGATCTGGAGGATCATTGGGAGTCGTTTTGGTAATACACTAGTACCGGGTTCCGTTGTTGGTGACATTACATGAACTAATTAAGTATATGTGTAGATTATGGGTCGTGTGGTGGATTATATACATAGATGTGTTTAAACGGTGTGTAAATGATTATCTGTGCTTTAATGTGTTAAATATAGACTAAGGATGCATGCTTATGTGTTAAGATGTGTTAGAATGCGTTAAACACGACAAACTGGAAAACTAGTTAAAAAGGGGTTCTGGTTCGACCACTTCGAGTGGTCGAAGGAGAAGAAAAGTGTCTGGTTTGACCCATGCAAGTGGGCGAACCAGGGAAGTGGAATTTGAGGAATTCCCTTCGACCAAACAGGGCTCATTCGACCCTGTGAAAGGGGCGAAGGAGACCACCTTCGACCAATGAATTGGGGCGAAGGAGGATTAGTATTAATACCAACCTTTGTCATTTTTCATCATTTCACAAACCCTAACCGTCCCAAAACGCTCTCAAACGATCTTAAACACTAAGGAAGGAGTTTTTGCTCTTGTTTTTCACAATCTAACCCATCTACAACATCTAAACAAGAATCCAAGGTGTGTTCATAATCCTAAATCTTTTTAAAAGCATTTTAATTCGTTTTCATCTAACCCTAATTGTCCGGATCTGTTCTAAGGGTGTTTTTATGATTAAAAACCTTTTAAACATCTTTCTAAATCAAAACATGATCATTTAACATAGGTTTTCATAATGAATAACATGTGTAAATTGTGTGTTATGTGGTGTTATGTGTTGTTCACTGATTTGCTGCTATATCTATGATAGAAACATGATATAGGATTGTTGTTAATGAGGGAATATTGTTGTCTAGGGTTAGGAATGGATATAATCATATTTGGGGGTTTTATTGGATTAATACTTGATGTATGAATATTTATGATCAATAGAATGAATAGGAAAGATCGGATAATCGACAAACTGAGTATTTTAAGCTAAACATGAATCGATTTCAAAAGTTTCCAAATTGGGTAAATAATTCATGCATGAAAGTGATGTTTCCATAATCTTTACCATTTTGGGAAAGGGCTAAAACGGACGTATTATCGGGGGAAATCGGCGGGGTTTTGTAGGGATAAGTTATCCATGCTTGACTGCTGTGTTTGATGATGTTTCGGGTCGTTTTGAATGTGTTTGAAGCGTTTTTAGGAAAAATTATACAACAGGGGCGAACCTGGCCTCCTTCGACCAGTCGATGGTGCGAAGGAGGGATCTAGGGTCGAACCTGGGTTTATATTGGACGAATGTGATAAAACGGGCGAAGGAAGCATCAAACGGTCGAACGAGATGTAAAACGGGCGAAGGAGACAAAAAGGTGCGAAGGAGACTTAAAACTGACTGGTTCGACCGTTCTGATGCAGAAATGAGATTTCTGATACAAACTAAGTGTTTTATGCTTGAACCTTGCGTGTAATCTATGTGTACTTGATTAGTTAGGGTAATGGGTCACCAACGGGATGTCGGGTCGGTCTAGTGTGTCGGTTAAACATTTAAACACGTTTTAAAACATACTTGGTTACGATCTGGACAATCAGGGACTAGATAACCTTATGGTTATTAGTCGGAACACTTATGTGAACATTTTGATAGATCTCCGGTAGAGGGATTATCAAGGGCTAAACATCTTTACTTATATTTGAAGAACGCTACTTAAGGTGAGTTCACGGCCCCACTTTTACTGCTTTAACTTTTGAGGGAGAAAACATGCGCTAAACTGTTTTGGTAACATATGTCATACTATGGTTTTAACTTTATATTGCTATACGATCTTTTGGAAAGTCCCAGGGGAAACCATGAATGTGCGGGGTTGCACAACGGGCGAAATGTGGATAGATCTATTGGGCGTGACCTGCCCCACTCGTCGGCTTGGAGGGCCGGGCGGGTGCATATTGTCTCGAACAGGTACATTGGTATCATGCTGAACATACGGGCTGCTTAAACATGCTGAACATTGCTAAACGTGTCTAGTAATGGTTTCCAATCGTAGTAGTAATGAAACATACGCCTAGCTAGCGTACTTGGTAACATTGATATAGTATGGACATGGTAACGTTTTGGTAACATTTTGAATAAACCTGTGAACTCACCAGCATTATATGTTGACATCTTTTTGGCATGTTTTTCTCAGGTCGCTAAGGTAGCAATGAACGGAACTAGGCGCACGGGTCTGCATTGGCGTCTAGGCTTAGTGCACGTTTTGTAATAAAAGTATTTTGAACAACTTTTGAGATGATAGCATAGTTGATTAAATGCTACTGAAACGCTTCCGCTTATTAAATTAATGGTTATGTCTGTTTACGTTTTTCATATAGAGTTGTTTATTGTGACCGTTGACTTGGATCCTGGTTTGTCATGCGCCTCGCGGTAAAACCCCGCAAGTGGTAATTTGAGGGTGTGACAGATTGGTATCAGAGCCAATGGTTATAGTGAACTAGGACTGCATGTAGAGTCTGGTCTATAGCCGAGTCGCACACACTAGACGGTCACATACTTTGGGTCTATTAGTGGGATACGTACTAACGTTGTCGGGGTGTCCTTACATCATCATCATGTTTCTCCGTTACATCATTCGCTTTTACTTGGGTTCTTACCTACTCTTGTCTCCTTCTTCTGGATTGAAGAAGGAAGGGTTACTTTGTTGGTTCTAGCACACACATGCCTTCTTACACTTGCACCTATCGTAACACGTTACTAGGCGATGATATTCAGTGACTGGGGTCTGGATTAGGGGTACATCTGGAGGACCATGTAGAGCAGTTTATCATTTCGGGTGCACACGAAATAATAAACTGGAATGCATGAAAATCCTGATGGACTTCGAGTTTGGATGTATAGTCCTGAATTTGTCCCTAGGTTAACTCTTGTAAATTTCTAGTGGTTGACACTGGAAGTGAATCTGAATCTCTCGATTTCTTGATTTGTTAGATCATGTCTGGTGCTCGCGGTGTTGGACGTCGTGGTGGAGGTGGTGGCCGTGCTGGCGGCGGTGGTCGTGCCGGAGGCGGTGGTCGTGGAAACATCAACATGACCCAAGCTGAACTGAACAACTTGCTCCAGCAGCAAGTGAACATGGCTATGGCTAATTTCCAGGCTGGAATTAATGCCATGGGTGGTGAGTTGATTTCTGTCGACCTTGCCTCATTTTTGGGTTTCGTGTCCTTTCGTCTGTGTTTTATTCGTGTACCATGTTTCAGGTGTTGGTGCCAATCCACCTCCACCTCAGTGCTCTTATAAGAAGTTTCGGGACTGTCAGCCCCATAGCTTCGCTGGAACCGAGGGAGCGGTGGGACTGCTCCGATGGCTGGAGAAGGTGGAATCTGTGTTTGTTATGTGTAACTGTCCTGATGGGGACCGAGTGAAGTATGCTACTGCGACATTTGAGGGGCCTGCATTGTCGTGGTGGAATGCTACTACTCAGAACGTGGGATTGGGAGAGACTATTGCTATGCCTTGGGCGGAGTTCGTGCAGCTTTTGAGAGGTGAGTACTGTCCGAGAGAGGAGATACAGAAGTTGGAGCATGAGGTCTGGAGTTTCAAGATGGTTGGGTCGGAGATTGAGGAGTACACTGTGAGGAGGAACGAGCTGGCGGTGTTGTGTCCTGACTTACACACACCCGAGTACAGGAGGATCGAACACTATGTGTCTGGACTAGTGCCCGAGATTGCTGGGTTGGTGGCTGCTGGGAATCTTCCCACTATTGCTGAAGTTGTCCGATCAGCTCATCGGATGACTAACCTGAAGGTGGCAGAAGGCGTTTTGCCACCCAAGGGTGCTACTGTGAAGGTTGCTGAGGGGAACAAGAGGAAGTGGGAGAGTGTGGGGAAGAGTGTGGTGCCAGCTCAGCCGGCGAAGAAGTTTGATACATCTGGGTCTTCTTCTGGGTCGAAGACGGGTGGGTATGTTGGGAAGCATCCCAAGTGTAACAAGTGTGGTTTTCATCATTCTGGGAGTTGTGATAGGGCTCGTTGTCATCGGTGCCATCAGTTGGGGCACCATGCTAAGGATTGCAAGGTGACGCTCACCCCAACTCAGACTCCTGCGGCTACTCCTACTCCTGCTGCTCAGGGGACTCAGGGGAGGCAGGGGTGTTATAACTGTGGTGACACGGGACATTTCAAGCGTGACTGTCCCAAACTGAAGCAGGGCGATAATGGGAGGGGCGGGAACGGTAATGGGAACAATGGCGGCGGAGGCAGGACTGCACGTGCTTTCGTCATTGGATCTGCAGAGGCTAGGCAGGATCCAGACACAGTTACCAGTACGTTCCTTCTTAATGATCGCTATGTTTCTGTCTTGTTTGATTCTGGTGCCGATAAGAGTTTCGTATCTTTGGATATTAGTCGATTGCTAGATATAGTACCCACACCTTTAGAGGCTAAGTACTTAATAGAATTGGCTGATGGTAAGAAAATCGAAGCGACACACACCCTTAGGGAATGTCGCTTGGAACTGTCGGGTTTGTCTTTCCCCATTGACCTTATGCCGGTACCTCTGGGTAGTTTTGATGTCGTGGTTGGCATGGATTGGTTATCGTTGTATCGCGCGGAGATCGTTTGTTTTGACAAGGTTATTCGGATCCCTCTCCCTGATGGAGAGATCCTTTCGGTTCGTGGCGAGAAAAGCGGTGCTCCACTGAGTATCATTTCTAGCATGAAAGCCCGTAAGTATCTTCGGAAGGGCTGTTCGGCCATTCTGGCACTTGTTAACATTTCTTCTGATGATGAGAAGAAGATCGAGGATATCCCGGTGGTTCGTGACTTCTCTGATGTGTTTCCTGATGATTTACCTGGTCTTCCTCCCCATCGTCAGGTTGAGTTTGGTATTGATCTCACTCCGGGCGCAGCTCCTATTGCCCGAGCTCCGTATCGTCTTGCACCTCCCGAGATGCAAGAGTTGTCCAGCCAGTTACAGGAACTCTTGGAAAAGGGTTTCATTCGACCGAGTTCTTCCCCGTGGGGAGCTCCTATTTTGTTTGTGAAGAAGAAGGACGGAAGCCTTCGTATGTGTATCGATTATCGCGAGCTGAACAAAGTGACCATCAAGAATCGTTATCCTCTTCCTCGCATTGATGATCTCTTTGACCAGCTTCAGGGCTCTAGCTACTATTCGAAGATTGATTTGCAGTCCGGTTATCACCAGTTGCGCATCAGGGAAGCTGACATTCAGAAGACTGCTTTTCGCACTCGTTATGGCCATTTTGAGTTCTTGGTCATGCCTTTTGGTCTCACTAATGCACCGGTGGTGTTCATGGATTTGATGAACCGCGTTTGCAAGCCTTACCTTGATAAGTTCGTCATCGTGTTCATTGACGATATTCTGATTTACTCCAAGAACAAGGCGGATCATGAGGAACATCTACGGTTGGTCTTGGAACTTTTGAGACAGGAGCAGTTGTATGCTAAGTTCTCGAAGTGTGATTTTTGGTTGCGTGAAGTTCAATTCCTAGGACATGTGGTGAATGAACTGGGAATTCATGTCGATCCGGCTAAGATCGAAGCTATTAAAGACTGGGAAGCACCAAAGACGCCATCTGAGGTGCGGCAATTCCTAGGTCTTGCGGGTTATTATCGTCGTTTCATTGAGGGATTTTCGAAGATCGCTCAACCCCTCACTGCTCTTACCCAGAAGGATCGAAAGTTCGATTGGGATGAACCACAAGAATCAGCATTTCAGATGCTGAAGCTTAAACTTTGTTCTGCACCTATCTTATCCTTGCCGGAAGGCACTGATGATTTCGTTGTGTACTGTGATGCTTCTATTCGTGGTCTCGGTTGCGTATTGATGCAGCGCGGGAAGGTTATTGCTTATGCTTCTCGTCAACTCAAAGTTCATGAGAAGAACTACACTACTCATGACTTGGAACTGGGTGCGGTAGTCTTTGCGTTGAAAATCTGGAGACATTACTTGTACGGTACCAAGTGTGAAGTATATACCGATCACAAGAGTCTTCAGCATATTTTCGACCAGAAGGTGTTGAACATGCGGCAGCGTCGCTGGGTTGAACTCCTGAACGATTATGACTGTGCCATCAAATACCATCCTGGCAAGGCGAACGTTGTGGCGGACGCCTTGAGCAGGAAGGAGTCTGCGAACCCTCGCCGTGTTCGAGCCTTACAGCTCACCATTCATTCGTCGTTGCCTGACCGAATCCGTTCTGCACAGTTGGAAGCCTTGAAGGAGGAAAACTTTATGGCTGAAACGATGCACAGTGCTGACAAGCATCTTGAGCTCAGGACTGATGGCTTACACTATTTTGCGGGACGTGTTTGGGTCCCATTGTTCGGGGGATTGCGCGAGCTTGTTCTGGATGAAGCTCACAAATCCCGGTATTCTGTTCACCCTGGCTCCGATAAGATGTTACAGGATTTGAAGATACTTTATTGGTGGCCGAACATGAAAGCTGATATAGCTTCTTACGTCAGCAAATGTTTGACTTGTGCTAAAGTCAAGGTGGAGTATCAGAGGCCGTCTGGTCTCCTGCAACAACCAGAGGTTCCAGAATGGAAGTGGGAACGAATCACGATGGATTTTGTCACCAAACTGCCAAGGTCACCTAGTGGTTATGATATGATTTGGGTGATTGTTGACCGGCTGACAAAATCGGCACGTTTTATACCTATTAAGGAAACCGATGGACTCGAGCGGTTGGCTCGACTTTACCTTAAGGAGGTGGTTGCTCGGCACGGGGTGCCTGTTTCTATTATCTCTGGTCGTGATTCTCGCTTCGCTTCGCGTTTCTGGAAGGCTCTGCACAAGGCTTTGGGTACTCAGTTGGATATGAGTATGACGTGTGCGTAACTATACATATTTTACAATGGATTTTAACACACGTTTTTGCTTTAATATTTATAAAAATGGTTTCGACCTTCATATTAAAACACACACACTAGGGCAAGTGTACCCTGTCATATATGTAGTAAGTACAGATAAGAACCAAGTATCGATCCATGGACGCGCGCGGAGCAATGGTACTAAAACTCTATCCCCGATTCACCAGTAAGTAAAAGATAAGTTTGAGTTTTGTTTAAGACTAAATTAATTCTAAAACATGTAAATACCTTAACTACGACTCCAAATAGAAAATATAACTATATAAGCTATATTACGCCAATCCTAGCATGTCATCTATATAAGAAATAAAGGCGTGATCAACATTCCCATTTTCCGACAGTTAGTGTCCCTTTCGGGCATCCTAACATGACAACTATACAGAAAGCTAACACGAATACACACGTTAACCGCTTCAAGTCGTTTATTAGCGAGCAGCTGATATGATCTCACGCAGATCTTCTAAAGATAAGTTAGTCATCCGTTAAGAGTTTTCTAACCTCACTAATTCAGGGAAGCGATACCGAATACACAACACATCCACCTAAACTAGCATAAAGTAGAGCATTTCACAACCTATTCCATTTTACCAACTTTGAACCCAGATCTACTAAGATCGCTATTTTAACCAAAATAACTACCAAAGATCATTAATCGTGTCAAAGACTAGTAACGACACCATTAGGCTTTTTAAACCCTTTTACGTGCCGGTAAGCATTTTTAACCGTTATTCGACTGACTTTAACCAAACCAATACCCGGTTACAGTTTCATGGCATAAACTATTTAACAAGTTAACTAGTCTACTACCGGACGATTAAACGGACGGTTTTTCAACATTTATCCGCCTAACACATTCGACAATCGCTAAAGTCATTCAAATACAGCTACAAATCCATCAACAACGAAACAAGGTTGCGCTATGATCATCAAGATCTAAACATGAAAAACGCCAAATTCATACAAGACATGATTAACTATACAAACGATTGTTTAACATACTACATACTAGTGTTCTTGCCCGTAGGCGTACGATTAACTAAATAAACATCACAAACAAGCCAAAATATTCAGATTTGAACTACTTAAAAGTTTATAGATCAAACCATAAATCTTGAATGTGAAGGATCGGATGATGATGGTTGGATCGGACGGCGTCCCGGGCTTGTTCCACGCTTGTGCAGCACTTCGTTAGCCCAGAAAATCGCCTCAGAACCTCTCTAGGATACCCAATTTCACCCAATATCTGATCAGTAAGTTTTGCTCTGTTTTTATACAAGTTTTGATTTTGTGCACGGCCGTGCACATAAAGTGCACGGCCGTGCACTTTAACTTTTGATGTGACAGGCAAGTGGGCAATTGGTTCCTGAAAATATCTTGGGTTGCGCACGGCCGTGCAACAGGGGTGCACGGCCGTGCGGGTCTGGTGGTGTCCGGGTACAAGGTGTGCACTGGCTGGTGCACTGGCAGTGCAGCCGAGGAACTGGGTTGCACGGGCATGTGCACGGGAGTGCTGATCAAGGTGCCCGGGAATCTGATGTGCACTAGCAGCTGCACTGCCGTGCCACATGAGCTCGCACGGCCGTGCGCTTGGGGGTGCACGGCCGTGCACATCTTCCAGATTTGCCTGACTGTGCAGCAACTGTCCGTTTAGTCCAGATTTTGTCTGATTTCTTCGACTTTGTCTTTGGGGCGTCGTTTAAGACCTGCAATAAATATATGAAGCGGTTAAGTACCGAATTCGTGCAATTATAGTCGAAAACGCGTAATTTGGGAGTTTAATCGGGGATTTATATATGTATAATTTAACGTATATCAAACATCCCCACACTTGAACTTTGCTTGTCCTCAAGCAAACAACTAAACAGAAATAAACGAAAAACTCGCCAAGTGGCAACAAAGACAAAATATAATCTGTACAGACGATAATAGTCAAGCCAACAAAGATATATAAAAACAGGTGATAAAATAACTAAAAAGCAACGACTCACTTCCGATCTATAAGCACGCAAACCCGTACACGACTCACAATGTTCACACACACTCGGTTTTATTTATGATACATACGTGTAATGCGTATGTGTAAATCGCTCCACTGCCAAGACAATGAATCGTGCAATATCATAAGCTTGTCAAAAGATCTAATCTTCACCAACTAACGTGTGAAAAAGCACAAATCAAGAGGTCTTATAAGGGTTGTAATGTTAGGCAAAGGTAAGGGTGCGAAAGGGATATTTACAGTGACGAAACGGCTAAAACTCGGCGGTTAAGTCTAACTAAACAGAAACAAACACAACTATACAAAACACACGCGAATATACGCGATTTTTATTTAAATCGAGCTAAACATATATAACTTCTAACTTTATAGCCCTGAAAACTGCTCGAACACTGCTAATTCACCCTATTTTAGGGTATACTATTTTTCTGGATTTTTCTGATTTTTTTTTTCTTTTTCTTCTTTTTTTTTCTTCTTTTTTTTTTTTTAATAACAAGCTTACAATACTGAATATAACTGAAAACTATAACGAGAATATACACAAAACACGGGATCTAAAAGCCCGAACATGAACTATAACACAAAACGAGTCAAACAATAACCTAAACCGAGTTCCAACACAAAATGTTTAAAAGAAAAAGGCTAAATTTGGTTTACTGGTGAAATGGTGGGTTAAGTAAGAAAAAACACGGATATAGGCTCAACATGGTTAACTAGTGGATAACATTTGGGTGCGGAAAACAGATAAAACGAAAAGAAAAGGCTAAAACAAAAGGGTATCCTAAATGCCTCAATCATATTCATACAGTCTCACACGTTTCTGATCTAAACAAGTATGCTAATGACAAGTTCTAAATTACACAAAACATCCGGGTCACTCGAAAGCATGTCAAAGAAATGAAAATCTATTCTAAGGCTCAAATGCTCACGTAACCGGAAGGAAATGGGTGCAAGTGTACGAATTTAACATGCTCGTATCTCGTCTGTTTGTCGCGCCTCAAGTTATTTTTATCAAAAATTTAGTTAGGCTTGATGTTTATAAGAAAATGTATCCATATATATGTACTTTTAAAGGTTTTTTTTTAACATATATATATATATATATATACACATGAGAGGACAAGAAGAACAAGATATAATCCCTCCCCACACTTAAACGTCACATTGTCCCCAATGTGAAAAATAGATAGCATTTATGAAATAGCTAACTATTTGTGGGAAAAAGGAGAATAATACTCCCCTAGTGTCGAAGAAACTGTCGAGTAAATGAACGGCGAGAGCATCGACAACGGTGCTCGCCAGTTACCTGCAAAGTCAACATTCTTGACACAACACACACATCAAACCCACTCATCATCATCATAAACATAAGCAAACTAAAATTAAAAATGTAAATACTAAATTCAAAATACATAACAAAGCAATGTTCAAAACAAAAGTACTAAAAGCAGATAAAAAAACTACTAACAATCGCTGGAAATGCAGTGGAATCGGCTACTGGTCATCCCCGTCCCTGTGGTAGTGACCGGAGCTGCCTGGCTGGTCGCCAGGTGGTGCTCCATATGGGAACGAGGGCGGGTTACGGAACGAACCCGGATGAACCGACTCCAAGCCGGAAAAAAGGTACAAAAACAAAGTCGTGGGCCATTTGCATACAAAAAACAAAGTTCCAGCTATTAGTAATATCAAAAAATGAGGTCCTGGTTGCGCAAAACGGACCAGCGTAAGTTCTGACCTGATTCTGGTTAACCTGCATGGACGTGCACCTGAGGTGCACGGTCGTGCAGGTCTGTTTGGTTTGTAGGTCAGAGGCTGCACTGCCTTGTGCACTGGCAGTGCTGCCTGGTTTTCTCGGCACGCACGGTCGTGCACCAAGGTCGCACGACCGTGCAGGTCAGTTCAGCTCGGTGATTCCGAGCTGCACTGCCAGTGCCTGAGCCAGTGCACCTCACCATGCACGGTCGTGCGGGTTAGGTGCACGGGCGTGCACTCCCTGCAGATTTTCAAAATGTTTCAACAACAATCACCCAAATCATCTACATTCAAACTCATAAAACAACAGATTTAGGTGGGGAAGTGCACGGTTTCAACAAAAATCAAAAGAAAGTAACAAACTTAAAACTAAAACAATAAGATTTGTGGGTTTGTTAAAGATTTATGAAGAAAAACCCCCAAATCTTGACCTAGAAATCAGAAAACATACGGATTCAAAACTAAAAATATGTAAAAGATGTGCAATATTATGAAGGGGATCATACCTTGAAGGATTAGCAAGTGAGGAGTGAAGAATCTAGACCAAAAGATGATGTTCTCGGCCAAAAAGAGGTGGAATGAGGGTGCAGCCGGGTGTGCAAGGGTTAGGGTTATGTTTTAGAAGTTAAAAATGCTTATATAGGCCCATTTCTGGGCTAGTTTTTTTTTTTTTGGCCCGCACGGTCAGCTGCACGGTAGTGCGCTTGACCGTGCAACCTCCTTGCACTAGCCCTTGCACCCCAGTGCTGATCAGGCATGCTGAACAGCTCGGCTCGCACGGCCGTGCACAAAGGTCGCACGGCCGTGCACAAGCTCTGCACTACCACTTGCACCCCAGTGCTGATCAGGCATGCTGATCAGCTCGGGCTGCACGGCCGTGCACAAAGGTCGCACGGCCGTGCAAACCTGCAGACTTGCAGAAATGCAGCCTGCAGCTGCATTTTTCCGCGCAACGGCCCTCTTTTGTCTGAAAACATCATTTTAAGTAAATATAACCTGTTTGTAGACCCTTTTCGCTCCATTGCTCATTCCCGCTCCGCTCAAAACCGGTACAAACCTGCACAAGACTCGAAAAAACGTTAAACTACGAAATTTAAAATAAACAAAGAAATATTAACACTATTTACATATTTACCCTTTGGCGCGCCCATACACGCCGCACTAATTTTATTAACGAGTCGCTAGCTAGACTCACTTCCCCACGCTTCTCTAGGCGCGCGGAGCATGGAGTTCAAGTACCTCCACAGTCGGGTCAACCAGTCCATCAATGTAAGCTTTTAAGCGATGACCGTTGACTTTTAAACTTAGTCCATTTTGATTTATGGACACGTCCATATGGACTTTAAATTTCTTGGAATGGTCGTTTTCATAAAAGACTTTCTTTAAGATCGCTTTCGCCCGAATGGAGATTGAGTACGGGCGAGAAGATCGATCGAGCAATGAAGAAACATCGGCCATCCCCACACTTAAACTGACGCAATGTACGAAATAATTACAGAAATAATTACAGACTCGATTTAAGAAAAATGGAAGAGATATACACAAATCAATATACCAAAAACTATACAATAAACTTAAATTATAATAATATATAAAATATGAAAATATACAATATTTTCAGCGAAATCTGAGTCGCTCGCGCATCGCGAAGAAGTATAGACCGCTTCTCGCGTGGCGCAAGTGACTACAATGACTCAAGGCGCTCGCGCGTCGCAACAAGATAAAGACCGTCTTTTTGCTTGCGCGAAAACAACCCTTTTTCACCGAAAAATAATATAACGGAAGTTGATGGATAGAAACCATGATGGATGCCAATGAAATGAGTTAAAAACGGAAGATAGCGGCTATTCACGTTACACGAAGGACTCTGGTGATCCTGTTCACGTATCGCGAACAATAAAAGATAAAACCCGGGGTAATTAGGAACTCGCTAAAGGCGGAACCATAAGCCCAACTTCTTTGCGAATCGCAAGGGAGCATTTTTCACAGAAAATTATTTTTATTAAAACCACTTCTATATTAAATAAATTTCTCAGTTTTTCTTAACCCAAACCTTTTATAAAAGCATCCGTACTATCAAATTCAAACGTAACATACCCAGACTTCCATTAATATTTACATAAAAACTATAAATACATAAAAATTAAAATTATATAAACAGATAAACATATGAACACATGGTCAATAAATAAAGAATTTAACTTTTTAAATCTAAAAATTAACAATTAGTCCGAATCTGGACAAATAAATCAAATAATGAATCAATCAAATTCATAGACAAACCAATAAATCCAATATTTAACAAATTAAATCTATCAACATCCTAATGAATGAATAATAATCAATTCAATCCAATAAGCATAAAAAAATGAACAAATATATATGCAAACCTATGAACCAATCTAAAATCAATCCAATATATTAACAGACAGATAAATCAAATAAACAATCAAATAATCATATATGCAAATAAATGAATGAAATAAAGAATCAACGAAGTATAAACAAGTATTCACAAGCATGTACACTGGTAAAAAGTTGACTCGGTTCGTTCCTAAAGCTCGTCGCGTCCCCGGCAACGGCGCCAAAAACTTGACGTGTGCGTAACTATACATATTTTACAATGGATTTTAACACACGTTTTTGCTTTAATATTTATAAAAATGGTTTCGACCTTCATATTAAAACACACACACTAGGGCAAGTGTACCCTGTCATATATGTAGTAAGTACAGATAAGAACCAAGTATCGATCCATGGACGCGCGCGGAGCAATGGTACTAAAACTCTATCCCCGATTCACCAGTAAGTAAAAGATAAGTTTGAGTTTTGTTTAAGACTAAATTAATTCTAAAACATGTAAATAACTTAACTACGACTCCAAATAGAAAATATAACTATATAAGCTATATTACGCCAATCCTAGCATGTCATCTATATAAGAAATAAAGGCGTGATCAACATTCCCATTTTCCGACAGTTAGTGTCCCTTTCGGGCATCCTAACATGACAACTATACAGAAAGCTAACACGAATACACGCGTTAACCGCTTCAAGTCGTTTATTAGCGAGCAACTGATATGATCTCACGCAGATCTTCTAAAGATAAGTTAGTCATCCGTTAAGAGTTTTCTAACCTCACTAATTCAGGGAAGCGATACCGAATACACAACACAGCCACCTAAACTAGCATAAAGTAGAGCATTTCACAACCTATTCCATTTTACCAACTTTGAACCCAGATCTACTAAGATCGCTATTTTTACCAAAATAACTACCAAAGATCATTAATCGTGTCAAAGACTAGTAACGACACCATTAGGCTTTTTAAACCCTTTTACGTGCCGGTAAGCATTTTTAACCGTTATTCGACTGACTTTAACCAAACCAATACCCGGTTACAGTTTCATGGCATAAACTATTTAACAAGTTAACTAGTCTACTACCGGACGATTAAACGGACGGTTTTTCAACATTTATCCGCCTAACACATTCGACAATCGCTAAAGTCATTCAAATACAGCTACAAATCCATCAACAACGAAACAAGGTTGCGCTATGATCATCAAGATCTAAACATGAAAAACGCCAAATTCATACAAGACATGATTAACTATACAAACGATTGTTTAACATACTACATACTAGTGTTCTTGCCCGTAGGCGTACGATTAACTAAATAAACATCACAAACAAGCCAAAATATTCAGATTTGAACTACTTAAAAGTTTATAGATCAAACCATAAATCTTGAATGTGAAGGATCGGATGATGATGGTTGGATCGGACGGCGTCCCGGGCTTGTTCCACGCTTGTGCAGCACTTCGTTAGCCCAGAAAATCGCCTCAGAACCTCTCTAGGATACCCAATTTCACCCAATATCTGATCAGTAAGTTTTGCTCTGTTTTTATACAAGTTTTGATTTTGTGCACGGCCGTGCACATAAAGTGCACGGCCGTGCACTTTAACTTTTGATGTGACAGGCAAGTGGGCAATTGGTTCCTGAAAATATCTTGGGTTGCGCACGGCCGTGCAACAGGGGTGCACGGCCGTGCGGGTCTGGTGGTGTCCGGGTACAAGGTGTGCACTGGCTGGTGCACTGGCAGTGCAGCCGAGGAACTGGGTTGCACGGGCATGTGCACGGGAGTGCTGATCAAGGTGCCCGGGAATCTGATGTGCACTAGCAGCTGCACTGCCGTGCCACATGAGCTCGCACGGCCGTGCGCTTGGGGGTGCACGGCCGTGCACATCTTCCAGATTTGCCTGATTGTGCAGCAACTGTCCGTTTAGTCCAGATTTTGTCTGATTTCTTCGACTTTGTCTTTGGGGCGTCGTTTAAGACCTGCAATAAATATATGAAGCGGTTAAGTACCGAATTCGTGCAATTATGGTCGAAAACGCGTAATTTGGGAGTTTAATCGGGGATTTATATATGTATAATTTAACGTATATCAGAGTACGGCTTATCATCCGCAAACTGATGGACAGAGTGAGCGGACAATTCAAACCTTGGAAGACATGCTTCGGGCATGTGTTATCGATTTTGGCAAAAGTTGGGAGATCCACCTGCCGTTAGTGGAATTCTCCTACAACAACAGCTATCACTCTAGCATCAAGGCAGCTCCGTTCGAGGCTCTTTACGGACGGAAATGTCGATCACCACTTTGTTGAGCCGAGGTGGGCGAGAGCCAGCTCACTGGTCCGGAACTCGTGTACGAAACTTCGGAGAAAATCGTACAGATCCGTCAACGTTTGGCTGCTGCACGGGATCGTCAGAAGAGCTATGCCGATCGCCGTCGAAAACCTTTAGAGTTCCAGGTTGGGGACAAGGTACTTCTGAAAGTTTCGCCATGGAAGGGCGTCATACGCTTTGGAAAGCGTGGCAAGCTTAACCCTCGTTATGTCGGACCGTTCGCAATCTTGGATCGGATTGGACCGGTGGCATACAGACTTGACTTACCGGCAGAGCTAGGTAATGTACACAACGTCTTCCATGTGTCTAACTTGAAGAAGTGTTTGGCTGATGAATCTCTCATTGTACCACTGGAAGAGATCAAGGTTGATGATCGTCTTCGCATTGTGGAGGAACCTGTCGAGATTCTCGACTACAAGATTCGTAGCCTTCGTCGGAGTAAAATCCGCATCGTTAAAGTCCGTTGGAACTCGAACCGTGGACCGGAGTTCACATGGGAACGGGAGGATCAGATGAAATCTAAGTATCCTCATCTCTTTCCGAAGCGCGCTTTTGAATCGAGGCATGTTACTGCTGAAGCGGAATGAATCTCGGGTCGAGATTCCTTTCAACATGGGGATGATGTGACATCCGGTAAGTTTCTTTTCGTTCTGTTCTTTTCGTTTCTTTCTTTTTGGGCCTTGCGCAATTTTCGGGACGAAAATTCTTTCAACGTGGGGATGATGTGACACCCGGCATGTTCGGCTTAAACATATTAGTAACATCTAAGTCTACCTTAGCAAGAAACGTTTATAAACAAACTTAACTGGGTTAGTTGAGTCGGGTCAAGTTAGGATTGTCCAGGGTGCAATGATCTGGAGGATCATTGGGAGTCGTTTTGGTAATACACTAGTACCGGGTTCCGTTGTTAGTGACATTACATGAACTAATTAAGTATATGTGTAGATTATGGGTCGTGTGGTGGATTATATACATAGATGTGTTTAAACGATGTGTAAATGATTATCTGTGCTTTAATGTGTTAAATATAGACTAAGGATGCATGCTTATGTGTTAAGATGTGTTAGAATGCGTTAAACACGACAAACTGGAAAACTAGTTAAAAAGGGGTTCTGGTTCGACCACTTCGAGTGGTCGAAGGAGAAGAAAAGTGTCTGGTTCAACCCATTGATCACGTGTCGAAGTGCTAATCAAAAACTAAATAAAAACTACTCCTTAGCTACAACTGACTGCAGTATAGGAAGTAGGGTTGTCGAACCTCAGGGAGTTTGTGGAAAGTGCTAATTTACTAATTACTAATTAACTTAAGATTAACTAAACTAATTTTTATGAAGTTGAATGTAAAAGTGCTGCAGTGCTGCAAAACGAATTGATAATAGAGTTTATAAAAGACAATAATATGGAAAAACGGTCACTCCGGGTTTCTGATTCGGTAATTATCAACTGAATTATGTTAATACCCTACCTAGGAAATCACATAGACATGACTTTGTTTAAGTTGTTCAACCCAATTCAGCTATCATAACATTAATTGCAAAGTTAAATTAATCCTAGTGCAAGAAAACCAAGATACGATAACATAATGCAATAATACTAATCAACCAAACTGTCTAGATCAGTCAAACATACAATTAGACGCAAAAACCGTTAACGTGTTCACAAAATCTAATCCAAGTAATGAGTATCAAACATAAAACAATTGATAAAATAACCAAATCGTTCACCCGGAGAAACCGCAAGATGATTAGCCTTGCATCTTCATGATTTTCGCTTCAAGAATTGTTCTTAATCGTACGAGCATTAACCGGGATGAATGGATCTCTTCAAAATACTCAAAACCCTCCTTTGAAGCTCTAAAAATCGTCCCCCTTGTTGCCTCCACGAATTAGGGTTTGTATTGTAAGTTATCCCCTTGAAAAATACCAAAAATCTAATAAAAAACAATATTTCCGTCAGACATGTCCCCCACGCACCCTAGGGAGATCAGCCTTTCTCCTCATGGTGCATGAGGAGTGAATCAGCAACATGGGCCTAATCAGCTTTGGGCTTGGCTTATTTCTTTCACTTGGGCTTCATTTTTCTTGGTCCATTTAGCTTAATTCTTCAACTAAAGATCATCCTTGGCCCAATTCTTCATAGCTCTTTAAAATAAACTTCTTTTATCTTCAACGCTCGAGCCCGAGTGTTCGGTTCCTGATATTATTTCTTCAATTCACGTCCTTTTTCGCCGAACATCTAAAATCAATAAAAATTGCATAAATAATAACTAAAAATACTAAAGATATATACAACCTATAAATTACCAAATACTCAAAATCATGCTATAAACTCGCTAAAATAATAAATAAATGACTCGAAAAACTATTAAAATGCTAAGGAAAAATGCATGTGTTTTACAACACATCAAACTCCCCACACTTACCTTTTGCTTGCTCGTCCTCAAATTCCTGATATTAGATGTTTAGGTAGTTCTTTAAGTTCTAATTGTGGTGGTGTCTCTAATGATGGTTTCAGCTTTGTGTCAATGTGATCTGGCAAACTCTCCACGTGATAGGACCAAGGTGGTCTTCCTTCTCTCACTACCATCGCCTCCACCTTTGCATCCTCGTCCTCAAATTCCTTGACTGTCTCAGAATATAACCTGCCAAACAAAGCACATTCTACCATGGACTCGTCCCCCTCATCATTAGGAATGTAAGGAGGAACGCGCCCGTCAATGATGTCTGCCATAAAGCATTCATCACTAACATTGGGGTTAGAAACATTACCAAAAACACTTAACCGCATCTTGCGGTTACCAAAAGTCATATCCACAGTACCTGTCCTGCAATTAATCTGAGAGTCAGAAGTAGCTAAAAATGGTCTGCCAAGAATCACAGTCGGTTGCTTGATTTTATCAACAGACACATAATCAAGGACCAAGAAATCGACCGGATAATAAAACTTATTAACTTTCACAATCACATCTGACAATACTCCCCGGGGTAGCTTAGGAGTCAAATCAGCCAAAACCACAGTGGTATCAGCTTTTTTAAGTGGACCGAACTCATACTGGTCATACAAGCTCCCCGGTAGTATACTCACACTCGCTACAAGATCCAAGAGGGCTCGTGTCATTTGAAAATCACCAACTTGAATTGAAATAATTGGTGCCCCTGGATCTTTTAATTTTTCAGGCAGAGTACCTGAAATTATTGCACTCACATCTGCTGGCATGTCAAGTTTCTTTGGAATTTTATGATTTCTTTTCTGAGTGCACATATCTTTCAGGTACTTTGCATATGCAGGAATTTGTTTAATTGCATCTAAAAGAGGAAGATTGATTTTAACTTGTTTGAAAACTTCCCACATTTCATCCGATTGTGGGCCTCTTTTATTGACTGTCTTTTTCTTATCAGGATCAATGAGAGCTGCAGGAAAAGGGATGGTATTACCCTCCACACCCTTTTCTACAACCTGGTTGGAATTATTGATCAAAACACTTTTATTTTTATTTTTTTCTTTTTCTAAAGCAGTTTTAGGTGTTTTGTTCAATTCAACAAATTCCTGTTCATCTTCACTATCATCACTACCCAAATCCTCCACCACACCCTCAACAAACTGTGGTGGAGCTCCCACTTTATTATCATACACCTTACCATTGCGCAGAATACTTACCTGGTTGATTTGCACATTCCTCGAATTCCTTGAGCTTGATTGCTGATGTTGAGGATTAATGGTGGTGTCACTTGGTAGCTTCCCTGGATTTCTCTTAGACATGTCTGCTGCCAATTTCCCTACCTGCTTGGACAATGCTTCCACGGTCTTATCCCTCACTTCATTTTCTTTGCGCATTACCTTGACCTCTTCTTGTACAGCTTTAATGGCATCCAAAATGGCACTCAGTTGATCATTACCTCCTCCTGATGTGCCTTGCTGATTCCCTCTTTGCTGCTGACCACTCTGATTATAGGTATTCTTTGAGTAACCCCCTTGATTGTATCCATACTGCCTGTTCTGAGCCTGTTGTTGATTTCCTCCCTGCACATTAGAACCAGAAAAGTTAGGATTTAATTGATTGTTAGGATTACCATACATGAAGTTTGGGTGGTTTTTTAGCCCAGGATGATAGGTGTTGGAATTCATGTCATATTGCTTCCGTTCTCCATAAACTTGATTCACCTCTTCTGTATTCTCCAAAGGCCCCTGGCAGTCTTGGGCTAGATGTCCCAGCTCTCCACAATCAGTACATACCGAAAAAGCATTAGCCGCCTTTGCCTCACTACTCTTCCCCAAATTAAGCTAAGCTACCTGTTTTGCCAAGAGTAAATTTTGCTGCTTTAATTTTTCAATTCTTTCTTCAGCTTCATAGTCTGCTGCCTTGACAGATGATGGTCTCAACTTCCTGCATGATTGTGCCTGTCTCTTTGAAGTGGCACTCATCCTTTCCAAGTGTCCCCAATCCACAGCTTCAGTTTTAGTAAAGAATGTGCCATTGCTAATGGCAGTCAAACCCCTAACATCCTCTGGTGTCAATCCATCATAAAAAGCTTTTATGAGTTCCCATGTATGAATCCCATGATGAGGACATTTTCTCAATAACTCTTTGAATCTAGTAAAAGCCTCATGGAATGCTTCCCCCGAATTCTGCTGAAATCCTCTTATTGCATCCCGAGCCTCAGATGTTCTGCTCATGGTGTAGTACTCTTCCAAGAAAATTTGTTGCATATCCTGCCAAGTGTAAATACTACCTGGGGGTAGTGTAGCAAACCATTGCCTTGCCCTGTCCTTCAAGGTGAACTGAAACATCATCAACATTACCTGGTCCTTAGTAAACCCTGATCCTCCAATCATATTGCACACAGACTCAAATGCTGATATATGTAAGTAAGGCTCTTCAGATCTTTTTCCATAGAACTCAGGCAGATGACCCAAATATTGAGGTCTCACCTCAAATGCTCTCCCGTTCCTGCCCACCGGTGTCACTACAGCTGAAGAATTGGGTACAATGACTGGCCTAAAATGACTATCAACTCCCTGAACCGGTGCCCTCTGACGTATCTGTGGGACACCATCTACTAACTGTAACTCATCTCCTATCCCCATATTTCCAACATTAAATTGAGGAACCCCTTGTGGCGCTTGATTATTTCTGTGTCCCTGAACACGGTTCCCCTGATTAACCCGCTGGGGTGGCTGCTGCTCATACTCCATGTCATGCCCATAATTACCATATCTCCCATCATACGGTTCCTGTTCGTCCTCTTGATCCCATTCAGAGTCCCAAGTATGCACACTTCCCTCATCATATCTTTGTTGGTTCTGTTGTTGGTTGGGTGGGATAACTGCTAGTTGTGGACGAGGTTGGTTTCTTGGATTTTGTTGGTTTTGTTGTGGACGTGGGTTAGCAGCTTGAAAATACCCACCAGGTTGGAATTGTTGTTGTGGTGGTGGTGGGTTTGGAATGGGTTGGTTTGGTTGGTTTGGTAGAGCAGGTGGAATGAGATCATTTGGTTGGTTGGGTATTGGTTCATTTTGGTTATCCTGGTCAGCCATCTCAATAGCTGCTTCTTCAATTCTCTGAGCAACTGTTGAAGAACTTGATTGATTCTTTACTGCTGAACGAAAAACAACACGGTTTTGACGTGCTGTCTTCTCAATCTCTGGATTGAATAACAATGGAGATGATTTATTGGAAAACCTAGTATGCATGCAACACAGAAGTCACCTGCACACACAAAAACAAGAAAACAAATAGAGTAGTACTGAATGAAGAAGAGAAATAAAATACGGAAACAAATAACTAAAAAGACAATTTTTTTTAAGAAAATAAATAAACAAACAAACTAAACTAAACTAAACACTAAGCGCACGAACTCCCCGGCAACGGCGCCATTTTGATCGCGTGTCGAAGTGCTAATCAAAAACTAAATAAAAACTACTCCTTAGCTACAACTGACTGCAGTATAGGAAGTAGGGTTGTCGAACCTCAGGGAGTTTGTGGAAAGTGCTAATTTACTAATTACTAATTAACTTAAGATTAACTAAACTAATTTTTATGAAGTTGAATGTAAAAGTGCTGCAGTGCTGCAAAACGAATTGATAATAGAGTTTATAAAAGACAATAATATGGAAAAACGGTCACTCCGGGTTTCTGATTCGGTAATTATCAACTGAATTATGTTAATACCCTACCTAGGAAATCACATAGACATGACTTTGTTTAAGTTGTTCAACCCAATTCAGCTATCATAACATTAATTGCAAAGTTAAATTAATCCTAGTGCAAGAAAACCAAGATACGATAACATAATGCAATAATACTAATCAACCAAACTGTCTAGATCAGTCAAACATACAATTAGACGCAAAAACCGTTAAGGTGTTCACAAAATCTAATCCAAGTAATGAGTATCAAACATAAAACAATTGATAAAATAACCAAATCGTTCACCCGGAGAAACCGCAAGATGATTAGCCTTGCATCTTCATGATTTTCGCTTCAAGAATTGTTCTTAATCGTACGAGCATTAACCGGGATGAATGGATCTCTTCAAAATACTCAAAACCCTCCTTTGAAGCTCTAAAAATCGTCCCCCTTGTTGCCTCCACGAATTAGGGTTTGTATTGTAAGTTATCCCCTTGAAAAATACCAAAAATCTAATAAAAAAACAATATTTCCGTCAGACATGTCCCCCACGCACCCTGGGGAAATCAGCCCTTCTCCTCATGGTGCATGAGGAGTGAATCAGCAACATGGGCCTAATCAGCTTTGGGCTTGGCTTATTTCTTTCACTTGGGCTTCATTTTTCTTGGTCCATTTAGCTTAATTCTTCAACTAAAGATCATCCTTGGCCCAATTCTTCATAGCTCTTTAAAATAAACTTCTTTTATCTTCAACGCTCAAGCCCGAGTGTTCGGTTCCTGATATTATTTCTTCAATTCACGTCCTTTTTCGCCGAACATCTAAAATCAATAAAAATTGCATAAATAATAACTAAAAATACTAAAGATATATACAACCTATAAATTACCAAATACTCAAAATCATGCTATAAACTCGCTAAAATAATAAATAAATGACTCGAAAAACTATTAAAATGCTAAGGAAAAATGCATGTGTTTTACAACACATCACCCATGCAAGTGGGCGAACCAGGGAAGTGGAATTTGAGGAATTCCCTTCGACCAAACACGGCTCATTCGACCCTGTGAAAGGGGCGAATGTCACACCCTCAAAATCCACTTGCGGAGTTTTACCGCGAGGCGCATGACAAACCAGGATCCAAACCAACGATCACAATAAACAAGTCTAAATGAATATAAATGCAATTTCAAAACATAGTTTAAAATCCCGTTTACAGCGGAAGCTTATTCAAAATCAATATCCCAACAATAAAATGATAGTTCAACGTTCAAAAGACCATGCAACCCTAGTTAGACGCCGTGCAGACGCGTGCGCCCTAGTCCAGTCGTGCTACCTTAGCGACCTGAGAAAACATGTAAAAGTTTACGTCAGCACAAAAATGCTGGTGAGTTTACAGGTTTTGTATCCAAGTACCAAGTCCACCTGTCCATACTATAACAAATAGAAAACCAGTATACGCTAGCTAGGCGTACGTTTTGTTACTACCATGATTGGAAAACCATTACTAACGCGAATACCAAAAGTATGCCCGATGTAGTTCCTGTTGTTCCTGTTGTTCCTGTTTGAGACAATATGCACCCGCCGACCCTCCAAGTCGACGAGCGGGGTTGGTCACTCCCAATAGCGCTATTCACATTTCCCCGTTGTGCAAACCCGCACATTCATGGTTCCCCCCGGGACTTCCAAAGATCGTGTAGTACACAATAGAAACCCATAGTATGACAGTAGTTACCAAATAATCGTTTTAACACATGTTTTCTCCCCCGAAATATGAAACCAGTTTAAAAGAGGGGCCGTAAACTCACCTTAAGTTGCGTTACTCCTTAACCCGAGTAAACCCAGCTGCTATGCTAGTCCCGTAAGCGGCGACCTAACATACGACAGTTACAAGTACTTAGACTAATAACCCGCAGGTTAATTAGTCCCTAGATGTCCAGACCATAACCAAGTTCGTTTGAAAACACCGTGACTGTTTAACCGACCCAAAGTACAAGACTCGACATCCCATTGGTGACCCGAGACTCCCCGTTCTATGTTTACGCTCCAAAACATACAATAACGCAAGTACACTTAACATACGTTAACGCACAACAAGTTATAGCACATAGTTCACGTATCACCGAAATACATCCAAATATATGTTACCAAGTTATTAGACATGTTACGGGGTTCCTAGCATGTTACTACATGTTAAATCGGGTCTCGGAATGCTAATTTACACTTACAGCAGCAGTACACGCGATTAGGAAAAGTCAACTAGCATTTAGGTTGGTCAACTAGCAATTAGGAGTCCTATTCGCCCCTATTATAGGCGATTAGGGGCTACTCCCCTCTATTATAGGCGATTAGGGGCTACTCCCCTGAACTTTCTAGTGATTAGGGCTAATCACCTGAACTTACTAGTGATTAGGGCTATTCCCCTGAACTTATAGGCAATTAGGGCTAATCACCTGATCTTACACAAGAGTAGACCTCTACTCGCCTATAATATGGGCGATTAGCACCCTACTCGCCTATAACATAGGCGATTAGGAATGCTACTCGCCTGTAACCTTGCTGTTCCGGTTTTTCGCGCGTTTAACACTCCAAATCAGATCCAGAACGTGTGTAACCACCCAATATCATCCCAAACACTATCCTAAACATGTTTAACCCAAAATCCTTCGTTCAACCTCGTATAATCAGTCCTGCATGCAACCAAGTAATCCAAACACCAATTCACATAGCATGCAACATCATACAAACACGCGTAATCATAACCCTAATATCCAATTACTGAGATTCCTATTATCATACTATCAATATCAATCCTGACCTAGCATGATAACCCATCAAATCATCATCAAGAATCATAAAAATCCTATCTTTCTAATCATACACACCCATAACGCACGTATATTAGTTATAATCCGATTAACAACCCTTATTGACGATTTTCAGAAAGCTTTTTCGTTTATGAACAGGTCTGGACCATTAGGGATTGATTAAAAACGTTTACAAAGTGTTATGGATGAGAATCAAACCTTAGGATTATGAAAGAATGATGGTTAGACCTTGAAACCTTGTGTTTTTGATCAAAATCGCCTTCCAGAGGTTGTTTATGTGTTTGGGGCGGTTATGGGACGACTAGGGTTGATATTAGGAAGTTTAGGAGGTTAAGCATTGTATTTATAGGCGTTTCTAGTCGTCCAGCACGTTATAGGCGAGTATGCAGCAGTTTCATGCGATTAGGGCTGCTAATCGCATGATTGTGCAGGTGATTGGGCCTAATCGCCCCTACATACACACGAGTAGGGCTCCAATCGCCCCTAAGGTCCTCTACTCGCCTCCCCTACAGGTGATTAGGCTTCCTAATCGCCTGTAGGGGTTGGTTTGGTGCGTTTTGCGCGTTAAACCCCGTTTTAACATATGTTAATGCATATTCATGTACCGACAAGTCATATAATGATTGTAAACACATAACACAAGTAAATACACATATTTACACTCGTTCACCAATTCCCGGGACTCGAGACTCGTACGTTCCGTATGCCCTGACGATCCTACCGATCGTCACCGTTTGTACACTTGGTTAAGGACCGACATCTAATGAACCTCTAGACCAACATCCAATGATCCTCTAGACTAAACCAATAGTTCCCGAACTATAACCCGACTTAACTAACCCAGTTAAGTACAATATACGCGTGACTCGCTAAGGTAGACTTTCATCTAGACAACGTTGTTAACCAGAATTTGCCGGGTGTCACAGCGAAGGAGACCACCTTCGACCAATGAATTGGGGCGAAGGAGGATTAGTATAAATACCAACCTTTGTCATTTTTCATCATTTCACAAACCCTAACCGTCCCAAAACGCTCTCAAACGATCTTAAACACTAAGGAAGGAGTTTTTGCTCTTGTTTTTCACAATCTAACCCATCTACAACATCTAAACAAGAATCCAAGGTGTGTTCATAATCCTAAATCTTTTTAAAAGCATTTTAATTCGTTTTCATCTAACCCTAATTGTCCGGATATGTTCTAAGGGTGTTTTTATGATTAAAAACCTTTTAAACATCTTTCTAAATCAAAACATGATCATTTAACATAGGTTTTCATAATGAATAACATGTGTAAATTGTGTGTTATGTGGTGTTATGTGTTGTTCACTGATTTGCTGCTATATCTATGATAGAAACATGATATAGGATTGTTGTTAATGAGGGAATATTGTTGTCTAGGGTTAGGAATGGATATAATCATATTTGGGGGTTTTATTGGATTAATACTTGATGTATGAATATTTATGATCAATAGAATGAATAGGAAAGATCGGATAATCGACAAACTGAGTATTTTAAGCTAAACATGAATCGATTTCAAAAGTTTCCAAATTGGGTAAATAATTCATGCATGAAAGTGATGTTTCCATAATCTTTACCATTTTGGGAAAGGGCTAAAACGGACGTATTATCGGGGGAAATCGGCGGGGTTTTGTAGGGATAAGTTATCCATGCTTGACTGCTGTGTTTGATGATGTTTCGGGTCGTTTTGAATGTGTTTGAAGCGTTTTTAGGAAAAATTATACAACAGGGGCGAACCTGGCCTCCTTCGACCAGTCGATGGTGCGAAGGAGGGATCCAGGGTCGAACCTGGGTTTATATTGGACGAATGTGATAAAACGGGCGAAGGAAGCATCAAACGGTCGAACGAGATGTAAAACGGGCGAAGGAGACAAAAAGGTGCGAAGGAGACTTAAAACTGACTGGTTCGACCGTTCTGATGCAGAAATGAGATTTCTGATACAAACTAAGTGTTTTATGCTTGAACCTTGCGTGTAATCTATGTGTACTTGATTAGTTAGGGTAATGGGTCACCAACGGGATGTCGGGTCGGTCTAGTGTGTTGGTTAAACATTTAAACACGTTTTAAAACATACTTGGTTACGATCTGGACAATCAGGGACTAGATAACCTTATGGTTATTAGTCGGAACACTTATGTGAACATTTTGATAGATCTCCGGTAGAGGGATTATCGAGGGCTAAACATCTTTACTTATATTTGAAGAACGCTACTTAAGGTGAGTTCACGGCCCCACTTTTACTGCTTTAACTTTTGGGGGAGAAAACATGCGCTAAACTGTTTTGGTAACATATGTCATACTATGGTTTTAACTTTATATTGCTATACGATCTTTTGGAAAGTCCCGGGGGAAACCATGAATGTGCGGGGTTGCACAACGGGGGAAATGTGGATAGATCTATTGGGCGTGACCTGCCCCACTCGTCGGCTTGGAGGGCCGGGCGGGTGCATATTGTCTCGAACAGGTACATTGGTATCATGCTGAACATACGGGCTGCTTAAACATGCTGAACATTGCTAAACGTGTCTAGTAATGGTTTCCAATCGTAGTAGTAATGAAACATACGCCTAGCTAGCGTACTTGGTAACATTGATATAGTATGGACATGGTAACGTTTTGGTAACATTTTGAATAAACCTGTGAACTCACCAGCATTATATGTTGACATCTTTTTGGCATGTTTTTCTCAGGTCGCTAAGGTAGCAATGAACAGAACTAGGCGCACGGGTCTGCATTGGCGTCTAGGCTTAGTGCACGTTTTGTAATAAAAGTATTTTGAACAACTTTTGAGATGATAGCATAGTTGATTAAATGCTACTGAAACGCTTCCGCTTATTAAATTAATGGTTATGTCTGTTTACGTTTTTCATATAGAGTTGTTTATTGTGACCGTTGACTTGGATCCTGGTTTGTCATGCGCCTCGCGGTAAAACCCCGCAAGTGGTAATTTGAGGGTGTGACAATTTATATACGTACTAAATGTTCAGAAAAACTCTGAGGTTGTTATTTTCAATGCATTTTGTCAATTCGGTTACTAATTTTGAGATTATTGGTTAATTTTTTATGTTTTATGTTTTATTTTTATAGGCATTGGATGCACCTGCATTTGCAAGATGGCTTTTTATCTATCGAATGCTTGGAGTAGTAAGGTAATGTTTTTTAAACTTTTTAGGTTTGATATTTTGTTGGTTAAATATATGTTTGACGAAATTTGGTCTTTGATGGTAATGGATGTTTTGATGTTTTATTAATTTTGTTAGGTTGGACACGAAGAGAGGCAAATGATGATGCTCAACATTTTGGAGAGCAAGCTCGCGTGTTCAAGTTTTTTTATGACGTTTTTGTGGTGTTTTCCACTAACGTAAATTTTTACATAAGTGTAAAACTGGAGGGGAGAGATGACAGAATAGCATATGTAAAAATTATAATTTTTTAATTTTTATACTGGTGTAAAGAATTCTCATACATGGGGTTACTGAACATGATATTATATTAATTTTAATAAAGGAATAAAAAACTAATATGATATTATATTAATTTTTTTCTCTCCCATGACATTTTACCCAAAATACCCCTTCATTGACTTTATCATAATAAAAAATACTTAATAAACATGTTAAGAAAAAAGCGTCCCATCAGTTGATCTCAACCATTGGATCATCAAGATCAATGGCTCAAAAGAGTTCATACGGTTCTCACAACTCACATGAGTTCTCAAACTATCACATCCCTATATATATATAGGGGAAAGTGAATATGGTGCTGTTGCACATGTAACCTTACATGTGCAACCATTCAAAACTGCGTAGTTTTGGTAAATTTCAACTAAAAATCATTTTCACAACTTAGTTTCCATGATTATCTAAGTATATATCCAAACGAAAAGCTAGTTTTTGTTTATCAAAATGATAATGGAGACTAATCGACCCAATCCCTATGAGTAGCCTTGGCCCATAGCCTTACTATTCCATGCTTCTTACATTTCTTCTCTTGATCTTTTTTTTTGTTTACAAGCGAGCAAAATCTTCAATCCTACTTCTTCATATATTGTTTTCGAAACAATCAAGGTTAATATTTTTAATTGAAATTTATCAAAACTATGTAGTTTTGATTGGTTGCACATGTAAGGTTACATGTGCAACAACTCCATATTCACTTTCCCCATATATATATGTAGGGGGAGGATAAATTGAAACACCTCTTGAGTTAAAGAAACTATAGAAACTCTATCTTATCTATCCATTTATGATGATCAATGGCTGTTGTAATTTGTGCATTTTATTGTTTTATTTAATGTTCATAAAGTAAGAATAAAGTAACATAAGGGTAGAATGGTCAAGACCACCATGTACAGAAACATCAAATCAATTGTTTCTCAATCTACTCACTTTGCTTTTCTCTGTCTCCTAATCTTTCTCTCACCTCTCTCCTCTCTCGTTTCTCCATCCTCTCTATTTATTTCTCAACCTATGTCACATTTAATAATTTTTATTTTTATTTTTATTTCTCTTTGCTCTCTCTTTATTTCTCAAACTTAATACATGTTAGAATGTTAAAATAGCCCGTATACTTTACATGTTACCTAGTGCATAATCGGTGTAATTTACAGTGTTACATGGTCCCAACTTAAATTTTGATACATGTTACAATGATACATAGTCCGTATAATTTACAATGTTACATAGGCCGTGTAATTTACATGTTACATAGTAATACTTGAATCTTGATACATGTAACAATGTTACCGTCTATATAATTTACAATGTTACCTAGTACTTAGTCCGTATAATTTACAATGTCATATGGTCCCTTCTAGTTTACATGTTACATAATCCCTACATAAAATCTTGTTTTTTTTAGTATAGGATGAAAACTACCAAATGACAAAAACATAGACTCAAAATCCATTTTTTTGGTCAGCATACCTTTTTAGTTAATAGATAAAAAATAAACAAAAGGGATTTAAAATAAATATAAAAATAACAAAAATAAAATGAGTTAAACAAAAAAATCTAAAAGCATTAAAGGCTATGGATCGGATGAGCATATTTAAAAAATGAACCACCAAAAACATACGAAGGTTTGCTTGACATCAATTTTTTTTTTTGTCAGCATACCTTTTTAGTTAATAGATAAAAAATAAACAAAAGGGTTTAAAATAAATATAAAAACAACTTAAATAAAATAGTTAAACAAAAAAAAGATGTAAAACTAACACTTGGTTCACTCACATGTTGTGAATGTTATCTAACAATAAAGCACAATTGGATAACAAGAAGATAAAACCCACGACACACAACAACTCCCTAACCGCCGCCACACCTACAAAACCTATACCCGCACACTCCTTGTTACGGTGACTTTGGTGTTGAGAGAGAAATGAGCCAACATCACCGAAAACCGTTGACTCACGACCACACATCACCGCTCAGATCCACAGATCTAACTATCAAACGAGTCGGATCTGATAAAATGTTGTCAGAATCTACCTCAACCACAACGAACACAAGTGTTTTAAAAAGGGGGTTCATTTAACCGATGTTGTAGGGAACCAATGGTGACCGATATCATCTCAATGTTGACCTTGAACGACCTTATAATTCCACACCACTTGACCTTGCATACCATGTCGCCAATTGACCTTAAAGAAGCTTGAACCAGCTGATACAAAAATGGATGTTCTCTTTTAGGTGAAAGAAGATAGATTTATGGTTTTATGAGAGAAAAAAGGATGAGGGTTTAGACTTTATAGAGAATTCAGATTAAGAAGAAATAGAGATGAAAGAGGAAATAAGAGAGATAGTGTTTTATTCTTTATTTTTGACTTTGTGTCAGGGAAATAACAATGGATGGAAAGATAAAAAATACAAGTTGCCTAAATTACCCTTTACAATATCTTTAATAAGGTTGACGTGGACACATAAGAACCATGAAATAAGTTTCTAAAGTTTCTTTAACCGGAAGGGGTTTTCTATTTATAATATATATATATATATATATATATATATATATATATATATATATATATATATATATATATATATATATATATATATAGAGGCTAAGGGGGTAGGAGAAACCTTCTAAAATGAAAAAACTCCCACAAACCCAACTAGTGGACCACAATGCTCCACATACTCCATGATTTTAATTAATTTTTTATTAAGTAAAGGTTAGTTTAGTAATTTAGCACACCTCTCTCACATATATATAATCCTTGTTTTCTCTCTCTCATTTCAAATTAGCATTTCTCTCTTCCGTCATCATCTATCCATCTATCTCTTTGTATCATTTTTTGTCTGGAAGGAAAGATCATACACCACCATTAACCCCCACCATCATCATCATCTCGAACCACCACCACGACAGCATCATCATCATCTCGAACCACCATCACCACAGCATCATCATCATCTCGAACCACCACAACATCATCATCTCGAACCAGCAAAGAATCGTACAACCAGCATCAGCACAAATCTCGAAAGGCCACCATATAAGTATTCATCAAGAAAGCCATCATCCCTGTCACCCCAACCGGTTATAACTTTTTTTTTTTAAAATTAATGTTTAATTTATAGGGTTATTTTGTATGGTTTTTTTAGGGGTTTTATTTTGAAATAATTTGTAGGGGTTAATTTGTTGAAAGTGATTATAACATAAATTTGTGTTGTTTAGAATGAATTTTCGAGGTTATAACCCCTATTTTTTTTACCCCTGTTTTTGGGTTATGGTTTTTTGTGGGTTTTGATAGTTTCAATTTTTGTGGGATTTTTTGGGGGATGCTTTTTTTTGTGGGTGTTTGGTTGGTAAATTGTTGGCAGGGATGTTTTTTCTGTTGAGCATTTTTGGTGGGTACTTTTTTTATGGTTTCAATTTGAGATATCATTGTTTCCAGAATGAAATTTCTTTGTGGGTTTTTCGTGTGTTCATTGTTTGTGCTAATTGCAGTCAAGTTCTGTTCTACGTGTGTAGCATATCTGTTTTTTGCAGTCAACTTCTGTTCTATGTTTTCTACCATATCAAATTCTGTTCTATGTTTAATGCAGACTACAAAAGTTGTCTGTGTTTTCCCTGTTACACATGTAACACTGTGTGTTTTTGCACCACGTCTGTCTATTTTTTTTCGAATGTATTAGTTTTTTTTATGTTAGCTATGTTTTTTTACAAAAAATGTCTTGTGTTGTGGGTTAGGTGGTTTAATATTTTTATTTTTTTTAAGTTGGAAATAATTGTTGTTTTTTGTGTGTTACTAGCATCTCTTATTTTTGGGTGACTTATTATATTAAACATCAAAAATGATTTTTCATTTTTTGTTTTATGTTCGTAGTATCTTGTTGTTTAGTTAGGGTGTTTTTATCGTCTATATTTTCGTATAATATTTGTGTTGTGTTAGGCTGTTTACGTGTGTAGCATATATGTTTTTTTGCAGTCAGATTCTGTTCTATGTTTTCTAGCATAATCAAATTCTGCTCTATGTTTACTGCAGACTACAAAAGTTTTGTCTGTGTTTTCCTGTTACACATGTAAAAATTGTGTGTTTTTGCACCATGTCTTTCTATTTTTTTTGGTTTTTGAATGTATGAGTTTTTTTATGTTACCTATGTCTTTTTTATAGAAAATGTCTGTTTTGTATGCCCCCTATTGTGTATTATGTATTTCTTTATAAAGAATCATTTTTTTTTTTTATAAAGACTCATTTTGTTAAGGTGTTTTATCTGTGTTTAGTTATACCATATCTGTCTTTAGTTAAGGTGTTACGTGTGTAGCATATCTTCTTTTTTTTTTTTTTTTGCAGTAAATGTGTGTTTGTGTGCAGTCAGAATGTTTTGATGTTTGCAGACTACAAAGTTTTGTATGTGTTTGTAGACAAAAATGCCTGTTTACACACGTAACACTCGAGTTTTTTTTTTTTAAACCAGATTGTTTTTTAATAGTCAAATCATGAATTCCAACCCCAGCACTCCCCCTTGGGAGGTTTTTGAGGCCCGTCAACAGCTCATCCCAATCGCACCCGAGCCACCTCAAATTGAACCGGTCATGGCATTTGGACCTGAATTACCCCCACCTGTTGAATTAGATGTACTCCCTGTTGAAGCTGAACATGAACTCCTCCCCCCTATTGCCCCGGTCATCCCGCCCCTAGAACCGGTTATACCCATAGAGCAGGCGGATAATGGGTTTGTAAGCGACGAAGATTTCGATTGGAATGCGGCATTTGATTACATTTTCCCCGAAGAATATCCGCCACCAGAAGACTATATGACACCGGAGGATGATGCGCATGATGTAGCTTACACACCTGAATGGGTTGTTGGTTACGAATCAGACGCAGGGGCTGCATATGAAGAACCATATGAACCTAAATTTAAAAAACCTGGGCTGTCGGTTACGTCTCAGGAAGGTGGGCGTATTAGGGCAGAATGGGAGGGTATAGATTATACTGAGGAACAGTGGGCTTTTTATGTCAAGTATGGTTATTGGATGCCGTCTGCTACTGTTGGTTGCAATGCAGGATGTCTGGGTTTACATATTACATATGAAGAATTGGCTTTTTATGAGAAGAATGGTTATTGGATGCCAAGGGGTGGTGTATGAATCTTTAATACTATGTTTTGGGGTTGATACAAGATGAACAATATGTTGTGTAGCTTTTTTTTTTAGTAGTATGGAAAAAATGTTGTTGGTTGATGCATCTTAACATATGATGTTGTCTTATGTTGTGAGCTTAATCTTAAAGTTATATATTATGTTTGTTATTTTTAAAAGTAGTGAATATTAAAAAGAAAAACCATATTTGCTTTTTCGTTACGGACGCAACAACTCTGGTGTTTGTACAATAAATCCAAAAAAATGGGGTAATAAATCTGATTCTGAACTGGTGCTGGAACAATTGCTATAAATCTGATTCTTACGTACGTAACAGCACTGGTGCTGGAACAATTGCCACAAGTTTGATTAAGCCATGCTTTTAAATAATAAATAAAATATGAAAACAATTGCTATAAATCTGATTCTGCACTGGTGCTGGAAACAATTGCTATAAATTAGATTGTTACGTACGTAACAACACTGGTGCTGGAACAATTGTCACAAGTCTGATTAAAGCATGCTTTTTTTAATCACTAAAAATCTGATTTTTGTAAAGAAAAAAGTGTGAGAGAGAATGTTGGAGAGAGAAGATTAGTAAGAGAAAGAGAGAGAGAGAGAGAGAGAGAGAGAGAGAGAGAGGGATGATTGATTTGACGGAGAGAGAAGAAGGTGCAAATTACCCTTCTAACCTTTTTTGTCATCTTCTATCAATATAATATTCACTTTTAATCTTGACCATTGATCAACTACAATGGATGGTGGAGATGAAGTTTACAAGGTTTCTTCAAATTGAGTGGGTTTTTATTATAACCATCCCCTATATATATATATATATATATATATATATATATATATATATATATATATATATATATATATATATATATGCTAAGTATCCTGTGAAAACCCTCTTGAGTTGTGCAAACCCATGAAAACCCTATGTAACAACATTGTTTTTTTCTAATTTTTTTAGAATAGCTTGTATACTTAATTTTATGACTTTCGGCCCAAAAAAATAAAAAAAACGCTGAATAGATTTTTTTTAAAAAAATTACGTAACACAGATGTTACATATGTAACAATGCTGACGTATGATAAAACCGAGTTTTGTGTAACACGGTGTAACAAAATAATCTATTCGGCGTTTTTTTTGATTTTTTTTGCCAAAACTAATAAAATTGAATATAAAAGCTATTCTGAAAAAATCAGGAAAAAAAAAACAAGTTTTTACATAGGGTTTTCAGGGTTTGCACAACTCAAAAGAGTTTTTATTTTAGTCAAACCTATATATATATATATATATATATATGTGTGTGTGTGTGTGTGTGTGTGTGTGTGTGTGTGTGTGTGTGATTGCCACATGTCAATACCATAATCATTCTTACCCTTCTTACAAATTAAGAAGGGTAAAAAGGATTCTGGTGTTGACATGTGGCAATCATTGAATTTACAAATTGAGGGTATTAAGGCAATTTGATAAAACACAATTTTAATACATATAATTGATATAAAACACAAAGCATCACTATGTTCGTTTACAAAGCCATATTTCAAGAGAAGTATGAGAAGGATTAAGAAATAACATGTAGACAACATGTTTTGAATTTAGAATGATGTATTTGGTTGGTTTGGCTAGAAAAACACCAAACATAACAATTTAAAACACAATACAACATATTACAGCCATGGATTTAAAACATAACTAAAACACACTGCTTAACTTTCTTCGTAAAGTGTTATAAGTTTTAAGCTTATCATACATTGCGTTGGGTTTTTAGTTGTTATGTTTGGTGTTTTTTTAGGCAAAACAATGCAAAACATCATGACAAAGTCTAAAAAATGATGCCTACATAGTAGTTCTTAATCTTTCTCACACTTCTCACAAAATATGACCTTTGTACAAGAACCTCACCATATATATATATATATATATATATATAGTTTTATAAATAAAAAAGTTAATTAATAAACGAACTAACCAATATCAAGCTTGAAAATTACACACGAGTTGAGCAAGATCTCTAGAAACAAGCCAAACTCAAGCTTGATTTCTTTGAAGTTACAAAATCCAAACTCAAAGTCTTACAAGATTGGACTTGGTTCACTTGGTTTACACCCTTCATTTGAATCAACAATTTTCTATATATGATGCTACATGGATATAAGTTAACTTATATCCATGTTAGTGGCGGACTTAAAGTATATTCAGGGGTAGCACCCGCTACCCCTCAACTTTTCCGGCATAGTTCACTTTTTTTTTATTTTTACGTTTTTTTTGTAAAACGTTACTCCTAAAATAAATTTTACGTTACCCCTAATATAACTGAGAAAATAAAAAAAAATAAGAATTAGGTCGGATTTTTGAGTTGCATGTAAGACTTGTTAACTTGCTTCTTTGATTGTTGAAGGTTCATGTAGATGAAGTTGCAGGTACGAATGAAAAAGGAAAAGATGAAAGAGAGTAGGTGAAAATGTGAGATATGAAAGAAGTGGATGAAAAACTAAAATAATAAAAACAAGTAATGTGAAACTTTTGATTGGTTGAGAGGTAGTGTGTTGAAGTAGTAAAAAGTATAAAAAAAACTTACTTTTCTGAATTATTCTTTTGTCTTTTTTCAAATGCTAATGTTTTAGAAATAACAAAAGGTAATGTTAAAACATTACTTTTTCTGATGTTTTTGTTTTTCTCCATCTCATCCTTTTCCTAATTTTTGTAGTTTCTTTTTTCGTTTTTTAATTGTTCTATTTTATTGTTATAGAGTTTAAGGGATTACACGTTAAGTTTGATTGGTATATTTTAATGTTTAAGCATGCTTTATAAGTGTTACTAAGTATGTTTTTATGTTAAAGACTTCAAGTATTAACAATATTAAAATGTTATGTACAATCAGTGTTATAGTATATTTTCTTTTAATAACAAAAGCATCACATACGTGATGGGCACACATAACCCATCGTAATTTTGGACGAAAATGCACCAGAGTGCATCACACATTTATAACCAAGGTTGCAGGTGTAGTTACATGGAGAAGAAGAATAAACATTTTTTTAATGTTAGAAAGGCATGATAGGTACTCAATACCTACAACATGTAAAAATAAAATAATGTTGTTGCTAATAATGATAATGATATGCAAAAGGATGATGATGTTGCTATAACTACAAGTCGAATATTTCTAATCTTTTGACTTCAACCATGAGGTCATATCTATAATCTATAATACATTATAAAGGAGGAGTGATGGCCAATATAGTAATTTTGTACACCATCCAACTATTACAACAACATGTACAAGTAAATCAAGCTTATATAATAAGGGTATAATTGGAACTTTTTGTACAATTAAGACACTTAAAAGGGTATGCATGTAATTTTATCTTTGATTTTTAGTTAAAAGTTAAAATTTCATTCCATTGCTACCCTTTTCCCTTTCATCTTCACAATTGAATGTAGAGAAAGCCAAGAGACACCATTTATTCTCAAGAATTGAATGAAGCTTTCATTTCCATGTCTTAAATTCTACCTTACATCCTCTTTTCATTTTCCAAAATGGCATATTTATTCTCCAAATTTTCTTCCTAACTCTCCTGATTTCGTATTGAAATGCTTCAGTAGCTATGTTTTTTTCCAGTAGTAAAGGTATATGATTATAATACTTCGGTCTTTTGTTTAGGTGGATATGTCGAAAGTCAAGATTGATGTTATGCGGCCATGGATAGCTCACAGGGTGACTGAACTTCTTGGATTTGGGGATGAAGTTCTCATTAACTTTATTTATGGTCTTTTAGAAAATAAGGTAACCTACTACTTTATACAATTTTATATCGACTTATTGCACCATAAATATACAATATAAAGTAGAAGTGTTTTTTTGTCCACTAATTATCAAATATCTTGGTTTGAAATGAGAACCATCTTTATGTGGATCAGTATTTTTAAGAGAGTGCAGCACTTGAATGAAAATACAAGAAACTATACGAGTCGTTGTATGCAAAGGTGTGGATATATTATTTAGATAACTACAACTCGCATCATGAGATTGTTATTTATGGTTTATCTCATTACTATGTTTACATTGCATACTAATTTTTAGCCTTTGAATAGCCCAAACAGATTCATACGAGTTGTTTTTAATTAAATGATTATGTTACTTTTTTTGTGTATATGTCAATACCTTGGGCAACAAATGACTTAATTGTTTGACCAAAAGCACATTTGAATCATTTTCACTAAGCTGATGTGTGATTTTAAAGAGTTAAATTAATTAACTAATGATCAGTCAATTAGGCTTCTATTTGTATAGTATTCGATAGTCAAATTCTTTTATAAATCCCAACCTTAATGTTTTTTTATTGTTAAGAAATTGCAGGTATTAAACGTATGGGTGGAGAGATAACAGTATTATCCATAAGATCTTCAAATTGATGATTTAAAACATATTACCCTCATGGAGGAAGTGTTTGAGAGGCCGGATTTTTGGATAGAGAGGGAGGAGTGGTAGTGGTGGCCATTGTTTTGTTTAATTGACCAAACTATTGAACTATTGTATTCATTGCTTTATTAGATACAAAAATCAATATTTAAAAAGGTAATAAAGTTGCATATTGAAAAATAAAGGGGCAAATAAAATCCTTTTAGTATGAAAATTCATTGATGGTATAGAATTGTTTGTTTGGTGTTTGTATGTAATTGAGATACATATCTATGTGTTTTATTGATTAACATTGTTATTTATTCCGTCATTTTTTTTTAAAAACATGGTTAGTGTGATTAGCAAGATCCTTTTGAGTCATTGTAATCAATAAGGATGTGAGCACAAATTTGAAGCTACAGTGTCTATGGCATTTGTAGTTGTGTGCTGTTAGTATTAAATAAAGTGCTAATGTAAATTAGCTACTGATTGGTTGGCAATTACCCGAAACATATGGAGAAATAGATTTGACCAAAGTTGAATAATGATTGCAAACAAAATGATATAATAGATCAGTAAATAGATTGCTTATATAACTACATTTAGGGGCAACAATTATTGACACGGCCCGAAAACCGACCCGAACCCGACACGAAAAAAAATATTTGGGTCAAGTAACACGACCCGTTTAAAAAAGGGGTTGGGATCGGATCGACCCGTATTAAAAATGGGTCGGGTTCGGATCGACCCGTATTAAAAATGGGTCGGGTTCGGGTTGACGCATATATAAAATGTGTTGACCGTTAACCCGTTTAAGGATTTAGAAAAAAATCTATTATATTTTTGTTTTTCTTTTTTCATTTATATTTACATGGTTAGTTATAATTGTCCTATTTTTGGCACACTATAATATTTATTTGTCACACTTATATACTCACCAATAAACATTTTATTGATAACCTGCTTACAACCCAACAACCCGCTTATAACTCATGAATATGTATTACTCATTTAAAAAATATGGGTTAAACGGGTCATCTTCGAGTTGACCCGGATTTCATGTGGGTCGGGTTAGGGTTGAAAATTTTGACACGAATAATAATATGGGTCGGGTTCGGGTTGCAAATTTCAACCCATCAACCCGCAACCCGTAAACCCGACAACCCATCAACCCGAAACGATTGACACCCTAATGTCTACATTTGATATAAGTTGGGCACCCGCTGCATCGCGCGGGCATTCCTACTAGTCTTGATAAAGTAAAAGAAGTTGACCTAATGGCTCAATTCAAGCTTTCAAAAAGTGAACATGAGAAATTTATTAGGTATGTGCTTAACTTTATTTATTATCGTATTTTTAATTTTGTTTTATTCACATTATTTGAAACTACGGTTAAAAAACATTTCTTTAAACGTTACCCCTGAAAATGTTTTCTAGATTCGCCACTGATCCATATAATCTTGTTACAATTTAATACACTACTTTCATCTGGTATATCTTATATAGTATTATTGTATTTTTAAGTGATTATTTTACACCACCAATCTATAAACTTTTCGTTTCCATACATGCATACTTTGTAAATAACTTCAACTAATCTTGTTATAGTTTAATACACTACTTTCATCTAGGCTATTGCGATATTCAAATCCGTAAAAAATTGGCCATATGCAACACGGAAATGGTCTATTTCCTAGAACTTAGTATCCACAAATCATGTTACGAGTATGTGAAATGATGAAAGTAACTATTTTGGACACAAGTTGTAATTTTTACTGGTTAATATTGGAAGAAAAATAGAGCATGCACGGTATCAAACAATGTTTCATAAGGAAAGCCAAGAAAATATACATCATATTCATTCTAAATGCTTATCTAGGTATAAATTCAGACATTGAAACTTCATTTACTGATTCAAAAAATTTAGCATTCTCTATTTTCATTGAAGAGCTGAAAAACGCAGGCTCTGATGGTACAGGAAGTGTGACGGAGAAGCTATGCAGCATATGCACAACAAAAGCCATGGTTGGCCTACTATTGACATTTTCTTGAACACATAATAATCCAACGTGGGTAGTTCTAATGACGTCACGTAAACTGGGCCCCGTCTTCAATGCTGGATCTATGATATCTGATATTGTACCATTCCGCCAACTTTTCCATGTCTAGTTAAATGATAATAACTTTGTTATGGAGATACATACAAATAATAAAAAGTAATTTTGCAAGGGAATATATTCACACAAATAATATATGTTGTTTCAATTAAGGTGGGAAAAATGATATGATGCTTACAAAGCTAAGAAGATCTTCTAAACTCTCTTCATGCTCAAAAGATTGGTTCTCTTTACCGGTTATCATCTCTAGTATCAACACTCCAAAGCTAAAGACGTCTGATTTTACTGAGAAATGTCCATGTCGGAGATATTCGGGTGCCATATAACCACTATATTAGTGCATAGATCACGAAGAGTTAGTACTCGCAAAAACATTTGGACACAAAAAGGTAATGAGTATATTTTCTATCAACACATAGACCTTATTTCAGAGGCAAAGTAACAAAAAAAGAGTGGTATGTCGTTCAAGACGTATATTTGAAACTCTATACGGTCTTGTTATGAATTAGAATTAAAGGAAGACTTACTATGTTCCAACAACTCGACTCGTGTCTCCTCGAGTTTCCTCGGGTTTAAACAATCGTGCCATACCAAAGTCAGCAATTTTAGGGTTCATTTCTGCATCTAGAAGAACATTACTCGCCTTCATATCACGATGAATTATTGTTAGACGAGAATCTTCATGAAGGTATAATAATCCCTTCGCAATACCCTTGATGATATTGTATCGTGTTTCCCAACCAAGAAGCGTCCGTTTAGTTGGGTCTGCAAACACCATCATTAAATGGGAATTAGTGTATATTTTAACAATTGTGATTTGTTCAAACATCATTATTGGTATCTATATTGGCCAAATTTCTTGCTAAAATAAACCTTGCCCACAACATGTGCAATGTTTAGATATGTATGAGTTTTTCTTGCGATGCAATTTATTTGGGACTCGAAAAAGGTGTCATCTTTAAGAACATACCAAATATAAATTGATCAAGACTTGCATTTGGCAAGAACTCATAAATGAGAAGTCGTTCCTTGCCTTCTATGCTGAAGCCAAGCAGCTTAACCAAATTACGATGTTGAAGCTTCAAAACTAGTAAGACCTCATTCGTGAATTCTATGTCACCTTGTTGAGAATTCCTTGCTAGCCTCTTTACTGCTATTTCAGTCCCGTCTACAAGCTTACCCTAAATATCATATGATAATTTACATATATGATATGTTAGTGTTTAACTAATATTAACATTCTGAATATAAGCACATACTAAGCACTACCAATTTGTCCATAAACTCCATACCTTGTAAACAACTCCAAATCCACCTTTTCCAAGCTTATTGTCTTCAGAAAAGTCATTAGTTGCTGCTTTGATTGTACTAAAGTTGTACTGCAATGATTCAGTAGAGCCAATGCCCATAGTTTCAGCTAGCAGAGAAAAGTTGAATTAGAAGTTTCTTTGCCACATATTGTTTTTCTTAATTTTATTACTATAACTCAAACATATTGATGTGTTATGTTGTTTAATAAAAAAACGCTAGCTTTTAGCAACAATATACGGATGTTACATAAAATATACATAATTACGCTTTCTCTCAAGTCAAAAATATAAATTTTAAGATGTAGAGACCGAACTTACTTTGAATACTTTCGTAAGGGGACGGCAATGAAGCTTTTTGCCTTCTCTTATTCTTAAATCTCATATAGATACACAATGAAGTAATTATTACTACAACAATTGTCACAGTAACGATTACTATTATGACAATTCGTGTTGTGTGTTCCTTTTCACCTGTAACAATAGCCATTGCTTATAGTTTGAACGTTTTAAGAGCAAAAATCATTTTTAAGATATGTAACCAAGTAGAAAATGCCCCTATAAAATATATTCACTTATGTGAGCATGACGAGGACTTCTCTATTCTGACATTATCCTAAAATCTACCCGCTTAGTGCCTTTTGACCTAGCTATCTACATGAACATGGTATTCAAAGCTAAACTAAATATTAGTATAGGGGTTATTTAGTCATTAGTATAAAGTTATGTTTATGGGTCAATATGTTAAGTTGTAAATATGTAAGGATTGACCATCCTAAAATCTACCCACTTAGTGCCTTTTGACCTAGCTATCTACGCGAACATGGTATTCAAAGCTAAACTAAATATTAGTATAAGGGTTATTTAGTCATTAGTATAAAGTTATAATTATGGGTCAATATGTCAAGTTGTAAATATATAAGGATTGATAATGTCAAGATGAGACCTAAACCTAATTAATAGACAAGATGGTTAGATGGGTCGACAGAAGGGACCATGTGTCGATGGGTAAAGTTATGTTTAGAGTTAACTACACAGATAGTCCTTAGAGTTTACAGAAAGTAACATCTTAAAGTACTAACTTATTTTTTTAACATGTAAAGGGTTTATGGTTTCAGTTTTGTAACAAGTTGGGGTACTGAGGCCAACTTTGTTAGTTTTTATAGTTAAGTTTTGATAAAATGTCTACAATGCCCTATAGTAACTAGATGAGCTACTCTTTTAATGAACTCTAATTGATTATAAGGTTTTAATAATGTTAATAGATAATTCTCATTTCAATAAATTGGAAAAATTATCCTTGTAGTAAAATGAAATTAATTACAAGAACTGACCCTCTAGATATTATTGGACATTTTAGTCATTTGATCAAAACTTTACTAGAAAAATTAACGGAGTTAGCCTTAGTACCTCAACATGTTACAAAACTAAAACCATAAACCCTTAACATGTTAAAGAAAATATAAGTTAGTACTCTAAGATATTACTATCTATAAACCATAAGGACTGTCTGTGTAGATAACACAATGGTTAGAAGGGTCGGCATAAGGTACATGTCGATCAGGAGAATTGGTGCAAAAACGCCAAGCGGTAGGTTTGTGTCGCAACGATTCATCAAGGGACGCGGTGTTTAGAGGTGTCAATTCACTTGTATATTTAGGGTTCATGTAATCAAACTATTGTATCCAGAAATCATAGTTTCAATTTATATATTTCTTGTCCTTTCAATTCCTTCTTGATTTACCAACATATGATATTATCCTAACTATATAGCTTAATTAGATTTTTTTTCAAATCTTATTGATAATTCTAAAATCTACATATTCCTTTTTTAGTGGAAATTGAATATGCACCACACTTTGTGCTACTAGAACAAAGTGGTCCAAGTAGTCATGGTGGTGGTCAATAATAATGAACATATGATGACAATTCCTTAATAAAACAAGCAAGCATAGCAACTTATCACGAACTTATGGTCCCATACGTATTCTAAAATTCAGAAATTAGAAAGTCTAAAATTTACTTTGACTTTTCATTGCCAAAAATTTTCATACTTTAAACTTGCTTTGGTTGTCAAAACCTGATTGACAAATTTTAATTACATGTAGATATAGATTATCACACCCTCTTAAAAGTAGCAATATCATCTTCAAATTGCCATGTTTTGAAATAAAAATAACAACAAAAATAGAGTGAACTGAATTTCTTTTTATTTTAACAAACTTTCAGACGGTGTCCTTTAACTAAAAAAACGTAATGTTTTAGTTTCTATGCATGTTCGGTTTCTTTTTGCCATAGCCCTATTAATTAATAAAGTGAATTAATAAATTTAAATATGACCTTATGCAAGGCAACGAACGTACAACACATACCTGGTGGAGATGGTGAGGGGATGTCATGAGTAGTCCGATTGTAAAAGTTATATATCTCATACCTAAAATTACAAGTAGATTGAAGAATTCTCCCGCCAACTCTCTCATAAAGATTTAGATTTGGTATCCGATCAATTGCTTCCTTCAAACAATCATTACATACTTGCTCCGATAAGTCTGGAGTACACTGCACAAGACCATAGATCGTTGATGGCCCCGGGCCAGGAATGTTCCCTGTGGCGAACTTCAGTAGCGGACCGCCAGCCGCAGCCTTACCTATCAACCTGTCCATCAACTCTCTAAGAGCCCTATTGAACCCAACAACATCAATAGTATTATCGTCGTTAGGCAAAGGCACATCATCCTTGTTTCGAGTACCGTTGGTGTATTTCAAAAAGCAACCATTGTAATATCCTATTGCTTCTATTTGGTTGGGGCAAAGTTCTCTCAACTTAATTATGGAGTCATTAAGACAGGTTGTGCATAAAGCAGGTTCAAGATCACCACGACAAAGAGCGAACGAGATGGCTTTATCGCTGCGTTGGCCGATAGTGAAGTTGTAGTAGCCGAAGCCGGAGTTGGTGGTGGGGAGGACGGAGAGGGCGGTGTCGAGGTTTCTTTGGTATGGGCTGTTTATGGTGTAGTTGGCGGTGTTTTGACATATGTGGTGGAAGAAAGGTGGTGGTTGTGCTAAGGAGGTGGTGATTAAATATATGAAAGTGAAAGAGAAGTAGAAGAGATGTTTTATTATTGCGAGTATGAACATGTTTTGTCTTGTGGGATGAAGAAGGGGATGTGAAATTTAAAGAGTTCAGGGTTGGACAGGATGATGCAATAGGAACATGGAAGCTTCTATATTAACATTTGAGAGCCCAAGAGCGGATAAGACTAGGTTAAAATCGCTTGGCGCTCAGTCAGATTATGTTCGTTTGGTTTTTCGCTCAGTTGTAAACACCCTGATCGGCTCGGTTAGGTTTGTAAATAAGCCAAGCATGAGCAAAAGTCAATCTGGCTCGGCTCGGCCCGGTTGGCTCGATTTAAATTTTATTAATTTATTATATATAGGTATACACACACAAAGTACAATGATAACTTAACACTAAGTTTAATAGTAAAACCCCAAGTCGTGAAGTGACAGTCTTGAGTTCTTCCGCTTATTAGTCATTCTTTATAAATCGTCTCCCGTTATCACCCTACGCCACGATGCAAGAATTGTTCTCTGTAGTATGCTCATCGCCTCAATAACTTCAACCCGAGCCTCTTTCTTGATAGTCAGACCTTATGTTTAGTGTCATCCTCTGAAAGTGCATCATATATTGTCATTTTTGTGTAAATTCAGTGGTATGTTTACTAATTTAAAATTAAAGAATAAAACCTTTTCCCATAATTTTACATTGGTTCGAGTTCAGGAAGTCCTAGCTCGAGCATAATAAACAAGCTTCACAAGTATACCAAGTCAAGTTATAAAGCTTAAATGCTTGAATCAAGCTCTTATCAAGCATGTCAAACAGTGATCGAAGGTTGTGATACAATGTGGATTCAGTAAATATGTAGTTAATATTATTAATAGATTAGACGTTTGACTTTGTATTTATAGAATATGTTTATCATTAATTTTGTATTCATCTCTTCCCTAAAATAGGGAATGTATTTTGTGTATATATTGGTTATCTAATGAAATAGAAATCAAACATTGAACCATACAATTCTACATGGTATCAAGTGCCTAACCCTAGTCTCATTTCCCTTTCCTCTTGCTGTCACCTTCCTTCGATATTCATTCCCTACGATCGCATTTTCTTTTTGCCGATCATGTCTTCCTCTCCCATACACCCTGCTGTCACAGTCTCAAACATTAAAAACTTCATTCCTATAATCCTTGACCGCCAAACCGAACACTACAACACCTGGGCCGAACTCTTCACCATTCACTGCAAGGCTTATGAAGTCTACCATCACCTGCTACCCCGTCCTCTCGCACAATCCTCCTCTGCGGCCGAAAAAGCCAAAGAGACACCCACCCCACATGATTCCTGGGAATGCATAGACGCCATTGTTTTACAATGGATATATGGTACTATCACCCAGGATCTTGTTCACACCATCATGGTCACCAATACTAGTGCCTATGGTGCTTGGTGTCGTCTCAAGAAACTGTTTCTAGATAACCAAGCAGCCCGTCTCATATCCATCCAAAATAAAAATTTTAACTGCCGCCTAGAACAATTTTCCAATATCTCATCCTTTTGCCAACACATGAAACTCCTATTTGACCAACTCAAAAGCCTTGACTCTCCTAATATTGAAAACCAACTTGTGCTCCAAATCCTAACCGGCTTGACCGAACCTTTTGAAAGCATATCACTCATCCTACAAAACACCCAACCTTTACCTGATTTTTACACCGTTAGGTCAAAACTGTGCCAGGTCGAAGACACAAAAACTGACCAAGCCAAACTTGCTGCCCAAGCCTCTGGTACTGCCCTTAACACCATCGCCGAAAATCCTACACCCAAACCCCAAGACAACAGTGCACCTCCATCCGACTCCTACCAAAACCAACCTGACAACTACCGTAACCGTACCCGTGGCTGAGGTCGGGGATGCGACCGGCAATCCTACGGCCGTGGCCGATACCAACAGCCCACCTATTACCCAGCCCAGTATTGGCCCATCCCCTGGCCCAATCAGCAGCCGACCTGGCCCAATCCACCGCCAAACCCCTATCCTCCCTCACCTTGGGCCCAATGGCCTACACCACCTTGTCCTTACCCCTCCACTCCCTACGGTCAGCCCACTCCACATAACCAGCCCAATAACAAACCCACCGCCCCATCAGCCTTCTCTGCACCCGGCCTGCTAGGCCCAAAGCCCTCCACATCCGCCTCGGCCCACGCCCACAACACCAACTACTCCCCTACCGACATTGCACATGCCCTCTACAACTTGGCACTTCACCACAATGATCTTTCTTGGACCATGGACATCGGCGCGCCAGGTACGATGTCTCCTCAATTTGATAAGTTCTCGTCTATTTTTAATTCTGACATTATTCGTAACATTATTGTTGGCAATGGTAAAACCATTTCGGTTTTAGGAGAAGGCAACATTACCTTACCACCACCATTCCCACCATTTAAACTAAATAATGTCCTATATGCACCCAATCTTGTTAAAAACCTTATTTCTGTCCGTCGTTTTACCACTGATAATCAACTAACTGTTGAATTTGACCCATATGGTTTTACTGTGAAGGACCTAAAGACCAAGAGACCTATCCTACGGTGCAATAGCTTGGGGGATCTCTACACTCTCAGCCCGTCCAACATCACCAATCTCACTACTGCCTCTACCTATGCTGCCCTCACTCAAGATATTTGGCATCAACGGCTCGGTCACCCTGGCCCAGCTATTTTGCAAAGTTTAAAAACTTCTAGTTTAATTTCTTGTGGTGCTTTGTATAATAAAACTTGCAGTGCTTGTATTTTTGGAAAACATACTAGACTTCCTTTTATTAATTCTAATACAAGTACGTTTATGCCATTTGATCTTGTACACAGTGATGTTTGGACCTCCCCTATTATGTCCAACGGGGGCCACAGATACTAAGTTTTATTTTTAGATGACTTTACCAACTTCCTTTGGACCTACCCTATAGCCCATAAATCAGATGTTTTTGCCATGTTTACCAAATTCACCAACTTTGTCCAAACCCAGTTTAATACCAAAATTAAACAACTACAATGTGATAACGGACGTGAATATGCCAACAAACAATTTCATAATTTTTGTAACCAAAATGGCATGCACTTTCATTTTTCTTGTCCCCACACTTCATCCCAAAATGGTAAAGCGGAACGCAAAATCCGCACCATCAACAACCTAATGCGCACCATTCTCGCCCACTCCTCAACCCCCAACACCTACTGGCACCATGCTCTAGAAACCAGCACCTACCTATTAAACATCATCCCCAGCAAAATACACAAATTCCAAACCCCCACTCAACGCCTATACAAATGCCTACCATCCTACGACCATTTGCGTGTGTTTGGTTACATTTGTTACCCACTCATACCTCACACCACCATACACAAACTAGCCTACCGGTCCTACCCCTGCGTGTTTCTTGGATACCCATCCAACCACCACGGATATAAATGCCTTGACCTTAAAACCCGCACCATCACCATTAACCGACACGTCATTTTTGACGAAACTATCTTTCCCTTTGCCAAACATCATAAATCAACATCTACCACCTACTCCTTCCTAGATGATCCCATTCACCCATCCATCTTATTTCGCCCACCTGTTCCGAATACTATCCCTAACCCATCGCCGGCTCATTCCCAACCAACCACAACAAGCCCATCAGACCACTCCACTTCCCCTTCACCTCCTACATCTCCATCGGCCCACATCCCTCAACCATCCCCACAATCCACTCACACTCCAGCCCACACCACACCTATCTCGTCCCTTGGCCCACAAAACACCAATCCAAAAAACACCAATCCACTACTTCCTAACCAACAGCCCGCCAACCAACTTAACCAACCCACTACCCCATCGATTTCCGGCCCGAGCTACACCTCAGCCACATTAGGTCCTATACCGAACCCTCCTCCACCACCAGCCACCCGTGCCATGACCACCCGTGCCATGTCTGGCATCTCTAAACCCAAACAAATCTTTAACCTCTCCGCCACCACTATAAAACCTGTTCCCAAAAATCCCATTGATGCCTTGTCTAACCCGGAGTGGCAAAACGCATGCAAAACGAATTTAATGCCTTAATTAAAAACAAGACTTGGGAACTTGTCCCGAGGACCCCTGACATGCATGTTATTCGTAGCATGTGGCTGTTTCGCCATAAATACAGGTCTGATGGCACTCTCAAAAGATACAAGGCTAGGTTGGTATGTGATGGTAGAAATCAGGAGGTTGGTATTGACTACGGCGAGACTTTTAGTCCGGTTGTTAAACCGGCTACTATTCGGATAGTTTTGACTTTAGCATTATCACAGTCTTGGCCTATCCATCAACTAGACGTTGCCAACGCTTTTCTTCATGGTAACCTGTCTGAGACCGTTTACATGTACCAGCCGGTTACATGTACCAGCCCGTGGGATTCTGTCACAGAGATTTCCCTGACCATGTCTGTCTTCTTAAGAAGTCTCTTTATGGTCTTAAGCAGGCTTCGAGGGCTTGGTACCAACGTTTCACTGATTATGTCACATCTATAGGTTTTCTCCAAAGTAAATGTGATAATTCTCTATTTACATATCATCACGGGGGTGACGGTGCATACTTATTGATATATGTTGATGACATCATTCTTACCACTTCATCTGATTCTTTAAGGATGACTCTCATGGGCAGCCTCGCGGCTGAATTTGCTATGAATGATCTGGGATCGCTCAGTTATTTTTTGGGCATCTCTGTTACCCGCTTTGGTAGCACCATGTTTCTCTCACAACAATCATATGCTCTTGATATTGTTAGTCATGCAGGTATGGAGAATTGTAACCCGGTGGCAACTCCGGTGGACTCAAAACCGAAACTTAGTGCCACTTCCAGTGCTCCGTTTGATAACCCAACCTTATACAAAAGTCTGGCTGGTGCTCTTCAATACCTCACTTTTACTAGACGAGACATCAGTTACGCAGTTCAACAGATATGCATTCACATGCATAATCCGACGACTGATCATTGGAACGCTTTGAAGCATATTATTCGGTATATTCGGGGCACGACATCATACAGTCTCACTTTATCTTCTTGTTTTAATATTTCACTCCGAGCCTATACTGATGCCGATTGGGCAGGATGTCCGGACACACGTCGTTCAACATCAGGCTATTGTGTTTACATGGGTTCGAATCTTCTCTCCTGGTCCTCCAAGCGTCAATCTACTATTTCTCGATCCAGCGCCGAAGCCGAATATCGTGCAGTTGCTAATGTCGTTGCAGAAATCTGTTGGATTCGCAATTTGCTTCTCGAATTGCGCAGGCCTGTTTCATCGGCCACATTGGTTTATTGTGATAACATCAGTGCCATCTATTTGTCCACCAATCCTGTCCAGCATCAACGCTCCAAGCACATTGAGATTGACATACATTTTGTGCGTGAACATGTACAACGTGGCACCATTCGGATTCTTCATACACCGACTCGCCTTCAGATTGCTGACATCTTTACAAAGGGTCTATCACGAGTGCTATTTGATGACTTCCGCTCCAGTCTCAACATCCGTTCACTTCCTGCTTCGACTGCGGGGGTGTAATAGATTAGACGTTTGACTTTGTATATAGGGCATAAAGGGCCCTTGTAGAGTTTAGTTTTCTTTCACTGATTTTAACCAATCATGCAATGCCACATCACTTCACTGATTTACTTCACTGAAACACTTTTTTGTAGGCAACACTCCACTGATTATTTCATTATATTTCATTTAAAATTGAGAAAACTAACCGTTGTACAGTCAGACGGTAATTAATTTTGTTACCGTTACATTTAAACCGTTGCAACCATTGGAATCTGTACCGTTACGGTTTGGTCTATAAAAACACCTTAATCCAACACAACAAAATCACACAAAAACCCGGTTATACTTTAATCGTTTCGTAAAAATAGACCCGTGGAATGCAAATGAGGATATCGCATTAACGAGGGCCTACCTCGTAGTGAGAAACACATGGGTTCATGAAGTCGATACCCCAATTTCGTTTTGGCCGAGTGTCGGGGATATTCAATAATTTAACCGGCACAAATGACCGCTCCAAGGATTCGATCGTTCGTAGGTGGTTTCTTCTCTGGTCCAGGTGTCTCCATTGGAACGTCCTTTATGAAGCCACGATGGAGAGGCACCCTAATATTCAAGAAGACATTGCAATCCAACTCACTCGTGGCAGCTACTACCGTGAACAAATGACCAACTTCACCCATTTTGCGTCATGGCGATTGTTGCGAGATATAATTAATAATTAATGTTTACGGTTGTTTAATGTTTATTTTGTAATGGTGTTTAAATTTTTAATGAAAGTTCACCGTGTTTATTATGTGAAAGTATGATTTGTATAGGGGTAAAACATAAACCAAGGTCAAAATGTAAACGGTCAAAAATAAAACACGGTCAAAATATCACGGTCAAAGGTGAAGGTAAAACGTGGCATATTATCATTCATCAAGAAAAAGACCGTTTCTTTGTACCAGCACGGTAACAACAACCAGAAAACGGTCCACGTGAACCCTACCAGCACATGTGGCGGTGGTGTTACCGTGCTGGTAAAGACGTACTCATGCCCAATTCTGGTAGCGCCACGTCCCTCCTTATAGAATATGTTTATCATTAATTTTGGATTGACCTCTTCCCTAAAATAGGGAATGTATTTTGTATACATATTGGTTATCTAATGAAATAGAAATCAAGCATTGAACCATACAATTCTACAATTATTATGAGGGCTAGAAAGTGTCCCAATATAAAACATCCTTTGGTCTATCTAGAGTTGGGACCCATGAAATATAAAAAAAATGTTGTAAACAAGCGGAACATTAAGACCAGTGGTAATAGGTTGTTTGACTGCCTTAAGACCCAATTTTCATTATCTCAAGCCCTCTATTACATTTTTTTTTTTTTTTGGATACAAATTCATGATATAACCAATTTTTATTAATACATAAACGTGAAAATTACATCAAGATAGCGGGCAGGCGGGCAACAAGCTGCGTCACAACCCCTTTCTGGACAGCAAACCCTAACCTACTAAAAACAAACCCATGCCCCCGGAGTCGAGGCACTGCTATGAATAACCCGTTGGACTCTGGTCAGGAAACGGATGGCTTCCGGTGCCAGGGAACCAAAGGTATCAAATGTCAGGGGTACGAAAACGTGTTGGTTCTCCTCACAGGCTTTAGTATGCTTCTCAACTTTCTTTGCCTCTGCTTTCCGCACTGCTTGCCCTGCTACAAACCCACTATCCCTCAAACCAACCAGGGGAGATACACCTGTTAGGTCGACACAAGCGTGTTTTCCCCCGGCCCACCCAAAGACAAGCAGGTCTGCTGGACGTAGGGTGGATCTCCCTTCTGCGAGGTCCGAGAGGAAATTCACAGGAGCCTCCTTCTTGCCTGAGGTCTCAGCCCTTCTTAAAATGTCCCAAAGAACGTCCCGGCCCCAGTCATGCCTATATTTGAAACCAGGCAACTCCTTACAGTGAACCGCGTGTTCCCCGTATTTGTCCAAGCATGCCTTACGGCAAATCGGACAGACTTCATCTTCATTAGATTTTGATGGTTTTTATAAAACTTAGTGATTTAATTGATTAAATTCATGAATTTTGGATTTCATTAATTTTACGCTTTATTTAAATTTTAATCATAATTCTTGAAAGTAAAATGCACGAATGGACCATTTGATTTTCCAAAATTTTAAATGGTCCCAATGTTTAAATAAGTGTAAAAGCTTAATTTTTGGTGTTATATGAAGAATCTTCACACCTTCTTTCATATCATCAAGTTGGACCTAAAAGTCAAGTTGGACAGCCATGTCGCCATTCAAGATCACATTTAACCAGAAACTTCACATTATGTGTCCACATAACGAAGGGGAACAAAGAAACTTCAGATTTCAGCCAAATTATAGGTCAAAGTTAGTAGCAATTCAAATCAAACTATCTTAGTGAGATTAAAACACATGCAAATTTTTGGTAAGTCCACTTAAATTCTACAATCCTTAATTTTATGTTAAGAAGTTTAGGGTATGGTAGAGAGTTTTTAGAAGCTTATGGGTATGTTCGGCAAAATTAGCTGATGGCTGATAACGGGTAGCTGTAGTTTTTTAAATATATTTTGGTATTTAGCAAATAGTGAGAGTTTTAATAAAATGTATACAATGACCAAAATGGCTGTAAAACCCCAAAAATGTTAAAGTAATAATAGTATGGTAAAAACTAATATATATGTAAGTATGAGTATATATGTATGCGTGAATATATGTGTATGTATATGTGTGTACCCCTAGTTGTAAGTAGTGCATTGGTAGTTGTACATTAAACAAAAAATAAAATTAACCAAGTTAGTTACTTGGTTAAATTGGTGGAAGCTTAGTTGGTAAAAGGGAGGGATTAGCCATGGACCAACACCCATCTTAAGGGGTTGGTTTTGGAAGATCTAGAATTGTCAATTAAGTTAAGGGGGTAGAAAGAAAAATGGTAGTTTGGAAAGAAAAAAAATAGAAAACGCAGAGAAGAGGGGAAGGGGGCGACCAAAAAGGGGCTCTCTAATTCAGCTCTCTATAACTACAAATTGGAGTAGAAAATCACCCCTAATTCCATGCATGTTCTTGGATTTATAGCCATCTATTGGTGCTAATCTTATTGGTAAGTTGAAGAATCAATTTTAGTAGAGTTGGAAGTGGTATGGTGGGATTTCATAATCATACTATGATAATTGCTTCATTGTAGCTTAGGAAACATGATTACTATGCTTGGTAGTGTAAAGTTGATGTAATTGTATGTTGAATTGGGTGTATTGGGGCTGAATTGAGAATTATTAAGTGGGTGTTTGGAATAAAGGTTCCTGTTGACTTTTAAAAGTCAAACAGGACCTTAATACCATGATCGTTCAATTGATCATGCATTGTTCTTAGAAAATTTTTGTAGATTGTAAATGTTAATGTAGAAAAAGAGGATTGTGCACCCTAGAATTTTATAATGACTTGAATGAATGTGAATGTACACCAAGTGTTTGATAAATTGCCCGACACTTTAGAATAGGTGAAATTGTAAGAAATGAATGTTAAACATGATGGTAGTGTATGTAACTATGAAATCATGTTAGTTTATCATCCTTAAACCAAGAATGTTAATGGGCGAAAGTATGAGAACTCAAGTATGGATTTCCTTCACTATGTAGGTGTGAAGGTTGAAGGTTCAAGTAGTCAAAAGGAGCAAGGTGCACACGACAAAGGTAAGTTGGTTACTCCCAACTATTTATTGTGATAAATATATTAGACATGATTGTTATGTTATGATACTTGTTGTGGGTTGATATAATGGAATGTAAGTAGTATGAAGTGTCCTTAGTGGCTACAAAAGGATGCATAAATAGTGGAATGTTATGAAATGGTAGGAATACCCTTAACGGGCCATGAAGGTAAAATAGTGGAATGTGTGGTATGAAATGGTAGAAATACCCTTAACGGGTCAAGAAGGTATAATAGTGGAATGTATGGTATGAAATGGTGGAAATACCCTTAACGGGTCACAAGGGAGGATGGAAGGATGCATCATGGTTTAATAGGTTGTTTTAATGTCTTATGAACTAGATGTTGATATTTCTCTTAGTATGCTAAATGTTTGCTTGTTGTGTTAGTGATAGGTAAAGCTCATAAATGAAGATCAAGTCTCGGGAAAGTCGAATTTTGCACGCTCAAGTTCCAATGGGTTGGATACCATGGTAGTGTTAGGATCTTTTGAGTCATAACAAACAATCTGTTAAATTTTGTACATGGTTGAAAATATGGGTCAAAGATTCTCATGGTAGCCAACTTAGTCATGTCCTTTTGTAAACTTAATGAATGTTGACAAGGTTGCTTATGTATCTTGTTTGGTTAGGACATTATGGATGCTTATATATATATATATATATATATATGTTTTAAAAAAAAAGCGAGTCTTACAAATTGGTATCAGAGCCAAGGTTTGAGTGAATCAAGCATGTTAGGTACTTGAACTCAAACCGGAAGCTCGTAGGGGCGTGCATTCGATCCGAGTCTTGATCACGGTATGTTGGGGAATGGTGGGGTGAAAGATTAGTGGATGAGCTCCTAATGTGTTGGGAATATTTGATTGCAAATGATATAAAAGAATGTAAGGTGGAAAGGAGGAATTAGGGGCTGCAAAATGGAAGAAAATAAAACAAATGTGCAAAAGCTACCGTAACTTACGGTAGCTACCGTAAGTTACGGTGGCCTTCATTTGTGATACGGTGGATCCCTTCTGCCTTACAGTGGAACTGAGGCATTCAAGGGCTACCGTAACTTACGGTGGCCACCGTAAGTTACGGTAGACCCTTGAAATTTTTGTTTGTTTCTTCTCTCCTACTTAGGTTATTATATATCATTATGTGGGAATGTAATGAAGGTATAAAAGCATGTGAAAGTATGGAATTACAATCCTAGTATGTATTTTGTAGAGATTGTGGTAACCCAAGTATTAGGAGTAGAAATTTTAGAAAGTATAGATAATGATTGTTAATGTTTCAGAAACATGGTTGAAGAAGGTGATACCTCTGCTACGGAGCATGAGCACCAAGAAAAGATAAGAGAGTTGATTTCCCTGGAGATGGGTACGACATGGACTGTTAACCTCGCCAAGATAACACAAGAAATGGAAGCGAATGTAATGGGGGTAATGGAGGGAATGATGACGAGTAGATTCGATGAACTAAAGAAGTTGATTGAAGAGGGGTCGTCTGGCTCCAAGAATGTTAAGAGATGTACTTACCGTAACTTTATGTCTTGCAACCCCACGGTGTTTAAGGGGGGAATAGATCCCCTCGAATGTCTAAGGTGGATCTCGGACATGGAACGGGTGATCGTAAGAAGTCATTGTGAAAGCGAGGATGAAGTAATGTTTGCCACGGGTCAACTGCGACTCCGCGCAAAGGATTGGTGGGATTACAAACGTATTCTTCGATAAGATGAAGTTTTGTCCAGAATTGGTAGCGACGGAGCGGATGAAGATTAATAGGTATCATGCCATGTTAAGGGCAGAATACAGGGAGTTTATCACTGCATCAAAGTGCAACTCGATAAGTGAACTCATTGATTGGGCTCATGAATGGGAGACAAAATTGAAGCGCCAAGAACAACAGGGTGAGAAAAGAAAGGTTGAAAGGGCATGGGAGCCACAGAAGAAGGGTAAGGGGCACGAAAAGAGCAAGAAGGACCCCAATAAAGGTGAAGTACCAAACTGTAAAACATGTGGGAAACCGCATACGGGGGAATGCCGCTTAGGACAGAAGGCGTGCTATAATTGGGGAAAGACGGGGCATCCGTTTTACAAATGCCCTAGTCCGGTTCAGTTGTGTTACCATTGTTATGAACCCGGACACATAAAAGCGGATTGTCCAAACCTCAAAAAGGAGGCACCAAAAGAGGGAAGGAAGAACGAAGCTCCAAAGGCCTGTGGAAGAATGTTTCAAATCATAACAGAAGAAGCTAAGAACTACCCCGAGGTGGTGTCGGGTATGTTTCTAGTCAACAACACCCTTATGTATGTGTTGTTTGATACGGGGGCGAGTAGATCCTTTGTGTCTACCAAAGTGGTCTACCACTCCTCCTTTATCTTAGAAAAGATGTTAAGCCCATTAGAAGTAGAAATTGCAGATTACAAGAATTATTTATTACACAACATATGTAGAAATTGCACTCTTACGATTGAAGGGGAGGATTTTGGGGTAGATTTGATACCTATGTCTATGGGGGAGTTCCAAGTAGTGATAGGCATGGACTGGTTGGCCAAAAACAATGCGGAATTCCAATGCAAAAACAAAATTATATACGTTACCTCACCTAGTGGGCGGCGGGTAAGTATTGTAACACCCCAACCGATGGCGGAAACATCAGGATGTCACGTATTGATGATTGTTCAGTAGCTCATGGTAAATAATAATTCTCATTATATGATTTAGATAAATTACATACAATTGTTCTACAAGAATTCATACATCAAATTGAATAAAACTATGCACACATCTTCAAGCATTAATTCAAATCCTCAAGCAAGTAGAACCTGAAACATGTTAAGTTGAAAATATTTTGGGTCAACAAAAGTTGGTGAGAATTACATAGGTTTTGATAATCGAATAAAATTGTTGTGCAATTCATGTGTCATGGCAATCTAGTCCATATGTGAAAACATACTAGAAGTAAATCGAGTGCATAATCAACCATTGTGACTGTTGTATTGTGGTACATCCCATACGCTCATGGTTCACTCGTTTATATTGCAGTAACAAACACCCACGCAACCTTTGTAGGAGGCACGTATCCGGGTGGGATTGTCAGTCCAATAGATCTATCAATGCATACCGTTTGGTTGATGAATGTTTATGCTAGAATTGTGCTTACCCTAGTCATGTTCAAGACATAATGCAACATAGAAATACACATAGACACATTGATGATTGAATTGCATGAATATTGTTGTAACATGTTTCACCCCAAAAATGGTGATAAATAGAAAAGGGGCTATGTAAAACTCACCTTAGCAAAATGTTATGTCTCGTAAAAAAAATAGAATAATGTGTTGTGAATGTATGCGAGGCGAATCCCAAAGACTCAACAACGTAGCTAGTCCAAATTGAAGAAAACGAAAAAGAAAGAATATCAAGCTTCCAATTCGCCGATTACAAGAGCTTATAATCAAAGCTTCAATTGTAGAAGTAATAGACTATAGAAGAAAGGTATGAGGGAAAGTTTAATCGGATTGAAACAATCGATTTAGAGGTGCAAAGTATAATGGGTCATAGGGGGGTTTTTATACTAGTTTTGGAGTCAATTAGCCATCAAAATTGGCCAACACCATAAAGTAAGGTTTTATGATGAATTGACTATTTGACTAAGACTTTGACTGTTTGACTAAGACTTTGACTAGGACTTTGACTATTTGACTCAAGGCTTTATTTAAAAAAAAAAATCTTGTATGTGAAAAAAAAAAGAATTTAGAATCATATTATTATTATTATTATTTATATACATTTATGTATGTATATAAGTTGTGAGTTAGGATAAATAAAGACTTAGGCACATTTGTATAATATTAATGATAAAGGTGTAATAGAAAATATATATATATATATATATATATATATATATATATATATATATATATATAAGGGCTTTTTATGTATTAAAATTTTGGGGAAAATTTTGCGATGTTACAAGTATCATAGGGAGAGAAAGGTCGAAGCCAAGTTGTGTACCTTGGTGGAAACTATGAAACATGTTTGCAATGGGGAAAAGGCATTCATGGCCTATGTGGTTGATACCACTATCACCACCCCCAGGATCGAAGAAGTACCAATTGTTAAGGAATTTCGGGATGTATTCCCGGATGATCTTCCGGGGCTTCCTTCCGAACGTGAAGTAGAGTTTAAAATCGAACTGGTGCCCGGGGCTTAACTCGTTGCAAAAACACCATATAGGTTGGCACCTACCAAACTTTGGGAATTGATGACTCAACTCCAAGCGTTACTCGATAAGGGTTTCATCCGCCCGAGTGTGTCCCCGTGGAGAGCCCCTACATTGTTTGTGAAAAAGAAGGATGGGTCTATGCGGATGTGCATAGACTACCGGGAGTTGAATAAACTGACCATAAAGAACCGCTACCCCTTACCACGTATCGATGATTTGTTTGATCAACTCCAAGTAAGGGAAGAAGATGTGGCCAAAACGGCGTTTTGAACTCGGTATGGGCATTATGAGTTCCTAGTAATGTCCTTCGAGTTAACAAATGCTCCGACTGCATTTATTGATTTAATAAATTGGGTGTGCCGTTCAATGTTGGATCGCTTTGTGATAGTATTTATAGACGACATCTTGATTTACTCCCGAAGTAAATCGGATCACGCGAATCACTTACGGGAAGTCCTTGAAACTCTTAGAAAGGAAAAGCTTTATGCTAAATTTTCTAAGTGTGCCTTTTGGCTGAGGGAGGTCCAGTTTTTGGGACATTTAATGAATGAAAGGGCATTTCTGTGGATCCTTCGAAAGTGAAGGCGGTGGTGGAATGGTTCCTCTCAAGAACCCGAGTGAAGTTTTAAGTTTTCTGGGGCTAGCCGGTTATTATAGAAGATTCATCCAAGATTTTTCAAAGGTGGCACTGATGTGCTCAAAGTGGTTTAGTAAAAACTACTAAATTAACCTAAACTAGACACTCTAAGTTTTAAATTTATAACCTAAGACTCCCTAAACCTAAACCACACAACCGGCAAGTGTACCGGCCAGTGCAGTACAGCTAAAGTAAGTCCGAGTATCGAACCCACGAGACTCTACTGGAAAACGTAAACTAGACTCGATTACTTATCTACAAACTGACTTAATAATGTTTTATTGCTTAAAGGGGGGTTTTCTAACAAGCTAATTGCAAATAAATAAAATAAAACTAAAATAACTTAAGACACAAACTATTCACTGCAACTGAGATCAGATGATGGGAATGCACTACCTAGGCTAGAATCCTACACATGAATGATAAGCCACTAACGGATATGGAACTAGTGTGGAACCAGGATCTTAAAATACTAAACTTACAGGATAAACTAGAGGACCCTCGACCCTTCTCAAGGAGAAACCTAAGGTTACCTATAAGCCATTAAACCACCGGTTGAGAGGTCACCCTTACAGGCTTACCTACTCGAATCTTAAAGTACCCGCTAGACAGTCTACCTCATAGCGCGAAAGTCACAATACACCCGAAAGTGCAAGGGGTAACTACAATATTTTTGATAAGACTTGGCCTACAAGGAATGCTAGGGAAACTAGGAAGATCTTCTTACAAAGCCTCTAGAACTAGCAATTTAACACCCTAGACAGACCAACAATCTCGCACCTTACAGCTATTGAGAATTGGTAGAACACTTAGAATCATCTAACTAACAATTACAACCCCTATGGATAACCCTAGGCAATTAACCATAAACTAGTTGCTAACACCCAGTCCGCAACCTAACCCGCATTCATACATGAAAGACATTCACAAAAACGCAAGTGGAGTTTATAAAAGTTATTTAAATAAAACTAAATATGCATACACATCAAACCAGAAAATAAAAAGTTCTTTACTTTAAAATTCACCCACAACCAAAAGTTTCAAAACCAAAAGAAAATAAATCAAACAAGTGCAATCATCTTTAACCTAGGTAGCATCAAGGTTTAGCCAATAAAAGTCATGATAATATCAAAACAATAAAAGCAAGATAAATTCATGGTGTTCACCAGGGCCGGCTATGACCCAAGCCGGGGAGGACAACCGGCTTGGGCCCAGTTTTATCGGGGGCACAATTTTTTTATAAAATTCCTATATATATGTGTGTATTTTTTTTAAATAGAAAACTCATTTACACTTAAAAGTTGGGCCTAATAAAAATCAATTTAAAACTTATAAAATAATTACTCAAGAGCCCAAAACATTGATTAGCCCAATACCTATTTAACCTAATAAAACAAAAAAAACAAAGCATCGATATTAAAAAAATCAATCGGTGGAAAATATATAATAAAAATTCAATCGGTGGCGCTGCAAAACGATGACATCGATAGTTGTGTCAGAATTCCAATTACAATTTGTGAGTTATCTTATCTAGATTATAATTTTTTTGATTCTAATGCTGATTATAATTTAATTGTAATTGCCTTTATGTTTTTTTATTACTTTCAGCATATTTACTTTGATAGATAATTAGGTTTTGTGTATTTTTTGATAAATTATTATTGCAATTAGGTGTCTTGTTGTGCCCTAAAATTAGGTGTAATTACTTAACTAGGTAATTTTTGTAAATTTAGAATTGGGGGGTTTTGTTGAAGTAGCCGTAATTGAGCCCTAATATTAATTGTTAATTGTAATAATTGAGTAATTTTTATAGCGTTGAATTTGGATTTAATTTTCAGAAAGTATGCCTCCCAAACAATTATCCGGTTGTCAAAAACGTAAAAAAAGACAACAAGATGAACAAATGGCCAAGTCTTTATCTGGTAAAATATTTAAGCTTTGGTCGCCTTTAATGAATGCTAAAGAGCAACAACCCGTGGAAGTAGAACAAGAAGAGAGAAAAGAGCAAGAATTCGAATATGTTGTTGAGGAAGAACATGTTGAAGTAGAACTAGAAGATGAGGAAGTGAAAGAACATGTTGAAGAGGAAGAACATGCTGAGGTTGATATAAATGAAGAACATGTTGATCGTGTTGATATATTTGATCCAAGACAGTGGGAAGGACTTAATTCTGATGAGATTAAACTTTTGGTCGAGAAAGGTCCTAAAAGAGATACTAATATAGTATTTGGTCCATGTGATAACATTGGTAGACGATTTAGCGCTGCAATATATACAAGAACTTTATCAAATTTGGAGAAATGTGATAGAGAATGGCTAGTATATTCGAAAGAGCTAGACAAGCTATTTTGTTTCTGTTGTAAAGTGTTTAGAAAAGGGATTCCAAAAGGTAAATTGGAAGGTGAAGGTTATTCAGATTGGCACAATGCTCCCAGTAGAGTTAAATCACACGAAGGTTCCTTGGATCATCTCATAAATATGAAAAAGTGGTTTGACATGCGCAAAAGATTGAAGTTGAACAAAACAATTGATAAAGTTCAATACGAGCAATTTAAGAAAGAAAGAGATTACTGGAAACAAGTTCTTTTGAGAATCATTGCACTTGTGAAGTTTCTTGCTAAACATAATTTAGCATTTCGTGGTAAAAACGAAAAGTTATATGAAAAAGGTAATGGCAAATTGTTTTCTTTTTGACTTTTTTTCCCCTCTTCCATCTAATAATTATTTGTACTTGATTGTTATAACTGATTCAACTTCTTATTTATTAATTATATTTAAAAGGTAATGGAAATTTCTTGGGTCTCGTTGAAATGTTGGAAGAGTTTGATCCAGTTATCAAAGAACATTTGCGGCGGATCATAAATGATGAGATCCATGTACATTATCTTGGACACAACATCCAAAACGAGATAATACTTATGCTTGCTCAAGAGATCAAAAAGGAAATTATCAAGAAAATAAAAGAAGCAAAGTACTACTCAATCATACTTGATTGTACTCCGGATTCAAGTAACCAGGAACAAATGACTATAATAGTGAGGTATTTAAAGTTCTCATCAAATTTTGTTACTGTTGAGGAGTCCTTTTTAGGGTTTTTGAATGCTAATGATACCACCGGAAAAGGACTATTTGATATCACGTATGCTGAGTTACAGTCACTTGGTCTTGAAATTGATGATATGCGTGGTCAGGGGTATGACAATGGAGCAAATATGAAAGGGTCACGCCAGGGAGTGCAAACAAGATTTTTAAAAGAAAATCCTAGAGCATTTTACACTCCTTGTGGTTGTCATTCTCTTAACTTTACATTGTGTGATATGGCTCGCTGTTGTGTTAAAGGAAAGGGTTTTTTTTGGAAAGATCCAACGTATTTATACTATCTTTGCAAATTCTATTAATCGGTGGCAAATTTTGAAAGATAATGTTGAAACGTGGACTCTTAAATCATTGTCTCAAACTCGTTGGGAAAGTCGAGTTGAGAGTGTGAAGGCTATTAAAATGCAACTTGTCGATGTACAAGAAGCTTTACTTGAAGTTGGAGAAAAAGATAACGATGATGCCATTGCCGATGAAGCAAACTCCTTAGCAGAAAAAGAAATTGGTGAATTTGACTTTTTAGTATCAATTGTCATCTGGTATCAAGTATTAGACCATGTGAATATAGGGAGCAAAAAGTTACAAGCAAAGGATATGCATCTCGATATTGCTATTAAAGAAATAAACAGATTGATTGAGTTCTTTAAGGATTATAGAGAAACTGGTTTTTCAAAAGCGATTGAGGAAGCTACAAAGATTTCTAGTGAAATGGGTATTCATCTGATATTTCCAGAAAAAACGTAAGATTCAAAGGAAAAAACGGAATGATGAGAGTTCAAGTAGCCAAGAAGTTTCACTTATACCTGAAGAGAATTATAGAGTAAATTATTTTTTATATATTGTGGATCAAGCTATTGCTTCTCTTGAGGCAAGATTTGACCAATTCAAAAAGTACGATGAATTATTTGGTTTTTTGTTTCCACATAAGTTGAGGGGAATTGTAGATGAAGAACTTAAGTTGGCTTGTCATCGTCTTGAAAATGCACTTACATTTGAAATAAGATCGGATATTAACGCTGAAGAACTTTATTCAGAGTTGAAGTTATTTGACACATCACAAAAATTTAGCGACCCTGTAGATGTTTTGGAGCATATGATAGAAGAACGTTATTTCCCAAATGCATGCATTGCATATAGGATATTGTTGACCATTCCAGTCACGGTGACATCTGCAGAAAGGAGCTTCTCAAAATTAAAGTTATTGAAATCATACTTACGATCCACAATGTCCCAAGAAAGACTTAGTGGATTAGCGATGATCGCTATCGAGAACGAAATCTTAGATAGTATAAATTGCGAAGAGTTGATCCACCAATTTGCTAGCAAGAATGCTAGGAGAGCTTCACGAATCGTCGGTTAGATACTAGCGTATTACGATATGTAATTTCACTCACTCTAATACTATTATTTTGCTAATTGGTTTGTTCATTGCTATACTATTGATCGTACATAAAATTTAGTTTAAATTATTTAATTCATTAAAGCCTATGGGGCATATTTTTTAACGGTTCGGATAGGGTACGTAAATACTCGGAGACGCCTCTAGTGTTCACTACGGGTTTGAATAGATAAACAATTAAAGTAGAAACAACCCGTGTTCGCACCAATGCTTTGCCCTTGACCCGCTCTTTATCTTTTCCTCTTGCTCTGTCGCTGCTTAATATTTTTCCGCCTCTCGGAAATTCGCGGCAGCCTCCTCCAAAAGAATATTATGCCGCTGCTTCTCAATAATATTCGCTATCTCCTCGATAATCTGTGCCCTCCTCTTCCATAATATATCCCTCTAAAATAATTGTTTTTTTCCTCACTTTGGACCGTGGCCCTTAAAACGTGACTTTCAAAACATGACTTTTAAAGTCACAAATTCGGTTTTATTATTATTATTATTGTTATTATTATAACATTCTAGCTCCGTGCTTTTGACTCGGGTGTTCTAGACTCGACTAACGTTGCTCGTTTACGCTTCAATGTCCATGAACACCTACAAAATATAAAATAAATACATAAGTACTGAAAATGACACAAAACTAATAAAAATCTATAAAAACCTATACTAAATAAAAGTAGACAGGTACAAGCCTAAAACCAATAAAAGAACTATCTAAACGACTCGAAAACTGTACAAACTTTACACTGGAAATAGATGTATTTTACAATACATCGAATATCCCCACACTTATCTTTTTTTCGTCCCTGAAAAAGAATTAGGCTATGGAATCACAGTTAGGTTTACATCTAGTTTCAAAACATAGGTTACTTAATTAATAATCTACTAACGTGTTGATTGCGATTGCAGGTATATTGATCCTCTTAAACCCACACCGGTTTCTAAGCCCCTTTTTATTTATGTTATGTTCATGTTGATTAGTCTATCTAGGGTCTCACTCGAAGGAAGCCACAGTTCCTCCTAATCCCGCCTCAAGCTTATGAAGCTAAAGGAACGACCAATTGACCATTTCCCAACCGTCTTATGTAGAAAACCAAGAGAATTTAAAATCACTTTTTTTTTTGGCATACTTAACTCACAGGGTGTGACTAATCCAAGTCGCTATCCCAGTGGCCAGGCACGTTAAGCTTCAGCATTATTATTTTTTTTCATCTCAGCATACTTAACTCAGGGGGTGTGACCAATCCAAGTCGCTATCCCAGTGGCCAGGCACCTTAAGCTTCAGCATTTTTGCTTTGATTTCTAATTTTTTTTAAGTGATTAGAAATTCTAACGGTTTTCTACTTATAACGGTGTTTCTTATACTATTTTTGGCGGTTTCGGTCTCCCCGTTTCTCCTAGATGAGAACCCACAAAATAGCCTAACATAATTAATTTATTACTTTTCAAAGGAAACCTTTCTACCGGCCGAGCCTATCCACATATCCCAAATCAGACACGTTTTCAATCAATTTTAAATTCTTATTATACATACTATTTGAAAACCGGACACCTAACTTTACCTATCATTTTCCATATTTTATATAATGCAAACTTCAAAATCAGGGACTTTTTTTTTTAATTTTTTCATTTTTTTTGGACTCAAAACGACCCTATATACAGACTAGACGACAGTGTTCATCCCCACACTTAAACTCTACATTGCCCTCAATGTAGGAATAGAAAACGACTCAAAACAAAAAATAAATTCCGAATACAAAAATAAAAAGAAAAGGGCAAATTGGAAAGGACTTAGCTAGTTTATTAACGCGTAAGCTCCAAAAACTCTAGTCCAATCCAGCTCGATCGTATAGCATTTTGGTCGCGATCGGCTATGACACAATGGTAAACTCTGGGCTTGCCTTGACAAATGATAAACAGCTCTGGGATCACCCGAATGGAGATTGAGTACGGGTGGTGCAATCCAAACCTGCGCAAAACGAAACAAACAAAACCCGAGCATAATACCGACTCATACATAAATAAACGACTCAATACAAAAATAAAAACCGATGAAAAGAAAAATAAAAAAAAAACTCATAAATAAATAAATAAATATTTACAAACTCTACAAAATCTCCCCACACTTAAACTTAATCATGGGGCTTCTCTTTAATCTGGACCCTATCTAACCCGTTTAATTCCACTCGACTCGTATTAACAATTAAATATTTATTTGTGGAATTGAAAAATAATTTAACAGTTCTTAATGGGTCAGACCACCAAAATTTAAACTTACCTGGAATTAACCGGATGCGTGGCATGTAGCAAATAGACTGGTCGTGCTTGACATTCACTGGCTTCTTCTTCTCCAACTCGTGCCAGTCTTCGATCCTTTTCCGGTTCCGATCCTTTCTTTTTCTCTTCCTTGCCCTCTCCCATGGTGTTGTTGATTTTGAAGTTCCATCTATTACTAATACCACGGGCCCGCCATGGTGTGCTTCTTCTACCACCATTTTCGTGGGATGATCCCCACACTTAGTTCTTTCATCTGGTGCAGGTTCGGTCATGTCTGTCGGTTCACCTTCGAGTAGGGCATCTAGGTATGCTATATCCCCATTGGGATCAGACTCCCCTACTTCTTCATAAATAGGCAAACCCTCTAACTCTAGATCTAAAAACTCATCCTCTTCAGACAACGACTTCTCACTCACCTCGTTGTCTTCCTCTGCACCAAACATCATACCTACAGAATCTCCCAATTCCACTTCTTCTTCAATCACTTCTCTATTCACTAACAACTTTTGATACGCCGCCCATTCTTCTTCGTCGTCCTCTTCATCAGAGTCACTCCCAAAATCATATATAGTAACCTGTGGCACCAGAGGTGGGACTTCAACGTCCATTTTCGTCTCCGTGACTGGGATGATCTCCTCATCTGACTCATCTTCGTATTCCATTATCGGCTCTTTCCCTTCTTCTGGAAACGTTGGGAACAACTCCCCCAGAGCATTCATGTAACCGAGGTAGTTGCCCTCCTCATCATATGTATAACCAACTTTCGGCAGCTGCTCTTGCTGAACCTTTTCTTTCTCTTCTTCTTCATCTAATCTCCTAGCTATGTCTTCTAGTGTTCGTTGAAGATCTAAAATAGCAGCCTGTCGGTTTTTAAGGATGGTGTCGTGCTCTGCTAACATGTTCTGGGTACTGGCATCTTTCGCAACTAATAATGTCAACAGACTCTCTATTTTACTCCAATCATTACCACTATTCTCACATGAATTGCTTCCAGAAAATTGATCAGAATACTGATTGAAATGTGGCTGCTGATACGAGTCATCATAATAATTTGTAGGACAACCCTGTGAATAATATGGTTGCGGCTGCACAAAGGAATTAGCACAATAATGTGTAGAGGACCCCACATTTTGTGGAAATCTAACGGTAAAATAGGGTCCTCCACAAATTTCAAACATATTTACAGACTCGATAGAAATTAAAATACACAAACAATTAGACTCCTACGACTCACTATACAAAAAGACAGACTCAACACAAAACACAAGTAGCACAGATATAGCAGATAAGTGTAATCAAAGCTAGTAAACGCACTCGCCAAGAGTCCCCAGCAACGGCGCCAAAAACTTGATGTGCTCAAAGTGGTTTAGAAAAAACTACTAAATTAACCTAAACTAGACACTCTAAGTTTTAAATTTATAACCTAAGACTCCCTAAACCTAAACCACACAACCGGCAAGTGTACCGGCCAGTGCAGTACAGCTAAAGTAAGTCCGAGTATCGAACCCACGAGACTCTACTGGAAAACGTAAACTAGACTCGATTACTTATCTACAAACTGACATAATAATGTTTTATTGCTTAAAGGGGGGTTTTCTAACAAGCTAATTGCAAATAAATAAAATAAAACTAAAATAACTTAAGACACAAACTATTCACTTCAACTGAGATCAGATGATGGGAATGCACTACCTAGGCTAGAATCCTACACATGAATGATAAGCCTCTAACGGATATGGAACTAGTGTGGAACCAGGATCTTAAAATACTAAACTTACAGGATAAACTAGAGGACCCTCAACCCTTCTCAAGGAGAAACCTAAGGTTACCTATAAGCCGTTAAACCACCGGTTGAGAGGTTACCCTTACAGGCTTACCTACTCGAATCTTAAAGTACCCGCTAGACAGTCTACCTCACAGCGCGAAAGTCACAATACACCCGAAAGTGCAAGGGGTAACTACAATATTTCTGATAAGACTTGGCCTACAAGGAATGCTAGGGAAACTAGGAAGATCTTCTTACAAAGCCTCTAGAACTAGCAATTTAACACCCTAGACAGACCAACAATCTCGCACCTTACAGCTATTGAGAATTGATAGAACACTTAGAATCATCTAACTAACAATTGCAACCCCTATGGATAACCCTAGGCAATTAACCATAAACTAGTTGCTAACACCCAGTCCGCAACCTAACCCGCATTCATACATGAAAGACATTCACAAAAACGCAAGTGGAGTTTATAAAAGTTATTTAAATAAAACTAAATATGCATACACATCAAACCAGAAAATAAAAAGTTATTTACTTTAAAATTCACCCACAACCAAAAGTTTCAAAACCAAAAGAAAATAAATCAAACAAGTGCAATCATCTTTAACCTAGGTAGCATCAAGGTTAAGCCAATAAAAGTCATGATAATATCAAAACAATAAAAGCAAGATAAATTCATGGTGTTCACTACGGGTTTAAATAGATAAACAATTAAAGTAGAAACAACCCGTGTTCGCACCAATGCTTTTTCCTTGACCCGCTCTTTATCTTTTCCTCTTGCTCTGTCGCTGCTTAATATTTTTCCGCCTCTCTGAAATTCGCGGCAACCTCCTCCAAAAGAATATTATGCCACTGCTTCTCAATAATATTCGCTATCTCCTCGATAATTTGTGCCCTCCTCTTCCATAATATCACTCTAAAATAATTGTTTTTTTTCCACACTTTGGGTCGTGGCCCTTAAAACGTGACTTTCAAAACATGACTTTTAAAGTCACAAATTCGGTTTTATTATTATTATTATTATTATTATTATTATTATTATTATTATTATTATTATTATTATAACATTCTAGCTCCGTGCTTTTGACTCGGGTGTTCTAGACTCGACCAACGTTGCTTGTTTACGCTCCAACATCCATGAACACCTACAAAATATAAAATAAATACATAAGTACTAAAAATGACACAAAACTAATAAAAATCTATACTGAATAAAAGTAGACAGGTACAAGCCTAAAACTAATAAAAGAACTATCTAAACGACTCAAAAACTGTACAAACTTTACACTGGAAATAGATGTATTTTAAAATACATCAGGCACTACCTTTGACTCGGATGACAAAGAAGAATGAAAGGTTCGTTTCGGGCGATGACTAGGAAAGGGCCTTCTGAGTGTTGAAAGAAAAGTTGTCTAGTTTGCCTGTTCTGACCTTGGCTGAAGGGTCGGACGATTTTGTGGCTTATACAGATGCCTCCCACCAAGGGTTAGGATGTGTCTTGATGCAACGGGGAAAAGTCATCGCCTATGCATCGAAACAACTCAAACCCCACGAATGTAATTACCCAACCCACGATTTGGAATTAGGGGCCGTAGTGTTCACATTAAAAATCTGGAGGCATTATTTGTATGGAACGAAATGCTTCATATATTCTGATCACAAAAGCCTCAAGTATTTCTTCGAACAAAAAGATCTCAACATGAGACACCGGAGGTGGCTAAAGTTGATCAAAGATTATGATTGCGATATCGTGTACCATCCGGGCAAAGCCAATGTGGTAGCCGATGCCCTGAGTCGAAAGGAATACCCACCCCCGATTCAAGTTAAGGCCTTGGGTATAGTAATTACACCTAACCTTTTGGATGAAATACGAAAGGCCCAAGTCGAGGCCTTGCGAGCCAATGACCCGAAGAAGGTAAGAATGAAAGGGATGATGGACACGTTGGAGGAGAATGCGGATGGCATGAAGACTCGGTATGGGCGGGTGTGGGTTCCTTGGACATGCGAAGTCAAGACTTCAGTGCTCGACAAAGCCCACAAATCCCGGTGTTCGATCCATCCGGGGGCGACAAAGATGTATTGGGATCTAAAGAAAGAATATTGGTGGCCGGGAATGAAGCGCGACATCGCTAAATATAGGCAAGTCATTAATTATGTTCAAATCAGTAAATACGAATTCTATTTTCAACATATGTTAGCATTGGAGTTATACATTGTTTTAGGTTAGGTATTAATATTAGAGTTATAGATTGTTTATTAAGGATAGATGTTAACATTGGAGATACATTATTAATTATTTTTGGTTAGGTGCTACCCGAACCTTTCTTGCATGTAACTATAAAACGCATCATTCTATTTCATATGTAAAATTGAAATGTCATATTAGATTTCTCAAACCGGGTCGTTCCGGGTATAATCTAGTACTAAATTATTATTAAGTGAAAAAAACTTTTTGTTTATGCTATTTTACTTTTTATAAAAACTCAACACATCCATTCTAATACAATCTAAAAAAAAATCTTTACGACCCATATAGGCCTAGACGGCCCATATATGTTTGCTTTTTCAAAAACATTTATTGCACTGATACCGTATATGGCACGTAGAGGCCTATACAGGCCGTATAGGGTTGTGCAAATTGAAACAGTAGGGTTGTACAAATAACATGCCTCTAAATAAAATCATTATAAGATGTTTATTAGTAAGATTCATCATTAAAGGTGATTTGGCGCCCGGTGTTCTTAACCAAATTTATGGAAACTTAGGGAGATATAAGATGTAAAAGAGCAGGGAAACATACTAGAAAATGTTTATAATCTCTCATAACCTTTTTTTTTAATGGTTAATTGGAATCACTCATGAATAACTGGAGTATCATCGTGCCAACAGTGTTACCAGACGATCATATTCCACCACCAAATCACCAATTCAAGAGGAAACTCATAATTATGAGAAAAACCCTCTTGTAAGATTCGAACCAAGGATATTATAGTCTTTAAGTCTTATCTCACCACCAAGATGCCGCTGAGCCATAATGTCTTTGGTCTCTCATAACCTATTAATCAAAATATCTAACGCTAACTAAAACAATTCAATGTTGTGTTGTTGAGAACTTTGTCCTAGTTTAACCCAAATGGGGTTTTAAGCAAAAAGTTTTTTTTTATTTTTTTCTAATTACCAATTGGTGAGAATTGTTGAAATTTGGTGAAAATGGAATTTTCACATATACAGGAAAGTGAGTTTTTTTTTCTTAATTTTGGACAAACATATATAATTAAAATTGAACTTATTTGTATATTTTTTTGTGGGTTTATATTTTTTGTTGTGAGAGTTTCGCAACGAACAAAACCGTGTCCAAAAAATAGAGCCAAGATGAATATGATATCGATGCTCAAAAAATCGTGTTTGAAATTACAATGCTAAAAACGGAAATGCCAGTAGAGAGTATAACCTTGTCCCACATAGGACGAGAATCAAAACTTGCTTGTGGTCAGGTTACAGGTTCGGTTTATGATTCAAAAAATCAACCTACCTCCAATTAGGTAATGAATTCGTTCTTTTTCCCTTGCTTCTACGAATTCATCCTTTAATAACTGTATGTGTGTTTCGATTATGAGGCTTAGACGATTATAGTCGACTGATTATAATATTCTGTTCGATCGAAGCAATTGGAGAGGTGGCATCGGTTTTGGGTACGGATACGTGTACACACATGAGAACATGAGGAATTATGATTACTATAGCAACAGGAAGACATCTGTTTCTAGGCTTCGTATCGCTCTCGGATACATAAACAAGCCTGCATTCCTTCTCCATGTTCCTTTGTTGGATATAATTCGACTCTGCAACTATCATTTTATTGTTGTTTGATTTCATTTTTTCACATAGTGGCTTGGAAGCTAACAACATTCAATGATAATTGATTTCAGTTTTCGAATCATGTCACTTCATTGTAGTGCAAAAAATGCTTTGAAATCTGATTGTATACTAGGCTATAACTACTATTCTTTGGAATTTTACATACATTTTGTTATTTATTTCTTTGTGTGGAGTTCTAATTGAAAATTTGAGGCTGCTGAAATTGAATTCATGTGTACTACTACTAGATTATATCCTGGGAACGTCTCGGGGTTAATAAAAATCTAATATGGTAAATCAATTTTACATATGAAATAGACTGATGTCCTTCACAGTTAGTTACATCAGGAAAGCTTAAGGTAGCACCTAAACTAAAACAATTAACAATGTATCTCCAATGTAAACACCTAACCTTAAACAATGTATAATTCTAACGTTAACATCTAATCTAAAACAATGTATAACTCTAATATTAATAGATAACCTAAAACAATGTACAATTCCAATGCTAACACCTAACCTAAAACAATGTATAACTCCAATGTAACTCTAATATTAACACATATCTTAAAGGCTAAAACAATGTACAACTTTTACAAACTAATATTGATACCTAACCTAAAACAATGTATAACTCTAGTAACTCATTCTGCTATGGTTGAAAATATAATTCATATTTATTGGTTTGATCATAATTAATGACTTGCATATACATGATTAACGAATCACATGAACACGTGTTTTTTTTCTGTATGAACAAAACCCCACAAAAAATAGTTGTTTTTTTCTCCGTTTTTTATATAACACTATGGTACTCGTTGGAAAGATAAAACGCTCGTTACTTTTGGTGTAATTTTTTTCTTTAAAAAATCTCGTAGATAAAAGAATTAATGTTTAAAATTATGGAAGGAAACATGAGAGAAAAAAGTCCAATTTTTGTTTTAATTTTTTTTTTCCTAAAATTAGTTAATGCCACATGGCACTCTCAAGGAGGAGAATGAGTATATGAATGTCATATAGGATTTAGCCCTTTGGAATATATATATATATATATATATATATATACATATATATATATAGGTCAATTATAAAATGAAAACCCTCTTGAGTTGAGAAAACATTGGAAACCCATGTAAAAAATTATTTATTTTTTTTTTTGAAAAAAATAACCACTGTAAAATACATGTTTTTAAGTGTTTTGGGCCAAAAAAATAAAAAAGCGCCGAAGGGATGTTTTTTAAAAAAAATAAACAAAGCTGCGAAAACACATGTTTACAACAGCTTTACAGCAGCAAATAGCTGAAAACATATGTAAAAAGCGCAACTTTGTTTATTTTTTAAAAAAAAATCCCTACGGCGCTTTTTATATTTTTTGGCCCAAAATGCTTAAAAACGTGTATTTTACATTGGTTATTTTTTTCAAACAAAAAAAGTGATTTTTTACATGGGTTTCCAAGGTTTTCTCAACTCAAGAGGGTTTTCAATTTATCCTTCCCCTATATATATATATATATATAGGGGAAGAATATTTTGGAAACCCCTTCCAGTTAAGAAAACCTTGAAAACCCACATCTTAGCCACTCATTCCATTTGATCTATGGTGGTGATTATTTCAACTTTTTCATCCAAAGTGAATATTGTCTTTTAGTGTTGAAAGGGTAGTTTGGTCTATGTACAATTTAAGTGTCTATCTCTCTTCTACTTGTACCTGACATAAATCAGGCTTTATATCTTTTACTCTCTTCCTTTCCTCTCTCCTATCTCTTCCATAACAATGTTTATATAACCATTATCAGTAAATTAGAATCCAAAACAACAAAAATCATATGACAAGTTATAACTCAAACACGAAAACATAAGTTTCTTATAACATGTTTCAGAAACACATGTTTGTGTATTAAGTAAAGATGTAAATTATAACTCAAAACAAATGTTTCAGTTTTGTAAAGATGTAAAACATATGTTTTTAAGAAAAACATATGTTTTCATGCTAAATCTAAACAAGTTTTCATGCTAAATAAAAACCATTAACCAACAAAACTTATGTTATTAAATGAATTAAATGTTACATTTTTTGTAACTAATAAACATTTCATCATTTGTAGCTACTAAAATCGTCAAGCATTAATGTTGACCACCGTCACCGTCTTCATTACTTAGAGCGCCAACACCAAAGATTGTGCAAAATAAAAAATCCGTATGTAGAGCTCAACCATCAAAACTTCCAACACCCAGAAACATGAAAAACATAAAAAAAAACTATAAAATAATAATTCAAAGAACATGAAAACAAAGAAAAAATAAGAAAAAAAAAACACAGAACATGAAAAAAAAAAAAAAAGAGATTCAAATGAAAAGTTATAACCAAATGGCATTTTTTTAATTAAAATAAAAAAAAAACAGATTAAAAAAAATCTTACAAACCAGATTAAAATGAAAATATATTACTACACCCATTTGTAATAAGAAAAACCCAAACACCACCGTCGTGTCTGAAGCACCAGCCATCACCAACACCACCGTCATCCACCTTCAAACATTGAACCACCGGCCATCACCAACACCATCGTCGCCTGCACCGTCTCTGCCTGCCGGCTTCAGATCTAAACATAATCCTTCAAGAACTGGTCTTAAACCTCCGGCCCAAACACCACCGTTTGTCGGTTTCAGATCCGACGTACCATTGCCTGCTTTCACCGGACCTGGAAGTGCAAAACCACATCGTCTACCTTTGTCACCGCGCTGCAACCACTGATGATGGTGGTGGTGGTCGGCCGTTGCTCGAAAACGAGAGGGATAGACAAATCGATAGAGTTAAGAAGCTTAGAGAAAGAGAGAGTTAGGGTTTCAGTTGGTGTGGATGCACAAAGGTTGGGACTCTTTGGGTGAGATTCTTTAGAGGTTATTAATTTATTATCATGGGAGAGAGAGAGAGAGAGATGGATGTGTTTATAATGTGTAAGAGAGAGATGTAGATGTGGATATGTATTGGAAAGAGAGTTTGTCAGGAGGAAAAGGAAAAGAATACAAAAGATAAAATATGTTATGCCAAAAATGCCCTTGAAAGATAGAGGATTGCAACATACGTGGCACAATTTAAACCATTCATTTGGGTTTCTGAGGTTTTCTTAAGTCACCATGGTTTTCAAATTATAATTGCCCTATGTATATATATATATATATATAGGGTAGGGATCCTAAGAGAACCAACCCCTATTTGAGAACTGAGAGAACCATTCTGAGCCACACATTTCATATAAAGGCAAAAAAAAAAATATTTTTTTTTTTTTTTTTTTGCTTTAATCGCACATTTTTATGCAAGGAAATTTTTTTTTTTTTTGAATTTTTTTTTCATTTATACATATGTGTATATAGCATTTTTCAGCTATACATATGTGTATATAGCATTACACATATGTGTATAATGCAATTATACACATGTGTATACTGAAAAAAAAATACAAAAAAAATAAAAAAAATATTTTTCCTTACATATAAAGCAGTGATTTTTGCAATAAAAAAAAAAAAAAAAAAAAAAAAAACATTTCTTTTTTGCCTTAGAGAAATGTGTGGCCCAGAATGGTTCTCTAGTTCTCAATTTGGGGAAAGGTTCTCATTTGAACCAAATCCTATATATATATATATATATATATATATATATATATATATATATATATATATATATATATATATATATAGGGTAGAGATCCTAAGAGAACCAACCCCTATTTGAGAACTGAGAGAACCATTCTGAGCCACACATTTCATATAAAGGCAAAAAAAAAAATTTTTTTTTTTTTTTTTTTTTTTTTTTTTGCTTTAATCGCACATTTTTATGCAAAGAAAAATTTTTTTTTATTTTTTTTGAATTTTTTTTTCATTTATACATATGTGTATATGACAATTATACATATGTGTATATAGCAATTATACATATGTGTATATAGCATTTTTCAGCTATACATATGTGTATATTTCAGTTATACATATGTGTATATAGCATTATACATATGTGTATAATGCAATTATACACATGTGTATACTGAAAAAAAAAATACAAAAAAAATAAAAAAAAAATTTTCCTTACATATAAAGCAGCGATTTTTGCAAAAAAAAAAAAAAAAAAAAAAAAAAAAAAAAAAAATTTGCCTTAGAGAAATGTGTGGCCCAGAATGGTTCTCTAGTTCTCAATTTGGGAAAAGGTTCTCATTTGAACCAAATCCTATATATATATGGGTTAGGATCAAATACACAAGACACTTTTTCTAGGAAGGGTGAGAAGGATTGTGATTCATTGATCATATATTTGAATGGTTGAGATTTGTTTGTTTGAAAAAAATAAATAATAAATTAGAGGAAGGGCATAAAAGGAAAACCACATTTGTTGACTTTCTCTCTCCACATGCAATGCACATGTCAATTCCCCCCATCATTTTAAAACGTCTATAACTTTTTCATACGACATTTTTTTTTCAAAAAAATTTCACCATATTAACGAGCGTTTTTTTATCTTTAATATGAGTACCACATTGCTACATTAAAATTGAAAAAAAAAATCATGCTAAATGGGTTTTCTTCTCCGTTGTGTCTTTCTGCTCGTTCATTGTGTTATAGTATACATGTGTGCTTTATAAATATGTTATTTATGTTTTTTTAGTCTACACATGATTTAACTTTGTCCATTGTGTTTTTAGTATGCTTTTAATTATGTTTTACGCAAATGAGTTTTGTATTTAGGTGTGCATTGTGTTTTATTATGTTCATTGTGTTTAAGTCTATTATTCATTGTGTTTTAGTGTTCTGTTCATTGTGTCTTTTATATGTCGTCAATTGTGTTTTACACAATTAGGTTTTTAACTTTTTTTTTTCAAAAGTATTCATTGTATTTTAGTCTTCTGTTTATTGTGTCTTTCGTATGTCATCCATTGTGTCTTACGCAACTGGGTTTTCAACTTTTTTTTTTCAAAAGTATTCATTGTATTTTAGTATTCTATTCATTGTGTCTTTAGTATGTCGTTCATTGTGTTTTACTAGACTCTTGAATGTGTTTTATACCATATATTTAATTGGTGTTCATTGTGTTTTACATTCCATTGTGTCTTACGCAAGTGGGTTTTGAATTTTTTTTTTTCTAAAGTATAGCAATATGGTACTCATATTAAAGATAAATAGACGCTCAATTTTATGGTATAATTTTTTTTAAAAACGGATGACGTATAAAAAAGTTACGGGCATTTAAAAATGAAGGTGGAAATGGCATGTGACTTGCATGTGCATATGTTTTTGACAAAAATACCCCTCCCACTTGTTAATCCTTTGGACACATGTCATTTTCTAGTGGCTTCTCACCCTTCTCATTTTTTGTAGCCTTTGTAGAATAACCCAACCCATATATATATATATAGGGTAATTATAAATAGAAAACACCTCTCACTTTAGAAAACTAAGAAAACCCAATCTCATGGTTCTCATTCATCCACGTCCTATTTCTTAAATTTGTATTGAAGGGTATTATGGGTATATCTATCTTTCATCTCCTGACACACATACATTGAAATTGACTATTCTCTCTATCATTTTCTTTTATCAAGATCCAATTTCTTCATCTCATTTTCTCTCTCTTTCATTTTCTTTTATTCAAGATCCAATCTCTCTCTCTCTCTCTATCATATTTTCTCCAACAAACACCTCCACCAAAAAGCATTTATCATCAAACTATGATCTAAGCAAACACTACCACAACCCAGATCCAGTGAAAACAAGCGACAAGAGAGTTTGTTTGGGTGGACGACGGATCTGTAACGTAAGAACAGGTGGTTGTCGGATTTGTGTTTCCTTCAACCCGTCAGACTCGGTGTGTTAGTTACGTCATAACATGGTTTGTTGAGTGGACGGCGGTGGCTATCGACTGTTGTGCGCAGTGTCCTGATAGAAGGCTGGCTATGGTCGACGTGGCTAACCAAATCGAGGAGCTTTGTGGCGGTTTAAGTGGGTTGCAGCAACACGACCGGAGCCCGATACATGACATCGTGAGTGATTCATGATCGCTTCCGGGTCTGATTGAATTTGTTGTCTTGGTTTTTGAAATGTTGATTATATACGCATTTTTGATGTTGTAGGTTCATGAGTAAATTGTAATGTGAAATCTCAAATGCTATTCTTTGTTTTATTTTATGTAAACTTAGGTTATTTTTTTCTTATTTAATTCTTTCTTTTATCACAAACTTTTTATGTGTATTTTAATTAATGTATAATTGGAATATATGGACTACTTGTTAAATACATATATTTGATTAAAAAAACTATAATAACTGTATTAATACATGCATTTTTTTATGAAAGGCTAATTTTTTATATCATGCTGTACGTAAGACTTGAAAGTGTTGATGTGTATGTAAAATATATTTTTTGCGTTTTGTTATAATTTATCATACATTTTTTTATTTTTTGTTGTTTGGGTTATAATCACATATGTTAAAGGCCTACAACGAACAAAAACATATGTTTAGGTAATAATTTACATATGTTTGTAATATTGTTTGTTTGTTAAATCCAGTAACATCTGTTTTTTTGTTTATAAACATTTGTAAAATTCAAAACTAAAAAAGAAAACATATGTTTTTATTTCAAAACTTGAATTGCTGGTTGTATTCAAAAGAAAAAACATAGGTTTTTATTTCAAAAGTTGAATGGAATTAATGATTAACAACAACAAATGAGAACAAAATAAATACAAAAAATAAAATGAGTGTATTCCATTAAATTAAAAAAAGAACTTTTGAAAAAGTGTGATTTGATTGACACTTCATTGTCATGTCAAAAGTATGACACTGCATTGTGTTTTTAACTCTTTTGCCCTTTTGTCTTTGAATCAAGTAAAGTATCTAAATTCTTTGAATTCAAATTCATGCATTTAGTTTTAGCCGTAGATCATTTCAAATGGATGGCTGTGATGTGGGTTTTTTGAGTTTTCTCAACTCAAGGTGGTTTCCAATTTATCCTTTCCCTATATATATATATATATATGGTAGGGATCATACGAGAACCAACTTTAGGGAGAGAACCAGAGAAGCATTGTCAACACAAACAAAAAAAAACCTAAAAACCCCACATCCACCCCCTAAAAACCTAAACCCACCCACCTCACTCCCTAAAAACCTAAACCCCCACACCGCCCCAACCCCCCCCCCCCCCTAATTGTGAAATGCACATGTGCAGCTAACCCCACACCCCCACCCCCCCCAAAAAAAAAACCAAAACGCTCCATCCCATCCCCCCCCCCCCCTTAAAAAAAAGATACCCCCTCTTCCACCATACCCAAAAACTAAACCCTAAAGCTAAACCCATTAAAAAACTTAACTATAGTAGTGAAATGCACATATGCATGTAGTACAATTATCTTATTTTATAGTTTTATATAGGGTTTTTTTTTAAGTTTATTCACCAAAAACCCCAAAAAAACCTAACCCCATTCCCATCATACATAAAAACTAAACCCTAAAGCTAAACCCATGAAAAAAAAACCTAACTATAATAGTGAAATGCACTTCGCGTTTATTTAAAGATCATTGAATAATTTTTTTCCACCTTATATATCATATCACGTCCATTTAATGATCATTTCATTATGGCAATTGATAATTTATTCAAAAGTGTGCTCTAATAGTGAAATGCACATGTGCATACGGTATATGACGTAATTATGACGTAAAAAAGGCCATTTTTTGTTTTTTTATTTTTTTTTTCAGAAAGATTAACACTAAAAAAACATTTTGGTGTTTTTACTTTTTTATTTTTTTAGGTTATATAATTTTTTTTATTATTATTTTTTGGTGGAGGGGTTTTTGTGTTCACACTTGGTTCTTTGGTTCTCTCCCTAAATGGTGGTTCTCAAAACTTCTGTTGCTCCATCACTGTAGGGGCAGAGAACCCATCGCTGTCTCGGCTGTTCTACCGGAGTCACTAGGGAAGGCGGAATAGTAGAGCACTCATCTTGGGGTGGGCTTACTACTAAATGTTTTCAGCAGTTATCTGCTCCAGACTTGGCTACTCAACGTCTACCGTAGGCACAATAACTAGTACACCAAAGGTGCGTCCTTCCCGGTCCTCTCAGTACTCTAACCGCCACACTGGATATTGACCGAACTGTCTCACGACGTTCTAAACCCAGCTCGCATACCGCTTTAATGGACGAATAACCCAACCCTTGGAACATACTACAGCCTCAGGTGGCAAAGTGTCGACATCGAGGAGCTAAACTTTCCCATCAAGGTGAGCTCTTAGGGAAGATTAGTCTGTTATCCGTAGAGTAACTTTTATCAGTTGAATGACGGCCCTTCCCCTTGGCACCATGGGATACTAAGGTTGACTTTCATCCCTGCTCGACGGGTAGGTCTTACAGACAAACTCCCTTCTACCTTTGCACTCGAGGGTCAATCTTCGTCTGGCCCGAGGAAACCTTTGCACGTCTCTGATACCTTTTGGGAGGCCTACACCCCATAGAAACTGTCAATCTGAGACAGGCCCTTGGCCCGTACATCCTGACACAAGGTTAGAATTCTAGCTCTTCTAGAGTGGTATCTCACTAACGGCTCGGAACCTCTCGGAAGGAGTCCTTCTTCGCCTTCAACTTAAGCCGAGCAGGAAAGGCCCCAAGCCAATCCCAAGGAACAATGAAGCTTCGTAATGTATTTTTGTCCACGTGCAAGTAGTCCGCATCTTCACAGTCATGTCTATTTCACCGAGCCTCTCTCTGAGACAATGCCCAGATCGTGACGCCTTTCATGCACCTCAGAACTAACCCGAAAAGGAATTTCCCTACCTTAGGACCGTTATAGTTACGCCGCCAGTCACCAGGGCTTCAGTCGCTGGTTCCCGTGTCATCATGTGACAACCTGCACCCTTCACTTTTCATAAATGTGCATAATTGGTTCCTCAACTATTTCAAAATTTTCATTTTTAACCCTCGTATTTTAATAGGACCAAAATTCACAATTTAATAAAACTTATAATTTTTATAAGTAAAAGTATGCACGTTTTATACTCACATCTACGCCCGAGCACGTATGTTTCAGACCTTGATACTCAAAACTCTTAATTTTCGGTCCTAAAACAACGTAGAAACAGATGGAAACAAGTCTAGAACTTAAAATTGATTAAATTAGAAAAAAAAATTTAGCTCTTGCGGTCCGCGGAGACAGTCAATCAGTCAAAGCCCCAGTCAAAGTCCTAGTCAAAGTCCTAGTCAAATTCCTAGTCAAAGTCCTAGTCAAAGTCCTAGTCAAATAGTCAACTCATTTTAAAACCTTACTTTATTGTGTTGACCAATTTTAAAGCCTAATTGAATCCAAAACTAGTATAAAAACCCACCTATGACCCATTACACTTTGCACCTCTAAATCGATTGTTTCAATTCGATTAAACTCTCCCTCATACCTTTCTTCTAGAGTATATTACTTCTACATTTGAAGCTTTGATTATAAGCTCTTGTAATTGGCGAATTGGAAGCTTGATATTTTTCCTATTCGGTTTCTTTTCTTCTAAATTGGACTAGTTTCGTTGTTAATTCTTTGGATTGCTCGCATTTTCACGCTCGCTTAGTCATCTAGTCATTTGGCGAAAGTGAGTATTTCGTATCCCCTTTTTGTCTTTATTCACTTTTGGGGTGTTACATGTACACTTATACAAAATACACATACAAGTTCACATTTTTACAATACAATTCTAGTACATTGTGCATTTGATTACATACGTGCTTTATGCATAGACATTACATGTAGAATACATTTGTACTTAGTGAAATCATTAACCATGTACAAGCCGACCTTAACATGGGATAGCGCTATTGGATTGACAACCCGCCTAGGTTGATTCTCCCCCTTTTTTCATCGGAGAATCCGTGGTCATTGTTAAGTTATTATCCATTTATTGGATAAGTACACCGCCGTTCATTTTAGTACATTTATACAGTCACAGGATTGATTTCGCTCATTTGTATGATACATAGTTTACATAAATGCACTGTAGCTTGCACTTGAATTGTATAACATTTTTCCAACTTACTATATGTATTAAAACTAGGAATGCTCACCAACATTTCATATGTTGACAAAACTTATTTTGTACATGTTTCAATTGCAGTTTGATCTTAGTTCCATAGCATTGGATTTTAGTGCTTGCTTTTAATAATTTATTTCGAATTTCATCTTTTGTTCAGACTTTTGTATTTTTCCCATTTCATCCATGTAAGACAATTTAAATTATTCAATAATATATTTACATTTTAGTACCATGTGCTTTTGAACAATCGTCACTACGTGACACCTCGATGATTCCGCCATCGGTTGGGGTGTTACACATCAGGACACCAACTTCCTTGATCTTCTGGCACTGGGCAGGTGTCAGCCCCTATACATGGTCTTACGACTTTTCGGAGACCTGTGTTTTTTATAAATAGTTGCCCAATCCTGGTCACTGCGTCCCCTTTTGTGGGGAGACACCTCTTCTCCCGAAGTTACAAGGCTATTTTTCCAAGTTCCTTAGAGAGAGTTGTCTTGTTCCCCAGGTACTCTCTACCTACCCCCCGTGTTGGTTTTGGGTATAGGTACCCTTTTATTGAAGGTCGTTCAGGCTTTTCCTTAGAGTAAGTCATGGGTTACTTCACCTTACGTCTTTGAACTAATAATCATCTTTTGGGTAACCTAGCCTCCTCCATCCCTCGGGACCAACAAGGGGTAGTACCAGAATATTCACCTGTTGTCCATAGACTAGCCTTTCCACCAGATTTTAGGCCTTGACTCACCCCTTGTGGACGAACCTTGCAGAGGAACCCTTAGGTTTGCGGGGCATTGATTCTCACCAATGTTCGCGTTACCCAAGCTGACATTCTCGCTTCCTCTTTGTCCACTACCGCTCGCGCAGGTGCTTCACTCTAAGACGGGACGCTCCCCTACCGATGTATTTTTACATCCCACAACTTTGGCAGATCGCTTAGCCCTATTCATCTTCGGGCCAGGAGCGCTTGATTAGTGAGCTATTATGCACTCTTTCAAAGGTGGCTGCCAATGTTGCAAAAGTCTCTAGGAGGTCCCTAGTCGGCTGACTGGGGAGTTGGGTGTACTCGGAGTACTTGGGGAGTAACCGGGGAGTACTCAAACCTCGTAAATATAAAGAAAATTAATTATTGGATATAATATATATGTCAAAATAAGCATAATTCATGTCAAATACGCATGTTTTTTTTAAAGATACATGTTTAAAATTTAAATTTTTCGGAGTACAAGGCCGAGTACAGGGGTAAGTTAGGCTGGGTAGGACGAAGATGACTGATTTTGACCACTAAGTACGAGGCCGAGTTGAGCGAGTACAGGGCCGAGTTGGCCAAGTACAAGGCCGAGTTGGCCGAGTAGCCCGAGTATGACCCCCACCGACTAGTTTGGCCGAGTAGGAGAAAGTTGCCTCAAAGGGGTTCTGAGGACCCAGTACTCGCCGAGTACAAGGCCTTGGAATCTGACTTTTACAACACTAGTGGCTGCTTCTAGGCATACTTCTCTGCACCTCTACCTCCTTTATCACTGAGCGGTCACTTAGGGGCCTTAGCTGGTGATCTGGGTTGTTTCTCTCTCGACGATAAAGCTTATCCCACATCGTCTCGCTGGCCGACCTTGACCCCTGTTAATTTAAGGTCATATCAAGTATTTAGAGTGTGCCTCGATTTGGTACTGCTCTCACGGACCGCACCAAAACAGTGCATACACCTAGATGTCCAGTGAACTGTTGCGCCTCAACGCATATCGGGAAGAACCAACTAGCTCTGGGTTCGAGTGACATTTCACTCCTAACCACAACTCATCCGCTCATTCTTCAAGTCGATTCGGACCTCCACTTAGTTTTTCCTAAGCTTCATCCTAGTCATAGATAGATCATTGATGTGTGTGGTTTTAAAGACTTAAACATCTTTTCTTAAAAATGGCAAGTTCCTAGTGGAAGTGCAAAAAACTTGATGATGAAAAAGGTAATTAAGTCAAAACTTTGATGTGAGACACTTTTCAAGTTTTAAATTTATATAATAAAACGATAAATGCTAAATGTTGTAGACCCACACAATAGGCAAGTGAACCTATTGAGTATAGTATAGACACAAGCAAGTACCAAGTATCGAACCTAAAGACACAACTTTTCCTACTCAGTTTTAAGTTTCTAAAGTAAACCAAAGATATATAAAAGTGAGAGATAACGAAAGTGACCGAGAAGATAACCAATGTCCAAATAAAAGTGTTGCTTGGGGATCCAACTTATCTTGGTACGGATTAACAGTAAACGTTCAATTGATTGATGTGTCCAAGATGCGCATTACCGCAGAACTATACAAACAATTTGTGTTCTCATTTGTTATTGTGAGGGCCTCGCTACCCCGATAAGCTCAGCTCTCACCAGTGAGTGGAGGATCACCTGAGACTGTGTATACCCTAACCCGGAGAACCCACCTCCCAGTGTTGCGATATTGCGCCTAACGACTCTAACTTTTTATGAATAACTTGTCGGCAGCCGGAGCATGGCCGAACAAGCTACCACCTGACATCATAGAGGAGTCGTGGCTTTCCTGCTCACGCTCATCCCTTACTTGAATTAATTAACTTTTAAAAAATTGATTGGCCTATTACTAATTGTGCAGCAATATAGTAATGGAAGAAAATATAGACCGTTCGCTTCCAACATGGGTTCACCAATTCTTAGGTTGCGCCAAATCTAACACATGGACCATGAAGCTAAGTCACATAAGCTTATCACTAGGACCAAGTATAAAGACTGTACCGACCCTAAGTGAGATTTTGATAGTCGAGGATTAAGCCACAAAGTGTGAATGTTTCTAAACACAAATGGGCTAATCTCTACACGTGGAATTAGGTTAGCTTACAAGTGTGTGGGTTTTTACACACCACAGGTACACTCATAAGTCCATCCACTTCCTATCAAAACACCTACAAGACCAAATAATAGTTGAGTGATTAGTTAATTCGTCAAACAAAGATAGAGTAGAAAGAATTAAATGAGAACACAAAATATCACTTAATAGAATTGCTAGGGGGTGCACGCCCATACTCCAAGGTGGGCATCCAAGTGCTCGACAGTCAGGCATTGTCTGTTGGTACTAGAAGTCCTTCTAAGTAGGTTTGGTCTTCTGCATGCCCGTGCTTCATAATGGGCACGCTCGTGCTCGTCTGCAAGGCACAACTGTATGTCAGTCTTGGCTAGTTGGAGCCTTGGGGAGCACGTATAAGCAAGCACGACTATGCACTATGTCGAGCACGCCCATGCACCTTGACTTTCTTCATCTGGATGGCTGAAAATGTTGACCGGTTGACTTTGGCAGGAGCACGGCGTGCACACTTTGCTACAGTCTTCAAAGTCTTCAATTTCCTTCCCATTGTGCCAGTTTCCACTCCTTTATACCTCTAAATACCTGCAATTAACTCATAGGAACAATTTAGCTCTGTTTTGCAAAGTTAAAGGCACAAATATGAAAAAAGAGCGATAAATACATGGATAAAACATGTATAAATGATGACACATCAATCACTCATGTTCAGGTCCATAAGATGTGACAATTGCCGATGAAATTTTGCATTTCAATAATCTTGCAATGAATATGAGTAGCATGTGGAAATGCGCACGCCTAGACGTGTGACATTTTCCTAATTAGTGGGCCCATGTAATTAATTAAAAGGAAAATTCTTTCCAGCCTTCTTTCAACCTGATGTGCGATGTATTATAAAATGTGATCAATAGATGTGTGGTCTTTTAAACATGTATTACTACTATATTTTTATCCGCAGGTGTTGCCCCGCGAGCTTGGGCACATCAAGCAGTGATAAAGTTGTATATAAATATAATAAACATTCATTCGTCAAACGCTAAGGGTTAAGAACTATAATTCATTTGATTAATTATCTAATTCATTGAACAAAATTCGTAACCAATCACAATTACATTTAAGAAAACAACAAAACATAATATGATGTTTGGTTGTTCGAGTTCTCGTTTAACCTCATAACTCGCGTATAACGCGTCAATTGCTTTTTGTAGCTCTAACTGGTTTCTAAGGATATTGGTTGCCAATCATTTACGCTTACCATTTTCTACACCCGAAAATCACCCAAATGACAAAGCTGAAACAAAGCTTTAGGTTGTCTGATATACGTTAAAATATACATATATAAATCCCCGATTGAACTCCCAAATTACGCGTTTTCGACCATAATTGCACAAATTCGGTACTTAACCGATTCATATGTTTATGGCAGGTCTTAAACGACGCCCCAAAGACAAAGTCGAAGAAATCAGACAAAATCTGGACTAAACGGACAGTTGCTGCACAATCAGTCAAATCTGGAAGATGTGCACGGCCGTGCACCTCAGGCGCACGGCCGTGCGCACTCATTTGGCTCGGACACAGAAGGCTGCACTGCCAGTGCAGCTGCTAGTGCACATCACATTCTCGGGCACCTTAATCAGCACTCCTGTGCACATGCCCGTGAGACCCAGTTCCTCGGCTGCACTGCCAGTGCACCAGCCAGTGCACACCTTGTACCCGGACACCACCAGTCCCGCACGGCCGTGCACCCCAGGTGCACGGCCGTGCGCAACCCAAGATATTTTCAGGAACCAATTGCCCACTTGCCTGTCACATCAAAAGTTAAAGTGCACGGCCGTGCACTTTATGTGCACGGCCGTGCACAAAATCAAAACTTGTATAAAAACAGAGCAAAACTTACTGATCAAATATTGGGTGAAATTGGGTTTTGGAGAGACGATCTGGGGCGATTTCTGGACAAAAGAAGCTGCTGGGAAGCCGTTTAACAAGCCCGGGACGCCGTCCGATCCAACCATCATCATCCGATCCTTCACATTCATGATTTATGGTTTGATCTATAAACTTTTAAGTAGTTCAAATCTGAATATTTTGGCTTGTTTGTGATGTTTATTTAGTTAATCGTACGCCTACGGGCAAGAACACTAGTATGTAGTATGTTAAACAATCGTTTGTATAGTTAATCATGTCCTGTATGAATTTGGCGTTTTTCATGTTTGAATCTTGATGATCATAGTGCAACCTTGTTTCATTGTTAATGGATTTGTAGTTATGTTTGAATGACTTTGATGATTATCGAATGTGTTAGGCGGATACATGTTGAAAAACCGTCCGTTTAATCGTCCGGTAGTAGACTAGTTAACTTGTTAATAAGTTTACACCATGAAACTGTAACCGGGTATTGGCTTGGTTAAAGTCAGTCGAATAATGATTAGAAATGCTTACCAGCACGTAAAAGGGTTTTAAAAGCTTAATGGTGCCGTTACTGATCTTTGACACGGTTAATGATCTTCGCTAGTTATTTTGGTAGAAATAGCGATCTTAGTAGATCTGTGTTCAAAGTTGGTAAAATGGAATAGGTTGTGAAATGCTCTACTTTATGCTAGTCTCGGTGGTTGTATTGTGTATTCGGTATTGCTTTCCTTGATTAGTGAGGTTAGAAAACTCTTAACGGATGACTAACTTATCTTTAGAAGATTCACATGAGATCATATCAGCTGCTCGCTAATAAACTGTGACATCCGTCACCCTCGTCTTTCGTCAAAGTTACAAAAATAGCCCTTCAAATATTTCCATTATAATCCCGATAAGTTTCGCCGTTTTTAAAATTTAATTTTAAAGCGAATTAAAAATTTTATCATTTATTATAGATCGGGTATAAGTTTTAATCAAATGCGAATGTTTAAACGTAATTGTAAAAGATTCTATAAAAAAAAATTAAGTTTTATAAAAGTTTTAAATTAAACTTAGTTAGTGATGTTAAGTTTATAAAGAAAATATTGTCCTAGTTATGTGAGAAACTAACAAGGTTAAACTAGAGGGACCAAAATTGCCAACTCATGAAAGTTCAAAATAAAATCCTCCCTCCCTGACTCTGTTCGATTCTTTCCGGCGAAGGGTTGGCCGGAACCGGTGTCACTCCGGCGAGGCTTGAAACCCAGATTAATGCTTCTTTCAATGGTTTTAATGCGTGTTTCGTTATGCCTCATCATTTCCGAGCCGTTAAAATAATTGCCTCTTTTAAACTTGTTAAAAACGCCAACCAAGTTTCTTTATTGTGTAACCGACGAGTTATTGGAAACGAGTCCAACGTCCGTTTCCTTTGGACCATTCTTTAAATTTGCAATTACAAATCATTGTTCAGCCTTCACACCTTTCAAACCCACAAAAATCCTTATCCAAATCACGTCGGGAAGCTTCAGAATCGGAGCTTTATGTCGCGACCACATTCCTTCATTTCGAACTTAGATCGTTGTTGTAAGTCTTATGTTTTTATGCCGTTTCGTTTGGTTTATAATCTGGAATAAAAGCCCTCTATCACAGAGCATGGAACGTGCCTTGAAATGGGTTATTGAATCTTAAGGTTAGGGTTAGGGTTCTTAGGTTGAATTGGGGAAGAAGATGAACTCTACTTATTGTTTAAATATAATCTGATTCAATCATAATAACAAAAGCAATGGATGGTCTAGTGGTTGAGTCCTTTGGCTTCTGGATCACAGGTCACGGGTTCGAACCCTTGCAGCACCACTTTCCTTTCTTTTTATTTTTTCAGCATTTCCTCCTTATTTACAATTATTTGATTAATTATATATAATACATAAATATCTTAGAATATTCATAATAAATTCGTTTTTGCTCCAAAAATTATAAAAATTTAGGTGTTGCTTCTTGATACTTCATAGAAAATTGTCATATTTTTAGTTTTCTGAAAAATATTTATTTTCATGATTTAATTAATTTAAATTGTTTTAATCATAATTAATTGATTAAAAATTCATTTTTAATGATTTTAATCTCAAACTTTTTGAGTAATTATTTCTCATCATCATGAACTGAAATAAAAATTATTGGTTCAGAAAACATTTATTTTTATTAATTTTATTATTTTTAATCATTTAAACATGATTTAATCTCGTTAAATCAGTTTTAAATATAAATACGTTTATAAAAATTATGGGAAAATTATTTCTATTACTTTACATCAGAAAGTATCCAATTTATATAGAAATAGCATTTTTGGATCATGTCTTGAATTATTAGTCTTATTTATGTTTAATTAGACATAATTAATTATATCTTTATTTACATTATCTAACGTCTATTTTATAAATATTTTTCTTATAAAATAGAGATGTCCTTACGTTCGAAAGTCTTTATTATCATTAGTTTGGATCATGGTGTATTCATAATTATTTAATCAAATGTTTATGATTATTGTATTTATTTACAATAATTTAGTTAAAATAATTTATTTAATTAATTTGTCGTAACTATTCAAAATATGTTTTTATCTAAAAATTCAATAGGTAATAATTATATACCTAAACCACATTTACAACCTTTCATATATTATTTGTGATATACAACTTTTACGTTAACGCGACTTATCATAAAAACTCTAATTCCCCAAATCGACTTAGCAAACCCTAATGCCTTAGACCCTAGATACCTTAGACTTTTTAGACATTTCCTTATTAGTATTCTTATACGTTATAGGTTGAATTCCTCGGAATTCCCATTACTTAGCTCACGACCGCTTAAGTTGGATTTTGACCGCTTTCGCAAACTGTGAGTATATCTTTCCCCTTTTACTGTTTTACACTTTTGGGATGACTCATGTACGCTTATTACTTCATTCACTTAATCATGGTTTATTCTATATTCACAATCGCAATTCTTGTATGTGTTTTACTTGTTGATTCGTTGATAGTGTGTACTTATGACCTTAATCATTAACCGCTGGGCGGCCTAGCATAGCAATAAATAGTACTTAATTATTGTTATGTGTGAACGATTATTCATCGCCTACTATGAGCGAATACTATATATATGTGACTCTTGATTCATTGAACGAAAGGTTTGATTTTGGGTAGCATTTGTACACAGCTTGAACACTAAATTGTAGACAGTATAACACGTGAATTGCGAAACTCTTTTTCTACTATATGTATTTAAACAGGGTATGCTCACCAATACATTTTTGTATTGACCAAATTATTTTGTACATGTTTCAGGTTGTTTTAAGATGCATCCTTTAAGCTTTCGGATTTATATTTAGATTTGGATTTACTGTATTTCAATTTAGTTGGCAGTTAGCATCATTGTATTTCATTTCAATGTAATAAATTATTTAATCAATGTATTCAAATTTACACTTTAGTCCATGAGCTATTGAACAATCGTCACTACGTGACACCTCGATGTTTCCGCCATCGGTCGGGGTGTTACATAAACGACTTGAGGTGGTTAACGTGTATAATTCGTGTTAGCTTTCCGTATAGTTTTCATGTTAGGATGCCCGAAAGGGACACTAACTGTCGGAAAATGGGAATGTTGATCACACGCATTTATTTCATATGGTACGTAGATGACATGCTCGGATTTATATATTATAGTCTATATAGATATATTTTGTATTTGGAGTCTTACATATGTTAATTAGATATTTTAGAATTAATTTAGTTTAAACAAACTTCAACTATCTTTTCCTACTGGTAAATTGGGGACAGAGTTTTAGTACAATTGCTCCGCGCGCGTCCATGGATCAATATCTGGTTATTATCTGTACATTACTACATATATGACAAGGTACACTTGCCCTATTGTATGTGTTTTAATATTAAGGTCTAAACCATTTTTATAAATATTAAAGCAGAAACGTGTGTTATTTCATCGCTAAATTATGCGTACTAGCGCGCACGTCATTGTCACTCAAAGAGGTTTGTATTATCATAGAACACAATTAGGCTCCATTTGAATGTACAATCCAAATATAAAGTGTTTAGCTATATCCATAACTTGTTAGAAAATATTTACTTGTATATATTAACAAATCATCGTTTAGGCCATTCTTATTCATTAACAGGTGTAGGCCATTGGGCGTGTTTATTGCATTCTTCATTCGGTAAAAGTCATCTAAAAATTCCCAAATTAACGCTTCACGGTAGAACCGTAAAACTCAAAACAAACCTTGCATTTCATAAAACAATTGGAAGGCATCAAACCAACTAAAACATAAAAGACAATCCCAAGGAAGAATAATACTATAACTGAAAATAGAAAAGAAGATTCCAAGGAAACTCAAGCAAGCTTGCAAGTCTGTTTGCGTTTAATTAGAAAAGGACTTAGGTGGGCAATATATTTGGTTCTTGGGGTGTTATAGGGAAATTAGGGTTCTTGTTTGTTTGGTATGGAAGAAGACAAAGTAGAAGAGATCAGCGTCTGATTGTTCAGAAAAGAAAAAAAAACAATTAAGAGAGCAGGTTAGATGTCTCGAGAAGATGATGGGGGAAAAGGAACATTGCTAGAAGCATACAAATTCAACACCTAACAAAGGACACATGGCATCTGGCAAAGAGAAATTGCGACAGTGGTTGTATAGTCACAGCAAGAAGTGTTCGTCTACTTTAACAATACCGTTAAAGTGCTATTGCAAACCACTTGCTAAATGTATATATTGCATTCTTCATTTGGTAAAAGTCATCGAAAAATCCCCAAATTAACGCTTCACAGTAGAACCGTAAAACTCAAAACACACCTTGTATTTCATAAAACAATTGGAAGGCATCAGACCAACTAAAACAGAAAAGACGATTCCAAGGAAGAATAATACTTACAACCGAAAACAGAAAAGACGATTCCATGGAAACCCAAGCAAGCTTGCAAGTCTATTTATGTTTAATTAGAAAAGGACTTTGGTGGGCAACATATTTGGTTCTTGGGGTGGTATAGGGAAATTAGGGTTCTTGTTTGTTTGGTATGGAAGAAGACAAAGTAGAAGAGATCAGCGTCTGATTGTTCAGAAAAGAAAAAAAAAACAATTAAGAGAGCAGGTTAGATGTCTCGAGAAGATGATGGGGGAAAAGGAACATTGCTAGAAGCATACAAATTCAACACCTAACAAAGGACACGTGGCATCTGGCAAAGAGAAATTGCGACAGTGGTTGTATAGTCACAGCAAGAAGTCTTCGTCTACTTTAACAATACCGTTAAAGTGCTATTCCAAACCACTTGCTAAATGTATATATTGCATTCTTCATTTGGTAAAAGTCATCGAAAAATCCCCAAATTAACGCTTCACAGTAGAACCGTAAAACTCAAAACACACCTTGTATTTCATAAAACAATTGGAAGGCATCAGACCAACTAAAACAGAAAAGACGATTCCAAGGAAGAATAATACTTACAACCGAAAACAGAAAAGACGATTCCATGGAAACCCAAGCAAGCTTGCAAGTCTGTTTATGTTTAATTAGAAAAGGACTTTGGTGGGCAACATATTTGGTTCTTGGGGTGGTATAGGGAAATTAGGGTTCTTGTTTGTTTGGTATGGAAGAAGACAAAGTAGAAGAGATAACGTCTAATTGTTCAGAAAAGAAAAAAAGCAATCAAAAGAGCATGTGAGATGTCTTTAGCGCTGTGTTCCCGAGTTTACTAAATAAAAGAAAAGAAGAGAAAGGGATATTAGAAGAGAAAAGAAAGGAAAATATATAATTTTATTTCGTGTTCCCGAGTTGAAAATAAAAGAAAAGAAGCTAAAGATTTTATGTGTTCCCGAGTTGAAAGGAAGAGAAAAGAAATGTATATTTTACGATTATACCCTTGTAAGATTTTATTATATGTTAAATGAGAGGGTATATTGGTAAATGATATACTTTAAATTTTTTTTACTTTCCCTTCCTTCCGCTTCCTTCCAATTTGGAAGGATTGTTATTTGGGATAATTTTCCTTCCTCTTCTCTCCACTTCTTCTTTCCTTTAATGAAACTCTGGAATACAAAACTGTTCCCCTTTCTCTCCGCTTCCTTTCTTTTCCTGCTATTATTAAACTCTGGAACATAGTGTAGAAGATGGTGTGTGTGTGTGTGTGGGGGGGGGGAGGAAGAACATTGCTAGAAGCATACAAATTCAACACATAACAAAGAACACCTGCCGTCTTGCAAAGAGAAATTGCAACATTGGTTGTATAGTCACAGCAAGAAGTGCCCGTCTACTTTAACGGTACCGTTAAAATACTATTGCAAACCACTTGCTAAATGTATATACATATAATTAGAGAAGCATTTTTTTTTTTTTTTTGCTCACTTGCTAGCATCTAGGCTATTAATCCTTTCTAAATATATATTTTCATCTTACACTCTAATAATTAATTTATTAAAATAGCAATTATTTATATATTTTTATTTATAAAAGAAATTTTACTTGTTTAAATATATTCTACTAATTTAATAATATGAAATTAAAAAAATTGATAATGTAAAAGGTGTTGGTGATATAGGTGTAAGCTTTGGGTAAGTATTTCTATAGGCTAGGAGAAAAAAAATGATTGCTTTTAATAGTAAAAGTGTGATGTGGTAATTGACTGAACCCATTTATCGGTGCATTTAGCATCTTGCATCGGTGATGATCAATAAATGAATGGGTTCCTTTTTAGCTTGAAAATAATAGTATCATAATTGACTGTTAACATATTATTACCAAGTGGGCCCGGTCTAGTAGGGTGACGGGTTCAAGCCAGAACAAGCTAATTAAAAAGGTTAAAATTGGTGTGGGTCAAAACAAGCCGATAAAAAAGGTTAAGGTCAAAACGGGCCGACTTAGAAAAAAAAATGGTGTTATTGGATTTTAATAACTCCAACTATTACGTGATGGTTGCTACCACTTGAAATTAACCACTTAACCATCACCACTCTCGGCTTGCAATTTATTTTCCTCTACCACTCTGAAACTAATTAACCGAGCCCTAACCCATTTATTTTCTTTCTGACATGGCACTTTTATTGTGACGTGCACGTTAGCTAAAAAATAAAAACAAACCTAATATGGTTAAGGTTCGATTAGTTTGGGAGTGACTAAGTTTAGGGTGTTGTAACTTTCATAATGTTTGAAATTTTTAAGCTTTATGTACATCAAAACCACGTCGGCCTCATCCTCAAACACACCATCTCGAAAAGAGTTTCGAACCACATCACCAAAACCATCCCAAGCCAGCCAAGAATTGTAAAAGCGGAACGGTTTAGCCCCAAAATTCCTAGATAAAATCTTCAACACTAATGGACTATGATCCGACTTTTTTCTTTCAAGCGCAACATACTCCGCATTTGGCCATTCCATAAAATAGTTCCGGTTAACAAAAATTCGGTCAATCCGACTTAGTTTATCGCCTGCCACAAAAGTGAAACGCCTCCCTTTTAATGAGTACTCGTGCAAATTCATGGAGTCTAAGAATTCATTAAACTTATTCGCCTCCGCCGAATGGAAAATAGATTTCCTCTATTCACACTCACTTCTAACCGCGTTAGAATCACTCGCCACCGTCCATAATCCATCACCTTCGCCTATCAAATCACCAATCATTGCCCGCAAGACACATTTAGCAACCATATTATGAGGCACATACACGTTAAGCACATGATTCATGACTCCACAACCTTTGATGTTACCGAAACTAAAAAACAATTTGATAATTTAGTCACCTCCGTAATAATGAAAACTTTCGGATCCCACATCGATAATAGACCTCCCGATCTACCGGCCGAAGCAACCCAATCAAAACAATTATCACCTCTCCCAAAGAAACGGCCCACATCCACGGAACCCAAATCCACATATTATGTTTCTTGAATCATTACATAACTTACTTCATGTTGAATACGTAAACCACGAACCCAATCCGCTTTATCAGAAATCCCTAACCCACGTATATTCAATGAAAGAACATTCATCGTCCACCATCTTGATAACCTTCACTTCGCAATACTTCTTGAACACTCAACAATAATTCATTAATATCCTCTGCTCCAAGAACGCTTCCCAACTTTATAGTTTGATCTGCCTCATAATGAATCGACGCCTGATTGGTTACAGAATCCGGTTCTTGATCATCCCTAAGAGCATCAAATTAATCTTCAATAACACCAACCTCATCTACTACCTGAACATTTGAATACAAATTTGGTGTTACATACCCATCAATGGAACCACTCACCTCATTCTCCTCGTGCATCGTTTAGAAGCCATAATTCTAATAAGCATGTCCAATACAAACGGATCGTTGTCGTCTCTAAGTCACTTCTTCGGCCTTTCTTGAGAACCACTAGACTCTCCCCTATTCTTGAACAACTGTCTTCTATGAAACTTCTTACGACCCACCTTCATACCCTCTACCGAAATAGTTGTATTCTTGGCCTGACTTTCCATGTTGTTCTGAGCTACACCATCTACACCCATCAACGGTTGAGCTATCTCTTCGAGTCCTACATTATCCTGAATTTCCCCTACCTCCAAGTCCTTCGTATTGTCACTATTCATCCGGGCCCCCTCCTGTTCATCACTCCCATAAACATCATTGCCACACTCATATTCCTGTTCCATTGACTCGGAACTCTAATCTATCTCCTTGACAAACTCGAGAACCCATTCCCCCACATCTTCTTCTGTCCACAAGTTAAGCAACACACCCCTCCAACAAATGTCTACACGATCCATAAGTCTAGTACACGACTTTGTCAACACCCCAATGTAAGCATATGAGAAATTATTATCACCAACTGACATCTTTGCCGACTGAACCACCCTACCAAATCGGCTACCAATCAAATCCAACACTTTGTCAATTGGAAGCTGAATCGGCACTCCATGAACCTGTAACCATGATATGCGCTCAACCTCCTTATAATTACCATCCCATTTATCAAATCCTTCAAACCATGTGACCCATAGCTTTGTATCCGCAAAGAAACATTCGACCTCCTCCAAGCAACTTAACACTAGAAACACCAAGAAACCACCCACGTACTTAATACCAACTGAATTCCAGCCTTGGTTCATCAATAACCTCTTCAAAGAAGTCAAAGTATTGAAATCCAACACCTTACCTACTAATGAATCTCCCTTCCACATTAAGAAACCTTCGACATTGTCGTCCATAGAAATCACATCAACCTTATTCCTGTTAAGGACCGAATCTAGGAAAGATCTCCCCCCTCCAACTCCGTTATGAATACCTCCTCGAACATCATAATTGATATCCAAATTGGTTGCACCATCGTTATTAGGTTTTGCATGGGATGCAAGATCCTTCATCTTCGCTTTTCCTTTCAAGTCTGTCTTGGATTTCTCATGCGTATCCCCAATCTTGAAAGGGTCATGAACAACTTATACGAACCAATCCACACATCAACCATCTCCCCTTGCAGCCTTTTAGCATCATGAACGTCCTTAAATGATATAAACCCAAAAAAATTTCCCCACCGATCGAGTTTCCTTGCAATATAAGATCCCTCAAAAAAACCAAACCCTCCAAATACCTCTTTCAAATATAAAGAAGAACACTTCAGGGGCAAGTTCGAAACGAAAAACTTCGTTATTACATTGTTGTTCGTCTCATTCGGATGATCGTTCCTTCTTCCTTTCTTTGATGAAGCATGTTGCCATTCCTGCCATCTGGAGTCGCCCGGCATTGTCTGAGGAATTAGGGTGTTATATCTATATTTATTTATATAATAAAACAATTGATGTGATGACACATGTCAATTACTGAAGCCATAATCATCCTTTAATTCCCTCTAAAACTAATAAAATTGCATTTTTCTCTCTTATGTGCATAGCACGTGTTTTTCTTCGTGATTTTTAAATGTTGAGAAATTTTTATACGACATTTTTTTTTTGAAAAATAATTGCACCAAATTAACAAACGTTTTATTATCTATACAAATAATGAAAAAAAACAACCTTTTGTGTGATAATTATTGAAATATGTACTTAAATTATGTATGAGTAGGGAAAAAAGTTGGGAGACATGAAAAGTTATCATCCTACAATCCTTTTAGCTGACAAATAATGAAAAAAAACAACCTTTTGTGTGATAATTATTGAAATATGTACTTAAATTATGTATGAGTAGGGAAAATAGTTGGGAGACATGAAAAGTTATCATCCTACAATCCTTTTAGCTGACATCACTTGATCTTCAAAATTGATCTTTACTACTTACCTATTGATTGTTTAATTCGGTGTCACCCAAGGTAACCGATTGTATATTCATAGTAAATATTCAACATGTATGTCATTCTTTCACATATGCTCACGTTACACATCAGAATCGCCTATCATCATCATGACATATCATTCGATACCAATTTGGTTGTTTTTTTCTAGGTTCACATCACAGCTTTAGAGTTTCTTGGGGAAGTGAAAAGGTTGTACATAGACTTCAATCGAGCAAGAGGTGTACACGTAGAATTATAAGTCTGTTTTATGAGTTTTCGAGTGTTGATCATTTACAAAAAAAATGAAAAAACAACATATTTCTTTTATGGTACACATTGTTTGTCACTTTATATTAGATTTGTATGTTTCGAGAAGCTCCCGGGGATAAAGTAGTTAAATCATATAATAGTTAAATAAAAAGTCTAAATCGGCAACTATATCTTTTGGTGTGTTAGGATCAAATATACAAGACACTTTTTCTAGGAAGGGTGAAAAAGAATTGTGGTCCATTGATCTTATATTTGAAGGGTTGGGATTTGTTTGTTGGAAAAAAATAATAAATTAGAGGAATGACATAAAAGGAAAACCAAATTTGTTGACTTTATGTCTTCACATGCAATCCACATGTCAATTTCCCCATCATTTTAAAACGTCTATAATTTTTTCATACAATATTCTTTTTTTTTAATTTTACGTACTATATTAACGAGCGTTTTTTTTATCTTTAATATGAGTACCACATTGCTACATTAAAATTGAAAAAAAAATCCGTGTTAAATGGGTTTTCTTCTTCGGTATGTCTTCCGTTCGTTCATTGTGTTATAGTATGCACGTGTTCTTTATAAGATGCTCAATTTTATGATATAATTTTTTTAACAAAAAAATTGACGTATAAAAAAGTTACGGACGTTTAAAAATGAATGTGGAAATAACATTTGACATGCATGTACATATTCTTTTGACAAAATTACCCTTCCCACTTTTTTAATTCTTAATTTGGACAAATGTCATTTTTAAGTGGTTTCTCACCATTCTCATCCTTTGTAGCCTTTGTAGAATAATTGAACTCTCTTTTGGTATCATCACTTGTCACATATTGTATTAGAGAAACTATACGTATGTACGTAACTCCCACGCAAAATTCAGAAAATCAATCATAACAACAAATTATGTCATGGCTTTCTTTGATAGTTATTTTGCTTTTTTTTCTGGAGTTATGTTTCATTTGCATAGAGCCGGCTCGACATCTGAGATTTCCGACAAATGAAAACGAGCCAAAGCTTTGATACAACATTTTAGGTATCAAGTCGTGCAACGGGACCAATACACACACATGCACAAATGATTAACACACAGTACAAAGAATAATAAATGTTAAATCTCACACAAGAATTTTATGTAGAGCAATCCTAGTGAAGGATCTACGTCCACAGGCTGCAACTAAATATTCTCATAAGCCCAAATAATGATTACAATTACATATGAGGGATACATAAGATAACAATTAGGGTTTATTAACTTAGACCCCAAGAAAATTAGATGGACCAAAACCAGGCCCAAACTTTTAAGCCTTCACTAAACGCAACAAAATCCATTGTGGATGCTATTATGGGAGACACGTTTTAAACTCTTATGTCAAACTCACTAGCTACTTTAACTCTTTAAGCGTTAATATCTCATTCATCTTAGTCGACGTTAACCATATCTTAGCTTGTTGTGAAGCTTTCAATACAACTACTCAATCTCATAAGTTATTCATTATACAACTCTATACATATATAATTATTTGGGTTCAAAGCTAAGAACAAAACCGTTTATATAACTTTGGGAAAAAATTTGAGTTTGTTCCTACTTACTGCAAGAAACGTGATCATGATGTATGTAATTTACCGATCATGTTCTAAAATTTGGTAGAAGTTTAATTGTTGTTAGGACTTAAGATTGATGATGAACAAGTTCGTCAATGAATATCTAGCTAAATAAAGAGAAGTAGCAAGAAACATGCACTTTATCAACGACGGATGGAAACATGATACAACATCACTAACATATGTTTTAACTTGACACAAAGCTTGCTCCATACTTTGTAAAGAAACCCAAAATATGTGCTTCTCCATACTTGGTTCACCACCAAAGGTCCAACAATGATCCAAAACCCAATAAAGAATCCAACAACCAAGCAGACCATGAACACCCAATCAACTTCATTTTCTTCGTCACTGTTTTCTTCACCTTTGGGCCTGTTTTCATGTGTAGCTAATCCACATACTTTTGGAAGAGGAGTGCCACATAGTCTATTTCCGATGAAGCTCAACTCATTAAAGCTTTGAATCTGAGTGCTTGTAGGGATTCTACCTGTCAAACTGTTGTAAGATATATTCAACCAATTCAAGAAAGTTAAATTCGATATGGTCGATGGAATTTGTCCCTGAAGCATGTTGGAGGACAAATCCAATGATTCAAGCAATCGCATATCGCCAATGTTCTCTGGAATTCTTCCTGTCAACTGGTTTCTTGATAGATTTAAGTAACGCAACCCCACAAGGTTCATTAACTCGTTAGGAATGCGCCCAGAAAACATGTTACCTGAAAGCAATTGCGTATCACCAATGTTAAATTCGACTTTTATCTATAACGGTTAATAACATTTTTATGCATAGTTACATACAAAAAAACTACATCATAAAATCGAGTATAGTGTTACTATTTAAAAAAAAAAAAAAAAAAAACTAATAATCAAACCGATTACTTTGGTCATCACAATACGAATGTTACCTGAAAGGTCCAGAGTTGTAACCAAATAAAGTATGGTACTATATGAGCTCTCTCTTCCCTTGGTCACCAATGATGCACTGCCCACAACTTGATTCTGGTCAAATTCATCATAAAGAATGATAGGACTTGAGATTTCTTTTCCTGACATTATGCTAAAGTTGTTGAAACATATTGGTATGTTGCCTGTTAGATTGTTATCAGCGAGGTCTAATATCTGAATCGAAGTGAGACCACATAGTTCCTTTGGAAAATTTCCAGATAGCTTGTTTGAACGAAGACTTAGAAGTCTTAACCTTGTAGAATTCCTCCAGTTTTGTGGTAGGGTAAATCCAGTGAGCTTGTTTTCAGCGAGATCGATGATTAGCAAGCTCTTTGAACTCATCACTGATAGAGGTAATGTTCCTGAAAGATTGTTATTTCTTATGTTTAAAGATCTAAGAGGAGATAGTGTCCCTATAGACTTTGGGATTCCGCCGGATAAACTATTGTTTTCGAAGTTTAAGACTTGTAGAGAATCCCAAATTTTCCAACAATCTGGAATAATACCAGACAGTTCATTGTTTGCAAGATTAAGAAGTTTTAATTGTCTTGAATCTTGGATGGTAGGACACAAGAATTGCTCTAGAGACCCTGAAAGATGATTGGTTGAAAGATCAAGAAAATGCAAGTCGGGTTGGTTGAAAGAGGCAGGCAAGGAACCATCGAAACTGTTGTCACTAAGATCAACTACTGCATTCGTTGAGAGGAAACCGAGATCTTGAGGCAACTTTCCTAGGATTCTATTGTGAGAAATGTTTAAGAATTCTATGGCTGAGTATGTACTCCAAAACCACTCTGGCATGATGTCTGAAATATTTGCATTTGATATATCTAACTCGGTCAGGGTTCTTTGAAACTGAAGCCATGATGGAAAGTGAGGCCCTAAATCCCAAGAGCCTATTCTCAGCACTTGTAATTGGAAAGGCGGAACCCATTTTCGAACATTTGGATGCAGTGTTAACTTGTTGTTCTCCGCCCTTAAGGTTTTTAGCGCCGTGAGATTTGAGAAATGGCGTACAGTGACCGAACCATTCAACAAATTGTTATAAACACTGAAAAAAGTCAATTTTTGAAGGTTCCCTAAGCTTTCAGGTAGACTTGTGTTGAGTTGGTTGTTTGAAAGATCTAACCACTCCAACGATGAAAGCCTTCCTATCGAATCTGGAATTCTACCAGTTATTAAATTGGCGTTAAGTCTTAACGTCTGAAGATTTGGCAATGATCCTATCGAATCTGGAATTTGACCAGATATGAAATTGAATCCAAGATCAAAGGTTATTAGATTCTTTAGATATCCAACCTTGTTAGGCACATTGCCAATAAGATTATTGCCCCAAAATCCGAAAGTCTCCAATTTAGATGATTTACATTCAATGAAGTTTTGAAGAAGTTCGGACACACTTCCAAACAAAAGGTTAGATTGAAGATCAATGAACCTCAAGTTGCAAAGATTAACCATTGAAGTAGGTAACTTCTCAATGATTCTATTATTTGACAAGTCAATTTCAACAAGGGAGCTCATGTTCTGAAGGTCATGGAGAATTGGGCTTTTAAGACCACAAGTACTCAAGTCTAGCGATACAAGATTGCGTAAGCTAGATACCCCCTTCAATACCGACGAATGATTCATAAAATCATTACTAGAAACATGAAGAATCCTCAGGGATGTTAATTTTTGAAAACCAGGGTCCACACCAGGGACTAGATTATGGATAAAGCAGTTAGTGAGATCAATGGAAGTGAGGCTAGTTAGATTGAAGATCCACCCGGGCATGAAACTTGAATCGAAATTGTTGTAGGATAGATCAAGGGTGGAAAGTGATGTGAAATTTATCGTGTTTAGATGACGAGGGATTTGTGAAAGTGAACATGAAGCCAAACGTAATTCTAACAAAGGAAAGCGAGTCATCACCTGTAGCCAGCGAAGTTCAGCGCTAAGGTCATAGCCAGTTAAATCAAGGCGCTGCAAGGCATGAATATTAGTCAGCCAATGCAGATTCTTCACAGGAAAAAAGCTTTGCCAAATCCCAAACCGGAGATCAAGAACTCGCAACATGGTTAGATTCCCTAGTTGTGGAGGGATCTGTCCATCAAATTGAGAAGTTGAGAGATTAAGATATTTCAAATTCCGTAGAGACGCAATGAAAGATGGAATTGGAATCCCTCCAAAGTCATTGCAGCTCAAATCCAAGTAGTTAAGTTGCTTCAAGGACATCAAGGAGGGATTTATGTTTCCTCCCAACATCTGTTTTGATGCTTCTTCAAGTTCAGCATCCGTGTCGTAAGAACCATGACAATGACCATGAAGCCCGTCATTAGGTCCGCCTAGGTGCAGCTCTTGGACATGACCCGTAACGTTATTGCAAACCACACCAGCCCATTTGCAACAGTCCTTGTTGTAGCCACTCCAAGACGAGAGCCTGTTGGCACCATCTATCAAATCGGCTTTGAACCGCAAAAGTGCCGCTCTCTCGCTTTCGATGCATAAAACATCATTTGAGCTTGCATCACTCAGACAACAAGAAAAGCATAATGCTAAGCCAGTCAGAAACCAAATGATACAAGAGGGATAATATGTGGAAAGAAGAATGACTGACTGCTGGTATCTAAATGTGTATCATGTAGGTACATATATAGATCAATATATATACCAAGATATATAGATAGGAATGTATATATCCCTATTCACCTCATGAATCCACATTCCACACACACTGTGTCTTGATTCTCCATTTTCAAACTTTAAATTCCCACTAGAGAATTGACATAAAGTGTATCAATTGGGTTGAATTGTTGAAAATATTACCACATGATATGGTTCTCACCGTTCGATGGCCATGCATGCTAGGATCTTACATATGAAAAGTAGACTTATAATATTTTGTAATGATTCTTCTTTTTATTGGGAGGAGACTTTAAGCTAATGGACAAATGAAAAGGGGTTGAAAATATAGAGTCAACGATGGATGGATAATTGAGAGTCAACAATGGTTGACTAAGTTAAGATATCTCAATCTATCATTGCTTTGTGACTTGTGAGCAATTTTCAACGCTTGGCATCATCAAGTTTAAGTGGAGGAAAGTAAATCTTTTCTATGGATATGCAACAAAGCTAAGGATTGTAACGGGTCGGATTTGGCTAATACCGTATCCATGCTCGGTTATAAAATTTAATCTCATTTCTGTCTCATTATCCATCGGGTATTACCCGTCGGGATTTGCATATATATATATATATATATATATATATATATATATATATATATATATATATATATATATATATATATATATATATATATATATATATAGGGGAGGGTTATAATAAAAACCCTCCAAAATGAGTAAACCATGTAAACTCATTTGTAGCCATTGATCTAAAGTGATCAATGGTCTAGATTCATTCTATATTATTTTAATATATTTATTAAGGTAAAGGATAAAAAAAGGGCACAATGGTCAAATGCCATTTTTCTGAAAAAGCAGATATGACAAGTGGACCCCACAAATGTCACATCATCTCTCTCATACTTTTGTGACCATTGTCCTAAATCTGCCAGATACCCGTGTTACATATGTAACATGTGTTGTGTTACGTAGGTTAAAACTGAGTTGCCAGTGTATATTATTTAAAAAATGCTGATTTATTATTTTTTTTATTATACCATGTTTTTTTTTTCGTTTTATTGTACCAGCACCAGAATTGTTGCATACGTAACGATAATTAATATGGTTATAGGCATTTTGTTACTTACAAAAGTGCTAAAACCAAACAAAACGGTCATTACAAAGTGCTAAAAACTTTATTGATCAAAAAACATTCAAATGTACACAAGAATTGTTTCTTACAAAATGCTAAAAAACAAACAAAACGGTCATTACAAATCAACAAATGCTAAAAAAAAAGTATCATAAATAAAAAAAATGTCTACACTTCATTCTTGATAATCATCTTCATCTTTAATGCAAAAAAATATGCTCACCTGCAAAAATAAAACAAAAATCATCAATTTACATGTAAAAGACCCCCCCCCCCCCCCCCGCTTAACGTATGTTAACCAACTGGATTACAAAAAAACATACGAAACTGATACAAAAAAACATTGTTTTATACATTTAGTTATCAAAGATTATCAAACATACGAAACTGATAGCAACTTAGTTCTGCTGTTACATACGAAACAGACGCAAACATAGATTTGATCCAATGATTAGTGACTTTTGTTTTAATCAATATATGGTAAAAAAAATCAGAAGCTAATTTATAACAACTTAGTTCTGCTGTTACATACGAAACAGAAACTAATTTATACCATAGTTTTGTTGTTACATACGAAACATGTGCAAAAATATAGGAAACAGATGCAAACATACATTCCACACATTATAATACTCATACAAACATGCACATACTGGTAAAAAACAAAAGCAGACATATTGTTGCATATGTTAACAGACATTAAAATTCACCAATTTTGATTAAAAAAACATATTAAACAAAAGCAGACATATTGTTGCATAGAAAATAATCTGACTGCAAAAAACATATATGCTACACACGTAAACAGTCTAACATAACACAAAGATTATATGAAAATATAGACGATAAAAACACCCTAACTAAACAACAAGATACTACAAACATAAAAACCCAAAACGAAAAATCATTTTCGATGTTTAACATAATACAGACAATACTTATGTACATGTGAAACAACAATTATTTACAAGAAAACAACAATTATTTACATGTGTAACAGGAAAAACACAGACAACACTTATGTAGTCTGCAGTAAACATAGAACAGAATTTGATATGCTAGAAAACAGAAAACATAATTTGACTGCAAAAAATAGATATGCTACACACGTAACAGGCTAACTAAACACAAAAGATTATACGAAAATATAGACGATAAAAACACCCTAACTAAACACAAAAATACTACGAACATAAAACACAAAACAAAAAATCATTTTAGATGGTTTAACATAATAAATCACCCAAAAAAAAGAGATGCTAGTAACACACAAAAAAACAACAATTATTTCCAACTTAAAAAAAAATAAAATATTAAACCACCTAACCCCCCAACCCTCCCCCCCCCCCCCCCCCCCACAAAAAAAAAAAAACTAGAAAGATATATATTAAACCACCTCCAAGCCCATCATCCTCTGATTCGTAATCCTATATAAGAAAAATATAGACGATAAAAACAGATGTGCTGCACATGTAACAGCCTAACTAAACACAAAGATCATACAAAAATATAGACGATAAAAACACCCAAACTAAACATAAAGATACTACGAACATAAAACACAAAACGAAAAATCTTTTTCAATGTTTAACATAATCAATCACCCAACCAAAAAAATATTAAACCATCTAACCCCCCAACCAAAAAAAAAATATTAAACCATCTAACCCCCCAACCAAAAAATCTTTTTCAATGTTTAACATAATCAATCACCCAACCAAAAAAATATTAAACCATCTAACCCCCCAACCAAAAAAAAAATATTAAACCATCTAACCCCCCAACCAAAAAATCTTTTTCAATGTTTAACATAATCAATCACCCAACCAAAAAAATATTAAACCATCTAACCCCCCAACCAAAAAAAAAAATATTAAACCATCTAACCCCCCAACCAAAAAATCTTTTTCAATGTTTAACATAATCAATCACCCAACCAAAAAAATATTAAACCATCTAACCCCCCAACCAAAAAAAAAATATTAAACCATCTAACCCCCCAACCAAAAAATCTTTTTCAATGTTTAACATAATCAATCACCCCAAAAAAAATATTAAACCATCTAACCCCCCAACCAAAAAAAAAAAGGGATGCTAAAAAAAAAATGTTTAACATAATCAAACCATCTAACCCCCCAACCAAAAAAAAGGGATGCTAAAAAAAATGTTATGGTCGGGTCTGCAAGGGCATATTTATTTTTCTTTTGGTTTCATCTTTTGTGATTAGGCTGTCCATTTAAACTAAACATCGTTAATATACATAGAAATTTTTAGTTACTATGTTATTGTTTGGGTGTGTAAGCTAAAAAAATGATAAAATTATTAAATTCAACACCTCACTGTGTAGACCTGTCTTGGCTTGGACCCTATATCATTGTGTTTTCAATTCTTCGGGCTTTTGTCTTGGCTTGGACCCTGTACATGGATCCTTGTTCAGATCCGATTCCTGAGCAAAGCAAAAGGAATGTAGCAGGATAAAAATGGTATTATTGTATATACGTGGTGGTGGAGGTGGTGGTGGTGGTGGCGGTGGTGGCAGTGGAGGTGGCGGTGGGGGTGGTGGTGGTGGGATTAATCTTGAAGATAATGGAAGAGAGGTGAAGAGAGAGAGAGAGGGAGTTGTTTATATAGGAGGGAAGATAAAAAAGATTCAAATTATGAAATGGGGGGAAAACAAAATGACTAGTATACCCTTGAAGACATAAAATAATATATCTATTAATGGGTGATGTGGAGCAATGAGGACCACTAGTTGGGTTTGTGGAGTTTACTCATTTTGAAGGGTTTCTAGAATCCCTTTCCCCTATATATATATATATATATATATATATATATATATATATATATATATATATATATATATATATATATATATATATACTTTTTTTATGGTTTTATGTTTCAGAAATTTACAACATATTAAATTTTAATAAATAACATACGTATCATCACCACCATAATAATCTTTAAAATATTTAAAATGTAAAATATATTATAATATGTATCTCAAAACATATTTTTATAGTTCATAGAATATAAATGTAAATAATAATGTTATTAAAATATAAATTTTAAAAGAAGAGTTTATTTTTCAAATAATAAATCTATTAAAAATGAAACATTACTAAAAAATAGTTAAGAAAAAATATAAAAATAACACTTAAAAATTTGCGGGTTTATATGTTTCGGGTAAACAGATATTTAATTTCAGGTAATCAGATCGGGTATCACCTAATACCATACCCGTCCCATACCCGTGAATTTTTTTTTTTTTCAATCCCAAACCCGTCAAGTATTGGGTATACCCCGTCCCAAATACTTCAGGTTCAGGGTATACGTGTCGAGCTTGGGTTTTTTTCCATCCCTAAATAAAGCTAGTCTTGCGGATGACGTCATGCGAATCCACTACTTTTTATTTGATTCTCATTAGAAATTAATTATTTCAATGTTTAGACTATAGGGAGTGGAGGGGAGAAAGAGGGGGGGTGAAGCGTCATGTGGCATTTGTGGGATCCATATAGGGGGAAATTGTGAGGAGTGGAAGGGGGGAAAGGGGATGAAGAGAATAATATTATATTATATAAAATTAAAAAAAAAAAGAAAAAACAAGTCTGGACCAATGAGAAAAGGCCACATGGCCAAGCCAAGTGCCCCACGCCCATCAACCTTTCTACGCCAAGGGGCTCCCCCTCCCCACACGGGGCGGTGTTTGGGGCTTGAAGGCTTGTTTCCGCCCATCTTCCCGCCCCACTCCCTCTGCTCTTAGAAAACCGGACCTGCAAATGCACTGATCATCTTACTAGTTCAGTAACTGGATTGAATTTAAAAGGCCATAATATAGAAACTAATTTGACACCTTTGGGGTAGAATAAGGATTACTAATCTAAGTGACATCAGTGGGTGGAATAAGGCTTAGGGAGTAGGGACCATTGGGTTCTAGGTTCTTTTTCTCAAAAGGGGTTTTTTTTTCATATTTATTGGGTTTCCTCATAAATTGATGTATAGACATTATTGCCTAGTGGAGATGGATACGATCAGATGGTTCCGCTTGTGAAATGATGATACTCCAGTGGTTCATCAGTGATCCTAAATTTACCGTTAAAAAAACTAATTTAAGTAAAAAAAATAACACGTACCATTTTAGCTGTCTTAAAAAAATTCAATTATGTGCCATTTAAATTCAATTAGGAGCGCCATTTAAATGATCCATATGTTTTAGCCCGTCAATCGATTTACCCTAATATTATGGATCTAAATTGTTTGTCATACATTTGACTTTCAGAATCCTGTAGTCTTGTAGGTACCATTCAATCATTCATTCACTCAGGCCAGTAAAGGAGGCACATTTGATAGAGATTTCTAAAGCCCATACAACTATACAAGTACTACCATTACCAATCCAGTAATTCTAGTGGCCCAGCCCACTTCTTTTGAGGAACTTCTCTCTAATTTCTAATCCCTTTACGTGGGCTAAAGCGAAGTAAGAATTTGAGGCCCTTTTTCCATAAGCATAAAATGTTTTCTAGTTCATGTAGCAACGTTAATGTATGCATTGTATAATACCATACAAAAATCATTAGATACTGCAATTTCCGTGAATCAACAACTCCAGGCCAGGAAAAAATGAGCTAGGAGTAACTTACTTGTGTAAGTCTAAAAAAACCATGAGGCCCTTAGAACTTGGAGGCCCTAAAGCAAAAGTCTCATTTGGCTTGGGCTTGAGCTGGGCTTGTAGCTAAGGAGTATTGACTTCGGGCTCTCATTTTGACAATTTCCCATTATTAAATTTAAATATGTTTGGTATAGAGTCAACTTTTTAGGCCAGACATTCGGGTCATTTTATTTATATTTTTCCATACATAACTGAACAATGAAAAAAATTGTTCAAGCGTCAAAGGTCCTAAAATCAATCCGCTTTTCTTTTCGCTCTTGATACACTATGTCTTAATACATAATATGTTCACACATGTATGAAGTATACGTGTGCAACATATTTGTGTAGTGTTGGGTCGGATTATCAGAGTGAGATTTTCTATAAAGTGATCTATAGTCTACTCACTGGAACGGTCCAAGAAGACGAAGATCCATGCCATCGGGCCTGACCTAGTCATACACCCATAAATGCCTCTTACGTGGATAATATAACTAATTTCATTTTTCTTATACTCCCTCTCTGAACTCTTGCATTATTATATATGCATGCACATACTTATATATCATTATATCTATCATTTTGTAGAATACTCTTGACATTCAAAGGATGTTCCTTCGAGGCTTGTGCCTCAAGACACCTAACCGGTTTTAGCATGTAGTTTAGATCCGAACTTGATAAGACTATAAGGAGTGGTGGGGGAAAGAGGGGGATGAAGCGCCATGTGGCACTTGTGGGACCCTTGAGGGGGGAAAAATAATTGTGGGGAGTGGAAGGGGGGGAAGAGGGGGGGAAGGAAATAATATTATATTGTGTTAAAGTTAAAAAAAAAAAAACAAAAAAAAAACTGACCAATAAAAGCATGCTACGTGTCCCACACAATCCCCCCACGCCGGTGAAGCCACCCCCGCCCCACCCCCCACGCCAGACTCCCGCCCCTACCGGCGGCGGTGTTCCCGCCCCCCACTCCGTTCAGTCTAATGCTATGTACGCAGTACGTTCCAACCAACACTCCCACACACCAAGCCCGGTAGCCCTCCTTTGTAGAGGTACAAGTAATTAAGGCTATGGAAATTTGAAGTTTCAAGGAGAGTTCACTGATCGATTAAGCCTAGAAAAAAAAAAAAAAAAAAAAAAAAAACTAAGGGTTTCAACACATTTTGGGATTCATAGAAAGAATTCAGATTTTAGAAAATGTGTAAGTTGGGGGGGACTGAAGTGCATATATGTGAAGTCAAAGGCTGGAAAGCTACATGTTCATAAAATAGTTTGTTAAGTTAGTTAGTCTAGAGGTAGGATTGCCATATAAGCATTTTGTTTCTATTTGAAATTTAGCATAGAGAGTATAACAACTTTTTTTTTTTTTTTTGAGAAGTGAACTTCATTAAAAACACAAACACCGACTATCTCTAAGGAAGAGATAGCCACCAATACAAAGTTAAGTTACATCACCATTACACCAACATTTCCATGAAATCCTATCCTTTTGCAACCTACAATTGTACCAAAGAAAGCTAATAGATTTGATATCAGCCACCATTCTAGTCACGTTCACCGTCGCTTGAGAAAACACCACCTCATTCCTGCTAGCCCATATCTTCCAACAAGCAACAATACAAACCCCATATATCATCTTCTTCTTAGTATTCGAGCAATTCGTAAACTCCGGAAGTCTAACAATATCTTCTATAGAAAAAACGAACACCGGGGGAATCTTTAACCAAGACGCAATATTGCTCCAAATACCATTCGCTACAGAACAAGCCGTGAAGAGATGCTCAGTAGTCTCCTCCCCTTCTCCACAAAGATAACAAGAGCCATCTCCGACAGTGATATTCCTACGTAGCAGCGCCGCAGCCGTAGGGATCCGATCAAGTTTTGCCCTCCACATAAACACGTTACACTTCCCAGGAACCCACCTACACCATTTGAAATTAAACGTATTCTCCTGGCCATCTGTTTTAGTTAACCAATCGCGCACCTCTTTGACAGAAAAACAACAGTTAACCGCTGAATTCCACCTCCAAGTATCCTTCGAATCGTTTAAAGACACATTAGCAACCATTCTGTAACAATCAATGAGCTCCTGGATCTCAACAGCCATCGCCGGATAACGCTTCCAATCCCATTGAACTAACCCTCCAACAGAAGGATTAACAACTCTAGCGGCCACTTTGCACCATTTATCCTTTTCAATACGAAACAAGTTGGGAAATAAATCTTTCAAAGGAACGTCATTAATCCAACTATCCACCCAAAACCTCACCTCTAAACCATTACCCACGGTGCCTCTGATCATGCTAAGAAAACCCACGCCCTGCCGTTTAGTGTCATATCCAAGCTTCACAATCTTACCCCATGGACCCGTAGACAACTTGTTCCACGGATACATGGCCCATCTCCTACTAGACGTGTGAAGAGCAATGATGACCCTCTTCCAAAGCGCCCCATCTTTTGTTCTAAATCTCCAAAGCCACTTAAGCATCATCGAATGATTGCATACATCCAGCTTAGTTAATCCCAATCCTCCGTCTTTCTTTGGTTTCGCAACATTATCCCAAGCCACCCAGTGAACTTTACCTATCTCATCATTACCACCCCACAGGAACCTCTTAATCAGACTTTCAAGTTTGTTAATCACCGCCACTGGAGCTCTATACAGCGAAAAATAATAAGAAGGAAGAGATTCCAAAACCGCCTTAGCTAAGACCAATCTCCTATCATCATCATGACATATCATTCGATACCAATTTGGTTGTTTTTTTCTAGGTTCACATCACAGCTTTAGAGTTTCTTGGGGAAGTGAAAAAGTTGTACATAGACTTCAATCGAGCAAGAGGTGTACACGTAGAATTATAAGTATGTTTTATGAGTTTTCGAGTGTTAATCATTTACAAAAAAAAAATGAAAAAACAACATATTTCTTTTATGGTACACATTGTTTGTCACTTTATATTAAATTTGTATGTTTCGAGAGGCTCCCGGGGATAAACTAGTTAAATCATATAATAGTTAAATAAAAAGTCTAAATCGGCAACTATATCTTTTGGTGTGTTAGGATCAAATATACAAGACACTTTTTCTAGGAAGGGTGAAAAAGAATTGTGGTTCATTGATCTTATATTTGAAGGGTTGGGATTAGTTTGTTGGAAAAAAAAATAATAAATTAGAGGAATGACATAAAAGGAAAACCAAATTTGTTGACTTTATGTCTTCACATGCAATCCACATGTCAATTCCCCCATCATTTTAAAACGTCTATAATTTTTTCATACAATATTCTTTTTTTTTAATTTTACTATATTAACGAGCGTTTTTTTTATCTTTAATATAAGTACCACATTGCTACATTAAAATTGAAAAAAAAAAAGATCCGTGTTAAATGGGTTTTCTTCTTCGTTATGTCTTCTGTTCGTTCATTGTGTTATAGTATGCACGTGTTCTTTATAAGATGCTCAATTTTATGATATTATTTTTTCAAAAAAAAATTGATGTATAAAAAAGTTACGGACGTTTAAAAATGAATGTGGAAATAACATTTGACATGCATGTACATATTCTTTTGACAAAATTACCCTTCCCACTTTTTTAATTCTTAATTTGGACAAATGTCATTTTTAAGTGGTTTCTCACCATTCTCATCTTTTGTAGCCTTTGTAGAATAATTGAACTCTCTTTTGGTATCATCACTTGTCACATATTGTATTAGCGAAACTATACGTATGTACGTAACTCCCACGCAAAATTCAGAAAATCAATCATAACAACAAATTTTGTCGTGGCTTTCTTTGATAGTTATTTTGCTTTTTTTTTCCCAGAGTTATGTTTCATTTGCATAGAGCCGGCTCGACATCTGAGATTGCCGACAAATGAAAACGAGCCAAAGCTTTGATACAACATTTTAGGTATCAAGTCGCGCAACGGGACCAATACACACACATGCACAAATGATTAACACACAGTACAAAGAATAATAAACGTTAAATCTCACACAAGAATCTTATGTAGAGCAATCCTAGTGAAGGACCTACGTTCACAGGCTGCAACTAAATATTCTCAAAAGCCCAAATAATTATTACAATTACATATGAGGGATACCATAAGATAAATTAGGGTTTACTAACTTAGACCCCAAGAAAATAAGATGGACCAAAACCAGGCCCAAACTTTTAAGCCTTCACTAAACGCAACAAAATCCATTGTGGATGCTATTATGGGAGACACGTTTTAAACTCTTATGTCAAACTCACTAGCTACTTTAACTCTTTAAGCGTTAATATCTCATTCATCTTAGTCGACGTTAACCATATCTTAGCTTGTTGTGAAGCTTTCAATACAACTACTCAGTCTCATAAGTTATTCATTATACAACTCTATACATATATAATTATTTGAGTTCAAAGCTAAGAACAAAACCGTTTATATAACTTTGGGAAAAAATTTGAGTTTGTTACTACTTACTGCAAGAAACGTGATCATGTTGTATGTAATTTATGGATCATGTTCTAAAATTTGGTAGAAGTTTAATTGTTGTTAGGACTTAAGATGGATGATGAACAAGTTCGTCAATGAATATCATAAAGAGAAATAGCAAGAAACATGCACTTTATTAACGACGGATTGAAACATGATACAACATTACTAACATATGTTTTAACTTGACACAAAGCTTGCTCCATACTTTGTACAGAAACCCAAAATATGTGCTTCTCCATACTTGGTTCACCACCAAAGGTCCAACAATGATCCAAAACCCAATAAAGAATCCAACAACCAAGCAGACCATGAACACCCAATCAACTTCATTTTCTTCGTCACTGTTTTCTTCACCTTTGGGCCTGTTTTCATGTGTAGCTAATCCACATACTTTTGGAAGAGGAGTGCCACATAGTCTATTTCCGATGAAGCTCGACTCATTAAAGCTTTGAATCTGAGTGCTTGTAGGGATTCTACCTGTCAAACTGTTGTAAGATATATTCAACCAATTCAAGAACGTCAAATTCGATATGGTCGATGGAATTTGTCCCTGAAGCATGTTGGAGGACAAATCCAATGATTCAAGCAATCGCATATCGCCAATGTTCTCTGGAATTCTTCCTGTCAACTGATTTCTTGATAGATTTAAGTAACGCAACCCCACAAGGTTCATTAACTCATTAGGAATGTGCCCAGAAAACATGTTACCTGAAAGCAATTGCGTATCACCAATGTTAAATTCGACTTTTAGATATCACGGTTAATAACATTTTATAAAAAAATAAAAAAATAAAAAAAAAACTAATAATCAAACCGATTACTTTGGTCATCGCAATATGAATGTTACCTGAAAGGTCCAGAGTTGTAACCAAATAAAGTATGGTACTATATGAGCTCTCTCTTCCCTTGGTCACCAATGATGCACTGCCCACAACTTGATTCTGGTCAAATTCATCATAAAGAATGATAGGACTTGAGATTTCTTTTCCTGACATTATGCTAAAGTTGTTGAAACATATTGGTATGTTGCCTGTTAGATTGTTATCAGCGAGGTCTAATATCTGAATCGAAGTGAGACCACATAGTTCCTTTGGAAAATTTCCAGATAGCTTGTTTGAACGAAGACTTAGAAGTCTTAACCTTGTAGAATTCCTCCAGTTTTGTGGTAGGGTAAATCCAGTGAGCTTGTTTTCAGCGAGATCGATGATTAGCAAGCTCTTTGAACTCATCACTGATAGAGGTAATATTCCTGAAAGATTGTTATTTCTTATGTTTAAAGATCTAAGAGGAGATAGTGCTCCTATAGACTTTGGGATTACGCCGGATAAACTATTGTTTTCGAAGTTTAAGACTTGTAGAGAATCCCAGATATTCCAACAATCTGGAATAATACCAGACAGTTCATTGTTAGCAAGATTAAGAAGTTTTAATTGTCTTGAATCTTGGATGGTAGGACACAAGAATTTCTCTAGAGACCCTGAAAGATGATTTGTTGAAAGATCAAGAAAATGCAAGTCGGGTTGGTTGAAAGAGGCAGGCAAGGAACCATCGAAACTGTTGTCACTAAGATCAACTACTGCATTCGTTGAAAGGAAACCGAGATCTTGAGGCAACTTTCCTAGGATTCTATTGTGAGAAATGTTTAAGAATTCTATGGCTGAGTATGTACTCCAAAACCACTCTGGCATGATGTCTGAAATATTTGCATTTGATATATCTAACTCGGTCAGGGTTCTTTGAAACTGAAGCCATGATGGAAAGTGAGGCCCTAAATCCCAAGAGCCTATTCTCAACACTTGTAATTGGAAAGGTGGAACCCATTTTCGAACATTTGGATGCAGTGTTAACTTGTTGTTCTCCGCCCTTAAAGTTTTTAGCGCTGTGAGATTTGAGAAGTGGCGTATAGTGACCGAACCATTCAACAAATTGTTATAAACACTGAAAAAAGTCAATTTTTGAAGGTTCCCTAAGCTTTCAGGTAGACTTGTGTTGAGTTGGTTGTTTGAAAGATCTAACCACTCCAACGATGAAAGTCTTCCTATCGAATCTGGAATTCTACCTGTGATTAAATTGGCGTTAAGTCTTAACGTTTGAAGATTTGGCAACGATCCTATCGAATCTGGAATTTGACCGGATATGAAATTGAATCCAAGATCAAAGGTTATCAGATTCTTTAGATATCCAACCTTGTTAGGTACAACGCCAATAAGATTATTGCCCCAAAATCCGAAAGTCTCTAATTTAGATGATTTACATTCAATGAAGTTTTGAAGAAGTTCGGACACACTTCCAAACAAAAGGTTAGATTGAAGATCAATGAACCTCAAGTTGCAAAGATTAACCATTGAAGTAGGTAACTTCTCAATGATTCTATTATTTGACAAGTCAATTTCAACAAGGGAGCTCATGTTCTGAAGGTCATGAAGAATTGGGCTTTTAAGACCGCAAGTACTCAAGTCTAGCGATACAAGATTGCGTAAGCTAGATACCCCCTTCAAGACCGACGAATGATTCATAAAATCATTACTAGAAACATGAAGAATCCTTAGGGATGTTAATTTCTGAAAACCAGGGTCCACACCAGGGACTAGATTATGGATAAAGCAGTTAGTGAGATCAATGGAAGTGAGGCTAGTTAGATTGAAGATCCACCCGGGCATGAAACTTGAATCGAAATTGTTGTAGGAAAGATCAAGGGTGGAAAGTGAAGTGAAATTTATCGTGTTTAGATGACGAGGGATTTGTGAAAGTGAACATGAAGCCAAACGTAATTCTAACAAAGGAAAGCGAGTCATCACCTGTAGCCAGCGAAGTTCAGCGCTAAGGTCATAGCCGGTTAAATCAAGGCGCTGCAAGGCATGAATATTAGTCAGCCAATGCAGATTCTTCACAGGAAAAAAGCTTTGCCAAATCCCAAACCGGAGATCAAGAACTCGCAACATGGTTAGATTCCCTAGTTGTGGAGGGATCTGTCCATCAAATTGAGAAGTTGAGAGATTAAGATATCTCAAATTCCGTAGAGACGCAATGAAAGATGGAATTGGAATCCCTCCAAAGTCATTGCAGCTCAAATCCAAGTAGTTAAGTTGCTTCAAGGACATCAAGGAGGGATTTATGTTTCCTCCCAACATCTGTTTTGATGCTTCTTCAAGTTCAGCATCCGTGTCGTAAGAACCATGACAATGACCATGAAGCCCGTCATTAGGTCCGCCTAGGTGCAGCTCTTGGACATGACCCGTAACGTTATTGCAAACCACACCAGCCCATTGGCAACAATCCTTGTTGTAGCCACTCCAAGACGAGAGCCTGTTGGCACCATCTATCAAATCGGCTTTGAACCGCAAAAGTGCCGCTCTCCTCGCTTTCTATGCATAAAACATCATTTGAGCTTGCATCACTCAGACAACAAGAAAAGCATAATGCTAAGCCAGTCAGAAACCAAATGATACAAGAGGGATAATATGTAGAAAGAAGCATGACTGACTGCTGGTATCTAAATGTGTATCATGTAGGTACATATATAGATCAATATATATACAAGATATATAGGTAGGAATGTATATATTCCTATTCACCTCATGAATCAACATTCCACACACACTGTGTCTTGATTCTCCATTTTCAAACCTTAAATTCCCACTAGAGAAGTTAACATAAAGTGTATCAATTGGGTTGAAAATATTACCACATGATATGGTTCTCACCGTTCGATGGCCATGCATGCTAGGATCTTACATATGAAAAGTAGACTTATAATATTTTGTAATGATTCTTCTTTTTATTGGGAGGAGACTTTAAGCTAATGGACAAATGAAAAGGGGTTGAAAATATAGAGTCAACGATGGATGGATAGTTGAGAGTCAACAATGGTTGACTAAGTTAAGATATCTCAATCTATCATTGCTTTGTGAGCAATTTTCAACGCTTGGCATCATCAAGTTTAAGTGGAGGAAAGTAAATCTTTTCTATGGATGTAATGCAACAAAGCTAAGGATTGTAACGGGTCGGATTTGGTTAATACAGTATTCATGCTCGGTTATAAAATTTAATCTCATTTCTGTCTCATTATCCATCGGGTATTACCCGTCGGGATTTGCATGTATACATATATATTTTTACTTTCTTTTATGGTTTTATGTTTCAGAAATTTACAATATATTAAATTTTAATAAATAACATACGGACAAAAGATCAAATACAAACAACTTTTTCGTACGAACTGTACGAATCAAAGAAAAAAACGCGCGAGCCGCGTATAACTAGAGTAATTATATAATTACTCTAGTTATACACGACCTCGTGTGTTTTTTTCCTTTGATTCGTACAGTTCGTACGAAAAAAGTGTTTGTACGTGAACCTACCCCATAACATACGTATCATCACCACCATAATAATCTTTAAAATATTTAAAATGTAAATATATATTATAATATGTATCTCAAAACATATTTTTATAGTTCATAGAATATAAATGTAAATAATAATGTTATTAAAATGTAAATTTCAAAAAAAGAGTTTATTTTTCAAATAATAAATCTAGAGTAAACTGCCATTTTCGTCCTTGAGGTTTGGCACTTTTTGCCAGTTTCATCCAAAAGATTTTTTTTTCTCAACTGGCTCCACTAGTTTTCAAATTCTTGCTGGTTTCGTCCAAGTGCCTAACTCCGTTAGTCAATCTCAGTTAACTGAGGGGTAAAGTTGTCAATCCAAATATTATCTGTATTATTATTATAATAATAATAATAATAATAATAATAATAAATCACAAATCCTAACTCAAAAGCTCTGGTTAACCACCACCTCCACCATCCCCTCCTCCACCATCACCACCGCCACCATCACCTCCTCCACCATCGCCCCCTCCACCCTCACCTCCGCCTCCATCACCTCCTCCACCATCACCTCCCCCTCCATCTCCGCCTCCCGCACCACTTGTGGCCTCACCTCCACCAGTCGTCGCCTTATCTCCACCACCCGACTTCATCCTTCCTCCTATGCTCGGACCATCCAAATTCACTTCCAACAACCACCATTATCGGCTCATCCATGCTCGGACCTCATCACCTGAACCGGACTAAACCCACTCGAATCACCACCAACCAGCCCCAAACAACATCACTTATCGCCTATCTCTGCCCGTTTTTGGGCTTTGCCGGACCATCACCACCAAAGACCACTGATCGGACCTCAAAACACTCGAACCCAAGCCAATAAACCATCCTGCAGCCACAATCGGACCACCACACTACTCGAACCAACAACCCCCTCCCCCGGCTTCTGCTCTCCTTCGTTCCAGTCACAATACGCCGCCGCCACCATGGGAGGTGGTCGGCCGGCTCCTACCACAGGGAGAAGAGAGAGAGACGAGTGAGGGTAGAGAGAGAGAGAGTAGAGAGAGAGTGCTGCGAGAGAGAGAAAGAGAGAGAGAGAGGTTTGGGATTATTATTCTTGTGTTGGGTATAAAGGAGGGACAGATTAGGGGATGTTTGGATGCGGGTGTAGGAACTAGCTAGAGGGGTGTTTGGTGACAAGTTTAATAGCAGGAATAAAAGGTGTTTGGCAACAATAAAATGACAAAACTGCCCCTCAATTAACTGAGATTGACTAACGGAGTTAGGCACTTGGACGAAACCAGCAATAATTTGAAAACTAGTGGAGTCGGTTGAGAAAAAAAAATCTTTTGGATGAAACTGGCAAAAAGTGCCAAACCTCAAGGACGAAAATGGCAGTTTACTCATAAATCTATTAAAATGAAACATTACTAAAAATATTTAAGAAAAAATATAAAAATAACACTTAAAAATTTGCGGATATATATGTTTCGGGTAAACGGGTATTTAATTTCAGGTAATCGGGTCGGGTATCACCTAATACCATACCCGCGAATTTTTTTTTCAATCCCAAATCCGTCTCATACCCGTCGGGTATCGGGTATACCCGTCCCAAATACTTCGGGTTTCGGGTATACCTGTCGGGCTTGGTTTTTTTTTTCCATCCCTAAACAAAGCTAGTCTTGCGGATGACGTCATGCGAATCCACTACTTTTTATTTCATTCTCATTAGAAATACTAGCGGAAATGCCCGCACGTTGCAGCGGGGGGGTTATGTTTTTTTTGGCACACATTGCGTGACGGGTTTTAAAGGTAGTAAGTACCATACTCGTGCTTGTTTGTTCATCCATCCTTGCACGATATAATGTATAGGCGTGTTTTTTATTCGTATAACATTTTATAAAAGTTTATTATGTTTATTTTTCTTAAAGTTTTCAAGTCAGTAGCACCGACGTGGTTTTGTTGATAGTTTTGGACATATATGAGACATTTCTAATTATTATTGCATCAAGTTGTTCGCAAGTAAACAGACGTATGACTCTATGAGACATATGAGCAAGAATAGTAAAGCAACTTGTAAAAATAAAAGATGGAGATATATCTATAGTTAACCATAAGTCTTTCTGGTAGTCTCTGGATTTCTTGATCATTAGGTCAATGTAAGTACCAAATTATGCCTATTTTGTGGCCTCTTTTTAGTGAGTACTTGGTGCTGTTAATAAAATCAAGTTGTGATGTCAAAGCTGCCACCGAATTGCATGTGCAACCATTCCAGTAAGTGGTGATAATCAATTACTATATTCTCCGGTGGGTCCTAAAGCATGCGCCACCCAGTCATGTTAAATGATTGTTAAGCAAACTCAAACACCAACATTGACTTGTTATGTAAAAGGAGACGATTAATTAATCAATCAACTTAATCCTAGATGTAGAAAATGGGAGGGTAGGGTAACAAGTCAAAGGTGGTAAGGTTTATAGGCGTTGGGTGGTGTCATATCGATTTTTAACCCGGTTTACATGTTTCTTTTTAATAAAAGTATAATTTCTTTGATTGATTTGGCACGATTAAAACACAACCCAACTGCACCTATCCACAAGGAAAAAGTTATCCTACTTTACAAACATATTAAAGATTAAAACCTAACCCAAAGGTATGTATCACAAGCAAAAACTCATCTGAATTTAAATCCTAATCCCATTTACATGTTCCCACATTCAATATTTACACACTTGACTCATTAGAAATAAAATGTTACCCAGATGCATTCTTTCATAAGAAAATGAGCTTTATTTTTTTTAATTCAAATTATAATTTCATTCCATAATTATAAAAAATACATCAAGATAGTAAGGGCAACAAGTTGCGCCTTTAAGCTAACATTCCCTTTAAGTCGAATTATTTAAATCAAATTTAGTTTGCCATGTTCCCCTTTAAGCTAACATTCTTTATGTTACCCATTTGACGTGTTAGAAATTATAACCCAAATAAACTTGTTTACAAGTAATTAGGTCAAAGCTGACATTCGTATTTGATCCAATTACCATTTTGAGTATTGAATTGGTACCCGTTTATAGGTAGATGAGTAAAAATTGCCATAAAAACTTAATCCAAATCCCATTTGGCACAAACATTATATGATAAAGAAGGGGTCATGTAGTTGTCAAACGACATAACACTCGATACTTACATCTTTAGAAAATCCTTTGGGTGTTGGGAGTGATATTGGAGCAACAACTTCAAGATTCATAGATAAGAACTGGCACACTCGACTTAGCACCATGATTGTTGTAATGTTGAAACGAATATACAACTCATGATCCAAACTAAAAGCAAGCATGCTTACCTTGACCTGTTAATGTAGTTGTTGAATGTAATTATTATCTCATCATGAACCAATGCTTTCCCAAAACATCACATGATTAACAAGCATCATCATCTGCCGATTTCATCCAACTTTGAATTAACTCGTACAATTAATCAAACTTTAAATGAACTCGTACTGATTTCACCCATATTCAAAAGATGGTTTAGTGTTTGCGACAGAAAAAAGTTTGTGTGTCAACCTAACCGGCCCGTACTAAAAGCGCCATTAATTTGACGAAACCCACTTTCACCCAACTAAATGTAAATGTGCGCTTATAATTGAGAACTTTTTCACTAAACGATACATGATTAAACTTTGCAGTGGTGTTATGAAATAAAATTTTGATGTTCCATATACTACAGTGGTAATAAAGTGTGAAAATACACTAATCCTACATAGAACTATAGTAGTGCAGAACTTTCACCCAACTAAATGTAAATGTGCGCATATAATTGAGAACTTTTTCACAAAACGATACATGATTAACTTTGCAGTGGTGTTATGAAATAAAATTTTGATGTTCCATATACTACAGTGGTAATAAAGTGTGAAAAATACACTAATCCTACATAGAAATAGTAGCACAGAACTGTGTATCAACAAAATGGTAACTTATGAACTGACAACTAAATAAATGTGATTTAATTACCTTGAAAGTAGAATTGATTCGTGGCCTGAACTTTCCGCTCAAGAAGTTGTGATGCAACACAATAAAAGTTGCAGTAACTACAACCTTTAATATATAAAAGTCATTTGCAAGACCATTAAAGATATATAAATTGGCATGAAAATGGTCATTATACACCAACCTTTGTAAGATACTTCATCATTATACATTCATCACTGTCCATCTAGGTTGTAAGCTAAATGTATAAAACAAAATATTAATGAATAATTAGTGGCAAAATGGACGAGTTGGGTAACAAGTTATTCGAGATGGGTCAACCTGCAAATAATTATTTATGTTCTTTTCATGATTATTATACATAAATCTTATACCACACCAACCACCATGTTAGATGTTACAAGCTTAAAAAAAATAAACCTTATGTGGATTTAAAATAATAAAATAAAAATAAAATTATAAGTTTAAGAAATTAGGGTATATTAAATATTTGAAAATTGATTATTAAACATACACATTAACATATAAGAGATGTCATGCCAGCACATTTGAAGAATACACGAAAAAACCAAACATCATTTGTTGCTATAATCATATATCATGGTTGCTAACATTAGTAACAAAATCTAAGTCACTTTTAATTTAATAGTTATTAGCCAATGAAGCTACAACGGAGTGGTGGAGGTGTGGGGATTTTCCCCATAGGTCTCAAGTTCGAGCCTTGAGGTTTTCCGCACTGGGATAATCAACCCTCGGGTCTGGGGTGGGCCAGACTGTGCCCCTGTCTTTGCCACTGGGGGTCGCTCGGTGGGTTTGGTCAGTAAAAAAAAAAGTAATAGTTATTATAATAAAGAATTTGTGTAAATTTCATTTCTATTTTGAACATATTGCCTTTTCAAATGTCATTAACATATAGATTTCTATTTTTTACAACTCAATTGTTTTTGCATTTTGGACAAAAAAATGTACGCACAGTATACCATGGTCATCCTTCACATGCACAAGTACAACTTAAAAATAAATACGATCAGTGAATCCTCATCCCTTTCAACATGATAAGACATGTGGTTTGTATAAATAGCGTATATAGCATCCCCTTCAAACCACCCGGAGAGAACCCATGAGTGACATCTTAGTACACAACTCAAAACATACAATATAGAGAAGATCAAAAGGTCATCATATAAAGCCAAGAGTGCATATTTAGGGGAGATCAATATGATGTGAATAAAAACATGTTTTAGATATATTACAACTAACAAAAACAAAACAAACAAACCTGATCGTGAGTAAGATTTATTAAGGCAGGCTTGTTGGAACCCTTATTGCTAATGTTGGATTTGTGTCCTTAAAACAAAAATGAAAAAAACACATAGATTGAAGGTAATTTGTAAGCTTCATCACTGTGGTATAACAGTTCATGAGACATTCACCAAGGTATTTTGAAATTAATTACCCATTAATTGTATGAAACTGTTGAGTAAGAAGGTGAAGGGGAGAGGGGTAGCAAGGGAATGAAATTTTAAGTTTTAACTAAAAATCAAAGATAAAATTACATTGCTACCCTTTCAAGTGTCTTAATTGTACAAAAAGTTCTAATTATACCCTCATTATATAAGCTTGATTTATTTATACATGTTGCTATAATAGTTGGATGGTGTAAAAAATTACTATGGTGGTCATCACTCCTCCTTAATAATATAATATAGATATAGATAATTATTTCAATGTTTAGAAAACCGGACCTGCAAATGCACTGATCATCTTACTAGTTCAGTAACCGGATTGAATTTAAAAAGCCATAATATAGAAACTAACCTAAGTGACACCTTTGGGGTAGAACAAGTCTTACTAATTTAAGTGACATCAGTGGATGGAAAGGCTTAGGGAGTAGGGACCATTGGGTCCTGGGTTCTTTTCCCTAAAAAGGGTTTTTATTTTCATATTTATTGGGTTTCCTCCTTAATTGATGTATAGACATTATTGACTAGTGGAGATGGAGATGATCGGATGGTTCCGCTTGTGAAATGATGATACTCTAGTGGTTCAAGTGATCCTAAATTTACCGTTAAAAAAAACTAATCTATAATACATTATAAAGGAGGAGTGATGTACCCTTTAGTAATTTTCATAGCCGTCCAACTTAACAAGCAACATGTACAACATATTTAAGCTCACTTGATAAGGGTAAGATAGGAATGTTGGTGCCAATTAAGACACTTTAGAGGGTAATCTAGACATTTCATCAACCTCATCCCTTGTAATATCAAAACAAATTTACATTTTTACCCTTGGTTTCCCTCCTGCCCCCAAAGCAATGGTTGTTACGCCTGTGCTATATCATTCAATCCGCCATTTAATTGACCATTCAATCGCTTACCAGTTACCCTTATCTCTTCCACGTCCCCTCACTACCCTCATCAATGTTATATATGACATAAATCTATGACTTATTTAGAAAATAGAAGAGGCAATTAGGGGAGCCAATACATTGGTTGTAGATGAAATTGAAGCGCACAAGGTACGAAGCCAGCAAAGGTTCAGGTAATGGAGGCCGCCGGAGATTACTGCCGTGGCGGCTGCTCGTTACAACAAACCTGATGCTGCCATACCCCAGAAGGTGCCGCTCTTGAAGCTGAATGGAATGCTAAATTTGCCGAGTATGAGAAGAAATACCCTAAAGAGGCTGCTGAATTGAAGTCTATTGCAACTGGTGTATTGCCTGCCGGATGGGAAAAGGCTCTTCCGGTTAGTATATTGTTTTATTACATCTTACTATATGATTCTAATTATTTAATATCACACGATGACTTTTAAATCGCACACCCCTTGATATCATATTTGAATAATAACCTTGTTTATGTAGACATACACACCAGAAACACCTGGTGATGCTACAAGAAACCTCTCACAAACAATGCTTAATTATATACATTATATGTGCACGCTGCAAGCGGGGCGTTAAATGCAACATAACTTATGTTTTAAAATTGTTTTATTTTTTATTGCACACCAGGGACACTGATCTTGTGAAGAGAATAGGTTCTGCCACTATTGCTGAAGTTAGAGCTACATGAATTCAGTATGCATTTGGTCCGTGTATTGCTATAAGTATAATAAAATATTTGAATGTATGCCTATAAATGTCTGTTTTTTCATTAAAAATGACAAGCTTTTGTAAATATATGTTTTCTAAAGTCTCGAATGTTGCGACTTTATTTTATAGGTGTGTAGAGATCCGAGATGGGGATGGTGTTATGAGAGCTACGGTGAGGATACCAAACTTGTTGAAAGTATGACTGACATTATATTAGGATTGCAAGGTAAAATTCTAGAGGGATCACGGCCGGGTGTCCCATATGTTGCTGGAAAGTATGTACCGTCTCATTTTATTTATTCATACAGTTTTAGTTAGGACCATTAGTAGGGCGTTTGGTTTGCTGGAATCCAATGGAATTGGAACTGGGACCGGAACAAATTCCCTTACGAGGAAAATTCCATTAACCAAACGCCCCTTTAGTTTGGCATGTTTAAAACCTATTATTTATCATATTGCTTCGCATTGGTTGCTGCTTGTGCAAAGCACTTTGTTGCTAATGTTATGTATCAGGCTTATTGTTACCAGGGAATTGTTTTTTTGTGGTGATGGACATAAGGATGATGAAGGCGAATCCACAGCCGTCTGGTGTTCGGCGAGCGGCCACATGGAGGAGGTGTTTATGGGTTCGTCAATATCGTTAAGAAGATTCAAAGGATGGAGATTGGTTCCAAGAGAGGACGTGCTTTTAGGGCTTGTGATGTTCATGAAAGGTTAGCTTTTGTATGTTAATGTTCAGAATGCTACTCCTCAAAGAGGATGTGAGGCGAATCTGACCCTTGGTGGCATAGACCTAAACAGTTCAGGCAGGTTGGCTTAACTTCTCTAATTACACACGCGCGCACATATTACCATCATTTGTGCTGATTTTAGTTTTCCTTTTCTTACAAGCGGTTTTTTTTTTTTTTTTTGAATTTCAGTGTAATTGTTAAAGCAGATAAGAAACTACTGATAGTTACATTTCCCGATGGTCGTGATGGGGGATCTTTTGCTCTTAAGGTGCTATTTTACGTTGGTCCTTTAAATTCAGTAGCATTCATATATTGTTGGTCTTTTTTCTTTTAAAAGTGTATCTAAAGTTCAATCTATGAGCATTACATATGATACAAGAATCTTTATATTTCTTTAATAACTGTAAAATTGCTACTTAGGTGTAACCAGAATCTATAGAACCCAATGCTTTTGATGATCATCTTATTATTTTTATATTCGGAACATCTTCATTTCTGATCTGAAGTTAGCAAATTGCACTCATTTTTCCCGAATCTTGTAGATTCATTACATCAATGCCTAACAATGAAAGGAAGATGGTTATTTTCTGACCTATGTATATTTTTTTCTCTAAACGGGGTGTAATGAATTAAAATTTTATGCCCGAACTGTTATGGCAATTAAGAACCTATAGGTCTATATATTACATGTTTAAGATTTGCGTGAAAACAAAAACACAAGGTGTCAGATTTTATCATGTAATATATATCAGTCTAATGATGAGTTATAACTAATTAGATACCTTAGTAAATCTGATTTCACTGTTTACTCTTACCTGCTACTGGTTACTGACTTTTATTATTGTAGGCCGAAACTACCGACGATTTAAGGGTGATCCAGGTGAAGCTTCTTCAGAACAGTGTAAGAACAATTTACAATAGAAAATCAATTTATTTATACACTTTTATTGTTTTTCCATGTGAGTGAATTGCCAGTTTTTGCATCAATTGTGAGTAAAATTCAGCGTTAGAAGGGTAGGGGTGTCATTTCAATTCTTGTAATCATAAACACTCTGGCTTTGTTATTTTTCTCCTAACAACAAAAGATAAACCTCTGCAGAAGCCAGTAGTTTTTGGTCGTCCGATCTTACTTGCATCGGAAAATATGGAAGTCCGTCTTTCTTGGAAAAAGCTCTTAGATATGTTGAAGATTATGGTAATTAAGATGCAAACTTCATTAATTAAGGATGAATCATCTTTTTACACTCCATGTTCATTTAGTTGCACTTGTGTTAGTTATTTTGATTTACATGTCGCAGGAGTGAAAGTACAAGGAATCTTGAGTCAGGCTTGCAGATGTTGAAGATGTTGAGCGCTGAATTCGAGAATACGAACAAGGTCAGTAGTTGTATCAAAATACATAATCAAAGTTTTAGTTTTCATGACCTATACGTCGCATAGGACTAGCTATGATTTGCATGTAATATACAATATTCTAGATACCATTTCACGTGGTTGATCTTTCTCAAGTAAAGCGTTGATGGCGTTATACATAATTAAAACATATGCTAGCTCATTATGGTTAATGTTTGTTATAATTTAGGAAGTATGATTTGTCGTGACAACTACTACAAATAGAAAAAAAATATGGTTAAATATTGACTGAACTCCATATCAGTTTGATTACAAAGATTTATAGGTTTGACATCAAAAGTAAAAAAAGTTTGTTTTGACAGTGTTATTTGTATGTGTGACAGAGTGGACAGACCAAGACTCTGCTACTTCTTTTTCCTAATCCTTTTTCAAATTCGCTACCAATGCAACGTTTTGAAGCACTTTCGTCCATAAACCGTACCCTTCTAAAAAACCTCCTATAGAAAGTTCCGAAAATAGTATACTTTCGATCAGTAGAAGCCAGTAATCCGGATGATTTCCTTGAAAATAGTATACTTTCGAGCAGTAGAAGCTTCTTGACTGAAAGCCAGTCTTGAACATCTGATCAAGATTCCATACCAGATGCAACTTCAGAAATTGCATCAGATATCCACGACTTGAGAAATTCACCACTGCAGGATAATAGCATTAATTTTGGGCTGGAAAAACTGAGATTTGAACTCAGGCACATTCGCGGGATGTATGCAATTGCGCTAAGCGAGAACCTTAATGCATCTAGAAAGGTAACTACTATTTTTTCATCCTCTTGACTTTTGAAGTCATACTTTAAATTTAATCTATATACATTATATGTGCTTATCTGCTGAAATTAAAACAAATCCAAGCCTTTTTATATGTACCTTGGTATAATGTTCATTTGGTAGTCACAAGAATTTCCAAATGGTTTAGGAACCGCTTCCGTTTTTTAAAATGAAACTAGCCAATTTGACTAACAAAGTCAAGTCAATCTTGAACTAAAATGTTGTGCTTTGTCTCAGCTGACTGATATTCAGAAACTACAACTAGAGGAATCAACTAAACTCAAAGACTTAGAAGCTAAAGAGCAGAAAGCAAAATCATTAGCTGAAGAAGAGAAGAAGCAACACAAAGCCGCTAAAAGACTAGCTGAATATGCAAAAGAATGCATCAGAAGAGAAGCTGCTCTAAGAAAAGATGCAGAAGAGATGGCGTTAGGAGATTCGAGAGATAAACAGAAATTTCAACATGCCATAACCGGAACTTCATTGCAGTACCGAGAGTTCACGTGGGAAGAGATTATGGATGCTTGTTCTTCGTTTTCTGAAGATCTTAAAATTGGAACCGGAGGGAATGGAACTGTATATAAATCGAGCTTTCATCATATGGTTGCTGTTGTTAAAGTTCTTCATTCTCAAGATGCTCATAGAACCAAACAATTTCAACAAGAGGTATGAATCCAAAGTTAATCAGAATTTGATTTTTTGGATTTGTTGACACACGACTAAAGCACGAAAATAGCATAGATATAATTCTCAATAAACTTGTTATATTAGAATGACGATAATATTACATGACGGACCCTTTTATACGCAATTCTAACTTTGTCATGTTTTATCAAATTTTTGTAACAAAAAACCGCCAGATAAATACTGAAAATTAAAGACATAAATAGACTACTAAATCAAGTCAATTTGTTACTTACGCGTTTTACACTAAAAAGAAAATAATTCAAAATGTTTAAAGATAGGGAAAGTCTTTCGTCACGAAATTGAAGCGCTAATCAATGGAATTCGGGTTCGAGAGGCTGGTAGCTCCTGAATCAGCTCCTTATCATTTCTAAATAATTGGATTTTATTTGCAGCTTGAAGTATTGAGCAGAATCCGGCATCCCCATCTGCTGATTCTTATTGGCGCGTGTGTGGATCATGGCTGTTTGGTTTTGAGTACATGGCAAACGGGAGTTTGGATGAGCGATTATTTCGCAAAAACGACACACCACCGATCCCGTGGTTTGACCGATTCTATATCACGTGGGAAGTAGCATCAGGTTTAAACTTCCTTCATAACGCGAAACCGAAATCAACCGTGACCTAAAACCTGCAAATAAATTGCTTGATAAAAATCTCGTGAGCAAAATCAGGGACATTGGTCTGTCAACGATGCTTCAATCAGACTTATCTTCCACATCCACCATTTACAAAGACACGAGTCCTGTGAGAACTCTTTGTTACATTGGAAAACTGGCCAGTCTTTTTGCTACCATTACTTAGCATATTGTGACTCTTTATAGTTGAATGTAATCTGCTATAACCAAACTTTTGATTTATGTGTTCATCCTATAGACCACACACAATTGCAATATTCACCAAGATACGATTTTATATGGTCACTTTTTAAAAGAATAATTTATTTAAGTTGACTACACCTGGTCTAACTTTAATGGATAACTGATGAAATAGTAATTGATTATCTCATTATCGTTAAAGGTATAAAGGTTTAGTTGATCAACTAGATGTATGCTAAGCAGCTTTTTAATATCTTCCCTTTTTTTTGGTTCCTTATTTTTATGTCAATTAAGACATATAATGGTGCCACTTTCTTCTATCAACAACGTGCAGATGTACAAAGCTTGCAGATGCCAATGTTTGTGATAATTTCGTATTATCATGGTTTATTTGAATCCAGAGGTATATAACCACCATTCACCTTCTTTATACATGTTTCTCTAACCACATTGGTTATGTTTTCTTCCATTCTAGGTTATCATGTGTTGAGGTATTCAGTGTTGTAGTCGAGAACATGGCTCAGTTTATAGATTATATCGCTTTTATTATTCAACCCGTGAATTATCTAAGTTAAAAAACATGACTACCCGCGGCAACGCGCGGGCATTCCTACTAGTTTAAGTAAAAGAATAAATAACACGTACCATATTAGCTGTCTTAAAAAAGTTCAATTATGTGCCATTTAAATTCAATTAGGAGCGCCATTTAAATGATCCATATGTTTTAGCCCGTCAATCGATTTACCCTAATATTATGGATCTAAATTGTTTGTCATACATTTGACTTTCAGAATCCTGTAGTCTTGTAGGTACCATTCACTCAGGCCAGTAAAGCAGGCACATTTGGTAGAGATTTCTAAAGCCCATACAACTATACAAGTACTACCATTACCAACCCAGTAATTCTAGTGGCCCAGCCCACTTCTTTTGAGGAACTTCTCTCTAATTTCTAATCCCTTTGCGTGGGCTAAAGTGAAGTGATGATTTGAGGCCCTTTTTCCAAAAGCATAAAAGAGTAAATTTCTTTTTGAGTCTCTGATTTATCTTGATTTTAACTAGTTGAGTCTAACATTTTCATTTTTAACATTCTGAGTGCTTGTGTTTTATTTTTGTTATGGTTTGAGTCCTAAAAACTAACTCCATCCAACTTTTCTGTTAAGTAACCCTCACGTGAAACATATGTGAGGGTACTTTAGTAAATTTGTCTTGTCTTTCATTTCCCCCCATTAAAACCCTGATACTTCACATCCCCCCCCCCCCCCATTTTCAACGAACGATCAGTCATATAATCCCCAAAATTAACCTAACGACTACAATCAAACGAACGATTAAGGATGATAGAGTTTACATTGTGGAGTATACGTGGTGGAGCAGTACATTTTGATCCATATGAGGAATACGGTAAGTGTTTGATTCATAAACCCTAACTTATCTGTTGTAACAAAACTAAAATCCACATTCGTTTTTTTTTTTCAGTTGATGATCCAACAATGTTTAGCATCCAAGTGTTTCATGGAGGTGAGTTTGAGAAAAAACCTGCTTTAAGATATGTAAAAGGTAAAAATGCTACTTTGATAGGGTAGATTCAGACGAATTCTCAGTGATGGAGTTTAATTCCATGTTTAAGATGTTACGTTATCCATAAGATGAAGTAGTTTACTATCACTATAGGATTCCTGATAAACCCTTGAATGAAGGTATTAGAGCACTTGGAACTGATCAGGATGTGATTGGCATGTGTCAATATGTTCGTAGGATAAAATTGATTGAAGTGTATGTTGAACATTGGGTTACAAAACTGGACATATATTTCATGTCACCACCAAAACCTACTTTTGGGGTGATAATTGAGGAGATTGATGATGTTGAACCCCATCTGTAGCTAATGTTAACAGATCAAAACCTTCAAAACCTAGACCTTGTTCAAGTAGGAGACAACTTGCACTAACATGGTTAGATGTTGAGGATGGTAATACTGATGTGATCAATGGTGATGGTGGTCAGAGTATTAATGCTGATGTGATTAATCATGATGGTGGAGACAATGTTAATGTTGATGGGATTAACACAGATGAGGGTGCAGGGGATGAGAATGATGATGAAGGTGCAAGGGATGGGAATGATGATGAAGTTGCAGTGGATATGAATGATGATGATGATGATGAAGGTACAGGGGATGAGTTAGTTTTTACTGATGATGAAGAGGATTCTAAAGATCCAGATTATAGTGCTAGAACAATGGATGATGATGATGAATTACATCTGGATGAGGATCATATGGTGCAGAGTGCTAATAAGGGTAAGATGTCTAATGATGCTTCAAATGAAGTTGATGAGGATGATTACATAGTTGACAAGGACAATCCTATTCAGGAATATGATGTAGACATGGGATCTTTTAAACCAATAAGTGGAACTGAGAATCTTAATGATGATAAGAACAGGCTGATGATGAACAATTTGATGAAACAAAAATTGATTTAGAAGACTTTGATAGTCCTAATGATGAGGATGGCCCTCAAGTGAAGAAGGATTTGAAAAAGTTAAGAAAGAAGCAGAAGGGTGTGAGCTGTTCATTTAGTGTTGGTCAAAGTTTTAGAGACAAAGAACAAATTAGATTACTGGTAAAGAAGCATGCTTTGGAGAGTAGAAGGCAACTTATTATATGCAAGAATGACAAAACCAGATTTCATGTGGTATGTCATGGGATTAATCCAGACGGTTCAAGCTTAAATAATATGCAGGGGCAAATTGGTAACTTAAGTGAATTGTGTGGACCTATTGTTAAAAATAAGGGGGAATCTTCAAACAGTGCATCATTAAATGGGCCAACCAATATTAATGAACCCAATGAAAGCACCAAAAGCAAGATAAGGTTCCTAACACCCACATGTCATTGGGCCCTGCATGTTTCCAAAGCAAAACCTACTTTGCCATGGATTGTTAAAACTTTCTTTAATGTTCAAAATTGTCTGCAGACAAGAAAAGTTAGATTGTATACTGTGAGCACTGTTGCAGAAGAGGTGGAGCAGATCTTAGAGGGTAACTGATGTGTTGCAAAACACATCTAATTTCCTTTGTATTTTGTAGTCATTTTCGAGTCCTTTTATTAGTGTTTTATTAGTTTTAGGCTTGTACCTGTCTATTTTATTTATTTTAGCGTTTCATTAGATTTATTAGTTATGAGTCATTTTTATTATTTATTTATTTCATTATTTTATAGGTGTTCGTGAGAAGGGAGCTTAAAACAGTGAAAGAATTTTAATCGCGAGCACCTGGTGTTCATGGACGTTGGAGCGTAAAAGAGCAACTTTGGTCAAGCCAAGAACACCCGACACAAGAGCATGCAGTTATACTACTACTACTAAAATAATAATAATAATAATAATAATAATAATAATAATAATAATAATAGATTAAAAAAAAAACATGGTTGACTTGGGCTCGTGGCCCAAGCCAAAAAGTGAATTCAAGGTTTTGTGGCAAATTAATGTTGAACGACATATTATTGAGAAGGGCACATATTATTATGACGGGGAGATATTAATACAGATACACGGCCGCATCAAAGGGAAGAAAAGAAAAAGGGACAGAACTTCATTCGACAGCAGACATCAAGGATATTTGGGGAGGCAATTTTCAAGGAGAGGAAGGCTTGGGTTTGTTTATCTAAAACACTAGTTTTAGCTTTTGATTACTTTGTGTTTTCAACCACTTGATACTATGTTTTATTATTTTGTTGAACCTATGTTTTCGTCGCTTTCCATGACTATGAGTGGCTAAACTTTTAGTGCTACCTAGGTATTGATGATGGGTGACAATTGAATAATAATTTTCGGGTTGGATTTATATAATGTTTTGGATAATGATTTGGTAAAGGTTTTCTAATATGGTTTCTTTTGTATATGCGTGCTTAATATCTGAATATTAATTTTTGTTTCGCTTAATTCTAGTTAAATTGATTTTGTATCTATTGATCTAGGATTTTGTTAGTATCTTAGACTTGGTGTTTTTGATATATTTTGAGGTTGCTAGACATAGTAAACCCTAGAAACAAGTTAATTAATTATTCGGTAATTTAGCATTCTACCACCTTTGAGACCGAGAGGAGATTAGGTGTCAGTGTGTCTAGCTTGGTAGGTATTCGGGATCGTGGTCTGCACGAGAGTGAGTCACCCCTAGCGTGCCTGTTTTGTTAGCATCCTGTGTTAGAAACCTGTTAGAATAACTATCCCTTGCATCCCTTACACATCCCGGATGTATTGTTTCTGAGGGGGCCGAGAGGACATTCAGATTTAGGATACCTTAGCATAGTTTGGAGAGACCGAGAGGTGATCCGAACCCGAGACCGGTGAGTTTACACACTTCCCTAGATTCAGTATTGCGACATGTTGGAGAATGATTCGCGTTCCAGTGTTGGTCTAGTTTAGTGTATCTTAAGATCCCGGTAACCAAAACCCATTTATCCAATCCCGATAGCTATAAGTCAGTCACCTTGATTCTTACCTAGGTAGCCATTTTCTCATTATTTGATCTCTTCCAGTTCTACTTGTTCGTTTGCTTTGTTTGCATTTTATTTTATTTAATTTTATATTTTTCTTTTTAGTAGTTAATTAAATCATCATCACTTTAATTTATTAGACTAGGACTCGACGAAAGCTTAGTACCGAGAGCCGCTATTACAGTGTCCACGGTTCGATACTCGGACTTATTTACTTTACTACTTTCGACCGGTACACTTGCCGGTAGTGTGTGGTTTAGTGGGTATTTCCCATTTAAAACTTGTTTTGAAATTAATTGGACTTAAAATATATTTATCACACATTTCACGCATCAGTAACCCTACAATTCCATTGAAATCCCTGCAAGATCAGTTAGAGAAGAAAAATCAGATCCAACTCAGCTTACAGAAAACGTTTAGGGCAAAGGTGATGGCTGTTAATAAGATGGAAGGTGATTTCAAGGCCCAATATACACTATTAAGGGATTATTGTGAAGAGTTACTAAGGTCCAACCCTGGTACAACTGTAAAAATTGATGTTGAAAGAGCATGTAACCCATCTAGTCCAACAAGACAATTCAGAAGAATCTACATTTGTTTGGGACCATTGAAAGCAGGATTCAAAATGTTGGGTGGGAATCTGTTAGGGTTAGATGGGTGTTTTATGAAGGGTCCATTCCCTGGACAAGTTGTAACAGTTGTGGGAATTGATGGAAACAATGGAATATATCCTGTTGCATACTCTATAGTGGAGGCTGAGACAACTAGTTCATGGTCCTGGTTCTTGGATAATCTTGGAGATGATCTAGATCTAACTGTTGATTCTTATTTCACTTTTATCAGTGATAGACAAAAGGTAAATGTATCCTTGTTAATTGTTATGTTAATTCATTATTACTTGCATGCTAATTCATTATTAATTGCATGTAGGGTGTGCTACCTGCAATTGCAAAGATGTTTCCACTTGCTGAGCATAGGTATTGTTTAAGACACATCCATGTGAACATGAAGCCTACATGGAGTGACAGCTTGTATAAAGAAATGTTATGAGAGTGTGCTTGTGCAACTACAATTCCACAATTCAACAGAAGGCTATCAAAAAGGTAGATGTTAAGCTTTATGAGTGGTTATCAAAGATTCCAGCTAAAGGTTGGGCCAGGTCACATTTCACTGGTATGTGTTTATTATCTTCCCAAATATAATTAGTAAGTTAAAGTTTCACATGTTTTGACTTATGTGTTGTTAAACAATATGTGTCAACAGGGAGGGCAAAAACTGATGTGTTGTTGAACAATATGTGTGAATCCTTTAAAAAGCAGCTTGTAGGAAGAAGGGACAAGCCCATAATAACCTGTCTGGAGTACATTAGAGAATACTTGATGAAGAAAATTGTTGTGGTCCACAAACAGATTTCAAAATGTAATGGCCCTTTGACTCCTTATGCTACAAGGGTGTTTGAAGAAATTAAGACAGAGGCTAGTCAGTATTCTGTGATGATGGCTGGTAGGGGTAAATTTCAGGTAAGTGGTCCTTATATGGACCAATGTGCAGTAAATGTGAATCAAAGAAGTTGTTCTTGCAGAAAATGGGAGTTAACAGCCATGCCATGTAAGCATGTTGTTGCTGCAATATGGGATATGGCAAGGAATGGGATTGAGGTTGGTGTAGTTGAATCTTGGGTTGATAAGTTGTATTGGCTAGACACTTGGAAAGAGGTGTACATGAACACCATAGATCCAATTAATGGCAGAGACTTTTGGACACCTTCTGAATGCCCAACAACTCTAACCCCTCCAAAGCATCATACTCAGGTAGGAAGGCCAAAGAAGAAGAGGAAGAAGTCACAATCTGAAGTTGCAGAGGAGATGGTCAAGAAAGGGAAGTTAACAAGGAAGGGAGTAAGCAAGACTTGTCAAAACTGTGGGAATGAAGGACACAACTCAAGAACTTGCAAGGGGTAGGGTGGTGACAAGGCTGCAAAGTCTACCAAAGCTGCTGCAAAGTCTACCAAACCTCCTGCAAAGTCTGCAAAAAGGAGTACAAAGGATGGAAATGGAGCAAATGCTGGAACAGGGTGCTCACAGGTCACTCAAGATGTGTAGTTATCGAGCCTGTCCAGTTGTGTCTGTTTATTACTATTAGTTGTGTCTGTTTAATGAACACTGAAGTCTTTTGGTAGGTTTAAACTATGTTTGGTTATTGTTGGGTATGTTATGGTTGCTTATGACAATATTAGTGTTATGGTTTGTAATGAATGATGTTATGTTATGGTTAATTGCAGTGTTTATTTTGCATTGTGATATGGGTCAGTTGTTTTGGGTATGTAATGATTATGGTTGCAGGACTGTCATGGATCAAATGTCAATTGTTTTGGGTATGTAATGGTTATGGTTGCAGGACTGTCATGGATCAAATGTCAATTGTTTTGGGTTTGTAATGGTTATGGTTGCAGGACTGTCATGGGTCAAATGTCATTTGTAATGGGTCAATTGTTTTAGGTATGTAATGGTTATGGTTGCAGTTTTGTCAATGGGTCATTGTAATTTGCTGTGGTTGCAGTTTTCATTCAGGTTATGGTCATTGTCATATGGGTCAATATTTTCATATGGGTCAATATTTCAAGATTAGTTTAAACCAATACTCAAAATTACAAAAACCCCACCATTTCATTCATATCCAATTCTTTAACATTAGACCAACTTGACCTTTACAACCATATCTAATATCAAAATTAGGTCAAGTGGAAACATACATACATTACAAACAGTTACTTCAAGTCATGCAAACATACATACATACATACATACATACATACATACATACATACATACATACATACATACATACATACATACATACATACATACATACATACATACATACATACATACATACATACATACATACATACATACATACATACATACATACATACATACATACATACATACATACATACATACATTACAAACAAAACCCACCTACCAAACAAAAAAAATTTCAATTTTTTCAACTTTTTGTCTCTGATCCAAGCCATTTCTTGATGATTGTTGATGGATCTTAGTAATCCAGGTATAACTTGACAAGATCGTGCACACATTGGAGGATCAGCCCACATTACAAACCCACAGCTTATTGCTCTTGCACAGCAATGGAATCTTCTTCCAGGATTCGTTGAAGTCCATGATGTTCGAATGATTGTTGGAGCCCCACATGCACATTGGATGTTCATCATTTTCTTTGTTCGTGGGTTGTGTCTGGATCGATTAAAACAGAAATTAGGGTTTAGAGGTGGGTAAATGGGTTTTTATAAGGGGAAAATGAAAGACAAGACGAATTTACTAAAGTACCCTCACGTGTGTTTCACGTGAGGGTTACTTAACAGAAAAGTTGGATGGAGTTAGTTTTTAGGACTCAAACCATAACAAAAATAAAATACAAGCACTCAGAATGTTAAAAATGAAAATGTTGGACTCAACTAGCTAAAATCAAGATAACTCAGGGACTCAAAAAGGAATTTACTGAGCATAAAATGTTTTCTAGTTCATATAGCAACGTTAATGTATGCATTGTATAATAGCCTACAAAAATCATTAGATGCTGCAATTTCCGTGAATCAACAACTCCAGGCCAGAAAAAAATGGGCTACCACTAACTTGCTTGTATAAGTCTAGGAAAACCATGAGGCCCTTAGAACTTGGAGGCCCAAAGCAAAAGCCTCATTTGACTTGGGCTTAAGCCGGGCTTGTAGCTAAGGATTAGTGACTTCCGGCTCTCATTTTGACAATGTCCAATTATTAAATTTAAATATGTTTGGTATAGAGTCAACTTTTTTAGGCCAGACATTCGGGTCATTTTATTTATATTTTTCCATACATAACTGAAGAATGAAAAAAAATCTTCAAGCGTCAAAGGTCCTAAAATTAATCTGCTTTTCTTTTCGCTCTTGATACACTATGTCTTAATACATAATATGTTCACACATATATGAAGTATACGTGTGCAACATATTTGTGCAGTGTTGGGTTGGATTATCGGAGTGAGATTTTCTATCAAGTGATGTATAGTCTACTCACTGGAACGGTCCAAGAAGACGAAGATCCATGGCATCAGGCCTGACCTAGTCATACACCCATAAATGCCTTTTACGTGGATAATATAACTAATTTCATTTTTCTTATACTCCCTCTCTGAACTCTTGCATTATTATATATGCATGCACATACTTATATATCATTATATCTATCATTTTGTAGAATACTCTTGACATTCAAAGGATGTTCCTTCGAGGCTTGTGCCTAGGGGCGGATCTAGGGCTTCGGGTATGGGTTCCCGGGAACCCAGTCGGTTTGTAAATTATAGTGTTAATATATACAAAAAACTGGTAGGAACCCATAAAGATTTTATTTGAGGAACCCATTAATAAAATCTTGGAGTGCTCTGGTGGTTGAAACCCTCCTTAAAATGTAAAATACCCCGGTTCGATTCCAGGCGTCTACTATATTTTTCTATTTTTTTTAACTTCAAACCTAGGGTTTATATTTTATACCCAAACCAATTGCCCTTCTTCTAACTTCTCCTCCTATTCACACCCCTACACATTTCTTTGAAAACTCAAACCCAACAAACACAATCTAATAAAAGAACCCCATTGTGCCGCCTCCCAATCTCCCTTCCCTACCCCTAACCCAACCGGCCTTAACTGTGGAAGACGAGTGTGTTTATCGGTGTGTGAAATCGTTCCCGAAAGGGACATCCTGTGGGCGTGATGGCCTGCGAGCTCAACACTTGATGGACGCCCTTGGTGGCGAAGGGACAGCTACGGCATCTGGGTTACTAGCTGCCATCTCTGAATTAGTTAATCTGTGGCTGGGGGGTTGTGCCCCACGGTGCTCGCAGAATATATTGCTTCGGCTCCCCTCACTCCGTTGCTTAAGCCTGACAATGGAATCCGCCCTATTGCCGTAGGGGCCATATGGAGGAGACTGGTTTCTAAGGTGGCCATGAAGAAAGTAGGGAAAGAAGTTGTTAAATATTTAGGGGACTTTCAGTTTGGGGTCGGAATTCCAAATGGGGCGGAGGCTGTGCTTCATAGTGCTAACAGGTTTCTCGACTCGTTCCATGGTGTTGGCTCGCTTGCTATGCTTACGGTTGATTTTTCTAACGCTTTCAACGCTATTGATCGCACTGCTCTGTTACGGGAAGTTCACTGTCACTGCCCTTCCATCTTCCCGTGGGTTCAGTTCCTATATGCTCAGCCAGCTAGGTTGTATGTGGGGAATGAGCGTATTGGGGCCTACGCTGGGGTTCAGCAAGGGGACCCTTTAACTGCGACCTTCCCTTCCATGCTTGGTACTTAGATGACGGGACGATTATCGGGGATTCTGTTCAGGTGGCTAAAGCACTTGACATTATTAGCCTGGAGGGGCCATCTCTGGGGCTCCAGCTCAATATTGGAAAAACTGAGGTTTTCTGGCCGTCGTGTGATGGTAGGAAGATTCGGCCAGGTCTGTTTCCTAGTGACATTGGCAGACCGGAGCGGGGGGTCAAACTGCTTGGTGGGGCAGTCAGCTGCGACGCCGGTTTCATAAGTGATCTATCTGCTAAAAGGGCGGCGCGGGCTGTTGACCTCATGGGGCTCCTCCCTAGATTGCGGGATCCCCAAAGCGAGCTTCTATTGCTTAGATCATGTATGGGTGTGGCCAAGTTGCTCTTCGGTTTGCGTACCTGTCAGCCTCTCTTTGTGGAAAATGCTGTTTCCTGTTTCGACAAAGGCCTTCGGGAGGCCATAGAGGACATTGTTGTTTGTGGGGGGGCTTTTTTTGGGGACCTCCAGTGGCGGGTTGCGACTTTACCGCTTCGACTTGGTGGGTTAGGCCTCTCCTCAGCCCGGGATGTGGCTGCCTATGCTTTTGTGGCCTCCAGATTCCAGTCTTGGGGGCTGCAAGACCACATATTACGTAACAGTGGGGTTGCTCACGTTGACACAGATTATTCTGGCGCTATTGCCCTTTTACAACGATCCCTTCCTGACTTTGATATTGGCGGTTTCTTTAATAAGGACACCGCCCCCAAAAAGCCACAGAAAACTCTGGCGAATGCTCTTTATAACCGAATCGCACAAAGTTTGGGGGAGGATTTCCGTCTGTCCGTCCGACAGAAGGCCGTCTTAGAATGCCTGCAAAAGCCTCACGCCCAGGACTTCCTTACTGTGTTACCTATTGAAGGCTTGGGGCAACGGATGTCGGCAGTAGAGTACAGGGCAATCCTTAAATACCGGTTGATGATACCTATTTTCCCCGATGATGAAAATTGTCCGGTCTGCCGCAAAGCATGCCTTGATAAGTATGGGGAACATGCGTTACATTGTAAGGAATTGCCAGGGTTTAAATATCGGCACGATTTTGTCCGGGATGCTTTGGCAGATATTCTTAGAAGAGCGGGGATCTCCGCAAGAAAAGAGGCGTCAGTTAATTTTCTCACAGACCCCGCGGAGGGGAGATCCACCTTGCGCCCAGCAGACGTCTTAGTTTTTGGTTGGGAAGGTGGGAAACATGCATGTGTTGATCTTACCGGGGTATCCCCCCTTGTTGGGCTTCGGGATAGTGGGTTTGTGGCCGGGCAAGCGGTCATGAGAGCTGAATCCAAGAAAGTGGAAAAGCATGCTAAAGCATGTGAGGATAATCAGCATGTTTTCGTTCCCTTGGCCTTCGACACGTTCGGTTCCTTGGCACCGGAGGCGGTGCGATTTTTGGCTCGGGTTCAACGAGTAGTGCACAGCAACTTTTTCACCCCCCAAGGGCGGGGTTTTGTTTTTAGCAGATTGGGATTTTCTATTCAAAAAGGGGTGACGGCGCAGCTTGTTGCCCGCCTACCTACCATCCTTATGTAATTTACGTTTTTTTTTGTCAATGGAAAATTAAATAGTATGAAAAAAAAAAAATAATAAAATAAAAGAACCTACAACCCTGCTCCTCCCCTGCCGCATCCTCGGTCCTCCTGCCCTGCAACCTTACTTGAGTTACTTCTGAATGTACTACTCTAGAGCATCAAGGTAGTTTTTAATTTTTCAATAATATTCGTTTTGTGTTGATGACTTTTATTTGGATTTTAAAAACAATTATTAACATTAATTTTGTGTCTCAGGAGATTTCGGCAGTGAATCGTAGATAAATCAAATGGTAATAATCTTAACCGAAGTTTCCAATGTTTGGTTTTCGTGGTGAATGGTACACTTAAACTCTATATATTGGCAAAATGTAGTGAATATTGTGACAATATATTATTATTTTGTGTTGGTGCAGGTTGAACTACTATTGTAGGACATTAATCTTGTAAACACTAAATAGTTTATCAGATGGGAGGCTTCAAGTGTTGTGATTGCTTAATGTGCAATGAAGAGGTAATAATTAATTTTAGGATGGTTGTTTATAATTATAGGCATTAGAAATGTGTTTGAGGAGGCTAAATTGTCAAAACAGTTTCATAACAAGTTAAATGTATGCAAGTTTCTGTTAAAAAGTTTATATGAATTGCCTTAGAAACTAATCTGTATGTATTTTTGTACTCGGCTTCGATTGTTTTTACATCATTAACTTGTCGCTACTATGACATAAAACTAAACGACGTGTCTTGGAATGAACATTTAGACGGTAACCCGCCAACCCATTTACAACTAGCATATAGCAGATTTCACCTTTCTTGTTTATTATAGTTATGGAGGCGTTTTCGATGTTATTTAATAAGGTCGTGAATATTGGAGTGTTTGATGCGATTATTGTGGGGGAATGGTCACATTTCAATTTTAAAAATTTGAGAAGAATATTAAGAATTTTTTACTTGTGTTCGGGTTTAATGCCTGAAAATGGCGTGGAATATAATGCATGTTCTTGTTAAGTGTGGTTTTATTTGATTCATTATTTACTTGTGATATTTAGTTTTAGGAGAGCAATGACAGTTTTCTTTCAAAGTTAATGCATTATTTACTTGTGTTATTTGTGCAGGATCACATTGAAGTGAGACCTATGCCAGAATGAGTTGGTATCTTGCTGTGGTAAAAGCCATAGTTAGACAGACAATTAAAGGTATGTAAATGCTTACAACCTTCTAAATACTTATAGAATTATCGTATTAGTTATAGTTTTGGTTATTATCGTATTAGTTATTTTAGGGATGTTAAATTTTAACCTGTTGAAATCTAAACCGACCCGAACCGAACCCATGTACCGACCCGAATATTTTTATGTTCGGTCATATAAATTAGAGCATCTAAAAAAGGAACCCAGTGAAAAAAATTCTTGGATCCGCCACTGCTTGTGCCTCAAGACACCTAACCGGTTTTAGCATGTAGTTTAGATCCGAACTTGATAATGCTATGTACGCAGTACGTTCCAACCAACACTCCCACACACCAAGCCCGGTAGCCCTCCTTTGTAGAGGTACAAGTAATTAAGGCTATGGAAATTTGAAGTTTCAAGGAGAGTTCACTGATCGATTAAGCCTAGAAAAAAAACTAAGGGTTTCAACACATTTTGGGATTCATAGAAAGAACTCAGATTTTAGAAAATGTGTACTGAAGTGTATATATGTGAAGTCAAAGGCTGGAAAGCTACATGTTCATAAAATAGTTTGTTAAGTTAGTCTAGAGGTAGGATTGCCATATAGGCATTTTGTTTCTATTTGAAATTTAGCATAGAGAGTATAACAACTAACAAGGGGTTTTCTCATTTCAGATATGTTTGCACTCTACAAACATTTTTTACATGCTTTAAGCTAAAACCACCAAGACGAATTGAAGGGCCTCGAGGATTGATCGTTGTTGTACAAGTCTTTTGTATATATGTTAAACCATCTTTTAGTTTTAGCTTACACCCAACACATTTGAATTGTGTTAGATTTTAACATTTCACTTTGGTTTATAATGGTTTGTATTAAAATCGAATTTCCAAAACCACTTTTTAAATGACAAAGACTAATAATATTACAAAAAAAAAAAAAAAAAAAAAAAAGTGTTTAGAACCAGGGGCGGATTTAGGGTTGTCCGGTGGATTTCCAGAAACCCATTCGGTTTTGAAATTATAGTGTTAACGTATATTAAAATCTGGAAATGAGCCCTTAAAAAACTTAATTAAGAACCCACTTGTATAGATGATAAAGTGCTCTAGTGGTGGAAACCCCTTTATTTTATTTTGAGTTAAATGCCAATTTCGTCCCTGAGATTTGGTCCAGTTTGTCACTCCAGTACAAAAGTTTTTTTTTTTTTTTGCAATTCCTTACCTGAGGTTTGGATCTTTTTGCCAAATTCGTCCTTTTCACTAACTGGGTTTATTTTTTCTGTTAATTCAGGGATATTATAGTCATTTACCTATTTATTTTTGTTTTAAAATTTTTAACTCTCTTTTTAGATGTACAACCCAATCAGATCCATCCCCTATTCTTTTTTAAAAACAAAACCTCCTGATAAGTGATAACAAGAAAGAGAAAGAGAGAGAGAGAGAGAGAGAGAGAGAGAGAGAGAGATAGAGAGAGAGAGAGAGAGAGAGTGAATGAGAAGGAGAAAGAGACTGGAGGTCTCCACCTCCGGCAATAGCTCCGGCAACCAGCCGAACCCCTCAACCAACACCCCCACCCCACCGCCTTATTGTTTATTATTAGAGAGAGAGGGGAGATCGAGCAGAGGAGAGAGAGAAAGAGACGGGAGACATATCAGAGGAGAAAGAAGACGCCGGAGAGGGAGCAGAAGAGGAGGAATCCAGTGGTGGTTTCGACGGCGACGCTGTCCTTGTTAGTTAACCGTCATCAAGGCAAGGTAAAATCGGTTCCCTGTTCATATTGATTGTAAAATTACATGAGCATGGTGATGATGTTTTAATGGATTGATGATAGCCGGTAGTCAGAACCCAAAGGTGGGTCAGTAGGGTTGTTGTACAGTAGATGGTGATGTATGGTGGAGCTCCGGAGGAGGCGGTGGTTGTCAAGATAGCGTTAGTCTTCGATATTCCTTTAGGTTTTTTCTCCATTTCCTTTAACTTTGCTAACATGAAGTCTAGGAGCTCCTTGTTCTCGGGGCACGATACTGCTCTGTCCATTGTTTGTTGATCGATTTATTTAGGGTTTTGAAATTGGGATATTGGAACTAAAAATTAAGGCAGGATTTGATATGTGTTTAGTGAGATTGAAGAAGCAGAGATAGATAGATATTCCGATTGAACCATTAACGTTTCAGATTGTTCTTTTCATTGAAACAGGGTGGTGGTGGTTACGGTGGTGGAAGTGGTGGTTATGAGGAGGAGATGGTGCGACAGTGGTGGGTTTAAGGAGGAGGTGGTGCAGTGGTGATAGGTTTAGGGAGGAGGTGGTGCAGCGATGGTGGATTTAGGGTGGAGGTAGTCTGGCGGCAGTGGGTTTAAGGTGGGGCGGTGGTTGATACAGTGGTGATATGGTGGTGTTGGGTTGATTGTGACATGGTGGTGGTTGTGTTTAAAAGGGGAAGAAGATGAGTGATGATTTTACCATATTGTCCTTCATTAAAGTGGGAAAAAGACAAAAATACCCCTGACTTAACGAGATTTTTTAACTGAGTTAGTGAAAAGGACGAATTTGGCAAAAAAAATCCAAACCTCAAGGAAGGAATTGCAAAAAAAAAAAAAAATTGTACTGGAGTGACAAACTGGCCCAAACCTCAGGGACGAAATTGGCATTTAACTCTTTTATTTTTTACAAAACCTAGGGTTTGAGTTTGACTCAAACCCATCTCTTCAAAACAAACAAACACTGTTGTTGACTGCTAACGTCTCTCATTCCCTCTCCATGCCTCCTCTCCAAACGGACCAAACCCGACTGCCCCTGCCTCCTCTCTTCTCCATCGGCCACTACCCACCGCCCCTGCTACCTATGTAACGGTAAGTATATAATGATCTTGTAATATCATTATACAAAGTTAAATCTATTTGAAATAAAATATCATTTGAAGACAATCGTATTTATATTGCCTACTTTAAATTTCTCCATCGGCCCGACCCGAACCGTCAAACTGACCTGAACTCTTGAACCTAACCGAAGTTTTTATGTTTGGTCTATATGAAATTGGAACACCTGAAAAGGGAACCCAAGTAAAAAAAAAAAATTACTAGATCCGCCACTCTTTAGAACATATGAGTTTCATTTAAGTGTGTGTGATTGACTGATTTTTCTTTGTTCTCTCTATGGTCACCGTTGGAAACTTGAAAGCCAATGTTTTGTCATGCAAATGCAAATTCATACAATCATACGTGATTCATCCACATTAATTAGCATGTGAGTTGTTATTGATTGTTATATAATTTGTGGATTAATGTGATTCCTTTTGGTTGCATTCCACATGAAGAAACAAATCATGATTTTCAAACGTGAAAGAAGCCTCACATGCCCTCTTGCATGTTGAACATGAGCACTTTATCATCATTCTATATATACATAATATACTTTAGTTAAAATCAACCAGAATTAATTTTTTGGAACAGTGACCGTCAAGATACTATCCACTGGGCGGTTGGGACTGGGCAGCCGCAAGCACGGCTGTGAGACCAGCCGGATCAAAACCCATTGGGTTTCTTCATGGAGAGACACAACACCAGCTTACGGGAAACCACACCGCTGACTGCCACTTGACAGACGCTGATGCGTCACAAGAGCCGAGACTCTCTGGCGTAACGCACGCTAGGATGAAAACCCGTGTTGGCTCAGATTCAAACTTGCGACCTCCAAATTAGGCCTAGTTCTTAATTTCATTACCATTGCCGCTCCATCAAATGATGGGGAAAATAAACCAAAATAACTGCTGACATAAAATGATGCATAGATATATTGGAGGAGTGCACCTTTTGATCTGTAGTAACTTTTTCCAAGGATTTTACTGCAAATGGACGAAAACTTTAGGCCTGGTTGGTGAGTGGATTTACCTGCTATTCTTATGTAATTTGCCTCTTTTTTTGAAATGAAAATCTAAGTCTATAATCTATTCACAGTTAACTATTAATCTACTACGAATTAAAAGGTTAGAACCCCAAAATTACTTTTAAATGATTGATATGGTTCTCTTGGAATTTCACACACATATATTTGTGGCAAAACATAAAAGTTGTAGCATATGTTTGTATCAAATATATTGATAAGTACACATAGAAGTGATGGTGGCATATGTTTGTACATGTGGCTAGTTATCAGTCTTGTTATTAATTAAACTCCACAAACGACTAGATCAATGCTTCATTAGCTTTCAAACATGAAATGTGAGCCACAAACATCCAACATTGAACTCGTTTCCACTTTTCTGCCTAAAACAATGTACCTTTTTACACATGGTCTCCTATCGCTAATCTTGCAAATTAGAGCCACAAAATATTCTTTCAAAACTTTTTATTATTTTCTAACATTGATTTCTCTGTCTCTTTAAACTTAAGTGAAGTAACTCGTTACATGAATTATAAACCATTTTGTGACGCATTTTGTGTTGTCGATCAATCAAGCAGATGAAAAAGAAAGGATTATCGCGGCTCATGAAGTTAAGAGCATGTTTGGCTCTCCTTATTTCCACCTCCTTATAACTTATAACTTTTCCAAAAAGTTAATAAGTTATAAAAAGTGTTTGGCAAAAGGAAAAGGACTTTTTGTTTTAACTTTTTGTAAGCCTATGATAAGTTGTTTTGGAAAAGTAAGGGAGGAGTGACTTTTTGAACCTCCTTATAACTTATTGATGATTATTTACCTACATGCCCTTATTATATCCTTACACCTTCCCTCCTTATACCCTTTTTGGTCATTTTACCTAAATAAGTTAAACCAAACACTTTTTTACAAACTAACTTATCAACTTATTGTTTTCCCCACCACATAAGCTTATCCAAACACTTTTTTAAAAACTCCTTTTTAAAAAGTCATAAGTTAATAAGTCCTTTTAACAAAAAGTCATTTTTGCCTCAAATAAGTTTATCCAAACATGCCCTAAAAAGATATAATAAAGTCATTTAAACATGATTCAAGAATTGTTAAACTATCAATCCCACTCTAAAAAATTGGTTACATAAAAGCTCTCAATAAAGTGCTTTAAAATCCTTGTCATCAACTCTTTACGCTTTTTACTCTATTTGAGTGTGATTGTATCGACCTTTTTGTCGTGCACCTAACCAGGTGTGTGTATTTGTGTGCACATATACTTATCGTGCTATATTTTAGATATTTAAACACGAGTTCCATACAAAGTTACATGTGCACGTTAAACCTAATTGTTTGAATGCATTTTGATTTCATTGAAGCCTAATTGGAGCACATCTTGGGTTGCAAAGCTAAATTCATCTCTCCAGTCAGTTTGTACTTGTTTGTTTTTTGTGTTGAACTATCATTCAACCATGCGAACAAAATTGGTGAATGTGGTATAGACATCATAATTATATGTTGATGGAAAGACCCACATATAACGAGAATAGTGATCAACACATAGCATAAAATAGTGATGACTAGGGCTAAGCAATTCATGGTTCTAAACCGTCAAAACAGGGGAACCGGAACAAACCGCTAGATCTGAACCATATTTTTGTATTTAGGGCCCGGTTCCGGTTCTTATATGGGTGAAAACGGTTCTCAGTTTGGTTAGGAATCAACAGGGTTGTTTAAAGAACCGCTAGAACCGGATTGTGTTTAAACTTTATATATTAGTAATGCTAGAACCGGGTCAGCTTATAATGTATATCTGACAATGATTTAATGTAACATATGACGTTAGTAATACATGACACATATTATTCGTGGTGTCAAATCACCAATCATTGCGTATATGGGGTTGATACCATGTACTTCTAAAGTATGTCAATCGAATGTGACAACTACCTATAATTTAATCAAGTCAAAGTCGTCATATATATGACGGATGGCCAGTGGCCCAAAGAAACAAAAGAATCGATTACATTTTTCATATGATCTCCTCATATAGATAGACTAAAAATTGAAGAGATTACAGAGAAATAGGAAGCCAGATTCATATTCATACATAAAGAAATATATAGGAAGAAGGATGTATGTGATTTATTTTTGAAAAAGAAGAAATGGCTTTCTTTGAATTTGAAGTATCGAGACTATCTCAATTTTGACACTCATGAACAAAGAATCATAATAAATGCAATGAGGCTCCAACATGCCTATTTGTTAAATAGAAAAACCAAATTCTATTCTCCCACGAATAAAGTGGTAAATGCGTGGTAATCTAATAAATCATATAAAATCAATGGATTAGTAGTAAAATCCCTACCTTAGTTGATTGGTCCAGCCATGATCATAAGTCCTTAATATGACTACGACACCATAACTTAAGTTTACTAAAGTTTTCATTTATTTTAATTGTTAATTTTAGGATTTAATTGACAAACGGTTCTAGTAAGAACCGTGTAACTCGGTTCCAAATCAAACCGGTAGGTTTTTATACGGTTCGGTTCCGGATCTTATATTTAGCATTTAATGGTTTTGGTTCAGTTCGGTCTAGTTCTGAACTATTGCACACCCTTAGTGATGATTATCTGAAGACAACAGTAGAGCAAGGGCCCAAACATCACAACACAAAAGATCAAAATAATTGGAACTATTAAAATTAGAACCGTATAAATGTAATCTAAATAATTTGCCTACATGACAGACAGTACAAGATGTATAGTTTGATTTGTTTGAAACTGGAAGACAACAACTAGAAAACATAAATTAAAAAAGTTTATGATGCGGATGACCAATTTGTATATGCCAAATGGTAGAAGACGCCTTCATAGCAGAAAAAGCAATTGAGATTGTAAAGTTGTGGAAGGCGAAGAGAGTAAAGTGCATTTTCACTAGGGCACGTATGTAAGAATGTTAGTGCATGTAGACTAGTCCTTCACAACAAAGAAAGAAGAGTGGAAATCAAGGAAAACATTGTTGTCAAGGCAAAACTTTTGGCCAGTAACGTATTCTTTTTTAATTTCGGGAACGTAGAAAATCTTGGAGATATTGAAAGTTTTGTTTAAAGAATGAATATTCGAAGAACCATTATGAAGGATGGGAAGACCTTTAGCATTTCCAACATGGAGGGAATCATTACCATGACATGACTCAGAATTGTCCATATTTGTCAAATCTAGCGTTGCATGAGTCTTGGCTCCTGTGTGTGGGTTCCATGTAATGAATCTTGAAGACCCCGGTTGCATTTACATGACTGCAATAAGTGGACAAATCAGGATTGGTGCAATATGAAGGAACATATCCAATGCCACATCGAGTACATGTACCAAAGATAGTGTTTTGTGTGGACGCCCAAGAAAACTGACTATGTGTATCACCACGATTTTAACACCCGGCCCCTCTCACCACCAATATTGTCCGCTTTGCCCATCCAGAGCTCACGGATTTGTTTTTGGTTGCCCAAGTGGAGACTTCCCAGGAGGTCACCCATCCTGGAATTTCTCCCACCTGAGCACGCTTAACTGTGGAGTTCTCCTCTCATCCACTAACATTAAGCCCCAAAACGCGTTGGTGATTTAAGAGGCAAGACATTACTTATGAACCAAGGATCTCTCCTGGCCACGGCCGATGTGGGATTTTCCTGGGGTATCACATTCACCCCCTGTTAGAGTCTCATCGTTCCTGATGAGGTATGCACCCACCATCCCGAACGGCACAGGAGTGGCTCTGATACCATCTTTAACACCCGGCCCCTCTCACCACCAATATTGTCCGCTTTGCCCATCCAGAGCTCACGGATTTGTTTTTGGTTGCCCAAGTGGAGACTTCCCAGGAGGTCACCCATCCTGGAATTTCTCCCACCTGAGCACGCTTAACTGTGGAGTTTTCCTCTCATCCACTAACATTAAGCCCCAAAACGCGTTGGTGATTTAAGAGGCAAGACATTACTTATGAACCAATGATCTCTCCTGGCCACGGCCGATGTGGGATTTTCCTGGGGTATCACAACGATCACGGCCAACTATGATGGTATTTTTATAGTTCCCATTGTTGGTGTTTCCCCACGATAGCCACCTTGGAGTCCTCGATTTGTGTAGCCACGACTGCTCGGAGGACGAGCACTGTAATAGGTTTGAGGAAGCTCTATGACTGCTAGCATTTGTTAATAACCAAGAGAATATGTCATTTAGTGTAGTGTTTGGAGTTGTTACGGAGTTTGAGCCAATGTTGTTGAGATAGTAAAAATGACAACATTAGTGTATTGTGGAGCCTTTGTAACCATGTAGTCGTGGTTTGTGAGCCGCATAGTTCTTTGAAAGCCAGAGGAGATGACCGGGTAGGGACATTGGCTTTGAGGTTGTTATACTCCTCCCGTAGACCTAATATAACAAGCAACACTAGGTCTTTGTCTTTGACTCGTTCACCAGTGTTAGCAAGCAAAAGCATATGCTTGTGCCCGACTAAGATAATCAAGGGGGATTTCATTCCCTTTCATTTATATCTTAAGGAGTTGTGCATTAAGTGTAAACTCCCCTTGAAGTAATGTGGGCATCATAAGCTCGAGCAAGAGAGTCCCATAATTCACCAGCAGTGGTTCCTGGAACATGAGAGAATGACGCATTAGACACAGTTGATATGATGATCATGCGAATATGTGCATCATTTGCAATCCAGGATTGATAGTTGGGATTAGTTTTGACAACAGTTCCATTAGAAAAATTAGGATTTGGACAAGGAATAGACTTGTCAATGTAGCCAAATAGATTGTTTATAATCAGAACTGGCTCTAGCATTGTTTACCAGTAGCCATAGTTTGTTGGAGAGAGAGTAAAGGCGAACTTGTATAGTTGTGAGATGTCTGTTCACTTGTTGTAAAAGTGGTCATTGTTGTCATTGTTCAGGATTATAAGAAGTTGTAAAGTGTCAGAATTAAGACTTGTAAATGTGACTGTATTTTATTAGGTTGTGAGAGTGTCACAACTTTGTTAGTGTCGAACAGTTTGTGAGTGTCGCAAGATAGTGTTGCACAATGTCGCACACTTTGTGGAGCATTGCACGTAATACATGCTATGTTGTTGGGTGAGTTTTCGTTCAAGAGATAAGAGAGTGTCACACGTGGTAAAGGTGACTTGGCTATGATCCCAAGTAAACACCTTTAACACAGTCAAGAAAATGTCTACATTCACGACTTTTTTCTTAAAGATATTTATCATGCTTCTATATGCACTTATCAAGTTACTAAATACTACCGTGACGTCTTGCATTCTTTGACAAAAGTTTTGGGTTTGAGGACGAGGTTATTAAATAGTTGGGTTTGGGTCACTAAAGTTTTGGGCTTGTGGTGACAGGTAAAAATATAAGTTTATATAATATATTACAAACAGAAATGCAAATAGATCAATCATTGTCATGCATGTTTGCAAACTCTCATTTTTAGAGTAAATGGAACAAACTTGTATAGTTGAAATAATATGAAACAAGCAATATAGCATGGTGGGATCATAGGCATGCATATGGCTAAATAACATAAAATTTTATTAATTTATTTTTGTCATTTACCTTGTAATATACAATCAAAAAGATATTTTAAACATTATCACTAAGGGTGATGTTTTTAATTCCAGTTATATTTATTTGCTTTTTATTCTATGGTACTACCACATGTATCTATCTTGAAAGTGCACCATATTAATTAAATATATGAGGTTAGGCTGTTAAATCCTAAGATGAAACAAATGTACCACGATATCAAGTTGTCACCAAGATAGATACCGTCGCCTTAAGTCAAGCGCATGGAGTGTGGATATCCTCACAGCTTGCATTAGAATGTAATGAAGACCATACAGGCTATTAGTAGGAGATGATGTAATGCGTAGACCATGCTTTAGGATTCTCTGAAGAATTCGCTTCAAGAAAGCGAAGTGTGGCTCGCGAGGTGCATGCATGAAAAAGGTATGATAGCATAAAGATAAGTTAGATTAAGATGTAAAAGTTGGAGAGATTAGAGCATTAATTAGCTATAACCAAACATATCTGAAGTTCCACATGTTACAATATTAAGTATTTTAAGCATGATGTGAGATATTTTAAAGCACGTGTTTGGATCCTAAGTAATTTCCAAGTTGTTTGGTGTAAATGTTGGATACAAAATTACTTCATTAGAACTTTGTATGATGAATATCCACAAGTTTCTGTCATTCACAAATTTTGGTGTTTTTGCCTTCAAGTGAACTGAAATACTTGAAAGTAATTAGATTATGAAGAAACTGAAATTAATTCTACATTGTTTGGTTGGGAAAATAAAAAAATAATGGGTATGAATTTCATTTTGGGGCGCTCCCGAAACACGTTTTCACTACCGTGATGCCGTGAAACACCGTCACAGGAGTGGTTTCATGGTGAAAAACTCAATTTTTGTGATGTACATCACGATTGTGAAAGAAAGATGATGGGATGGATGGTTTGTTTGGAGATGGGGCGGAATGTTGTGATTGGCTGGTTTTTTTGTGATTGGTGCGGAATGATTTAGTGATGGTATGTGATAGGTGTTGCAAGTGTGAGACGGTGAGATGGAAATGAAATGTGATAAAATGAGGTGTCAAATGATGATTGGTTGTGATATTGTGATGGATGCCCCAAGTACGTACCCTTATGAAAATGTGTTATCTTGAATAGTTGGTGTACCACAAGGGTTTATGTCCCATTTGCCTACTTATATGACCCATGGCATAATGTTTTCAAGACACGTGGACTTGCATCTTTTTATGGAAAGGGAGAAACATCCATAACTTATCAAAGAAAACACACAAGGGCACCCCAAAATTGGTGCTTTTGGAGTAACACACTTCACTATATATCACACCAAAATTGGTGCTTTTGGAATAACACTCACAAAACCATCTTTTAATCTAACTTTAATTTGGGAAACTAGCTAGCAAAATGAGACTTGGTATTAAACTAGCTCACCCATTTTCACCCATGGTTAAAACACCATTGGAGCCATTGTGTCGGTCGCCTTGTGCCATTCCCATGAAGAGGGCGCAACGAACTAGTGGTTATACTCGAGCTCCCTCTAACCGGGAAAGATTGGTTAATGATTCTAGAGAAGGTTGTCATACGAGTTCATTGAGTAAGCTCAGTGAGAGTTGGAAAGAGTATCACGGGTCGAAAGATTGGGAAGGCTTGTTAGATCCTCTTGATGATGGTTTACGCAGTGAGATTATGCGGTATGGGAGTTTTGTTGAGGCGGCATACCAATGTTTCGACTCTGATCTATCGTCACCAAGCTATGCCACATGTCGGTATGCAAGAAACTCAATGTTGGAACGAGCCGGTGTTTGTGGAAGCGGTTACCGTGTGACAAAAAATCTACATGCCACATCATCCATTCCGATGCCACGATGGACTGGTCAAATTGGAGTGCGGTCCAGTTGGATTGGTTTTGTGGCGGTATGTGAAGATGAAAATGAGATATCAAGGCTTGGTAGACGAGACATAGTCATTTCATTGCGTGGTACTTCAACTTGTACAGAGTGGCTCGAGAACCTAAGAGCCACTCTAACAAGTTGCCCGTTTGGCAATGCCAACGATGTGAAAGGACAATCTGACAACTCGATGGTAGAAGCAGGCGTTTTAAGCCTATACACCTCGAGTACATCAGTATGTCCAAGCTTACAACAATCATTAAAACACGAGATTCTAAGAATAATTAAGAAGTATAACAACGAGACATTAAGTGTCACCATCACCGGCCATTCGTTAGGAGCTTCGTTAGCCATTTTAGCCGCCTACGATCTCCAAACCGCCATCAAACATGATTTACATCTCTCAGTCATCTCATTCGGAGGCCCCCGGGTGGGTAACCGAAGTTTCAGACAGAACCTAGAACGTCAAGGAACCAAGATTCTACGTATAGTGAATTCAGATGATCTAGTTACAAAAGTACCTGGTTTGTTTGTGGAAGATCATAATGAGATGGCACAAGAAAAGAAAGGTCACTGGATGCAGAAACACATTAGAGACAAGCAATGGGTGTATGCTAACATCGGCCACGAGCTCCGACTCAGCAGCCGAGCCTCGTTAAAGTTAAACAGTATGAATGTTGCCACATGCCATGATCTTAAAACATACCTTCATCTGGTAAATGGTGTTGTGAGCTCAACTTGCCCAGCAAGTGCAAGAATGATGCTTGAAAAAGCTACTACTGTTCCCTCCACACAATAACTCCTGATTTTTTTTTTTAACTTAGATTATATATACATATTGTTCAGTCTCATAGTTAGGTTCCATCTTTGTCTGTGACAGTAAATTTAATGTCCAAAAACACATTTTAATCACTTTGGTCATTACATGTTGATCTATGATGTATAATATTACAGAGTATAGTCGAGTGGGCTTCGATCCACACTAGTCAAGGCCATTATAGTTTGATGCATATGTCTCCAGTATAAGGTGACTTAATGCCATATTAAGAACCCCTCTTCTCCAACTTCTCGTTCGCGATTCTCTTAGAGTGACCTATATTTCCCCTACTCATATGTACACACCTATGCTTGGACTCAGGATCGTTAGTGAACATGCCTTACACCAAACTGAAGCAGAGAATGATGGTAATTGAAGTGTAAGCGGCAAAAACAGGTTTAAGTAAAGCGAAGAATTGAGATTTTATTAACTCATAATGTAATGAAATAAATATGAATAGAGCAAAACAAATCTGAAGAAGAACAGCTAATGTCTACCTTGAACAATAGTGCTCTTGTTTATTTTTGAAGACATAAGGGTAAAAATCTCCCTTTTATATCATCACTGATTTTTTCGGGTCATACCTGCAAACACCTGCATTTTTTTTTGTCAGAGTTCGCTTAAAATAAACCTAAGTATACAAGTCACTTTTCAATTACATTAAACATACATAAACATGTCTGTATTTGCATACGTGTCTTGTATCCTTACATACATATACATGTTGAACAGCCCTGTATATGTGTGTGTGAGCACATGCAAACAATAGGTAGCACTCACATCGTTTAAAGCAGGTTGACGAACTTGCTTGGATGGGTCAAATGAGTCCAGCATGGGTTTCACCACAGCAGGCAGGAATAGGCCTAAAAGTAACAGTAACAATTAGGTAATAGGTAAAAGAAAATACATTCGAAAAATCAATAGCTAGTTATCTGCACATAAATTGATCGGAGCACATTTCTAGAAGAGAAAAACATCCACATTCATGTTAAAACATAGCAATGATACACCTCGAGGCGCGTTTCCGTTCTAAGACATAGCAATGATACAGGCGAAGGGAAAACGCCTCGAGGCGCGTTTCCGTTCTTTTAAACTTTGCTCACTGACTAGAACATTTTAACTTTATACGCGTGAAGATTGTTAATCACAATCAAAACTTGATTATTTTCCTGTCAGTGGGTTTGATGGGGTGCACTGAAAGTAGAATAGAAGCAGATCAAACTCCCAAGGTAGGAGTCACACTTCCTAAAAAAACCTAAAACAAGACCCAAATGATCCTTGTTCAGTCAAACAATTCAAGTTGAAAGGCCTTCTACAAGGCTGGTCACGGGCAAGGCCCAGTTCTAAGACAGGTCAAGACCAATCTGCAGTCCCTAAAGTCTACGCTCTACACTCCGTGTATGAGCATGCAGAGAATAACTATAATCAATACGAACAAATGAGATATCAAGTTTATTTACAATATTATAACTTATTTTTGTTTGACTTTGAGCAACAAGATTTGATACAACCGCTAACTTAGAAATCGAACTAAACTTATGATTTATGCTAAAAATCCTTCCTGGAAAAGGGTCCTCATAACTAGACCAATTAGCATAAGTCATGACTCATGAAACTTTTAACTCATAAAATCCAATCGACACGGGTCTAATTCAAACCACATTGTCAACCCGACTACAAGACACGGCCCAGATTTCATTGTGGCACCATCCCTAATAACCTTGTCTAATCCGGCCCGACAAAGTGAGTTAATCACCCCGGCCCAACAATTCCAAAACAATTATGGATTTATGTTATCATTAGTTGTTACTTATTCATTTCTAGATGGAAAGCCCCGAAAACCACATTGTTTTTCACAGTTTTGTCTAATAAAGCCATTAACATTTTGGTTGTACATAAACATATGATCACACTAAAACATATTTCCGGATAAGGTGAAATCTAAAATGTTAAGGAAGCACCCTTGGCGTAGGTGTAGGGCTGGCAATTCAGACACGAACACGATAACCTGACACGAACCTACACGATTTTGACAGGTTTCATGTTTGGCCTTAACATGTTTCGTGTCTATAACAGGTCGACACGTTAAGACCTGTTTATTTTCGTGTCGTGTTCGTGTCTTATCGTGTTCGTGTCTAATAGGTGTTATCATGTCTTATCGTGTTTCTTATCATGTCTTGTCGTGTCTTATCGTGTGTTGTCGTGTTAACCTGTTTTACTAGGTGTTCCTTATCGTGTCTTATCGTGTTAACTGTTATACACAGGTTCGTGTTCATGTTTGAAAAAAATGACACGATTAGATTTCGTGTCGTGTTCGTGTTTATAGGTTTTAAGTTCGTGTCTTAACAGGTTCGTTTAACCTGTTATGCCAGCCCTACGTAGGTGTTCTCAAGTGAGCGCGTTGCCACTTGATCTAACCGTTCTAAAAAATAAAAATAAAAAAAAGAGAGTATACTAATCAACTAACGGTTTAAAATTTGCACACAAGATGATGAAACAGAATGATTATAAATCTGATATATTTTGAAAGAATTGCATCCAAATTAGAATTGATCAAAAAATAACACAAATTGGGGTTTAAAAATAAAGGATGAAATAAATGTACCAACGCCACCAATGAGACATGAAGCAGCAACAATAGGCTCTTTAACTACGAATATTTTTAGCTTCTCCATTACCGCCATTTCCAATTCCAATTCTTTCTCTCTCTCTCTCTCTCTGTATTTCTTTGCGTTTATTCTGTCGCATGCTAGCTATTGTTCTTGTGCTGATCGGGTCGGGTCGGTCGGGATAGGATTTAGGATTTGGCCTGGATAAAAGGTGGACGTTAGGTGGTTTTCTAATGTAAAATACCCGGTAGAGGTGCATAAAAAACCGGAATCGGAATCGGAATCGAAAAAAAAACCTGGAACCGGGTATTAAAAAAATCGGAACTGAACCTACCCGTATGGTAGGCATATGGTATAGATTTTTATGTAAAGAATCGTACCTGGAACCGGACCCGGTTCGTACCCGGTTTTTTAATACTCGGAACCGGGTTTTCTTAATACCCGGTACATGACCCAAAAAAGTATATGTCTAGCGACGGGACTATTCGGCATTTTGATGTTGAGGTGGTCCGGGAAGGAATGGGTCACTTCGTGATTCAAGAAGGGTTGCCATTTGACCACTTCGACAACTCAAGATTGATCCGTCTCATCCAAAGAATTCTATAACCGCGTTATAATCATCTAAGTCGCACTATCCTTCGACGTGATTGTATAAAAAGAATTAAATATCCAGCATAGCCGGGTTTTTTTAATACCCAGTGTACCTGTTTTTTTTTCAATACCCGGTATACCCGGAACCGGATCCATACCTGAAACCTGGTATTGAAAGAACCGGAACCGGGTATTGAAAAACCGGAACCGGTATACCGGATATAGTTTTTTATGCTAGGAACCGGAACCGGTTCCGTACCCGAAACCGGGTATTAAAAAAACCCGATTTGTGCACCTCTAATACCCGGTTTGGATTCAAATTAGTTCGGGTTTTAGATCATTCTGGTGTTTTGTTTTTTTTTTTTTTTTGGCTCAAATCAGTTCAGGTTGAGAACTGATTTGAGAGTTGAAAACTCTAACCCATTCAAACCAATTTGGATCGGCTTCAAAACAAGTTTAGCCCCAAAAATACCAGTTTTATCGGGTTAAAACCAATTGGGTCTAAACCGATTTGGGTTCACAAACATGTACCAAAATGCAAGTTTTGACCAGGCCCAAATCGGTTTTTTAGGCTACCGAATCGGTCTCTAAATTGGTTCTTGGGCCCAAATTGTTTTTTTACATCTTTACTTATAACATATGCTCTCTTTTTTTTTGTGAAAAAGTTTTAAGTTTAGTAAGTATTTACAACAAATAGTGAAAGATTAAGGGGTTAAGTGATGGATTATGTTTAACAATAAAATGATAAAGAGTGAACAATTGATTTAGCTTTAAAAAGGTTTCAACATTATCTTGATCCTAACCAAAATTCTTTGTTAATTTAGTTACATATAACATCAAGCTTATTGTTTCACCTGAATGAGGTCAACCCTAGTTCGAGAGTTGAGGGAGAAGGGAACGACGAGAGCAAAAAGGAAGGTTCGAGTGGAACATTTATGCCAGCCTTATTGGAGTTTCCACGTCAATGTTGATCGACAAGTGTTGTAACACCCTCGTTAGAAGTCACGTTTTTTGTGCAATTAGAATCTTATGTTATGTAGTTATTCATTGATTGAGTTTTCAAAACCGTATTCGTACACGTATAGATCTAATCATCTTTAGACATATCAAGTTCTAAAATTACAAGGAATGAAAATATGCTGTTGTAGCTTCATGTGATTGAATTAATCGTCACTATTTTATAAATGGGACCTAATGTTAATCATTTATCCTACAACTTTGGTGGTATGAAAATTAATAATCGGTTTATAATTTAAATGTTGTGAAAACATAGTTATAAAATGCGCATAAATTTGAATATAATTGATAGTTTCGATCCGTGTACATTAATAATTTTACGAACAACCTTGTGTTTGGAAAGTATCTTGTATTGATTATAAACAAACACTTGGTGATTTTATGGATAATTTTGTAAACCAAAATTCAGTGATACACAAAATGGTATATGGAATTGATTAGGGGTGTAAATGACACGTAGCGGCTCGGGATTGGCTCGGGATCGGCTCGGTAAAAAGCTCGAACGAGTCGAGCCTTAACGAGCCCGAGCCCGAGCCCGAGCCCGAGCCTGAAATATGGCTCGTTTAGTTATCGAGCCCGAGCTCGAGCCCTAGATACAAAGCTCGATTGGGCTCGCGAGCCTTAACGAGCTAGAGCCCGAACCCGAGCCCGAGCCTAAGTTACAGCCGAGCCTAAGTTATAGCCTTAACGATTGGGCTCGCGAGCCTAAGTTATAGCCGAGCTTTTGCGAGCTCGAGCCGAGCTCGAGCTTTGGATTTTACTAGCGAGCCGAGCTCGAGCTCAAGATTGTAGGCTCGAACCGAGCCGAGCTCGAGCTCGAGCTTCACAAAACCTTAACGAGCCCGAGCCGAGCCCAGTCAGGCTCGGGCTCGGCTCGGCTCGTTTACACCCCTAGAATTGATTTACATGTTTAATCAAGAAAACTGCCCAAATTGACTTGTAATTTGTGTACGGTATAGCATAGCAATTTTATTCCTAGATGACCACCATAAACAATTATATATTTGTGGTTTAAATGGATGTTTAGGCTCTTAATGATGCTTAGGGTCTTCATGGACTTAACGGTTATGTAAGGGGGCGGGGCACCTCAAGCAAGTCCCTCTAAGCTTGAATGCCGTCACCGCTCTAGGCTAGCTCTAGGTTTCTTGCCAAGTGAGATTGTTTCTTCCCAACCCAACATTATCATTTCTCTTCCAATTAAAACCTTTAGATTTAATTGTTTAATTTATTATAAATTAAAAAAAAAAAAAAAAAAGTTCTAGAGTACATGAGGGTAGTTGCTGTCAATATTTTGGTGGTTATAGGATACTTGAAAGTGAATTTGACATGACACTACAGGATTTGACAGAGGCTAAGGTACTAGCCTAGGGTGTTTTTTCCCATTTAACTCTTAACAAAATCAAGAACTAATAGTACTTTTATCTCTATCCATATATATATATATATATATATATATATATATATATATATATATATATATATATATATATATATATTCCATTTAACACCCTCCAAAAACACTCTTGTCTTTGAAATAAACGTTGATCATGGTTGTCGTCTACAAGAACATCGTCGCCCAACCCCACTTAAAAAATGGGTCTCCATCCAGAAGTCATTGGTATTAAACCTATAAATCAAACATTTCAGGTATCAAGTCTTTGAAAATGGATGGTAATTAATCGACCAAGAAAATCCCAAAACAAAAGCCAAATAAAAGGCGCACAGATCAAGGACTCAATCACATAACAAAACAAGGTTAAATTAGACTTCGGTTGCAACCCACTACATCAAAAATCAGAAGCGGGGCGGGGTGTGGGAGTAGATGGTCGGTAGCGGACTAAGATCTTTAAAGGTGAACGATGGGCGATGGTAATGAGATCAAAGAAGGGAGAATGTAAACAGAGATTGCTAACTAGGTAGTTGTGTTGGACCACCGGTGGTAGGTGAAGGCGACAAAAAAGGTGTGGTAGTGGTCTTCGAAACAACTATAAGGGTGGGTTGATGAACAGATTTGGTGGTGTGGTAGTACGACCTTCTATTAATTTCATACGTTAAAAGGCTTATTATATATAATATTAATGCCAATGAAAAAACTGCTTTCAAATTTAACTCAGCTATTAAATCAAAAAAAATTGGGCAATCTTGACCGCATACATTGATCGGTTTTTGTTTTCGCATCAATTATAGCAAGCATGTTCGCGCCACATTTGTTCACCTACGATTTCACCCATGAACCTACAGTTTGAATGGTTATTTGATAAGACAATAGTTGAGCAGCCAAAATCAGCCCCACTATGTATAACCATTCCCTCATTCGCCTGCAGTGAACCCACAATTTCAGGAAGTTAGTAAGGTAGTGGGGGTATGTAACTGCCGAGTATGAGCAATATATAACCGATGATTTTAACGTCGGTGAGATTTCGCGTATTCACCTACCGCTTCTCCTCAATCCTCCCACCATCTTTTTCATCCCCTATCCCTTTCAAAACCATTACATCTATCTCCACCCATCCCCTAATCTATGCCACCAATAACGCCCTAAAATCTCCCTCTCCAACACTGTGAAATTCACCCAAAACCGTGCTCTTTATTCAACCGTGCATAAAACTAGATGATGTCACCAACAACATGATCTTAACCGGTTCCAACATCCTATTAGGCCCATACATCGGTGATGCTAAAGTTAAAGAAGTCCAATTTGTGAGAATGAGTTACCCGAATTTGCAATGTTGGGTTGGTCTAATGTGGGGGTGAACTGATGAAGAAAGAAGTAGCTCTGACGTCAAAAAACGAGTTATGGTTTTGTTTGTTTAATTGGGTAAGTAACCGTTATACAAAATGTAAGGCAGAGCTTATAACAACAGTTGCACCAATAAGTTGATAATTAGTATTATATAAATATCCATTTGTTTTAAATTAAGCCCAATCCAGTAATACAATATACTATACGAATTACGACAAATATATTATATTAAACTATTAAATTATGGTACATGTAAAAAACATTGTTTTTTTTTAATTTACTTAAAATGTTCAATCGGTTATGTACAACTAGCCATTAAGTAGGTGCAGGGGCGAAACTTGGTTCGCCAATCGGCGGGGGCCGGACCTAATTTTTTTCTATTGGTAGTGGCAAATTGGCGGGGGCCGGACTCAACCCGGACTAAATTTACCTACGAAAATCGCAAATTTTCACTACTGCGCCAAAAAACAGGGGGGCCAGGGCCACCCTTGGCCCTCACAATGCTTCGTCCTTGAGTAGGTGGCCCTTTTTTCATGCGCATTAGTTACTTAACTGCCATGGATCATTATATAAATACGGGTTCAGCTTGTATGAAGTTGTCTTTCTTTGTGTAGGTTCAATAGCTTCCAATGGCATATCTTCACATATCTGATTTGCAGCCAACACATCACTTGTAAGGCAAGTCACTGTCATGGTATCGTGTAAATGGTCGTCGTATAATTCTAATACCAAACGTGTTATGTCTTTTGACATTAAAATGTCTCCTGAACATGTAAGTTTAAAATTGTTTTTAGTATTGTCATGTTTCTGGGTTACATGTTGATAAACACAATTAATTTTTTTTGATCTTAGGGCGGTTGGATACATGCAAAGATCCCTAGCAGCCTGATTAACGTTTACAAGAGTCTCTTGCAAGAGGGATATGTTTATACGCTCCATAAGTTTGTTGTTCTTCCTTATCAAACAATATATCATCCTATACAGCGAGATTATCATGTCATGTTTCACGTGCAACATTAGTTTACGTTCGCTTAAGCAACCCTCTCTGTCCACGCGCTATGTTTTTGAAGTTATTCCATTCAATCAACTTCGTGGTGGTGTTGTTGATGACAAATATCTGTCAGATTGTGTTACATTAACAACAAATCTTTTTCGTCATTGTCATCATCATTAGAAGGATGTACTATACCATGAACTTCTTTTGCATAATTTTTGCGTTTATCCGCAGCTATTGACAAACGACACAAAATAACAAAGAAATTGCATTCTTTCCACGCCTCGGTCCTTTTAGACGTTGCTATTTTGTTCATCGATAATCAAAACAACAAAGATGTACGACAAATGAAGATAATCACTGCCATTCTCAATGGAGTTAAGTGATCTATGGAGTTATGTTGGTTTATGGATGGCAATTGGAGTCGAACCCGATGGGCAAACCCAAAACCTGAGACATCTGGGATTGGTATGGGGTAGGGTAATTGGGTATGGGATTATCTTTCTTTTTTTTTTTTTTTTTTTTTGCGGGTATGATACAGGTATGGGATTTGATGATATACTCGTTTACCCAACCCAATTACCCGATAATGTATATCCGTTTACCTGATTATATACCCAAAATAAATTATTTTTTGTTACATGATCACCACCTTTTGTTTTGCCATTTTATTTTTGGTCTTTACATGCTTAATTTTGATACAACGTACTCAATTAAGCTAAAAAGATAACCTCTTTTTTTTATATAACAACTAACAAATTGATTTTAAAATTCCACAAAGCGAATAGTATGTTAGTCTGATACATATAACACCAACAACAAATACATCATCAAAATAAACTAAACACGCATGTCACCTAATGGGTATACTCAAAACCCGCAGGTGTACCTGATAAATACCCGACAAGTTTAGGCCGGGTATGGAACAAGCTTTTATAATCGAATATGGGGTTGGGATTGCTCAAACCCGTCTCATACCCAATCTATTGTCATCCCTATGTTGGTGCCTAGTGCCTCTAGTAAAGTTTCATACACTTGATATCACAACAAAAACGTGCCAATTGTTTAAAAAAATTTTCCCGCCAAAACGCATCCAAAGAAACATTATTCACACTCTGCAAAAGTCCCCTCCAAACAAAAATAGGTCTGCAGGCCACCAAAAATGTACTTCAAAGTTCAAATACATAATTCACCTAACTTATTATGATAAAAGGTCATTTTTTATTGAAGTAATGTAATAATGTAGTATTTAAATTAGGCCAATTATTAATGATAATGCTTTTGTACAACGTTGCATCACACCTTCCCTAATTTTTTGTAAAACTAGCGAAAAGTTATATACAAAAAAAAAAAAAAAAAAAAAAAAGCAGACTATGCGAAACTAACTAAACACACTATGTGAAACTTAGCTAAACTAAAGAGTAAAGACTAAACGAAAGAACAACTTTCGCACCAAACAATGTGCGTACCAAATAATCAGATTGCACACCCCTTAAGTTGAAGGTGTATAACCCCAACTTTGTAGGCAGTTAACGTACGTTTTCTAAAGAACAATCTTACAAGTAGATTTGTTATAATTAGTTGTATAAATGAAAAAAAATAAAAGTTGGTTGCTAATTCAGTAATAAAAAGGTAAACTCCTTAACGATTAAAAAAAACGGAACCATTGGAGGTTAATATTTTACATGATTTGCCTGCTTTTCCACAAGCTAAGGATTTAAAAAAAAAAAAAAAAAACATTTAGAAGAGTGCAATTTTATCATTAATTGGGAATGTAGGAGTTGTTGACACATGTGAGAAATATGAGCAATGAATTGATCATGTAAAGAGTGTGACTTTATCATAAAAAAGGATTTCGAGACACGTGAGAAAAATGTTAAGATATCATCGTAATATTTCAACTCTATCAAGTAAAAAATTTGAACATCAGCAGGGATTATAAAATTGGATTTTAATAATTTAAAGTTACCAATCTCTCTCTCTCATACACACATCTACCATCACCAACCACAATCACCACCTACCACTACCACTACCACTACCACTACCATTGTCACCAATCACCGTAAACAACATCATCATCACTACAACCACAACCCCTTGACATTCTCAAACCTTAACCCTAAACACCCAAGCGTAGGTTTCTAAATCCAACTTTGAAACGAAAGAATAAGTTTTATTGTTTTTAGAGAAAGTTTTTTTAATGTAATCGAATCTGTTTTCTAACAAAGTGCTCCTTTGATACAAAAACATAAAATAAAAATGGTTTTTAAAACGCAAACTATGTGAAACAAAACTAGTTTGAGTCACAAACAAAAGGGTTTGTGATACACTAAGGATGTTTTAAAAAAAATTAAGATTGTAAGCGTCGTTTGTGTATAAAATAAAATAAACAATTTTATATTACGATTACAATACAACAACAAAATGAAAGTAGTCAATTACAATACGAATTACAACGGGAAATATAGCACCAACAAGAAAGGGGTAGAAGCAGAATGTATAGGTGGCTAAGAATCGTGTTGAACACAGGGCCCTTAAAACAAATTCTGAAATCTATTATGAGAGCTCGTTTTGTTTCTTAGAGTACAACAGTCGGAGCAGCAGTATTGCCGGAGTTAGCTCTAAATACCCGGATGGTACCTTGAAACATGAAGTAGAAAGTCCGAGAGATTGCTAGAGAGTTTTCTATAAATTTTTAGTATTCTAGTGTATTTTCCAACCAGGTCTCTCCTGGGTTTTATAGGAAATTTTAAGTCGAAATAGTCCTAGGAATTCAAATTGAAAAATAAATTGCATTGAATGTCTTCATTCTCTTTATTCTGCTTTGAAATATCAAACATCATTGTTTGACTTGTCAATTACAATTCACAAATTGAAATTGATGCTGCGCGAATCCACGCGTGCACAAGACTCGTGAGACAGGTATTTCATGTTCTACGTCACGCACGCATGCCACGCGTACGTGGGCGGTTGAACCCGCAGGTTCGCGTGTCATGTAATTGACGATCTACGTCAGACGCAGAGTAGTACTCGTGCGCCACCCGCAATGCCATGTCATCCGCCTAGGCTTACGTGCCACTTGGTCCTCACAACCTCTGTACTGTACCATGCGTACTTGGTCAAAAATACAAAGGCCGCTCTAAAGCAGATCATTGTGAATTGGTGATGCGTGTGTTGTGTGAAGTGCAAAGTGCACCACATTATGCCCACGCCACGTGGGGCGTGTGCGAGTCTGCACCCTTCACGACTTTCCTAGTGTGTGCTCCCGGGAAACAATTAGTAAGGAGAGTTCTCATTTATATACCAATCCAAATATTGTCTCTCCACCAATATAGGACAAGTTTCACTTGCCCACTTCACTTCCATATTTTCAGCATTCAAATTTCTTTCACCAAATTTTGGGCATCGATATCTCATTCAACTTAGCTCAGTTTTGGACAAGGATTGGTTCGTTGCGAAGCTCTCACAACATATATTACAAACCCACAAAGAAATATATAAATAAACCTCGTTTCAAATATATATTTAAGGCCAAAGTTAGAAAAAAATCACTTTCCTATATTTGTGAAAATTCCATTTTTCACCTATATATATTCCAACATAAGACACGATAAAATATATTTTATAAACCTACACTATGTAATTTTATACTTTTTTTTAAATAATTGATACTAGAAGGTCAGACTCCTTTTTCTTTATTGATACACAAAACATATATGAGACACAAAATAGTTAAACATGTTGTATTCATGTTTGGTAGTTAAGTAAATCCCGTCATCCCTTGCCTGTTAACATAGTAAAACTTTGTTTTGCTTGCTTAATTCCATGTGGACGTATTAAGATATACGTTTTTAGACTACTCGGAGTGGTGGGGGGAAAGAGGGGAATGAAGCGTCATGTGGCACTTGAGGGACCCCTATGGGGGGGATTGTGGGGAGTGAAAGGGGAGAAAGAGGGAGGGAAGGAAATAATATTATATTGTGTTTAAAAAAAAAAAAAAAAAAAAAAAAAAAAAAAAAAAAACTGCCAATCAAATGGTGCCACCTCACTCCACCAAAATGCCCCATGCCAAGCCTGCTGCCCCCGCCCTCCTCTTCCTGCCCCTTCCCGCCCCCACCAATCTGGGCAGCCTTATACTTGTGCATTGTAGGTCTATAAATTGCTTCCAGTTCGAGAAATCATGACATCATGCGTCTGAAAAGTATGGGGTAATGCGTAGGACAAAGCATCATTAGTTATGCAAAGACTATTGTACCCCCAACAATCAACATAAAATGACGAAAGGTAGCCTTCAATTATAACGTTAGTTTGATGGGAGTTAAAGCTGGTGATGCATACTGTTACAAATTATAGAAGACGACCCTGAAACAACCAACGATTTTTAGGCAACACTGAAGCCATCTTAATAATTGACCAAAATACAGCTATGCATGTTGTTGCAGTTTACTCTAATAATTACTCCCTTCGTCCCATTACAAGTGTCCATATTTCCTTTTTTATTTGTCTCATTTCATGTGTCAATTTTAAAAAATTATTAGCCAATTTTTAAATTTACCCTAACCCTAAACACCCATTTCATGTCCCGACTACACAAGGTACTCACCAATTGGTTACGAGAGCACCTCATACACCCTTAGGTGAAGACACTTTTAGGTGTCCGCCCACAGGTAGAGTTGGGTAGCCAAAACCTACCAAGCCACCAGTTTCAGGAAAAACTTAACCCCTCACCCGCTTTGAAGGGAACAATAAAAAATCAGTAAAACCCGATACAATCAAAGATCGTACCTAACACCTCAAAACGACAAAAAGGCTAAGCACCATAGGTTTTGTTTGATTACAAAATTTTGAAACTACATGGCCTACAAATCAGCACCAAAAAAATCAAAACACAACCAAATTCCAACCAACACAAACAACCACACGGTATTGGCTGATAATAAACACACAATCACATTAATTAAAACAAACACAAGATCTTCACGAATGTAAAGCCCAAACAAACATAAAATAAAAAAGTAGCACGCAGATCAAAGATGATCAATGTCTTACATAATAAGCTAAAAGCTTAATTAATTAAACCAAAACATCCATTCCATAGCAATAAAGCTAGGGTTTCTACTAATCAAATAACCCAAGTCCAAACTCTTCTTCACTCTCATCATCGATCTCCTCCTGTATACAATAACATTTAACACAACACACACATTTTAAAAATAATAATAATAATAATAAGTTAAAACCAAAACATTTACCTTCTTTTCTTCTGCAGGAGGAGCAGCTTCAGCAGCACCACGAACAGCAGGAGCAGCAGCAGCTGGTGCACCACCAACACCACCTCCAGCACCAACATTAAGAATAAGATCGTTAATGTTCTTCTTCTCTGCAAGTTTTGCAAACAAGGTTGGCCAGTAGGACTCACATTCCACGTTTGATGCTTTCAAAAGTGTAGCAATCTTCTCAGCCTTTAACAACACAACATACCAAAAATATTATTATTATTATTATTATTATTATTATTATTTTATAAAGTATAGACAAAATGGTTCTTTTAACTTTCAGGTCAAAACTATTATGTTGACCATGATTAAGAACAAAAGAAAAATGTGGGTATATTAAATTACTAACAGTGATAGGGATGCCTTCGTCAGTAAGAATCAAACAAGCGTAAGTGCAAGCAAGCTCTCCGATCGACATTTTGTTACTGTAAAAAATAAAAATAAACAAAATTATAGAGGGTAAAGAAAAAACACATGAGATGATCAAGATTATTTATTTAAAAATTATAAAAATTAAAATATAAAGAAACTGAGAAAGGGTGGCTGAAGATTACCGTAGAGAAAGGGAAAGGATGTAAAATGTTGAGTTGGTGGGAGGTGAAAAGAAGCCCTAGGGTTTTAAGGTAAAGTTTGGAGGTTTCGAGAATTTCTAGTCCTCACAAATCTTATCCTTTCAAACTTTTTTTTTTTTTTTTTTTTTTTTAACATGCTCACCTATAAAAGATTAAAAACATTACACAATGCAAGTTACATGACCGGTACGTACCCAACAATATGTATAACATGTGGAAAACGTTATATAGAAAATGAAAACAATAAGGCTATGTGGTGGGTTGGCGGGGTATAAGATAACGTTTCATCACGTTGGTGAAATGTAGACAGTGAGCTTTTACCAATTCAACTTTTAACTATCATGTTTTGGCTTAACAAATAATTTTTATAAAATTAAAAAACACTTTGATTGATTGCTTTGTACATGGGCTCGCCTGTTTCTCACGCTCACACGTGTGGACGTGCTTATGCGTGGGTGACACCCCTTTTAATGCCCATGGAGTGATGTTAGAAGGCGTTATTGCCTTATTGGCACACTTGGTTGGTGTGGCATTAAAGTGCAATGCACAGTCTAATATTTAGTTATGGATTTATGGCGACACACACTTTTAAACCTATTATGCTTAGTTTATTTATTAATTAATTAAAATGTCTAAGGTTATGAATACGCCCAACTCAAAAGGTGGGCGACGACCCGAGGCCTGGTTTCCAAAGGGCCCAATTTTTTTTTTAAAAATGTGTATACTCTCACACGTTAATTTATTATACATAATTAAAAAAAAGGAACATTTGGCTCATCCATTCCGCCACCCGCCACTTCCCTCTCCTTCGCAAGCGGCTGTGATGGTGGATACGGAGAACAACAGCAAGCGGCGGCGGCGATTGTTCGGTGGTTACCACCCCATCGACATCACCACCCTCGACACCATCCAGTATGCATAACCAATAGAACAATAGGCCGCCTAATCGGGCAATAGTGTTTTCCGATTGAGGTTGTCAAGTGTCACGGGGAAGGAAAAAAAATGGGAGAGAGAGTAGGGGTGGGGTTGTCTGCGTCTGGAGATAAAGAGGTGGTATGGAAGGGATGGAAGGTGGGTACGTGGGAAGAGAACAAAGTTGTTGGAACCATTCCATTGGTTTTATCAACCAATAAAGAAGAAAAAAATGTTATACATAGATACGGAGTCAAACTTGGGTGGGAGCTTTAACAACAAAACAACCTAACCAACCGCACTGAAGAGCTCTTTGTTAAAATAAACAGAACAACGCACATAAATATACTTAAAACAGTAAAACACAAATAAAAAACAAATAGCCTGCTGCCACGTGACAGCAGACACTATTCATAGAACTTGCAAAATCAATATACAGGATAATTACCCCACCGTCACACAAGCCGGCACCACCACGCTCTTTGTAATCTACTCAATCGTGAATAGTCACTAATAATGTGGATGAACCAGAGCCCTTTGTTGCTACAACTTGAATCTCATTCGCCGCCGTAGGCAGTCATTCATACCTCTTTTGGTTTCGGTAAGGTTTCAACTTGTAAATCTTGTTGTAGGTTCATGGTACAGAAGTAGAAAAACAAAAACAATGAGACATGTGTTCTAAAAGATTGGATAGACAATTCTAAGATTAAAATATGGACTTTTATTTGAATATAGATTTTGTAACCTAAATAAGCCATTGGTATAACTAACAGGTTGATAAGCTATAAGTTTGTATTTAAATTTATTGTTTCTTATTTAACGAATCATAACAATTATGATTCCGCGAACTAATTTTATATGGATTGTCTGTTTATTTTGATATTAAGTGTTTATGAATTATTACATAATCATAGAAGTTCAATTTGTGAAAGGTTCTAGGTTTCATACACCTTATGATATCATATTCTGGGGGTGTGACATCACATTTTAGGGTATGTGACAATTTCCTATTGGTGTGTAAAAATAGGAGGTGTATGATTCCTAGATAACTTTGCCAAATTGCAAAACAAACAATGCATTAAGGTTCTTCCAAATATACTACATCACATATTTTTTTTTGAAAGACTTAGTTTAGTGGAAATCATTGTACGCCCCTAACCTAGCGGTCTCAAGTTCAAATCCTTACCCACACATCGGTGTCCTACTTGTCTAAGCTCAAACCGTCACGGGAATTTTTTTTATGATGTGCGTAGATCGAACCTGTGACCTACCCCGAGATAAAAACCCATAAAGAAAATAATACATGTTTAACCAATTATGTTTACTTAACCATTTTTTTCCTACATAATCAATATATTGAGAAAAATTATATTTCACATAAAATCAAACATTGATAGTGAATACCAAAAGTTATATTATTATAATGTATATTATTCACCTAATCTATATCTATACTATGTTATAAATTTTGGGTTGGTGAAGTCTTTGGTTTATTAGGCTTTAGGGTTGACATTAGAAGACATGGGCCAGACCCGGTTTAGTTTTCTTGGTCCCTAAGTTTTCTTGGTTCCTAAGTTGTTTAACCTAATTGTTCTCTATATATACCCTAGTCATGTATTGTAATCTAGTGTGCCTTGAGCTTAATGAAATAACCTAGTTGCAGCCCGTGGACGTAGGTCCCCCACTGGGACCGAACCACGTAAAATTCTTGTGTCGTGTTTATTATTTTTTTGTTCATCGCGTGATAATCGTGTGTGCCGTTTGTGTGTTTGATTCCGCTGCGCCGACTGATACCTAACAAGTGGTATCAGAGCTTTGGCTCGTTAACACACTGAGATTTGCACGAACGATTGCGAGACGAGGTGACGAAGGTAAGTGCCAATTATTTTAATCCTTGAGCCGCATGTTTAATTTGTTGAATTCGATTGGAGCCACTGATTAAGTTTATTCAGTTGTTGGTCGAGTTTGGGTTGCGGGCTAAGTAGGATTTGTTTTTTTTAGAGTACGGGTTTTGACATTTATCAACCGTGATTATTATTGTTTTTAGACCGTGTTTTGTGAATTCAGCATTCGGGTGTTTTGGTTTGTCTACAAAAGTTGTTGTAGGAGCAAATCGGTATGATTGACAGTGTTCAGTAGAATAGTCGTCAAGTTCGGGCTCATACCATTGCTGTGTTTGTTCACTGTTTCCGATTTGTTCTCGTTTGTTATTGTTATAACTAAAGACGGGATGGTAGTAATCGGAATGTTAGACGGTTTAGGGTTTCGGTTGGTTAGTTTGTCAAGAGAGCTTGGATGAGGTACTTTCGATGGGTAAACCTGTAGAAAATGGAACCAACTGGTTTGGAATACTCTGGGTTTAAGGTATTCGTGCTCGGGCGTGCTGGTGACGACATAAGTGAAAAAAAAGGTTAGTGTCGAGTCATGTGAGCTATTGCTAGTTGGATGATCTTTTGGTTAGGGTTTGTGTTAACTGATCGTGTGTACTGTAAGACCCTAACCCGTAATCACGCGATTATTGCCTAATCCTACGGGTTTGGACCTTAACTAAAAACCACTCCCGATTAAAACTTTGAAATTATGAAAACCCAACTTAATGAATCTCATACACGTTTAGTTCCAATAAATTTTTACATCATTGCTACAAAAAGAATGTATTAAAGTTTTTGTTTTTAACGGGAGTTCGTTAGATTCTAGTGCGGAAGCTTGATGAGTGTTCGGGCGTGTTCGGTTCTTCTCGCGACTTGATCCTTGCTCCGGGACTTCCTTCACTTGTTTACCTAGCACCATTTCACAAAAAATGGTTAGTGGGTTGTCAATGATACATTTAAACTAGTACGGTACTCGCTACACGTTGATACAGAACGAACCAGGCCAAACGGCCCTTTATCAGGAGAACAAACTGCTGCAACTTATGCACAACAGCTGTTCGGATCGCTTTTACCCCTTATAAAACCCAAAATCTGACTTCGACTTTCAAATGAGAATTGTTCTACGCTCCGAGAGCTTTCCAGGCATATAAAGAACACCTCCTAACGATTTTTCTACGATTTTATACGCAATTTTAAAGTTCGTGCTGACGTGCAGGTCAAAGCGCGCGGCCGCTCGGCCTCTGTGAGCGGCCGCTCGAAGCTTCTGATGTGAATTTGGTGATTTTTAAGCATGGGAATCATGTCGCAACCGCATTTGATGATTCCCGAAGCCTAAGTAATGACTCGCCGACTAAATAAACCTTTGTTTGACTGAAATTATGGTCCGGTTTATGTCGCCATGATCCGGTTCTTAGTTTTGAATGTTTATGGCGACTTTTACCCAATTTGACCCATTTAGACATTTAACTTATCCAAACACCATTTGACCATGCGCAATGCATCTAGTTCATGTTGTCAAGTCATTATACACTTGATCAACTAAAGTGTTTGTCCGATTTTTTCGTTATGATTCCGATTATTAGATTTATCCTTTAGTAAATCTTTATAATTTCCCAAAATGCCCCTCCTAGCCAAATCTTTCGATTTAGCCATTCGTGGCGACACTTCTTGATTGAAACCCATTGTTTTGGACTCAATGACTTGTTTAAAAACTTCTAAGCCCATACGGACTTAGATTTTCAACATTTCTCAAGATTGTTCTAATGTGGTCGACTCTAAGCGCCTTAGCGCGCATTAGACATAGTTATGGAAATAACTTACTTGATTTGCACCCACACTTCATGTGGGTACTTTATCACCTATGTTGCTTCGCCCGAAGGCGTTTATTTGACTACGGACTTACCGGGTGCCCGTGTTCCATATTCATACCTTGTGCTCCTCCTCCATGATTCTTAGCATCAAGCAAGCATACGTGAGTGCGTTTACCTGCGTGCTTTCTAGATAAACACATTAACTTCTCGGAACTCAAATGATAATACCTTGCCATTTGATCCGTTAACCTCAAGAATCTTAATGCTTGGAAAACAAGCATCAAGTGTTGGACTCAAATGATGATGAATTCACCATATGACCCGTTTAGACCCATAGTTCATAATACTATGTTACCCAAGTTTTTATTATGGTTCAAGTGACACTATCTTGACCCATTTAACACCATGCTTAACGGCTTCATTCAAATGCTTTCATTTAGATTAAAACATCATTTTCACATATCTTTATTTATTGACCCGTTTGATGGATTTCACCATTTGGTTATAACGCATTGTCTTGATTAAGGTCATAAACCACGTTTTATATTGAGTGCACATAAGGCGACCCATTAATAGCTTCTACCCCTTGGGGTTTATCTTTATCACACATTCAAGATTTAAGACTAATGTCACAACAGTTAAGCTATGTTATAGTACATTGGTGTAAGTAAAACTTACCTCATATCCATTCTTGCTTCCATGCGCATTGAGCTTGCATCCGTTTGATCCGTTTGCATCCCTAGTTCTTGTACCTAACTTAGGGACATGTCAAACCTTGTTTTGTTAGAATACATTATATGGATTTCTTTCATTATCCATGGCATTCATGTATTCATTTTACCTCTAGCTCAACCTCACATTTCAAGCATTCATTTTCATACATGTTTACACATTTATTTCCTCATTCAAGCATTTTATCAAACACTTGGTGTGCACTCACTAATTCAATTGATTTTCATGAGTTTTAAGTTAGCCAAAGCATACCCATTTAGCTAAACATCACCATATCATGTTATCTAGACTTCTTAGTCTAATTTCTCATTATAATAACTCCTAAGAGTTATCACAACTACTAACCTTATGTAGTATCCACCTAGAGGTATAAACCCAAATTTTCACATATTACATATTCATATGAACATAGCAAGAACACATGTAAAGTGCTATTTATACTCAAATTAAACATGTTTGGGGCTCCCTAAGGTTAGGGAAACCTCCATCAACATACACATTCACATTTTTATAAAACCCTAATTTTTCACCATGATCAAAAACGGATTTAACATCAAATCGTACCAAATAAATGATACCTTTTTGTGTAATAAGCTTGGATAATCCGGATTTTAGCTCATGCATCGAAACCCCTTTGATTTGGCTTAGATTTGAGCTTGAATTTGAGTGTTTAGGGTTTTGGTTGTTGGAGGAGATGATCTCCTGATCATCACACGACACACACACACTTTGTGTGTGTTTTCATTGTTTTATTATTATTAATAAAACTCACTTTGTCATTTGGCAACAATGGTCCCTCAAGTTTTGGTCTCGGTTTGCTTTTAGATTATAACATTAACTAGATTAGTATCTTGTAGTGGGTTTTAGTCTCGTTTTTATCCGTTGACTAAAACATCCACCGCTAAATTCGCTTTCGATACTTTATCAATTACGCCTAATGGCGTATTTAGGTGAAACAAGATTTCGGGGTGTTACATGTACGGTCATAGAACCCTTGGTACCGCTTGCTTTCCATGAAAGCTCGACTGCTGTTATAACCATTTGCCTATTAGTTGGTCTGGAACTGTGATATTAATTCTTGTTCGGTGGTGATCAATGGTTTGACTTTTGAGGGGATCTTTGTACTGGTACTGGGTGAAGGTTTTCGCTAGGGAAGTACGAGTGGAGGTTTGACTCATGAGTGTCGGTTTGGCATGGGTTGGGATAACAGGGACAGTGGGAGCTGGGCGTAGTTGACTTGTTGGGGCTGCATGGAGGTGTGGACATTTTTTAGAGTCGATGTCATAGACTGAGAATGTGTCTGGGTTTGATACATTGGGACTCAGTGGAAGGTAGTGAGACTCTTGGGTTCGAGATTCTATTTGGCTTCATTTCTTGTTACCCACTTCAATTGTGACATCCGTCACCCTCGTCTTTCATCTAATTGACGAAAATAGTCCTTCAAATATTTCTATTATAGTCCTTATAAGTTTCGTCGTTTTTAAAATTTAATTTTAGAGCAAACTAAAAATTTATCATTTCTATATTATGGATCGGGTATAAGTTTTAATCAAATACGTATCTTGAAACGTCTACGCAAAGGATTTTATAAAAATTTCAAGTTTTATAAAGATTTGAAAACTTTTAAGTTAAGTTAAGTTAACTTAGTTAATCTTTTATAAAGAAAAATTAACCTATTTATACTAAAAATAAACAAGGCTAAACATGAGGGACCAAATCTGCCAAACCATGAAAGTTTTAAAACTCTTTTTCCTTCCCTCTCTTTACCTCACGTTTTTCCGGCCCCTCTCTGGCCAAACTCCGGCGAAAATCCCGCGACCAGTTTCTCACCCTTTTAATGCACTTTAACGCCCAAACTTGATACCTATACGTTTCTCCTTGTATTTTAAATGAATTCCAGTCACAAAGTCGTGCTTTAATATGCGTTTAATCGGATTTTAAGATAATAAGTTATGTAACCGTCGGAAAATTTTAAACCACTTTAAAACGCCTTGTTTAACCGTCCAACATATAAATTGGTGATTCCATGTCGTTTCTGCATCATTACACCTTGCAAACCCACAAAAAAACTATCCTAAGTCGCGTGTTATAACATCTAATCGGCTAGGTTTCTGCTCGGTTATTGTTCCTTTGTTTCCGGCCTTTCAACACATTGTGAGTCCAATTTTACTTTGCCGTTTTGTTGTACTTATGTCTCCTATCAAAAGCCTCTTAATTCCAGGCTCTAATCGTTACTAATTGATGGCCAATTGAAATGAGGTTAGGATTAGGGTTTTGTTAAGATTTGGGGAAGAAGATGATTACTTGGTTATTAGATAAATAATTTTTGTATTGGATAAAATCAACAAAAGCTTTTGTGGTGTAGTGGTTGAGCCACATGTGTTATGAACCATGGGTCATGAGTTCGAATCCCATGTCCCACCAATTCTGTTCCTTTTCTTTTTTTTTACATTTCCTTTATTAATTCTTTATTTTAAATCAATTATAATCCATTTAAACTTAGCTTATTCATAATAAATTCATTTTTGCTTCAAAATTTATGAAATTTAGGAGTAGCATCTTGACACCATAAAGAAAATTGCTACACTTTTATTTTCTGGAAAATATTTTATTTTTATATTTTTATTGAATTAAATTGTTTTAACCATATTTAATTGATTAAAAATTCATTTTTAATGATTTTAATCTCAAAATTTTTGAGTAATTATTTCTCATCATCATGAACTGAAATAAAAATTATTGGTTCAGAAAACATTTATTTTTATTAATTTTCCTATTTTTAATCATTTAAACATGATTTAATTCTATTAAATCAGTTTTAAATATAAATATGTTTATAAAAATTATGAGAAAAATATTTTCATTGATTTACATCAGAAAGAATCCATTTTCTATAAAAATAAAATTTTTGGATCTTGTCTTGTATTTGTAGTCTTATTTATGTTTAATTAGACATAATTAACTATTTATTTATTTATACTATTTTAGAGGTACTTTTCTTATAAAATAGAAATAATTCTATGTTTGAAAATCTTATTTACCATTGGTTGGATCTTGGTGTAACTCATAATTATTTATTTAAACATTTATGACTAGTGTATTTATTTACAATAACTTAGTGAAGGAAATTAATTAAATTGCTTTGTCTTAATTATTCAAACATAAGTTTTATCTAAATATTCAATTGGTAATAATTATATTATCTAAACCGTATTTACAAATTTTGGTATGTTATTATACAACTTTTACATTAACGCAATTTATCATAAAAAAACTCTAATTCCCCAAATCGACTTAGCAAACCCTAATGCCTTAGACTCTAGATACCATAGACTTTTAGACTTTTCCCTTATTAGTATTCTTATACGTTATAGGTTGAATTCCTCGTAATTCCCATTACTTAGCTCACGACCGCTTAAGTTGGATTTCGATCGCTTTCGCAAACTATGAGTATATCTTTCCCCTTTTTCATTTTACTTTTGGGGCTATTCATGTACACTATTATTAAATGTTATTCTTTTACTAAATGCAATTCTCATGTGTGTTTGCTTTATGTTAATTTGTGTGTCTATGACTTGTCAAAATCATTAACCTTTGAGGGTCTGGCATCTCAATGAATAGTACTATGGTATATACCCTTGTGACTCTGTTGAGAGTCCTCGTCATTGCTATGTATTACATTACTACTAGCGCATACTATATATATCTGCTTTTCTTTACATAGGGTTGATTTTGAACGGATATTACTTATTACATAATTGCAAATTGTACCGCACAAGAATTGCTAAACACTTTTCCTACTATATTTATTCAACAGGGTATGCTCACCAATACATTTTGTATTGACCAAATCATTTTCGTACATGTTTCAGGTTCTTATGAGATTACTTCCAAGCGTTTGGAACTTAGACTTAGATTGAGATTATTGTATCTTAGTTTAGATTGCTAGTTGTAATTATTGTATTTCTTTCAATGTAATAAATTATTAAATTCAATATATTCAAATTTACATTTCTGGTCCATGAGCTATTGAACAATCGTCACTACGTGACACCTCGATGTTTCCGCCATCGATTGGGATGTTACATCAATGAAGCATTAGTGAATCTATTGTTGAAGACTTTTGAAGTGTGCAGATTGCTGCGCAACTGGAAGAAGAGAACCAACTTCCGTGTAGTAAAGTCTTGGCTCGCTGATTCGAGAGTTAAACGAGTCTAGTTTACAGCAAAGGACTCTGGGACTCCAGGTAATCCGCTTGAGCGTATTTGGAGGTCTGAGCATGGACGAGATTTTTGTAACAGTGGGAGCACATGGGGTGTTCTAACACAGTCTGTAAATCGACGTTAGGTTTGGAAGACCAAGGATCCGAATGAAATCTCTCCTGGGAGGTTGCTGTTAGTGGAGAGTATTCCTTCCTCTGGAGTCTTTGGAGCCGGCGATTTGAGTAAGTAGGGGCCGGTTGAGATTGAGGATGTGTCTATGGCGGGTTTTGCCATGTCTGGGTCTTTGATGACCATATTGGAGTTGTTGGGAGCTTCAATAGGCCTTTCAGGTTACTGATGAGAAGGGCCGCTACAGCTAGGTGGATACATGGACAGGTTTGGAGTTTGGTTTGTTCTTTGGGAGCTGGACCTGGAAGACTTTTGTTCCTGTGTGTTTAGAGATTACTAAGTACTAGATGATTGGGTTGTTATTTACTTGTTGGCAGGCTGGAGTTCCTCGCAAGGCCTTCAAGTGGGAGATTGTTGGGTTGGTGAAGTCCTTGGTTTATTAGGCTTTAGGGTTGACATTAGAAGACATGGGCCAGGCCCGGTTTAGTTTTCTTGGTCCTTAAGTTTTCTTGGTCCCTAAGTTTTCTTGGTCCCTAAGTTGTTTAACCTAATTGTTCTCGATATATACCCTAGTCATGTATTGTAATCTAGTGTGCCTTGAGCTTAATGAAATAACCTAGTTGCAGCCCGTGGACGTAGGTCCCCCACTGGGACCGAACCATGTAAAATTCTTGTGTCGCGTTTATTATTTTTTGTTCATCGCGTGATAATCGTGTGTGCCGTTTGTGTGTTTGATTCCGCTGCACCGACTGATACCTAACAATAATGGTGTTATAAAGGAAGAAAAATGTATACAAATATTATTTTACATGAATATTAAGATGATATAGGAAAAGTCTCATATTTATCTATATGTATACTACATTAGCAGGAACCCATGCGTTGCAGCGGGGCTGCACGATGTTTAGCTATATATAATTTGTATATATGTAAAATTGTTGTGTTTAGCTTTAAGACTTGTTTTATTGGCAAAATATAGAAATAACCATAGATGATACATTTATATAGAGATGATATATATTATTATCATTACTATTACTATAGATTTCCTAATGAATTGGTAGCATAAATATTAAAGAAAGTATAAAATTGACTTATAGTACAAATATTTTATGTATAGAAGTAGAAAGTGTAGTAGAGTTAGACGTTAAGTTTGTATTAAATACAATGCGATGTGAAAGTAACACAAAGTGTGAAACAATAGAACTGGACCATAGAGTTATGTGAATACAAAAAACATATGTAAAGAATAATGTTTTGAATAAATACTTTTAAACACAATAATGTGTATGCTAGCTTGTAGTGATGTACCGTTGTTTTGATGTAGGCTATGGTACTTAGTCTAGTAAAACCTCTCGGTACACTACATTTGTAGTGTAGACCCCGCTTTCGTTATCCCTGTTGCTTGGGTGTGCCAATACCTTTGTGTTGTGCCTTGTGGTGCACCTTGAGAGCGCCACATAAAGTTGGCTAATGTATCACATAATTAACATATAGAACCTGAATAATCAGTCTCATAATTGGATAGAATTAGGCTTAAATTACTGATTTTAGGTGCTTAATTCATTCCTATTTGTGTTTCTTATGAAACTGGAGCTCCAAGCCGAAAACAGGAGATTTTCAGGCAAAAACTAAAGATTCATGAGGATACGAGATTTCTAGCATGTTCCCTGTATGTTTCCTATTGTTTTGATAAACATCGGTTGGTATTATAGTTTTAATAGAATCAAAATAGCTAGTCTATATAAACCTTTATTTTCTATTCTTTTAAAATCCATATCTATATTATCTTATTAAGGAGGAGTGATGGCCCCTTTGGTAATTTTCATTTTCGTACAACTTAACAAGCAATATGTACAAGACATTTAAGCAAGAAATTTAAGGGTATTATAGGGATAATTGGGACAATTAAGACACATAGAAGGGTAATGTAGACATTTCACATACTTCTTCCTTTACAATTTCAAAACACTTTTCCAATACTACCCTCCTTCCTCTCTCATGTGGTAATTCATCGGTCCTTCACCAGTTTCATCACATTTACTGTGGAAATATAATGACGAATTTAAGATGGGATGTGAAGTTATTGTAACCTACTGAATTGGCGATTGAAGATATGAATTGATCCGCCCCTCCGTTTCCAGTCCCCGCCTCTTTAATAGGCAATGGTTATTCTGTTTGTCAGGTACCAATTTCTACCCCTCTTTTGTTCTTTGTTTCAGAATTATGGTTTTTCCAAATTAGGTTTTCTATTGTTGGTGGATTCATCTTAAGAATTTGTTTTCTCTGTTTTCTCCGGAATCCAGCAACGAGCCGCCACACAATCACCACCAAACACCATCACGAAACTGCCATACACTTCTGTGAGTAGAGGAGAAATGAATATTCGATTCCAAGGGTTTGAATGTAAGAAATTCTGATCTGATTTATATTAATTGGTATGATTTTAATATTATTGTTGATGAAATTGAGAACTTTAGTCTCAGTTTCCTATCAAAATAAATGATTTAAGATTGTAAGATATCACACCGGGCATTAGAGGTATTGGTGTGAGGCCTAGGCATTTTTTGTTTTATGATTGAAAGAAACATATTCTGGGATTTGTAGGTAGCTATGGTTATACTACCATTGCCATGACAGATTGATTCATTTCCTTTTGTGTCTTTTGTTGCTTTGGTGGTCTAAATACTTCATTATGTGAAGATCTACTGCACAACAGATTCAAAGTATTGCATGCTTGCAGGAAATAGTTTCAATATACCCTTTTCTGTCACCGCCCAATTTGACTCCAGCTCAATCAAACAGAGTTTGCAATGCACTTGCCCTTCTTTAGGTGCGCCTTTTGAAAGTCACACCAAATCTTTTACTGCATTTTCATCTCTATCATATCGATTGAATGATAAATGATGTAGCGGCATCCTTTTATCCATGTATAATGGTAATAGAAGTCATTTTATTATGTAAAGATACCAAGATCATGTAGAAGGCATGTATCACAATTTGAAAAGAATACATGTAATGTTAAAATTATGGTGAAAACATTGTAATGGTGTTTATTATTTGGTTAAAAAATGGGCACAGAATTGTTGCAGCCTTATGTTTGACAACCACAAAACATGCAAACACGTTGCATCGGGGAAGTATTACATGTGCAATTTGCTACTTGTTTGTATGAAAACGAAATCAGATTACAGGTCAATAGGAAAATGCAAAGTTGCTAAAATGACATGGTTCAAAGTGGTTGAACGGCTCAAACGACAATACTGCTGCAACGTGCGGGCCATTTACTATTATATGACATGGTTCAAAGTGGTTGAACGGCTCAAACGACAATACTGCTGCAACGTGCGGGCCATTTACTATTATATGACTTACAAGAATAGTGTTATGAAAAGATTTTGATTAATTTTCACGCTTTATGCGTTTTATATTACGTATTGTTAAATTAAGACATAATGTTCTGTTCTCTTTTACGTTTTGTTTTTAATGATAAAACTTGACCCGTTTTTTTTTATAAAAGAGGAACTAAAAATGACTGATTTATCAAATTTCAAAACTGACATATCTAGCGTAACCACCGAATTGGCCTGTTCTTGTCATTTATATAAGATCAAACAGTAAAGCTTAGTAGACAAAAACACAATATGGTATGCCTCTGGTATTTGCTATGCTTTTGTAATTAATGTTTTTTTTGGATCTAATCCTTTCATGATTTGCACTTGGTTTATGTTTTTGTTAACTTGAGGTATTTTTAGGCTGACGCTGAGGGGCAAACTTGCTTTTGAAGATTGCAAAAGATTTAATAAAAAAATGCTTGACGAGAGATCAATACAAAGAATTACTACTCATCAACTCCTATGTACGTCTTATAAATTTTAATCACTTACAGTTGCACTCCAGTGATCTCTGATATGCAAATATTGAAAAGTTTAATTATTTTGGTCTGCAAATGTTTGAATTTGAAACCCATTTTTTTTGTGGTTCTTGTAGTTTCCTGTGTTGTTTCTGGGCTTGAGCTTTCCATATCAAAAGAGCACCATCAATGTAAGTTTTGTATTCGGTTTTCTATTGGAAAGATAGTCGATTTAAGATCTTAAATCAAACAACTTTATAACCAAAAAACAAATTATATTGATAGCTTGCTGGATTATGAGTTCCTCAAAAAATAAAAACATTCTTGATCCCGAAAATACCCTTAGATTATCTTGAAAAATTGTCCACTTTAGTTGGTAAACATGCCATTGAACATTAAAACCATAAGCTATCAGGTAGAAGTGTAGAACCAGAGGGCATTTTAGGTAGTTTGAAATTCCAAACATAAACATCTTGAATGCAAGGTGAAGTCTTCTTATATACGATTCTTCGTATCAATTCGAAACAAACTGTAAGAAATGTTAACAGGATATGAATTCTTGGTTTTATTCTATATTATTCAGATGCTCGACTTCACTTATATACACATACAAACAATATTCTTCCAAACATTGATGTTGGACATAGAGAGGGTACCAAATTGATTATAAAATAACACTTTCACCGGACCTTTTTAGATAAAGTTTTTATTTTTATAAAAAAAGTTTTATTACTTTATATGATAATAGCTTTGTTATAATTTATTCATCTTGTTTGGAGGCTACGGTGTCGGTTTTATATTTTCTAGGCATAAAAAATGACCGTGCTATTATTGGCATGTTTTGCTAGATGTCAGGTAATGGGTCGGGTTGGGTTGACTCACAAACACTTTTTTAAATGTGTTGAGGTGTTGGTGTATTGAGGTCTGGAGGAATTTTACCTGTGTTCAGGGTTAAGGTATGAGTAGATTATTTCACTAGATTACCTTACAAATTTCCCAATTAAAATAAGGTGTTCTGGTTGGTTACATATACTTTTAAAGTTGTCGATTTAACAAATTTAAGCATGGGTGCTGCTGAGATGGTATACTTTTCACATGTTCCCTCTCATTTTGCATAGACATTTTTCAGCCTAATAAATTTGGTATGGAGGTTCTGGTTAGATTTAAACAGGGTTCTGGTGGAGCCGGACCCGTCCTTTTCCATGGCATAGCAAATGCTACAAGGAACCCACTTGGGAGGAAAAACCGTGCAACTTTCATGGGGTTGCAGTCCTGCAACTAACCATGGTTGTTTAAGCATTTTGCATGAACTTTTTCCTGATATTTTTATTTAATTTCATTAAAAGTGAATGTATTAATTAATACTGTTTAAAAAACAATTATTTAAATAAATAAATTAATTAAGTAAGTTTTGTTTTGTATCACATGGAGAAATGGTTGTACAATGGTTGCAAATACTATGGTTATGGTCGGTGTTATGAGACTTATGGATATGCTCCAAATGCACAAGTGAATTCATCAAAAACCACTGCTGCACAACCATAACCTCAACCTCAACAACCATAACCTCAACCTCATCAACATCAGGTTTGATAAATTAACAATCATTTATATTTTTTTATTGGGGGTGAACGCTGAAACAATGTTAAAGTTGTTACCATGTTATCTTGAATACGGGTGGATATGTATTTTATATTAAGTCAAAAGCTCAGGTCAATAGGGTTTTTGTTGCTCTTTTTATAAATCTTGATGTAAAGAAGCATTTTTCTAGCCTGTTCAATTCGGATTAAATTCAATGTTGGAGACGGTTTTGTAGAAACTTAATTGAAAACACATTCCAAAATGGGACCCTCCATCTTTAAATATAAGTTGAAGAATGCTTTAGTGTACCATGTTTGACTTTCCACTTTAAAATCAAATTTATTACTTAATCAGTTCTCAACAAAAAGCTTACGACATTGATAACACTTGTTTGGCTTGTTTAGATACATGGGTCCATAGGTTATGTTCAGATTGTATGATTTCAAGTGTGTTTGTGTTAAATTTTATGTTAAAGACCATATATATTGCATGGACTTTTTTTTGTTCCAAAAAAAAAAACCTTGAAACATACAATCCCACAATCCTTTTTTATCTATAGTTCCCTCCCGTACAAACCCACACATTTCACCCATAAACCGTTCGTCACCATGAAGAATCACCACAAACGCCATACACAGACAACAAACTCCAAAAATTACGAGGCGACAAAACATATGCACCCGCAGCAACGCGCGGGCATCCCTACTAGTATCAATAAAGTTTTAGTTTTCTCCGGTTTAACAATCAAAACATCAATCTCTTACAAATAATGGGTTTGTTTAAACTAAAACATATACCAATTAAAGGCTTCTAATCAAATAAGCCTAACCCAAATCCATCATCATCACTCTCTTCCTTGGGCTCTTCCTGTTTGCAAAAGCAACAACACATTAGACAAACAACAACACCACACAAAAATTAACGAAATTAAACATCACCTTCTTTTCTTGCGGAGGAGGCGCGGCGGCACCACCACTAGCAGCAGCAGGAGCAGCTTTAGCAATCTTCTCAGCCTGCAAATACACAAGGTACAAAAATGTTATTTCTAATTAGTTTCAACATAAATTAAATTCATTTATGTAGTGCTATCATCTTGTCAAATGATCATTGCATATAAATATATAGAACATAATTTGAGTGCCAATTAAAGCATCAAATATTAAGTCCAAACTATACTGTTATCATCAAATTTATAAGTATCCTATGTTGTGTGTAATTTGTTCCAACTTTCAACACATAATTCATGTAATCATATCAGTAGAATGACCCCAAATGAAGATTGAATGGCTATACAATATATAACATAACTTTCTAGATCAATTTATCTAATTAATAAACTTTCATGTCAAAAATAAACATATAACATCAAACATTATGGCAGCCATATATGTACGACAAATGACAACATATATAATGTATTTGATCCATCAACTTTCAGGTATAAATTACTAACATGATCTCTTTCAGGTTTTTGTTCAATGTCGTCGATAGAATATTTAGGGAAATTTGAGACGGTATTGGCGTTGGCAGGATTCAGAAAGGTGTTTTCGATATTCCTGATGTTGTCGAGCAGGCTTTCCACGTAGAGTTTCTGCTGCTCCGTGTTTTTGAAGAGACGGAGCAGCGTTATTCGGACGTGCCTAATATTCATCCAATCGAGAATTAAAATAAAATCTTCGACCCCCTTCTTGTCAAAGGGGAAGACGTTGCGGTATGGACAGTTCACAAAGCATGGTTCGTTAAGAACCGTGCAGCCTGCACAACGCGTCTCAGTCGACGACATTGAGAAGAGATTCACGGAGAATAAAAGGAAATGAGTTAAGGAAGAAATAGGTTAATGTAGGTTTGGGAAAGAAATAGGATAGAATGAAGAACAATGTTTCATATTGTTATGAATTCTCTTCGGCCTTGAATTTTAAATACAAGTTTAGGTTTGTATATTAATTAAGATAACTATTTATTCCCGATGAGCGTCTTATGATAAACAAATCTAATATAAAATAACAAAATATGTGTACCATCAAAGGAATATGCTGTTTTTACAGAAAAGAAAATTGTAAATGATCAACTGAAAAACACAATGAACGGGACAAAAAAAAAACACAATAAACAGACAAAATAACACATTGTGTTTTTTCGGTTGCAGATTTGTGTTTTTACTGTACTGTACACTGTGTTTTTTTCTGCATGAATAAAAACTCACTAAAAAGGTCAATTTTTTTGTTTGTGTTTTGTATAACACTATGGTACCCGTTGGAAACATAATAAAACGTTTGTTAATTTGATATAACTCTTTTTTAAAAGCCGTAAAAAGAAAGCAATTAACGTTTAAAAATCGTGAAAGAAAGCGCATGTGCATGCACATGAAAGAGAAAATAGTTTTGGAGGTAAATTAATGGTGGGGGGATGGCGTCACCAAGTTTCATGTGTCTCACCCCTATTTTTTATTAGATATATATAGATATAGATGGATTAGATTAAGATTTACTATGTGTCTTTATTTTATTAAGATCTTGGCTAAAATATTTTTTTTAAATGTTAATGAAAGTTGAAGCAATCAGAATCTCTTGCAATGTATATATGTTACGTAGAGGCAATAACATAGGTTCATGCACAATATTAGAAAGAAAAAAAATATAGAATCATTTACATAAGTAGTGGACTTATTTTTTTAGAAATTACTTTTGGGGGGTATTGGGGAAAAAAACTGATTTTGGTGATGTGTAGAACCCATTTGGCGGCATCTAACAAATCCAACATTGATGCCGCCAAATGGTAACTTAACATTGAAGCCGCCAATTTTAACCCTCTTGATGCCGCCAACCAAGTTTAAGGCATCAATGGTGATGCCGCCAATTCAAATATGATGCCGCCAACCAAGTGTGAGGCATCCCTTTGATGCCGCCAAATGATAATGAGGCATCCCTCATATAAATATAATCCCACCGGATTACCATTCTCCATCCACATCCAAACCCCACACTCAAACCACACATACTTAAATGCCACCTATCGTAGAAAACCAAAGAAAATACCAATTGTTCTGGAGGGAACGATTTTTTATTGATATTAGGTCGATGTTACATTCACATGGAGTTTACACTGTTTTCTGCGGGGATAAGCCATACTGTGGCTTCCCTCTTTCTGGGGTCCAAGAAAGCTCGGTCTTTGGATCGGTGTTACATCCACATGAAACTACTTGGATCGATGTTACATCCACACGTGGTATAACACGTGTTGAATGCAACGTTGTCTTTGTAGTTTATAATATTATAAAGTCGGTTGTCGGTGGTGCTCTCAATCTCCAGTGTACCACCTCTATTAATGGCAACAGACTCTTTAGGGGGGACAACCTTCCAGGCAAAGCCTGTAGCACAAGGCCATCCTATGTTGAAGAATCACGGTCAGTCATTAGCGACGTTGGCGACAACGGATGATGCGATTCTTCATCGTGCTACTTCGGTGTGGCAGCCTGGGTTGATCATTAAGTACCTGTAGATCTGGTACCAATGTTCAACATATTGATATGCTTCCCCTGCCGCATTCAGATGGGTTTGAATCTGAATGTGGTCCTTATTTACCGCTGACTGGAAGAACGCCTTTCTGTGCCCACAGCTACAGGTTTGCCTTCAATAAAGCAATTATTGATGTCACTGAAGCAATGGAGATGGAAGGCGCAAAATAGAAACTCAATGAAGCAGCGGTAGAATATTGGGATTGGTGATCTCGGGAGACTGGAATAGTGATGGCATGACTGAAATGATCAGAAACATTCCAAATAACTGTTCAATTTCAGCTTTTGTTTAACTATTCTAGCAACTTCCATAGAGAAGTTATCAATCTGACTGTACCTGTGTCCAAAAGAACTAGGCTTCAAACACTACGGGCTTGGTTTCTTTTAGATAAGGAGGTATATGTACAATGATGTCTTTACGTAGCTTCCAAAACACGACGTCATTGTAGCTCATATGTTATTATCTCTTCTCTTATTCTCTGTTTCTCAAGTTCTCGATGGATTATTCCTCTCATATCATGGATCAGAGATATTTAAGCTAATAAAACTTACACACAAGCTATTGGAATTGGTGATCTCGGAAATAGATTGTCTTGTAACTCGGTAGATTGTATAGTTTGTTCGGTTGACTAGTTTGGAAAAATAGTTGTTAAATAAATTTGTATTATGTGTTTTAAATAAATCTATCATTACTACATGTATTTATTTACTTTTATTTTAGAAAAGTTCTGATAATAATAGTAGTGGTATTAAAATTAACAGTACCATAATAATTCTGCCATTATTAAATAAAGCTAGTACAGAACATGATGAGATGAGTCACCCAACTCATCCATGAAAGCAAAAGGTGATTGACGATACAGACAATAAAAAAGTAAACAACATAAAAAAGATGACCGTGATGATAGGACTGACACAACCCTGTAGGGTCATTCACTGATTTCGTTGACGCCTTGCATTTCCACAACTCTTCCTGTTATGGCCTGTTTCTCCACATCGAGTGCATGCATGACGCCTCGGGCGATCGTCATAATTCACATCCATCTCATTTTGCATTCTTCTCTGACGTACTCTGCCTCGGTGTGTAGTAATCATCGACGGGTCCCCTTGAATTCTCCACTCTGCCGCCGGCCATTCAGACTTATGCCCCAAGGTGTAAAAATGACTGTTGTACTGTTGAATGTACGTGTCTGTGTGGAATTTCCAACTAGTAATACTGTGAGGGCTTTTACCCAACCAATTGCAAACAGCAATTGCATGTGAACATGGAAATCTTTGCATTTGCCATTTTCCACACGAGCATACCCTTTTTTTGTACTCAACGGTGTAGTCATTTCCGCCCCTGTCATTTGTCTCAACCCTTGAAAGAACATTGCACCTTAACGCATTCGCATCGTACATCGTCACTTCATGCTGCATAGCAACTCCCAAAAGGCTCTCATACCTGCTCCATATGCGAGGGGGTAGAGGTGTGTTGCAAACGCTCGAAATTTGAGTGTGCTTAACATATTGTTCGACGTCTCTGCGAAAGGTGTAGTCAATGAGAGCTGTGATAGGCAGTAGTCGCGCTTCACGCAAGACGTTGTTCATGGACTCCGAGATGTTCGTCGTTAGGTTACCCCACCGACGACGCTCTTTATCATACCTAACCGTCCACTTAGTCTTATCAATGTTGTTAAGGTAGTCCCATGCCTCTTGATTTTTCAGCCTCATTTCGCTAACAGCCCAGCGATACTTTAGGTTCTGAGATGTGCTACCAATTGACCAACACAGTTTCCGTAGGGTTTTGTTTCGGAACCTCCCGCTGAAATTGCTTCTGATGTGACGAAGACAGTAACGATGGTAGGCGTTGGGTTCCTTCCACTATGGAAGGTTTTCCATAGCATTAATTATGCCGTTGTGTCTGTCTGATATCACACACAAAGGCCCCATGCTATCAAGGGTAACGTACTCAGAAAGGTTTTGGAAAAACCAACACCAGCTGTGTACAGTCTCTTCGTCAACGACAGCATACGCCACAGGCAGGATGTAGTTGTTTGCATTCTTTGTTACCGCAAGGATCAGCTTACCCCGGTAGGGTCCTTTCAGATGAGTCGCGTCCACCGATATGACAGGCATGCATCGATGGAATGCACGGATACAAGGAGCGAACGCCCAAAAAATATATTTAAACGTGGGGTAATTCGGATCCCCGTTCGGATGATTAAAGAACGAAACAATGGTACCTGGGTTCCTCGACTGCAGCCGCATAAGGTATGTGGGTAACTCCTTGAAATTGCTGTCCCAGTCACCATAGATAGTTTCTATGGCCTTTCTTCTTGCTCGCCACGCCTTGGAATACGAAACATCAACATTCAGGGCCTGCTTGACATGGGTTTGGATATGTTTTACCTTAATCTTTATGTCCGTACGTATCTGCGGTAAGATGTCTCTTGCAATATCCTTTGCCTTTAAACTTCTGTTGCTATTACGTACGGCCGAAGAATAACAGCTGTGTTTTGTAGCCCATACAGTAATTCGCCAGTAATGTGAGTCAGACCGAATCGATGCCGTGCAACGCCACTCACAGTTGCGGCCACTAGAGAAAGGATTTACAAACTTTGGGTGTCTGGTGTAACATACGACCGTGTATACCTTCGGTTTGCTTGACTTGACATACATCTCCCGTCCACGACGGATGTTCCACTGTCTAACCGCACGGTCTACCTCTTCTTTTGATTTGAAATACATACCAAGCCGGATATTGTCCCCTGCTTTTGGGTTCCATAACACGAACTCATCCTCTTCGTATTCTTGAACCATGTAATCTGTTAGCTCCACATCATCTTGAGGATCGTAGTGTTGACGTGGACCTAACTGGAGAGCCAGGTTGTCATTTGGTGGTGTCTGTTGGGTCGTCGCCTGAGTAGGATCGGCCTCGTTTGCGGAGTCTTCAGAGTCTTCTGATGCCGGTTGTTCGTCATCACTATCTTCCGTGTCTTTAGAGTCTCCGCTTCCGGATTCATCAAACCCGTCATTCTTGTCATTACCGGCAACATATTGAGGTTCGTCATCACATTCTTCGTCCGTCATAGGGGATCCTGCCTCGTCATTGACTTCGTTATCGGCATCATGTTCCATTGGGGGGAAATCATGCTGAGACCCAAAGGGTGGTACATTTACGTTCGACACGTCACGCAGCAGGTTAGTAAAAGTAAGCTGTTGTAACGGAGGGTCTTGTTGCCATTCAACATAGATCTCCGCAACAAAGTCGCCACGTCTCTCAGCGGCTAAATAATCCATCATATCAACCCCGTCGTTGTTGAAAATTTGGCTGGTTTGAGAGTACCCAGCATAAGTGTATCCGAGCAGGAGTTTGACAGTAACAGCTTCCTTGTTGATATTAACATGAGCACATACACATTCAACCAGTTGTTCAAAAGACATCTTCTGTCGCATAATAAAGCTCGATGATTCCAACGAGTTATCATCTTGAACAACCCCGTTTACGTATGAAAACTTACCACCCCAGTATAATCTAACCAGGTATGGAACGAAAGTAGCCATTTGATGGATTGGGTTTGTTAGATATAGAGATATAGAGATAGTTTAAGAAGAAATTTTGGTGTGTTGATGGATTGGGATGAGTATCCCTTAAATAGGAATCAGGTTTGTATGATGCCGCCAAACCATTCTAAGGCATCATGATGCCGCCAAACCATTCTGAGGCATCATGATGCCGCCAAACCATTCTGAGGCATCAACTTTTCATGATGCCGCCAAACCATTCTGAGGCATCAACTTTTCATGATGCCGCCAAACCATTCTGAGGCATCAACTCTTCATGATGCCGCCAAACCAGTATAAATACCATATCAAGTCTCAATCTAAGTCACAATTTCCTCTATTCATCGGGTTTAAAAACTATGGGTGGCGGTTATCACGAATGTGACGGATCTTCAAATGTCCGGCGATACTCTCGCCGGGGACGGAGAGTATCCTTTTCATCTCCTCCAACTCCTGCACAACCTTCGTTCTATAATCCTCCTACTGCACAAATAACTCCTCCTGCTCTTACTCAAATAACTCCTCCTCCTGCTCCTACTCAAACAAGTCATCCTACTCCCCCAGCAGATGATGAGTTAACGGAAGAGGAGTTGGTCTGGGTTGTGGATTATGCCACGGCTCTACGGGATTTGGACCGTTTAAGGTTGTCAGCACCCACCCCCCGGATGCAAGAGAGTACACAGATCCCCCAAAACCAAGGTACAACCACCCCCCCACCAGCAGGCTACACCAGCAGGCCATCACCACCATCACCACTGGCTACTCCCAAGTAATTTAGGATTTTAGTATGTGTTTATGTAAGCTTTAAATAAGTTCTTTGGGATTAGGACGTATGTATTATGTGTTTATGTATTATGTGTTTATGTATTGTGGATTTATGAAATGTGTGTTTTTTGAAAAATGAGCTCCTGGCCGTTTTCGGGCCGCCTGGATCAGGCCCCGGAGACCCGAAAACGGCCCGGACATGGTGCGACACCCGTGTACTAGCCAAGGACAACGCGTCCGAAGGTCCGGTTACCTGACCGCCAGGCCCTGCCAGACTGTATAGAGAGCCAAACACGTCAGCCCGGGCCATTTTCCACTTTGTGGGTTTTTTGAAAAATGACCTCCTGGCCGTTTTCGGGCCGCCTGGATCAGGCCCCGGAGACCCGAAAACGGCCCGGACATGGTGCGACACCCGTGTACTAGCCAAGGACAACGCGTCCGAAGGTCCGGTTACCTGACTGCCAGGCCCTGCCAGACTGTATAGAGAGCCAAACACGTCAGCCCGGGCCATTTTCCACTTTGTGGGTTTTTTGAAAAATGACCTCCTGGCCGTTTTCGGGCCGCCTGGATCAGGCCCCGGAGACCCGAAAACGGCCCGGACATGGTGCGACACCCGTGTACTAGCCTAGGACAACGCGTCCGAAGGTCCGGTTACCTGACTGCCAGGCCCTGCCAGACTGTATAGAGAGCCAAACACGTCAGCCCGGGCCATTTTCCACTTTGTGGGTTTTTTGAAAAATGACCTCCTGGCCGTTTTCGGGCCGCCTGGATCAGGCCCCGGAGACCCGAAAACGGCCCGGACATGGTGCGACACCCGTGTACTAGCCTAGGACAACGCGTCCGAAGGTCCGGTTACCTGACTGCCAGGCCCTGCCAGACTGTATAGAGAGCCAAACACGTCAGCCCGGGCCATTTTCCACTTTGTGGGTTTTTTGAAAAATGACCTCCTGGCCGTTTTCGGGCCGCCTGGATCAGGCCCCGGAGACCCGAAAACGGCCCGGACATGGGGCGACACCCGTGTACTAGCCAAGGACAACGCGTCCGAAGGTCCGGTTACCTGACTGCCAGGCCCTGCCACACTGTATAGAGAGCCAAACACGTCAGCCCGGGCCATTTTCCACTTCATGTAGAAGCCGCTTAACCATTTAGCGGCTTCAACTTTTTATGATGCCGCCAAACCATTACGAGGTATAGAAGCCGCTAAACCATTACGAGGCTTCATGTAGATGCCGCCAAACCATTACAAGGGTTCACCTCTTTAAAAGCAAGCAGGTAGCTGATTCACAAACAACACTCACTCAACTTCTTTCTCTCTTACCCACTCATATTTGAAATATATAACAATGGAAAACAATGGAGACGGCTTTTACTGTTCACAACCAGCTCCTAAAACGGTAAAATCGACCGAGCACATTTGGAGGCGTTTACGCAAGCCATCAACAACATTCACGGCTGGTTCGACTTCAAGTAACCCACAAGTGAAAGCAGCCGAAAACGACCAAGACAAGCCCAAAGAAAACCCGCAAGAAAACCAACAGTGCAGAACCAACTGGTCTGCTGATGTTGTCGACTTTTATACAAACGGGGATGCCCCATTTTGCTACACTCGCTTCATTTCCGCCAAACTAGACAGAAATTTTTGGGGTACACTTCTAGGGTGCCAACCCAACAGGGCGCTATCCGCAACGGTAATTTTCACGTTAATTTAATTTGAAAGTAAATTGATTTGCTTTGCTTAACTTAATAACGAACCTTATGCATTATTATGATTTCAGCACGTTGAGGCGTGGACGGTAAGACTGATGCGACTTAGACAAGCAAAGCTTTTAAGAGATCCTGCTTCACAGCTACGTTGGACAGTTTTACCCCCTGCCTTCTATGATGAAATGAAGGACTCGAATTCTTCAGTTGCCCTCGACATGGCTGGAAGAATGGAACCCTACCCGCCATTCTGGGAAGTTGACCGCATTTACCTTCCTTTATCGATGGGGGTGGGAGACTGGCTGCTTATCCTAATTGATCTAAGAAACATGGTAATTACCCAATATTGGACTGATAAGAGATGGAGAAACGAAAGGCGACGCGAAGTTTCTCACTATATGGAGATGATTAGGCTTTTTTTCGAATGGTTTCTAAAACGTATTCGTTACTGGCTGAAGTCTAATCGCGTGGACAAAACACCAATTTCTGAAGGTTTAGTTGAATTAGATGTGCCCCAAGACAAGGGAAAGGTTGATAATGCTGGTGTCTTGGTTTGTATGATGATGGATAGGCTTGTGAGAAAAAAGTCGTTGTCGCTAGAAATCGACGTCGAAGATGCTTGTGTGAATTATCGACGACACATGGCAGATGAGCTATACAAATGCCGTTGTGAAGCAACTTCTCGTCATGTAACTTGATTATGTATTGTTGTTTCTCCTATTAATGTTTAACAATGTTAGTGATTTACATTTCCATCCCCAGCATAATGATGGGTACGGGAATCAAGGACCACCACCCAACGATTGAAAACGGGCAAGTTAATAATGATAGCTTTATTTAAAACAAATATTACAAATTTACTTAACAACTATTTTTCCAAACTACTCAATCAAACTATACAGCCTACCGAGTTACAAGACAGTTTATTTCCGAGATCACCAATTCCAAACTACTCAATCAAACTATACAATCTACCGAGTTCATTAAGTTTCCGTTTCTCACATTCCAGGGGAACCCATCTGAATCAAACAGGGGAACATAAATCAATCAGTTGAACATGTGTACGAAATCTACAGGTACCCAATGGTTTCCGTTTCTCACATTCCAAGATCGATCCCATCTGAATCAAACAGGGGAACATCAATCGATCTGTTGAACATGTGTACGAAATCTACAGGTACCCAATGGTCAACCCAGGCTGCCATACAAGAGTAGCACGGTGAAGAACCGCATCATCCGATGTCTTCGACGTCGCTAATCACATGGTGTGATTCTTCAACACCGGATGGCCTTGCCCTACAGCCTTTGTCTGGAAAGTTGACTCCCCTAATTATGCCGTTGGAATGTCCGGGTTTGGTAGACTGGAGATTGAGAGCACCACCGACAACCAACGGCAAAATATTATAAACTACAAAGACAACGTTGCATTCAACACGTGTTATACCACGTGTGGATGTAACATCGATCCAAGTAGTTTCATGTGGATGTAACACCGATCCAAAGACCGCGCTTTCTTGGACCCCAGAAAGAGGGACGCCACAACATGGCTTATCCCCGCAGAAAACAGTGTGTTGTAAATGGGGGTTGTATTGTGGTTATAATGTATTTGTTTAGGTGTGGAATGTGATGGAGAGAATGGGCAGAGGCTCGGTTTATATAAGAAATGAAAGTGAGAAATCAATTGGCGGCATCAATGTGGACATCTTGGTTGGCGGCATCAATATGGCCATCTCAATTGGCGGCTTCAATGTTAAGTTACCATTTGGCGGCATCAATGTTGGATTTGTTAGATGCCGCCAAATGGGTTCTACACATCACCAAAATCAGTTTTTTCCCCCAATACCCCCCAAAAGTAATTTCTAAAAAAATAAGTCCACTACTTATGTAAATGATTCAAAAATATATAGTATGGTTCTCGACCTATGAATAGATGGAACATTAGACACACCTGCTCGCATGCATGGTTCTTTTGAATCATGCTTTCCTTAACAGCTGTTTTTAATTGCATCTTCACATCTCAGTCCGGTGTTTATTGTTTTCCCTTTGTTTGGTTAAACGGGTGAAGTAGGTAACAACTCCAACCAAGTCATGTTGGTCGCTTAATTGATGGCGATGCGTCCTTCTTTCCCTTGCGTCTTGAGGTCAGTGTTGGTAAAGGAAAGGATCACCATCTACCCAAATCGGTGAAATTAAAGTTGCCGTTGGAAGACACCCGATACTGATGTCTTGATTCTTTTGATTGAATGGTTGGGAAATTAACTCGGCGCCCTTCAATGGAATCGGCGTCCATTTGTCATGATGTCTTAAAACGTCCCATGATGATAGTCGACTAATCCCTTTCTCGAGTAGTGTGTTTTGTACTCTAAAGGGGACTCAATGATTACATTTGCATCCGATGGCCACCCAAGGATTCGCCAATGCACATCTTCATCATTCGTCCACGATTTCATTTTAGCTTTACCCGAACCTTGGCTTTGACAGGATTTTTGGTAGATGGCGGTGACATAAGTTCTTTTTGGGGCAATCCACGCCCATTTCACATTACAACTACATTGGGTCTAATGATCAAAAGCTCGGGGGTCAACGGGGAAAGCCACCTGCTACATAAAATTTTGCCCGACCCCGAAGTACCGTAGGGTGGTGTTCTATGTTCTTAGAACGAAGTCATGAAGCTCTGGAACTGGCAACCTCCTCTAGAGAAAGCCATCCGGATACGGGTAGAGCTACTCATTATTCAACACATGGCAACTAACATTAATTTGTAAATCAATCTATCTAACAAATATAGAAAAATCCAAAACATGTTCCCTAATTTCATCAACAACGTAAAAATATAAAGAAAATAAAAATAACATTTAACTAAGGCTGTAATGATTACCAACAGTGATAGGGATGGCATCATCCAGACAGAATCAAACAAGCATAAGTGGAAGCAACCTCTCCAATCGACATTTTTCTCTGTAAAAATAAAAATTTTAAAATCATAAACAGTAAAAAAAAAAAACACAAAAAAAAAAAAAGAAGATACAACACGAATCATTATTTTTAACCAAATTAAAATAAACTTGTGAAGAGCAAATGTACCTATAAAAAGATCAAGACTTCTCTGTAGTAGTGTTGATGACAAAACAAACCACCCTAGGAGGGTTTACAGAAAATATTGGATTGGGCTGTTAGGCCCATTTATCTGCCGATTGTATAATTAGCCCATGTAATACGGGTCGAGGTTTTATTTTTTTATTTTTTTATGAAAAAGAATTGTAAATGGGCCAAAGTTTGCATTTAGTTAAACAACTTAAACTTTTGTTTCTTAAGAACACAACACAAACCGATTAGTCGAGGGCGAGGCACATTTTTTTATTGCTTTTTTTTTTTGTTGATAAACAACATGCTAACTTTCATATCCACGAATCAAATTACATAAGGATATCAGGTAGGCGGGCAACAAGCTGCGCCGCCACCCCTTTCTGAATACAAAACCCTAATCTACTGAACACAAATCCACGCCCCTGGGGAGTCGAAAAGTTTGCATGGACCACCCGTTGAACTCTATTCAGGAAACGGACCGCCTCTGGTGCCAGGGAGCCGAACCAGTTTGGTCCTGTTTGAAAGGTTCAAGTCAAAGCAAGTTAGTCAGTTTGGTCCGGTTTGAAATGCGGAACCTATCGTGTAAACCGAACCATTTTCTCTCTCTCTATATATATGTATGTGTGTGTATATTATATATTCATTTTTTAAATGTTTAGCTATGTATATATATTGGGGAAAGTGAATATGGAGCTGTTGCACGCCTAAGCTTAGATATGAAGCCTCTCGAAACTACGTCGTTTTGATTAATGAGGTAACATAAAAATTGTTTTTGCCTGTATTTATGTTATCATTTGTTGAAGCAAGTGTTCGTATTAGATATGCTATTCCATATACGCAACAAAGCAACTCATTGCTCTTAATCCCCTCTTACCACTAGACCCCAACCCCCCACTAGGGCTGTTCAAAATCGGATAATCCAAAATTCGAATCCGAAAAATCCGAAAATCCGAATCCGAATTATCCGAAATTTTGGATAATCCGATTTTCGGATATCCGAAAATCGGATTATCCGAAATTTCGGATTCGGATTCGGATCCTGATTTTGAAAATTTTCGGATAATCGGATTATCCGAATCCGAATATTAAAAATATATATATATATATATAAATATATAATATTATTTACACTACATAATACAATACACAATCCTAAATCCTTAATCTTTCTAACTCTAAGTCCATATTCCTCTAATCCATAGTTGTTGCTCTCTCTTCTCTCCTCTATAACAGCCCCTGTCCACCTTGTATCCGACCTCCACAACCCCCTTCCATCAAAATAATAAGTTTTTTTTATATATTTTTTGTTCAAATTTCGTTTATCTAACTTCGATTTTTGTTTTTTTAATAGGTTCACGTTTTAGGCATAAAGGAGAACGTTTTTTTATAGTTTTTTTTTATTTTTTATTATTTTTTTAAATTTTTTTTAAGTTTCGGATTATCCGTTGGATGATCCGAATCCGAATCCGAAATTTCGGATATCCGAAATTCGGATATCCGAAATTTCGGATTCGGATTCGGATCTCAATATTGACAATCCGAAATTTCGGATTATCCGAAATTCGGATATCCGAAATTCGGATTATCCGATTTTGAACACCCCTACTTTCACCCATCAAGTGGCCCGACATTGCCATGTGTCGAAAAACGCCTCCTTCACCCATCAAATTTCACCCACCATTACACATGACCTCATAGTATTTTTTTTTTTTTAAATCCTTTTTAAAATATACAAAAACTTATGTACTAACAAATAACTATCCCACGAATATTATTGTAAAAGTTATATGTATAACTGGAAATCTGGAATACACAGAGAAATTTATGCAAAAATATATTTTATATATATACAATTATTTTTATTTCAAATTTTATATGAGTTATTGCTTGGTGCATTTTATGCACACACCATATTTATAATAATAATAACATAAATGCATTATTTGTACTTCAATAGGTTTTTATATTTTGTGAGTTATATGAAATAAGTATATTAAAATGATGCACATATATTAAACATTTAAACATGAGATAAAAATGTGATTTACACCTACACTGGTTCATTTTATAGGTATTGTTTTATTATGCAGAAATATACTATATGATATGTCCGTTTTAATTGTTTTTATATTTTTGTAGGTCGAAAAGTGAACAAGCTAAAAGATGGAGTTACATTAAGCAAAATTACTTTAAAAAAAATCATGTCATAAACTGAGTTTAGGGTGCGTTTGGTTCACGGAATTGGAATTTGTGAAGGAATTGGAATTGGAATGAATTGGATTTGTAATTCAAACATTCCAAAAGTAATTGGAAATTGTTGGAATTGGATTTTCAAATCCTATATTATTGTGTTTGGTTGGTTAATAAATTGGAATCTATCACCTTTGCCCCCACGACCCGCATCGTTGTGACCCGTACCGGCCCGAACCGTTTCGCCTCGTACCGGCCCGTACCGTTTCGACCGGTACCGGCCCATACCATTTCGACCAGTACCGTTTTGACTCGAACTGTTGATACCTCTATCGTTTCGACCCGTACCGGTTCGGGTCGAAAACGGTACGGGGCGAAACGGTACCGGTAAAAACGGTACCGGTCAAAACTGGTACGGTCCGAAACAGTGCGGTCCGAAACGGTACAGGTCGTAACGATACCGGTCAAAACAGTACCGGTCAAAACTGGTACGATCCGAAACGTTACGGGCGAAACGGTACCGGCGGAAACGGTTCGGTCCGAAACGTTACGGGCGAAACGGTACAAGTCGAAATGATACCGGTCGAAACGGTATCGGTCGAAACTGGTCCGAAACGGTACCGGTCAAAACTGGTATGGTCCGAAACGTTACGGGCGAAACCGTACAGGTCGAAACGATACCGGTCAAAACGGTGTCGGTCGAAACTGGTCCGAAACGGTACCGGTCGAAACCGGTACGGTCCGAAACAATTCGGTCCGAAACGTTACGAGCGAAACGGTATAGGTCGAAACGGTATCGGTCGAAACTGGTCCGAAACGGTTCGGTCCAAAACGGTACTGGTCGAAATTGGTTTGGTCTGAAATGGTATCAGTCGAAACCGGTATGGTCCGAAATGGTACCGTTCAAAACTGGTACAGTACGAAACGGTTCGGGTCTAAACGATACCGGTCAAAACTGGTATAGTACGAAACGGTTGGGGTCAAAACTGGTACGGTCCGAATTGGTTCGGATCTAAGCGGTTCGCGTTGAAATGGCATGGTTCGAATCGGTTTGGGTCAAAATGATGCCAACCGTTCGAAGATTACAATAAATTGAATTGAATTCCTTCTAATATTGGAAGGATTTTGAATTCCCTTAGGTAAAGGAATTTGAAGGAATTCATACCAAATTACAATTCCAATTCCTTTGTCAATCAAACACACAAGATTGGAATTAAAATTCCAATTCCAACAAATTCAATGAACCAAATACCTAAAGAGTTGGAATTCAAATTTCAATTACATTGAATTTCATTCAATTCATGCGAACCAAACGCACCCTTAGTTTCAGTTAAAGTAATTCAAGTTTGAACTAGTTATTAAATTATGCTACAAAGTAAACATGATACATGGAGGAATTATATTGTAGAACAAAAATGCCAACTAAGGTCTAAGATGTGATTGATAATGTGAAAAATGGAATTTATCAAATGGGCTTAATTGATGGGCTGCAAATTAATTTAAATGCGAGATTGCTTTCAAATTCCAAGCGTGACAATGAAAATATGACATCAGTTCTCGGAATTCAAAGACCAATTGGGCTTTAAGTCACAGTTTGACAGTGGACTAATCCTATGCAATACGGGCTTCATGCCTTCATGGACTTGCGATTCTGCCAAAGGAAATCCAAAAAGAAATAAATGGGAACGCGGGCACTTTTTTTTTTTTAATTATATTTTTTATCGACAACTCATCTATCTATAATACATTATAAAGGAAGAGTGATGTACAACATAGTCATTTTTATTCCCGTACAACTTAAGAAGCAACATGTACAACATTTTTAAGCAAGAAATTTAAGGGTATAATGGGAATAATAGGGACAATTAAGACACTTATAAGGGCATTATAGTCATTTTACCCACCTCATCATTTGCAATATGAAAATTTTGTTCCCATCTTGCCCTCTCATCCCCTTTCATCTTCTCAAACCCTATAACCGAACTACCAACTACAAGGTGCAATGAAACATCAGCATGAATTATGAATTCAATGCAAAATGAATACTCTCATTTATATTTCAGTTTTCTGCCTTTTTATACTGATGGATACGCAGAGAGAAGAAGAGAGAGATGGGGTTGTTCCTGGGGCCTCCTACGAATCGCTTTGGAGCTACCTCTCCGGCGATGATAATGGTGGTGCTTGCTAACGCAGCCGCATCTTAGTCCTATCAGGTTCTAATTCCTTTCTTCCCCACATTTCTATCTACCTTTGATTCCGATTGTAGTTTAGTTCTTAACTTATTGGATTTTATATTTCGATATAGAGTGCACTGATTTTGGTTAATTCTTTGTTGGTGTTGATTTAGTAGGTTAAAGGCTACTGTAGATACAACTAACTGATTATCTATGTGTTTGGTTCAGTGTAGATCTTTATTTGCAATGATGATTTGAGTTCAATTCCTTTGATTTGTTGTAATGTTATTGGTTTAGAATATGATTTGGGTATTCAGCTAACATGGTCTATTTTTCATCTACCCTCCAAGTGTTCGATCATTTGCCTCAGTGAGCTTATCAGTTCAATAAGGTGTTGGCTTTGTGGTTCTTTTCTTAGAGCAAGTTATGATTTCGTTGTTGCTCTAAATCTCCATCCTCTTTTCAACAGTTTGTTATAAATAACTTAAGAGGTATGTAGCCATTTATTGTATTAGAATTTAGAAGAGGCAACATTGCTCTTTTTAGGAATAATTCGATTATTAAAAACTACAATATGTTGGTTGATTAAAGCTAGATAGATGATCAATGAAGCATCGTGGGTTACAAAACATTGGTTTGAGTTCGGTGTTGAGGCATCTTCGGTAAAAAAGCATTAGCGGGTATTTGCTAAACGCAGTCGCGATTGAGATAAGTTCATTTATTTATTTTTCATGGTTGCATTCGAACATTTTCTTGTCATGTCTACATTTTAAATAACATCACGAAATTCGTTAGGTGTTTTACTTCTAATGATTCGATTTAACTTACATTTTTATCTCTTAAACGGGTCATCAGGTTGCCATGGCTGCATTATTATCTCTTCGCATTTCACTTTGTATATAATTTTGTTGATCTGTCATGGCTACATTTTTATCATGGCTGCATTTTGTCATGTGCATAATGTGCATTAAATGAAAATAAACAAATAAACTTTGGCATGACCGCCATATCAACAAGCAGAGGCTACGGGCTCTTAACCCAATAATGACGACAATGGCCGAGTCTTAGCTACGGTGGAGACCCTCATCTACGGCCACTCGATTAAGGTTTTGAGTTTTACTTCGGTACCCAATTTATTGCCTTTTTTTATAAGGATGTGAATTCTAATATGTTCTTTACGACAGTTTACGGATTGATAAATATCATTGGGAATTTTGTAGATTCAAACAGTTTCATGTTAGAAACAATATGAGGTTCTTGTTCTTCTTTACTAGCAAAATATTTGTCTTTAAAACAAATGAAATCTAATTCAAGATTGCATTATCAGTTAGCTTTGCTTTGCTTGTCGAAGATCGATTGAATGAGGCTGGAAATAAATGATTGTGTTGGCAAATTCACTGATCGAACTGTATACGTGTTCTTCATAGATTAATTGCCATCAAACTTCAGTGTTGTTCTCATAAGGTTGTTAGTGGTAGTAGTGACACTAAGGAATTTATTGTGACTTTCAAAGCAGGTGGCATTGACGGATTTGGAGATGACAAGATTTGATGAAACAATTTAGAGATCTTGTAGTGTCTCAGGTACTTCCAATAATGTTGTTTGAATTATTTAGGGTGGAGATAAAAGTTTTTACTTACGTTTGATTTGGTCGATTCGGGTTATGTTTCATCCTAATGGGTCAAATAGATGATGATTAAAAATAGCATAAAGGAAATGTGTTAAATGGGCCCTACAGAGACATGTTGAGAATCGGCGACAGTGTATATTTAGTACGTTAAAACTTGATTGCTATGAAGTAATTGAATTTTATGAAATTTGGTGTTTCGAACCTTGCCAAAATCATCTTATCTAATTACAATCCATTTTTAATTACTTTAGCCTTTATACCACTACATGCTACACCAACCAAAAGAGCACACAAGTAAGGGTATGACACAAATAAAACATGAAGACTTAAAGCTTTATAAACTTTTTTTCTCGGAAACTTTTTTATTCATGCAGGAAAGGAAATATAGGCACAATATGTCAAGAACAAGGCACTACCACCTTCAAGACACAAGGCACTTCTTTTGATATAGCAACCAAAGGCAACACCCTTTGTAGATATTACAATATATAGTGCTCTCTTCTATTGTAAGTAAGCGTCTTTTGTAGATTGTGTAACTAACACTTTTCAAGTAGTCTATGAAACTTACGGTTCCACGGCGAATACGCTATCTCAATTGTTATGTCGCCTATGTTCTTCGTTTGACTATGATGACTAAAATTTTTATGCTTTTTCGATTAGATCTAGGCTTCTTGGTGAAGTTGGTTTAAGTGATCTCATAATAATGTTTATTCTTATTTAGGTTCTGACCATGGATGTTGACGACAAGATGTTTCAGCAAGTGGTAGGCACTTATATATTATTATTTTTTTCTAAACAACCACTATAATTTGACTATTAGTGCATGCTTTCAGTAAGAATCTGGTGAAGAAGTTACTACATAGACCCAAAGGCCGAAATGGTGGGTTGCTTGATTTATATTTAAACACCTAAAATATAAAAATTGTTGTAATTCAGTTTTATCTTATGTATACCTTATCAAGGTCAATTTGGGAAGTGCTTCTCTAAAGACAAATACATTTCATGTTATTCATCTCAAGTTAAAACTTATTTATACATAGACACAAATACATGAACTTAGATATTAAAGTGAGTGTGTAGCTATTATCAAAAGGAGAAATGCCACACAAATGTAACTAAGTTTGCTTGGTGTTCTAATTAAGTCACTCAAACTTTTTTTGTCTCTCTAAAGTCATTCAAGTTTCATTTTTTGTTCTAATACTATGTAATTACCAGGTCATCAGGTCACCTTCTTTTTTTATTTTTATTTTTTCTTTCATTTTTATGCTTACTTGGATATTATTTTTATTAGGTGAGTTTTATAAAATGAAGATTTAAAAAAAATATTTTTTTTTAAATTTTACATGTTTAAAAAATTTATTAAAAAATATTAAAACCTGACACATTATCACTTTAACCTGGAAACCTGATAATTACATAGTATTTAAACACTAAATGAAACTTGAGTGACTTTAGAGAGACAAAAAAAGTTTGAGTGACTTAATTGAAACAGTTAGCAAACTTGGTTACATTTCTATAAAGTTACCCCTTATCAAAATGGCTTGATGACTTTGAACAGGTAAAAATGTTAGCCTGCTTGAACTCAAACTAAATGGATATATAGGGGTATTTTGGTTTGTTTTGTCTAAATCCCGAAGCAGGTGGTGTTTCATAATGGCTATCATAATTGAATTCAATAACAGTGAGACACCCGCTGCAACGCGCGGGCATTCCCACTAGTATATATAATGTAACATCCCATGTCTTACAGGCGGAAAAGAACTTTCTTGTCCTTGTCACCTGTTGATTTGTAGAAAGTATAAGAAACCCAGACACACCTGCCATGATGTTAGAAAGCCCCGTTAGTATTTTTATGATTTTAAGGATTAATGTCTTAAGAAATAAAAGAATGAAGAACCCGATAGAGCGATATATAGAGCTTTTAACATAAAGACTGAAGAATCCATAGGAACCTTGACGTGATAATGAGTTGATACTAGTAAACAACTTCTATGATAAGATACTTTTGGTACCGGTGTTGATAGAAGTTTGGTATGTGAACCTTTTGGAGTTTCCTTTAACTAGGTTCTCTACAAGTTAGATATACCATTTATAGTAATAGTAGTGAATGGAAGGAAATAAGAAATTGGGAGCTAGATTATCTAAATTAGTAAATACCTCTTACCACTAGACCCCAACCTATATAGTTGAATGGTGCTAGACATATACTCCCATTAATGTGTGTCTAGACAAGTGCTTGTATATATAGGCATGTGTGTGTAACCTTTGCATATGTCCATAAACCTCTGTGTATACATGTATGTACCTTGTTGCGTGTGCATGTTTATGCAATTATGGGGACCAACGTAAATGAGTTTTGATCAAATCATGTAACTTTTCTGTGCTAGTCAAACACGTTGGGCGACCCAACAACTTTTCGTTCTTTTTTGAATGTTGTAAATAAATAATGATGTCACGTCATTTTATACATATATTTATATGTGACGGGTTAGGTTCAACTACAAACAACTTTTTCGTACGAACTGTACGAATCAAAGGAAAAAACACGTGGGCCTGTATATAACTAGAGTAATTATATAGTTACTCTAGTTATAAACGGCCTGCGTGTTTTTCCGTGTTTTTCCTTAGATTCGTACAGTTCGTACGAAAAAGTTGTTTGTATTTGATCTTTTGTCTATATGTGACATCTTCAAATTTATTCTTTTAATCATTACTTTTGGTCACATATGGTGTCATAACTCATAAGTGATTAATTCATTTGTAGTAACAACAATAATCAAATTCGGAAAAATACACAATTCTTACGGCTCATCTTCACAACCATGAACCAACCCGTATTAGTCATGAATAGCCAACTCTATTTAAACTAGTAATTACTAGTTAGGTTTAACATGGTAATTCTTCTCAAACCCGTTTTAATCTATGGAATGATGTTTCAAAGGCTTAATTAGAAGGATACCAAGAGGATAGAGAGGTTTGAATCCTTATAGAGTTCTTTCATGTTGGGTCTGGTTATGATGCTTCATAGTATAGTATATGACTGTCGTCAACTAGGATTGATTTGTCTTTTAAAAGCACTCGGATACCATCTAGAAATCAATGGTATCAAACCGCTGTGTATTATGTATTTTCTAATACTGGAATCAATGATAGTTATATGAACGTTGTTAGTCTTATAGAATGTACTATAACAACAAATTTATATTTGTATTTGCGTTACATTTTCATGTTTCCATTATCATTGCATTATATAAATTTGATTACGTATACTCTAAAAATAATTTTCTCATAGTATCCCAGTTCATTGCTTGTTTATAACTCACAGCTTAGTTTAGGCTATTACCTAGTCAATTAATGATAGAGTGTATTTGTTTGAATTACACGAAAACACTTTAATCGGCGAGCTTAAGGTTGTCGGCACTGAAAAAGAGCTAGGCTAAATTATAGCCAGTGGGCTAAAGGAGTCTGCTATATTTTAGTTGGCACTTGGCACAGAAAATAAGTTCAACCAATCAAATAATTACATGTGTAAAGTGTCGGCACCAGTTTAGCCCCAGGGCTAAAGGAGCCTGCCATATTTTAGTTGACACAGAAAAAGAGTTCCACCAATCAAATAATTATATGTGTAAAGTGTCGGCATCAGTTTAGCCCCTGGGCTAAAGAAGCCTGCTCCATTTTACCGACACAGAGCTTCCCTATTTTTTAATGCCTACAAAAATGAAGTTGGCTCCGTGTGTCAGAACTTTACACATGTAGTTATTTGATTGGTTAATCAGATTAGATTTTATTATGATAAACTTATATAAGGCCGACCCGAGCCAAGTGCAAGGTAGACGACCATCCAATGCCTATTATCACGAGGTCCAACTTTATTTATACAACTATATTGGGTATTTTTGGCAAATAGCTTTTAGGAGCTTTAAGCTTCAAGCTTTTAAGAAAAATCTCTTACTCAATAAAAAAACTTTGTTTGGTTGAAGGAGCTGGAAGTTTTTAGGTTGGAGAAAAAGCTCTATAGTGAAAAGCTAATAGTACTAGCGTTTAAGAAAAAGCTCTACTATATACAAGTTTTTAATTAGTAAATGACATAAATACCCATCATATTTTAAAAATAAAATAAAAACATTCTTTACAAGCTTTTAATTATGCCCATTTTGGTCATTTTATACATTTTATTAAAATCTCAAGCTACTCTGCCAAACACCAAAATATATTTTAAAAAGCTTCAAGCTACCAGCTATCAGCTTCCAGCTACCAGCCACCAGCTAGTTTTGCCAAACACACCCATTATATATTAAAATAAGAATATAACTTTTTAAAAGAAAACCGACTAGGATCATTGGCGAAGCTTCATAGGGGCGGGAGTGCCCCACTTTTTTTTTTGTTATATACGGTTTCGACCCCGTAACCAGTGACTTCTGACTCCACTAAGATTTTCGTTTAAGTTTCGCCACCGACGAAGATGGGATTATCCATTAAAACTACACATTGGGACAACTTTTGAAAGGAAAAGTTTGAAAATGAGCATGTTGAACAACTTTTATTTTTAATCAAAATAGACGTTGACTTCATCCATTTTAGAAATAGTTAAATCAACCATAGCCCACCAATCATATGAAGATAAGTAAGCTCTTTGGGTAACAAAGGCGCCAATTTAGCCGACACAGAGGTACACTTGGTTAACATCGCACACAAATAACTAATGAAGTAATTACATAGGTAAAGCATTGACTCTATTTTATTCGGGAGTTAAAAGAAGTCGGCTCAACCTTTGTCGGCACTAAAAAAGAGCAAGGCTAAATTATAACCGGCGGGCTAAATGATCCGGCTATATTTTAGTTGGCACTATTTTAGCCGGTGGGCTAAAGAAGTCGGCTCCATTTTTATCGACACAGAGCCCCCCTCTTTTTCTGTGCCAGCAAATATGAAGTCGGCTCCTTGTACCGGAACTTTACACATGTTGTTATTTGATTGGTTAAATAGGTGAGATTTGTACCCCCAAGTGCCGACAAAGAGCTTACTTGTCTTCATGCGATTGGTGGATTTTGGCTTACAGTCAATATCTACTTTGATTAAAAATAAAAAGTTGATCAACATGCTCTTTTCATGGTTTTCCCGTTTGTAAACCTATTCAACTCGTTTCATATTTGGCTATTTTTTTTATGTCTACGCGTTTTTTTACTTGTTAGCTAGTGTTTCCACAAGTATCACTCAGAGTTTATGATTCCCCTTAACAACAACGTTAGATTCTTCTAACACATCTGATCAGTTTCTTCTTCTCGAAATCCTAACTGGTAATTGAAAGTAATGTTCCAAACTTAAGCCAGAAGAATCACGACTCACGAGACATTAATATGCTTGCATTCAAGGTGTTGTTTCAATTCAAACTCCCATGCACGATCGAGCATAAATGCCTTGGCTAAAGCAGCAGCAGAAACCCTATGTTTTTCAGAAGCTTTTGATTCCATCCATGCAAAAGACCCTTCTTTTTGAGATTCTAAAGTTTGATCTCTACACATAAATGTTATTCTTGTGTGCAACCTTTTCGCTCTTTCTTTCTATCCCTGGCTACATAATTTGGATACTGTTTTTTGTACTATATATATTCTTTTATAACTATTGCACGAAACCCGCTTGCTTGGTATCTGCGATTTTATCTTTGAATTCTCTCGCATAATTAGGTTCATGTCAAAACGTTGTTACAAATGATCTTTATTGGAACAAGGTCAGAATTTTATAAAACATTATATATTTTAAAGATTGTAAGAGATATAAAACAGTAAAATAATAAAACATTATAGCAAGTTTGATGACTTGTGTGCACTAATGTGCTTCAATGACATCCACATTGTTCCGCGCAACTTGGTTTTGAAAAAAAAAAAAAATTCACACTGAACGTTGATGACAATTTTGCGTTCTTTGTGATTATTAAGGAACTGATGTCTTCCGTCACATATTTAACCTAACGTGACGTTAAGAGAGAAAACATCATCTTCTTAGTGTTTGTCGCTTAGAAATACACATGTAATGTTATACAATTTGGTGACAACGGTTCTAACAAAATCAGGATGCCAATGACAATATGATTTAAAATCACAAGAGACGAATATACTATTTTTTTTCTAACGTAAAACAAACTTAGCTTAATTATAAACAATGATTTTAATGAATGACTTAATTTATACACGTCATGTGATTAGCAGATGCTATAATATAAAGGGGTATTGGATTTAAATAATCTAATGTTTGACCCATTGGCCAATAATAATCTGAACTTTAACGTTGGACCAACAAATACTTATAAAAAAGCAACCATATAAACAAAAACCTAGCTAAGAATGACATACAAAAAATTGAAGCTGGTAGTAATAATCAAAATCCAAAGCATCAAGAGCAAGTTTTCGGGTACGTGACTAATAAAACAAACTTCGTGTGTATATGATATTAAGTGACACTCGGTCCAATTATGCGACCATACCCGAAACATTTTTTTTTTCTTTCCTTGGATAATATAGAAATCCCCTAACCTTGTAGTTTTTTAAATTTATTATGCGACGTAATACCCATCAGTATACATATAATCCAACAAGCCATAGGTACCAACGAGATCTTTTAACACGATATTACAATTAAGTATAGGAACTTGAATTACCTATTCCTATCTCAAACAAACCCATTGTATGACCATCGATATTGTATGACCATCGATAGCCAAGTTTCGAAAAGGGGAGTGTAGTGGATTGATTGTTGTTCTGGTGTATATGTATGATGTGTTTGACTCTAATAGAAAAAGGAAAAGAAAAAGAGGCTTCTTTTCGGCTAAAGCACACATGGGGAGGGGTCCTTCCTTTATTGCAATACAACCATTGGCCCCTTCTTCTTTCCAAGGGAGTAAAAACGACTTTGCATGCTTTGGCTTCTTTTTATGTCGTTATTTTCTTCTCACTTTCCATTTTGCCTTATGCTTTTTATATGTTTGTAGTGACCATAATATCCCGGACATTTAGTATGTTTGTACTGACAATAAAATAGGGATGAGCTCGGGACGGTATTGGTACCGAACTGATACCGAACCCGACAATATCGGTACGGTACCGGTATGGTATCGGTATTTTGCCTTAAAATACCGATACCATACCGATCCCGTACCGATACCGATAATACCGAAACCAAAAATCCAAAAATATGGGTACCGATACCGATCCCGAAACCCCTCGGTTCGGTACGGTATCGGGATCGGGACGGGATCGGTATTCGGCCTTGTATGCTCATCCCTACAATAAAACAGGTTTAAAAAAAGTACACTGTTTAATTTTATTTTATCTTTAAATAATTAAAATTAGTAGGTTAGGCTCCTATCTCTTTCTTAGTGCATAAAACATTAGTGCTGCAAACGAACCGAACGAACACGAATAAGGCCTTGTTCGTGTTCGTTTGTTAAAGAAATTATGTGTTCACGAACAGTTCATGAACACTTACCGAACGAGATTTGTTGTCCGTCTTCGTTTGTTAAGAAAACTGCCGTGTTCGTTTGTGTCTGTTTGTTAATTTTGTTCATGAACGCACAACAACACAAACGGACATTAATGAACACAAACGAACATAAACGAACATGTTACCGAACGTTCACGAACATAAACGAATGAACGCGACATCTGTTTATGTTCGTTCATTTACTAAACAGACGAACACAAACGAACTTCCCGCCAAACGGTTCATGAACTGTTCGCTGAAAGTTCAGTTCGTTTGCAGCCCTATAAAACATACAATGTTTTTTAGTCATAAGGTATAAAGTAGTTAAACGAGTAGTATTTATTTAATTAGTTGTGCTTTTTGCGTCATCACTGACCTGTTAAACTCGCTAATCCACGATTTGTCAGCCCTATTTATTTGCATATCAATAGTCTTTTTGGGTTTTAGTATAACAGTTACTCTGTGGGGCCCACACACCACGTCGGACCTACTAGATCATGGGAGACCAGACGACGATCCGAAAGAGACATATGGCCAATTAAACGATAGAAACGTCTACTCCACGATTTCCACCCAAAGGTTGTGGTAAACGAGACACAAATGATGAAGAAACAGTGACGTCCAGCCAATGGCGTCACGCTAACACACGTCCTCATCTGAAAGCACTAACGGTCGGAAGTGGACGGACCACGAGAATATTCTGAGAGCAACGTCTTTGCCAATCATCCCTATCACTCCGGCTATTAATACTACACTCTTCCAAGGAAAAAAAGGCCGGTTCTCTACACTATTAACATATACATTTTACTCTCAAAGAACCAATACTTAGTTTCACACTGAAGAGTGTTACGAGGAGAACCCCCTCCTGTGCTTCTTGTAACGAGACTCACGATGTTCTAGTTTCACGATGTAAATACATATAGAATCATATATATTTATCAATAAATAAGTGTTTGTAAAAAAAGGAAAAGAAGTTGTGGCAAGTACTATTCATTTAGTGGAACTATGTTTAAAGGCGGGCGTTGCGCACCTTACAATTTTGTCGTATCCAAAACACTAACAAACTATTATTAACCAAGTAACTGCCAACCATAATTTAAAAACGACATCTCACACAAACATGGGTATATTTGTATTTATTACTTAATAACATGTTGTAACTTAAAAAAAATGGACTTGCTCATTGCCTTTCTCATGTTTCGAACTTAAGACCTTAAACAATAGAAAGCATATATTAAAAAAGTGTTTGGATCTTTAAAAAAAAAACTTGCACTTCCCATGTTTTGAACTTGGGAACTTAGGGAATACAAACCCATTGTGTGATTTATTATGGAATCATATATATTTATTAATAAATAAGTGTCTGAGGAAAAAGAAAATTGTCCTCCCCATTTTCGAAATTGAGACCTTAAGGAATACAAATGCACTACAAACCACTCCATCACTCGACCACCAACCCATTTTGTGATTTATTATAGAATCATATATATTTATTAATAATAAATAAGTGTTTATAAAAAAAAAGGAAAAGAAGTTGTGGCAAGTACTATTATTTTAGTGGAACTATAAATATAAGTATAAGTATAATATAAGGCATTATTTAATAACTTTTGGATTTTTAGCATATAGTTTTGGTATTGAATTTAAGTAATTCATAGTTCGGTACACTGACCAATAATAATCCGAACTTTAACGTTAGATCAGGATAATCCAAAATGGACATGTGGGTGTCAAAAATGAACATCCATTAAATATGAACTAACTGGGTTAGTGTAAGCTGACGTGGCAGCTGACAAGGCATGTTGACTTGGAAATTTTGTTTTTTTATGTGACGTCAGCAAAAAAAAAGGTTTATATCCTGGTCCAACATTAACGATCGGATTATTATTGGCCTTTGAAAGTTATATTAGGCCTTGAGGTATAGTTTAGCCTCCATTAATCACTTATTTTTTCCCATTTCACTCCATCCCAATATAAAGAAATGGTTTAATCCCATATAAGAGCATTCACATCAGCTCCTCCATAATGGTGTGGTGTGAGTGTGATCTCTATATTATATAGAGTGGTATAAGTGGTTGTGAGTAGAGGAAGGAAAATATTTGGAGGAGACACTGTTCATCCTCCATATTTTTTAATATTTTTAAAAGTGGTTGTGAGTAGAGGGGAGAGAAAAGATAATGATAAAAGTATAGAATAAGTATTATTAAATAAAAAAGGAGAGGGAAAAATAGTGACTTTTAGTGTAATTATATAAGAAATTGAGATGAAGTAGTTACTGTGAATGCTCTAACTTCACCTAACCATATATTTTTAGTGGTTTTTAGTTTAGATTGAAAAATAATTTAATGCAGAATTTTAACATTAGCTTAACATGTTAACAAGTAACTCTTTTAACGGGAAGTGGTATTGTGCAGTGCAACTTAACATGTCATGTCACCTTTAGCGCTCTTAATATTAGAATACACCCCCATGACCTTAGTGGACGTGATTCCATAACAAGTAGCGTTAGTGTCACCCAATTACATTGGCAACATGAAATGAAAGAAGACCTAAAAAAGGCCAGAAACTGCTATGGATAATGGAGACATGGTGGTGACTGGTACAACAAAAACAGTCTCACACATGAACCCATAATGATTCATCATATAGGGTGACACCATCATTACCTTAACGAATTTCTATTTATATGTCAGTTATTTTGAGCAAGTGTAAATCATCACCTTAGTTAAATTAATGAAGACGACTTTTTTAATCAATCATTACCTAATGTAGAAAGTAAATTTCACATTTGTTATATAAATCATGTTGGGGATCACTCTGATATTGTTACACAATCACACACAATCACAAACTTGATTAGAACACACTTTACAAACAGATTGATAATCTCTTTCTTATTGTTCTTGATAAACACACACACTAACGCACGAATGATGGACAAAACCTTTAGGTTTAGTAAGGTTATGAAGTTAGTTAAGGACCATTGTTGACTTGTTGTGTAGTTAGTTAATGACCATTGTTGATCGTGATAGTTCTTTAATGGGCCTTATTATGTAATATGTCGTAATGGGTCATGATTGGACTAGATTGATCAAGTATGTATGTTATCATTATGAATGACTATTGTTGATCGTGATTAGCCAACATGATTGTCATTGACCAAGTAAGGTGTATGAATGAACCATTTTTTTTTACTGTGATTGACCAAATATGGTTGAGGTTCATCGATATTGACCGGTTACAGTCTTGATATTAACCAATTATCATTCATCATGTTCGATTTCTGCATGACCATTAGTTACCTATATTAATTAAGTAAAGATGTAATTGACCTAGATGGACCAAGTACGATTTGTGATTGACTAATGACCAAATATAGATGTGATAAACATGATTGCCACGGATGGAATAAATACTATCTATGATTGACCAATGTTCACCAAGTCTAGATTTTTTTTTTTTTTTTTTTTTTTTATCACTGATATCATAATTCATTTCAGGACAAAGAAAATTACATTAAGATAGCGGGCAGGCGGGCAACAAGCTGCGCCGCCACCCCTTTCTGGATAGCAAATCCTAATCTACTAAAAACATAACCATGTCCACCCGGAGCCGAGACACTACTGTGAATAACCCGCTGGACCCTGATCAGGAAACGGGTAGCCTCCGGTGCCAATGAACCAAAGGTATCAAAAGCCAAAGGTATAAAAACGTGTTGGTTCTCCTCACAGGCTTTAGCATGTTTTTCTACCTTCTTTGCCTCTGCTTTCCGGACCGCTTGCCCTGCAACAAAGCCACTGTCCCTCAACCCAACTAGGGGAGATACACCCGTCAGGTCAACACAAGCATGCTTCCCCCCGGCCCACCCAAAGACAAGGAGATCTGCTGGTCGTAGGGTGGATCTCCCTTCTGCTGGATCCGAGAGGAAGTTTACAGGGGCCTCCTTCTTGGCTGAGATCCCAGCCCGTCTTAAAATGTCCCACAGAATGTCTCGAACCCAATCATGCCGATATTTAAAACCGGGCAACTCCTTACAATGAACCGCGTGTTCCCCGTATTCATCCAGGCAGGCCTTACGGCACATCGGACAGATGTCATCCTCCTGGTACATTGGGATCATCAGACGATATTTAAGAATGGCCCTGTATTCAATAGCGGACATGCTTTGGCCTAAACCTTCGATCGGGATAACAGTTAGGAAATCTTAGGCGTGGGGGGTTTGCAGGCATTCAATAACTGCCCTCTGACGGGGGACAGACCAAAAACTTCACCCAGGTTCTGAGCGATTTTGCCATAAAGGGCATTCGCCAAAATTTTCTGAGGCTTTGGGGGGGCGGTGTCCTTGTTAGAAAAACCGCCAATATCAAAACCTGGGAGATAGTCATTTAGCTTTTCGAGGGCCTGCACGTAGTCCAAGTCTGCGCCGAAAACCCCGCTATTTCGTAGGATGTGGTCTTGAAGGTTCAAGGACTGAGCTCGTGACGCCACAAACGCATACATGCCGACATCCTTCGCAGAGAGGAGCCCTAATCCTCCCACACGCATCGGCAAAGATGCCATCCGCCATTGTAGGTCACCAAAGAAAGGCCCCCCACATACCACTATGTCTTCAATGGCTTCCCGTAAACCCTTGTCAAAACATGATACTGCTTCATTCATCATGGAGGGTTGGCAGGTCCGTAACCCAAAAAGCAACTTAGCAACCCCCATACATGACCTGAGCAGGAGGAGTTCACTCTGGGGATCCCTAAGGCAGGGCAATAGTTGCATGAGTTCAACAGCGCGCGATGCCCTCCGCCTTGCCAATCCGCGGATAAAATAAGGGTCACGGCTAACAGCCCCTCCGAGGAGCTTCACCCCTTTTTCTGGCCTACCAATCCCGCTGGGAAAAAGACCCTCCTGAAGTTTCACCCCATTACAAGACGGCCAAAAAACCTCTATTTTCTTAATATTAAGCTGAAGCCCCAAGGATGGCCCCTCTAGCCGGATAATGTCTAAGGCTTTAGCAACTTCGGTGGCCTCACCAATAATCGTCCCATCGTCCAGGTACCACGCATGAAATGGGAGTTTACAAATTTCTTGTACCCGGAGAACCATAGGGTGTAAAGCAAGGGAGAAAAGGAGGGGACCTAAAGGGTCCCCCTGCTGAACCCCCGTGGTGGCCCCTATACAGTCATTACCAACATACAACCTAGCTGGCTGGGCATATAGGAACTGGACCCATGAATAGATAGACGGGCAACGTTGATGGACCTCTCGAAGAAGGGCAGTGCGGTCGATCATATTAAAGGCGTTCGAAAAATCTACCGTGAGCATAGCCAAGGACCCGTCCGCATGGAAGGAGCTTAAGAACCTGTTCGCGCTGTGAAGCACCGCCTCCGCCCCATTGGGTGTTCCCACCCCAAATTGAAAGTCCCCAAGGTACTTAGCCATTTCCTTCCCAACCTTCCTCATAGCCACTTTAGAAACTAATCTGCGTCAAATGGCCCCTACGGCAATGGGCCGAATCCCGTTATCAGGTTTCAATAAAGGGGTGAGGGGGCCGAAGAAATAAATTCAGCTAGAACCCTTGGGCACAAACCCCCTAGCCAAAGGTTGACGACTTCAGTAATAGCTGAGAGCAACCCCGTGGAAGTCACTGACCCTTCTCCAGTAAGAGCGTCTAGCAAATGTTGGGCCCTCAAACCGTCCCTCCCACAAGAAGTCCCTTTAGGGAAAGACCGAAGACATCCAAGCACACAATCCATATCCACAATAAGGGCGGGCATGACGTCAGAGTTGGCAGGCAGGGACGGAGGAGGCATCACCGGATGTTTGTCAATAAGGGCGTTCATGGTAGATTCCCCAAAAGGAGCAACCCCACTGGAACACAACACCTTGACAGCAGCTGTGAAGTGACCATCCCTAACTTTTCTTAGGCATTGTTTGACATTGGGGCTCTCTTCAGAAGACTTAATCCCCCTTACACCCTGGGTAAAGAAAACACCCTCCCCCGCACTATCAAAAAGGGAAGAAACCAAATCTGAAAACCCAGAACCGTCTTTCCACAAGGAAAGCGCTTGCAGGATGCTACTACATTGCAAGGATTTCCTATTCCCAGACCTCCGCTCCTGCCTAGTGGACGGTTTGACCACCCGCAGAGTACACCTCGGCAATAAAAGCAATTTGACCCAACTTTCTACAGACCCTGGAGAGACCACCACCTTTCGTAAGGCACCTGTCAAAACTTGGGCGAACGCCAATCGACAGCTTGGCGGAATGCTTTTGACAGTTTGAATGGGCAGAGAGAAAACCTTTTCAAGGAGGGATAAGTCCCCGACAACCCCTCCTGAAGGACCTGGTTCCATATCAGTAGCCACACGCCGAGGTTTCTGAATCCCCACAATGAAATCTTCCACATCCCCTGTATTCATAGAAAAGGAGAAGACATCATCAACGCCGTGGTTACACCTTTTGCTAAGAGCATGCATCACCATGCACCTCCCACATAGCCATTTGGCCCCATCTTGAAGGGCGCCCCCAACATCCATAAACAGGTCCAGATCTTGAGACATGGCATCTCGCAATGACGCCTTCCGATTTTCTGTCTTGAAATGCAGACTCTGCATGTGCTCGAGAAGGCGGAAAAACCCTGAAAACCCCGGTTACCATCTTTACACTCATGGAAATGCTTGAAGGGGCATGATCTAAGCCCACTGCTTGAGCCAGGGCCCGAACCCCCTGGCTTACCAATCCGATCCCTTTTTTTAGGAGCCATAAACACATCCAAAGCGACCCAGATAAAAAGCAAGAAAAACCTAAAGGACCCCTACTCGAGGCGAGGTGGGGCAATAAACCGATGAAAACAAGGACTTAAAAACTTCAGGTAGACAACGGGAGAGTAGAGGGGGAGCAACCAACAATTGCTCACCTCCGACCCGTTAACCGCAACACCCTATTTACACCATCATACTATATTATTATTATTATTATTATTATTATTATTATTATTATTATTATTATTATTATTATTATTATATGTTTGTTTGTAAGGCCAATAAGATGGTAGGTTAACTTTTCCAAGTTATTATTATTATATTATTATTATTATTATTATTATTTCTATTAGCAAGGTGGATGACCTTTTTCAACCCAAAAGAAAGTCAAACAAACTTAATATTAATATTATAATTAAAAGGATTACAATAACTATTATGAAAAGAAACTCTAACAGGGGGCGATTAGGGGGTGAAGGGAGGGTAGACGATTAGGAGGAGAAGGGAGGGCAGGCGATTAGGAGGTGAAGGGAGGGTAGGCGATTAGGGTGTATAGTTAGGTGCGATTAGCTCTAGATAACGGACAGGATGGGCGATTGGCTTAGAATGAGCTAGGGAGGAGGCGATTGGAATGGAGGGAGAACAGAGGGGGCGAATGAGATTTTGAATTCTGACCGTTGCAGGGGTTACTTCGGCGGTTATAGGAGAGGGGTCACTTCGGCGGCAGATACGTAGTTGAAAAGTAAGAACGGTTCAGATGATGAAGAGGTTGGAGACGGTTGGGTTCAGGGAAGGGAGAGGAGATCCGGTTGGGGGCGGTGGAAGAGAAGGTGATGATGGTGAGGTTAGGAACGGTTGGGTTCCGGGTGGGGGAGAGGTTCAGGGAAGGGGGGCGATGGTGGTGAGGAGAGGTTCTTTTGGTGGTGAGGAGAGGTTCTAGATGTGATATTTTTTTTCTTGAACGGCCAACGAAATTTCATTCCAATAATCGGCTAGTCAGGAGCTAGCCAACACCAAGTACAGATTACACCAAACAAATTACAGCAAAATACAAGCTACTTAAAACTACCAACCCAATTTATACATATAAAAGCCCCTCCAAATATCCCATTCCAGCAACGGTTGCTTGGAACGAGCCTTAACCCACAGAAAGCTACATGTCTTTATTTCGCCAAGTGTTGTACTAATCGATCGTTGCACTTGATTGAAGACTACCTCATTTCTTGTTCTCCAAATTGACCACAATGCCCTGAGACAAATAACATGGAATACTTTTTTTTCTATTTCGCGACCCGTCCAAGTATCGTTCCAACTCCAAAATATCTCTGAAACTGAACGCATAAACCGGTTTCAACCTACACCATTGTGCGATGAGTTGCCATATTGATTGCGTGAAACCACATTGATTTATATATATGACCAGCTATAGTTGTTACCGAATGATTATGGTTAACCTATATTGACTATTGTTGACTAATATTGATCAAATATAGATGAGATTAACCATATATACATGTAATATACATAGGTAAATCATAGGTTTAGATGTTTATATATGAAAATTAGCTTAAGATTGATAGATTATATAAAACGTATGGAATGATTATAAAGCGAACACTTACCAAGATGTGTGTTTAATAATATTTTGAATATACCGTTACGACGTATTTATTTTTGTCAATATTTCGTTGTGAACTTTATTTAAAACCAAGTTATGTGTGTTAGTCTACAAGTCATCATAGCCTAAACGTACAAGTCATTTTGACATTTTAAAAAAAAATGAATATGCCTTTGTTTTAAAGAATAAATTCTCAACGTTTCGGGTTAAATTTCGCTAATGTAGAATACTGTAAGACCGGGTGAAATGGCAAGCGAATTGGGCATGAATGGGCAATTTTGGCGCCCAATTCACCCACGAACACCGCCCCCTGTTAAAGGGGCGCTAATACTTCCCCAGCAAAATATTTCGCGTGGGTGAAATATTGAGCCAACCAATTCCATGATGTCATGTGGCACTTTTTTATTTTTTTTATTAAATGAAATATTTAAATATGTCCCTTTCACCCATCATTATACCCCTTGTCCATTTCAAACCCCTTTCACCCATCAAAGTGACCTCACATGCCAAGTGTCAAAAAATGTCTTTTTCACCCACCATTACACATGGTCTAAGTTACAACGAGTGACGCTATCGCAAAAGTGTCGTGACAAACCAAGCCGACCAACGCAGACCAAATTCCCAAGCATGAGTTAACAAATTCCTTTAGTTTTCCCTCATATGTAGCCCAAGTGGTAGGAGGCTGGCCTTTCCTTTGGAGAGGTGCAGGTTCGATCCCCACAAGTTGTATTTGTGGGACAAAGGCAATGATGGTGATGTGTCTTGACCCACAAGTTGGCGTGGCTGGCCCGGACCTGATCCTGAGCCACCCCCGGTTTTAATCCGACCGTTACTCTAGCGATTCAGTTCTTGTGGAGGCGACACGGTTTCCGGGTGGACGCCATAAGACCAAGTCTGATACTCCGAGGATGCGGGCCCAGTTCAGACAACGAAAGTTCCGAGGGGAAGAGCTTGGTTTGGGCTGCTGTCATAACAGTGCGAAATCAATCGTCTGCTGTTGTAATTAGCCGTAAAAAAAACAAATTCCTTTAGTTTTAATGTAAAAGTAAAAAGACAAAAAACAAATAAATTCCCCTTTCTTCGTTAGTTAAAAGACATACACAAACACATTCTCTTCACTCCTTCCTCTTCCTTAACCACTCAAACCACTCCACTTCACTCACCTGAGACACCCCCACCACCACCACCATGGGTTGCACCGCCTCCAAGCTAGGCAACGAGGACTCCGTCCGCCGTTGCAAAGAACGCCGCCGTCTAATGAAAGACGCCGTCATCGCCCGCCACCACCTCGCCGCCGCCCACTCCGACTACCTCCACTCCCTTAAATCCACCGGATCCGCCCTCTCCACTTTCTCTTCCAACCTTCCCCTCTCCGTTGACCACCAAACCCCTTCCGTCCTCCTCCCCACCACCAAACCCCCTTCATTTAACCCCTACCCAACCCCGCCACCACCACCACCTGAACCACTTTCTCGATCTCCTTCCATTGCAAGCTCAAAACCTCCACCTTCCCGGTCCGGTTCTTTTACCCACCATCAACGCCGGTCCAAACCCACCATTAAACTCCCTCACATTCTTTCTGAATCTAGTGAAGCTTCTTATCCTTACGTTTATAATGCTGAAGCTAATTACGCTTCTACCCCTTCTCAAGCTTCCTCTGTTTGGAACTGGGAAAACTTTTACCCTCCTTCCCCTCCTCATTCCGAATACTTTAATAATAATAATAATAATAATAATAATAATAATAATAATCGTAATCAGCCTAATTTCGAAACCCAAGACGACCAATCTTCAATCTATTCATCAAAACCCTCAATCTTTTCAACCAACAGTCACAAACCCAAAACAGAGTATGAAAAAACAGAGGATGAGAAAACAGAGACAGAGGAAAGGGAAGAAGTGCAATGTAGTGAATGGGATCACTACAGTACAACGAGTACAACAACAGATGAGGAGATAGACAACGATTCAAGATCTGAAATGAGTCGGTCTAATTGTGGGTCATCTGTTTACAACGAGTCAGTGATGCGGCCTCCTTCTGTAGCTAAATCGAAGTTCTCAACGAAGAGTAAGTCGCAAAGGTCTGAGGATGGGGGTGCTAGTTGGAACACTAGTCGGTATGAGGAAGGTGGTGATATGAGGATGGTGGTTAGGCATAAGGATCTGGTGGAGATTGTTGGGTCGATTAAGGAGTATTTTGATAAGGCGGCTGATTCCGGTGAACAGGTGTCGGAGATGCTTGAAACTGGCCGTGCTCAACTTGACCGGAGTTTTCGTCAGTTAAAAAGTAAGAGTTATTATTATTATTATTAATTTGGGTATTATTTGTTTTAAGTTTTGAGATTGAGTTGCAGAATTACTAACTCACTGTTCTTGTTTTTTTTTTTAAATTGTTTTGAATTATTTAAAAAAATATATTTATTTTTATTTGTAAACAATTGGGTATAATTTGTTTTGAATCTTAATAGGTTAAAAAATGTTTTATTTTAAAAAAATGGATATATTTATTTAAAAATTATGACACTGGTTTGCAGAATTATTTATTATGTTTTTTTTTTTTTTTTTGAGAAATTGGGTATGATTTATTTTGAATTTTGAAAATGCATTGCAGAGACGGTGTATCATTCAAGTGGGATGTTGAGCAACTTAAGTTCAAGCTGGACGTCGAAGCCGCCATTGGCGATTAAGTACCGGTTTGAGCCCGGTTCGATTGGTGAACCGGGCGGCTCAAAGAGTCTGTGTTCAACTCTAGAACGGCTCTTGGCTTGGGAGATGAAGCTCTACCAAGAAGTAAAGGTAATGAAATTGCTCTTAAGACATTAAAGATTATTGTCACATGATTATAAAATTGAATTCTTTTTTAGGGCCCATTTTTATCCAATTTTTTTCAAACAAAATCTTGAAATAAAGATACGTAGGTGAAAATATGTTGCCTTTATGATGATAATAATAATCTTTACTGGCTGGTTTTTCTGTATGACGAAAATGTCCCTGGTCAATTACACAGTGTGGAATGGTTTTATCCATTGTGTTATACAAAAGGGTATTTAGAAAAATATTATTATTTTTTTCCAAATTTCACTTTGTTTACAACTTTTGACAGCCTACATATGTATAAATCTGTGCCTTAAAAGAAGAGCTCCATGTAAATATCTTGATGTATCCAGAGTATGGTGTCTAGTGAAATTACCAAAATGCCCTTGTGAGTTGTGAGTCTTATCCCCACAATCCCACATTGTATCATGTAAACACAACTACACATTGAGCCATGTGAAAGAGTGTGAAAAAGGTTCTTATTTTTCCAAAACTTGCTTTGTTTGTTGTAAAATGACCTTTTTGACCCTGGAGGTTTCTATACAGGTATTTTGAAAAATGACCAAAATGCCCATGGTGGGTAAAATTTAAATAAGGCAAGTGTTATCTTTAAGAGTTAATAGCCAAAATCGTCCCTGAGGTTTGGTGGTTTTTGCCACTTCTGCCCAAAAATGAAACGTGCTACAACTGGGTCCGTAGGCTTTTGTTTTTTTGCCAATTTCGTCCCTGACAGCAAACTCAGTTAATTTTAGACGTTAAGTCTAGGGGTAATTTTGTCTTTTTGGGTTCCACACTTTCAAAACCCCTTTAAATCAGACGAGTCATCTTCTTTATAACCCCATGAACCCTAATCGAACTCCAGCCATAAAACCCTAACAATCAGCCCTAAATCGACCTCCAATCCACAACCCGTTTCAAACATGCTTTGCCCATGTGGATCAACAACTCCAAACAAATGCGCCACATCATCAGACCAACTACTCTTATACCCAACAACCAACAAATGCGAAACACACTTCAACCCAGCAGCCACAACCCCATCATCAACACCATTTAACCGAACAACCCGAACAACCAAACCCGAAACATAATCCGAACCCGAACAACCAAACCCGAAACATAATCCGACTGTTTCCTAACAACAGCAGGAGAAACAGTAGGAATAACCATTGACAGAAGAGTAACAAGAGCATGTATGTGGTGTGTTGGTGGGTTAGGGTCAGAAGATGATAATAATTTGTCGAGTGAAGTGCATGTTGCACCGAAGTATGATAAGGGTGTTAAAGGGTGGTTGAGGTCTTTAAGGGTTTGGGAAATGTCGGCGATTATGGAACAGAGGTGGTGGTGGTGTGGGTCGGTTGAGGTGGTGAAGCGTGTGAGGATTGAGGTGCATAGGTCTGGTTCTGATTGGTTGTCGTATTCCATGGTGATGATAATATTATTATTATTATTGTTTAAGCTCTGATCTAAGGGTATTTAAAAGGGGGCAAGCAAAAAGACAGAAATGCCCCTTCACTTAACGTCTAAAATTAACTGGGTTAGTTTTAAGGACGAAATTGGCAAAAAAACAAAAGCCTACGGACCCAGTTGTAGCACGTTTCATTTTTGGGCAGAAGTGTCAAAAACCACCAAACCTCAGGACGATTTTGGCTATTAACTCTATCTTTAATAAATAATATGTTTGTGGGCCATGACAACTATCCAGAAGCTTTTTGGCTATGTGAAAATGAAAATAGAGTCCTCCATGTTTTGGTTGGGCAAAGGAAGGAAATAAGTGATAGAAATAAAAGTTGTCATGCAATTACCAAACTGTCCCTGTAAGTAGTAACTGAGAGTCTGACCAATTATGACAAACCTGGTGCAATCTTTGTCTGTCATCAAATGTGGAAAAAGAAGGCCACTGAGCTATGTTGACTATAAAACAAAACTTTATTTTGGTTTCACATGACTAGCATGCAACAAAAATGTTTTAACTGCTACAAAGAAATACCCTTTTATCTTGTATTCTTGTTTTTATATTTGGCAGTTGTTTGTGTAAAACTATGAACATGGAATGATTGATATGTCATATTCATTATATGCTGTGTTTTTATGGGATTCCCATATCATATTATCAGCTGAAACATTTCTTTTTATTTATTATTATTTTTGGTTATGGAAAATGATAAGGTGAAATTTATGTAATTTGTCGAATTTAACTGAATTGTTTAGGCGCGAGAAGGCGTTAAAATTGAGCATGAGAAGAAGTTATCGACGCTGCAAAGCCAGGAATACAAAGGGGGGGACGAAAGTAAATTGAACAAAACAAAAGCTTCTATAAAGAGACTTCAGTCGCTCATACTCGTTACGTCTCAGGCTGTCTCAACCACCTCTACCGCCATTGTTGGCCTGCGAGACTCTGAGCTTGTCCCGCAGCTTATCGAACTTTGTCATGGGTAAGTAATTTCGCACACATACATTTATGTTATTGTTTTATGTCATTGCTCGTATGCTTAGGACATGGTGAAACTAGTCAAAATAGATAAAATGGTTATTCAACCTTCGTATGATTCGCGCTATAGTATACCTTGACCTTTTAATGAAATAATGAATAATGTTGCTTGAAAATGGATGTGTTTTGGAGGGAACACATTAAAGAATTGGAATGTTACAGTGCAAAAAAAAAAAAAAAAAAAAAAAAAAAAAATTATTGGCACGTTTATGTGGCGAGATTAAGTGTATGAAGCTTTATTAAAGGCACCAATGTGTGGTAGTTGACCAACTGTCCTGGACCATAGTAAAGTGCCATGGGCCCATGGTCCAAACCTGCCTGTTTATTATGGTTTTCTTCTTTTTTTTTTTTAAAAAAAAATATCTAATAAGCTGTCAAACCAGCCCATCGATCTAAGAGATTTGAACTCATAACTTAAGTTTATATGGTGCACATACTTTATTTGATAATTGTGTGGTCTGTGGACCCAAATCTGTATCTAAAGGTGGCGAAATGGGTGGTTTGGGCTGGTTGGGTAGCAGGGCGGTTATCTTGGCTTGAAACGCTTTTGTTGGTATTGTTATGTAAAATTTGTGCATTAAATATATTACTAGGATACTCATAATGGTGCAATTTAGTAGATTGTTTGCATTTACTATACGGTTTGGGTTGCTTTTGACCTGTTTGACCCATTTAGAGATAATACATGCACCAAATCAACCCATTTGTGTAAGTAATGGGTCAAATTTTGCCTAATCTACAGTATAACAGATCTTCAGGATTGTTACTTGAGTATTTGAATTGTATTAATGACATGAATGCAGGTTAATGTACATGTGGAGATCTATGAACCAATGTCATGAAGTCCAAAACCATGTAGTTCAACAAGTTCGGGGTCTAATTAACCAGTCAACAAAAGGCGAGTCAACCTCTGACCTCCACCGGCAAGCGACTCGTGATCTTGAAGCAGCAGTGTCCGCCTGGCACACAAGTTTCTGCCGCCTCATAAAATTCCAAAGAGATTTCATCAGATCTCTCCAAGGATGGTTCAAACTGACTCTTCTACCCATCAACACTGAAGAAGCAAACGTCAACGGCTCACAGCCCTCGGATGTTTACATCGTATTTGATGAGTGGAAACTTGCCCTTGATCGCGTACCTGACACAGTGGCATCTGAATCCATTAAAAGCTTCATAAACGTCGTCCACTCCATTTCCGTAAAACAAGCAGAAGAAATGAAGGTGAAAAAACGAACCGAATCAGCATCAAAAGAACTTGAGAAAAAGGCATCATCTTTAAGAAACATAGAGAAGAAATACTACCATTCTTATTCCATGGTCGGGCTCGGGCTTCCAGGCAGCGGGCAGGATGACGGGCACGGGCTGGATGCCCGAGACCCACTTTCTGAAAAGAAGTCCGAGCTCGTGGCATGCCAAAGACGAGTCGAGGATGAAATGGTAAGGCACTCAAAGGCAGTTGAGGTAACAAGATCTATGACACTAAACAATATTCAAACTGGTTTGCCTGGAGTTTTTCAAGCTATGACAAGCTTTTCAGGCTTGATAATGGAGGCACTTGAGGTTGTATGCAACAAATCTTATGAAGTTAAATAGTGAGTTTTGAGTCTGGTTTACTGTTTCAAAGAAAAAAAGAAAATTGATTATAATTCATAGAATTATATATGTTATGATGTTCTTAATGGCTAAAAGTTAAGTTTTTGATGAGGGTTTTTGAGATGCTACTAAATGTATATATAAATCTAGGGAATTTTTGGCAAGTTTTTTATATTTTGTATAATTTTTGTCTTGCTTTTATTTTATCTCATGTGATGATAAATTAATCATGTGTTATTAAAATATAAGTTATAATTTTCATATATGTTTAAAATTAAATTTAGGATTTTTTTGTATTTTACCTTTTATATTATTAAATCCTTTGGACAAATGGGTGTCTTACAAGAATTTTTGGAAAGCTGGGTATTGTTTTCAATGATCTTGTAAGGGGCAATTATATATAGCCTTCGTATATATTCAAGTCAAAATTTTATTTACATATTTTCTCTTCCTAAAAACTAAAAATATTAAATATACCAATTCTATTATTAAGCACCTCATATCATTACATGTTATGATGAATGTAAGAGTGTTAGAACACTCGTTTCGGTGAAATCAAGTTGTAGGATGCACGGAAACATTTTGCATTTTACATGTTCTTGGTGTTCATAACTTACTAAGTTAGAAAGATCGTATGGGATATAAGTTGTAGGATGCAAGGAATGTGTTGTATTACTTGTCGTGAATATAGTTTAGTAAAAGAATTGGGGTAAAATAGTTATTTTCTAATGTATTTTTAATAGAATGTGTGTATATATGTAATTTATGAAGTTTTGTAAGATGATATATGTAATTTAAATTTTGGGTAAGGTATATATATGTTATAGTTAAAAATAGAAGGACATATGTAATTAATCCACCAATGGGGTAGTGGTCCATTGGTAAAGGCAACACATTTAAAACACCTAGGTTGTGAAAGGTCTTGTGTTTAAGTCTCATAGATCATAGGATTAAAAATAAATTAACCTTTAAAAAAATATATGTAATTAATCCATCTTGTAAAATTGGGGACTTCAATATTGGAATAGTGAATTCAAATGATTGAAGACTTAGAAGGTGTGAAAATGAGAAAAGTTAGAATTTTCATAGTGTATTCAATTCACTTTTGTTTTTTCTATAAGCTGTATTCAAATTGAAATATTTTTGCCTTCGAGTTTACATTGGTATCTCGAATATCAAACTTAAAATTTTATTTTCAGTCTTTTGGATTTTTTATTCTATATGATGTGGTAAATGTAAAAAAAAAAATGTTTAGCTTAATAGCATAGGGTATCACATTTCACGCCTAAAAAACATGTATTGTGATGTGAAAAAAAATAAATCAAACACATGTCAGTGGCTCGAAATCGTAACTTTTCGAGCCTCCTCGAGTGATTCCACAGTGATATATGGGTCATCAGTTCGAGTGGCATCCATGTAGTCAATACCACTTGTTTCTGTCTCGGACGATTCTTGCCTAGATAACTCAGACCGTACAGCCACTGGCGCTTGCTTTCCGTGCGTGGGCAAGGTCCCCTCGGAAGACGAAGCCAATCCAGAGCGATATACGAGACATAGATGCTCAGCCTGAAATGTCCAATAACGGCGCTGAAGTAGTGAATCTATCGGCACCATGGCGCATTGACTCTATTTGTTATTATGGTAAATCAGTGTATCAAGATGTCAATCTTAGATCTTATTTTGGTTCGATACGTCCACCTCTTTTAGGATAGGATCGTCGTTGGTCCTTCTTTCACTAATGTTCTAATGATCTCGCCATTTTCTAGTAGTTCTCGTTAACTACATGAATTTTCAAGTGGATGAGATTGGTCGAGTGGTCTCGGTTGGAGATGGGATTGCTTGTGTTTATGGGTTGAACGAGATTCAAGCTGGGGAAATGGAGAAAAGTATCTACAAGAGATTCTTCTTCCATATGTAATGGTGGGTTAATTGGGCGTGAAAGAGGCATTTAGCGCCCCATATCTTGGGTGTACACTGCCCCCAGCCTATTGAAATGAAAAAATGGGCTTTTGTCGTGAAATCTTTCACGCTTGAAGGGGAAATTGATCCACCAATCAGATTCTTCCAACGACTAGTTGGATTTTTTTTTATTTTTTTTAATTCAATTTTAATATCTTTAGATACACACACTCCTCAAAATACACTCAACATTTATAAAACACACATACCACTACACCCCTTTGTAAATTTAAGCCCAATAATGCCCCATGCGTGACTAGGATGCCAAATGTCACGCAATGCTTCATTATGAGATTTGAGAGAGAGAGAGATTAACAAGAAGGGGAAAACCCGTGTGAAACATTATAGGAAAGAAAAAAACTACTTTGAAAAAAAAAAAAACATTCCAAGTTTATTTGAGGGATGTTAAAGAATCATGTGAAACAAAAAAGATCTAGTTTCAAATTCTAGTAAGTGCAAGATTTTGTGGTTTTTAGACGAAAATATTGTTGTTCAAAAGAACTTGTTGATTGAACTTAGACTATCTTCAATGCATCCTTAGACCATGCGTAGTGGGGGGCTTTATATATAAAGCCCCCCTTTTTGATTGGTCCACGTGGCAGCTGAGTCGGCATGGAGAGATAAAATGAAAAAGGGGTGTAGTGGTGGGGCTTTATTTATAAAGCCCCTATTAATATTTTATTATATCTTTTAAATTAAAAAAAATAATAAAAAATAAAAAAGAGAGAGAGAGAGTATTAGGTGGCACCCATTGATTGGTCTCTCTCTTATACATCCGGCGCTATATAAGTAAAGCCCAAACACATTTTTGCAATATAAAGCCCCCCCGTAACGGTGTGGGGGGCTTTATTTTTAAAAACCACGCCCCAATGGAGCCTCACTACGGGTGGTCTTAGAAGTGATGTCCTTGGAGGCCCTTGCAAGCCCTTATCATTGGGGAAGTTTGTCCACCATGTGCCCTTAGCCTTCATGTCCTTCCACAAGGGCCTTGTTTTTATTGGTTTTTTTCAAATGTGGCGGGCCCAAAGTTAAAAAAATTATATGAATATTGTGCGTAGTTATTAGGTGATGAGGTGGAAATTATGAAGGGTAAGAATATTTATAGGGTTTTTTTTTTTTAAAGATAAATATTTTCTTCTCATTAATACAAAATACGAAAGTTACATCATAATGACGGGCAACAAGCTGCGCCGCCACCCCTTTTGGAAATGAAATAAGGGTTTTTAAATATTTGTAAGGATAAAATGTGGCAGATGACGTGTTAGCTAAGGGCGCACGTAGCATTAAAGATTAAAGATAGTCTTATTTAATAAGTATGATTTTGCGACTAGAGCAGCGGCCCACATCTAAAGCACCGTTCTTTTGTGACACTACCATTTATTTCTTCGTATGTGTTATTTAAGTATTGGACACTCAAATGACACAGATTTAATCAAATATTTTCAAACACTTAACCATTAAAATATCAAAGTCCCCGTTACAGAAGGATCGAGGGCCATCTCTTGTCCAAAGAGAAACATGACATGAGATTTTTTTTAATATAAAATGTAGATTTTGTTATGTTTTATTAATATTTTTTTACAAGTGGCTTATTATTAAAACATTGAGAGACACGGAAGAAGCACCTTTTGTACTTTTGCTGTCCCAAAAAGCACCAAACACCCCCAGAGAGAGGAATATGCCCTAAAGTGCTTAAAATGCCATTTTCTAATAGATTAAAGTAACTTTTAACTAATTCATATTATGTTAATTTAGTTTATAAATTGTGAAAAATCAATGGGTTAACATAAATAGAGAAAATTAATTAAAATCGTTCTAACTAGTTTAAAGAATTAATTTGGTAAATTATACAAAATTACTATCGTATTTAACTGATTAAGTATCTAAAAATAATACAAATAAAAAAAGCCGCTAGATTACCTAGCTTTTTTAACAGCTTAAATTGGTTTGAACTCTTGACCTCCTCAAAATGAGTAATACCTTAACTCCAACGACTTTGACAATTGACAATTTCAAAAAGAAATTTATTGGTTGAAGACATGATAAATTGATAATTAAGTATGAGTAGTAAAAATTTGAGGCAAAATCAACATAAAGAAAAAACCATTTTGGTACTAACAAATAAATTCACTTCGCCAAGGCATTTAACTGCATAATTGTGTCAAACTTAATCTTGGTCTTGTCTTCTGACTTTGATGAATTATCTCATTGCATAATCGGCTTGAACCATAGTTAATTTTTTTCTTTGAGAGTGATCGAATTTAAGTTATAAGAACCCTTTAACGCTCATCGTCGTTATACAAAACTTTAAGTTTTTACATATGGTGGACACTAGTGACACAATCATAGCTTTTTGTAAGCTCGACACTTATAACATACTGTCACCTAGGGGTAAATGACACGTAGCGGCTCGAGAGTTACCCGGGATCGGCTCGGTAAAAAGCTCGAACGAGACGAGCCTTAACGAGCCCGAGTTCAAGCCTGAAATATGGCTCGTTTATTTATCGAGCCCGAGCTCAAGCCCTATATACAAAGCTCGATTGGGCTCGCGAGCCTTAATGAGCCCAAAAATAATTATAAGTTATTTATATATCTCTCTTATAATTTATAGCCCACATCTCCAAAGCCCAAGTCCTTATTTCATAGGCCCATTTAATAACACTTGCGAGCCGGTCTTTTACGATCTCGAGCCGAGCTTTGAGCTCGTTTGAGATTGTTCTCAAATCACCTCGAGCCGAGCTCGAGCTTTTGATTTTGCTAGCGAGCCGAGCTCGAGCTCGAGCTTCATAAAACCAAGACGAGCCGAGCTTGAGCCCAGTCAGGCTCGGGCTCGACTCGGTTCGTTTACACCCCTACTATCACCGTTGTCAAACATATAAGTTGTAGACATTATATTTAGTTTACCCTTTGAAACTCGTTAACATCAAAACTAGAGAAGTCATTTATAAAATATCCATAAGTACACTAACACATCTTATATATACTGTCTAGCTACTCAAAAATATAATACGACATAATACTTGTAAAGTAAATAACAATTACCAATGCTACTAAAATACTAGTTTTCAGAAATATATTATTATTTATAACGTAACTTAAATTAAGATTGCACTTTTAACACATCATAAATATGGCACACTTTTTCTTACAAATTAGGTTAACAAAAGAGTGTTGTTGCCACTACCAAAAACGCTTTTAGAAACAAAAATATTTACGCCTTCAACAACAAGCTTTCATAACAAAAGTCATTCCTCCATCAAAAACCTCATCCATTCCTCTCTTTGTTAGTCATTCAATTTCAAAACAATATCACACTATCTTGATCAATTTTTATATTTTTAGATGCTCTAAACGTTATCATGCTAACTTTTTAGATGCTCTAAACATAAAATATGTAATGTTAAAATAGAAAAAGTTGACACAATGTAGGGCACCACATACATTGTCGGAAGTGGGTAGTGTAGGCCTGATGTGGTTAGGTATCTGGTCATTCAACTTGCCTAACTCACATTGTATGATATATTATTCATACATACACTAGTATTAGTTAATCTCTTATTTTTTTCATCTAAACCCCTATTCTTGGATCTTGAGCCCAACCCATGTTTGTAGGAGAACATATTAAAACAATGTTACATTATTGAATAAAATATCATGTTTTATATACATTAAACGCCAAAAAATGTTATTTTAAAGATAAGTTTTAGACTAAACTATAAAACTTCACACAAAGGTGTGAGTGTGGCGTTGATTTTTTATTAGCTTTTCCTCAAGCGCTTATCGCGTGTTTTAAAAAAAAATATGTTCTAGTGAAATTTCTCTTATTTTTTTAACGGCCAACGAATCAATTTCCGAGCACTCTCGGGCACCATTTTGACGAATCAGGTACTCGAGAGTACCCGGGCCACCAATTGCCACCAATTCCCGGGAAAACCCAACCACTCACCCGCCCGAAGGCACGACAGTGAAATAATCGGTAAAACCCGTCGGGATCAGAACTCGAACCCACGCCAATGGCCTGGGTCATCCCTTATTTCCCCTACACCAATGTCCTCCAAATGTAGCTAGTGGGAATTGAATCCAAGCCTCCTATAGGAAACTTTAGACCCTCAACCAACTAGGCTACAAGTGTTGGACATAGGAAATTTCTCTTATTTAATGTTTGGTCGTTTAACCTTTATAAAGTTTGGGTGAAACGCATTTAAGCGTAGGAAATTTCTCTTATTTAATGTTTGGTCGTTTAACCTTTATAAAGTGTGGGTGAAACGCATTAAAGCGTAGGTTCGTAGGGTGGGGGGTAGGGGTGTTCAAAATCGGATAATCCGAATTTCGGATATCCGAATTTCGGATAATCCGAAATTTCGGATAGTCAATATTGAGATCCGAATCCGAATCCGAAATTTCGGATATCCGAATTTCGGATATCCGAAATTTCGGATTCGGATTCGGATCATCCAACGGATAATCCGAAACTTAAAAAAAATTTAAAAAAATAATAAAAAATAAAAAAAAACTATAAAAAAACGTTCTCCTTTATGCCTAAAACGTGAACCTATTAAAAAAACAAAAATCGAAGTTAGATAAACGAAATTTGAACAAAAAATATATAAAAAAAACTTATTATTTTGATGGAAGGGGGTTGTGGAGGTCGGATACAAGGTGGACAGGGGCTGTTATAGAGGAGAGAAAAGAGAGCAACAACTATGGATTAGAGGAATATGGACTTAGAGTTAGAAAGATTAAGGATTTAGGATTGTGTATTGTATTATGTAGTGTAAATAATATTATATATTTATATATATATATATTTTTAATATTCGGATTCGGATAATCCGATTATCCGAAAATTTTCAAAATCAGGATCCGAATCCGAATCCGAAATTTCGGATAATCCGATTTTCGGATATCCGAAAATCGGATTATCCAAAATTTCGGATAATTCGGATTCGGATTTTCGGATTTTTCGGATTCGAATTTTGGATTATCCGATTTTGAACAGCCCTACTATACATGAAGTGGTCCGAACATCGCAATTGAAAGCTGTAGGGTTCTCAATGTTAAAACTACCAACTACTCTAGAAGTTGTTAGTAGCTGGTGGACACAAAAAGTAGGTTTGTAGGCATTTAAATTGTTTTTTTTTTTTTTTTGTCCAATATCTATATAGTTTTATGACATGGAATATTCTGTGCTTGATCCCCTAGGGATTCATGAGGGATAGCCTACGGCTACTATACATATATATAACGCTAAAGTAAAATACTAACTCATACAAATGATGAAAATATACAACTTTATTATTAAGAGTCTAGTCAAGTTTGGTATACATATAAAGATGGCGTCTGTTTATAATGAGGTTTGATTTGGTTTGAGTTGCCTGAACCCCTCTTAATTCAAGCTAGCTCCTAAAATAAGTTGTTTCGACTTATATATATATATGCCCTTGTTCAAGCTTATATCAAGTTCATTAAAACCCATGTGGAACTCAAACTTAAAAACTTCAAACAAGATCTAGCTCAGACCATACGTAATGGTTCGCGAATTGGGCGTGAAATGCCTATTTTGACGCCCCGTTCACCCAGCTACACCGCCCCCCTCCATGTTAAAGGGGCGCTAACCTATGCCCCGCAAAATTTTTGGCGTGGGTGAAATCTTGTAGGAGCCAATCATTTCTTGCCATGTGTACAATGATATTATTAAAAAAAATAGCCAATCAGAAAAATACCCCTTTCACCCACTAAATTTCACTCACCATTACACCCTTGCCCATTTCAAGCCCCTTTCACCTAGGGCTGTTCAAAATCGGATAATCCAAAATTCGAATCCGAAAAATCCGAAAATCCGAATCCGAATTATCCGAAATTTTGGATAATCCGATTTTCGGATATCCGAAAATCGGATTATCCGAAATTTCGGATTCGGATTCGGATCCTGATTTTGAAAATTTTCGGATAATCGGATTATCCGAATCCGAATATTAAAAATATATATATATATAAATATATAATATTATTTACACTACATAATACAATACACAATCCTAAATCCTTAATCTTTCTAACTCTAAGTCCATATTCCTCTAATCCATAGTTGTTGCTCTCTCTTCTCTCCTCTATAACAGCCCCTGTCCACCTTGTATCCGACCTCCACAACCCCCTTCCATCAAAATAATAAGTTTTTTTTATATATTTTTTGTTCAAATTTCGTTTATCTAACTTCGATTTTTGTTTTTTTAATAGGTTCACGTTTTAGGCATAAAGGAGAACGTTTTTTTATAGTTTTTTTTTATTTTTTATTATTTTTTTAAATTTTTTTTAAGTTTCGGATTATCCGTTGGATGATCCGAATCCGAATCCGAAATTTCGGATATCCGAAATTCGGATATCCGAAATTTCGGATTCGGATTCGGATCTCAATATTGACTATCCGAAATTTCGGATTATCCGAAATTCGGATATCCGAAATTCGGATTATCCGATTTTGAACACCCCTACTTTCACCCATCAAGTGGCCCGACATTGCCATGTGTCGAAAAACGCCTCCTTCACCCATCAAATTTCACCCACCATTACACATGACCTCATAGTATTTTTTTTTTTTTAAATCCTTTTTAAAATATACAAAAACTTATGTACTAACAAATAACTATCCCACGAATATTATTGTAAAAGTTATATGTATAACTGGAAATCTGGAATACACAGAGAAATTTATGCAAAAATATATTTTATATATATACAATTATTTTTATTTCAAATTTTATATGAGTTATTGCTTGGTGCATTTTATGCACACACCATATTTATAATAATAATAACATAAATGCATTATTTGTACTTCAATAGGTTTTTATATTTTGTGAGTTATATGAAATAAGTATATTAAAATGATGCACATATATTAAACATTTAAACATGAGATAAAAATGTGATTTACACCTACACTGGTTCATTTTATAGGTATTGTTTTATTATGCAGAAATATACTATATGATATGTCCGTTTTAATTGTTTTTATATTTTTGTAGGTCGAAAAGTGAACAAGCTAAAAGATGGAGTTACATTAAGCAAAATTACTTTAAAAAAAATCATGTCATAAACTGAGTTTAGGGTGCGTTTGGTTCACGGAATTGGAATTTGTGAAGGAATTGGAATTGGAATGAATTGGATTTGTAATTCAAACATTCCAAAAGTAATTGGAAATTGTTGGAATTGGATTTTCAAATCCTATATTATTGTGTTTGGTTGGTTAATAAATTGGAATCTATCACCTTTGCCCCCACGACCCGCATCGTTGTGACCCGTACCGGCCCGAACCGTTTCGCCTCGTACCGGCCCGTACCGTTTCGACCGGTACCGGCCCATACCATTTCGACCAGTACCGTTTTGACTCGAACTGTTGATACCTCTATCGTTTCGACCCGTACCGGTTCGGGTCGAAAACGGTACGGGGCGAAACGGTACCGGTCAAAACTGGTACGGTCCGAAACAGTGCGGTCCGAAACGGTACAGGTCGTAACGATACCGGTCAAAACAGTACCGGTCAAAACTGGTACGATCCGAAACGTTACGGGCGAAACGGTACCGGCGGAAACAGTTCGGTCCGAAACGTTACGGGCGAAACGGTACAAGTCGAAATGATACCGGTCGAAACGGTATCGGTCGAAACTGGTCCGAAACGGTACCGGTCAAAACTGGTATGGTCCGAAACGTTACGGGCGAAACCGTACAGGTCGAAACGATACCGGTCAAAACGGTGTCGGTCGAAACTGGTCCGAAACGGTACCGGTCGAAACCGGTACGGTCCGAAACAATTCGGTCCGAAACGTTACGAGCGAAACGGTATAGGTCGAAACGGTATCGGTCGAAACTGGTCCGAAACGGTTCGGTCCAAAACGGTACTGGTCGAAATTGGTTTGGTCTGAAATGGTATCAGTCGAAACCGGTATGGTCCGAAATGGTACCGTTCAAAACTGGTACAGTACGAAACGGTTCGGGTCTAAACGATACCGGTCAAAACTGGTATAGTACGAAACGGTTGGGGTCAAAACTGGTACGGTCCGAATTGGTTCGGATCTAAGCGGTTCGCGTTGAAATGGCATGGTTCGAATCGGTTTGGGTCAAAATGATGCCAACCGTTCGAAGATTACAATAAATTGAATTGAATTCCTTCTAATATTGGAAGGATTTTGAATTCCCTTAGGTAAAGGAATTTGAAGGAATTCATACCAAATTACAATTCCAATTCCTTTGTCAATCAAACACACAAGATTGGAATTAAAATTCCAATTCCAACAAATTCAATGAACCAAATACCTAAAGAGTTGGAATTCAAATTCCAATTACATTAAATTTCATTCAATTCATGCGAACCAAACGCACCCTTAGTTCCAGTTAAAGTAATTCAAGTTTGAACTAGTTATTAAATTATGCTACAAAGTAAACATGATACATGGGGGAATTATATTGTAGAACAAAAATGCCAACTAAGGTCTAAGATGTGATTGATAATGTGAAAAATGGAATTTATCAAATGGGCTTAATTGATGGGCTGCAAATTAATTTAAATGCAAGATTGCTTTCAAATTCCAAGCGTGACAATGACAATATGACATCAGTTCTCGGAATTCAAAGACCAATTGGGCTTTAAGTCACAGTTTGACAGTGGACTAATCCTATGCAATACGGGCTTCATGCCTTCATGGACTTGCGATTCTGCCAAAGGAAATCCAAAAAGAAATAAATGGGAACGCGGGCACTTTTTTTTTTTTAATTATATTTTTTATCGACAACTCATCTATATATATAATGTAACATCCCATGTCTTACAGGCGGAAAAGAACTTTCTTGTCCTTGTCACCTGTTGATTTGTAGAAAGTATAAGAAACCCAGACACACCTGCCATGATGTTAGAAAGCCCCGTTAGTATTTTTATGATTTTAAGGATTAATGTCTTAAGAAATAAAAGAATGAAGAACCCGATAGAGCGATATATAGAGCTTTTAACATAAAGACTGAAGAATCCATAGGAACCTTGACGTGATAATGAGTTGATACTAGTAAACAACTTCTATGATAAGATACTTTTGGTACCGGTGTTGATAGAAGTTTGGTATGTGAACCTTTTGGAGTTTCCTTTAACTAGGTTCTCTACAAGTTAGATATACCATTTATAGTAATAGTAGTGAATGGAAGGAAATAAGAAATTGGGAGCTAGATTATCTAAATTAGTAAATACCTCGATATCTATAGACTTACTATCAATAAAACTTGGAAAGTGAAACATAGTACTAGGGATGGATTGATTAGCAAGTTGCCAGACTGTATATTGGGCGATAAGAAGCAAATTCGAATCGAGGACCTGAAGGGGAAAACATTGAAAATTCATGGGGGGGGGGGGGGGGGGAACCTATTAAACACATAAGTTTCATTACCATGATAGAGGAAACAAAGGGTATCTGAAAGGTCACCTAGCTTAGCCAGTAAATGTACCAAGAATTTAATGGATGTGCCAGTAGTAGTCAAATTTTATGAGGCGTTTCCTAAAGATCCTTCTAGACTATCAGCCGATAAAAAAAATTTTTAATTTAGAATCGACTTGATCTCGGGGGCAACCCGTATTGCTAGAACCATTTACTGTCTTACCTTGACTTTCAATGGAGGAATTAAGAAACCAAATGTTGGAGTTACTGGATAAGGTTTTTATATATTCTAGCACGTCGACATGGGTCATCGTTAGGACATGATACGATGTGTAGTGGTTGATGATACCCATAGCCAGGAGGTTAGGACACGATACGATACGATCACTATGAGTTGTAAGTAATGCCATAAGACCAACATATCTGTAGTATTAGTAGATCCCATTAACTTAGTTGTAAGACAAACGCGTCATAATAAACTTCATGCATTTGGACGTGGTGTTAGGGTAACTCCCTTGTACCAAATTAAGAATGCAATGATAGGCCTTAATGAAAACCATATCAAAAGAGGAAACGGTGGTTGGTAGCCAAGATTATTGGGATCTATGAATGATAATATCTTAAGTTGTGATAATCGAATATGAGATTCTTAGTTTTGACGAGTTATGGGATATGATACCAGAGGAAGCTCATAAGTCAAAATACACCATACACCCTAGTAGCAATACAATATAGGATTTAAGAAATGATTATTGCTGGCTGGGAATAAAAATCTACATCACATGACAAGTTGAGGAATACCTTATCTACCCTAAAAGTCAAGGCAGGGCATCTGAAACCATTTGGCTATCTATAGGAACTTGAAATCCCATGAGGGGAACGAGAGATGATAATATGGACTTTGTTTCTAACCTTCCAAGATCGAGTCATTGGGACAAATTAGATAACAACTGATAGGTTCGCCAAATCTACACAGTTTGCCTATCCTTGAGGACAAGTGAAATGTAAGTCAAGCCTTATACTAAGTAGATGGTCTTATGACACAATGTACTAACATGAGTTATAATCAAGAGAGAGATTTGTTCTCCTTAAGATTCGGGCAAGGTTTCTAGAAAAGGCTGGGAACTCAACTATATTTGAATAGTGAGTATGATACCCAGACTAGCGGGCAAAATGAATGCACAAATCAAACCTTAGAAGGTATACTACATGCATATAAGTAGTAGTAAGGACGATCATCTAGCATTATACAAACCCTCGTACAATAATAGCTACCATGCCAATATTATGGCAACACCATATGAATCCTTATATGGAAAGAAATGTAGAACACCCATCTTCTGGACTAAAGTATGCGACAGTCTATCTAGACATGGGATCTTATATGAAACAGCTGATAAAGCAATTATGTCATAAAACAATAAGACAAATATTAGAATATTGGAACATAGAAATGATGAAACATTACATAGGAAGTGATGACAAGATGAAGAGGTCTTCAGCTCATTTGTTTAAAGTTGACAGGTTTCGAGGACGAAACCTAATTTAAGGGGGGTATATTTGTAACATCCCATTTTTGTTATATAAATAAAATGTGTTGGTTCATATTTATTAGTAAATGAAACGGGTCATTAACTGTCAAAACGAATCAATAACATGTGAGTTGGATACTCGTGTAGTTAAAATTAGTTAACGAGTAAGCGAAGGATGGTATGATTATTTGGGATATGAGATCTAGGCGAGTAAATTGTATTATAAGAGATCGTTTAGTAATAATATAATATATTGTATTATATTTGAACCTGCTCCGGTTTTAATGAAACTTGGGTTAATGAAGAAGAAAATAAGCTCGTCTTAACAACATATTCAGAATTTTATAAAACTTTGTATTTTAAAAGTTATACGAGAAAAACAAGTGAAGCAGCTGAATTAATTATATATATAAAATAATAATGAAACTTAACTTTGAAATATCAAAATTAAGCATGTATCTCGTGTCAAGAGTTTAGTAAAAGAAGTTTAGTAGTCTCAATATTGAATCCTATTTCTAATAATTAAGTCCCACATCGAACAGAAAGTTTTGTATGAAAATAAGCAAGCTAGCAGCACATTCTATGATCCCACATCGACCAAATAGAGAAGTCCACCGTCCATTCAGTATTATAAATAGGCCTTCAGTGTAATATTTAGAGTATCAGTTTCTTTGGGAACACTCTACTATGAAGAGGATCCCGAGCCTACGATACCCCGTTGGGTATTGTTATTAGTTACTTTTAGAGTACGAGTAAGAGCACGAATAGGGGAGACTCTACACCAACTGGCCGTAGATAGTTTTGAGGTATGTTCTCATTTAAGTTATGTTTAGTTAATTATCATTTTTATTAATATTATTTATATTTATTAGTAATTAGTAATAGTTTAGTTTATTATTTTTAGGTATTAGGATTATTATTAGGGGTGGGTACTGGGTAGCCTAGCCTTAGTTAGGCATGGGCTGATCATCCATGCTTAAATAAGATAGCTCTAACCAATATCCAACTGTAATAATATTAGTTAGGTGTACCGTTACCTAACCTAGAGTGGTATAATTGTATTAGGACCCTGAGATAGTACCTGGTTGTATTAGCGTTGTAAACCGCTAAAGGATGGATAAAGAGGTGAGTTACTTAAACTAATTTCAAAACGTGATACTTGCTCATAAAAAATTGTTTTGATGGTGATTGATCATGTATATGCATTGAACCATAGGTGGGCATCCAGGTGTTATATATATTATAATGATCATTATATTTTCCATGCGTGGACATACACTTACAGCCTCATGGGGTGTATCTAGGCTGTATGTGTGAATATATAATGCTTAGGCCGGATTATGATTATGGTGACATGCAAGGAGCTCATACTTGATCAATAAAATTGTTTATGGGTGTTTTACTGACGAGTCAGTTTATGTGGCTCACCAGCTGTGTGCTGATGTATTTTTATTACTCGAGCATGTATCACAGGTTGATGGTGTAAGGAATGGGAATTCCTAGCTGAGAGTTGGAATACTTTAGACGGTTCATCTTATTATAGTTAAGCTTTGTTTAGCTTGGTAGTACTTGGATCGCACTGACTTGTAATAAACACTCAAGTTATGTAATGAGATTACGTTTCCGCTTTAAGTTTGCGCCGACTGGTCACTGTAAGTGCCCTGGCCTGGGCGGGGTGTGACTTATAACTAGGTTAGAGCCCCGCGTTAACACGCGGCAAATACCCGAGTAAAATGAAAATGAATATAAGATGATATTAAGTGAGAATTTATAAAATACATACATCCATGTGTTGTATAATAGTACTTAAATCGACAAACAAACATATAAGATTTAGTAACTTTAATGTGTAAAGAATCTGTTAATATATTGTTTTTCAAACACTATAAATTATTATAATATAATCACATATGAACGTTTCTTATAGCTGTTTAAAATATGCATATACTCAATAATTGTATAGACCATGCATTAAAGTTCAACATTCACTAATCCACTACGCAAATATGGAAAAATTCATTAGGTAATCAAAACATTTATTTTAATTTTAGATCAAATTACACGGTGATTGAAAACTACCTTCGATAAAGATTTAAAAAAAGATAGAAAGGATTTGTTGAGTTAATGTATTTTACAAAATATGGAAAATACATTAATCGTATAATAGTAGAGAAAATTAAGGAGGAGAATCAGCCGAATGTTGTGATTAATGTTGATGATTTGAAGGATTATAAAGTAAACTAAGGTATTTCCATTATGCACTTTGATATATTTGGTAAACTTTTTACCAAGATTAAAAAAGGATTAATAATAGGAGTTGATTTGTCCAGTATATATTTTACTAAAAAACAACTATACATTTAAGTAATCGTATAACATCATTAAATTTTATGACTTTATACAAACTTAATTAACGAATATGTATTCACCTCCAATAAAAGATAAATGACAATTGTAAAGAACATAAACATATTTCACAAACTACATTACACTAAAAAAGAAAATATATTGCTTGAATACATAATACTCATTCATAAATTTGCAAATACTTCTTGGTATACAACATTTGAAGTTTCGTTCTTAACATTACCTTCTTTATCAAGTATTAGTATCTTCAGACCATCTCTACTCGTTAATCTTGACAGTGCAACATATAGCTGTCCATGTGAAAAAACGGGATCTTTCAAGTACAAACCAACTTTGGATAGAGACTGTCCTTGGCTCTTGTTTATTGTCATTGCAAAACACATCGACTTTCATAGATATAAAGATAATAGATTTTGAAAAACCTTATGTATATATATGTAATCATATAAATATTCATTTAAACAAAAATACACATACACATCACACAATCTATATGTATATATTTGTTCACATATACGTTACTAAAAGAAAACATAAATTATATAATTACAAACAAATATTTTAATGAAATATACATCTAAACAAAATGATACACGATTTTGATCATGCATCAAAGTTTCAAATTCACTAATTCACTACGCAATTAGACTACAATTCATTAGGTAAGCGAGAAATTTATTTTAATTTTATATCAAATTAAACATACACATGTTTATGTCTTTTGATGTGCTGGCTAAATATTTTTTCTATATAGCGTAAGATTTATAAAATCCACACAATAATGTATGTATGAAACTTAATTAACTTAAGTATAAATGAGTTATTTGTTTGTTTCAATAAAACATACATATACAACTACAACCCAAATACACATTATGGGCTGTAAAACATGGACACCCAAAACTCTTGCTAAAACTTATTTGGCCTTCGGCTAGGGCTAGGGCTAGCACACTTCTATGTAAAAATTTTAAAAATTAACATTGTTATTTTATAATTAAAAGTATCAATATTAACATAAAAAAATTTAACCGTCACTTTGTAAACTGCATGAAAATACACGACTTTTCATCTGATCAAGCAATTAATATTCAAACAGAATATTAATGATTATTAGCCTTGAAACACGGTTTTGTCAATTCAGATCTAGATACGCGGTTTGATTATATATATATATATATAATCATAATCACAAAAAAATAAATCACAAATCAAATAAACACCAAAACAAACACACACAAGTTCTATAAGGAAAAAGAGATTAAAGATGAAAATGGTTGTGTATTGGCGTTTCTGTAGGTTCAATCAAAGATATTTCGTCATCATGAGCGACAACACACATATATTTTTTGATTCAAGAAACGCAATCATGCAAATGGGTGAAGATTTCCAAAGACAAATATATGAGTTTAGAAGAACAATCGGTTTGCCATGCTTTGAAGAAAAGTAGACTTATAAAAAAGTTGGATAAAAAGTTTGGAGTAGATGAGTTTGATGAACTAATGGAGGAGTTTCATGTGAATAGTTGGATTTTTGTTGAAAAGTTGAATATTGCAAGTGTGCAGTTTAACGACAGTTCATATCGGTTGTTAACACGATATGAAATTGAGAACTCCAATGACATACAGTTACTGGAGGAACTCAATCAAATAAGAATGGTCAACGAAAAAAGAAGCACAGCGATGCTGAATTTGGAACAAATGATCCGTCTCAAAATTATGCAGTTGAGGGAGGAGGCAGCAACGGTGGAAGTGGGAGAGTCAACGGATTCTGAGATGGATGAGGATGAGGAAACTTATTAACTAAGCAGTTAATGCGGTAAAATATCGGATATCGGTGAAGGACCGATATTTGAGATATAGGTTATCGCGGTGAGATATCGGTCGGATATCGGCAATTTTTATATCATGCAAAATCCATACATGTAGCAATTTAACACTAACAATTCAATATACTCTCCTACCATTAACAAATTAACCTTTATAACTTGCAAAACACTAACAATTGTAGCAAGTGGGAACTTATTAAGACTTAAAACACTAATATTTAACACTAATTATTAACAACTAAGACTTAAAACAGTACTAACAACTATAAAAAGTAAGAAAAATGGAAGAACTAAGAAGAAAAACACCAATATCGGGAATATTGGTGATATATTAGTCAAATATCGATCAAATATCGGCCAATATCGCCGATAATATCGATACAAAATATCGGTACCAATATATCGGTTGATGACTGATAACCGAGATATCGGTGATATATCACCGATATATCGGCCGAGTTAACTACTTAGCTTATTAAGTTTATTATGTTATGCTAAGTATGTTTTATAAGTATTTTCTAACATATTTTGTTTCATATGTTTTGAATATATTATGTTAATGCAATTTACTAACAACTTTAGTAAAAGTTGTAATTTTCTTATATTATAAAGAAAATTTATAATGATAAAGATCTGTTAATTTAAGTTTGAATGATAAAACAAATGAGAAAATGAATGAGATATAAACGGGTTTAGGCAACAATTAGAAGTAAACGGGTGTATTTATAACTATATTTTGTTTCATATGTTTTGAATATATTATGTTAATGCAATTTACTAACAACTTTAGTAAAAGTTGTAATTTTCTTATATTATAAAGTTCATAACTATAATGAATAATTGTTGGTGATCTGTTTGTTTAGTTATTAGATTAGTATTTTGCATTGTTTTGATTTGAATTTTGATTAAGCTTGTTTTATACCTATATAGTGAATGTTTACATAATTTTTTATTAGAATGATAAAGATCTGTTAATTTAAGTTTGAATGATAAAACAAATGAGAAAATGAATGAGATATAAACGGGTTTAGGCAACAATTAGAAGTAAACGGGTGTATTTATACCCGGGTATTTGGATGCAAAATTTCGGAGCATGGATCGGATCTTTTAACTTGGGTTCAGGTAAAAAGATCCGATCCATGCTCCGAAATTTTGCATCCAAATACCCGGGTATAAATACACCCGTTTACTTCTAATTGTTGCCTAAACCCGTTTATATCTCATTCATTTTCTCATTTGTTTTATCATTCAAACTTTAATTAACAGATCTTTATCATTCTAATAAAAAATTATGTAAACATTCACTATATAGGTATAAAACAAGCTTAATCAAAATTCAAATCAAAATAATGCAAAATACTAATCTAATAACTAAACAAACAGATCACCAACAATTATTCATTATAGTTATGAACTTTATAATATAAGAAAATTACAACTTTTACTAAAGTTGTTAGTAAATTGCATTAACATAATATATTCAAAACATATGAAACAAAATATGTTAGAAAATACTTATAAAACATACTTAGCATAACATAATAAACTTAATAAGTTTCCTCATCCTCATCCATCTCAGAATCCGTTGACTCTTCCACTTCCACCGTTGCTGCCTCCTTCCTCAACTGCATAATTCTGAGACGGATCATTTGTTCCAAATTCAGCATCGTTGTGCTTCTCTTTTTCGTTGACCATTCTTATTTGATTGAGTTCCTCCAGTAACTGTATGTCATTGGAGTTCTCAATTTCATATCGTGTTAACAACCGATATGAACCGTCGTTAAACTGCACACTTGCAATATTCAACTTTTCAACAAAAATCCAACTATTCACATGAAACTCCTCCATTAGTTCATCAAACTCATATACTCCAAACTTTTTATCCAACTTTTTTATAAGTCTACTTTCTTCAAAGCATGGCAAACCGATTGTTCTTCCAAACTCATATATTTGTCTTTGGAAATCTTCACCCATTTGCATGATTGCGTTTCTTGAATCAAAAAATATACGTGTGTTGTCGCTCATGTTGACGAAATATCTTTGATTGAACCTGCAGAAATGCCAATACACAACCATTTTCATCTTTTATCTTTTTTTCCTTATAGAACTTGTGTGTGTTTGTTTTGGTGTTTATTTGATTTGTGATTTATTTTTTTGTGATTATGATTATATATATATATATATATATAATCAAACCGCGTATCTAGATCTGAATTGACAAAACCGTGTTTCAAGGCTAATAATCATTAATATTCTGTTTGAATATTAATTGCTTGATCAGATGAAAAGTCGTGTATTTTCATGCAGTTTACAAAGTGACGGTTATTGATATTTTTAATTATGAACTAACAATGTTAATTTTTAAAATTTTTACATAGAAGTGTGCTAGCCCTAGCCCTAGCCGAAGACCAAATAAGTTTTAGCAAGAGTTTTGGGTGTCCATGTTTTACAGCCCATAATGTGTATTTGGGTTGTAGTTGTATATGTATGTTTTATTGAAACAAACAAATAACTCATTTATACTTAAGTTAATTAAGTTTCATACATACATTATTGTGTTGATTTTATAAATCTTACGCTATATAGAAAAAATATTTAGCCAACACATCAAAAGACATAAACATGTGTATGTTTAATTTGATATAAAATTAAAATAAATTTCTCGCTTACCTAATGAATTGTAGTCTAATTGCGTAGTGAATTAGTGAATTTGAAACTTTGATGCATGATCAAAATTGTGTATCATTTTGTTTAGATGTATATTTCATTAAAATATTTGTTTGTAATTATATAATTTATGTTTTCTTTTAGTAACGTACATGTGAACAAATATATACATATAGATTGTGTGATGTGTATTTTTGTTTAAATGAATATGTATATGATTACATATATATATACATAAGGTTTTTCAAAATCTATTATCTTTATATCTATGAAAGTCGATGTGTTTTGCAATGACAATAAACAAGAGCCAAGGACAGTCTCTATCCAAAGTTGGTTTGTACTTGAAAGATCCCGTTTTTTCACATGAACAACTATATGTTGCACTGTCAAGGTTAACGAGTAGAGATGGTCTGAAGATACTAATACTTGATAAAGAAGGTAATGTTAAGAACGAAACTTCAAATGTTGTATACCAAGAAGTATTTGCAAATTTATGAATGAGTATATGTATTCAAGCAATACATTTTCTTTTTTAGTGTAATGTAGTTTGTGAAATATGTTTATGTTCTTTACAATTGTCATTTATCTTTTATTGGAGGTGAATACATATTCGTTAATTAAGTTTGTATAAAGTCATAAAATTTAATGATGTTATACGATTACTTAAATGTATAGTTGTATTTTAGTAAAATATATACTGTACAAATCAACTCCTATTATTAATCCTTTTTTAATCTCGGTAAAACGTTTACCAAATATATCAAAGTGCATAATGGAAATACCTTAGTTTACTTTATAATCCTTCAAATCATCAACATTAATCACAACATTCGGCTGATTCTCCTCCTTAATTTTCTCTACTATTTTACGATCAATGTATTTTCCATATTTTGTAAAATACATTAACTCAACAAATCCTTTCCATCTTTTTTAAATCTTTATCAAAGGTAGTTTTCAATCACCGTGTAATTTGATCTAAAATTAAAATAAATGTTTTGCTTACCTAATGAATTTTTCCATAATTGCATAGTGGATTAGTGAATGTTGAACTTTAATGCATGGTCTGTACAATTATTGAGTATATGCATATTTTAAACAGTTATAAGAAACGTTCATATGTGATTATATTATAATAATTTATAGTGTTTGCAAAACAATATATTAACAGATACTTTACACATTAAAGTTACTAAATCTTATATGTTTGTTTGTCATGTTAGAGATTTAAGTACTATTATACAACACATGCATGTATGTATTTTATAAATTCTCACTTAATATCATCTTATATTCATTTTCATTTTACTCGGGTATTTGCCGCGTGTTAACGCGGGGCTCTAACCTAGTACTTTATAATTCTGATTTAGTTCTACTATTCATCATCATCATCATCATCATCATCATCATCATTATCACGTCACCATCATCATCATCATCAAGATACTAGTAAATTCTATCAATAGCTAAGCTAAGCTAAGGTAGAACCCAAGGAGGGTAAGATGTAGACAATCTTACCTCTACACCGTAGGAATAAAGAGGCTACTTCGGACTTCCAGTGAGACCCCGACTTGATAGTAGTTTTGCATCAAAACTTGGACATAATGCACATGTACCCCCTGTCTTTCAGCTATTAACGCCACCAGATTATACATGATTAACCATCCGCCGCTTTTAACGTTATTTTAACGAAATTAGTAATTAAACATTGATATTAGTGGAATTTCACCTTTTCACCTCGAGGACCCACATATATATATATATATACATTAATTAGTTTATACCCTCGGAGCGTCACGGAGTTGAAAAATCTAATATGACTTAATAAAAAATGATAAATAAAGAAAATGTACCAATCGTAAACTCAATCATACGGATCATCATTCAATCATGCTTAAAAATGAAACCTTCTCTTCCAAGTGAACACCTAAATGCTCATACACTTTTTCAAAACACTTTCGACTAATATCATAGATCTATGCCCATGCCTTCCGATACTTCTCCTCCTCGCCCTATTTCATAAATTCATTAATTTACATATAAGAAGAAAGAAGAAATTACTTATACACTAAATTATCTGAAGATTGATGGTTATGTAGACCACAAAGTTGGTTGATTCACATGGAGACTGACTACTGCCTGTTGGGCTTTCTCTTTGAATGCAACATCACTATCAAACCGTTGTTTTGATGCCTTATAGAACACCTATGAAATTACCAACCGAGTCAGAATAACATCAATTGTTAAGCTTAAGCATTCAAATAATGTCTAATATATTGGATAATGGATATAAGTATATAATTAATTAGATAAAAAATAAATAACATCATATCAGCTTGTTGGGGAGCAGAAAGGTGTTCAAATTTCACTCCTGCTTCTCCAAGTTAGAGATATTTGACTCTCTAGGCTCATAAAGAATTACGGCAACACCAGATTTCCCTAGAGTATCCAAATAACAAATTAAAGTTACCATAGAGACTATGACATATTATTATGAAAGTATCAGAAATATGAAATTACTTGCTAGTCTTATAAGGAATCCCAATCCTACAAATAAAAATTTAATCATGATAGCATGTAAAAACAACTTCAAAAAAAAAAAAAAAACACTTGAATCTTTTATTATCAACCAGCTTACCAAGAATAAATGCATCACTAATTATGGAATTTTAATTTTGGATATTGATTAAGCACAACAAACCTTAAGATCCACTTATGAAGAACCCATTCCTCAATCCAGCAAGGAACACACACTATATGTGTGCATTCAATTCCACCAACTCTTAGTTTTTTTTTGAAAGGAAAACTTTATAAACACACAACAACCACCAGAGGATCTCCAAGACGGAGACCCCCAACAAGAAGTTACCTTACATCAAACGTAAAAGAAAGCCAATCCGCCCACCCGACCGTAACCTTATTACATCTATTCGAAAACCAAAGGAAACTCAATGCTTTAACATCCGCTACAATATCGGTCACGTTCCTTCTAACTTCTTTAAATATCCTCTCGTTTCTCGCCTTCCAAATCCGCCAACACGTTATAACTATGATCCCATGCAATGCTAGTCTCTTCACCGAAGGCAGTGTCTGATCACTGAGCGGAGTAAGAATGTCACTAACCGAGAAAAAATAGAATGGAGGAAATTTCAACCAAGTTGCTACACCATGCCAAACCCCATTAGCCACAACACAAGCCGTGAATAAATGATCCACACACTCCTCTTGGTCTGGACAAAAAATACACATACCGTCCTGAACTTGGATATTTCTCCTCATGAGCGCCTTCTTAGTCGGAATCTTATCCATTAGGAGCCTCCACATAAAAATGTTGCATTTGATAGGGACCCATTTGCACCATTGTACATACCTCCTGATTGATTGCTATCCTCATTATGTAATCATTTTTTTACTTCCGAAACAGAGAATTCCTCCTTCGAACCACCATCCCAATACCACCGGTCATCTGTTCCCCCAATTCTTGACCCGCCAGCACTTGCGCAAGGCCATACAACTGTTGTAGCTCCAGAATCAAAGCCAGAGCCCTCCTCCAACTCGACAAGAAACCACCAGTATCCGAAATCCTGTCACAAACCTTGCACCCTTTGTCAGATTCCAAACGAAATAACTCGGGAAACATATTTTTTTAGTGAGGTTGGAGCCACCTAGGGATCAAGCCAGAACTTAATCTTGCTGCCGCTGCCAAGCTTCCCACGAATCATACTAATGCTGTTTCTATCTCCCATTTTAAGATGAAACCCATTATTCACTATTTTGTACCACGAGCCCGCATAACTTTGGGAAGCTGGGAAAACATCCCACTTCCGAGTGGAACCGTGAACACTATCCACAACTCGTCTCCATAGAGCGTCGGGTTCATGACGATATCTCCAAAGCCACTTCGTCAAAAAAGCATTTTACAATCTACAAGTTTCCGAACCCCCAAACCTCCTTGGTTAATTGGTCTAGTAACCACATCCCATCCCACCCAATGCACCTTCTTGACCTCCTCGTTTCCACCCCATAAAAACTTCTTTAGCAAACCTTCCAATCTATTAACGATCCCAACCGGAGCTTTATATAATGAAAAATAATACGATGGAAGACTCACCATGACTGACTTAACAAGCGTAAGCCTACCCCCAATAGACAAAGTCTTCGATTTCCACTTAGAGAGTCTATCCTTAAAGACTTTAATGATAGGCTCCCAATTATTAACCCTCGACATATTGGCCCCAACCTGAATACCAAGATACTTAAAAGGAGTGATCCCCGAACAACACCCCACCCCCTCGCCATATTACCCACTTGGTCGTTATTAACACCGACGCCATACAAAATAGATTTATGTAGATTAATTCTAAGGCCCGAACACATGTGAAAAATCCGGAGCATACGTCTCAAACATATAAAGTTACCTTCGGACCACTCACCCATAACCATTGCATCGTCAGCGTATAAAAGATGAGAAATAACCGGGCCTTCCTTAGGAAGAGAAACACCCCGAAACGCCCCAACATTACACGCTTTATTAATAATACCGGAAAACGCTTCCATGACTATAATAAATAAAAATGGAGAGAGCGGATCACCTTGCCTTATACCCTTCCCACAATCAAACTCAAAAGTCGGCGAGCCATTCACCAGAACCGAAGAGCGAGCTGACTTAAGGATACCTTCAACCCACATACACCACATCTCCGGGAAGTTCATTTGCCTCATAACCGAGATAAAAAACGCCCAATTAACGTTATCATAGGCCTTTTCAAAGTCGATTTTAAACATAAATAACTCCTTATGGTTCTTCTTAGCCCATGATAAAATTTCATTAATCAACAGAGGGCTATCAAGAATGTATCTCCCTGCCACGAAAGCCGATTGGGTCTCATTTATAATACTATCCATCACCATCTTCAACCTGTTAGCCAGGACTTTGGAAATAACTTTACTCACCACACCTATAAGGTTAATCGGCCTGTACTCCCCTAATGTAACCGGATCTTTAATTTTAGGGACCAAGGTAATGAACGAAGATGCTACTCCACGATTAATACTACCAGAATCCGCAAATCTCCCCATGATATCAACAAAATCGCCGGAGAATAATTCCCAATACCTCTTAATGAAACGGAAATTAAAACCATCGGGGCCCGGAGCTTTATCACTGCCACATTGGAATACCGCCTCCTTGATCTCCTTTTCCACAAACGGCCCTGAAATCAAATTCACTTGTTCCACACTCAGCGTTTTCAACCCAAAACATTTTAACTATGGTCTAGACATATCATCTTCCACGAACTTCCTACTAAAGAACCGTAACACCTCTCTTTTGATTTCTTTCGGTCTGGTAACCCATTCGCCATCAACCGAGAGCCCCGTGATAGCATTCGAAACCCTTCTACTATTGATCGCACCATGAAAGAACCGAGTATTTTCGTCACCCTCCTTTGCCCACTTCATTCTAGATTTTTGCTTGAGATCTTTCAATTTGTACCACTCCAACTGTTTGATTCGTTTCTTGGCCTCTTCAAGCGACCATAATTCTTCTTCATTTAAATCCCTTTCCTCCAATATTAATTCCAACATATTAACTTCACCTTTGAGAATCTCCCATTCCTCTAACTCGGCTTTAACAGTAACTTCCTTCCACTCCTTGATTTTGGAACGCAACGTCTTGAACTTTTGTAACAACTTTAAATCTGGGTCCCCTTGATACTCGAAGTTAATCAGCGCTTGTTTTACTATCTCATCAAAACCTTCTCTACAAAGCCACGAATTATAAAACTTGAACGGCTTAGCACCAAAGTTCCGGGACACTATTTTTAACATAAGCGGAAAATGGTCCGAACCATTACGATTCAACACCCGATACTCCGCATTTGGCCATTCGTTCCAAAACGACCAATCCACGAAGATCCTGTCAATTCTACTCATTTTATTACCACCCATATACGTATACTTGCGGCCCTTCAAAGCAAACTCGAACAAACCCGAACCCTCCACAAAGTCATTAAACTCACTAGAATCCGTCGCATTAAAATGAGAATTACGTCTATCCTCCGGACCTCTGACACTATTGAAATCACCACCAACAATCCAAAACCCACCATCATCCGTAATAAGCGACTTTAACAAACCACATACAGCCCTTTTATCATTTAATCTTTGAGGACTATAAACATTAATACACGTGACCTTCCTACCATCATTCTTCAAGAAACCAGACACCATCAAGACATTCCTATCTTTGAATACCGAAGACTTTGTAAACACTTTAGGATTCCACAAAGAGATTAAGCCCCCAGATCGCCCCGTAGCATCTACATGCTCAAATTCGAACTCGTCCCTACCCCAGAATCTACTAACATTAACATTCTCCAAAGATTCGAACTGAGTTTCTTGCAACATAATAAAGCTTATTTCATTCGCCACCTTCAACTCCCTACACCAAGAGCTCTTACTATCCGATCCTAGACCACATACGTTCCAAGATATTACATTCATTGTTCCACACCTTGAAAACCTTCTTCCCTAATTACCTTCTCCAACGCCTCTCCATAACGTTCAAAGCTTTCCACCCCTAATTCATTACCAAGATTAACCGTTTGACTTACCTCCACCCTCATTTCATTATTACCCCTACATCTTGTTCCAACACTACGTCCCCACCCTCTACATTTAAATCAGGAACATTGGAAGAGACACCCACGTTACCCACCTGTTGGTTGTTATAAGTTGACCTTCCATCCCCATTGATCACATAAATGAATCTATCTAGATCAAATAAGTCTTCTCCTTCCCTTGCTCTTTTCTTCGGACGTTCTTGAGCCGTAGGCGATGGAGATTTCTGAGCTCTAGCTTTTTTCCGAAAACCCTTTAGCTTCTTAGACTTAATTGCTTCCTCCCCACCCTTATCAATCCCCGAATCCAGACTCACGTTGATTTCACCTTCCACTCTATCATGAGCGACCTCACTATCATGCCTGTTATCCAAACTCACATTGTCCATCTCATTTTCCGCCCTCTACAAACGACTCACCTCACTACTCTCCTCCAATATCATATTTGGGATCTCATCCATGCAAACATCCCTACCATTTTCATTACTACAGTCTTCAACCGAATCGTCCCCAAAGTCTTCCACACAATCTGGAACCCACTCCTCTAGCTCCTCTTCCACCAGAACATCATAGACTCTATCCTTCCATTTGACTGGAACCACTTCATTAATCCTAGTAAACTTCTCACATAAAATACCAACCATAACCCTAGCAAGATTTTTCTCAGTCTCATCCGGTTCAGTGGAATGAATGACTGATCCAAATCTACATCCGATCATGTCAACAATCTCTTTGTCAAGCAAGCTCAAAGGTAACCCCTGAATTCTTAACCATGCCACCCGTTCTCTCGTGATCTCTTGTCCTTCCCATTTATCCAGACTACCAAAACAATCCTTCCAAACTTCTTTGCTTTGAACGAACCTCTCCATACAAGCAACAGATTCAAATACCAAGATCGCCCACAAACCTCCCACGTACCGAATCCCCACACTAGCCTGGCCTACTGAATCCAACCAGACTCTCAGCTTGATCAACCTGTCAAAATCAATAACCCTACCCACAGCCCCACGACCGTTCCAAAATAATCTACCCTTAAACTCAGCATCCACCATCATCTCAGTATTTTTGATGATATTAGGCGGATCTATATTTAACAACATCTCCCTAAACGATCGCCCTTCAGTCCCCCCACCTCCACTCTTCTGAACTTCCACAACCGGTTCCATTACTACCTCATTGGTGCTATGATCATTATTAACGTTATTCTTCTTCACTGGAGTCCACCTCTTACCCTCTTTCCAATTCATTCTCTCCCCATCTACAAACCTTGCCAAAGCAATAAACAACTTGTACGACCCTATCCAAATATCTTTCAAATCGTTCTCCAAACCCACCGGATCCCTCACATTGCCGAAAGAAACAAAACCAAAACGCTTACCAAGTTTGTCGTATTTACGCGCAATGTACGTGTTCTGAATATTACCGAATCCTTTCAACACCGCTACCAAGTCGTTGGAAGAACAACCTTGAGGAAGGTTTGAAACAAAATACTTCGTTACATGCACGTTCGCCGTTTTCGATGACTCCCCTTTCTCCATATGTGTTCCTTTCCTAGCCGGAGCATCATACCAAGTGTCGATCTTCTACTTCTCCTTCCCTGCCATGCAGATTTTCGATTGGATAACCTGTTCGCCGTTTTTCTCCTCCTAAGTTATCGGAGGTTTTAGGGTTTTTCTCCAACTCTTAGTGACCTATTGTCAAGAAAGAACAGGAAAACACATTAATAATTTGCCTACTAAATCATTCAATGATACTCAATGTAGTAAAAGCTACTCACCAGATATTTGGGTCAATCTCAAGGGCTTTCTTAATATCAACCTCTGCAAGATCCCAATCTGAGACCTTTATGTATGCTTGAGCAACTGTAAAGGATTATAACCCAAAAGCAAAATAAACAATTAATTTACATAAAAGTACATTCATTTAGTGGAAATGAATGTAAATAAACACAAATAAAAGCTAGAACAACGAAATAGAAAGCAAAAGTGATACCTTCCAAGGCCGCCTACGCTTAGAAGAGATAGAATTTGTTAACCAATAGATTATCCTTCTGAATGTCCCCTTCTCTTAGCTGGATCCTCATGCCAACACTGTTCAATCAACATGTTAGATAAGTCAATTATATAGTTTAAAGACGACATAAAATAGTAACGTATAACTTGAAAAAAAAACACTTATTAAACAAAAGAAAAATAAACACAGTTACGAATCACACATTCTTTAAGCCCATGGGCATAACTCTTTGTTGGGGCATTAAACGTAGGGCGTTGTTTTACAACATAATGCTTTTGGAACATCATATTCATTCTTATTGTAAAATGGTTGGTAGCCTTTTAAGGAAGGAAACAAATTAAACTTAGGAGCATAGCGTACCAATGCATTCGATGACCTATAATAAGGAAAGTGATTTCCTATTGACGAACATATCATTTCTCACCCTCTAAATGCACCACATACATGATGAAATTCACATATATGATGGAATGAACAAATGATTAGCCTTTTTTTGTGTGTGTTTTTGTCTTCTCTTCGAGCCATTAACAAAGAGATGAAGGTCTTAACATATCTCTAAAAGAAAAAGCAAACATCGAAGTAGCAAACATCGGAAAGTACTATTTACTTCTTTTTTTTTTTGTTAATCAAGTGTAAAGAAATGAAGGTCTTACATACATTCATACACATACATACTTACAAACATACACATATACATATACATACATACACACACATATACATACATACATACATACATACATACATACATACATACATACATACATACATACATACATACATACATACTTACTTACTTACTTACTTACTTACATACATAGTTACTTACATATATACTTACATATATATTTTTTTTAAATATACATACTTACATATATTTTTGTAAAATATTACATTCATACAAACATACATATACATACATACTTACATACATACATTCACTCACACACACACACACAAACATACACACATGCATACATACATACATACACAAATATATATATATATATATATATACACACACATACATACTTACATACATTTTTTTTAAAAATATACATACTTACATATATTTTTTTAAAATATACTTATACTTACTTATATAACATACATATACATAATATATTCTTTAAAAATATACATAATATAATACATATTTTTTTAAATACAAATACACAGTTTAATAAAAAAACATACATACCTAAATATACACATAAATACCTAGATAATAACAATTAAAGCATAAAATATTGAAAAAAAACAATTAGCGGCGACTAACCAGTTTTTTTTACGAATCTTCGGGTGGTTTAGTATATCGGTGCTACCCTACAACTCATATCATCATAAAATTAAAAAAAAATTAAACATATTTAAGAATTTTTTAACAAAAACAGGAAAAAAAAAGCTTACTAGAGGAGAGGAGAGCGGGAGGTGGGGTGGGATGTGACAGAGAGGAGAGGAGAGGAGAGGGGGTGGTGGTGGAGGCTTACGGCAGCGGCGACGAGAGAGAAAAGGAACGAGAGAGAGAGGGGGTGGTGGCGGAGTGTTCCGGTGGTGGAGTGTTCTAGTGGTGGTGATGGAGGTAACCGGCGGGGAGAAGAATAAGAAGCTTTTGGCGCAGAGAGGGAGAGCAGGGAGGGAAAGGAGAGCTGTGAGAGAGATAGAGGGAAAGCAGGGAGGGAAAGAAGAAGTTTTTGGCGCTTAAGAGAAAACTTTTGGACCTTTAGCGGCGACACCTGTCGCCGCTATTGCTCAATTTCTACTTTAAATTGGTGGCCGTTGGATCTTTTTCTTGATCAAGGGTTGTGGTTCCTGTCAGATTTGGACCTTTAACGGCAACCAAAAGGCGGGTAGCCGCTAAAGGTGTCGACATTAATGATTAAATTTCTTGTAGTGATACTTGTATTTCATCTAATTTTCCAATCAACCTCTAAAAGTAACATACGTGTCCATGCGTGTATAGAAATATTAACTATTTTATGCTAGTTTTTAACACAATATCAAGCTTTAAATTTATAAGCATGATAAAATACAATCACTTCTACAACACATTAGGGCAAGTGCATCGACCGTTAGTGTAGTATAGCGAAGGTAAGATACCGAGTTCGTCCAATGACACAAGAGCTTTTAATACATAATGTTGTTAACGTGTAGTCGAACAAAAATGTGAATTTTGTTGAGAAAGGTTTTAAAACAAAGCAACATAAAATTAAACAGAAGCAATAACAAGAATAATCGCTTGGGTGCGACTTCCCAATAATGTCTAAAATGACTTCTTTGGTGTGTTCTTCCGAGTATGCTACCAAATAACCCACCTAAAGTCGTTCTAGGAAGAAAATGATTTTGTATGTTATTAATGACAAAAAGTGATAGATCTCCTGCGTTAAGCAGATACTACTCTTGGCTATATTGATTTGAAGTAGCAGGGCAACTAACCCGCAAATCCCACAATATTGGAAAAAGTATTAAATACGTTTTGATTATAAGTGATTGGGCAGATTTGTTTGTTACATTAAAATTTTTTTCTCAATTGGAAACTTCATGCGCCCGACTAACAAAAAAATTTAAATAAAAAAATTGTCATTTCTTTTCATGCAAAACTCCTTTGTTTTCATCTTCATATGGCTGACAAGATTTGAGTTTATGTTTTTTAAGGTATACTTCATTAAAACGGTCAAACCAAGCTACAAATTTACTAGGGTGGGCCACCAAACGACCAACTTACATGATTACAAATTTACACCAATTTAACCAAGATAACGAATCTAGTCTAGCTCTACTCTTAGCTCAAAGATAACCGACCGACTTTACATCCCTTATAATATCTTCCATCCGCGTCGTCTTGTTATCAAACTTAAGCCTATTTCTAGCTCTCTAGATTCTCCAACATCTAATGATAACTAAGTCGTGCAAAATCCTTCTTTTCCTTACCCTTCAAGCCTGAGTGATTATGTAGCTCCAACAGGTCCCTAACAGAGAAAGCAAAGATATTTTGAACCCGACGCCACACGCTAATATGATGCCACAGAACCGTCGCAAACATACAAGACGTAATGAGATGATCCGCGGATTCGTCTGCCGAGTTAGAGAGCGGACAAACCACAAGATGTAAAGAGTCTATGTTAGGTCTGATCTATCAACACCTAAACACAACTCCTTTTGTTTAACACTAATATTTAGTTACACCGGAGAAATTGAAAAGCTTTTGGAGATATTAGCGGAGGATGAAGTAATTTTTTTTTTGAACGGCAAGTGGTGTAACCGATGGAGCTCCGGCTAATACCCTGAGCCAGCCTGTACTTATAACCCATTCCACCTGGATTGGGGATCTCCCCAGGTGAAACCCTCACATGTGGTAAATATGGCTCCAACAAGAATTGAACCCTTAACCCCCACATGACCTCCACTCTAGCTCCCCCAATTTTCACCAATTGAGCTAGGTTTCATCGGCCGGAGGATGAAGTAATCAACACCATACGAGATTTCATATCTAGTTGAATAAGACCCATGCGCAATGATACTAAAGTTTAAATTTATTATTCATCAACACCATACGAGATTTAATATTTCTTGTAATCTTATGACAACTAGAACACTCTTTCCCATGTGTTATAGTATTTAATAACCATACTCTCACATGGTTTATTATGTATGACTTATATTATTATTTGTAATAATTCTACTGAAGTTTAATGTGTCATGAATCAAAAGTTGCCAAAAAAAAGGAACATATTAACAATAAAATAGTTTTTCTTTATCTATTTACCTGTTTCTTACTTTTGACACATTATGATAATATATTTATATTTTATTTGTTTTTGAAGATGGCATGCTTGATGTGTACGGTCTTTCTTCCTAGAGTTTCCTATTTTTTTAAGGGGAATATTTTGAAGCTAAAGATTTAGGCCCTAATTCAAACACAAGCGAACAGTGGTATGGGGACTAGGGCGCAAACGCACACTCTCTCAAACACACACATTTAAAAAGAGTACATGAAAGTGAATGTTGAACCGTAGAGGAAATGAAATGAGCGTGTTTGAAATGTTAACTGAAAATCAGACGTGACAGCTAACGTGCCATATATGCGTTTGAAAGTGAATATGCTTTTACATCCTCGGCTTAGGGTTTAAATAAACCTTCTTTCTACATGAAGTTGGCAAATTTAATATTTTACCACGAAGGGTGCACGGTATCTTGCGGTGAGTTGTGGGATCGGTGTGTTCGGCATGGGAGGTGTATCGGCAAACCGGCTTCGTGTATTTGCCGAGTTCCATTCGGTGGGTTTAATTTGGTGAGGGTCTCTACCCACCGTTTGGTTTGTAGCCGTTGGGTGGGCCGCTCTCCAAAAGTAACCAATCACATTATTTTTTAATTTAATTTGTAATTTGGTTATGACATGTAAAATGTACGAAGCGTAAAGGATTTCCACTGATTTCATAAGCGTGGCAAGTAAATAATAAGTTGTGGAAAAGGCTTAAGCGCATTGATATGGATGAGAGAGGAGTTATAATGTGTTTGATAAGTTTGGCAAGACTCCTTGCAGTCTTGCACCATAAAAGAGTAAAAGCCCATTAAAAAACTATTAATGCAGCCATGAGGTTTAAATGATTAAATCATGTTAAGTATTTAATCATATCTCAAACTTTACCATTAGATTGTGTTTTCACATAGTAACTCTAGCTCCACTTACTTTGTCACATCTCAAAGTAAACCCTTCTTTTGATCTTATTCCTTCCTCTCTCTACCATTCTATCTTTACAAAACACAACAACAAAAATGGGACTACAACATACTAACAAAAGACCAAAACCTTCACCGGTGGAGTGGAGGCGGTACCGAGGGGTGAGGCGGCGGCCTTGGGGCCGGTTCGCGGCAGAGGTAACTGACCCAGAGAAGAAACGAAAGAGAATATGGCTAGGAACATATGATACACCAGAGGAAGCAGCATTGGCTTATGATAAAGCAGCTTTCAAACTACTAGGTTCACGAGCCAAGGTTAACTTCCCTCTCTTATTAGGCATAGATGATTCACAGGCAGTTGTGACCGTTAGACAGTTAGCTCTATCTTCCAACAAGACAAGGAGGAATAATAATAATAATAAGGTGGTGGAACCACCAACAACCACCACCACAAGGAAGGAGGAAGAGTTAGAAACACCAAGTTACACCACCACCTTCAATACACATGATGGTGGCATGGTAGAAGAGGGTAGTAGTGATCAATACTCACAACTTTTAAGAACACATAAATGGTTCATACCACCATCATCACTACCATCACTAGAATCACCAAAAGTTGATCATGACTTGAATATGGAGTTCCAAATGGGTACCGATCTTGACGTGTTGTGGAACTTGGATGCAACGACAGCTGATGATTTTCTAATTCCATAGATGGTTTAGAAAATAATAAAACAAATCAACTATCGATGTACATTGGCATTTCATATATGGTTTATTTATGTATTGTTTGAACTTTTAAGGCCTCACAATCATATCTTTTGTTATCCTTTTATAACGATCTCTCGTACCTTATTCTTAAATGATCGATCGATGATGCATGTAAAAAAGTTATTTATATATTGGATCAACTTTTGGTTTGTATTTAAAGTTTTACTTAACATACAATTTTAATAATATAATTAAAATCGTTTTGAAATAAAGTATCGACATGAAATGAATTATTTTCTTTCATATAATTAAGACTGTGTGAAGTGGGCTAACACTCGCCATGTCATGAGATGGTGGCGCTAAATAGTGCTCCGGGATGGTGTTATTGAGGGGCCATGACCCATGAGGCTTGAGTGTGATAACGAGCGTTAAGTATATGTGTGTAAATAATTTCTAAGCCAACCATAACCCCATTTGGCAAGGGGCGTTATCCCACTACGAACAATCCAACCATCATCGAAATCAATATTGTTTAAGTTGGCTTTGGTTTGGAAAGAATATAGAACAAAATATCCAATGTTTCAAAAGATCAAATTGAAAAAATAATCATTTTAGTCCAAAAGTTTCAAAAGATCAATTTCATTCCAAAAGTTTCATCCATTTGGACTAAAATTGAAAAAATGATAAAATTGTTGGATTGAAATTGATGATTTTAATTTTTTTTGGATTAAAATGAACATTTTGATCAAACCTCAATGACTAAAATCAAATCTAACTCTTTTGGAAATATCAACATACGATAGAGATATGATTTCTAATAACAATTGATTAAGAGTCGTGTGCTCTGATAGTTTTTACTGTCAATTATCATGTGGTGTATTGGCAGCCCTATAATTTTTCAATGTGAAAGATCATAGGTTGTAGTCTTGTCTGGAGAAAAAAAAAAGTTGAGCTAGAGGTTTTGTCACGGTGGACCTTTGAGTAGTGAGTTTTCTCTGAAGTGGTGGCAGGCACAGGTGGCCTTTTACTACTGGGATTATCTGGGTGATTTGGCTTTCGTTGTTCATTAAAAAAATATACTTTTTACTAAATGAATTAGCGGCTATTATTTAAATAACCATCAATAAATAAAATCAAATATTTTGTTAGTATTAATCTTGTAATCTTATGTTACGTAAAACACTCCTCATAAATAAAAGTAATAACCATATTTTCACATGGTTTGTTATGTATGAATTATACTAGCTGATTACCCCGGGAAGGTCCCGGGGTTAAAAAATTTAATATGATTTAATAAAAAATGATAAAAGAAGAAAACTCAAATCACGAAAAGCGTAAATAATTTAAACATAATCAATCTTAGTTAAAAAAAACACTTATTTAAAAAGTTAAAAAAATAAAAAGCATAAACCATATTAAACATAATACAGTATTAAAAAGATAACCTTCAACATATAATCATCTTTACGTAATTTAAAATATGTTACAATTTGACTTTGACTTATATAGATGTAGAATTCATGATGGGGGTTGAAAAATATAACAATTCTAATAATATTAATACTAATAGTAATAATTATTACTCTTGTAATTAAATAAATAAATAAATAATCTTGTTATAAGGTGACACCATGTGTTGCAGTGTTGCGTGATTCGTTCTCCTAACTTCTCTTGATGAAGTATACCTATCCATCTTTAGAAGAATAAAATTCCAATGATAGCATGGCGATTGGGCTGAATTTCAACATCGTAGATAAGAACCTGGTTTAAAAGAAAAAACATGATTAATGAATAACCTGAACACTTTCTGTGTGTTTTTTTTTCTGTATGAACATAACCCCACAAAAAATAGTCGTTTTTTCTCCGTTTTTTATATAGCACTATGGTACTCGTTGGAAAGATAATAAAACGCTCGTTAATTTGGTGTAATTTTTTTATTTAAAAAATCTCGAATATAAAAGATATTAACGTTTAAAAATTATGGGAGGAACATAAGAGAGAAAAATTTAAATTTGTTTTTAATTTTTTTTTTCTTAAAATAACTCAATTTAATTTTAGTAATTGAGAATTGAGAGATAGAGAGATAAATTTAGGGTTTTATGTTTATCTTTTTTTTTAATTAAAAAAGAAAATAATTCAAAAAACATTAAAATCTTTCAATTATAATGCCACGTGGCAGTTTCATGGAAAGGATGAAGGCACCATTACACGCCACGTCACTAATGTTCAATTCTTTTATATATATTAATAGATTAGTATTTGAATCAATTCCGTAAAAATATAAATGATAGGAACCAAAAGTAGCAAAGAAACACACCAGTTAACAATAAAATATTCATATTTTGTTGCTTTCTTTTGACATTTATAGAAAAACTAGTGGGTTACACCCGCGCTTCGTGGCGGGGCAACCCAACACTAACCAATTTTAAATGTAAAACGTGGATGATAGGAATTATGTTTGTATCGGTCGGGTACTTTACGGTACTAACAATCACTATACCAAAAATAGAGAAAACAAAATTAAAGTCGTAATATGACCAGGGAGATCAAAACGTGTTTTACATCAATCGAAAACCATAAAAAGGAATACCGATATGATTCCAAGGTCGTGTTACGACCAAATGGATATCGACACGTTTTTTACAATTATTATTGTCACACCACGCCTATAGCGGAAACACGTGATGCGACGGTTCAAGAGGATTAAGCCAAGATTAATGCAAACCACAAGTAATTAAAGACACGGGTCAATTATTCAAGCGTCGAAAATCATGTTGATTATTCATACATAATTGAAAATTGTTTTTTTAAGACAAATAAGGAGGCTCCTCAACTATATCCCGGTTTCCTTGGGATAGAGTGACGAGACCTCTTCAAAACATCCAACGCCCAGTTTAGAGATTCCCCCGACCCTGCTTGCCATGTCGTCCTTCATCTATCAATTACCTGAAAGATATGTTTAAAAATTCGTCAATATATAAATATTGGTGAGTTCACAGGTTTTAGTTTAAATAAACTTTATCTCATGGGAATTTCCTTGTTATGACAATTTATAGAAGTTGCAAGTTCCTACAATTCTACTTGAGCCTATAACCAAACCAAGACAAATAATAATGCCCCGCCCGAAGTCGTTACTCGGTATTCCTACGACTTGATTTCAGAATACGTGCACCCCAAGCATACGCCGATGCATAATCGACGCTATCGATTAGGGGTGGGCCTTGTCAGGCACCAATAGTACTATCCAAATATTCCTTCGGTTTCACTTTCCTGAATTATTGATTATAGTAGAGAGGTCTCAACCCCGAGTGGCGATCACAACTCAAGTATCCAACCCGTCAAACAATTCCCAACATATCTTTCCCCCGTAAAAACGTTAAATAGTTTAGAAATGGGGCCGTGAGACTCACCTGAAACTGTGCTCGGCTCAAAGAAGAAAATAGCAAATTTTGCGGTCTCGCACCTACAAACGTCCTAGACGTATAAGCCACTACACCTATAGTGTATGTGCCTTGGCAAGTTGTACACCCAACTCCCCGACCACGTATTATCCAAATTCCCGTTTAATTAGTCTCGTATCCTAGGTTCATTGGCGATGGATTACCCTTTTCTTACAAGTCATATATTATTCTTGTCAATACTCTTTGTAACTTGTATACTATTATTCTCGACGCGACTCTACCCAACGTATAATTATTTTCCCATTTAAATAATTATACTTAGGATCGTTTCGATCGATATAATATGGTTTCTTATTACTCGATCCGACTTACTTTGCCACATATTTATTTTTCCCATTTAAATAAATATGCTAAGTTCTTGTCGTTTAGTAATATATTCTTAACGCCCGACTCGACTCACCATGCCGTACATTTATTTTCCCATTTAAATAAATATACTAGGATCTTGTCGGTATTCACACGTTCGTAGACATATTTCACCTACTCGTCTCGGTTTTCCTTCTCGCATATCTACTTTCCCATTCAAATAGATATACTAGAATTTCGCCGAAACGAACATGTGTACATATATCAATGCGTGAATTTTAGCGTTTTTAATTCATTACGTTATGTTTTCTCCCACGAATATTCTTTCTACACCTAGGAAAGTGTTACACAAGTTTCATCCTTGTTATATATATTTTATTTCTTAAAATATATATATATATATATTTTCATCTTGCCGCAATGGCATTCCTTTCTCATTCGTCCGCTTAGTCGTTATTGTTAGTTCATGTGACTAAGTCCGTTAGTTAGCTTTTTCCACATTTTCTTCCCATATGCGCTCTATGGAAATATTTTTCGTACTTCCAATTCCGAACACATATTACTTGGAAAAATATTCTTTTGTATTTTTAGCTCAACTTGTTAACTTGTAACCCAAAAATGTTTCCGATACTTTTATATTCCCATTTATATAAAAGTATCCATTTTTGTACATGTCTTCCCAAGTCTTTACTAATATTTTATAAAACCTTTATTTTTATAAAATCCTTATGTTAACTTAGCCTCCGATTTTTATAAAACTTCCATTTTTATAAAAATACCTCTTTAAATATATACATAAGTAGGTTTCTCATGTTTATCAAAATTATACTTAGAAAAACTATTATTTACGTTTTTTACACCGAACTTTCCGCGAACACATTTTTGGACCAAAGTTTCTAAAATACATATTTTAGTCCCTCAACTTTCTAAGTTACAATATTAGTCCCTTAACTTATACTTGTTGCATTTTTCATCTCATCTTTCAAGGTTAGCATTTTTCCTTCCAATTTAGTGGACTTTGAAGAATCATATTTTTCATGTTTGGTTATCTTTACACCATTTCATTTTTAATAGTCTTGTATTCCATTATTAATGCTATTAACATGTGGGTTCCATGTTTTTATCCAATCTATCAAATTTTCACTCATCCAAGTGAGTAGACTTTGAACATGCAACTTTTTCATTCATGATCATCTAACACATTTTAATATATTTTTGACATTAACTAGTCATCTTATGATGATTAAAATCATCTTTTATCATATTCAAGTCCTTTTCACAAATCATGTTCCAATCATTATCCAACTCAAGTGTATGTTCATATTTTTACATTTTCTTAAAATATCATATTATTAATATCAAATCCATGTTTTATCCATATTATTATTATTTCATTTTCATCTTGTGAGATACATTAACTTTTATATTTCAAAACTACCTTCTACCCATCAATGTACAACTTGCTCATAGAAGCACATAATATGAACATTAACAAACAAAACAAGGTTAAAACTTACTACTAGCTCAAGGCTAGGGAAGACAAGAACCTTGGATTGGATGGGGTTTAGTGTGTTCTTCCAAAGGGTTAAGCTCCAAGCTCTTGAAACACACAATGGGGTTTTGAAGGTTAATGATCTAGAGGTGATTTGGTAGTGTAAAAATTGTAAGAAGAATGTATGTAGAGGGGTGTAAGGCTACGGCCACAAGAGGAGAAGAAGAAGTTTTTGGATTTTGATTCAAGTATTCTCTCAAGTTGCTTATAACACTCTCTTTCAAATCTTCCCAAGATCACCCAATATCTTGCCTTGGATTATGGAAGATTTAAGAGATTATGCAAGATCACAAAAAAAATCTATGGAGATTATAAGAGGGTGTTTTGGCCGTGAGTTTTGAGAGAGAGAGTGGAGAGGATTTGGTGAATTCTAATGCCCAATACCATTCCATGCAAGCTTATGATTAATATCATTTCTAATGATTTATTTAGATAACACAAGTAATCTCCCACTTGAGTGGGCCATAGGCCGGCCCCAAGGGGTGTTTTGGTGGGGTCCACTTTGCTAAATAATCCCCATTATTAGTTATGTTTAATCCCCTTTCGTTCAGGTACCGTTCGGGTATTTTTCGAGTTTTTATCGCGCGTCCTCCGGATATTAAAAATACCTTAATATTTCTTAAACAAAGTCCAGTTTAATCACTGATAAATTATTTTGGCTCTTGCCGGGTGAAATTATGAGTTATGCGCGTATCGGGTGCGATACGCGCACTTTATTCGTTACCGGGAGATTTGTATGACAAGTTTTTACGTACGGCTTTGGGGTTCCAAAACTCATTATATTTTGTGAAATTATCTTTTATTTTATATTCCGGGTGTCCGGGGTTCGTTTCGCTTATTTAATTTTTACCGGGTAATCGCCAGTGTCCATACCGGATAGATTTGCTTGCACATGATCCTATCATGTTTTGTTATTAAACTTATGCATTCCTATGCATTATTTGGGAATTGCTATCTTTCTAAGGCCTCAGTTAAATAATCAACACATAATTACGTTTAATTACGTTAATCGCGTATAGTTAATTTGTACGGAATTACCTTAATTTTGCCGGTTGTTACAATTATAAACAATAAACACATACCAATACCAGTACCAACGTAGGCTCACAAAATTCCATGTGGTGCAACCAAGTGTGATCAATGCTTTTATTGATTGATGTCAAAACATGAAGATTATGGGAGACAGGAGTTCAAAATAAAAATTATACAACTTTGGTGTTCAAAAGGGTGATACTATCTAGACATCCCCCAAAAAAACCCTAGACACCCCTAGGATGGGTCATTGAGGCCTCAATGGGCTATTGAGGCCAAATCTGGAAAAAACGATGGGTCATTGAGGCCTCAACGGGCCATTGAGGCCAAATCTGGAAAAAAACGATGTCCCATTGAGGCCTCAACGATCCATCCTAGTACGAGGTACGATGTGTCAGTCTGAACTCCCTGTTTTTGCAGGGAGTTCAGACTGAAATGGTCTGAAAAAGTGATTCCCCACGTCCCATTGAGGCCTCAATGGCCCTCTATAATGTGTTAGGTTTGGGCATTTAAACTCCCCACGACCCATTAAGACCTCAATGGCCCGTGAAAATGTGTTAGGTTTGGGCATTTAATCCCTCAACGACCCATTGAGGCCTCAATGGCCCGTTGTTTTTTAGCATTTAACCAATACGTGAGCAGCTTCTTCCTCATTTCACCAAAAAATTCAAACATCACCACCACTATTCTCTCGACCCATCTCGACTTCCCGGTCTCACGATGTCATATTTACATAGTTTTTCAACCGATGACCTGTCTCTTAACGAGTCCTACATCTCTGAAAGTGTTTTCAGACCCGGGGTTCAAGTTGGTGACGGGAGGTTAAATCCGGGGTTCGTGGTAATGACGGGAATATGCTGCCCGATCTGAACCAGGAATATGTAGAGGAAGAGGAGTCATTTTTCGTGCCACCAAGCTACCCGCAGTACACATACGGGACTTACCATTCGAGTGGGAATGGTGCTAAGGACTTCGAGGAAGGTGATAACAATGAGAAATGTGCTTCTGAAGGTGTTGACATAAAAGTGGAACCTAACCCGGATGTTTCATATGAAGGCTGGTTTGGCGCCGCGTGCCCTTCGGGGTGGGGCGTCCAGCCCTCAGCAGGGTAAGGCGTCCGCCAGTCAACAGTTCGATCCGTCCGGTGTATATCAGGGGTCGGATCATTAGTTGGTTGTTTGTTTGGATTTTATTATTGTATGAACAGTATGCTTTATTATGTTTAGTTGTATGTAAATGGTTGAATATTATGCTTTATTTTGTTTTATTGTTCGTATCTTGTGTTTTGTTTAGTTCTGCAACATAAACGTTAATGTTTAAGCAATGTCTATTATATCATTTTATTATAATAATAATTCTATTTGTTTAAAAATAACATCCATATAAAAAACATTTATAAAAAACCAAACATTGATATTTACATCTTTATCCTATCTTAAACACTCACACTACACTTCTTTTTTACCATTACCAAACATTGCCAATGATTGGTTAATGATTACCAGTAATTGGCAAACCTCAATAGGTCATTGAGGCCTCAATAGACCATCTTTTTTCAGTTTTTGGTTCTCAATGGGTCGTTGAGGCCTCAATGTCCCATTGAGGTTCTCTGTTTGACCCTCAATGGGTAATTGAGGCCCCAATGAAAGCTTTCTGGCGCAAACCCCTTTTATCTTATGATATGATATATAAATCGGGAAAAACTTAATTTCCTTGTGACAAAAAAACTAATAATTTTGTTTTATTCTTATGAAAAAAAAAACAAAACAAAACGAAATTTAGTAATGGGCATGAGATAGCTAGACAAAAGAAACAATTTCCAATTTACCACCCTACCTATCTTTTTTTAACGGCCAACGAATCAATTTTCGAGCACTCTCGGGCATCCTTTTGGCGAATCAGGTACTCGAGAGTACCCGGGCCACCAATTGCCACCAATTCCCGGGAAAACCCGACCACTCACCCGCCCGAAGGCACGACAGTGAAATAATCGGGAAAACCTATCTGTATGTACGACAGTGAAATAATCGGTACCACCCCACCTATCTGTATGCAGACTTTTTTTTACCTTCAATGGCATTTTCATAATTAAACGGAGGGCTCTTAAAAATACGCACATAGTAAGATTCAGGTAAAGAAAAAAACAAAGGACGTGGACCAATAGATTTACTTCTCTGAGTTAGGGGTGTTCAGAATTCGATTCGGATTCGAAAAATTCGAAATTCGACTTAGTTCGATTCGATTACCAAGATTTTGATTCGATTATTAAGAATTCGAATTCAATTCAATTCGAATCGAGTCCAGTAAATCGAATACGAATTTATGATTTTAAATTCGATTCAAAATTCGAATAAAAGCTATACATGTATATTTTTTTTAAATATATACACACATACACATTATTATATTCACAAATATACACATTGAAAAAATGAACCTTTAAATTTTGATCAAACTCTAAGAACACATGGTTGCTGTTTATTTTTTCTGCCCGAAAAGGTCTGCAGTCTGCGGACCACATCTACAGACATCTGTAGGGAAGAGGTGGACCAAAGGTCTGCAGTCTGCAAGAAGAAGACTGTTTGGTTGTTAACGTCTGCAGGCTGCTGAAATAAACTAAAATTTAAATAAATTAATTTTTACAGCAGTCTAGTGGTGGATCGTGGTGGTGGTGGTAGACGGTAGTGGTGGTGGACGGTGGTGGTGGTGGTGGTGGTGGACGGTGGTGGTGAAAGGTCTGCAGCAAGAAGAGGTTAGGAAGACATTTTTAAGTTAAAGGTCTTCCAAAAAAACAAACAATCTGCAGATCCAAACGTCTACGCGTATCTGCGTGGCGCAAACAAAAGAGGTCAGAAGTTCTTCTGAGCAAAAAACAAACAGCCCCATACTCTCTATAAGTTTTACCATAATCACATTTTACATATTTACCGTATACATCACAAAACACTAAAAACTTAATCCCTAATATTTTTACTTTTCCCGTATTAGAGATATTGCCGTTTATCAATTTTGTAGATTTGTAATTTATATGTTAAAAATAATGAGTTTGTATTAGTTTTAAAACTAAAAGTAAAAAAATTTATTATTTATGGTGAATTTGAGCTAAATCGAATTTATTCGAATTCGATTCGAATTTGAGTTTCTTATTCGAATCGAATAAATTGAATTTTAAGCGAATACGAATCGAATACGAATTCGGGTATAAATAATAAAAAATTCGAGAAAATTGATTCAAATAATTCAAAAATTCGTTATTCGATACGTTGAACAACCCTACTCTGAGTCACCTACAAGTCAAGATAGCTTACTACTGTAGCTAAGAAGCTATTGTAAATATAAGATAGAGTAATAGTACTTGTATATAGATTTTTTTTAAAGATGATGGGCTTAATGTGTGTACTTATATGTCATTCGGGAATCTTTTGCAATAATAGGTGATTTTGAAAATGGAAGAGTGTTTATAGGGGTTTAATGAAAAAAAATGTGAAAATAGGTAGGTCTTTTATTCGTTTGGCGACCTTCAATTTTTTTTTTCAAGATCTTTCAATCGTTCAACGACCTTCAATTTTTTATTTCAAGGTCTTGCATTGGTTTAGAGACCTTCAATGATTGATTATTTAATTCTTGCATGTGGTCTGAATGTATATATAGCAATGCACCTCACACATAGATATGTATTGTTTGTTATTTTTATTTGTTCTTTTCTCAGTTTTGTTGGGGATCGAATGATGTGATTTGGATATTTTTAGGGCATATTTTGCGTGGGCGCCGATATATCTCCTGAGGATAACGCGTTGACCGTCCCGGCGACCGTGCCGACCGGCTGAGTGCGTTGACAGCAGCAGTAGCTGCAACCTCTATAGCATCTTGTATTTTTTATAGTTACGCAGATCATTGTCACACACGTATTTGTTACACATACAATGCAAAATTGTATTGTTTTTCTTGAAAATTTTCTATAGCCTTTTAACTTGAATCGATTATACATTTATACCTACAATAAAAACATAAACACAAAATTAGTATACTAGTTAATGTGTGATAACAATATTACATACGAAAAAAATGTAAGAGATATGGAATAGTTATAAGATCACTACTACATATATATGCAATAATTACACAACTTAATATGCTTAGTATAACAGTTTACCTATGATAACAATATTACATATTTATGTTCTTTCATCCACATAACTTCCATGCAAAACGTTTTCGTTTTTTTCATGTCAGTATTTGCAAGTTCTTCATTACCTACTTGCAAAAATAAATGTTAGAACTAAATTTTAATTAATAATATACATTATTATTATTTAATATATGCACACACTATTAGTTCACGTAAATAACAATGTGAAAATATAATATTCAATAGCCCAAACAATGATGCACATGCGCAATACAACTTATTTGAATAACACATATGCAAAACAAAACACAAACACCTATTCACACATAACAATAGATAACACAATCATAATGGAAATGTGTAATACAACTTCATGTGTCACATATACGCAATACAAAATAGAAACATCCAGTTGCATCTAATATTAAATAGTCCACGCCTGATGCACACATGTGATACAACTTACTTGAATAACACATATGCCACTACTAGAAAAAAGACCTTTCTTGACGCGCATTGCGTGTCATGAAAGGGTGTTTATGACACACAAAAGAAAGTCATTATAGGCATAGTCATAAAATTAATATGACATGCAGGCGCGTGTCATCTTTTAATGACACGCATTAATGACATACATTTATGACACTCGTTTTTGACACGCATTTGTGACGCGAGCTTATGACAATCATTTTGCGTGTCATGCTTTTTTTTACCTAAAAAAATTATGCAAAATTACTAATTACCCTGGATATATATTTATATTTATAATAACAAAAATCAATAAAATGCATATATATAACAAATACCCATTGAAATATAATCATTTGTCAAATTCTACCACAAATATTTAACGGTTAAAAAATGTCATGTCAATACATTGGTCGAGACCTAAAAATACGATTCACTTGAAAATGATGGTTGCGGCATAACTTCACTGAACTTCACCGAATGATCGGTTGCTTCACCAATGAACTTCATCTAAAGAGCCTTTACAAGTTACAACTTGTCCTCCATCAGTTCCAAATTAAGTATACCTAAAAAGATGAAATCATTCCAATATCAACTAAATTGCATAGATGATGCAATAAGTAATTGTGTATAACTAGTATTTTACCCAGCGCTATGCGCGGGGACTTCGATTTTTTTAGGTAATTAGTTCGGACAGCAGAAGTGACACTTAGGCGCATAAGTTCAGAAGGCAAGTTGTGTCTGCAGATTAGTACAAAGCTAGTGTGAAACTGCGTGATACAATTTACCTCACCTTTTATCTTTTTTAAGCAATACCAAGATATATAAATTTTATATATATACATATATAAACATACAAAATCCCTTTTCCATGTATACAGAAAGCCATTTGTTCTTTGGGACATGATAACAAATCAAAGCAATTGTTGACCACATTGTCGACCAAAAGGGTATGGTCATTTGCTGCTTGAATAGTACAAATAAAGCTATTTTCAGTTCTGGCTGTGCTAGTTTTGCTTTGGCCATCAATTAAGATTCCTTTTTTTTTTTTTGCATGTAAGCAAAGAAAGAAAATTTTATGAAAATTAATCTATTGAAATTTCATACTTCTAAAACGTTCTTTGCTTTTCTAGTTAAACCAAATAGTAACTTGCACTTTGTAGAGTTTCAGGTAGCAGAACAAGACCAATATTAAAAGCTATAAAATGATTTGGAACTTAAAGATACCTCAATAGCCGATAGAGACGGGTCGGAATCAATGATTTGGAGCTTCCAGATGATCAAACAGAAACAAATCAAAATGATCAGCAGTAGCATTTCACGATTTTGTACGCTGGTTGCCTGGATAGAGAATCGGAGCCTGGTCGAAAACATCTACTATGTCACCGATCCCCAGCATAAAAAACTCTCTTTCGAGGAGCACCACCAACATATCCATAATCTGATCAGCCATCTCTCCTAGTCCATTTACAATGCAACCCATAACTGCAATATGTTATAACAAAACAAAAATAAGTGAAATTTATTTATCAAATCAGTGTATCAGAGAGGATTTAGTGATTACCTAAGAACTAGGTAAATGTGATGTTTTTTCTCTATTTACGCACATATCACTTGAAGATTAAATAGAGTTATGTTGCCATAATGGCACCTGACATCTAAAAAGAAAATTTATATAAGCACTTGAGGGTCAAATGGGTTGAAAGAAACCAAAGTATATGTTTAATGCAACCCTTTTAAAAGAGTGTTTAGGTCAACCAAACCTTGGAGAACATCTTCCTGTTTTGACCCATTGTCCATTACCAACCTACTCATTTTGTCATAGTTATGAGAAATTAAGCAAGAAACCAGAAACTCACATATTTCAGCACTTGAAAATAGTAAAGGGAGCTAGTTTGATGCACATCGACCCCATCTTCACCACAATAAAAGTGGACAATGGAAACATTAGCGTTTGTGTGATCATAGTCAAATAACAAACAATCCCAAGTGAACTAGAATCATCACTATTTAATATACGAAAGAATCTTCATCCTTATTCTACATTCATATGACCAGCAATTATTTGAACCAACATTTAGAAACCGAATAGTTACAGACTTACAGTGTCATCGTCTCCTTTCCGAGCAATAAATTTAAGTAATGCTCTCTAACTTCCCACTTTGTTGCGAATAACACATCCATAACACCTGTTAAAAGATGTGACCCAGAATATTGTAATATTAATTAACAGAATTATGAAGTTAATAGCGGCTTAGCTATGAGGACATGAAACTAACATAAGAAAAATGTGTAGATGTATCACTTATGATTATTTGTTCATTATTCAGTTGTATATATCAATATATCATTAACCACAACATCTTAAATTAACATTATAAAGATCAACATTAAAATACTTCAAGAATTATAGTTAAACCCCCTCTATTTATCAGCTATCTTAATCCAAAAGCATAAACTGTTCATGAAAAGCCTAACAAGAATCCACACTTATCCAGCAATAACTAGATCTACTAACAAGACATTATTATATTAACAAACCTGAGCAGTGACAAACCAACAAATGTAGATAACAATTAACACTTAATTTGAACATATTAAGTGACGAATCCCTAACTTTGCTACTACTGCAAACTAACTGCAATTCAAGAAACAGATCGCGTAATAGTAATAATAATAATAATAATAATAATAATAATAATAATAATAATAATAATAATAATAATATCTATCCGTATAATAAGATCTAAAATTTTAAAGAAATAATAGTACTAATAAAAGGATGGAAGTTGTTATACCCGGATATCGACCCGTAGAGTCTTTAACAGCGGCGGGGGATCGTCGGGCACTCTTCTTCGCGGCTCCAGCTTTCTTTAATGATGCTCCACACACTTTTTATTTTGTAACAATTTTTTTTGTTTGATTTGTGGAGATCTGGATATGTAGAAGAGTGTTTAAAGGGAAGTTTGGGTGTTGCAATGTGGATGAGGGTTTTTGTGGGAGATAGAAGGAATGAAAATAAAGGGGAGGGAGAGTTTAAAATTTTTAGGAAATTATAATATGACACGAAAGGATGACACACGATTTTTTATACCGTCGTGTTTTTATTACTTGACACTAGATTCTTGACATGCAAAATTGTGTATCATTAATTAACCAAATTTTACAAAGCATGACATTTTTTTATGACACATGCTTTTGAGTGTCATAAATTAGTGCGTGTCATAAAATGCGCGTCAAGAATTGTCATTTTTCTAGTAGTGTGCAGTACAAAACATAAGCACTTATTCACGTATAGCATTAGATAGCCCAAGCCTAATACACACACACACACACATATATATATATATATATCATTAGATTGCCCATATTCATATTTGCACACATGCAACACACATCCTTGTATCACATATATGCAGTACATATCATTAAAAAAACAGTCACATATAATACACATATGCAATGCATGGATTAAGACTTGTACCTCTGTTTGAAAAGCATCAAAATCCACATTCTCAGATGCAGTGTTAGTAGAAATCGAAGAAGTAACATCATACGATCTCAAATCTGAATTCTCATGTAAAAATATATGCTTTTATCCCCATTTACCGTCAATTTCTAATACTAAATTCGTATTAATGACAAAAAATGTTTGAATTCATCTCAATCTGTATCTAATCGATTTAAAAACAAAGGGTAATTACATATATCCCCCTCCAAACTTCATAAATTACATATATACCCAAGTCAAAATTTTATTTACATATTTCCACTCACCAAAAATTAAAAATATCAAATATACCCATTCTATTATTAAGTTTCTCATATCATTACATGTCATTATGAATGTAATGATATGCAGTAATGATTATGTAAGAGTGTTAGAACACTCGTTTCGGTTAAATCAAGTTGTATGATGCATGGAAACATTTTGCATGTTACATGTTCTTGGTGTTCATAACTTACTAAGTTGGAAAGATCGTATGTGAGTAGACTTGTAGGATGCAAGGAATGTGATGTATGACTTGTCGTAAATATAGTTTAGTAAAAGAATTGGGGTAAAATAGTTATTTTCCAATGTATTTTTAATATAATGGGTATATATGTAATTTATGAAGTTTTGTAGGGGGTATATGTAATTTAAATTTTAGGTTGGGTATATATGTAATTATATTTGAAAATAGGGGGATGTATGTAATTAATCCTAAAAACAATACATAGAAAATCCTAATAAATCGGTATCAATTAACAAGATATATTAAATCGATTGAGACGAGTGCTTCAGTTTTGAGAATTTTGAGCATATGCCTATAATTGACATGAATAGAAGTCGTAATAAGAATTCGTATATGTATGAACATGTATTAGGTTTTGAATCGATATCAAACATGTTATAATCTGGTAAGAGCTTGTTGATAGATGTGATTGGAGTAAAAGATCTAGGTCTAAAGTTGGAGAAGATATTTGAGGGTCTATAGTTTTCTAAAGTTGGGGTAGATGAAGTTAATACAACTTGACAAAAAATACCCCTATACTTAAGGAGTTCTCGAGTTCTCTCCCTAACTATGAGTTTTCTATTGAACTTTCCCATATATAAATATATATATATATATATATATATATATATAACTATTTTTAGTAATGTTTGAATCTATTAGATTAATTATTTGAAAACTTAACTTTTCTTTTTGAAATATATATTTTAGTGACATTATTATTTATATTTATAAGCTATGAAATATAAAAAATATTTTTTAAGATTTATATTATAATATATATTTAAATTTTAAATATTTCAAAAATTATTATGGTGATAATGATATCTATGTTATTTATTACTCTTTAATATATTGTAGATTTCTAAGATATAAAACTATAAAAGAAAGTTGTTAAAAAACTATAACTCTCAAACTCAACAATCAATAACACAAACTCAACACAAGAACAACAGAGAAATAGCGACAAAACGGTGACTAAATCTATTATTAAAACCAACCCAAAAAGTACCCAAATCAACCCAGAGATTCTCAGTAAATCACTGAGAATCAAACAAATGAGTACAATACAGATCGTCTGCTGATTGTTAAGATTAGCAGAAGATCATAGATGAAATGTTAATAATACACAGACTTACAGACTCAGAAAAGGATGATACAAACAAGATATAGACGAGAGAAAACCCTAAAACACAACAAAGAAAAATAATGAGAATGAATAATGACAAAAAGAGCTGAAACAATCTATTTATATCCCAGAGCACGATCCGTGTGACAAGCAACCAGAGACGTAGATCTTAAAGTGAAACAATCTCAGCCATCCAATAGAAACACACTTGAGATATATACGAAACAAAGCCAAGTCCAGCCCATCAATCAATAATATCGTATCTGGATCATTCAATAGGCCCACCAGAGTACAAGTCCAAATCCCGTAAATGAAAATAAAGCCCAAAGACCAAAGAACAACTGATCCAATAATATTAATGGTTAAAATGCTTGAATTACCAAATATTTTTTTTATCTTTTTAACATCCCCCCCATAATTCAAGCACTGAACATGTCATATAGACCCAATCGAGCACAAAGAACATTATATTGCATAACACTCACTCCTTTATTGAACAAATCTGCCACTTGTTCTTCAGATTTAATTTTAACTGTTTTAATAATACCATTTGCAATTTTTTCTCGCAAAAAATGCAAATCTATTTCAAAATGTTTAACCTTATCATGAAAAACAGGATTCTTAGATATTGAAATAGCAGCTTTGCTATCATTAAACAAACTAACAGGTAATTTGCAAGAAATACCAAGTTCTTTTAGCAAGTTTATAAACCAAATCAATTCACAGGTGGCTAAACACATTGACCTGTATTCTGCCTCAGCTGTGGATCTAGCAATGGTATTTTGTTTCTTGCTTTTTCAAGAAATCAAACAATTTCCTAGATAAATACATAACCCTGTTACAGACTTTCTTGTAGCTAAACATTTAGCCCAGTCAGCATCTGCATAACCTTGCAAATCAAAACTATCACGTCTTTGGAACATAAGTCCTTTACCAGGTGAAAGTTTTAGGTATCTTAGCAGCCTTAGAGCTACCTGAAGATGACCTTGACTTGGTTTATGCATGTATTGACTAAGATATTGTACAACATAACTGATATCAGGTCTGGTTAGAGAAAGATAAATCAGTTTACCAATCAACTTTTGATAACCTGTTACATCCTCTAACAAGACTTCAGTTTTGCTGTTTTTATTTGATACAAGATGATTAGGTTCTATGGGTGTGTTAACAGGTTTACACCCTAGATATCCAAAATCATTTAATAATTCTAAACAATACTTTCTTTGAGTCAAACAAATACCCACATCAGAATACAAGACCTCAATACCCAGGAAATACTTAAGTTTTCCTAAGTCTTTAATCTGGAAATTGTTACTCAACATACTTTTAACATTATTGATTTCAGTATCACAATTTCCAGTGACAACAATGTCATCAACATACACTAATTATACAATAAAAACATCTTTATCAGTTTTAACAAATAAAGAATAATCACATACACTTTGTTTGAAACCCATTTCAACTAAGACATTGGTTAGTTTCTCATTCCATTTTCTAGGGGCTTGTTTAAGCCCATATAAAGACCTAACCAATTTACACATTTTTGTTTCACCTTTAGAATAATACCCTTCAGGAAGACTCATATAAACATCCTCAGTCAATGATCCATACAGAAAAGCATTATTTATATCAAGTTGAAACAGAGACCAATTATTTTGAACAGCAAGACTGATCACAGTTCTGACTGTGACCATTTTGACAACAGGTGAGAATGTCTCACCAAAATCTAGACCCTCTCTCTGATTGTAGCCCTTAGCCACAAGTCTGGCCTTATACGTCTCAACCTCACCACTAGCTTTGTACTTAACCTTATAAACCCATTTACATCCTATAGCCTTTCTATCCTTAGGTAAGTCACATAAAATCCAAGTATTATTTCTGTGAAGAGCTTCCATTTTATTATTCATAGCCTCAACCCATTTTGGGTCTTTAGAGGCTTCTGAATAACTAGTGGGTTCTACACATTTATTAAGACTGAAAACAAAACAGTAATTATCAACAGACAACTTAGAATAATTAACCACCTTATCAATTCCATATTTAACCTTTCATTCTAACACAAAATCTTCAAACCTTCTAGGTAACACAGACTCCCTATTAGACCTTCTAGGACTAATCCTATTTCCCTCATGAGTATTGTTCTCATCACTAGAACCCTCAACACTGTGAAGGTTAGTCCCTCTAGCACCTGTACTACCAGGCTGCTGATCTGAATGGGACTGACCAGCCTCTCTGGCAGCTCTGGGAGAGTCATCTAACTCTTCACCAGAGGAGTGTTCTTGAGAAACATTGATTCCCCCTTTATCATCGGGAAGACCACTAGTTTCAGAACTTTTGTTGCTTGTTTGATCAAAAAAATTTAAACAATCAAGGTTTTCAAAAACTTGTTTATCATTTTTAAACTTGAAAGGATAAATCTCTTCAAAAAATTTGACATCTCTTGAGTACTCAATTTGTTTTTTACTTAAATTCCAAATTTTATAACCCTTTTTAAAAACTGAGTACCCAATTAAAACACTCTTATCTGACCTACTAGATAGTTTATCATCTTCATTCAAAATTGTTTTAAAACATAAGCAACCAAAGTTTCTTAAATGACTCATAATTGGGGGGAACCCATAGACCTTTTCCCAGGGACTCTTACCATTTAACACAGAAGAAGGAATCCTGTTAATTAAATATGCAGCAGTTAGAATACACTCAGACCAGAAATTAAGTGGCACTTGACTTTGGAACAACAAGGCTCTAGCTATGTTAAGAAGATGTCTATGCTTCCTTTCCACAACACCATTCTGTTGTGGAGTGTGAATGCATGATGTTTGGTGTATAATGCCTTTGTGATTACAAAAGGTATTAAACTGTTGATTTACAAACTCAGTCCCATTATCACTTCTAAATATTTTAACATGTTATTTAAACCGAGTTTTAAGTAATTTATAAAAGATAACAAGATTTTCAAATACCTCTCCTTTATTCTTAAGCATATAACACCAAACTGTTCTTGAAAAATCATCCACAATGGTAAGGAAATACATATATCCTTCTTTACTAGTTATCCTATAGGGACCCCAGACATCCAAGTGCACAAGATCACCTACTTCCCTAGTCTTATGCTCACTAAGAGGAAAGGGTTCTCTAATTTGTTTAGCCTTGTAACACACATCATGTAACATCGCGAATTTCCCCTAATTTTTTTTTTGATAAAAAGAATGTATTGTTTTAAACAATATATGTTTTAAATACCTTGAACTAATAATTATTTGTATCTCGACACTTTTGTACGTTTTAAAAATATTTCGAGTCACTTTCGGGCTTATATAATCATATTATGAATTTAGAATAATATAGTTTTAGGGAAATAATTGCCAAAAAAAGATTTGTGTGGACCGGGAATCGAACCCACGTCCACAGCCAACCAACACACAGTGACAACCAACTGAGCCAACTATCATCTTGTGTAGTATTTCAGAAGAAAATAAACTTAACACATTCCTTAAATTGATTAGTCAAAGTCTTAGTCAAACAGTCAAAGTCTTAGTCAAATAGTCAATTCATCATAAAACCTTACTTTATGGTGTTGACCAATTTTAATGGCTAATTGACTCCAAAACTAGTATAAAAACCCACCTATGACCCATTATACTTTGCACCTCTAAATCGATTGTTTCAATCCGATTAAACTTTCCCTCATACCTTTCTTCTATAGTCTATTACTTCTACAATTGAAGCTTTGATTATAAGCTCTTGTAATTGGCGAATTGGAAGCTTGATATTCTTTCTTTTTCGTTTTCTTCAATTTGGACTAGCTACGTTGTTGAGTCTTTGGGATTCGCCTCGCATACATTCACAACACTTAGAGGATAATTCACCTTAGCCAATGTGAGTTTTACATAGCCCCTTTTCTATTTATCACCATTTTTGGGGTGAAACATGTTACAACATTCTATATGCAATTCAATCATCAAAGTGTCTATGTGTTTTTCTATGTTGCATTATGTCTTGAACATGACTAGGGTAAGCACAATTCTAGCATAATCATTAACATTGATCAGCCGACGGTATACAATGATAAATCTATTGGACTGACAATCCCACCCGGATATGTGCCTCCTACAAAGGTAGCGTGGGTGATTGTTATCGCATAACATAATCGAGTGAACCATGAGCGTATGGGATGTACCACAATATAACAGTCACAAGGGTTGATTATGCACTCGATTTACTTCTAGTATGTTTTCACATATGGACTAGACTTGCCATGACACTTGAATTGTACAAGTTTTATTCAATTATCAAAACCTATGTAATTCTCACCAACTTTTGTTGACCCAAAATATTTTCAAACTTAACATGTTTCAGGTTATAGCTTGCTTGAAGATTAGAGTTATTGCTTGAAGATGCGTAGCTAGTATTTTTCATTTTGATGTACAAAATTCTTAGAACAATTGTATGTAATTTATTTAAATCATTTATTGAAATTTATTATTTACCATGAGCTACTGAACAATCATCAATACGTGACATCCCGATGTTTCCGCCATCGGTTGGGGTGTTACACATCACAAGGCTGAGAACTGACCTTTCCTATGTTCAATGACTCTTTTAACACAGCTAGAAACTTGGTCAGATGGATGTCCAAGTCTACTGTTCCACAAATTAGACTCAACTATACTATTGAAACACACTGGTATTACTCACACTGTCTCCTAAGAAGTACAGTCCATCATGAGCTCTACCAGTCATCAGGACATTCTTGGACTTGGAATTCTGAACATAGCACTTATATTCATCAAACAAGACATTCAACTTACTATCTTTGGCTAATTTATTTACAGAAATCAAGTTGACACAGTAATCAGGAACATAGAAGACATCATGTAAAACAACATCCTTACTGATTTTAATATCACCAATTTTTTTCACTTTAGTATTAGTTCCATTAGGATGTTTAACAGACATGTTATATTGAGACACATCAAATGCATTGATCATGCATTCATCAGTGCTAACCATGTGTTGGTTAGCACCTGAATCCATGATCCATCTTTGTAATAAAGCAGTTTGGGTCTCAATAGAACAGTTTGAAAAATTTTCAAAGGCATGACACAATTTAGACAAAACGGACATACTACAAAAACTATTAACAGTCACACCCTCACCTCCTGTATTGGAGCTTTGAGGATCTGTTCCATTCTTCTCACTTATAAGACTCATCAATTTAGCAATTTGTTCAGAAGTAAAAGGAACAAAAGAGCTAGAAGTAACATTATTACTAGACACATTCACTTTTCCAATAGAAGCAACAGTAGCATTGCTTCTGACTGGTTTAGTGTTAACCTTCCTTTTAAACCCTGGTGGATAGCCTACTAATTCATAACATCTATCCACAGTATGACCAATCATGTTGCAATGAGTACATTTTAAATTAGGATTAGGTCCTCTATTTGTGTTGTTATAGGGTCTTCTATTATTAACATTGTTTCCTTTTGCTAGAAAGGAAACATTAGGACCCTTAACAACACTATTAGACTTTCTATGTGACTCCTCTCTAGATACATTAGAAAAAGGCATGTTTAACAGAAGGTAGTGGATCTTGCATCAAAAGATTTGTTCTAATAGGTTGATATATTTCATCTAATCCCATTAAAAATTGCATAAGTTTTATCAATCCATTAAAACTGTTATATTCTCTTGAGGCATCACATGTACAAGGTGGTAATTGAACAATTGAATCAAATTCTTTCCACATAGTGTTTAACTTGTGATAGTACTCTGAAACAGTACTACCATTTTGGTTTATAGAACATATTTTTTGATGCAAGTTAAACACCACTAACCCAACAACCTTGTCATATGTTTCTTTTAGATCCAACCATACATCTCTAGCATTTTTAGAAAAAACCTAACCTAAGTATAATTCTTCACTCACAGAGTTAAGCAACTAAGATAAGACAACAGAGTTACATCTATCCCATTGTTTTCCTAAGACCTCATCATCAACAGGCTTAACAGTACTACCATCTATGAACCCATACTTGTTTTTAGTTTCAAGTGCAAGTTTCATAGCTTTAGACCAGACATTATAATTTTCAGTTCCCTTCAACTTTATACTAATAATAGTCAAAGTACTGGTGTCACTAGGGTGAATATACAAAGGGTCTCCTATGTCCAATTTACTAAACAGAGTTCCTACTGGAGGACCATTACCACCTCCAGTAGCAGGATCAACAACAGCATCACCCATACTTCAAACACACAAGAATGTAAACACAGATAATACAAGACAAGACAAACAACCAACACACAATAGCAGGAAATATAACCCTAATAAGAACGAAGCTGTGTCAGTGTTCAGATAGTGGGTTCATCACTCAAGGGTGCCCACCCAGATCTTAACACAGAAGTTCTTTTATTATCTATATATATATATGTATATACGTATATACTAATCACAAAGAATAGACAATACAGACAAGACAAAACAGTACCGGTCCACCCTAACCCGGTCAAGACGCCTAGACACAAACTACTGTAAAAAAATAGGGAACGATCTCACCGAGAGGGGTACCCAAGTTAGGGTTCTCCTAATCTCACAACCTATACCTTTACTTAGGGTATAGAATTGTGAGAGCAATTGAAGCAAAAGAAAACCAGTCCACTCCAAATATCCAGCCACAAACAGCTCCCAATCAACCAACAATCAGTTGACCAGAAACCCTAACCTGCACAACAGATTGACAAAGAACAAGAAACAGACAAGAGCTAAAGAGATCAGATCTGCTTCATATACCACAAACCCTAGATCTATACACAGATCTAAGTTTGATGATATTAAGACCAAGAACCCACAACGCAGCGGAAATGACAGACAAATACCCAAAGGATCTAGAGCATGAGCTCTGATACCATGTTAAAAAACTATAACTCTCAAACTCAATAATCAATAACACAAACTCAACACAAGAACAACAGAGAAATAGCGACAAAACAGTGACTAAATCTATTATTAAAACCAACCCAAAAAGTACCCAAACCAACCCAGAGATTCTCAGTAAATCACTAAGAATCAAACAAATGAGTACAATACAAATCGTCTGCTGATTGTTAAGATCAGCAGAAGATCATAGATGAAATGTTAATAATACACAGACTTACAGACTCAGAAAAGGATGATACAAACAAGATACAGACGAGAGAAAACCCTAAAACACAACAAAGAAAAATAATGAGAATGAATAATGACAAAAAGAGCTGAAACAATCTATTTATATCCCAGAGCACGATCCGTGTGACAAGCAACCAGAGACGTAGATCTTAAAGTGAAACAATCTCAGCCATCCAATAGAAACACACTTGAGATATATACGAAACAAAGCCAAGTCCAGCCCATCAATCAATATTATCGTATCTAGATCAATCAATAGGCCCACCAGAGTACAAGCCCAAATCCTGTAAATAAAAATAAAGCCCAAAGACCAAAGAACAACTGATCCAATAATATTAATGGTTAAAGTGCTTGAATTACCAAATATTTTTTTATCTTTTTAACAAAAGTAATAAATAATGTATAAATGTTAATCCCTACGGGTATACCCGATACCTGTGTATATGTTCTATACTCTACGCATAATACCCGATAAATACCCGGCGTGTAATGAGACGGGTATAGGATTTTTATAACCATGTATGAGTATGAGATTAGCCATACCCAACTTATAGTTGACCCATTTTATTCCCTAGGAATGAAAGGCAAAAGAGAACTTGAATATGCTTTGGGCTATCATCAATCATTTGATAGGGTTCAAGATGACGCAACAAAAAAATAGGAACAAGTATGATATCTATTGTTTTTTTTTAACGATAAGTATGATATCTAATAATTTTAGCATTTTACATCGTGTATTAATTGTTTCTATATTCTTCGTATTAACCAATTGAAAAGTACTAAATTATTGTTTGTATTATTGTCACGGTTTTAAATTATTTTTATATGTAATTACAACTTAAACAATTAAATAAAATTTTATAGTTAATACCAAATGATTAACAAATAATTACAAACTTGATGTCAATATTTTATAGCATGGTGGGCGGAGTGCAACTCGTGGAAGACACCACGCCACATCATGTCAGTCACGGCAACCACCTAACCACCCAAGCGACGAAAGCCGGGGTGCTACCCACCAACCACTCGAACACCCAAACCAGCAACACAGACATTCTCACACACATAAACACCACCACTGCTTTCGGGTACAATGACCCTTGAACCCTACCCGCCCCACCCAGAATGGTGTAGCCGCTCGGGTACCACCTGCTTGAGAGGGCGCCTGTCACAGTGGCGGATCTAGAAGAAAAGCTAAGAGGTAGCATGGGCTAAAAGATTTTTGTTTAGGGGTAGCCGATACATCAAACAAAGATGAAATAAATAATTTTGCACTAATAATGTATTTCGCCAAGAAAGTTGAGGGGTAGCACGGGCTACCCCTCAACCCTCTCTAGGTCGCCCCTGGCGCCTGAGCTCCATTCCGGCCATCTTAACACGTGTTATTAGCTATTAAAGGTCAAAACTTAAACTTGTTATTATCGTGTTAGGTTAGGGCCATAATGATGATGGTCGTGGAACCCGTCAAATATAGCTGCCATGGAGGGTTCATTTAATGTTCATAAATGTTTTAATTTTTAACTTGACCACTAATTACTTTCCAGTGTTAGGCGAATGTGGTCCATTAGAAACCCCAATCAATATTTGACTGACCCAAAGTCTAGGTTTTTTTCTAAGTTATTATCCAGACTCTTATATGCCGTATCTTTGTTCGGGTTGATTAGTTTTGTCCAGATCATGGATATTTGTATGTTATGTGGCACGGATATTAGCATGTGAAGAAACAACGAGTTTAATTACCTTGGTAGTAGGTGATTGTGGTTACGTACTCGTGGTTGTTGCAGGTACAACCCTTTGCACACACTCGTGACTCGAACCAACCTCCAAGAAATGATCAAGGTGGGACGTTCGAAAGGAGGCGACTGCTAGGTAATCGAAATCAACCTTAACGTACAGACACAAAATGGTGCTAGCTTACAAGTTAAACATAACATGTCCTTACAAAGGAGGGGTGGCCCCCTTTATATAGGACATGCATCGGTCAAACATCACTAACCTTTAACCACGTCATGGGCATGGGTTAAAGGCTTGCCTCCCTTTTGGCCTAATATATTAGTATTGTGTCAAGTGGAAATTAATGTTGATGTGAGAGAAAGAAAACACCGCCATGTTATAGAGCCACGTGGCACAACTAGAGTGACTGCAGGTGGGTACTTTTCTGATGGGCAGCATGGTTGACCTACGGGGGCGTCTAGTGTGATGTTTGACTTGTTGCAGAGCGACGTGTGGTGTATAGTACTTCTGACAGTACTGTACATGGCACGACTTCAACATGGAAGCTGTCAAGTTGTTGTATCTGGGTAGGGTGGAGTCATCCTCTAATTGGCCGAGCATGCGCCAGGCTCTGATCGGATCTTCCAAAATCATGATCCTCCGTACATCCTCATACTTGTATACGATGTTGCTGGTTTGCCTCGCGCGCGTGTCCACACGCATAGGTTCTTTACTGTTGCTGACGTCCTTCTGCGCTGCAAGTAGCTTGCACAGCAGAATGCTTATGCGCATGGAGGACTCCGCGCAAGCTTGGTAAATTAAGATGTTTTATGGGATAGGGTTATCCTCATCAGCGCGAGGATTTAGGACCCTATCCCCTTAAGTCCCACCAGTCCGGTGCTTCTCCTGGTCTTGCGGGAAGAGCGGGTGGAGTGCTAGACTTATTTGAAAGATTAATCCTCTGGTGACAGCTCATTCGGTCCTTGTGATTTTTCTTGGTTGTTGCTTGTCGGTGAGAATCATGCGGGTGGCATGTTTACAGTTATATTACCCCAACGCATGTTGATGACGTGGCAAGTATGTTTCTGAGAAGAAATCATGCTGGTGGCGTACTCACGTGTTACGTCAACCTAAGGCATATTGATGACGTGGCAAGCATGTTCATAAGAAGGAATCATGTAGGTGAAGTTGTAGGATCGTTTATATAAACCGAGATCTCACGAATATTAACCGTAGGGTGCGGAATCTCCTCGGGTTATGCAAACCGATCAAGATAGAATTAGTAAAGATCGAGATGAAAACAGAATACGAAACACCGAGCAATTTCCATTACTTTATTCGTGTATCAGATCAGATGTAGAATGTTACAGATCAAGACCTAGACCTAATATAGAGAATCTCACAAAACTAGGGATAAGCACAAATGAGCATATCTGCTAAAAGTTCTAACTTATCCCCTATATATAGGCAAATTGCTTCGACCTTGTTTTGGTCCGAATGAAAACATGTTGTACCTCACAATGTCCTGAATGAATATGATTCTTGCTCGACATACAGTACCGGATCACTAGCTGGGGACATACACGAATGTGCACTTACAATCACCCCTTGGACCTAGATAGTGATATACTAAACCAGAAAGCTTCAAATCTTGCATTCATCAATCTCCCAGAAGACTTGAAAACTTTCCATTTTCTTGTAAGCGTGTGTCGAGGCTTCATTAGTTCTCGTCTATCTCTTTAGTAAGCTTTGAAATCTTAAACAGACTCAAGAAATCTTGGCCTTTTCATTTGATGGTCCAGAGATGAAGACGGAGAACAATATTGAAATTTCTTTGGCTTCCATGATGTCACTTTTTGCATCTTCAATCATTTTCTCTTCATCTTCGTTTGGATATTAGTTGTTCTGCTGTTCATGATGTTCAGGTTTGGGAATTGTTAAGCTACACGGTTTGTCGATGAGTCTTGAACAATGCACCTGTTGTATTTGATTCTGCAGAAAAATTTACTAAAAACTGCATAAACTACAATCGGTGTTAGACACGACAAAAATCTCGGAAGTAATCTTTACATCCAATTTGACCATCAATATTTCTCCCCCTGAACTATTAAACATTTTCAATATGCACCAGTATCTTGTAAATTTGAAATTTGTTTTCCCTATTTTCAATTTTTGAACATCTGAGCGTTCACATTAAGTATCCCAACATCGGCTATCGAAAATAAGATAGAAATGTAAAACTTTTGAATTTTCTGAAGTTTATGCTAAAACACACCAAAAATCTTTTTGAATTTTCATAAATTGCATGAAAGTAAACTAAACATATTTTTGTGAATTTTCCGGTAAGAGGATCATATCAGTACTGGAACAGTCAGTTAAAACTCTATTTAATCAATTTTATGTTTTTGACATTGAGCATCCTACAACCATTACGAGTATGTTTGTCCACTTAAACCTGAAATCATTACTCATTGTTTAGCACTTTAGATACGTTAAGGTAATATTAGATACTGAATAATCTATGGTCCCCGCACACACGACACATTCCCGTATCAAGAATTGTGCATAGCTTCATCGTAACGCTTGAATATATTGATGTTATCCGTAAGTTACAAGGTATGAGGCACAGAGGTGAAAGGTCAGCAAATTAATGCTTCAAAGTGACTTGTGCACTCTACCAGGGTGAGGCTTATATCAAATATGATTTTCATCATAAGTTTGATACGATGCATTAGATAATCTTTGATTATCATCACACATATTAAGTTCCTTATTCGGTAACTTAAGGTTTTGTCATTAAAGATCTTTTAAAGATACCTTGACTGAATCTAGGTCTGTAAATCAATACAGCAGAAGATCAGTCAGGCCATCTGTAACACCCCGACCGATGGCGGAATCATCGAGGTGTCACGTAGTGACGATTATTCAATAGCTCATGGACTAAAAATGTAAATATTGATACATTGATCAAATAGTTTATTACATTGAAATGAAATACAACGACTCTAAATGCCAACTAAACTGAAATACAATGAATCCAACATCTAATTAAAATTTCAAAAGCTTAAAAGTCATCTCATATATAACCTGAAACATGTACAAAAATAGTATATGTCAATATTTGGTGAGCATAACCTGTTTTGAATACATATAGTAGAAAAAGTGTTTAGCAATTCATGTGTTGTATACCGTTTGCAATTATGTAATAAGCAGTATCAGTCAAAACCAACCCTAATAGAATGAGACTACCACATGAAACCATTTTTAGTATAATGAATCACAAGACAATGACCAAGGTCTCTCAACAGAGTCACAAGGGGTATATACCATAGTACTATTCATTGAAATGCAAGGCCGCGAAACAGTTAATGATTTTGACTAAGCATAAATACACACAAATTCACATAAAGCAAACACACATGAGAATTGAATTAAGTATAAGAATAACATTTGATAATAATGTACATGAATAGCCCCAAAAGAGTAAAACATGAAAAAGGGGAAAGATAGACTCAGAGTTTTGCTAAATAGTAAATCCGAGAAAGTTCGTCACAAAAGGCTTAAGAATTCCGAGGAACTCAACATATATATATATATATATATATATATATATATAAGAATACGAATGAGGAAAATGACTTAAAAAGTCTAAGGTATCTAGGGTTCTAAGGCATTAGGGTTTGCTATGTCGATTTGGGGAATTAGAGTTTTTACGATAAATCGAATTAATATAAAAGTTGTATATAAAAAATAATATGTAAAAGTTTGTACATGTGGTTTAGATAATATAATTATTACCAATTGAATATTAAGATAAAAAGTAATTGAAATTATTTTGGACAAAAGAATTAAATTAATAAATCTGATTTGAAATATAATGATTATTGTATTTAAATAAGCATAAATACAACAAAAAATACAATATATGATTCAAAAATTATAATTTTGAGAAAAATGAAAACATTCTGATGAAAAATACTTAGAATAAATTTTCCACAATTTTTCTCAATTTATCTGCATTTAAAACGGATTTAATGAATTTAAATCATATTTAAATGATTAAAAATACGAAAACAAATAAAAATAATTGTTTTTAGACCAATAATTTTTATTTCAGTTCATGATGATTAGAAATAATTTCCGAAAAAGTTTGAGATTAAAATCATTAAAAATGAATTTTTTTAATCAATTATTCAAATAATTTAAATTAATAAAAATAAGAAAATAGTTTATTTTCTAGAAACTAAAAATATGATAATTTTCCATGAGGTGTTAAGATGTTACACCTAAATTTTTATATTTTTGGAGCAAAAATTTGTTATGAATATTATAAGTTGTGTAAATATTATAAATATATAATTAAATAAATAAAATAGATTTCAAAAAAAAAAAAAAACTATCTAAAAAGGTGGGCTGTGTGGGGCTCGAACCTAGACTGATCCAAACACCAACACAAACACACACCACTCCACCACTAATCCATTTTGTTTAATAGTTTAATTCACAACCCTATTTAAACAATATTATTATGGTCATCTTCTTCCTCAATCTTAACTTAGGAACCTTAACCCTAACCTAAATTTAATAAACCCGATTCAACCACTAATCAGCCATGAGGTCATGGGCCTTTCAAAGGGAACCGAATGAAGAGTAAAACGACAAGGAAAAACGAGACTTACATGCTCGCTAAAGGTCCGAAAGAAGGAAGAAAATGAACCGAGTCATGTGTCGATTATGAGGAGTTTCAGATGTCGTTTATGCGTTTAAATTGTGGGTTTATGTTGTGCCAAGGGTCGGGAATGAATTACAATGGTAAATTTATAGTGTTAGTCGGTTAAAATGAACGTTTGAATTCGTTTAAGAATTCCGACGGTTACATACTAAAGTCGGATTAAAACTCGAATTTAAGCGTGTTAAAATCAATTAAAACCAATATAACTGTTCTAATATGATGAAGAAACCGAAATGAAACACTTAAAATGATTAAAAGTGATTAAAGAAGAGGTTTTGGTGTTGCCGGAATGTAGCCGGGAAAAGTCGCCGGCAGTGACTAGTTCACCGGAAAAAAAGTGAGCTTTTTGGCTCCATTTTGTTTTGTTCTTCAAATTACGTTTCAAAACTGGCAACTTTAGTCCCCCATATTTAACTAGGTTAGTTTTATAGGTAACTTGTTTAGCCTTCCCTTTATAAAACTTAACAATACAAACAAGGTTTTTAAGTTTAAATTTTCTAATATTTAAAATATTTTTAGTTAAAGTTTTTAAATAAAAAGAAATAGATCGAACTTTTATAAGATAACATGATTATCCGATTATGGCACATTTTATATGTCAACACGTGCGTATACAAAATGTATACATACACCATTTTAAAAGAAAAAAGTTAAAATAAAATAAAATAAGAATTGATGAAGACTAGAGGTGAAACTTCAAAATAGACGAAGGGCTAAAATTGACAACTTGTTAACTAATGAGGGTGCAGGTTGTCACACCATCCCCAGATAACTTTCCAATATAACGACCCGAGCACTCTGATTTTGGCAACCCTGTCAAACGGAATTTTGGTACTAAGACCATATGCCAACGAGACGTTGATCCACATGATTATCAGTTATTGTTTTTAGGTTTATGTCACCATGCTGAACTTTAAAGTTTGATTTCAAGCCTACCAGTATATAATTGTAGTGGCTACTCAATGTTTATTCATTCATTTTGTTTTCAGAGTAGTCTGACAGTCCACTGATGTACTATCATCTCCTCTTTTTCTCGAGAAAAACTTATTTTTGAATTTTTTTTATTTTGAAATTTTGGCTTTTCTGATATTTTTCTCCCTATAAAAATCTAAAAATAAGCACATTTTTGGATTTTTAAACTTTTTGAAGAAAAAACAAAATAAAATGATATCCGATGAGGTTTAATCATTGTTTTTCAAAAACGATTTTTCCCACTCAGATTACTTGACTCACTATGTTCTTTTAGTTAGTAAAACCATTGACAAAGATAAGAGAGTTTAGAATAAACCGTAACGTCACATCTGTTGTTGAACTCCAAAACTTGATAGCAATTGCATAAGATTGCAACATTTTTTGGCAGGAAACAGACGAGAAACACTCTCGTCTTTGTTGAACTCATTCTTTTCTTTTTCAATCTAACTTTCTTGACCTTTACCTCTCCAATAAATAGCAAAAACTTAAACTCCTCCAGATGTAGCAAAACAAAGTGTATGAGGAAAATTAAGCATGTTGTTATATACAGATGCTCCACTATCAACTATCAAAGGATAGCTAATAGGTCTATTTGGAACAACCTGCACACTTGTTAAACAATTAGTTGAAGAGGGGAACCCATCCCTTCATAGTGATGGGTCGTCCAAGGTCATCAATCCTCGGGATATCAATCCATTCACCTTTTGAAACATCAATTGGTTTCTCAATTAGTTGACTTGAAGTAGAAGCTGCTGCGGATTGAGAAAGTGATTTGGGCTTCCAAACAAGTTCAGGTTTTATTTTAGATTTCTTTTTCTTTGTTTTTGTTTTTGTTTTGATTTTTTATTTTTTCAGGTTTCTTGTTTGAAACCTGCTTCTGAACTATGTTTAGAACATTCTCAGAATTAACTGATGAAGGCCCGTGCTTAGAGTTATTCTTAGGCTTCTCCTTAGAACTCCCCCTTGCCTTAGCAACCCATTCACAACCTCCATTTTTGTTCAAGGCAATCTTGTTGCGATTGTTGTACACAATAGACTGTTTCCCCTTCTGTTTCTTGATATGTTTTGGGGATACAAGTCTTTTGTCATTTCCTGAATGATTAGAAGCTTTCACTTCTATCCTTTTGCGAATAACATACGGACAAGCAGCAACTAAATGCCCATGCTCTCCGCAGTTAAAGCAGGACCTATGTTCTTCAAAGTCAGAGATATTTCCCTCATCCCAATACCAGTATGGGCAATGAGTAGACCAATGTGCTACCTCACCACACTAAAAAAAACTTCTCCATTCAACAAACTCAGGAGAATACTATGGTGAATTGCTTCCACAAAAACTTCCAAATCGAGAGGTACTTCGATAAGAATAATAATCAAATGATCTTGATGAAAAGTTCCTTGAATTTTTATGATGAGAATTTTTCATCTGATCATTACCTTTCGATTTGATTGGTTTTGGTCCTTTTATCTTGGAAGCTTTCTTTTTGTTCCCAGACTGACTCTTTTCATTCTCATGTTGGTCAGGATTGAGTTTGAAATGTAAGTGACCAGATTGATTTCTAAATTGAGCTAACAAATCATCTTTATCAACAAAAACACATTTAAGTAAAGATTGTTCGATGAGATCAATTGGAAAATCTTTATTAGAAATCAATTTGTCACTTCCTACCAACATGTAAGATCCTTCTATTCCTTCCGGAAACTTGAATATGAGTTTCTCTTCAGATTCAGCTTCTGAAGTAGCTACCACATTTCAGTTTTAAACACTCCAAGAAATGGTCTCACCACAGAGTCAGGATCAGCAACACAAGATGTTGTGATTTCCATCTCTGATGTGGGATTATTCTTTGAAATAGTTTTATAAAGTTCTGAAATCTCTTTCTTATAAGATTCGATTTGACTTTTAAAACCTTTTTCATTCTTTTCAAATGTTTCATTTGCAGTTTGACATCTAGCCAAGGCACTTGCTAAATTCTGTTTGTCCTCAAGAAGTTTCAACACTTCTGTTTTGACACACTCAGAACAATTAGCACATTAAGATTTTGAAAATTTTGAATTTACCTCAGCATCATGCTTCTTTTGGTCATTAGCTAATTGATTGTTAATTACAACATCTTCTTGATCAATTTTTTGATCAATCAAATCGACTTTTCCATGTGTTAAACTTAAACTTTTCGAAACTGGCCGGTGACACCCCAAACTAAAAAGTTGGCCATATATAACCTGTACTACTAACCTATTGGATTCTGGCACCCAATTTGGGTTAAGTCACTAACCCAGTTAGATTAGGGGTGCCACGTCAGCATGCCACGTCAGATTGTGGGTGCCATGTCAGCATGTCACGTCAGATTGGGTGTGCCACGTCAGCCAAAACACTAACTGGATTAGTGACTTAACCCAAATTGGGTGCTAGAATTCAATAGGTTAATTAGGTACAGGTTATATACGGCCAATTTTTTAGTTTGGGGTGCCAACGACCAATTTCAAATAGTTTAGGTTATTAAAATCCAATTCCCCGTACTAATAACATTCTCAGAATCTTTGACAATTCACTTGAATCATCATTCCCCATTTGCTTGGCAAGACATACAACTTCATTTTCAAAACTTTTTTTGTTAACACACTCATCAACATGCACTCTTTTATTAATTGGTTATACAACTGGAGCTATCAAGTTACCCCACACATCAACTGTAGGTCGTGTAACAGATTGTTGAATTGTAGGTACAATGACTTGTCCCCATGGATCAAGTTGAGGTTTCTGTCTCTGTGATTGTTGTCGTACTTCTTCTAGTTAATCTCTCCCAAAATAACATTCCCACGAATTTGCCATTTTACACCATTAATTTTTTTGAAAATTTATGCTAAATCTGAATTGGATATCGAGAGTACGAATCAAAAAAATAAAATCATGTTCGACCTCACAAATAGGTCGAATGAAAATTTTGAATTCTGGTTCGACCTCAGGCTAGCACGAATGAAACAAATGAAATTTGATTCAACCTCACGTTAGTACGAACCAAATATTAGAAGCACGGACGAGAATCACAGTACGAATAAAAATGAAAAAAACGTTCAGATAGTACGAATGAATGCTATTCGACCCAAAATTAGCACGAACGAAAAAAATTTCCACTCGTTTGACCTCACGAAATTTTCATTCGACCTGTTCATGTTTGTTCATCATCTTCCAGATCTGTAACATACGAGTCTGATCTGTTTTTGAAAGAATTTCATCAAATGTAATGATATTGGATAGGTTTTGTTCGGATTTAATTTTAGACAAATTTTTGTGAAAGAATCTTTGAAAACGACACCAAAATCAACTCCAAATCAATCAAAAACCATGTTTTTGTGAAAAGTTTCAAAACCCTAGAAAATTTGAACTTTAAACCAGAATTTTGATCTGTTTTCACCAATTCAGATCAGTTTGCAATCGTGAAATCGAGCCTTAGCTCTGATACCACTTTGTAGGATCCTTCATACAAACTGATATCTCATGAATATCAACCGTAGGGTGCAGAATCCCCTCGGGTTATGCAAACCGATCAAGATAGAATCAGTAAAGATCAAGATGAAAACAAAATACGAAACACCTAGCAATTTCAATAACTTAACTCGTGTATTAGATCAGATGTAGAATGTTACTGATCATGACCTAGACCTAATACAGAGAATCTCACAAAACTGGGGATAAGCACAAATGATTACCTTTGCTTAAAGTTCTAACTTATCCCCTAAATATAGGTAAATTAGTTCGACCTATCAAAGGTCTGAACCAATTCATTCTTTGGGGACCTACAGTGGCGGATGTCGTCTTTGCCAATGCGTTTGGGAGGATTAGGGCTCCTCTCCGTGAAGGATGTCAGGATGTATGCATTTGTGGTGTCGCGATCTCAGTCTTGGAACCTTCAAGACCACATCCTACAAAATAGCGAGGTTGTCGGCATCGACTTGGAATACAAGCAGGCCCTTGAAAGGCTAAATGACTACCTCCCAGGTTTTGATATTTGCGGTTTTGCTAACAAGGACACCCCCCAAAGCCTCAGAAAACTTTGGCGAATGCCCTGTTTGGCAAAATCGCTTAGAGCCTGGGTGAAGTTTTTGGTCTTTCCCCTCGCTAGAGGGCAGTTATTGAATGCTTGCATGGCCCCCACGCCCAGGATTTCCTAACTGTTATCCCGATCGAAGGTCTGGGCCAGAGCATGTCTGCTATTGAATAGCATGCTAAAGCCTGCGAGGAGAACCAACATGTTTTTGTACCCCTAGCTTTTGATACATTTGGCTCATTAGCACTGGAGGCTACCTGTTTCCTGACCAAGGTCCAGCGAGTTATTCATAGTAGTGTCTCAGCTCCGGGTAGGCAAGGTTACGTTTTTAGTCAGTTAGGGTTTGTGTCACACCCTCAAATTTCCACTGCGGGGTTTATACCGCGAGGCGCGTGACACACCAGGATCCCATAGCCATAAGTCATAAGAACGACTCTAAATGCCCAAACCATTTAGTTCGTTTTCAAAAATACGATTTAACGTTTAATCAAAAGTTTTAGTACATTGCGAAAGTGTAAACCAAACATAACCGTTTTAAGTTCTTGCGCAAAACAACGCGCTCATATGCAAAACCAAATAATAAATAAAGTATAAGTTTAATAATTTTCAATATCCCACGACTCAATGATGCATGACCTACAGTGCTCCAAACCTAGCGACCTGCAAAACCATGCTAGCGTGTGTCAACATAAAGTTGGTGAGTTCACAAAGTAAAGTCAACGAGTAAGTAAATGCGTAGGTTTCCAAAGCCACGTAACCGCTAATTCATCACATGCCAGGGGTAGCTAACCCACTCATGATAACAAAACACAGGCATACTGAACTGCTAAACAACGAGGCCTCATAACAGTGAGCAAAGTGCCTTGCATCATTACTTATCAACAATGATAATAAATTTTAAGTTATAGTTCACACCCATGCTCCCAGCACGATGTGAGGTTTGTGAGACCTAATAGCGCTATCAACTAATAACCCGCTTGCCAACCCGGCAACTCATTCGGAATAAAGAAGGACTTCAATGATAGTGTTGGTTTAGTTCATCAAGGACAAAGACATGAATTAGTAAAATCCGATTCACCCAGTGAACCAAAGCACCCCAAAACCCGGGATGTAAAATTAGTCCCAAATCGGACTAGAAAAGTTTAGAAAGTTGTCTCAACCCGAGACACATGCTTTTGAGAAAAGCGTAGTGAAACTCACCTTAGGTTGCGTTGAGTGCTAAATCCAAATCCGAATAAGAAATAGAGACTCGCTACCGACTCCCTATTATATGTGTCACTATGTGAGTACATGTGTATACACGATACACCATATAACTCGTTTGTCCATGACGTTAATTTATGCGAAAACGTTTAAGTGACACCTATCGTAATTACATGCACAAGTAGACCCTACGAACCCGTTGGTGAACGTTATGTTTATTATCAATCATACGCGTCATTTACATCTCATATAAGTGTACATGCAAGATCAAGTCAAAATCCAATCATACGAGACTCCAAATAACCACATACACACATATATCACAATCTGCGTTTTCAGGACAGATTATGCACCACATAAAAGATTTTATTAAAAATACCTAAACCACAAATTAGACTCCCAAGTTTTTTTGAATATTCTTAGGAGTCCAATAGTCATGGAACTATTTTTATTTTGCATCAAAACTTTGTTGAAAAATTATGAAAAACCAGATATTATGACTAGGTTCTAAAAACTTTCACATCAGGTCAGTTTACTTTAAAAATTCTCAAAAATTGTGTATTCATCCAAACGGGATGAATCTACTTGGAAAAGCCAAATCATTCCCATATCAACCTACTGACCAAATTTTACGACCTAATTCTTCATAAAACTCAAGTTATAGCCGATTAAAGTTGACCCAAGTTTTTAATCCGAAAATCAGTTTAGACCTTTATTAGAATAAAATTCCAAAAATATATCAAACGACAACCAAATCGCATGATCTTACCCATTCCAGAAACCTAAGACCATGTACGACATACACATAATAATAATCGATCAAAACCAATATTTAAAGTCAAGTTACAGAGCCTACAAGTCGACAATCATCTTCTGTCCAGATTTTAAACATGCAATCTTCTCAACTATAACAAATCCTAGGTGCATATTATCAATCAAGAACCTCAAATAATCATCATACTATATCCGTAATACATTAACAAGACCAAAACATGCAAGATTCACCATGAATACAATCATCTATAGACCTAGATGTTCAACGATCAATAACATATACTAACATGCAAACATAATCATATAACTATCATGAAACCATATGTTTAACATGTTAATCTTTTGAAAACTCATGTTTTAATCTTTATAACTTTGTTTCAGATCTGGACAAACTATATTATGGTGTCTAAACATAATCAAGAAGGTTAAAACACAAAGGTTTAAGACAATATACCTAAAGCACTTCACAATCAAGAACTGAACACCTTCTAATCTTCCCGGATGATGTTCTTGAGCTTTAGTAGGTGTTAGAGGGTATATTTTTCGTATGGGGGCTGATATGGACGATTAGGGTTGTGGTTATGAGAAGCATGGGGCTTAAGGTTGCTTAAATAAGTGTTTAAGTCGGTTTAACCCGTCTGGGCCCTCCGAACGGCCATTCGGCCAAAGTGAACGGCCGTTCACTTTGCCACGGCCCGTTTCGGTCGGCCCAATTCAGCGTATTGCATGTTTTCTTCGATGTTTTCGTTATTTTGGACCATACCAAGCGTAACCCCATGTATTTAGACCCCAACCATCCTAACGGTTCATCGATTACGATTTTGATAACACGTTCGGCTTAAATTCACGTAATCACATAACAGTTTACACATAGATTCACAGAAACACGTAATTGCAATTAATATCAAACAATTAATTCACAATTATCTATTTTCTCAATTCACCAACGTTCAGGATTCGATACTCGTATACGTAGTTTGGTAATTCCTCGAATTACCTTTGTTATGCAGTTACTAGTCTATAACTTTGCAACGTGTGACTCACCTAACTAGCTCTAGTTAAGTAACATGTCGTGAATGTAAGTAAAGTTAACTAGAGTTTAGTTAAAGTAGAAACCTGAAAATGCGAGGTGTCACAGTTTGCTATTTTGAAAGGGGTGGCGCGCAACTTATTGCCCGTCTTCCCACCATCTTGATGTAATTTGTAATGTTTTTAATTTAACGAAAGAATGCTAATTTTGAATAGTTTAAAAAAAAAGAATAAATAAAATAAAACCGTTAAAATCATTTGGTCTTAAGTTGGCCAAAATATTTTATTGGTAAAGTTCGTGAATATACTTTTGAACCAATGCAGCTTTTGTGTGGTCCGTTAATTGTTTATCGATCAGTTGTAAAAGTATTGATGAGATATTTTAATAGTCGGCATTGCAACTTTACCTTACGCTTTGGGGTGTGGCGCTTTATCGTACCACGTAAGTGCCACGTAGATTTTGGAGCTACAATAATGCCCCCGTTAATATTAAGGAGATGACGTTTAACCCTTCTTTATATATAGACAAAAAAAAGTTGATTGGTTAAAAAAAATGGGCCCCACCATTTTTCCCTTTTGACGCCCGCTAACTCATTAGAGGACATCATCACTAGCGTCCTTTTTAACGAAGCTGGAACGTGTTAGGGGCGCTACCTAGCTGAGGTGGCTAGTGCGGTAGCCCAAACCCCAACCTTTAGAAAGAAAAATATTTTGCATTGTATGAATACTGAATAGTGCACTATGAATCGTAGTCTTCTTGTTGGTTCATCCAACATTAAGATCGGAAATCTAGTTTGGTTAAATCACACACCAACTATCTAATGGTGGAGTGGTATGGAGACTCAATGATAGAAGACCCATGGTTGAAAGGTCATGGGTTCGATTCTTGAGAGCGTTAGGTTTTACCGATTATTCCATTGTCGTGTTTTCGGGGCGGGTAGATAGTCGGGTTTTCCCCGGAACTGGTGGACTTGGTGAAACCAAGAGCTCCTTTACATGGCTGGCTATGCCAGGTGGAAGGGGTCCTGATTTGATTGAGTATGGACTCCGAATGAAGTTTTTGGTGAATTTCGTTGGCCGTTAAAAAAAAGTATGGTTAAATAACTAATTATGGTTACGAATTTGAATTAAATAATCTGTTAAATAATTTTACAAATGACAGGCTAATTTTCTTGCGGCTTGGGGCTACATGCAATAAATAATCTGTGGGGGGCTCCTTCCCTCGTAACGACCCCACAACGTAGCATAGAGTGCTATAACCCATTTGATGCACTTTTATTTACACCATAGAATGATAAAAACTAATATGTGGCCTGCATCATACTAAATATTTAATGTATTTTCAGTTAACGTAAATTGTTGTATATTAACTTTTGTTTGCGATGGGTTAATAATTTTGTCAATAATTCGACCTATATATAACACGTTACCGAAACACTGATAATTTCGTATTCAGTTTCATATAATTATTTGTAAAAATGTTTTTGTAGGCCCAACTATTTGCGTACAGGAGGCATGAAACTGTAAGATACAAAATAAATGTGAGACACAAGAATATGTCTCAATCACGTGTAAAACACTAAACAAATTAGACACACATATATGTTGTTATTTTAGGTCTATGATCACGTACTGTGACTCAAAATATACGATAAGACTGATATACATTATGTTTAGAATTTAAATTTTAACACATCTAACCTTTTCTTTGTTTATAGTAAGATTGAAAGCAAAAAAAAGTTAAAATTGAAAAAAAAGGTTATCTCATATATCCACGACATAGTGTAGATATGGAAACAAATAAAAATAACTAAGGGAGTTATTTTTTGAGAAACATCTAAGGGGTGTGATTCTTACGAGGTGAAAATACATAACGTCTGGGGGTCGTTAAGGCGGCGCCATATAGCTGGGCGTTAGCCCAGTAACACTTGATTGGGCAGAGGAAGAGGAGGGATGGTGGCAGTTTCCTCCAAGATGGTGGTGGTTAAAGCTGTGGGGCGTTTCTCTACAACAAACAACTTAATACCACTCACAATCCATTCCACATCTCTCTTGCGATAATTTATCTAAGAACCAACTTATTCATCTTTTATTTTTTAAAAACCTTTTCGCATGTCAATCCCTACATTTTTTTATATTATTTTTTCCTTATAATTTAACTATAATAATAGACCTTCTACTTTGAACAGTAACCCATGGCAGATTTGTGATTTCCTTTGTGTTTGAGGGTTTTCTGATTTGATTTCCTTTCCCATTAGAAGCTCCCTGCTTCTCTTCTCATTTGATTCCATTACCACCGATGATGTTAGATTCATTGCCACCACTAAACCCACTGCCATACCACCGCCCATTCGTATGTTTGTTTGATACCGGGAGGATTCCCGTCGCCGCCACGATTCCGCCGCCATCCACACCACCATCTGACGAAGACGCCATCCACACCACCGTCTGACCAAGATTCCGATTAAGATGCATGTCCCTTTTTCGATTAGATCTATAAAATCCAAGGTCAGATTTCGTGGTTTGGGGCATCTGGTGATGGTGTTGCTGATGATGCTTTCGTCTCGAACTCTTAGGGCTGCTGGGCGGAGGTGGTTGGCGGCGACGATGGTGGAGGCGTGGGTTTCAGTGTTGGTTGTAGATGGTTGTGATGTGTGTCTTGGTTGTGATGAGTTGAAAGTATTTCTGAAAACTGATGACCATGGCGTGGCAAGGACGGTGGATGGCGGGTTTTAGCCTGCAACCCGCCTTGCAGCCATGTTTTTGAGAAACTCTGAACCACAGAAAGCTCACTTTCTTTTGGATTGTTCTTGCGTTTGATAGATGCAGATTTTATTATGTTCGTTTCAGGTTACATGTTTATTGTAGGTCGCTTGATTTGTGTTTTTTTTTGTTAATTATGTTGCGCTTTCATTTTAAGTTTGATATGGCATTTATGCACATCATGTGTTTCTTTTAATGTAAACGTCATTTGTTGATCGAGTCAATGCATGTATTGAGTCTGCGAGCCACAAGTGTATGCAGGTGTTGTCTTAGTAGTGATTTCAGTGTCTCAGTTGATTACATGGGATTTTGGTTTGTATCAGTATCTATAGTATGTATGTAGTAGGTTTGTATCAGTTTATGATTTTTTTTTGGATCTTTTTGCGTAATGGTATGTTGATTCTATGTTCAAGTGCTATACATATGCTTTTGGTATTGATTTGAATAGTGATATCTTCTACCTTTTTATATTGATACGTATGTGTTTGTTTGAAGTTTGTGTTTGTATTCAAGGTTTTAGCATTTGAAATATGTTGAGGTTAAGCCAGAAAGTCAGGCTACAAATTTCTGAAAGCGCAAGGTACAGTTAATGTACAATCAAACAACAACGAGATGGAATTTGAGGATGTCACTGCCTTCGAATGGGTGTGAAGATTACAACAAATGTGGGAATTTTGGGATTTGTCGAAGCGGTAGTTCGTTGTCTTTGTGTAGTTGTATGAGAGGGTTTGATCTGAATCCTAGGTTTCTAGAGCAGCGGAATAGTGGAAACTGGTCTGGTGGTTGTGTTAGAAGAACCGGATTAGAATGCAGTGCTAATGGTAGTACGAGTGATGGATTTGTAAGGCGAATGAGTGTTAAACTGCTAGATTTTGCTGACCGGATCAATGTAGGAAACAATGAGGCGTGGGAAGACAGATGTAAGCAGAATTGTTCTTGTATAACGTATGCTTATGTTGAGGGGATTGAGTGTTTCATATGGGGTGATGAGTTGGTTGATGTTGAGGAGTTTGAAGAAGGCGGTGAAACGCTTTTCATTCGTGTCGTGAGATCAGATTTGGGTTGGTTTTGTGTTTTATGTTTGGTGATTTGTGATTGTGGTTTGTTTATGTTTTGAATTATGCTAATTTTATTGGTGTTGTGTTTCAGGAAGTAACGGTGGTGCATCTAAAACTACAAACTTCAAGGGCTGAATAAAAGCGACATTACTAATGCAAGACAGCTTTGAAGGGTTCTTACAGGTTAACCAGATTGGTTTTAATTAAAAATTAGTTTTTGAGGGCTTGAGGGAACATTTTATATGTCTGACTTTGGATATAGAAGGTAACTTAATTTCCCACATGAATTATGACGCATGAATGATTTTTGTGTTTAGATGTATATAAATGTCTATGTTATCGGTTCCACTAAGTTTATAATCTATTGATCTTTGGTTTAGTGAGTTCTTTACAGGGTTTGAGGGGAAACCCTTCTTATGTTTTGTAACAAAAGTGGTTTACTGTCTTCATTTAAAGAGGTGTTATGCATAAACACTTGAGGCTGAGGAATTTTATGTTGGGAAAAAAAGGTTATATATGTTTAGTTGATTATAGCATGTAAAGCAATTGATTTCGGGTCGTCTGCAAGCATATATCGATGAATTGATTTAGCTTTCGTCCTGTTGAATTTATTTCTAATATTTGTCAGTTCCAACATTTATAACTATTTGGTTTGGATGCTTTAGCATCATCTTGGTGTGTGGTTTGATTGTATATGACTTGAATTGGGACAGGGTATGTTGAAATTTTAGTTGATAACATAATGTTTTTTTATACTAATTTCAATGTGCAGAGTAAAAACTACAAGAACATGATGATGGGATTGCCTCAAATCCGGTGGTTTCGGGTTCTGAAACCCACTCTTTAGGTACACTTTCTTATAATTGCCGAGGGCCGCACGTAAGATATCCTTATGATTCAATCCACTTGGCCAAAGACGTTTCTTTTTTTTTTTTTTTGAAAAAAAAAATTCAAAGTTAACATTTTATAAAAAAATAACAATTGTAACAAAGTAGTATAAGAAAAAAATGATAAATGACATACTTGTGTAACGTATAATCCATTGAAAATTGGCTCATTTTTTTATTTAAATCGGTCCATTTACCGGCAATTTGATTCATGCGGCATGTGTTTTTACCGGTTAGTTGTTTGAAGTGAGCGATGACCCGGTTCCAAAAGGTTTCTTTTGGTTATTGATTTCCGATGTGTTTATCCTCATAAATATGTCAATACGCCTTTGCCAAGACAACCTCTTCTTCTTACGACCAACTTTGCTTTTGGTCCCGTGTTTGCCGGTTTGTTTTTATACAATTCCGAAATAAGATGGGTTACGCACTAAAGTTACCTTCTAATTATATTAGGTAAAGCTGCTGAGTGGACTCCCAAGGAGCTTGAGCAAACTGCCGAAGCTATTGGCTATGGTGCTGTTAAGTAAGATTCTCATGCTTTGTGATAAATAATTATGGTTATAGTCATGCTATCCGCACCAAGTGATTAGCGTTTATTTTTTATATATGACGGGCCTGCTTTAATGCAGTGTTTATATCTTAACTGAGGTGTTTATAAACTAATCGCCCCTTTTTGTCAAATATAGTATTGTAACTTTAAAAAGATCTGTGGTTCATTACAATTAATGCCACTTTTTTGTTTGCTTGAGTCAATTTCATGCCATTTTGGAAGAAGTTAAATACTACTTCAGTGCCTCAAAAAGCCATGCTGCACCTATATTGTTTATATATTTCTTTTGGGAATGAGGGTTAGAACTATTCATGCAATTGCACTTTTTGATTTGTGTAAGCAAAGTGGAATCATTGTTGGAAAATTGGTGTGCGAAGTGGGCGTGTACTGGATTTTTGGTCAATATTTGATGTGGGTCTAAACGAAACGAAACGGATCAGGTTGGTTGGACCTGTTTACACTTTTTAACCATTTTATAGTTTTTTAAATCATCAAAATGTTAAACAAGACTATAAACTATATTGTTAGAATAGCATTCACTTTTAATAACTATAGCAATTTATTCGACCCGTTCCATTTATTTGTACAATTATTTAGTTACAAAATGATAGAAATACAATGGAAGCCTATTAGCCTAATAATGGTTTTCTCATTGAAACAGTGGATAGATGATTATTTTGTTCTGAACTTAAAGTCTTATGCGATTTTAATGATCAAAGTATCTGTAACCATATGCAGTTTATAGATATATTATGATAGTTTACAATGTGTCGATTTATGTAAAGGAAGAAACATAAGCATTTGTTCCTCCTTCAATGGATGGGTTGCTAAAGATTCAACAAAAAGATCCTACTTATGGCCACCAACATCATAACAGAGCGAGAAAACAAAACTTCCAGCATGATTAACGCCAATTTGCCATGAGAAGTATTTGGGATGGTATGTTTTTTTTTGCTCTATGCTTTTCTAATTGACTGAAAACAAATGTAATTTTGTGATGTGCATACGGTTTTGATATTTGGTGGTTTAGGGATGATTTTTGTAGAAAGATGATTTTTTTTTATGTTGCAACAATTTGGTTGGCCTGTGGCAAGAAGTACTATTAAGTACTTGTGTTGTTTTGTTTTTCGAATGCTTCAACTTATTTTTGTTCGATTGTAAGAACATCATTTTTGGGTTAAATGGGGTTGCTTAAATTTTAGTTTGAACGGTTGTAGCACGTGCACCGATATTGAGCGAATTTTAGCAGGTCCTGCCAGTCCTCATGTATCGGTTTTTAAGGTAATTATGGTAGAGGAAGTTTGTGACTCAAATGTGTTTGTTAGTATTAAAAAATATTATTTGTTTATGTGAAACATTAAGGAATAAGGAAGTTAAATTTTAAATCCGGTTTGAAGTGCCGCAACGCGGCACCGAGTTAAAACACTAGTTTAGCTAATAATTAAGCTAATCATTCTAGGTGATTTCTCTCTTTAATTTCAAGGGATAGGGAAGGAGATGCAAAATAGCTTGTAATTTTTAATATTTTTATATATACACACACATTTTTACAGGTAAATGTTTTTTAATATTTTTTTAATATTTTTTTATACACACACGTTTTTATTAGGGTTAGCAATGTGTAACCTGTATAAGACACGATTAGATCTGTAAACTGAAAATTATACTATGCCATTTTTTACCTTTTTAAAATAATTAGAATTAAGAGGCAAATATCCATTATTTCTCCTTTTTTGGTACATAAAACGTATAAATGTGTTATAAACATGGGATATAAAGTAGTTAAACGAGCCGTGTTCATGTTTAGAACTTGTGTTGTTCGCGTCGTCAGAAACCTGTTAAACCTGCTAAGACACGATTTGTCAGCCCTAATTTTTATAAGTAAATGTTTTAAGCAGACATGTTTTAGCACCTCTTCTGCCCATTTTTTTATACATACAAGATTAATCACCAAAATCTATATGGTTTGGTCGGAAACTAGCAGTGAATTTACATGTTTTGGCCGGAATTACAAATTTTGGCTGAAATTTGCTTGGAGTCGTCGATTTTTGTCCGACTGATTAGGTCCGACTAGAGGCAATTAGCAACGACTACCGATTAATAGACTGACTAACGAAAAGTTACTTAGTGACATACCAACTAGCGATTAATCACTGATTAGTCCCGATTTTTATAACACTGGCTTCACGAATAACAAGTTTATGCAAAATGTGACATTTGGACACTTTCAAAGCAGAAGACCGGATTGTAGGGGCTTCCACTAATTTTGGGATCCACAAGCGGACCAATTATATGCTAACACCCACCCACTTTCAAAGGAAACGGCTACATAGCAATTTTGTGGGGATAAAGTCTGACCACTAGCCGTTATCTAAGGAAACACACGTCTAGAGTTGTAAAGTAGCAGTAAAAATGTATTGTAACACCTGAAAGTGGTTGGTAGCGTCTACAAGTGTATGACATCGTCTAAAAATTTACCATAACATCTACAAACAATCTTTTTAAATACGTAGCTTCTGAGCCGTCTAAGTCAGAGGTAACGGCTAGGGCGCAGACGTTTCCCACACAAGCCGGCTAGAAAGACATTTAGTTTGAGAAAAGGCCCCGCGTTAGCGTATAAGTTGTTTGTTTGTTGGTTCCACAAACAAAGGAAGCCTCTATAGCCCAGACGTTTCCTTTAAAAGTGTTCAAATGCCACTTTCTGCATAAGTTTGTTTTATGTGAAGTCCCTGCACCTTAGTTGGTGCAGATGCTTATTTTGGCTTGCTCAGTGTTCACTTTCGTGATTTTCCCCTTATAAAATTCTAAAATTTGAAAATACAGATTTAGATTGAGATTTTGATAGATGCAAAATAGTAGAAATCTTCAAATATTAAAAATGAATATTAAGATAGAGACTAAAATGTGAATTATATGATTAAACAAACATATACAAGTATGGGGGAAGGGGAACTCGTCGGCAAAGCAACTCAGTTACCGTTGTCGAATGGTATTGTCGCCACTCCCTTGGTTTCGATGTAAAATCTTGCAGCTCGGTTACTCCTTGCCAAGCTGCAATAGTTGATTTCAATAAATATTTTTTACCGTGTAGTAATGGTAAAAAAAATCAATTTTTTACTCTATTCTTTATATAAATAATACCCAACCGTGCCCCTTTTTCACCCACCAAACCCCACCAAGCTCCACAGTCACATTCAATCATCATCGGTTTTAACCCGTTAACCCACTGTCACTTTCAATTGTCACCGGTTTTAACCGGTTCATTGGACCGAGGACGAGAAGATCGCTTTTGTCACAGCCTACACCTAAGTGAAGGATGCACGCACACCACCATGACCATCCATTTGGCCTTGTGTCCTAGCTCACTTCAAGGGGTTAGTAGGTGACACCAACCGCACGGTTGATTCACTTCACGAGAAGTGGGATGACCTCCACAAGAAGTGCGAGCGTTTCAACATCCAATACCAAAGAACATTGGCGGAGGAGGGTGTGAACATGCATGAAGACGTGGCCATTGGGCTAACCCAAATTGAGTACCAATGTCGTTAGGGTTCAGAGTTTTCGCACATCTCCGGGTGGCAATTGTTGAAGACTCGCTTGGATTAGTTTTTATATTTTTAGTTTAATTGTGTGTATGTTTTTTTAGTTTAATTTTATTTTTAGTGTGTTTTTATTAAATTTTAGCTGTTTAAAAAATGGTATATATATATATATGTGTATGTATGTATGGAAAGAGTAAAATGAGAACATGGTTGAGTTGAAAAAACTAAGGAACTCACTTTATAGCCACACACTTAATTAAATCAAAAAAGAATATGTGGTTGTAAATTAAAGGATAATAAAATATTGAATGAAATATTTCTGTTTTTAAAAAGTCAAGATTGGTGTGCTGTTAATTTTATAACAGTGTTAAACCATCGTAATTTTTTTTTTCATTTTTTTTTACGGTGGAGTTACCCATTTTTTACATCGATGTATAATTTTTTTTTAAATTCACATTTTACATCGGTGTTCTCACGGTTCTTCCAACTCGAGCTAGTTTTAATTTAAACATAATCATATATATATATATATATATATATATATATATATATATATATATATATATATATGCAAAGTACCATAGAATATCATTAGTGATTTAGGGGTTCTACGATACTTTGCCTTCAAAATGAGGTGATATTGGAGGTGTAGTCGGACTAGGATATATACCTTAGAATTCCTCTTTCTCTAACAAGCATATGTGAATAAGTTAATTATAGAAATTATACTTTAAACCTTTCAAAGACACATAATGTATTTAATACATGTATTTAGTGAGAAATATACTATTCATCACCAAACCCATTCACACGTGAATCATATTCTATTCTGAATTGACATATTTTGTTTTAATTACCAAAATATCATCGTACAAGCTCAAAAGTGGTTCTCATGTGTATTCAAATTTTTCTTAACCTTTTGGTGCCACTCGTCTATGGATATCATATTGTACGTAAAAAAGATAGATTTTAGTACTAATTTATACCAAACCAAAATATATTATATAGAAACATGCATGGAATTGCTTGTCAAAACTAAAATAAAAGGAAAAGTGTACATGTAGCTAAGGTGACTCTTTGAAGGCAATTTACTCATAATACTTCTAGAATAAATTGCACCATTTCTGACCATTTGAACTAAGTTTGATCCAACCAAAAGAAAACTACCAGTTGGAAACTAAAAATATTAAATAACAAGAAATTACTGATATTATATCATGCATGAAATATTGAAAGCGTTATGTTCTTGATATTCATAAAAATAAAATAACCTACCAAATTTAAATACTCTAAAGCAAAAGAAAATCATCATCTGTTAATGTGTCCATCTGAAAATCCCAGAACGAGTCATGATCAGTTCCCACCTCCCTAGCTGCGGTTTCCGGTGGCGGCTCGACAACCGGAAACCGCAGTTCCTCAGGTGGGACAGTGTTTATTTGAAAATCCCACATGAAATCACCTTCACAACACACTTCTCCCACTCTAGAACCAGCAGTAGCTGTTGGAGATTGCACTGTGTTTTGCATGACAATTGACCACAACGAATCATTACTAGTGGTGGTGGTGTTAGGAGTCGGATCAACCAAATTGTTCAATGAAAAATCATTAGGTGTTAATGTATAAAGTTGAAGATCTTGTAGGGTTTCATACTCATTTGGCATCTTGTTCACTGTTTTAGCAGCTAGGTGACCTACGTCCACGGGTTGCTCCTCTTTCTGATTAATCTTCTTTCCTCGAAGCCCGTTTTCGATTGAGGAAGAAGATGAAGACATCGAAACACGATCGTCACAACCGATTAAAAGAGGGAAGTTAACCTTAGCACGAGAACCATGGAACTTAAAAGCAGCTCTATCATAAGCCAATGCAGCTTGTTCAGGTGTATCAAAAGTACCAAGCCATAATCTTGCTTTTTTCTTCTCCGGGTTCCTTATCTCCGCAGTGAACTTCCCCCATGGCCGCCTCCGAACGCCGCGGTACCGCCTCCACTCCACCTCCCGGGCTTTCCTATCCTGTGACCCCCTTTTGTTAATCTTCTTGATTCCAGCTTCTGTGTTTGCTTCTTCTTGTTTGGTTGATTCCAAGTAACTGGAACAAAAGAGATGTTCGGTTTCTTGCTCTTGATTCAACATTTTGAATGATGAAGGGGTTTGAAGGGTGAACATTTTTGTGTGGTTGCAAGTTTCAAGTTTTATTTATGTAGGGATGTGGGGATAATATGTACTGTGATGGTGTAGGTCTGCCTTCAATGTTATTCACAAAATTATACACTTTAATTATATAACATAAGCCTTGGACCAGCCTAAGGCTCTTAAAGAAAAACAAAGGCACAGTACCATTGAGGTTGGTGGCCCAATACACTATGTGAAAAAAGGGGCTATGGCCAAAGCAGAAAACTATGACCGTATGTCTTTCGCCACATATTTTTTTTTATGTCAAGTGTGACCAAAGGTCGAGTCATTATAGGATACAACCACATTCACGTTTAGTGACAGTAGCTACTAATAAGTGTGGCTAAACTGTAATAGCATTTTTTGCGGCAATAGCTACCAATAAGTCGTCATTGGTTAAAATCCCATAAGGAATAAAAATTTGTTGTTCAAAAAAAAAGGCGGAGCACGGGGCTTAGCTCACTAGTATGAGGAGCTTAACTTCTCTAAAAGAAACTAGGGTCTCTGGTAACTACCTAGCATTTTTAACCGAGAAATAAAGCTTGGTGATGCTTACATAAACATCACAGTTGAACGCTTTCAAATTTTAGACTATAAATAGTAGTTAAAAAAAATTATAACATAAGCTTACATCATATATGTATATGTTACATCATGTATGTATATGTTACAATCACCTCTAGTATACACCTAATATTTGGTCTTCTACTTTTAACGTGAATGTCACATCATAATGAATGGCCAAATTAATTAAAAGGACACTTAACCTAAGTCTATTTTCCATTTGAATTGTCAATATTTTCTTTCTTGTCTAACTAAAATTACACAATTTATAATTTTAATCAGTGTAAGAGATTATTCTGCATGTTTTAGATAAATAATTGTTTGGTTGGCATCTTATGCTACACGTCAACACTCTAAATTATTTCAAAATTGTAATTTAAGTTATATCTAAAAATAATCAAATTAATTAATTAAGTACTGTTTTAATTTGATGTGAATATCTATTTCTTTTTCTGATTATGGGTGTGCGAGAATAACATTTATGTTTTATTATGCTTCGAGGTTAAATAAATTTGATCGGTTTAGGCTATATAGGGTGTGGAGGATGCTCATCATAGAGGTTGGTCCTTCACCTTACTTGCTACTCTGGTCTATTGTGACAACATCAGTGCCATTTATCTGTCTGGTAATCCCATGCAACATCAACGTACAAAACACATTGAGCTGGACACACATTTTGTTCGTGAACAAGTTCAACGGGGTCATGTACGCATCCTGCACACTCCTACGAGGTTCGAAATAGCAGACATCTTTACCAAAGCTTGCCAAGAGTGTTATTCGATGATTTCAGGTCCAGTCTCAACATATGACCTTCTCCTGTTTCGACTGCGGGGGTGTAATAAAATAGCTCTACAATATTCCTAATGTAATTTAGGTAGATTATCTTGTACTTATTTTTTGTAATTCCTTTCTCCCCAAGTTTAGGGATTTGTATATATTATGATGAGATCAATGAGAAGAGAGCAGACAATTAATCCATATTCTTCAGACGAGATGGTCCGTCATACACAGTTGTGATGGACAAAAAGCATTACTAATGTGATGTACATCGTGACCGTGACCGTGAAAGAAATGAGTAGGGTTGGTGGTTTGTTTAGAGATAAGGTGTAATGTTGTGATTGTTTTAGGTTTTTTTTTTTTTTTTTGGATTGGTGTGAATGATTTAGTGATATTAGTGATGGTATGATAACTACCCCATGTGTTTAATGGTAGATAGAGTTGAAAAAGTCCCCTTGGAAACTAGTATCGTGTTTTTGATAAAAAATTTTGTAGATGGTGTTTGATATGTGATTTTAAAATCTCTTCTTTTAAATATACAAAATGTGATAATAAGTTTGATTTTTTTTTTTAGAATATTAATATTCTCAAAAGAAAAAAAAAATAAAACTTTGTATTGAAATATTAAACATACCGTATAATGCGTCAACATCATAGTTTTTTAATAGTTTACGAATCGAAAAACAAGGCCGATGATTAACCATGATTAGGGTTTTAACAAAGAAGAAGATGGTAAATTTGGGGGTTTTTAACATACTGATACGAGTTTTACAAAGTTCAGGATTTATATAGGATAAAAAATAGGTGAAATTACGTTGATACCCTCACGTGCAATGCAAGTGGGGTGACTTAACTGGATTTCTTAACGAGGTTATGTGTAAATAAAAAAAAAGACGTAGCAACTTTTCATATAAAGGACAAAGACTGAAACTAAAAGTTTTAAATGATCCAATCCATAGTTTTGGCTTTCATAAAGGACAAAAAATGAAATTTTGTTTTTAGATATCACTTATAAAAACATTTATCATCATTATTTTTTATTTTTATTACTTTAGTTAACATAAGTTTAAACTTCGTATTTTTATAAAAAAACAAGTATCTTCATTATTTTTCATTTTTAGCTAACAAAAGTTTGAACTTTGTATTTTTAGATATCACTAATAAAAAAATGATTCTCATTATTTTTATTTTATTATTTTAGCTAACATAAGTTTGAACTTGGTATTTATAGATAACACTTAAAAAAAATTATCTTCATTATTTTCCATTTTTAGTATTTTAGCTAACATAACTTTAACTTGGTGAATAGTCGGGAAAATAATTATCCATAATCAAGTAAGATATAAATAAATAATATCTTTAATTAAAAGATTAGTATCTTCAATTAAGTACGAAAAATAATATCTTTAACTAAAAGAAAATTATTCATAATTAAGTAGGAGAAAGAGTCGGAAAAACCAAAAAAACAGATGGCTCCAGTAAACGATACGTGTCCAAAGTTTGTATTGGTTTATTATATATAACTAGTGGGAAACCCGTTCATTGCCACGAGAGCATTAAACCAAACAAAAATAGATGTTTTTGAATCAGGCACAAGCGTTGCAACATGTTAACTCGCCAAATTCAAGCCGAAGTGTTAAAGTTATGGTAAAATTTTAAAAAGTATAAATGTTAATGAAACCACTTAAAAAAACTAAAAAAATACGTTAATGACTTATTTATCAATCGTTAGATAACCTGTACATTATGACACCCAGATCTGTTTCAAACAAAACTTCGTTTAATGCAGATAAAATGTATTAAGTTTCACTACTATAAAAATGGCCTTTCTTGACGCGTATTTTATGACACGCACTTATTTATGACACTTAAAAGCGTGTGTCATAAAAAAATTGTCATGATTTCAAAAATCTAATTAATTAATGACACATTTTTCTGTGTGTCAAGAATACGGTGTCAAAAAACAGAAAACATGACGGCATAAAATTTGGTATGTCATCTTTTGTGTCATAAGATAATTTCACAAATTCTAATTTCCCTCCCATAAATCCCGCCCCCTCCTCTCTAAATCTCCACACACCTAGAACCCTCGCTCCCAGAATATCAAAGCCTAACCAACAACCGCTACATGTTTTCATAGCAGCCATCTCTCTGTAGATCGAAGCCGAAGGAGGGTGCAACAACAATGGGTAAAAGCCTCTTTTAACATTTCACTTATATTTTTATAAAATATGCTTCAGAATGTGTATATTTGTTTCTTTCTTATCAGTTTGAATGTTGTGTGATATTATTAATGGTAACATGTTCTTACACCTACGTACCAGAGCTATGGAGGAAGAAGCAGCCCAACATCATGAGGTTTATGCAACGGCTCAGATGCTGGGAGTATCGTCAGCGTCCTTCCATTGTTCGGGTTACTTATCCGACCGGACCCGATAAGGCTCGTCGTATGGGTTACAAAGCCAAACATGTAGTTTTTTTTATATATTGTATACATATAGCGCTGATTGGTTTATTATTTGGTTAAAGCAATTGTTAAAAAATTATTCAACAAAACAACATAATAAAATAATAAACAAATTCAAAGCAATTTGGTATTAGGATGTTCAATTACAATTAGCGAAAGTAGCGGATAAATAAAGTTGTAATCCAAGCATCATTTGATGAAATGCTCATAGATTGTTTGGTTTCTATTTGTTTGTGGTTTCTCATTTATTGACTTCTTGTTGGATGTGGTGTATGAAACATTAAACTTTGAGTTAAATGATGTTTGGATTACAATCTGATTTATCCCTTACTTTTGCTAAATTGTTCAAGAATTCACGTTTCTAGCAATATTTGTGATTAAATAGCCTACGACATCGCTTTATATTTGGTTGACTGATATATGTGTTCTACTTATGTTGTTAAAGAAATTTTTTGATATGTGTGTGGTTGATTAAAAGACTTGTTAAGCTGTTGCATTCTGGTAAATGTTATGGTTTATATTATATTTGAAAGGGTTATTGCTAATTTTGTACTGAAGAAGCAATAAGTTGTATGCTATTCTGCTGTTATGAATGCTTTTGTTGTAAATTAAATGCTAAAACTTAGTTTATGATCTTGAAGCGAATTTTGCCTGAATTAGAGTTCATAGTGAAAAAGTGGTAGTGTTCTTTGATGTTATTCTGTTTTGACATATGCCAATTAAAGTAAAGCTTGAATTTTTTATGAGTAGGCGAATTTTACTTGATAAGAAATTGGCTAATGTTGATGTATCAAAGGAAGATCACAACAACTTGATTAAATTTCTAGAGAAAAGGCTTAATTGGGAGTTGATGATTTTGAATTAGTCACCATGATAGAGAAGGGTACTTTTTGGAGATTACAACAACATGGCTCTTTAATTGCTGATCAATTGAAAAAACAGAGCAAAATGAATTAATGAAGTGTGTTCTAACTTCGAATTCTGACTTTTGTAAATAGAGTTTTTTGACCAGTTTGATAAGGTTTACCTTAAAAATATGATGGGTTTCAACTTCAATCCCCCCTACGAGCACCTTATCCTTTTTGGGTAATCATTAGTGTTTAAACAAATCGTGTCCGCCGCAACCCACGGAGTAAAACACTAGTTTATATTATCAATGCTTAATTTTTTCCAGTTTGTATGTGGGTTTCTTGATTATAGTTGGTTCTTTTGATTTTTTTTTTTCTTTTCAAGGCGCTAGGCACACCCAAGACACATAGGCCCAAGGCGCTTTAAAAGCAAGGCGCTTGTTTGTTGTTGTTTCTCATACAAACTAAAACATTGCATTTTATCGCGTGCAGGTAAGAGACCAAACATTGAGTCAGATAAAGAGCAACATAGAACTGATGGTTTCTACAAATGGTGGGAAAAAAGCGGATATTATCCCACACTCAATGGGTGTTATCTACTTCTTGCATTTCATGAAATGGGTTGAAGCACCAGCTCCAATGGGTGGTGGAGGTGGACCAGATTGGTGTGCTAAACACATAAAAGCGATGATGAACATTGGTGGACCATTTTTAGGTGTCCCAAAAGTTGTAGCCGGCCTTTTCTCTGCTGAAGCCAAGGATATTGCATCAGTCAGGTTTGAGATTGGTTTGTGACTGTTTTTACAGGCTTGAGCTCGTTTAGTTATAAAATATATACAATTATGCAGAAGCTTGCTTAGGCTCGCAAGTATAATTGAGCTTAATATCTAAAGCTGAAGCTTAAGTTTATTTATTAAACTAGTCGCAAGCTTGAGTTCGCCTTGTCGCTTGTTTAATTGAGGTCGATCTGAGCCCATTTAGCATGGTTTTCATACACCTCTAAGTACACGTGTGAACTCGTACTATTTTAATGGTGCCTATTTACAATACTTGGATGCAACTTAATTGCAGGGCTCTTGCACCAGGTGTGTTGGACTCAGATTTATTTCAGATTCAAACATGACAACATATGATGAGAATGAGTAAGCATGGAAAAAACCACCCTGAATGAGTTTGCAGGTGAAGTAACACATGCAAATTATGGAAGGATAATATCATTTGGGAAAGATGTAGCAGACGCACCATCTTCAGAGATCGAAAGGATTGAATTTAGAGTAAGCCTTTTGACATCAGTTTATTCAAACATCCATATTAGGTCACATTTGTTTTAGAACAAGTAACAGAGAGAAATCGATTACAAAAGCAATTGTTAGTTATAAAATGAATGCCCCTATGTTACTTTAACCATATGACAGAAATTTATTACAAAAATAAATATGGTTTTGACATTAGGTATTTTGGGTCAGCCTGACCCGTTTTGACGTGTCATCCAATCCTTCTGACGGGGCAATGCCCATTTTGCTACCTCTAATAGTTATGGATGGGACCCGCAGAATGAAAAATATGTACTAACATAATTGTTAATGCTTAGGGTACTGTGAAGGGTAAAAATGTTGCAAACAATACATGTCGAGCTGTGTGGACCGAATACCATGACATGGGATTTGGTGGAATCAAGGCTGTTGCCGAGTACAAGGTATATACAAAAATGATGGAACGGGGCAGTGCTCATTTTTCTTATGGTATTGCTGACAATTTGGATGACCCAAAATATACACATTACAAGTATTGGTCTAACCCATTGGAGACAAAGTAAGAATCCTTCTGTTTGTTATTTTTATGATCTTTGAATTCAAAATTACCTTTTTGCCCTTTAGTATTTAGTAATAGTATCTATTCTCAGGTTACCGAACGCTCCAGACATGGAGATCTATTCAATGTATGGAGTTGGCATCCGAACCGAAAGAGCATATGTTTATAAACAAACACCTGCAGCAGAATGCTACATACCATTCCAAATTGACACATCGGCAAAGGACAAAAACGAGGATGGATGTTTAAAAGATGGAGTTTATACAGTTGACGGTGATGAAACAGTACCAGCATTAAGCGCGGTTTACATGTGTGCAAAAGGTTGGCGTGGGAAAACTCGATTCAATCCTTAGGTTGGCGTGGGAAGACACATAAGCAAGGCGCACAGTAAAACATGCATTCTTAGGTTGGGGAAGACAAAGACGAATACTCGGGTAATTCGCGAAAGATGGTCGAGTTTCGGGCAACCTTTATTTATAGGTTATATTTTGTAGCGACACAATATTTTTTGTTAATTTTAAAATTTTGTTGGTATATTTGACTTATGATTATAAAATAGATTGTTTTGGTATATATTAAATGAATTTGTTTTGCTATATGTTAGTGTGTGTGTGTGTGTGTGGGTGTATATATATATATATATATATATATATGAATTCAGGGTAAATTCGTAATTTATAGAATTTTTTATTTTTTTTGTCAAAAAAGATGACACGCATAGCGTGTCGTAAACGTGTGTCATTAAGGCGTGTCATTAATGTGTGTCATGAAAGAGTGTCATTAATGCGTGTCATAAAAGGATGACACGCAAAAGCGTGTCATATTAATTTTATGACGATGCCTATAACGACTTTCTTTTGCGTGTCATAAACCCTCTTTTATGACGCGCAATGCGCGTCAAGAAAGGTCTTTTTTCTAGTAGTGTTTCAAGGCTTAACTTTCATGGATAACCTTCCAACATTAACCATATGTAGAACCAAATTTAAAACATACAAAAGTTGAACTTTTGATTAATCAATGATCCAGTAGAGTAATTCAAGTCTCATAAACATATTGAAAATCAAAAATGAATTTAGAAATGAACTTGAATTTATTACAAACATGTGGCCTACAGCCTTTTATGACAGTAAATTGGGCAACATCTTTCAGATAATGGGTCATGGTTTACGGAAGAATGAGCTCATATGTGCGTAATGAAAATGGGATACAAAAACATTACATATTACATGTGTCACCATAGTAGTACTTGCTGTTCAAAAAAAAAACCATAATAGTACTACGTCGAAATAATCATTATGTATTATACCTGCATATATGGTATAACACACAAAATTTAACATCCAAACATGTCCTGTGCATTTCAGTTTGTGGTGTAGAAAAACCAATAGAGCCATCAATATATAACCCGGGCGCCTTTTAGAGGTTACACACCACATGAAGAAAAAAGTATAAAGCAATAGCCTTGAATATGCTAGGAAGTGGTAGTGAGGTTGATGGTCTAGCATAGGTGATGGGCTCGAGCATTCACCTCCCTTCCATGGGCCTATTGTATGGCATGTCATCGCCGCCTTTTGATTAATTACAAACCTTGATTTTTTGAGAATATGATTACCATGTATCCCAAAAAAATGCTGCAAATGTACCAAATATTAAAGGTAATAAGGCTGATCCATAATAGTTTAATTTGACCACAAAGCCATTGGTTTAAAATTTCTTTTTTATGGTCCTCTAACTATTAAACCATCTTAACAAATTACATGATTAGGCCCTTGGAATATTTGTAATTCATATTAGCTCTAAAACTTAATAGGTCTATAATTATAAATGGGTCGCCAAATGTTTTTAAATCAATTTTTTACCCGTATGTAAAATTGGGGAATTGCAAGTCGAATTACAGTTTTCATAATAACATAATTGTATAAATTGTGTGCATTAAGAGTTGATATTTAGCTCTTTAATATTGGTTAGGCTTGATTGAGGTACACCCTTCGGATGTATTTCTTTAGTATCTTTAGAAATAATATCCATCATCATGAGAACATTTAATGTGTCATGTACCCTTCTATGAGTGTTTTTGTCGTTATATTGTTGCGGTGGTAAGTAATTGAATGAAACATAAAGGCTAATGAGTAAACATACAAGAATTTACATCTTACATTGAAGTATAAACAGATTGGGTGGTAGCATGAACCTGGTCATAAGCTTGAACACCATTTCCAGAGTCTCAAGATTCGGCTGCAAGTTCATTGGCAACCTGGAATCGCAGGCGTAGTTATTTCAATCTAATGAAAATTCTTTTTGAAGGGTTTATAGTGTTTGCCACTGAGACAATGCTTACCTTTTTGTGAAACATTTGCCTTTAAGTAGACGGAAATGTTCTAATAAAGTTGGCAAATGCTAATACTTTGTTGAGTTCGAGTTCGAGTTGTTGGCAAAAACAAAATAATAACTTTATGATCTTTTCCTATAATGTCGAAGAAATGATAAGTGGGTAAACATTGTTTTGCATCCCTTGAACCAAAGTAACTAAACAACACAATATATCTAAAAATTTCTTCAGTCCCACTTAAGATGGACCATAGATATCAATGATCCTTGTCAAAAGCAATCAACAGACTGTTCTTATAATTTCACATAGTTGCCCCACCTTAGCTGTCTAAACCAACCGACCACTAAATTTTACAACTCAACATAGGAAAAAAAAATCCTAATTTTAATTTCACAAATCACAAACCGTGCTTTTACGTATTTTACAGTACCTTGGATCTATTTCCTTTAGGAATTGGAGACGAACATGGTGATGGAAGTGTGCGTTTGTGTAAGGACAAAAAAGATTGAAGAAACCACTTTTGCAAGCCTTAGTCTAATTCCTGTTTTCTGCAAATAGTGCTAAGTATGGAAACTGCTGAAGAACAAGATTCAAAGTACTGAAGAAGAAGACATCCAGTGTTGAAGATTAATGATCAGAAGTTCTGAAGTCAAACCAGACAAGTCAACTGAAGAATTGCTGAAGACAAACTACCCATCAGTAGTTTGTCACTCATCAGATGTTTTGATAGAAGCTTCCCACCGCCTTTGTACTTCAGTATTTTAGTTTAAAATTAGTATTTTTAGATCTTTTGTACAAGTACCAATGCTACAGCCTGTTGTAGTATTTGTACATATTATATTGCTTCAATACTTCTCATGTACGTTTACTTTTAGTCTATAAATATATGGGTTCATCCCACTATTTTAGACATTCATTTTGTAGTTATTATTTCCAATATATCTGAGAATCATTGAAGCATTTACTGTTTTATTCATTAATTGTTTTTAGATTCTCACTTACTGCTTTAGTTTTATAACTCAATGGGGAGTATTTACTACTGTTTAAAAATACAACTTTAACTTGAACACTTAACTTTTAATCCGCTGTGCAACATACTTTGATAGTTCAAATATACAAGTGTTCATGATAAGAACCTGTTAGACAAGAAACTGATCCAACAATTTGGAAAACGATGAACTCCGCATTGTTTCCACCATGATAATTTCGTCTCCACCGATTTAGAATTCGATTGTACATATCACAAAGAAGAAGAAAAGAGGAAGGTCAAATTTTATTTGATCTTTCCCATTTGTACCAAATTTTTGCCAAATGTTTGGAACGTTTTCACAAGCTTCAGCTTCCTACAAATGAAAATGCATATTAGTACTGTCACTAATATCTTTATCAATCAGATCAAGGATGTACCATTTATGAACCATCCAATGTACCATTCCAATTGTGACACCATAGGCTACATAAAAAACAGGAAATAAACAATCTGGCTGAACAGGACGGGGATCATATTTTCATAGCACTCTAGCTGTTGTATCAATTATCACTTTCCTATCTTTGTATGCACAAACCTAAGAAACACGTAACATAAATACATAATATAATTGACAATTTGTTACAACATGTATTAAAACGATCAAAAGCATATAGTTTATCCAAACATAAAAAAATTGTTGTTGATAGTGTTATACCCCAGGATTCCAAGTATTCTATTAGCATTCTCTCAACTAATGAAGAAATGTCTGAGTTTTGCCTCTACATAAGAAAGTCATGGACTATCATATACCCATTTTGTATTTGTAGATGGTCCATGGTTCATGTCACTTAAACAAATTAATAGCTAGTAAACAAGTGTATGGCAGAACATAAAATGCACATTTTACACAAAATAAACGCTAATATAAAACCAAAAATCAGTCAAAGTTCTAACATGAAAAGATTGATTTCATTAACCCCCTTGGAATCAGCACCGAACTTGAATCACCGTCGATGTATTCGAAGGGGTATTCAACATCATCTTCACCCATCGTATCTATTTTCTTCACTTATAATGAAAAAAAAAACAGCGTACTTGCGTAGAGAAGCACATCCAAACACCCACTGATTAAGGTACCAAACTGAACCCTAAAGTTGTTATAAATCAAAAGAATAGAATGCATACCTGGCACGTCTTGTGGATGCCTTATAATGAAGTGGAACGAAGCACCCATAAGATGGAATCAATCATGTATTCAATTACATTCAATGCAAAAATTGAATTGTGGGTTACAATTACGTTCAATTAGGTAGTGGAAGATGAAATAATCTCTACGGTTAAGGAACTTCAAATTCATCAACCAATATGAAGCGACGATCAAATGATGAATACTTCAAATTCATCACCCTCAGACTAACCATGGTTAATTTTGGCTGACGTGGCATGGTGACGTGTCCATTTTTGCTAATGTGGCATGGAGAATAAGCTGACGTGGCATTGACACATCACCTGCCACGTCAGCAAAAATTAACCATGGTTAGTCTAAGGGTGATACAGGCCAATAAGTTGAAAATACAGTGCGGTGTTGTTCAATTTTGTAGTTCAGTGCGTCAGCGACCAATTGTCTATAGTTCAGGGTGTTAAAATCCAATTTCTCTTTTAAAATAGTTGTAAAATGACAATCCTATCCATCTTTGACTTTTTATAATGTAGTATAGATATAGATAATAGACTATTAACTCTACTTTTATTATTGTAATTATTAAACCTCGAATGAACTCCCACTTAGAGATGGCGTGGATTTAATACATGTTCCCCATACCTGATTTTAAAGGCTCCTGTTTAACTTCTAAAAAAAGTATAAATCTAGAAATAAGAACAAAATATATTTTATAACATACAAAGAAAACATAGTAATCTACTGTGAACGATAGGGTTATAGGCTTTCTTTAATGAACAAACGTCAATGAACACATCACGAAAATTTAGTATTCATTGTGAACAACAAAATTATCTAAAAATAAATAAATGTGAATTTTATACATGTAGAGCCATGGTGGTTTGAGAACTTTGACATGGTTTTGCAGTTCTTGAAGCATGATCGGTATCAACACCATTCAAATTATACATATTAGAGTTTAATATTGGGTCACCTTCATTTCCATTTGCTGATTTTACCTTCTGAAAATAATAATTGTTGGTGCATCACTAATAAAGTTAAATGGTGGCTCATATTATTTCTAAAGGACGGGGTAGAAGAATTATAAAAGCTTTACCTGAATATGAAACAGGCCAAATGGGCGAGTATAGCTTCTATAATAATAGTATTTAATACATCACTTTCATAAAATGCAAAAAAAAAAAAAAAAAAAAAAAAAAAAATGGATAAAGATTGTTGATGGGTCAACCCCGATTGTATTTACTTTAAAATATGCAATCCCAAATACACCAAGCATAGTTACCTAGATCAAGAGGCAATCCTAAATACCCTAAGTATAGTTACTTGGATAATAGTTGACTTAATAAACATTCTCATGATAAATCCTACCAATATCAAAGATTGTTGATTGGTCAACCCAACCCGACCAGGCCGGTTTCAACTAATCACCCTACCCATTTTGCTATAAGGACAGTTGCCAAAAGTACACATAATAACACCTGAAAGATTCGACCAAGAGTCCTCAACCCCTTTGCTCTTGCACGTAGTTCCTCCTTTTTCACAGTCTATCTTAAAGAACCTGAAACACAACATATATAAATATAAATAAGCTCTATGTTATTTATAAACCTAAAAAAGGGAGAAACGGATTTTTAAGTAACAACCATTTGACAAACACAGATAAGTGTTGCTTCAATATCATCTACATTTAGCTTCCAAAGAGAATCAATCATGACTTTCTTGTGTGACTGCATGTATTCTTCAAGTTCCTCTTCTGAGTACTTCCCCTCTACACTCAACTATTTTTTCATTCCTCTTGAAGCTGAATTAAAGCAAGTGCACCTAAATATGACATTTTATAGCTACAAGCCTACAATGGTAAAAATAATGAAGAAAGCATTAATGTGTGTGTAGAGGGTGTCCATTTCTATATATTGCTTTGAAATGTGACACACAAGACACTTAACCATCTCAGTTTCTTTCTCCCTCTACTTCTGAATATTTTTTATGCACTATGCTTAAGTATATTATGCAGATCTTGCGATTCTCAACATTCCTGAAATGAGCATGTCCCCATATGGATACATGTACGAGATACCTATTGTTGCTTTAACTTGTGATTTAATGAAATGCCCTTTGTTCTTAAACCATTCGGCAATAGATGGTAGACCTAGATACATAGCCTTTTTACCGAGCTCCTTAGCTGCCTGGCGTGCATAAATATAACCAATTGTATTCAACATGTTCACACCTGCACATGTGGCATAACTTTTATTAGTAATATGATTTATTTATGTTTTAAAGAATTAATCGTTTCATAATAAAGTGAAAATGATATAAGAATACATCACCTATGTTGGAGATATGCTAATATGGGTAGTATTGTTGATGAGCAAGTTGGTATGGATCATGTAATACTGCATCAACAAAGAGATAATTGAGCAAAAGCACAAACCACAAGTAAAGCACCAACAACGCATACAAAATTGATTTTAAATTGTAAAGTCCTATTTCCTTATATGTATATTTTTAAAATCAAAGGGTACTCATATGAATTAAAATATTAGTTGTTTGTATGTTTTTTAATTACTATGCACATTTTATAATTTTTAATAGTTGCTATTATTGAGCTTCGTTTGTCTCAAGCATGACCCTTTCTTACTTCTTGCACATAGCTGATAGACAAGTCCTTCCCCCTTTTCTAAAAGTGTAGAAACAGTTAATGTGCCTTGACACTTTGACTACCATGAACAAATATACATAACCAGCAAATAATGTAGGGAATAAACTGTAAAAACACAAGATAGTAAGAAAGGTCCTAAAGTCATATTAGGTATGTCATCAATAACTACCAACAAGATTGTTATTATGAAGTATAAAAAAGTGATAAAATAGGAATAGGACCTAATAAATATCGGATATTGTAAAGAATGTGAAGTCTTGACATAAGGTGATCAACAAAATGGTCCAACTTTTTCATCTTTATGGCTGCTCTTACACGATTCAAGCCTTCATTTGTATAAAACATGTGTACCACAGCTTGAACTTCTTCTCTTTCTGCTAATAAGAAACTTGGGAGGCACATTTACTAAGCTTACTAAGACATCTATCACTAATCGGGGATTTGATTTTTGCTAGCGATCAGTTATTGCATTCGTACTACAAGTACTGAATGATAAAATTTAGTTACAAAAGGCCCCTATATGTTTGTCATTGTCATGAGCTTCAATTTGTCGGTTACTTCAAGCATTTTGTCCCCTTGTGTTCGGGTGGTTGTATTTGTATTTTGTGATCATGTCTTCACATGTCACCTTTAGCAGACTTGTCATCGATTCATGACGCCTTATTTAACTTAAAAAATGTGCAACATTTTGGGACCATAAGTGCTTCGGCACCTACTTAACTCATTTGGACCTTTACAAAAACTTACCTTCGCAATCCAATCCCACTCCCAAATTGATTAGGCTATAGTCACTTTAACCAAATTATTAATAGAACTATGTGATGCACATTTAGCAGTAAATTATGATAGGAAAAGCTACTGTAAACATACAGCACATATGCCACTAAGATATCAATGCCCATAACATCCCATAACCAAAGTCTAACAAAACAGTTGCAACAGAACAAAGACTCAAAAGGAACATAAGACCCCCCCCCCCCCCCCCAAAAAAAAAGAGAAAAAAAAGAAACCATTTAAACACCACCACAGTTTAAAAGCCATTGACATCTACAACAAATATCAAAATAGAGATCTAATGAGAAAGAAAACAACGTTATGAGATCAACTCGGCTTTCACCCGACATTATTTTTAAATCTATCAGTAACAAACTAAAAACGGACTACACTGCCACCACAACAACAATTATATATAACTTCAATCTTCAACTACATTTTTTCATCAAATAAAACAACTAATCCTTAACATACAACATAAAGAAAGATAATGAGAAACCTATCTTACCAAATATACAGAAAAGCCCCCAAGAGGTACAAACACAAGTGCATATACAACACTCCCTTCACCTTCCCCTTTGTGGTGGCACTTGTGTTTGTACCTCTTGGGAGAGCTGTTCGTATGGTCCAAGAGAGAAGGTGAAGGGAGTTAGGGATACTATACGAATGATATTTTAGCTTTTAACTAAAAACAGAAGATAAAATTACTCTACTAACCTTCTAAGTGTCTTAATTGTCACAACTATCCCCATAATATCTTTAAATTTCATGCTTAAATATGTTGTAGATGTTGCTTGTTAACTTGTACGGAAATGAAAATGACTATGTTAGCCATCACTCCTCTTTAATAAAATAATATAGATTAGTTACCAATAAACCCAACTACTACTGCAAAGGGTTTTTTTTTTTTTTTTTTCTCGTTCTTTTTTAACTTCTGAATTTTTAACATATAGCTCCAACTTTAATTAAACATATTAATTTTCCTACTTTTTTTTTTTTTTTTTTTTTTTTGCCAAGGTGACAATGTACTTATTTTTTTCTAGGTTTTGATTTAGTTTTAATCAATACGTAAGTCGTGCATAGTAATGTACAAACTGTCGAAGCTCAAACATATAAGTCATCACAATTTCTTCAAGAAATTTGCTGTTTTATAGTGTTTATTGTTTTCCTAAAAAAGAAATTCAAATTATTAAATTCAGAATTTGTTTTTGTGACAAGCCTGTTTTTTTTAAAGTTTCAACGTAAGTTTTAGGTGTTGTTTGGTTGATTAAGTGCTGAATCATTAAGAGGTTTGAATGGTTAAGTGTTGAATCAATAAGTTGGACCTCTTAATGGTTAGTATTCTTGTCCCACGCTAGTAGGAGAGCCTCATTAAGGTTCAGCCTAGTTCAGTGCTTAATGGTTCAGCAACATCTCAAATCTTAATGATTCAGCCTTAACCATTCCATTCAGAAGCTGAAACACACACGCTGAATGCTGAATCATTTAGCGCTGAATAGTTCAAAGCCTCATTAAGAGGCTTACCGAACAACCCCTTATTATTCATGATTTTTTTTTTTTTTTTATAAAGTTTTGAACATTATAGCCCCGCTGTAATGGGCACAGGTACGTTTACTTGTTTTAGTATTCGAAACTGGAATGGGCCTTGGTCCTAACTGGTTGCAAAGCAAGTCGGACTCGGATCCGGTACAAAATAATAGATTTTTGGGCTCAAATTGTCCTAGAATTTGGGTTATACGGGCCTCGTTTACATGTAAACAGTAGCATGCTACTTTAGCTTAATTTATTGGTAAATATAAATATAAAATTATACACAAATACGATATCAAGACTATCTTTAGTGGTGCTGCTTTTAAATAAAAATGTAAAAATACCAAAACAGCAAAATGTAGCACTCCAGTATAAATTTATTTGTACTTATTGTTCTAGAAAACTATTACATACCAAGACTATCCATAATGAAATAATCTTTTGTGTATTTACCTTTTGATCTATTACCAATTGCGTTGGATGAAAGAGTAAATTTTGCCTAGCAAATAAAAGCCTCAAGACACCCAAAGAAAAAAAGCACACATGAAGCCTTGGCACAAAACTATGTGGTTGATTAATAGTTACTAAAAAACCGATTTTTCACCACTTCAACTGATCATCCAAGTCACGTTCGAGATTTGCAATCAAGTTCTTACTCAATCTGCATTCATAATCGGTCAAATAGGTAAAGAAATCACACCACTCATTTTATTATGACTTCATGTACATATTTCCTCCACTTAATGGCTCATCGATGATAGTCTTCCCTACAGTCCCAATTTTTTGCTCTCTTGCCCAAACTGATGCCTACATCTTTGTTTTGCTCATAGCGTTGTCGTCACGGTCTAGTTTGGTTCTTCCATGTGTCGACTATATATCATTTGCTTTTATATAGAGCTTGATAGACATTTGAAACCGTCCTCAATCATCATTCTCCTTTAAGTGCTTTTATTATATTCATTTATTTTTGCAATTGCTAGTAGTTAAGTTTGTCTCTTCGTATTCATGGATGTCTTTGGTATCCTTTTCTTGGTGACATCCGTCCCGATAAATTATCACCAAAGTCGATTCCATGTATTTTCGTGGGGTATATTGCCAATCATCACGGATACATTTGTTATGATCCTCAAACTGGGCACAATTATACCTCTCGACATGTTTTTTTTCCATGAAACAGTCTTTTCTCTTCCTTCTCCACATGCTACATCTCCCACTTTTCCATTGCATCCATACCCTCCATTAACAATTTACCTTTACAAAACCACCCTACAGAACCATTATCCCCACCAACACCGCTATCCCCTATCACCCCATACTACACCTTTATCTCCACCTTCCACCTCTACTACTAGTTCGTCACCACCACCTCCAGCATCCACTTCAACACATCCAATGGTTACTCGCACACGCGATAACTCTCGACAACCAAAACAATTTCCTGACTACGTAACCTACAATGCTTCTTCTCCCCCTCCTATATATTGAATCATCCACATTTCATCAGGCGTTTAAACACATTGAATGGCGTAATGCCATGAATTCTGAAATAAATATAAGCGCTACATTCAAATAACACATGGGTTCTAGTTTCGGCTCTTCCTATGAGCAATATTGTTGGTTGCAAATGCGTTTTTCGTATTAAACGAAATCCAGATCTTTGTCGGTTGTTACAAAGCACGCTTGTTTGCAAAAGACTTTCATCAAACAGAAGGAATAGACCTGGTGGTTAAACCCATGACTATTCGGGTAATTTTATTTGTGGCATTCTCACGCCACTAGACTAGTCGACAGGTTGATGTTAATAACAATTTTCTAAATGGGGATATATCAGAAACTGTGTACATGACTCAACCACCCAGGTTCGTTGACTCTACTCATCCTCATCATGTGTGTCTCCTTAAAAAGGCTATATATGGTCTAAAACAAGCTCTGCGGGCATGGTTTTCCAAGTTTCATATGGTCTTCATCATCTTGGCTTTAAACAATGTGTCTATGACACATCTTTATTATTATTTATTGTCATGCTTCTGTGGTTTATTATATATTGGTTTATGTTGACGATACCAAAGTTCTTCGGCTAAGGCAGAGGCGACCGCTTTTTCAGGATCGGAGGATGATGCATCCGGCGAGATGGGGCGTCGACCGAGGTGTGTATTGTAACATTTCGCATTAAATCCTATGTACGTTACGGTGATTATTAATAAAACGTCAAATTTTATCATTTATCGTTCCTTTAAAAATATTTGGTGACACATTTGGACCCTAGTACCCTATTATAAACATATGTTATTAGTATATTAGAGATAAAAATTTTCAAAAAAATTTAGGCATGGGCCGGGGTTCGAACCCGAGCCCATGGCCGGTTTTCTTTTTCACACAAACAGCCCCACCAGCTGGTCTACCATGTGTCTTGATACTTAATTCTGATGCAAATTATATTTATCTTATGACTGAGATTTCAATTGACTTTCAAAAAGTCAAATCTGCGATCCCACTTTCCCTTAATACTCAATCAATCCGCGTTAATTATCCTGTTAAGGCTTGAATGATGAATGATACAGTTGACTCGCGTCCATCACACGCTAATTAGCCATTAAAACATTCCAAATTTTGTCTAATTATCGCGTCATTGTATTAAGTGGGTCAAAACATTACCATTTCATATACACGAACCTCCCACTATAAATTGAGGCCTTCACTACACCTTATACTCGCCGCAAAACAAACCCTCACTCCCAATTTTTGTAAACAAACTATTTTTTTTCAAAGAATCAAGAACAGTTGACTTTTTCGTTGACTAAATCAAATCACACGAAATCGTATTGTAAGTCTCGAAATTTTTGCTTGGTTTTTTTAGTCGGCCAGTAACAAGTAATAGTCCCATCATTGTAGAGGCTATTGGTTGTTAATTGTGGTTATTAAGGAATCTAGGGTTCATAGATCTCGATTTGGGGATAATGGTTCTGCAGGCTTGTGTATTTAATTGTTTCAAAACTAAAATCATCACCAACTGATCAACAGATCAGTTGGTTGGCCTCTTTTCACAAAACACGAACCGGCCTGACGGCCCGGGTTCGAGTCCCGTATCCCACGTTTTCTTTTTCCTTTTAAAAAAAGGATTATATAACTGATAACTGTTTACCTATATAATTAATTCAAACCAAGTTCATTCGTTCTCAGGGATCAGACCAACTGGTCTGAACTTGTCATTTAAAACCTTCCAACCGGGTCAGACCCGGGTTCGATTCCCAGCTTGAACAAAACATTTTTTTTACCTTTTTGATTTATATATATTCACTTATATTTTTAAAATTGGTTTTAAAATACTAAAATTCCTTTATAAATCCTACAAAAATTATTTTATGTTATTCTAGTAGAAAAGTTTAACATACAATTTTTAGTTTTCAAAAAATTATTTATTTAATATAAATAATAAATATTTCAAGTTTATTCTATTTTAATCATAAAATTCTATAAAAATATCAAAACGATTATATAAATTTCCACAAAAATTATTGTGAGTTTATATAACATTAAACATTTCTGAAATGATTTTTATTTCTGAAAAATCATTTATTTAATATTTTTAATCAATTTTTGTTATTTTAATCATAAATAAATCATAATAAATTCATATTTCTATATTTTTGCACCAAAATTTTATATAAATTATTTCTGTCCATTTAGAACAGAAATACAAATTTTAATTTAAAAATTCTTTAATTTTAATATTTTTTAGATATTAAACTTATATTTTGACAAATTGAAATAAATAGATTAAATATTCTTTTTTTTAAGAAAATAATTTTATAAAAATTATTTTCATACTTAAAACTTTATATTGTGACCACCTTTAATCTAAAGTTTACAAAAAGACTTTTGGTTATTTAATTATCGAATTTCTTTTATTTATTAAACGATTCAATTAATAATCAAACGAATACTTATCTCCAAATTCGAAACCCTAGAAAATACTTGTAGACTAGAAAGACTTAGACTTATTTGTTACCCTATACATAGGGTAATACTTGGCAACTTTGGGGCTACACTTATTCTTTTTCTCGAGACTTAATACCTTGCTAAGGTGAGTTTACGTAACCATGTTTATGCAATTCTTTATACTTGCAACATTACACTTAAGCAATTCTACATACATGTCTAGTTGTAAACTTTAATGCCTCATGATTTAGACAACAACAACAGTTAGACTTAAACTTCAACATATATAATCATTAGCTATGGCCAAGCCGGCGATACTCAATAATAGATCTATTGGATTGACAATCCCACCTAGATTCGTTGACCATCTTTTATGGGGAGCGCGGGTGATTGTTATCATTCCAACATGATATTAAGGTGAACCGTGGATGACGGGATGGACCTAAACTAGTTGGAGGTTTGATTATGTGCATTCAACACTTCATGTTTATTCATGTAGACTTAAACTTACGATAGACATTTGAATTGCTAAACTTTTATTCTTAAACTTAATTGCTTGACATGGCTTATGTATTCTCACCAACTTCTAGTTGACCCCCCCCCCCCCATTTTTACAACTCAACAGGAAATAATGATGCGTGAAGACTAGAGTGTTAGCATGAGGAGACAAATTGAAGTTTATGCTTTATTTGGTTATTTGATGTATTAGAATTCCATTCAAGACTTATTATGTATTTTCAATTTTGGACATTTTTACTTTAAATAAATTTCAAATTAAAACTTGAATACCATGTGCTACTGTATACTCATTCTTACGTGACACCTCGATGTTTCCGCCATCGGTTGGGGTGTTACATGTATGGACTTGATATGCACGACAGTGCACCTGAAATAGAGTGGACCAGGTGTTATAGTGCAGTAAGTCTTTTTCCAAGACAAGGGGAATGTGAGTTTAATATTTGAGACCGTGAGGGCCGGGTGAAGAGAAGAAGCCATTGATGGGGAATAGAGGAAGAAAGATGAAAGAAGGAGGTGATTGGAGCCAAGAAAGATGATCGGCGATTAGGGTTAGGCGGCCGCAAATTGGCCTGATACCATATAGGAATGGTAATTCAACTTGTCATTGATAAGAAGATTACATGTACATATATACACCAACTATCTCCTATATTTTTGGAATGTTTCAATCACAATAAATCACATTAAATTACATTTATTCTATTAATTCTATTAGATGACATTATTATTACTGGCAGCTCAGACCATGTGTAATGGGTATTATGTGGGCATTATAGGGGCATGAAAAAGGAGGGACATTTCTAGTATAATGCCCAAATAGGGAAAAAATAAGGAAAGTAGTGATTAGAAGGGCATTAAAATGGGTTATAACCATTACACATCTTTTAAAGGGGCATTATAATGATGATGTGTCAAAAAATGCCCCTTAGGGGCATTAACCATTACTTATGGTCTCATCTTTGTTACAGATCTGATAAGTCATCTTAACTCACGCTTTACTTTGAAGGATCTCGGTAACTTAAACTCCTTTCTGGGGATTCAGGAAACCTTCTCAAATGATACGCTTCATCCCACTCAGCAAAGCTATCTTCTCGATCTTCTTCAACGTACAGGTCTTAGTCAATGTAAATCCTTAGCTACCCACGTATGTGCTGGTGGTCCGCTATCCCGTCTATCTAGAGAACCATTGTCTGATCCTTGGTTGTACCAAAGCACAATTGGTGCTCTGCGGTATCTTGTTCTCACTCGTCCAGAAATTGCTTATGCAGTCAGCAAAGTCTCTCAATTTCTATAGACGCCTACTGATCGTCATTGGATTGGTGTTAAGCTTATTCTTTAATATCTCAAGAGTACTATCTCACATGGTTTGACCATCCATCGGTCTTCCAATTTTTCTTTTAATGCCTACGCTGATGCTGATTGGGCAGGTTGCCCTAATGATCGAAGATCTACCACAGGTTATTATGTTTTTAGGGGCCCTAATCTGATCAGCTAGTGAAGGGATAGGGTCCTAATTCCTAGCGCGGAGACGGACCCTACCCCACAACGTCGTTGATGACTCACAAGACCTCCGCGGACAACATGCCATTCGAAAGACTAAGTATGTGAAGACAAAAAACATCCGCGGATCCTCAACCTCCGCGGAGCTCAAGACCTGCAAAGCCACACATGGAGTGCAATCCATCTGCGTAAGGTCCATCGCCCATCTCAGCTATGGTTTGCCACGGACCAATCACAGTCTGACATGTGTCAGGCAGGCCCACCAAGTCTGAGCGCCAACAGGGAAGGTGCAGCCCCCCTTATCCCCACTTCCTGCACTATTCCCTTGGTGTCAGGCATCACCTCAGACAATCTTCCAGAAGGAATAGCTGATGCCGCCTGACACAGTCTAACGCGGATAAAGAAGATAGGCCTGCAGTCACTAGCCACGCGCCACGTGAACCAATGGCAGGGCGGTGCACTTTTCTCCATCTCCTGCATTTATTACATTTAGTTCAATAATGATTCCCTTATTCCATTACAAACTAATTCGGCCAAAAGAAAGGCAAGCCCATAACCCGGGACCAAGCCCATCATCGTGGTTATGGGTAAATTGTAAACGGCGTGTGTACTCCCTATATAAAGGAGCTCACGCCTCCTTTGCGAATGATCGCACCCTCTCGATCATACACTCACAACCTACCAGGCCAAACAACATTTTTATGTCTGCTATTACGAGTCTTTGTGACTCTAGGCGGTCGCCTCCTTTCATATGGCACACAGGTTTTCTTACAGGTTTCGGATCCAGCCAAGGTGTGTAGCGAATGATTATATCCTGCGGCGACACGAGTCTATCACCCCACGTACCTCCTATGAGGTAAGTATTATCTAGTTATACATGTTGTTTCTTGTGACATCCGTCACTTTTTCAGTATATATATATATAAATATATATTTTTTTAATAATAATAATAATAATGAAAATAATAATAATAAAAATAATGATAATAAGTAACAAGCTTAGTCTAGTCCAACACCTCTTAAACCCATAACCAAACCATAGCCCAAACCCCCTTCAACCTTTGTGGGTTACCTGAGCCCACGTTCAGCCCAACAGCAGGCCAAGCAACCCACTTAGCCTGGCCCAACATCCATTCCCTTGTCTTTAAAAAAAAAGGGAAACAACCCTCTGCTGTTGCCGGGTTTCGAACCCGAGCCGGCTCCAAACACAAACACGCGCCCACCACTAGGCCAAGCCTCTTTCTTGTTTTTATTCCAACCCACTTTGTATATATGCGTGTCCCTATCAGTCTTCCTCCTTCTTTGCTGCAACAGTTACGCGCGCAGCAGCAAGGAAAGTTTCTTTTTTTCTTTTGTTTGACCAATTAATTAGTTAATCATGCATTAATCTTGGTAAGCATCATTCAAACGCATCATTCCAGTCAACAATCACAACAATTATGCCTTAATTGAGCCTATTCACGCATACACATTTAACCATGGTCAAAACTTTCCAATTCGTTCATACGAGCTTAACACTATAAATTGAACCCTCTGCGAGACCCTATAGGTGCCGAATATACTCTCTAAATCCTCCATTTCTATTAACAACCTCTCATTCGAAGTGTTTGGATCAAGTTTGACTTTTCAGTTGACCATTCAATCATATGCGATTAAGCATTGTAAGTGTGGTATTTTTGATGGGTTTTGATCTTCGACATACACACATCAATAACCCTAAGGTTAATTGGGTTATTGATGTGTGGATTAATCGATTGTAATTTCTAGGGTTTGTTCTTATGAAATTGGGGAAGATGATTATTTTTGGTGTAATATAAATAAAATGCGAATTCAAAATAATCAACAAACAAAGACCCAGACCAGCTGGTCTGGGCATGCCCTTGCTATACAAAGGTCACAGGTTCGACCCCCACCATGAACATCTTTTTTTTTAAGTGTTAACCTTTATGCATATATTTCCTTTATTCTTTTTAAAAATCGTTTTAAAATACTAAAACTATTTTATAAATTCTACAAAATTTATTTTATGTTTTTCCACTGATAAAGTTCATCATCCAATTTTTAGTTTTTCAAAAATAATTTATTTAATATATATTATTAATAATACAAGTTTATTCATTTATATTTATTAAATTCTATAAAAATATCTAAACGATTTTATTAAATCTCACAAAAATTATCCTAAACTTGTACAACAATATACATTTCAGAAAATATTTTGTTTTCAGAAAAACCGTTTGTTTAATATTTTTAATCAATTTTTGTTAGTTTTAATCATAAATAAATCATACTAAATTCATTTTTCAATATTTTTGCACCAAAATTTTATATAAATTATTTCTAACTATCTAGAACTGAAATTCAATTTTTAATTCAGAAATTCTTTGATTTTAGTATTTTTAGATATTAAAGTCATATTTTGACAATTTGAAATAATTAGATTAAATATTCTATTTTCAAGAAAATAATTTTATAAAAATTATTTTCATACTTAAAACCCTATGTTGTGACTATATTCAACTTAAAATTTTACCAAGAGACTTTTATTTATTTATTTACTAAATTTCTTATATTTAATAAACAATTTGTTTATTAATCAAATAAACGTTTATCCCCAATTCGAAGCCTTAGAAATACATGTATCCTAGAGTTATTCCCCTTACACATTATCAAATACTTTAGGTTGATCATTTGGGAGTAATCTCAATTCATATTTCGTTGTCCAAGTTCAATTTCAAGTATTACGTGAACTGTGAGTATTCCTATCCCCTTTTTGCTTATATACATTTTTGGGGTGTTACATGTACACTATTACAATTTCAAATACAAGTTTACATTTTTTTTACAATACAATTCTAGTACTATGTGCATTGCTTACAACGTGCTTTATGCTTAGACAATACATCTGGATTACATTTGTACTTAGTGAAATCATTAACATGGTACAAGCCGACCTTAACATTGGATAGCGCTATTTGGATTGACAACCCGCCTAGATTGATTCTCCCCTTTTTTCATCGGAGAATCCGTGGCCAGTGTTAAGCTTTTATCCATTTATTGGATAAGTACACTACAGTTCATACAGTACATTATACAGTCACAGGGTTGATTTCGCTCATTTGTATGATACATGGTTTACATATTTACACTGTAGCTTGCACTTGAATTGTATAACTTTTTAACCTACTATATATATCAAAACTAGGAATGTTCACCAACATTTCATATGTTGACCAAATCTATTTTGTACATGTTTCAGGTGCAGTTTGATCTAGTGCTTTAACAAGAGACATTTAGTGCTTTACTTTAATTCAGTTATTTCAATATTTACATTTCATTTAGACAATGTATTTCCATTTCCATGTAAGACAATTTTGGTTTATTCAATAATATTTACATTTTAGTACCATGAGCTTTTGAACAATCGTCACTACGTGGCACCTCGATGATTCCGCCATCGGTTGGGATGTTACATTTCTTCACTGGAGTTCCAAGAAACAACATACAGTTGCTAGGTCAAGTACAAAAGCATAATAGCGTGCTCGTGCCCACACAGCTTCTGAAATTCATTGGCTACAGTCCTTACCATCTGAGATTTCAATCCACCATCCAAACTCACCTACCATATGGTGTGACAATCTTAGTGTTACTTATCAGGCTGCAAATCCTGTTCTTCATCAGCGCACAAAACACATAGAGGTTGATCTTCACTTCATTCGTGACATGATTCTTACTCGTACTCTCCAAGTTCGTTTTGTTTCTACCTCATATCAGCTCGCTGACATTCTCAGAAAAGGGTTACCTGCGACACGATTCAACCATCTTGCATCCAAGCTTCACATTCATCCGACCGTTCATCTTGCGGAGGCATGTTAGACATTTGAAACCGTCCTCAATCATCATTCTCCTTTAAGTGCTTTTGTTATACTCATTTAATTTTTGCAAATACTAGTAGTTAAGTTTGTCTCTTCATATTCATATGTTTCAATATGATAGTATTATAAGTTATATTATTGGTTTGCTTTGAAATATAAGAAAATATTGTACCAACAATTTCTTAAGAGCCAATCTTTTGTTTTTGGAGGCCCTAAGCGAACTACAATGTTAGTGGCCCTTTGAATATGTATAATTCACAAAAAAAAAAAAAAAAAAAGAAGACATATGGCAAATTAAGGATGTTTTCCAATTTAAATTTTGAGCTCATTTTGTGGATCTACAATTTACAATATATTTTTTTGGGGCTTGATTTAATGGTTTTCTCAGCATCCACTTTAGTTGAGAAATTAGATGAACATCATATCGACCAATCCCTTTCGTAGGGCTGGCATACCAGGTTACACGAACCTGTTAAGACACGAACACGAAACTTGTAAACACGACACGAAATCTAATCGTGTCATTTTTTCAAACACGAACACGAACCTGTGTATAACAGGTTAACACGATAAGATACGACAAGACACGATAAGGAACACCTACTAAAATAAGTTAACACGACAAGACACGATAAGACACGACAAGACACGATAAGACACGACAAGACATGATAAGAAACACGATAAGGCATGACAAGACCTGTTAAGACACGTACACGATAAGACACGAACACGAAACAGGTAAACACGAACACGACACGAAAATAAACAGGTCTTAACGTGTCGACCTGTTATAGACACGAAACTTGTTAAGGCCATATTTAATAAAAAAACCTTGTTTGATTGAAGAGGCTGGAAGCTTTTAGGTTAGAGAAAAAGCTCTACAGTGAAAAGCTACTAGTAGTAGCTTTTAAGAAAAAAAATTCTACTAGCTACAAGCTTCTAATTAGTAAATGACATAAATACCCATTCTATTTTAAAAATTAAATAAAAACCTTATTTACAAGCTTTTAATTATGCCCATTTTGGTCATTTTATACATTTTATTAAAAGCTCCAGCTACTCTGCCAAACACCAAAATATATTTAAAAAGCTTCCAGCTTTCAGCTACCAGCTTCCAGCTACCAGCCTCCAGCTAGTTTTGCCAAACATACCCATTGTCTACATTTTTGTTTTGATTTTACGACCAATTATTTTACCATTATGAAAGATTTTGGTTATTGACTTATTGCGGGTCTTGCATTCATTTTCCACAATGAGTGGTGCGTAATAATGTACATGTCATCAAAGCACAAACGTACAACTTGTCAAATTAAGTTGCATGAAGATTTCGGTTTTTGATATCTTTTTGTTGTTTTCCTATTACAAATTTAAAATATAATGTTGTATAAAATTTTGAATTTGCTACTGAGACAAGGTTATTTTTGTCAACTTTTCAAACCTAAAATAAATCACGATTTCGTTTTTATATAAAGTTTCAAATATTATCAATGCCTCGCTGCAACTGTAAAGAGCGCTTTTACGTTTATATTAGAATCCAGCCTTATTCCTAAATGATTGCAAGTCGATTCTGTTAGAGAATAATAGATTTTTCGGCTCAAATGGGCCTAGAATTTTGATTATCTGAGCCTCATCTACAGATACACAAGTAAGCATACTACTTTAGTTTTAATGGTAAATATAAAATTAGGCTTAATCGTATGAATTCGCGTCCCCCTTCACCTCAGCAAAAATCACACTAATAACGCCCACCCCTCCATTTCTCGAGAGCCTCCCATTGAACCACTGCCAACCCAATAATAAGCATCAACGGATGCTTTTGTGGGCCCCACATCAATTTAACTAACAAAAAGGAAGGGGGGTGGTTATTCCACCGCCAACCCAATAGAGTCTCTGTTGTCGTGGCGCTGAGGTGTAGTGGTGAAGCTTTATCGTCAATTAGATCTAATGATGGTCAGTTAGGCCCAAAGACGGCCAGTTAGATTCGATCAGTGTCACTTAGACCCAATGAAGGTCATTTAGACCCAATAATGGTCAATTAGACCCGTTATTGGTCAATTAGGCCCGTTAATGGTCAATTAGGCCCGTTGATGGTTAATTAGAACCAGTGATCGTCAATTAGATCTAATGATGGTAAATTAGATCCATTGACGGTTCATTACACCAATGATGGTCAGTTGGATCCAATGATGGTTAATTACACCACTGATGGTCAGTTGGATCCAGTATTGGTTAGTTAGGCCCAATGATGGTCAGTTAGATCCAATGATGGTCAGTTACACCCAATGACGACTAATTAGATCCAATGATGGTCGGTTAGGCCCAATGATGGTCAGGTAGATCCAATCATTGTCATTTAGACCCAATGATGGTCATTTAGACCCGATGATGGTCAATTAGGCTCAATGATTGTCAATTAGAATCAATGATCGTCAATTAGATCCAATGATGGTCAATTAGATTTAATGATGGTTAATTAGAACCAATGATCGTCAATTAGATCCAATGATAGTTAATTAAATCCAATGATGGTTAATTAAACCAATGACCGTCAATTGGATCCAATGATGGTCAGTTAGGCCCAATGATGGTCAGTTAGATCCAATCATTGTCACTTAGACCCAATGATGGTCATTTAGACCCAATGATGGTGAATTAGACCCGATGATGGTCAATAGGCACAACGATGGTCAATTAGAACCAATGATCATCAATTAGATCCTATGATGGTGAATTAGATCCAATGATGGTTAATTAAACAAATAATGGTCAGTTAGGCCCAATGATGATTAGGTAGACCCAATAATTGTCACTTAGACCTAATAATGGTCAATTAGGCCTAATGATAGTATGGATACATATGTATTATGTTAAAAAATCTTTATTTTAATTTTTGAAAATGATGTGGTAAAATAAATACCTACACATATCTAAAAATATACAACATGTGTAAATATTAGATACTTTTAACTTAGGTAAACAAATATTTAATTTGTTTTTTGAAAATGATGTGGCAAAATAAATACCAACCCGCTAACGTTCCGTTTTAACACCTCTAAATTAACACTAGGGGTGTAAACGAGCCGAGCCAGACTAGGCTCGAGCTCGGCTCGTCATGCTTTTATGAAGCTCGAGCTTGAGCTTGGCTCGTTTCGAACCTAATACTTTGAGCTCGAGCTCGCTTCGACAGCTTAAACGAGCCAAATCTCGGCTCGTCAATGTTAAATAGTAGGCATACTATAAATAAAATGATAATAATATAAAATTTGTTTGGGCTCGTTTAGGCTCGCGAGCCTAAACGGTCTTTGTAAGAAAAGCTCGAGCTCGGGCTCGATAACTAAATGATGCGCGGTTGCACGCATCATGTTTATTTGCCAGTTTTTTTATATTTTTGAATCGATTAGATAGTATTTTTATTAGTTTTTACGTCTGTACTCTATTATTTTAGTATTGTATATATTTTATTACTTTTTGATTGTTTTTACTATTAATGTATTTATTTTATATTTTTGGTAGGTTATCGTATGGAGCGGGGCTAAAACAGTGCAATTTATATTCGAGACCCGAACACACGAGTCGAGAGCACGGGGTCATAATACCATTTATAATAATAATAATAATAATAATAATAATAATAATAATAATAATAATTAAAAAATAAAACAATAAGAATGTGACTTTGTGTCACGAGCCCAGCCCAAAACAAAAAAAAAAGACACTTGAGGGTTTTATTAATATATTTTATTTTATTTTGACGGCACACAAGATTTTGAAGAGGAATTGAGAGAAGAATCAAAATATTATTATTCTTACACAAGGGAAATCGCACAACTCAGGAAAAAGATCGCAGAAGAGGGGGACGCGAGCAAGAAAAAAAGAGAGGGATCCAACTTTTGAGGCATCAAGCTCTATGGCCATAAGTGACTAATCCTTTTGTATTACATTGGAGATGTAGGCTTTTGATATCTAGGGTTAAAACACATTGGGTATTGTTCTTAAACCTTTGTTTATGTTTTTGTGTGTTTGAATTAAATGTGTTGAATTGTGATTAATCTTATGCTAAACTCATTTTAGTTAATTGATCTTGCGCCAATTTCTAATGAGATGAGCATGATTCCTTGCTTTAACATAACCATAGGATTGTATGTTCTAGGTAATGAAGTATAGTTTAATCTATCTTTGATATTGATAAAACTTGATACCTAAGCCTATTGAACAATCACTCCGTTAACACCAATCGCATTATTATTGTTTACCCAGTTGTTGAAACCCTAGTGTTCAATTGTTGAATCCCTAGTGTAATCTTTTTAATCACATTGTTTACAAATATCACTATTTTCTTTATTCTTATAATTTCAATTAAATTCTTAGTATAATAAACAACAACTTTTCAGTCAAACTCTTAAATGATAAACTGTAATCTTCATAATTAATTTAGCATCTTCATAAGTAACATTTTCTAATCAACTAAATAATATTCACTAACCACACGCTCCTTGGATATATACCCTACTTACCCTAGCTACCTAGGTTAATTAGGTTTTGTATGACCTGTGACGACCGGTTCATCACTAAACGAGTCCTTTTTCAAGCCCGAGCTCGGGCTCGGGCTTGGGCTCGTTAAGGCTCGACTTGTTCGAGCTTTTTACCGATCCAATTCCGAGTAGCTCTCAAGTCATTATGCATCGTTTACACCTCTAATTTAACATAATATACAATTAAAATGTAAAGTTACAATGGCATGAAAATAAATATTTAAAACAAAAATTAATGATAAAGGAAAATAAATATGGCGATTTTTTTTCATAATCTGTTCCATTTTTTCTCTCATCTGATTCCTAAACCTTTGCAATGGATACAAATATAAACTCCAATCAAAACACATAAGAATCCTTCACATCTACATTTTTGCTATCCATCTATGTTTCAGTTTCAACGCTTGCGGAGAAGGTACGTGGATCTTCATTGCCTTTTTCTTCTTTACATAGGTCACTATTTGTATTACACCAATCAACCCGATACATTTCTTCAACAGAATATGGTTTGGCCGAATATGGTTATGATAATCCAAGATTTGTTTGACTGCAATAATTTTTGAGAACTTGCTTGTTGTTCATAATTTGCATCAAGTTCTATGAATGTTCTTGGACTGAAAAAGTTTGATCATTTTGGTGGAGAGATTGATTTGCGGATATTGTTTATGGGTCTGGTTAATCCGATTGTGTTTGTTGCAGAATTTATTACTTTCCAAATCTTAGGCCTACATATATGGAAACTCCTTAATTCAAATTTGACTTCTACCACTAGAATTGTAACTCGCAATTGGATTATGTTATTGTGCAACTTACTTGACCCGTTATTAATTTTTATTAATTCTGACTTCTTGATTCTATTCATTGCTTGTTTTGTAGATTGAAAAGTTGAATTTGGTTATTAAAGAGCTTGTTAAGGAAAAGGTGAAGATAAAGAAATGTTCGAAGGAATAATTGCGAGCTTGGTGGCTGAAAAAGAAAAATATAATGCAGATAAAGAGGCTATGAACAATAGAATGGGAGAATTTGAAGCTAGGTTAACAGCTATGGGTGGAAAATAGGCTATAAACACTTAGACATGAATATTTTGAAGTTTTTCATGGATAATTTTGGTTATTTGATGTTTTTTTGTGTTTCTATTAGAGTCTTTTATATGATTTTAAAGTTGGAAAAACTGTATCAAATTTGTTTTATATAATTTGAGATTTTGTATTATTTGACTGTTTTATATAATATAGTTTTCTTGAAATGTAATTGAATTAATAAAGAAGGAAAAAAAACCCTGTAGAAAAGCTAGGTAGCAAATTTTCAATGAAAGTGATGGTTAAATGGTAGCAAATTTTCAATGAAAGTGGTGGCTAAATGGTTGCAAATTTTCAATGAAAATGATGGCTAAATGGTTGCAAATTTTCAATGAAATTGGTGGCTAAATGGTAGTAATTTTTCATTGAAAGTAGTGGTTAAATGGTAGCAAATTTTCAATGAAAGTGGTGGCTAAATGGTAGTAAATTCTCAATGAAAGCGGTGACTAAATGGTTGCAGACTAAATGGTACCAAAACAGTTACAAAAAAGTGTAAATTTTCAATAAAAATGGTGTCTAAATGGTGGCAATATCGGTGGCTAAATGGTACCAAAACGGTAGCAAATGACCTTACTAAAATATTGTAGAAGCGGTGACAAATATTTTAACCGTTTTTGTGGTGACAAAAATATGGTAGCAAAATACAAAAGTGGTAGCTATTTGGTGACATCAGGGCAACAAAGACGTGTGTTTTTGCTACCGCATTCTCGGTTGCAAAATGGTGGCTACAGAGCAATTGCTACCGTTATGTAACCGAAAATATGGTGACAAAAGCCTAATTTTCTAGTAGTGAGACCTCACCGCCCGAATGGAATTCTTGTTGTGCCCCGGGTGGCCTAATAAACATAGAATATTAAAAAATAATAGAAAAAAAAGCCTAATATAATTTTTTTTACAATAAGGTCCAAATAATAATAATAAACAAATGTATTTTTTTTTTCAGTGTGGCTTCGTCTCACATTGTTTCATGGGAATTTTTTTGAGAATTTCAATAACTACAAAACGGATTCAAAGACTTAAAGTGTTTGTTGTGATACACATTTGATTCTCACCCTCATTATTTTCTACGGTATTTAGGTAATGAGTGAATACAGGTAACATCGGTTCGACTCGGACGAGATGCGAGGTTTTATCAATTATTCACCTGTCGTGCCTTCGACATGTGAAGGTCGGATTTCCGTGCATCTGGGAAAGCCAAAGGGGCTGGTTGCAGTCTAGTAGTCAACCTTGACCACAGCGTCCGGTGACACGATTGTTGGTCGTCGTTCCTTGCCGTTTAAAAAAAAAGTAAAAAAGAAACCATTAAAATAAAAAATAAACTCAAATTTAGTGGGATTTTCTTGAATGACTAAATTTTTTATCACCCATGTGATTTAAAACTCTCACCATTTAAAAAGACAAAAACTTCTTAACACTTTGATAAATTTAGTGGGATTTTAGTTTGGAACAGGAGCTAAATTGGATAGCAAACCATGAGTTCACATAATTCATGGTTACATGCGTAATTAATCAATAAATTGACTATAAAAGTATATCACATCCGAAAATTGTTTACTTTCATGATTTTCTCTGTTTGTAGTGATCCCATCCAAAATCTAAATTATACGGCAAGAGTGTTAAAACCTTTTACGAAAGGTAAATAGATTCAAGGCCTGTAATTTGAAGTCATGTTATTTGACCATATAATTTGAATTATATTAATCGCATTTAATACAATTTTTTAACTTTAATCCACAGTCAAATATATCAACTGATTCAACTATCAAGTATAATATAGTTGCATGAAGCACGATGCAAATATATTTGACTACAGGTACAACGGTATAATTTCATATAATAAAACAGCACTGCTAGTATTGTAGGCCAATTGCCAAAGGGCTTGTATGCCAATAGTATTATGATGTTGCGTTGTTGTTCATCGTCAAAATGATAAGTGTTCAAGTCAATCTCATTTGAAATAAGTGGTGTAGTTTTAGGAGTATATATAGTTTATGGTTAGAAATAAGTATTGTAGGCCAATTATTTATAAAAACATATTATTATTATTATTATTATTATTATGGGTGAAGTTCTTGTACAATTGTCATATTTCGTAAGAAGTCTGTGAAGAATTGATATGTAGACATCTTTTTTTTAGTCTTAGTCGTGATATTTTGGATCGTAAACTTGTAAACATCCTATCCATGTCGTTCGAAAATGTGGAAAGGTTGTTGGCCTAACGCGACACCATTACGGATCATATTGTTGGGGATTACGATTTGCAATCTCAATACCACGGTCGCAATACATGGGTTGTCTAGGGTTTCAGAATAACAGTTTAGTCTTTGGACTTGCATGTTTACACCAATAGCAATTTTAGTCCTTCGACTTTTCCAAAGTTAGTTATGAACAACCATCCCCTGGACACACATCACGAGTGTATGTATATTTGTATATTTATCGCATATACATGTATAATTATATTAGTGTTGCTACAAGTGACATTCGCATGTGTAAGAATTTTTCTTATTTAGGAAACAAGAGTATTAGATTTTGGTTGATTGAGGAAGGGGTTCAAAATTATAAAAAAAAAATCATGAGATTTTCAGCCATATATAAAGACCAAAGCATTGTTGACTGAGATACATGTTTAATTACAAAAAAAAAAAAAAAAAAAAAGGAGAGAGAGAGAATTGCATGGTTGGTCCATGTGGTTAACAAACTAATATTGCATTCTTGGTCCTAAGGTTTCAATAATTACACCGTTAGTCCTTAAGTTTGTCAAAACTGCACTCGTGTTATATATTAGTATATTACTTCTAAACCAGCGTGTACACTACGAGTTCGCTAATTACAACATATTTAGACATGTTAAAATTGTATTTCAGTTCACACTATATATGCACACAAAAGAATTCTTCACCAACATGTATGAAGGAACCATGACCTGCATTATCAACCTCCTATGAGATATGAGGTTAGTTTTGATTCTGAAAACATCAATACCAACCTGCAAAAATATAAAAGAAGGATTAGTACTAAAGATCACTTATGAGTTTTGACACATTATATATATTAGCATATTACTTCTGAGCCCACCTATCACTAACGAGTTGTGGTTGTATAGCATTTGTTTTCAACCGACAATAAAGGAAATACATAATGTTGTTTTCCTCCCTGAAAGTCAATATGTGTGACTTTATATCATATGATTTCTTGGAGAGCAGTAAATCACTAATACAGTCAAAATTGAACGTCTATGTCATCAATTCCATGATTCACAGTTGGTGTCCTCTTTTTGTTTTATACTTTCATATATGCTTTTAGATATCTATCTATATTTTACTAGTGTGGAGCCCGCACGTTGCAGCGGAGTTGACAATACGCAATTAAAAAACAAAATCGTAAGTGGTCAATGAAGTGAGGATGCCATGAGAGGTCGTTATACAACCTACATGACATTTATATTTATGTACACAACCTCGTAAATAGTTTTTATTCAAAGATATTATTGATGTATATGGATATTGTTATCATAATCAAATTTCATGATAATATTTATTTAAATCTAATGTGGATAGGCAATATGGGAGATTTTTTTATCATAACCAAAAGAAAGATATCTTCAAATTCTTGAAAATTCTAAATTTTTCAAAAGCTTTATTTTTACAAAATATCTAAGATTTCTACAACTTATGTTCATATGATAAAAAAAATTAAGATTTACATGTTAATTATAAACATGTTATAGTTGTTACTGAAATTTTCTCTCTATAATAGACATTAGACAACCAAGTCCTAAGGCTTGATCTTAACAAATCAAGTAGTTGAAAATTATCTACACTCCACTGTACCATGACATTTACAAGTAAAGACAAAAGTTAAAAATTATACATCCCTTAAACATCAAACAAAATTACTTCTTTTAGACTAAAATGAAATGAGACGCAACTATATTTTTTTGCACCTAGAAAACAATCACGGATGTCGACGAGTCTTTGTGGTAGCACACAATGAGATTTTATGATCTAGAAGTCTAGTACAACTTTGGTTTTTCCGTAGGTAGCTACTAATGTTTTTAGGATTTAATAATCCATGTGAGGTGGTTGTGGAAATACCATGGGACAACGGATGATGAAATTGAGAGGGGATCAAACAACAATCTATAATTGGTTTTTCCTCCTCTTGTTTGACATCACAATTTATAGGATCGAAAAAAACTTTATATTTAAGGCTAATTATGCATCGGTACATGAAAGGTTGTATTATTTATTTATTTGGGCTTTTGGTTTTATGAAGTCAAGAAGTTTTAACCACATAATTATTAAGTCTATAACTCATATACATTTAATTTCATTTTGATATTTACTTCCTAGTCTTTTTAAATTCTTTAGGATTACATTTATGGATTTCAATGAAAATTATATATATAATTTCTTAACATAATATTACTCCAAGTATATAACTTGTATTTTATTTTAATTCATATTTTTTATACATACTCATTAACTATATATAAACACAACTCCAAAATTAATGATAAAAGAATTAGCCATGAAAAGAATATGAATGTATGTATATGTGTGATTATAGTAAAAACTTAGTGGTTTACATTACAAGTAAAACATAGTATTTAAGTAAGAAACTAAGAATTAAGTGACTTCAAAAACAAACCTAGCACTAATGATTCTAAATTTAATAACTTGCCAGGCAGAAGGAATGTCGATTTCATTAAATCTATCTTGTTTTGCTGGCAACATGTAGTACATGGTTTCACCACTTGATCTTCATGTATCATACTTTTCAGCCTGTTTGCACTTCTTCAAATACGATTTTAAGACTGCATTATTAAGATTGCTAAAACGAAGAGCAACAAGAAAACTCGTGCTAATAACGTGTTGGAAAATAACAATCTAGTAACAACCTACATACAAGTTATATAAACATGATAAGAAGACTCTAAACATCATGTATTGAAAAAAAGAATGAAGGAAGAGAGAACTTTATTCATTGATATGTTTCATCATATACCAAATAAAAGACCACTATTTATAAGGCTATAAAAATTGAAAGATATGTAAGTTATGTATGTGAAGAGTCACCCCATTATTTAGATACCAAATAATATTTATATTTATAAGACTGTAACATTGATACAAACATAATAAAGACATGGAGGTTATGAATGTAAAGAGTCACCACATTATTGTTAATTTCTTCATCAATTTTATAATTATGCTTAAATTAATTTCTTTAACAATATAATATTTGGGTAGAAAGATAATTTTACCCCCTAAATGACTTCAACAAGCATTGTACTATAAGCAATAATGGTTGTATTTACTTAAATTTTGCGGGTATCCTTCACTCATGTTTTATAATATAGTATAGATATATATAAAAGAAAACGTATATGCTGACGTGACATGCAATGGAGGCCTCAACCTTCTCTTGAGAGTGCCACGTGGCATCATAATGGAGAGTTTTTGGTGTTTTTTAATTGTTTCCTTTTTTAATTAAATTGAGTTATTTTAGGAAAAAAGAATTTAAAAATAAATTTAAAATGTTCTCTCTCATATTTCCTCCCATAATTTTTAAACGTTTATATCTTTTATATACGAGATTTTTTAAAGAAAAAAATTACACCAAATTAACGAGCGTTTTATTATCTTTCCAACGAGTACCATAGTGCTATATAAAAAAAAAAGAAAAAATCGACTATTTTTGTGGGGTTTCGTTCATACGGGAAAAAAACACACAAATAAAAGGTTTCTGAATTGTTATTTTTTGAATGAATAATAATGATTACAAAGGACCCTTTATATAGGGATAGATAACAATGAAACCCTATCTATAAAATAGGAAACGATAGACATTCTAAACATAAGATAAGACTAATTTAAATTACAAATCTAACTAGATAATTATTAAGATAATTATTTCGGTTAAGACTCCCCCGCAGTTCGAGCGGGCGTAGGACAGACGCTCAAACTGGATCGAAAGTTTTCAAACAGTTGCCGTGAAATCCCCTTGGTAAAAATGTCCGCATACTGTAAGGAAGATGGCACATGTAACACACGAATATCACCAACTCTGACCTTCTCCCGAACGAAATGGATGTCAATCTCGATATGCTTGGTACGCTGATGTTGAACCGGATTATCTGACAGATAGACAGCAGACACATTATCAAAGTAGATAATTGATGCACGACGAAGAGGGAGATTTAACTCTAGCAGCAGGTTCCGAATCCAAGTGGCCTCTGCAACGGCGTTCGCAACCCCACGGTACTCAGCCTCTGCACTGGATCGAGATATGGTTGGCTGACGTTTGGAAGACCAGGAAACTAAGTTGTCACTAAGGAAAACACAGTAACCACTAGTAGAACGTCGTGTATCAGGGCAGCCGCCCCAATCTGCATCAGAATATGCGACCAATGAATGCGTATCAGATTGAATAATGCGGACGCCATAATGTATCGTGCCTTGGATGTAGCGAATGATCCGTTTGAGGAACGCATAATGAGGATCCCGTGGCTCGTGCATGAATAAACAAATCTGTTGTACGGCATAAGAAATATCCGGTCGTGTGAAGGTGAGATACTGAAGAGCACCAGCAAGGCTGCGATATAACGTAGGATCGTGGAATAAAGACCCATCAGAAGCACTAAGCTTCGCAGAGAGATCAACCGGAGTAGCACATGGTTTGCAATTTGTCATTTTAGCCCGTGAGATGATATCTTTGGCGTACTGAGCCTGATCCAGAAATAGCCCCTTCGCATCCCTGGTGACTTTAATTCCCAAAAAATGATGCAGAGGGCCCAAGTCGGTCATGGCGAACTCTCGTGAGAGTGTTGCAATAATATCATTCAAAAAAGAATTGGCAAAACGCATGTACCAAGGAGTTGTCACATGTGCTACTGCGAAACCCATGAGCCAAAATATAATTGGCAAAACGCATGTACCAAGCGCGAGGAGCCTGCTTAAGTCCATAAAGGGACTTCTTCAACCTGCACACAAAATTGGGATACCTCTGATCAACGAACCCAGGTGGTTGATGCATAAAAACCGTCTCATTCAGGTGCCCATGGAGGAAGGCATTCTTAACATCCAACTGATGTATAGGCCAAGAGCGAGAAACTGCAATAGAAAGAACAGTTCGGATGGTGGCCGGCTTGACAACTAGGCTAAAAGTGTCCTCGCAATCAACTCCTACTGTTTGGGACTTGCCATTAACGACCAACCTTGCTTTGTACCTCTCTAGTGTCCCATCAGATTTAAACTTGTGCCGAAAAAGCCACATACATCGAATAACCGGCCGATCAACCGGGCGTGGCACTAGCTCCCATGTTTCATTTTCCTGTAACGCACTAAACTCGGTCTGCATGGCATGCAACCAATGAGGGTCGGCAAAGGCATTGGCATAGGTTTTGGGTACGGGAGAAACGGTGGTAGTGTGTAGTATTTTGGCTTTGGAGCGGGTGGTCATGGGATGGGAGTTGGTGGTTGGGGCTGATGGAGGTGGTGGGGGTGGGGCCGTAGGTTGAGGTTGGGGGTGGGAAACTGCCGTGGCAGATGGGTGGGAGGTCGGGGCTGGTGGTGGTCGTGGGCGACGGCTATAGGTAATGGTGGGCCGGGTTGTGGAAGGTAGAGGGATAGTGGGTGGTGGACGAATGAAGGAGAAACCCGGAGGGGGTGATTCGTCGAGGAAGTGATAAGACGAAGGAGAAGTGGGAATGGTGAAAGGGAAAGTGTTCTCGTCAAAAGTGACATGGCGAGAAATATGGACCTTGCCAGTGGTGGGGTCGAAGCACCGGTAACCCCGAAAATCCGGGGGATAACCAAGGAAAATACATCTAATGGAGCGGGCATGTAATTTATGGGGCTGGGTGGCGGATTGGTTGGGGTAGCATGCACATCCGAACACGCGAAGGTGGTCGTATGTGGGATGCCGAAGGTAAAGGACGAAGGTGGGTGTGTAAAAGTTTAGTCGTTTAGTGGGAAGAATATTGTGTAGGTAGGTTGCGGTATGTAGGGCTTCGACCCAAAAGGAGGGTGGTAAATGGGAATGGACGAGTAACGCACGAATGATGTCATTTAGACGACGAATCATCCGTTCGGCTCGTCCGTTTTGTGAGGAGGTTTGAGGGCAGGAAAAACGGAAGAGGAGACCGTTTTGAGTGGCAAAGGTCTTAAAGGCATTGTAGTCAAATTCGCCGCCTAGGTCACATTGAAAAGTTTTAATGTTTCGGTGAAACTGGGTGGCAATAAGGCGGTGAAATTTGACAAATGTGGGGAAGGTTTCAGACTTGTATCTAAGCGGATAGACCCAGATAAAGTGTGAAAAGTTATCAATTAAAACCATATAATACTTGTAACCGGTTTTGCTTAGGATTGGCGAGGTCCACAAATCGCAATGAATGATATCAAAAGGCGAAAAAGTAAATGTACTAGATTCATAAAAAGGAAGACGTTTACTATTAGATAAATGACAAGAATTGCAAAAACTAGAAAGTTGATGTTTATTACAAGAAAAACCAAAAGAACGATTAAGAATGTCTAAGACTTGTGAGCCAGGATGTCCAAGTCTGTCATGCCATGGAAGTGACAAGGTGGTAAGGTAGCAAGCTTGAGGCGGAAGTGTTGGTGGTGTAATCGGATAGAGCTCCCCCGTGCTATTGTGGCGGGACAGTTGGCGTCCCGTTTTGAGGTCCTTCAAAGAAAAACCAAAAGGGTCAAATTCAATAGATACCCAATTTTCACGGGTGAAGCGTCTAACAGATAATAAGTTTTTAATGATTTTAGGGCTAAATAGGATATTGGGTAGGATATAGGTTCGGTTGAGGATTGGGAGGTAGCCCGTGCCAGAACCCTCAACAGGTAAAACATTGCCATTACCTACCAAAATTTTAGTTGAAACAGGAAAAGGATCAGGGCGAGAAATTATACCTTTATTGTTGGAGACGGTCCGTTCTGCTCCAGTGTCGAAATAGAGAGTAGGATCAGTATAGGCAAGCTGAGAGGTCTGGTACGCAGCACTGAGATCAGATGGGTTCAAGGCGTCATACTGGGCCTGCTGTGGTGCGTAGGGGCTGAACGATTGCTGCTGCTGTGGGCTGAATGGGCTGAATCCCTGCTGCGGTGGGTAACCAGTGAAGTGGGCTGAGCTAAACTGTTGTGGACTGGGCTGATTGGGTCGCCAATTGGATTGAGTCGGGTAAGGGCAAGGTGGCGTGTGCCACCAGGCCCACTGCGGGTACGAGTTGGGCTGAAAAGCCCAGTTAGCATTAGTATTACGGTTCCCACGGCCTCGGCCCATTCCGCGGCCCCTGCCCCTGTTTTGTGAACTTCTGCTGCGGTACTGTTGCTGACTGCCCCTGTACTGCTGCTGAGTTCCGTAATCGGCTGATGAGGAAGGATTGGAGGTGCCGGGCTGTGGAGGCTGAGAGCCGGCTGTAGTGGCAGCAAGGACGGAAGAAGCTTTAGGTTTCCGGGCCTCCTGACGCAACACTTCATCATTAAGCATCGAACGAGCCAGATCTCAATCAGCTTGCTGCTGATTTATTAAGGCAGCCGTGGTGTCGAATTCCGCAGAGAGGCCGCGAACTAAGGTGAGGACGAGTCGTGACTCGGTCACCGGTTGATCCACATCTCGTAATTGATCGGCGAGTGATTTCAATTGTTGACAATAGTCGTCAACAGAGCTGCACTGGTCAAGGCTGAGGTTAACAAAACGAGTCTCCAGGGCTGCTGCTTTGGCCTGTTTATTGCTGAGGTACTTCTTCTCGAGTTTCAGCCAAGTGGTCCGAGCCGAAGCGTCGGTGTCCAAGATGTCCGGCAGAAGGCTGTCGGCTAGGGTGCTGTAAATCCATTGGGAAACTAAGGCGTCCAACTCTTTCCATTCCGAATACTTTGGATCCGTGGGTTCGGGGGGTGGGGTAGAGTCGATGTGATCAAGTACCTTATACGCCATGGCGTGAAGCTTAAAGAGTTTCACCCATGAAGTATAGGTGACTGTAGTCCCATCGAGGGTGCGTATCTTGCTGTTTATGTTAGTTACGGAATAAGCGGGATGAAGGGAATGTGGTTTGGCTGGTTCGGATGAGGTGGGCTGGTCGGATTTAGTCATGGTAGACGGACAGAATGAAGACAGCCGTAGCTGTTAATGGCAACCGGACAGACAGAAGACAGCCGTAGCTGTTAGAAGACAGCCGTAGCTGTTGGGCAGAAAGAAAAAGGAACCGGAAAAAATTAGGTAATCAGAATTCTTGCTCTGATACCATAAAAGGTTTCTGAATTGTTATTTTCTGAATGAATAATAATGATTACAAAGGACCCTTTATATAGGGATAGATAACAATGAAACCCTATCTATAAAATAGGAAACGATAGACATTCTAAACATAAGATAAGACTAATTTAAATTACAAATCTAACTAGATAATTATATCGGTTAAGAACAAAGTGTTCATGTTATCATGTAAAATTAGATTTTGTGGGGAATATGAGTTATTACTGATTAGAATACTATGAACATCCAATGATTGAAAGATTTTGTGGTTAATTAACTTGAGCCATTTGCAATAGGTTATCACGTAAAATTAGATTTTTCAACCCCGGGACCCTCCCGGAGTAATCAGCTAATTTTATATAAATATAATACTTTTTAAATTATTATCCTATATATTAACGGTCATTTCAATAGTGTCCGTTGGTTAACATGTACCCGACCAATAGGTGGCCGGATGTCATTTCGCATTCACTAACTTTTTGTGGATATATATCCTTTAGATTAGGAAATAACAAAATAGGATCTATGGCTCAATGGTTCGCGACCCACTTATTCAAACAACTAAGGGGTTGTTTGGTAGCCTCTTAATCAGCCTTTTAACCATTCAGGTCTGAATCATGCAGCATTCAGACTGTTTGTTTCAGCATCTGAATGGAATGATTAAGTGCTGAACCATTAAGCTAATAAGGGATGCTGAATGATTCAGCTTTTAACCATTCAGAGCCTCTTCACCATTCAGACCATCTTAATGATTCAGCACTTAATCAACCAAACAGCCTCTAACTCGGGTTAAAACCTCTATCCTCCTCCATCAGATTTTTGTGCTTGTACTCCTATTGTTTTTTAAGGTTGTGACCTCTATCCTCCTCCATCAGATTTTTGTGCTTGTATTCCTATTGTTTTTTAAGGTTGGGTGACACATTATTCCAAGTCGACACGTATGTCCATACATTGAAACACACGATCAAAGTTGATGGACACATAATGTGTTATGGGTTGATTATGGCCTACAAAAATTTTAAAAAACTTATATTTGCTTTTCGAAAACAAAGAAGAAGCTAACTTCGAGGTTTCATACTGTACTCGTCATCTCCGCTATGCTATGAAATTTTAGAAATGTATTCTTCTGGTCATTTATAAAAAGAAAGAAAAATCTATGTAGGGTTGAAAATAAAGTTACTTTATAGTTATATTCAGACTGACTTTTCAGTGAATATATATTTGATAAGGAATGAAAATTAAAATAATATTTAAAAAATTAAAAAGGATATTTATTATAAATAAAAAAAAAGTTAGAATGGAGTTTAAGCATGATCAAGGATACTGAAAAGATAATTAAAACGATATAACTTAAACAAGGTTAACGTTCACTATTAAACCAAAATGTCTTTTAAAAAATAGCGTAGCAACGTGTTAGGAGGTGACTCGTGTAAATGAGTTAGTTTGAGGACAAGGGTATTAATGTGTCCATTTATATATGTATACTAATTTCTTGATACCATATATAGATTGGAAAGGTGGCACCGATTGTTGGAAATGGACCGAAGAAAAAGACGGCCAATTCACGGTTGCTTCGGCCAAGAGACTTCTTGCCAGTTCGCATGTGGGTGATGGTGACCTTGGGATTAAGTGGAAAGGTTGGGTGCCGTTGAAGTGCAAAATTTTAATTTGGAGGATCGCTCGAAATCGTATCCCTACTGTGGACGAACTCATCAAACGGGGAATTTCTATTCAGCAAACAGAGTGCCGATTGTGTCAAGAGGATGTGGAATCTACCTCTCATCTGTTCACTGGTTGCCGTTATTCGAATGAGGTGTGGCATCGTATTGCAAACTGGTGCAAGATTAGTCATCCCGTTTTGGTTGACATTCCGGATCTTTTGGACCTGCCTAACTCCCAAGCCGCGACTAAAGAATCGAAGTACACTCTTTGCGGCATCACTTACACGACAATGTGGATGATTTGGAACGAAAGAAACGAGCGGGTTTTCAATGATAAGAAGAAGCAGCCAGTTCAGCTCGTGGAGAATATTAAAGCGACGGCGTATTTTTGGATTCGTAATAGATCTCGTTGGAAATTTAAGGATTGGAAAACTTGGTGTAATTTCCCTTTGGACTGATGCATGTTTGTTTTTTTCTGTTTCGCTTAGTCCTTGCTTTAAGGACTAGCGAGCTTTGAGTTTAATGAAGTTTTCCTTTCAAAAAAAAAAAAAAAAAGTAAATTAACCACATCATTATAGTAGGTTAGAGACACAAAACAAATATATAGTGATGATATTTGTGTAATCAAAGCCCATTACTTTTTTTTGAAAGACAAGCTTCATTAAAAAAACACGCGAAACAACTCTCTAAGACGAAGAGAAGCCGCAAAAACAAATTACATCATATCAACATAGAAATTACACCAATTCTTCCAATCTAAGACCCCCCTTTTTAAACCGACTCCTAAACTAAAGATATCCCAAGGATTTAACGTCAGAGATAATCTTGATAACACTCGTGTCGATGCTCGAAAAAACCTTCTCATTCCTAGCTTTCCAAATCCTCCAACACGCCAATATGAAGATCCCATAAATAATCTCCTTCGTCATTTTATTAACTCCCAAGTGTTCGACGCTTTGTAATAGATCCTTAATCGAGAACGCAAACATAGGAGCTAACTTACACCAACTAGCGATGCCACTCCAAACACCATCCACCACTCTGCACGCTGTAAAAACATGATCAATATTCTCTTCCATTTCGTCACAAAATGTAAGACCCTAACCCGTAATCACGCGATCAATGCCCAAATCATACGGGTTTGGACCTTACTTAAACCACTCCCGATTAAAACTTTGAAATTTATAATAAGTCAACCTATTAGGATCAAATACATGTTTGATTCGCACAAATTTTTATATTTTAATAGTTAAAACATACTCTAAGATGTTGCGTTTTAACGGGAGTTCCTTAGATTCTAATGCGGAAGCTTGATGAGTGATTGGGTGTGTTCGGCTCTTATCGCGACTTGATCCTTGCTCCGGGACTTCAATCACATGTTTACCTAGCATCATTACACAAAGAATGGTTAGTGAGTTGTCAAATGAAACATTAACTAGTACGATAGTCGTTACACGTCGAAACGGAACGAACCAGGCCAAACGGCCCTTTATCAGGAGAACAAACGGCTGCAACTTAAGCGCAGCAGCTGTTCGGATCGCTTTTACCCCTTCTAAAACCCAAAATCCGACTTTGACTTTCAAATGAGAATTGTTCTACGCTCCGAGAGCTTTCCAGGCATATAAAGAACACCTCCTAACGATTTTTCTACGATTTTATATGGAATTTTAAAGATCGTGCTGTCAGGCTGTTCTCTGTGAGCGGCCGCGCGGTATCTGTGAGCGGCCGCTCACAGCTTCTAATGTAAATTTGGTGATTTTTAAGCATGAGGCCGCTCACAGCTTCTAATGTAAATTTGGTGATTTTTAAGCATGAGAATCATGTCGCAACCGCATTTGATGATTCCCGAAGCCTAAGTATTGACTTGCTGACTAAATAAACCTTTGTTTGACTGAAATTATAGTCCGGTTCATGATGCTATGACCCGGTTCAAAGTTTTAAATGTTTATGTTGATTTTTTTACCCATATCGACCCGTTAAGGCCTTGAATCAAACAAGGCACTTTTTGACCACACCAAATGCCTACCGATTAAGTTTTCAAGTCATTAGACACTTGATCAACAAAAGCGTTTATCCGATTTGTTTCATTATGATTTAGTTTCTTAGATTCAACATTTAGAAATCTTTTAAATTCCCAAAATGCCCTTCATGGTCAATATTTCAATTTAGCCATTCGTGGCTAAACTTCTTGTTCCAATTCCAATGTTTTTGACTCATTGACTTGTTTAAAAACCTCTAGGTCCTTCCGGACTTAGATTTTCATCCTTTCTCACGTTTTCACTTGTTTAGTAGATTCTAAGCGCATTAGCGCGCGTTAGACATAGTTATGGAAATAACTTACTTGATTTGCACCCACACTTCATGTGGGTAGTTTTAGTACCCATGTTGCTTCGCCCGAAGGTGTTTAATTAGCTACGGACTTACCGAGTGCTCGTGTCCCATATTTAGGGGTGTACAAAAAGCTCGCGGCTCGCTCGAAACTCGCTCGAAAAAAGCTCGGCTCGAAGAGGCTCGTTTTGTTTTTGAGCCGAGCCGAGCTGGCTCGTTTTGTAATCGAGCTGAGCTCGAGCCAGGGGTGTTCAGCTCGTGGCTCGGCTCGATGGCTCGACTCGTGGCTCGACATATGGCTCGACTCAGGCTTGTGTATGTGTAATTAATATATAGATGAAACTAATATATTTTGACTCCAAACCCAATTCTAAAATTCAAAATTTGAAAATCCCGCTCATGCTACCTATCTACCCCATCTTTTCATAATAAATAAACCATAACTTAAAAAATAAAAAAAAAATATACATGATTATGTGTATTTTTTTGTTTTTTATTTAATAAATATTTCTAAAAAAATAAAAAAAATAATAAAAAAAATATGTAACACCCCAACCGATGGCGGAAACATCGAGGTGTCACGTAGTGACGATTGTTCAATAGCTCATGGACTAAAGTGTAAATTTGAATACATTGATTAAATAATTTATTACATTCAAATGAAATACAACGATTCTAACTGCCAACTAAATTGAAATACAATGAATCAAAATCTAAATATAAATCCGAAAGCTTAAAGGATGCATCTCAAAACAACCTGAAACATGTACGAAAATAGTATATGTCAATACAAAAATGTATTGGTGAGCATACCCTGTTTGAATATATATAGTAGGAAAAATGTTTAGCAATTCATGTGCGGTACCATTTGCAATTATGTAATAAGTAATATCCGTTCAAAACCAAACCTGAGAATAATGACTAACACATGACTAACCAACTGAATAATGAATTAACAAGACAATGACCAAGATTCTCTCAACAGAGTCTCAAGGGGGTATACCATAGTACTATTCATTGAAAAGCTAGGCCGCCCAGCGGTTAATGATTTTGACAAGTCATAGACACACCTATTAACATAAAGCAAACACACATGAGAATTGCATTTAGTAAAAGATATTGAAACTTGATTAATATATAGATACATGAGTCACCCCAAAGTAGTAAAACCGTAAAAAGGGGAAAGATATACTCACCTGATAATGATTAGCTAACAATCCACCACCAGTATCAATTAATAAACAATTCCACGACACGAACCCCAAACGGGCGTAGTCCTACTCAAGTGCTACAATAATATAACACGCATAAGAACTAACCCCGGTATGTCTTTTATTGGTGATATGTTTCAGGTTTAGCGACAATTAGTTGGTATTATATGTATCACTAAACGAATTTATATGTCTATGTATTTGTAAATAAACCTACTAATTTTGAATAGATATTAGTCTTACTTGAAATTCGATGAGTGTTGGATATATATAAATATCACTTTTTAAATTGATGTATAATTATATTTCCAAATCATGGATTCCTTTATTTTACTAAATGTGAACATCACCGAAGTTGAATTTTTTAGATTCATGAAAGCATTTCATGAGTTCATAACAAATTAACTTAATTAGAACATCATATAAATATAGTATACGTATAATGTTATTATGGATGGCCATATATATTTCAAGATAAAAGTTACTAAGCAACACAGCATTTTGTAACGCCAAACATTGGCCATCATCCCCGGTGTACATGATTTTATTTATAACGTCTTACTTTTAAATGTTAGTTTCGATTTAGATATTTAGATACCGGAACTATTATCAATGTATATATATTCGAATCAGAAGAGGGTCAATTTGGTACCTTAAGTGGGAAAGATGGAGCTGATCGAACGAAAAGATATGGCAGCAACTATTGGTGGTGGCGGCGAAATTTGGCTCGTGGCGGCATACCGTAATACACGGCAGTGGGTTGCGCAATATGACTGTACCTCTCGAACGGGGTAGGGGAAATGATCAGAAATCATAGAGCGAGTGGATAATGGCGTCACAATGTTTTATGTAGATTGATGGTAATTTGGTATCACCCATATCATTCAAATATGTTGGCTTCAAGTTGTAGATGTTTTTTTTTTTTTTTATAGCTTGGAGTTATTAGCCACATTAAATAGAATTGATGGTGGCATTGTAATACTAATTTAATTGTTAGCCAGTTACGAAACTTGAATCGGTTTCATGTATGTGATGATGTTGTTCATGGAGTTTCAAAGTTTTAATTCAAAATTTTCAAAACAGTCACTTGGTTGTTATATACTTTTCAAAAATAACCTTTCAATATGGTTTGAATTTAAAGGACCATGAACTACTATGGCTAAATCAAATAATTAAAATGTTGTTACTATACAAGATTGTTAAATCATATTTATGCCACAAATCATTTAGTATATATTGATTTTTACTTATTCGACCTTTTAAGTGTACATAAAAAAACGACATAAAAACTTTGACATTCATTATTGTGGTGTTTTAGAAATTTTCGGGAATTACAATCCCTTTTAATTTACATTTTATATCAATAGTTCAACTTTGTATTGATGTCACTTTTAGGCTCCTAAAGTTATTTTTTTTAATTATTAGGAGGAATTGCAAATAAAAGAAAAAATTGATAACTAAAATTGTATAAATAATAAAAGTGAAGGTGACGGTTGTCACAGTCTCCCATACTTTAGAAAATTTCGTCTCGAAATCCGTTTCAAGTGGAGGTTTCTATGAAACAAAAAGGCGTTTAAAAAGGCAAGTAGGTTGTAAGGCTTACATCAGTCACGATTTGACAAAGTTTAAAGCAGCTGTTTAATATCCAAAACAAAGGTTTCAAAATCTTTGACGTTTGACCCGAGGTTAGAAAGTTGAGAGTTTAGAATGAGAAAGGTTTTGGTAAAGTATGTAATTGGTGACTGGTGAGGGCAGATGTACTAATGAAGCAGTCTCTCCTACTTTAGAAAGGTTTCTGACTGAACGTTATTAAGGACATGCAACAGGATTTGGACTAACAGAGAGTGTAAGAGTATACAAAGTTTAAGGTTTTCTATAGAGGTGGTCAAGTGAAAGACTCTAGGGGGACAAATTGAAGTTCGTGTAAGAACGTTCTTATTGAAAATACTAGCTATTAGTCAACTATCTAATGAAGAGGTAGTAATGGGTAGGTTCTTGGTCAGACTCCTAGTCCGCTCCCGCAGTATCGTTTATGCTTATATATAGGGTGTACCGCAGCTGACCCACCACACTCCCGATACTTTGGACTACTATTGATTGTCTACCAATAGCCTAAATAGAGTTACACATCACCCTCATGTACCTGTAACATCCCGTGATTTTTACTTTTCATGTATTTTAAATTCGATACTTAACAAATTCCAAGTTCGCCTTTATTCGTTTCTTTTATGTTACTCCTACCAATTCATGACGAGTCGTCATTATAATTTATCCTATTCAATTTAGGTGGTATAACAAAAAACTCATTTAGTCATGATCTTAATATATATTTATTTATATATATATATATATATATATACACACTTATAAAACTTTTATTTAAAAAAAAAAAGCATGTGCCGTTGATTTCAATCCAACAACAACAACATATATGTTGTTCGTTGTTAAATATAGATTTTTTTTATTTTTATTTTTTTTTAAATCTCTTAAACTCTTATAATAATTAAACTCTTATCTTTCACCTAACTCACTCTCAACCACCCTAATAACTCTCTTAATGACCCAACCACCTTACCTCACCTATAAATACCCCTCTCCCTCATTCCTTAATCATTTGTTCACTCCTAATAATTCTCAAATCTCTCTAATCTTCAAGCTTTTCAAGCATAAAAATTCTGCACAAAATTTGTAAGATGAAAAGCCTTAATCTTCACTTTTCTTCCACTTTCTCCACCTCTCCTCTTCTTCTAACCCCTTGGGGAAACCTCTAGGACTTTACTCTTGTTTGCTATGGCAAATAAATATGAGTAGGACACCAAAATGAGGCCTCAAAGGTGGTTCATCTTCTATTGTTTTTATGCACTAGAAGGTTAGTTGAAGTGATACCAACCAAGTTCACCAACAACTTAATGTTGGATGGACTTGTGCTATGGTTAATGGTTGACAAAGGAAAGCCAAGGCTCTTCCAAACTAAGTCACCATACACTACTTTAACCCTATAGTTATATTATGTAAATACTAAAATATATACTTTCAAAACTCTATTAATCTATTAACTTGGAAGGTTTGTGGATACATCCCTACCTTACCAATACTTGACTCTCTTGACCATCCGAATCACCTTTATGGTGGTTTGTGTTTTGGTTAGCCTTAAAGGCACTACTTGACTCTCATGACCATCCGAATCACCTTTATGGTGGTTTGTGTTTTGGTTCGCCTTAAAGGCAATGCATGACTTACTTGTACTCTTGAATCTCCCTCCGAATCTAAATTCATTTTTTTTCTTTTCTTAATTCTAGTCTAACCGGAGCTAAAATTCTCATTTCTCAAGACTCGTTTTTGAGAACTTAACAAACGCACCCTAAGGTGAGTTCATACTTGTCCCCCTTTTATTCTTTATTCTTTGGGGCTCAACATGTATCACTATCAAAACTTAAACGATTTCATACTCTTAAACTATTATGCTCAATCTAAATGCTATTATGCTATGCTATGCTAGAATTCAAAGTCTTACATACAAATGTACGATTAGTTAACAACCCACCTTACATGTATAGCGCTATAGGTTGACACACCGCCCCCTTTATGGGTCATGATAAGATGAAGTCTTTTGTGTTATCGAGTGTTGTTGCCATTTGTATGGTTCTACGTGCATATGCCTATAACATGATGATTCGAGTAGACTTTTCTATACTATATACTTAGACTCAAACTAGTATGCTCACCAATGCTTTATGTGTTGACGGATATTTTATACATGTTGCAGGAAATGTTTAATGCAGGTTTATCAAGAAATCTACCTAGGATTGGACTAGAAACTCACGCTAGTTTAAGTTCTATATTTTGATGTTCTATTTTTCTTTTCGTGAAACAATTTGTATTATGTTATCTTTTTAGACAATGATTATGCTATGAATGAAATTTTATCTTTAAATTATATTATCACGAATTCTAGTGTCATGAAGTCTTTGAACAATCTATCCCAAGTCTCGCCCCGATGTATTCCGCCATCGGTTGGGGTGTGACAGATTGGTATCAGAGCCATGACTATAGGGATCTAGGAAAAATTGCCATGTTTGACCTAGACTATAGTTAAGAACCTTTTTGACCATTCTTTTTATCATGCTTAATATACTTGTTCTCCCTATCTTACTTTTACTCCATTCTTTTGGTCTTCAAAATTTACCTTCCTATTTGTGGATTACTCTACACTCGAAGACGCTCATATACCACAAACGAAAGAAAATCACCGAAATAGGCGTGAAACCCTCACTTTGGTGATAACTTTCAATCCGCGTAAATTCTTTGTGTTTTTTAATCTACACCAAGATAGGAGTGATATCCTCACCTTGGTGGAAATTTCACAATTCTCGTTCTAGTGGACACTTACCAATTGAAGGTTAGGATTAATTTTCTTACCACGTTGGACAAGGTGTACAAACCACACTCAAAGAAACGACCTCGCTAAGATAGGAGTGAAATCCGCAACTTAGCGATTTGTTTCAATCCTTGATTTTTTTTTTTTTTTTTTAATCTCGCCAAAGTCTCAAATTTACTAATGACAAGGAACATGTAGTAACTGGAAGGGTGAATACCGTTAACCGAAAGTTTCGGCGAGAGTATTTCCACCTATTAGGCCAAAGCATGTTTTCAAACTCAAAGGTAAATTCGAACCACTTTGGTTAGTCTTAGTTCCGTTCCGGAACACTCCAATTGCTTGCTTAAAACAAGCCTCTCATTTTATGTTAATATTACTTTCAATGTTGTTTTCATGCTATGTTTTCACTATATATATTCGATTTATTTTACTCGCAAATGCTCTCAAGACTCGCGCTTCAAGCTACTCTTGCAATCTCCAAACAATAATAATATTCGCAAACCAACAAATATTTAAAACTCCTCTATGTTGTTTATGTGTACTTTACTTATATATATACGTTGCATTATTTGAACAATGTGAAACTTGCATACTATACGTGTAACTTGAACTTACATACTAAGTCTATGAGAACAACCTGAGCTCATGTATTTTTTTTATTAATTTATTTGAATTTGCACCAACTTTACCGATCTAGTGAAACTTTACCCGTAAGCTTTCATTATTGACTAAGAAAAAAAAAATTCTAATAACTTATTTCCTAAATTCAAAAGTCACCTTGTTTAAAAACGCTTATGCAAATTTTCCCACGTATGATTCTCGTAGATGTTTTCCCGTCTCAACAACATCGATCTCAACCAACTGGCGAGCCTTATTGCCCAAGAACTAGTCAACATTCTCCCTAACCTAGAAACATCAACAAACCCAATTCCAAACCCCAGCGATACCATCCAAGACAGCACAAACCATGTAGATACTAAACCTTCTACCCATACCCCTACCAAACAAACGAAAAAGGGTAACCGAAAACGCAAAACCCTCAAGCGAAACCACACTTCGACAACTCCTGAGACTCCGAATTTCAACAAAAAACAGTACCGTGGAACCTTTCCGCTATGCGACAGTTGTAAATATCACAATCCCACTCACACGCAATGCCGCATATGCGCCAACTGTGGTGCATATGGTCATTTAGCCAAAACATGTTGCCACACCACTAAGCCACAACCCGAACAACCTACTAGTACTACCTCATTTACTAAAGCCAATGGATGGATATGCTCCGAGTGCAACGACCCAACCCATGGGCATAACCAATGCCTAAGACTTGCCATGGTGATCTACGATACTGGAAGACCCACTCACCACACTAAAGAAGATTGATTTTTCTTTTCTTTAAAAAAAATAAGAATTTCCTTATGTAACGTTTTCAAGAAATTATTCAGATGTGAAATTTTCTTTTATGCATTATGAAATATCATCGTTATCTTAGGTTACAATCATAATTTATCGGTAGAATTCAAACATCGCAAAATCCTTTTCTTCTCGCGCACAATCTTTTTCAAAATTTTGAACAAAATTCTTCCTACTATTCTTAAGAGGATGCCTATTCTTCTATAAAATCCTCACTTTCAACCTTCAAACCACTAACAAATGTGTGTCAAATCGATATGACGAACGAGATTCTAAATGCTAAAAGTGTTTAAAAAAAAATTCTTTTGTAAACAAGACTTGTGAGCAAAGACACGCTAAATTAAAATAATCTACTTCTTTATAATCCCAAAAACCTTTTCTCTTAAAATCGTACCATGAGTCAAAATATTCATCAACGCCAAACTAAAATTGTCAATAAACTATTTTTTTTTTCGCTTAATAAAATGGATTTTTTTTTATAAATCAAACGACAATCTTCGATAAAACTTTTACACTAAATTTTCCCCACTTCAATTAAATCCATTTTTCTTTAACATCCAATGGACTAAATTCTTCTACCATCAAACTTGACCCTTAGACTTGAAAAGCTAAAATTTCTCGCGTACCCATAAAACTCAATTTGTAATAAACCCAAAATCTATGTTGCCCACAGTCAAAACATTTTACACGTTTCCATTAGGAATCCAATTGTCCATTCTTTTGTTTGATTTATACATTTGAACGTAACCACATATACACAAGTCTACACCATTATGTCATGAAACCATACATCTACGCCAAGAACACGTCCGGTTAACACCATCACAAACCTACTTAATGCCTTTTTTTACATTATGTGTTTGCATGTCACATTACTTGCTATGTTTACAATATCAAAACTGTTTACTGTCCTAGTTTAATGTCTTTTCCTTTGTGTAAAAGTATTTTGTGTTCACTAGCAACCCACACATAACTAAGACAAATTATGTGGACCATACGACAATTGGACTAATTACGGGTGCACACGTAATTACAAAAATTGGGCGCATGGAAAACATAACAAGTCCCAGTGTGTGTAACCTATCATGACTTGAATAACAACACGGATGAGGTATGATAACGACATGGTGGATACACCGCCGGTACATCCTATACATAAATGTCCTGTCATACTACCAAAAGTAGAGTTATTCGTGCCATGAGAAGTTTTTAGGTGTCGAGTTAAAATTTTAACCAACACTTACATTATTTATCTTTTGCGATACCGTTTATGTTTTAGTTTACTAGTCTAATTACGCTTGCATTATTTATCTTTATGCATATTATGACCTTATTTTGAACCACACTTTCTACTATGCAATATTATCCTTTGCTATGAATAATCTATACTTGTAATCTCCATCAACTCATTCTTCCCTCGTACCCTTCCTTGCTTAATCAGCAATCCTTCCATTATCAAGAATCTATTTCTAAATCCCGTAAGCTCTGGTCTTAATCTCTAAAAGCAAGATTCGTCTCTCACTTTCTTATATTTTCTTGACTACTTATATACTGGATTTCAAAACTAAATAAATACTATTTATATCACCAAAAAGCAGTTTTCAAATAGTCCAATTTATCGTTTACTTTAGTCGCCTTCTAAAAATTTTTCTGGTAAAATTTTCGACCTTATGCAAACCAAATATCTATTACTAAATACTACTCAATCCCACATCTAGTCACTCATTATGCTCACATTTTAATTACTATCCCCCCCAATTACCCAAAGACACCTCTTTTTCAAGCCAACAATTCTACTATTTCATATATGATATACTGTATAACTACTTATTTTCCCAAAATTTCTATATGTTATACAAATATACTTACCTATCTTCAATTTTCACAATTTCATAACGTATAAATACTAATTTTTCTAAAATTCTAACTATTTCTTATACATAGTATATTTACCTATCTTCACAAGATTTTTACTATTTTGTACCCTATACTTACTTATCCTTCCAAACCATTGCTACTTCATATATGTTATACAATATAAATACTTATTTTCCCAAGATCGTTACTATTTCATGTATGTCATACCGTATATCTATTTATTCTTCCAAAATTTTGCTGCATTAACTCCATACACAAACCTACTTATATGAACTCCTCTATTTCGCTATTTACAAAAATGCTTTAATCGGTTAAGTTTTCAAATTTCTACGTACAACCTTGGGTTTAAATTTTAAAAGTACTTCTCTTACGAACATAATTATCGCACAGTGACTAGATACTGTATTTGACTTAAACATAATAAACTAACAAGTTCTTGTTCTTATTAAACCCATATCAAACCACTTACCTATTTTTCAAAGGGTTGACTTTTAATTAAATTTCGAGACGAAATTTCCTAAAGTAGGGGAGACTGTAACATCCCGTGATTTTTACTTTTCATGTATTTTAAATTCGATACTTAACAAATTCCAAGTTCGCCTTTATTCGTTTCTTTTATGTTACTCCTACCAATTCATGACGAGTCGTCATTATAATTTATCCTATTCAATTTAGGTGGTATAACAAAAAACTCATTTAGTCATGATCTTAATATATATTTATTTATATATATATATATATACACTTATAAAACTTTTATTTAAAAAAAAAAAGCATGTGCCGTTGATTTCAATCCAACAACAACAACATATATGTTGTTCGTTGTTAAATATAGATTTTTTATATTTTTATTTTTTTTAAATCTCTTAAACTCTTATAATAATTAAACTCTTATCTTTCACCTAACTCACTCTCAACCACCCTAATAACTCTCTTAATGACCCAACCACCTTACCTCACCTATAAATACCCCTCTCCCTCACTCCTTAATCATTTGTTCACTCCTAATAATTCTCAAATCTCTCTAATCTTCAAGCTTTTCAAGCATAAAAATTCTGCACAAAATTTGTAAGATGAAAAGCCTTAATCTTCACTTTTCTTCCACTTTCTCCACCTCTCCTCTTCTTCTAACCCCTTGGGGAAACCTCTAGGACTTTACTCTTGTTTGCTATGGCAAATAAATATGAGTAGGACACCAAAATGAGGCCTCAAAGGTGGTTCATCTTCTATTGTTTTTATGCACTAGAAGGTTAGTTGAAGTGATACCAACCAAGTTCACCAACAACTTAATGTTGGATGGACTTGTGCTATGGTTAATGGTTGACAAAGGAAAGCCAAGGCTCTTCCAAACTAAGTCACCATACACTACTTTAACCCTATAGTTATATTATGTAAATACTAAAATATATACTTTCAAAACTCTATTAATCTATTAACTTGGAAGGTTTGTGGATACATCCCTACCTTACCAATACTTGACTCTCTTGACCATCCGAATCACCTTTATGGTGGTTTGTGTTTTGGTTAGCCTTAAAGGCACTACTTGACTCTCATGACCATCCGAATCACCTTTATGGTGGTTTGTGTTTTGGTTCGCCTTAAAGGCAATGCATGACTTACTTGTACTCTTGAATCTCCCTCCGAATCTAAATTCATTTTTTTTCTTTTCTTAATTCTAGTCTAACCGGAGCTAAAATTCTCATTTCTCAAGACTCGTTTTTGAGAACTTAACAAACGCACCCTAAGGTGAGTTCATACTTGTCCCCCTTTTATTCTTTATTCTTTGGGGCTCAACATGTATCACTATCAAAACTTAAACGATTTCATACTCTTAAACTATTATGCTCAATCTAAATGCTATTATGCTATGCTATGCTAGAATTCAAAGTCTTACATACAAATGTACGATTAGTTAACAACCCACCTTACATGTATAGCGCTATAGGTTGACACACCGCCCCCTTTATGGGTCATGATAAGATGAAGTCTTTTGTGTTATCGAGTGTTGTTGCCATTTGTATGGTTCTACGTGCATATGCCTATAACATGATGATTCGAGTAGACTTTTCTATACTATATACTTAGACTCAAACTAGTATGCTCACCAATGCTTTATGTGTTGACGGATATTTTATACATGTTGCAGGAAATGTTTAATGCAGGTTTATCAAGAAATCTACCTAGGATTGGACTAGAAACTCACGCTAGTTTAAGTTCTATATTTTGATGTTCTATTTTTCTTTTCGTGAAACAATTTGTATTATGTTATCTTTTTAGACAATGATTATGCTATGAATGAAATTTTATCTTTAAATTATATTATCACGAATTCTAGTGTCATGAAGTCTTTGAACAATCTATCCCAAGTCTCGCCCCGATGTATTCCGCCATCGGTTGGGGTGTGACAGTAAGAGTATACAAAGTTTAAGGTTTTCTATAGAGGTGGTCAAGTGAAAGACTCTAGGGGGACAAATTGAAGTTCGTGTAAGAACGTTCTTATTGAAAATACTAGCTATTAGTCAACTATCTAATGAAGAGGTAGTAATGGGTAGGTTCTTGGTCAGACTCCTAGTCCGCTCCCGCAGTATCGTTTATGCTTATATATAGGGTGTACCGCAGCTGACCCACCACACTCCCGATACTTTGGACTACTATTGATTGTCTACCAATAGCCTAAATAGAGTTACACATCACCCTCATGTACCTGTAAACCCATGATTGCGTTCCGGACCGTAATCACCGATTTACCTTACACTAAGGTGTTATGCTTTTCCATAACCTTAACAAGAAATAAACGCGTGCAACCAATATGTAATAGCCACTGTAATGAAATAATGTTTAATCATGACATGGTTAGAGGTCCTTCCCTTTCGGGATTTCCCTTTAACCGTAATGAGAAAAACATGTAAGTATAAGACATGGTTAGAGGTTCTTCCCTTTCGGGTTCCCCCTTAACCGGTAACTTTTGTTCACATCGTTGGCTCTAAACACTCATATTGATAGACCCTGAGGTTTACACCGTTCCCCTCGGATTGAAGAAATACTCTAATCCGAGTCGTACGTGGGCACCGGCTTGGATCTCATACGAGTTATCAACTAGTATGTTCGTTGGCCATGATGATGAACAAAATAATGTAAAGTATAATAACAGGGTTTTGCTCAAAAACAGGAAAAAAATATGCATACCAAATATGCGTCAAAGTACATAGGTATAGCATAAAACTTCGATTGAAAGAATGGTTTAATATAAATCATGTAAATCGCACAATTTTCACAAAATGAAAGTAAACGAGTTAAGTTAATGCTCGAAACCAGTGTTGTAAGAATGACTACTAATAATTAGTGCGAGAATAATTGTAAATAACGCGTGGGAATAGCCACCAATAAAATAATAATACGAGAATAATCATAAATAAGATAGTACGCGAATATAACAAAATAAAATGATGTAAGAATAAGATAATGATATCTACCGCAATTTAGAGTGGACGGAACATACGTATAGTCTACTGGCCATGCAGGTTTAAAATATATGCATTATATGTTAAAAGACATTTAGCAACATTCCGATAAAGTTATGTCCAATGTTTAGACCAAAAGTTTTGCGACTGAAAGAGTGTAAGTGTAAAAGATAAATTATTGTTTATAAAACAAAATGTAGTTTTACTCGAACTTTGTGATATAGTTGAAAGTATAGTAGTGATGCATAACTTTTTAGATTCAAAACAGCTTCACATGAAAAGACTTCGTAAGTACATACTTTCATGTGTTTACAAGAAGTCGAGTTCGACTTTTCAGCTCGACCAGAAAAACAAGCCGAGCCGAGCTGGCTCGGTTTTAGTTCGAGCTCGAGCTCGAGCTGGGCCTGGCTCGGCTCGACTCGGCTCATGTACAGCCCTACCCATATTCATACCTTGTGCTCCTCCTCCATGATTCTTAGCATCAAGCAAGCATACACGAGTGCGTTTACGTGCGTGCTTTCTAGATAGACACATTATAACTTCTTGGAAGTCAAATGATAATACTTTGCCATTTGATCCGCTTAAGCTCGTGAATCTTAATGCTTGGAATACAAGCATCAAGTGTTGGACTCAAATGATGAAGACTTCACCATTTGACTCGTTTAGACCCATAGTTCAAGATACTATATTACACAAGTTTTTTTTTTTTTTTTTTTTTTTTTTACCTATGGTTCAAATGACACAACTTGACCCATTTAACATCATGTTTAACGATTTCATTCAATTGATTCCATATGGATTAAAACATCATTTTTCACATACCTTCTTAATTGATCCGTTTGATGAATTTCACCATTCGGTCATAACTCATTGTCTCAATTAAGGTCGTAAACCACGTTTTGTCTTGAGTGCACATAATGCAACTCATTTAATACATTCCACCCCTTGGGATTTACCATTATCACATACGCTAGATTTAATATGAATGTATACAACAATTAAGCTATATTATAGTCCAGTGGTGTAAGTACAACTTACTTGTATTCATTCCCATTTACTTGCACTTTAGGCTCATATCCGCTTGACCCGTTTTGTTCGTTGATCCATTCCATCCAAGCTTGCACCTAGCTTGACAAGATCAACCTTCACTATACTCATAAGATTAGTTAAGTTAGTCATCATATCCAATAACTAACACATCTCATGAGTTTATTCATACCATTATTTAATTTTCCCAATTATCATTTGGCTATACTTTTCATTCATGGTGTGATCCATCTTTTAAACATGTGTTTCACGTTTTATATGCGGGTAATTCCATGATTACCCAAATCAAGTTATCACCACAATTTGCAAACAAGACTATTGAGGCATTTCATCAAACACTTGGTGTGCACCCACCAAATTCACTTGATTTTCATGAGTTTAAGTTTATCCAAAACATACCCATTTACCTAATAATCATCATATCTTAGACTTTTTAGCCTAAATTCCTCATTAAGAAAACTCCTAAGAGTTAACTAAATCATTAAACATAGAGGGTTTCAACCTAGAGGTTAAACCCCAATTTTCACATATTAGCATAAACATATGACTAGAATCAAACATACATGTAGAATGTGATTTGTAAGCAATTTAGGTATGATTGAGGCTCCCTAAAGCTAGAGAAACCTCTAACAACTAAGAATCTCACGTTTTGTAACCAACCAAGATTTTCACCCACTTCAAGCTTGAATAAAATCATCAAATTAAGGAAAATAAAAGTTACCTTTGCGTTTATCAAACTTGGGTGATTCGTTTTAGGGCTCATGCAAGAAGAACCCCTTTGATTTTGGCCTTGATTGAGCTTGTTCTTGAGGTTTAGGGTTTGGTTTGTGAAGGAGGAGATGAATCTCCTGATTCATACACGCACACACACACACACACACATTGTGTGTGTTTTTATTGTTTTATTTTCATTAATAAAACCCACTTATCATATTGGCAACTTTGGTCCCTCAAGTTTAGTCTCGAGTTGGTTTCTAGATTGTTACATTAACTAGATTAGTCTCTAGTAATGAGTTTAGCCTCGTTTTATTATTTTGCTAATCACGCCTAATGGCATAATTAAGCGTAATGGATGATTTTTGGGGTGTTACACAAAAGGCACAAGTACTCTCCCCATGGATAATGTTCCTCCTTTGAAGAGCACATTTTGTCGGAATCCTATCCATATTGACTCTCCACATGAAGATATTGCATTTACTCGGGAGCCATTTACTCCACCGAAAACAATCGACCGGATCATATTGAGTCAAAGTCTAGAGGAGCTTTTATCTCCATCATTGTTGTGTTTGTATGTGTATATATAGTCTTGTATAGAAATGAAACAAACAAGTTGAACCATAAAGTTTATATGGTATCAGCCTAACAATACAAGATCATCTCTAGCAAACCTCCTTCTTCCTCTTTTTTCAACCTCTATTTCGTTGCAACCATCCCCATTCATGGCTGTCGAAAACTTGTCCTCCATTCCTCTTCACTCTCTTAGCCACCTCATAACTATAAAATTATCCTCCACCAATTTTCTTGCATGGGAAAAGCAAATCACTCCGGTACTTTTCTACCTTAACCTTCTTGGCCATGTCACAGGAACCACTCCGGCTCCTCCCGAAACCGTGATTGCCGACAATCACACTGTACCCATGTAACAACTGGCAAAGTTAAGGTAATTCCGTACTAATTAACTATACGCGATTAACGTAATTAAACATAATTATGTGTTGATTATTTTACTGAGGCCTTAGAAAGATAGCAATTCCCAAATAATGCATAGGAATGCATATGTTTAATGACAAAACATGATAGGATCATGTGCGAGTAAATTATCCGGTATGGACGCTGGCGATTACCCGGTAAAAATTAAATAAGCGAAACGAATCCCGGACACCCGGGATATAAAATAAAACGTAATTTCACAAAATATAATGGGTTTTGGAACTCCAAAGCCATACGTGAAAGCTTGTTATACAAATCTCCCGGTAACGAATAAAGTGCGCGTACCGCACCCGATACGCGCGTAACATATAATTTCACCCGGCAAAAGCCAAAATAATTTACCAATGATTAAACTGGACTATGATTAAGGAATATTAAGGGTATTTTAATATTCGGATAACACGCGATTAAAAACCCGAAAATACCCGGACGGTACCCGAACAAGATTAATTTAAACATAACTAATAATGGGTATTATTTAGCAAAGTGGACCCCACCCAAACACCCACAAGGGATCGGCCTATGGCCCACCCAAATGATTAATATCTTTTGTTATCTCATTAAACCCTTCACATTCTTAATAATCCAATTATTATAAACACTAATTATGTGTATGCATGGGATTACATTGGCCAAGAAATTAACTAATCACCTCCCTTCTCTCTCTAAACCTCACGGCCAAACACCCTCTTGAAGGATGCCCCAAGATTTTTCCATATCTAATATAATCTTGCTAAGATATTACACAATCCATTGAAGATTCAAGTGATCTTTGGAGGATTTGGGAAGGGATATTATAAGCATTCTTGTGAAGAATGCTTGAATCAACACAAAAACTTCTTCTTCTTCTTTCCTCTTGGCCGTACCATATCACCCACACATATACATTTTTCTTACAAATTTTACACTACCAAATCATCTCTAGATCATTATCCTTCAAAACCCCATTGTGTGTTTCAAGATCTTGGAGCTTAACCCTTTGGAAGAACACACTAAACCCCATCCAATCCAAGGTTTTTGTCTTCCCTAGCCTTGAGCTAGTAGTAAGTTTAACCTTGCTTTGAATATTAATGTTCATATTATGTGATCTTATGAGCAAGTTGTACATTGATGGGTAGAATATGGTTTTGAAACATAAAGATAATGTATCTTACAAGAATAAAAATGGAAGAATAATAACATGGATAAATCTTGGATTTAATATAAATAATGTGATATTTTTAAGAAAATGTAGAAATATATACATACACTTGAGTTGGATGATGATTGGAACATGATTTTTGAAAAAGACTTGAATATGATAAAAGATGGTTTTAATCATCATAAGATGACTAGTTAATGTCAAAAAATGTTGGAATGTGTTAGATGATCATGGATGAAAAAGTTACATGTTCAAAGTCTACTCACTTGGATGAGTGAAATTTGAATATGTTAGATAAAAACATAAAGCCCACATGTTAAAAGCATTAATAATGAGATAAAAGAATATTAGTAGTGGAATAATGGAAAAATAACCAAACATGAGAAATGTGACTCTTCAAAGTCCACTAGTTGGAAGAAAAATGCTAACTTTGGAAGTTAGGATGGAAAAAGTAACATTTAAAAGTTAAGGGACTAATGTTGAAACTTTGAAAGTTGATGGACTAAAATAAGTATTTTAGAAACTTTGGTCCAAAAATGTGTTCACGGAAAGTTTGGTGTCAAAAACGTAAATAATGGTTTTTCCAAGTATAGTTTTGTTAAACATAAGAAACCGACGTATGTATATTTTGAAAAATGTATTTTTATAAAAATTGAAGTTTTATAAATATAGGAGGTTAAGTTAACTTAAGGATTTTATAAAAATAAAGGTTTTATAAAATATTGGACAAAAGTAAAGACTTGAGAAAACTTGTACAAAAATGGATACTTTTATATAAATGGGAATATAAAAGTATCGGAAACATTTTTGGAATACAAGATAACAAGTTGAACTAAAAATACAAAAGTATATTTTTCCAAGTGATATACGTTCGGAATTGGAAGTATGAATAATATTTCCATAGAACGCATATTGGAAGAAAATGTGGAAAAAGCTAACTAACGGACTTAGTTACATGAACTAACGATAACGGATAAACGGACGAACGAGAAATGAATGCCATTGCGGCAAGATGAAAATATATATTTTAAGAAGTAAAATATATAAAACATGGGTGAAAATTATATAACACTTTCCTAAGTGTTAGAGAGAATATTCGTGGGAGAAAGCATAACGTAAAGAATTAAAAAACGCTAAACAACGTATGGACTTAACAAGGAAAATTCACACCTTGATGTATGTATACAGGCTCGTCTCGACGAAATTCTAGTATATCTATTTGAATGGGAAAATAGATATGCGAGAAGGAAAACCGAGACGAGTAGGTGAAGTATATCTACGAACGTGTGAATACCGACAAGATCCTAGTATATTTATTTAAATGGGAAAATAAATGTACGGCATGGTGAGTTGAGTCGGGCGTTAAGAATATATTACCGAACGACAAGAACTTAGCATATTTATTTAAATGGGAAAATAAATATGTGGCAAAGTGAGTCGGGTCTGGTATTAAGAATACATTATATCGAACAAAACGATCCTAAGTATAATTATTTAAATGGGAAAATAATTATACGTTAGGTAGAGTTGTGTCGAGGATAATAGTGTACGAGTTACAAAGAATATTAACGAGAATAATACATAACTCGTAAGAAAAGGGTAATCCATCGCCAACGAACCTAGGATACGCGTCTAATTAAACGGGAATTGGAACGAAACGTGGTCGGGGAGTTGGGTGTACAACTTGCCAAGGCACATGCACTATAGGTGTAGTGACTTATACGCCTAGGACGTTTGTAGGTGCGGGACCACAAAACTTGCTATTTTCCTTTTCGGGCCGAACGCAGATTCAGGTGAGTCTCACGGCCCCATTTTAAACTATTTTATGTTTTTCGGGGGAAAGATATGTTAGGGAAATGTTTGACGGGATAAGTACTTGAGTTGTGATCGCCACTCGGGGTTGAGACCTCTCTACTATGATCATTAATTCAGGGAAATGAAACCGAAGGAATATTTGAATAGTACTATTGGTGCCTGACAAGGCCCACCCCTAATCGATAGCGTCGATTATGCATCGGCGTATGCCTGGGGTGCACGTATTCTGAAATCAAGTCGTAGGAATACCGAGTAACGACTTGGAGCGGGGCATTATTATTTGTCTTGGTTTGATTATAGGCTCAAGTAGAATTGTAGGAACTTGCAACTCCTATAAATTGTCATAACATAGAAATTCCCAAAGTGATAAAGTTTGATAACCTAAAACCTGTGAACTCACCAATATTTATATATTGAAGACTTTTTAAACATATCTTTCAGGTAATTGATCGAGGATGAACAATGTGGCAAGCAGGGTCGGGAGAATCTCTCATGTGGGCGTCGGGTGTTTAAAAAGGGTTTCAACTTTAATTCCCAAGGCATCGGGATATTTTTGAGAAACCACTTTAATGTACTCAAACAATTTTTCGTTTATGTGTGAACATTAAACCTGTTTTTGACGTCTTAAATAAATGTTCCGACTTTCTTAATTACTTATGATTTGCGTTAATCTTGGCTTTATGCTCTTGAACCGTCGCGCCACGTGTTTCCGCCATTGGCGTGGTGTGACAGAAAGTGGTATCAGAGCCAAGGTTATAGCGAATTAGTATTTTTAAAATCTAAACTATAACCGGATTTGGTTCAAAAGATGAAGTTTTTAAAACCATTGCATAAAACGCAATAAAGTAAACTATTTCGAAAGAAAAGAACATGGGGTATGAATAGATTCCGACCAAGCTAGCCATGAGTACTAGTGTGTACTACCTTAATATTAGGAGTTAGGAAGAATGCCTCAAATGTACGCTTAACTTTCTAATGAATAATATATAAATATTAGTACGGTTCTTTTGTCAGGGATGTCAGACACCGAGAGTGCCGCGCCGAGCTACGACAGTAGCATTCAGATTCTACCGCCCCCACTGATTGAGGTCGTAGTACTCGACCCAGAGGACGATGATATGGAGGTAGATGCCGCCATGGGAGGAGCCGACAGCGACAGCTCCGATGAGACAGACCCCAGTGAGGACCCAGAGTGGGCCCCCGCTGGAGGAGACATGGCACCACAGGCCGATCTGCCACTAGTGCCACTACCTGCCGCACCATTGCCACCCCACCCCATTCGCGCCGTCAGGGATTTCCCTGCGGACTGTGCAGGTCCCTCGAGACCCGCCCCCACACAGTCTGAGACTGTAGAGTCTCCCTTCGATCGACATGCCCACGTCGATCATGAGCCACTACCCACCCCTCACATTCCCGTTCCCCCGGGTATGAGGCTTGTGCCTCTTGCCCGAGGACATAACGGGTGGATCTCGGACGACTCCGACGACGAGTCGACAGCATCGGTGGAGCACATTGCTATACCGATTCCACCAGCAGACCTGGAGGAGCCCATTGCTCCGATGATGGAGGACGCCCCTACCGCCCTACTCGCCCTACCGGAGCCCGTGCCACAGGATGGGCCAGCCTCTGCTGGGCACATCCTCGAGGGTAGCTCAGCTCGTAGCTCTGAGCTACACCGCAGGCTTGGCAGCTTTCGCCACTGCTAGCCCCACTACCCCTACCGCCGTGATATCCGCTCCTGAGTGGGTCACTGTTACACAGCCCCTCATGGTTCCACTAGCCGAGCTCATAGCCCCCTCCTCAGCACCTATAACACTACCCATCACCACCTTCCCCATACTACCACCTCTACCCGAGATGCTCACCGTACCACCACCTGCACCACTCACTGTGGGTGCAGGAGCCCCCTTTATGATACCACCACTTGCACCGTATACTTTAGGTGCAGGGGACCCATACCAGATACCACCCCACTTCACCCCTGGATTACTGGGCTTTGCTCAGCCCTTCCCATCCCTACCGATGCCAGACATAGTCGGCCCATCCCAGCCGACGTACACCGATATCCCCGGGCCGTCACAGCCCCACGGGATGACCCCATTATCTGGATCAGCCTGGTCCAAGGTGATCTCATTGGAGAGCGACTTCCGGATCCTCGCTGACACAGTGCAACGCACTGTGAGTCAGATGGATCAGCAGGCCCGTCTCATGTGGGCCCGGATCATGGACGCCAGGGATGCGCTGGCGCATTACGCGGAGGAGCTCCTGCATATGGACGCACTATGTGGGATCACCGGCGACGCGCACTTTGCGCACCGCCAGTTCCTCTACGAGCGTATCACGACCATTAGTATGTCCATCAGCATGTACACTCCCCAGTACCAGTATCCTCAGCCACCACCGCAGTAGACGGGGAGACATCCCCGATATATATGTAGTAGTAGTGACATGTTAGCATAGCAGGGATTGCATCGCTAGTTTTGCATTTTTTGCCCAGCCGAGCGGGGTGTGCCGGCATATGACACTATGTTTTTATTTATTTCAAACGATGTATGAGGGATGCCATTCCCATTTTGTTATTATGAACAAAGCATTGTACTCGTATTATTGGAATTAATGAGAATTTTATTGTTATAATGGTAAAATGTGTGATTGTATGACTGTGATTGTCTGTGATTGTTATTACTTACTTTACATATTGGGATTTGTGCGATTGTGTGGTGATGATTTTATTGTTTATTATGTTCATGTGATGAGTTGCTATTTATACTTGTGTATGACAATGATTGTTTGAATGTCTATCAAAGATTAACTCTAATAATTGTTATTGAAGTAACATGGCACCAACCACGAGAAGCAACAGTGGCAACGACGCATTGCCCACGACACCCGCTGAACTTGAAACCTTGGTCGCAGAGCGTATAGCTCAAGCCATTACGGAACACGAGGCTGCTCGCACCGAAAGGTCACGAGACAGGACCGGGAGTGATCAGCGTGAGACCTCCCCTACTGGTAAGAGGTTTATGAATAAATGCAAGAGCAATAGGAGATTATCCTAAAGCTCCTACCCCATAATAACGTACCCCCTTATTATTGCAGAAACTGCCTCGCGAGAGCGTGGCTGCACATTCAAGGCTTTCCTGGACTGCAAGCCACTCAACTTCAGTGGCACAGAGGGATCCGTCGGACTTGTCAAATGGTTTGAAAAGACTGAAGCGGTGATCCGTATCAGCAGCTGTACCCCCCGACAGACCGTTATGTATTCCACGAATTTGTTCCTGGATCAAGCATTGACATGGTGGAACAGCCAGGTTCAGTCACTGGGAGACAGTGCTGCATACTCCCTAACCTGGTTGGAACTAAAAGAGCTCATGATTGCTGAATACTGCCCGGCCAACGAAGTGCAGAAATTGGAAACTGAATTCTGGAACCTCACCATGACAGGAGCAGACGTAGCGGGATACACATCCAGATTCCACGACCTATCACGACTGGTTCCCCGTTTGGTCACCCCGGAGAGCAAGAAGATTGAAAGGTACTTGTTCGGATTGGCGCCACAAATCCGTAGCATGGTCACTTCTTCCAAACCCTCAACCATGCGCGAAGCCATTGATCTCACTCTAAGCCTTACTGAGGATGCCATCCGAATGGGCACCTTGATCCGGAAAGTGTCAGGACTGAAGATTTCGGAGCCCAGTAGCGTGGAAGGTAAAAATTTGGGTTCGAACTCAGTAGTTGGGTCTGGTGACCAGGGAAACAAGCCAAGGTTTGGGAAGCGTAAGCGCAACGAAGGGAAGAAGGATGGATCATCGGGTAGTTCAGACAAGAAAGGGAAAGGGTATGTAGCCACCGGACGTGGAAACAATGGGAAACAGGGTTATCAAGGAAAGAATGAGGTGATCTGTGGTAAGTGCCGCCGTTCTGGGCACAAGACCGAAGAATGTCGATCTGGAGCACCGAAAACCGGAGGAGCAAGACCCTGCTTCGCATGCGGGTCGCCCGATCATTGGAAGAGGGATTGCCCTAAGCTTAATAACCAGGCACGCGGACGGGCATTTGTGATTGGTGCTGGTGATGCACGACAGGACCCTAACGTGGTCACTGGTACGTTCCCTCTTAATGGTCATTATGCTTCTGTATTATTTGATACCGGTGCCGATTTTAGCTTCGTATCTATTGAGTTTAAAAGGTTACTTGGACTAAAAACTAGTAAGCTAGATACACCTTACTCTATAGAACTGGCTAACGGTAAGACTATAGAAACACGAGAAGTAGCGAAAGGTTGTGAGTTGGATCTCTGTGGTCACGAGTTTGGCATTGACCTATTACCGGTCGTACTGGGAAGTTTTGACGTAGTCATTGGCATGGATTGGTTATCCGCACACCATGCCGTTGTTGTTTGCGACGACAAAATAATTCAAGTTCCCCTCGCGAACGGTGAAACTCTATCGATTCAAGGGGAAAGGCGTGGAACGCCATTAAGAATTATTACGTGCATGAAGGCCCGAAAGTGTTTAAGGAAAGGTCTCGTCGCATTTTTAGCGCACGTTGTAGATAAGAAGGCCGACGAGCGAAAGCTGGAAGACATTCCGGTAGCCAGAGATTTTCCTGACGTATTCCCGGAAGATTTGCCGGGGTTGCCACCACCTCGACAAGTCGAGTTCCGCATCGACCTTGTTCCTGGAGCTGCTCCCGTAGCACGATCGCCATATCGCCTGGCTCCATCTAAGATGCAGGAACTATCCGGCCAACTGCAAGAATTGCTAGACAAGGGTTTCATAAGACCGAGTTTCTCACCTTGGGGAGCTCCCGTCTTATTTGTGAAGAAGAAAGATGGCACCTTTCGTATGTGCATTGACTACCGAGAACTAAACAAGTTAACCATTAAGAATCGTTATCCTCTCCCCAGGATCGACGATTTGTTTGATCAACTCCAAGGATCCAGCTTTTATTCCAAGATCGATCTAAGGTCCGGCTATCACCAATTGCGTATCCAGGAAGAAGATGTACCAAAAACAGCGTTCAGGACTCGTTATGGACACTATGAATTTTTGGTAATCCCATTCGGTTTAACTAACGCACCGGCCGTTTTCATGGACTTAATGAATCGCGTGTGTAAGCCGTATTTGGATAAGTTCGTCATTGTTTTTATTGATGACATCTTGATCTATTCACGCACTAAAGAAGACCACGAAAACCACCTTCGCTTAATCCTGGAGGTCCTACGTAAAGAGAAGCTCTATGCTAAATTCTCGAAATGTGACTTTTGGATTCGAGAAGTTCACTTTCTAGGCCACGTGGTGAATGAAAAAGATATACATGTCGATCCCGCCAAGATCGAGGCAATTAAAAATTGGAACGCCCCTAGAACTCCTACCGAAGTACGACAGTTTCTTGGCCTTGCGGGTTATTACAGAAGGTTCATCGAGAACTTTTCTAAGATAGCACAGTCCTTGACCATGCTAACCCAAAAGGATAGAAAGTTCGAGTGGACGGAAAAACAAGAAAACGCATTTCAGATACTAAAAGAGAAGTTGTGTGGCGCTCCAATATTGTCACTCCTCGATGGAACGGAGGATTTTGTAGTTTACTGTGACGCCTCTCATCAAGGCTTGGGTTGCGTATTAATGCAACGAGAAAAAGTGATAGCGTATGCTTCCAGGCAACTAAAGATCCACGAGAAGAATTGCACTACACACGATTTGGAATTGGGAGCCGTGGTATTCGCTCTCAAAATTTGGAGACATTATTTATATGGAACTAAGTGCACGATCTTCACTGATCACAAGAGTTTGCAACACATCTTCGATCAGAAGGAATTGAACATGCGACAACGGCGATGGGTCGAATTATTGAACGATTACGATTGTGAGATAAAGTACCATCCCGGAAAGGCAAACGTTGTGGCCGACGCCCTAAGTCGCAAGGAACGGGTTAAGCCGTTGCGTGTCCGAGCTTTGGGATTAACTATCCACACGAACCTGACTGACCGGGTTCGCGAAGCTCAAATCAACGCTCTTAAACCCGAGAATGTCAAAAAATGAAAGATTGCGAAAGATGGTTGATTCGCTGGAGCCAAAGGCGGATCAAACCTTGTATTTCATGAATAGAATTTGGGTACCAGTGTATGGTGGATTGCGTGAACTAGTATTGACCGAAGCTCACAGTTCCCGATATTCGGTTCACCCCGGTGCAGACAAGATGTTCCACGATTTGAAGGAACTTTATTAGTGGCCAAATTTTAAAAGGGATATAGCGGCATATGTTGCGCGATGCTTGACTTGCGCGAAGGTCAAAGCCGAGCATCAGAGACCATCCGGCTTGCTCCAGCAACCGGAAATACCTGAATGGAAATGGGAGCAGATTTCCATGGATTTCATTACCAAGTTACCCAAGATGACAAGCGGCCATGACATGATCTGGGTAATCGTTGATCGATTGACAAAACCCGCACACTTCCTCCCAATTCGCGAAACGGATAAGTTGGAGAAACTGACCCGTTTGTACATTAAGGAAGTGGTGTCTAAGCATGGTGTACCTATTTCCATCATCTCCGATCGAGATAGTCGTTTCACCTAAAGATTTTGGGAAAGTTTGAATGAAGCCCTCGGTACTCGCCTTGACATGAGTACCGCATATCATCCCCAAACCGATGGTCAAAGTGAATGAACCATCCAGACCTTGGAAGATATGTTACGGGCGTGCGCAATCGATTTCAGCGGTAATTGGGATACACACTTGCCACTGGTGGAATTTTCGTATAACAACAGTTACCACACGAGCGTTCAAGCTGCACCTTTTGAAGCTCTATATGGACGCAAGTGTAGATCTCCTCTATGTTGGGCTGAAGTTGGAGAAAAGCAACTTACCGGGCCCGAAATTGTTCAAGAGACGACGGACAAGGTCTTCTTGATAAAGGAACGTCTCAAAGCGGCCCGTGACCGGCAGAAAAGCTACGCAGATATGAGGCGAAAGCCTTTTGAATTTCAAGTCGGAGACAGGGTCCTACTAAAGGTGTCACCTTGGAAAGGTGTCGCGCGCTTTGGGAAGCGCGGGAAGCTGAACCCACGGTATGTTGGACCGTTCGAAATCTTGTCCAGAGTAGGCCCCGTGGCATACAAGCTCAAGTTACCACAAGAGCTTAACGGTGTACATGACACGTTCCACGTGTCGAACTTGAAGAAGTGCTTATCCGACGAAACTCTCATCATCCCTGCGGACGAAATCCACATTGACGACAAGTTACACTTCGTCGAAGAACCAATCGAAGTAACCGATTGGAAGGTCCAAAAGTTAAGGCGCAACAAGATCATATTGGTCAAAGTGCGTTGGAATGCCAAGCGTGGACCGGAGTTCACGTGGGAAAGGCTGGACCGGATGAAGCAAAAATATCCCGCCCTATTCGAGAAGACCCCTATACCGGAGAACTCGAAGTGAATTCCGGGACGGAATTCTCTTAACGGGGGGAGAATGTAACAACCGGCAAAATTAAGGTAATTCCGTACTAATTAACTATACGCGATTAACGTAATTAAACGTAATTATGTGTTGATTATTTTACTGAGGCCTTAGAAAGATAGCAATTCCCAAATAATGCATAGGAATGTATATGTTTAATGACAAAACATGATAGGATCATGTGCGAGTAAATTATCCGGTATGGACGATGGCGATTACCCGGTAAAAATTAAATAAGCGAAACGAATCCCGGACACCCGGGATATAAAATAAAACGTAATTTCACAAAATATAATGGGTTTTGGAACTCCAAAGCCATACGTGAAAGCTTGTTATACAAATCTCCCGGTAACGAATAAAGTGCGCGTACCGCACCCGATACGCGCGTAACATATAATTTCACCCGGCAAAAGCCAAAATAATTTACCAATGGTTAAACTGGACTATGATTAAGGAATATTAAGGGTATTTTAATATTCGGATAACACGCGATTAAAAACCCGAAAATGCCCGGACGGTACCCGAACAAGATTAATTTAAACATAACTAATAATGGGTATTATTTAGTAAAGTGGACCCCACCCAAACACCCACAAGGGGCCGGCCTATGGCCCACGCAAATGATTAATATCTTTTGTTATCTCATTAAACCCTTCACATTCTTAATAATCCAATTATTATAAACACTAATTATGTGTATGCATAGGATTACATTGGCCAAGAAATTAACTAATCACCTCCCTTCTCTCTCTAAACCTCACGACCAAACACCCTCTTGAAGGATCCCCCAAGATTTTTTCATATCTAATATAATCTTGCTAAGATATTACACAATCCATTGAAGATTCAAGTGATCTTTGGAGGATTTGGGAAGGGATATTATAAGCATTCTTGTGAAGAATACTTGAATCAACACAAAAACTTCTTCTTCTTCTTTCCTCTTGGCCGTACCATATCACCTACACATATACATTTTTCTTACAAATTTTGCACTACCAAATCATCTCTAGATCATTATCCTTCAAAACCCCATTGTGTGTTTCAAGAGCTTGGAGCTTAACTGTAACACCCCAACCGATGGCGGAAACATCGAGGTGTCACGTAGTGACGATTGCTCAATAGCTCATGGTACTACAGTGTAAATTTGAATACATTGATTAAATAATTTATTACATTGAAATGAAATTACAGGATACAATAATTCTAAAGTGACAAGTCTAGCTAAAATACAATGTAGTTAAGATTGAAATATAAAATCCAAAAGCCTAAAAGAAGCGTCTCAAAACAACCTGAAACATGTACGAAAACGATTTGGTCAATACAAAATGTATTGGTGAGCATACCCTGTTTGAATAAATATAGTAGGAAAAAATTGTTTAGCAATTCATGTGCGGTACCATTTGCAATTATGTAATAAGTAATATCCGTTCAAAACCAAACCTGAGAATAATGACTAACACATGACTAACCAACTGAATAATGAATTAACAAGACAATGACCAAGATTCTCTCAACAGAGTCTCAAGGGGGTATACCATAGTACTATTCATTGAAAAGCTAGGCCGCCCAGCGGTTAATAATTTTGACAAGTCATAGACACACCAATTAACATAAAGCAAACACACATGAGAATTGCATTAAGTATAAGAAATAGAAACTTGATAGTAAGTACATGAGTCACCCCAAAACAGTAAAAAGGGGAAAGATATACTCACAGTTTACGAAAGCGTTCAAAATCCACTTAAGCGGTCGTGAGCTAAGTAATGGGAATTCCGAGGAATTCAACCTATAATGTGTAAGAATACTAATAAGGAAGTGTCTAAAAAGTCTAAGGTAACTAGGGTCTAAGGCATTAGGGTTTGCTAAGTCGATTTGGGGAATTAGAGTTTTTATGATAAGTCAAATTAATATAAAGGTTGTATATTAAAAATAATATGTCAAAGTTTGTAAATGTGGTTTAGGTAGTAATATAATTATTACAAATTGAATATTTAGACAAAAATATGTTTGAATAATTAAGACAAAGTAATTTAATTAATTATTTAAATTAATTATTGTAAATAAATACAATCATCATAAATATTGAAATAATTGGCTAGGAGTTACACATCGATCCAACAAATGCTAATAATGACTTTCAACATAAGAATGTTTCTATCTTATGGGAAAAATAATTATAAAATAGATGTTTAAATAGTTCAATTAAATAATTGATTAATTATGTCTATTTAAATGTAAATAAGACTAAAAATACAAGAAATGATCCAAAACTATTATTCTAATAGGAAATAAATACCTTCTGATGTAAATAAATGAAATTAATTTTCCCATAGTTTTTATAAACTTATTTATATTTAAAATTGATTTAATGAGATTAAATCATATTTAAATGATTAAAAATAGAAAAATTAGTAAAAATAAATGTTTTATAAACCAATAATTTTTATTTCAGTTCATGGTGATTAGAAATAATTTCCCAAAAAGTTTTAGACTCAAATCATTAAAAATAATTTTTTTTCAATTAAATATGATTAAAACAAGCTAAATCAATAAAAATAAGAAAATAAAATATTTTACAGAAACTAAAAATATGATAACTTTCTATAAGTTATCAAGAAGCTACACCTAAAGTTTCATAATTTTTAGGGAAAAAATGAATTTATTATGAATATTTCAAATTCTATATATTATATATATAAAAAAATAATAAGAAAATGAAATGAAAGGACATTACAAAAATAAAAAAAACACAGATTCTGCATCAAGGGGACTCAAACTCGAGTCTGCCCTTTCCAACCTAACAACACCAACCACTAGGCTAGGTACCAACTTGTTGATTTATTTGAAACAAGAAAGTTTTTAATCAATAACACATACTCATCTTCTTCCCCAAATCTTTCAAACCCTAACCTTAACTTTTCAATAATCTAAATTACACAAGATTATTGATTTGCAATAGAGAGATTTCGTAAAGGAACAACTAAAGAACAAAATGGCACGAGAAAAGGGGACTCACGAAGCTTAGAAGTGACCAAAAATCAAGTGTATAGGTCCGACCTTGCGTGCGAGATTAATAGACCTTCGGGTCATGTTTAGGATGGTTTAAGAGTGGGTTTGTGTAGTATAGTTGTGCAGAAAATGAATGGTGTACCTATCTTATATAGCAACCAACTCGAAACAGCACAATAAATTCCGATCATCAATGGTGGGTTAAAGTTTTCAACCGTTTCAACATAAGGCTCGATTTAAATGCATTAAATGCCTATTGAAACCTTGTAAAGGGTTGGGTAAGGATGGAGAAAACTTGATGGTTCTCAAAACTTACGTTAATCTTTATACATTTAAATTTCACCAAAATCTAATATACTTAAAAATGAAAAATCCTATTATAATACGTTTAAATGATGTTACAATATATGTATTCATAGCCACAATCCTAATAAAATGGAAGTGATAAACATTGAATTTGATATTTTTATTAAATTTGAAAATGATTCAAAAGTGCAAGGACAAGGATAGAAACACTTGAATATATGAAGGACAATTATTGACAACTTAATCAAGATTAGGGTGGCGGATGTCACATTAACCCTTTGGAAGAACACACTAAACCCCATCCAATCCAAGGTTTTTGTCTTCCCTAGCCTTGAGCTTGTAGTAAGTTTAACCTTACTTTGAATATTAATGTTCATATTATGTGATCTTATGAGCAAGTTGTACATTGATGGGTAGAATATGGTTTTGAAACATAAAGATAATGTATCTTACAAGAATAAAAATGGAAGAATAATAACATGGATAAATCTTGGATTTAATATTAATAATGTGATATTTTTAAGAAAATGTAGAAATATATACATACACTTGAGTTGGATGATGATTGGAACATGATTTTTGAAAAAGACTTGAATATGATAAAAGATGGTTTTAATCATCATAAGATGACTAGTTAATGTCAAAAAATGTTGGAATGTGTTAGATGATCATGGATGAAAAAGTTACATGTTCAAAGTCTACTCACTTGGATGAGTGAAATTTGAATATGTTAGATAAAAACATAAAGCCCACATGTTAAAAGCATTAATAATGAGATAAAAGAATATTAGTAGTGGAATAATGGAAAAATAACCAAACATGAGAAATGTGACTCTTCAAAGTCCACTAGTTGGAAGAAAAATGCCAACTTTGGAGTTAGGATGGAAAAAGTAACATTTAAAAGTTAAGGGACTAATGTTGAAACTTTGAAAGTTGATGGACTAAAATAAGTATTTTAGAAACTTTGGTCCAAAAATGTGTTCACGGAAAGTTTGGTGTCAAAAACGTAAATAATGGTTTTTCCAATTATAGTTTTGGTAAACATAAGAAACCGACGTATGTATATTTTGAAAAATGTATTTTTATAAAAATTGAAGTTTTATAAAAATAGGAGGTTAAGTTAACTTAAGGATTTTATAAAAATAAAGGTTTTATAAAATATTGGACAAAAGTAAAGACTTGAGAAATCTTGTACAAAAATGGATACTTTTATATAAATGGGAATATAAAAGTATCGGAAACATTTTTGGAATACAAGATAACAAGTTGAACTAAAAATACAAAAGTATATTTTTCCAAGTGATATACGTTCAGAATTGGAAGTATGAATAATATTTCCATAGAACGCATATTGGAAGAAAATGTGGAAAAAGCTAACTAACGGACTTAGTTACATGAACTAACGATAACGGATAAACGGACGAACGAGAAATGAATGCCATTGCGGCAAGATGAAAATATATATTTTAAGAAGTAAAATATATAAAACATGGGTGAAAATTATATAACACTTTCCTAAGTGTTAGAGAGAATATTCGTGGGAGAAAGCATAACGTAAAGAATTAAAAACGCTAAACAACGTATGGACTTAACAAGGAAAATTCACACCTTGATGTATGTATACATGCTCGTCTCGACGAAATTCTAGTATATCTATTTGAATGGGAAAATAGATATGCGAGAAGGAAAACCGAGACGAGTAGGTGAAGTATATCTACGAACGTGTGAATACCGACAAGATCCTAGTATATTTATTTAAATGGGAAAATAAATGTACGGCATGGTGAGTTGAGTCGGGCGTTAAGAATATATTACCGAACGACAAGAACTTAGCATATTTATTTAAATGGGAAAATAAATATGTGGCAAAGTGAGTCGGGTCGGGTATTAAGAATACATTATATCGAACAAAGCGATCCTAAGTATAATTATTTAAATGGGAAAATAATTATACGTTAGGTAGAGTTGTGTCGAGGATAATAGTGTACGAGTTACAAAGAATATTAACGAGAATAATACATAACTCGTAAGAAAAGGGTAATCCATCGCCAACGAACCTAGGATACGCGTCTAATTAAACGGGAATTGGAACGAAACGTGGTCGGGGAGTTGGGTGTACAACTTGCCAAGGCACATGCATTATAGGTGTAGTGACTTATACGCCTAGGACGTTTGTAGGTGCGGGACCACAAAACTTGCTATTTTCCTTTTCGAGCCGAACGCAGATTCAGGTGAGTCTCACGGCCCCATTTTAAACTATTTTATGTTTTTCGGGGGAAAGATATGTTAGGGAAATGTTTGACGGGATAAGTACTTGAGTTGTGATCGCCACTCGGGGTTGAGACCTCTCTACTATGATCATTAATTCAGGGAAATGAAACCGAAGGAATATTTGAATAGTACTATTGGTGCCTGACAAGGCCCACCCCTAATCGATAGCGTCGATTATGCATCGGCGTATGCCTGGGGTGCACGTATTCTGAAATCAAGTCGTAGGAATACCGAGTAACGACTTGGAGCGGGGCATTATTATTTGTCTTGGTTTGATTATAGGCTCAAGTAGAATTGTAGGAACTTGCAACTCCTATAAATTGTCATAACATAGAAATTCCCAAAGTGATAAAGTTTGATAACCTAAAACCTGTGAACTCACCAATAGTTATATATTGACGACTTTTTAAACATATCTTTCAAGTAATTGATCGAGGATGAACAATGTGGCAAGCAGGGTCGGGAGAATCTCTCATGTGGGCGTCGGGTGTTTAAAAAGGGTTTCAACTTTAATTCCCAATGCATCGGGATATTTTTGAGAAACCACTTTAATGTACTCAAACAATTTTTCGTTTATGTGTGAACATCAAACCTGTTTTTGACGTCTTAAATAAATGTTCCGACTTTCTTAATTACTTATGATTTGCGTTAATCTTGGCTTTATGCTCTTGAACCGTCGCGCCACGTGTTTTCGCCATTGGCGTGGTGTGACAACCCAATCCCGAGTTTCTCACTTGGCAAGCCGATGATCAAAAAATTCTCCTCCTCATCAACTCCACTCTATCCGAAGAGGCCATGGCAGATACCATTGGCCATTCCACTGCCAAATCCGTTTGGCAAGCCCTTACCAATGCCTATAGCCATTCTTCCATTGAACGTATCCATAACCTCAAAGATTCTCTTCGCACCCTTCAAAAAGGGACCGATTCGGTCTCCGACTTTGGGCGCAAATTCAAGGCTATTGCCGACCAACTTGCGGCTATAGGACATCCCGTTGATGATGAAGACAAACGCCATTGGTTCCTTTGTGGACTTGGCGCCTCCTTTGAGAATTTTTCCACTTCCCAACGTACCGTTCGACCGGCTCCTTCATTTCGTGATCTTTTGGCCAATGCCGAAAATCAAGAAATGTTTGTCCAAAAACTTCATAACCCCCAACCCCCTCAAGCCGCTTTCTATGCCCAACCTAGCAAAACTAGGAACAATCGGCCCTCATCTTCATTGTCTCGAGGACGTGGTCGTTCCTCTTCTCAGGGCCGAAACCAATCCTATTCCAAACGACCCCCTCTTTGTCAACTTTGTCGCCAAACCGGCCACTATGCTACAACTTGCTCTCAACTTGTCTCGTTTGCTCAAAAGAAGGCTTCCCTTGATGCTAATCTTGCCGAAGCCTTTCATGCTACTTGCAACATAGCATCCGACTCTCCCGATTGGACCGCCGACACAGGTGCATCAACACATATGTTACCTACCATTCATGGCTTAAACAAAGTTACATCCCACGATGGTAGCCTTCGGGTTACTTTTGGAAACGGACAATCGACCTCCGTTACACACATTGGGAACACCTTTCTAAATGACTCAATCCATTTAAAAAATGTTTTAGTAGTTCCCAACTTAACAAAAATCTACTCTCAATTAGTAGGTTAACAAACGATTCTCCGGTTGATGTTTTATTTTCTAATCATTTTTTTGAAATTCAGGACCGTAAAACAAAGGAGGTTCTAGCTAAAGGCACGTGCAAAAATGGTCTCTACATCCTCTCTCAAGGTCACAAGTCTATAGTTGCCGCGCTTTCCGCATCGCACCTTCGTGCATCTTTTAATAAATGGCATAGTCGTTTAGGCCATGTGTCTTTTGACACAATTTCAATTTTAAATAAACTTGGTTGTGTTTTTGTTACTTCTATATTACCCAAACCAGGGTTATGTGAATCTTGTGAATTATCAAAAGCAAAACACTTACCGTTTATTGAAAATCCTAAACGCGCAGAACATGTACTAGACTTAATTCATTGTGACCTTTGGGGACCCGCACCCGTGACCTCCAAGGATGGTTATCGATATTATGCTATTTTTATTGACGACTATTCCCGCTTTACTTGGTTCTATCCATTAAAAGCAAAATCCGAATTCTTTACAATCCTCACCACTTTCTTAACTTTTGCTCAAAACCAATATTCTTCAACCATTAAAGTGTTTCAAAGTGATGGTGGCACCGAATTCACCAACAACCAAGTTCAAAAACTTTTTCAACAACAAGGTATCCATCACCGGTTATCTTGCCCACACACACCCGAACAAAATGGTAGAGTCGAGCGGAAACACCGCCACATTACCGAAACCGACTTAGCCATGATGTTTAATGCCAATGCCCCACCTAACCTTTGGTTTGATGCCTTTTCTTCCGCTACCTATATAATCAACCGCCTACCCACTAAAATCCTTGATAACAAATCCCCGTTTGAAGTTTTATTCAAACAACCCCCCACCTATTCCAACATGCGTGTTTTTGGTTGTCTAGTTTATCCCTACCTTAGAGACTACACAAAAAAATAAACTCCAACCAAGAAGTGCTTCTTGCATATTCATTGGTTATAGTCCTAAGTACAAAGGATTTCAGTGTCTTGAACCTACATCGGGTCGAGTCTATACAGCTCGACATGCTAAATTTGATGAAGACGTCCTACCTTTCCACAAAAACTCAACAACCAAAAACAACAATGAATTACCCATTACCAATTTTGATGAATATTTACCATCCCCTACCAACCCCACTCCCACTGTTACCGAAACTCCACCCAAACTAATCCCATCTACTCTCATACCCTATTGTGATGACTACACTGATTACATCCACCACACCCCAACCGTCCCTATTCACCAGTCCACCCCTTCTAGCCCAAATACCTCACCTCCTTCTAGCCCAATACACTCCCCACCCATCTCCCCTCCTACGGCCCATTCCTCCCCTACCCCACAGCCCAACAACCTCCCATCCGATCCCATTATACCAACCGCCCCCTCCCTCCATCAACCAAACTCTCAATTCTCATCCCATGCAAACCCGAGCTAAGCATGGAATTTTTCAAACCCAAACATATAGTCGATCTTTCTCAAGTTACCACTCACCCACTTCATCACTCCTTATTCACCTCTCACCTCCCAAAAGGAATCAAAACCGCTCTTAAAAATCCCAAATGGATCCAAGCTATGCATGATGAGCTCAAAGCCCTTCATGATAATCACACTTGGACTCTCGTCCCACGGCCCGACACTACCAACATCATTGGTTTAAAATGGATTTATCGGATAAAATACAAACCCGATGGTTCCATTGATCGCTACAAAGCTCGCCTTGTAGCTCAAGGGTTCACTCAAATACCGGGTCTTGATTTCTCACATACCTTTAGTCCCGTTGTCAAGGCCTCCATAATTCGAGTTGTTCTAAGTCTTGCCATTATCAACAAATGAAATCTTCGTCAACTCGATGTCAACAATGCCTTTCTAAATAGGCATCTCACCGAAACCATCTTCATGGAACAACCCTCGGGTTTTGAAGACTCTACACGACCAAACTATGTGTGCAAACTCAATCGTGCACTATATGGTTTAAAACAAGCACCACATGCTTGGTTCCAAAGGCTAAGCGCCTTTCTTCTCAATCTTGGTTTCCAAAATAGTCGAGCCGACACATCTTTCTTTGTTTACAATCACCAAGGTACCCTAATCTATCTCCTTGTGTATGTCGATGATATCATTATTACCGGCAATAATGATTCCTTCATCCAAACCTTCACATCTTCACTACACAAGGAATTCAAGATAAAGGATCTTGGGTCGCTAAGCTTCTTTCTCGGTCTCGAAGTCCATCATACACCAACGGGTTTGTTCTTAAATCAATCCAAGTATGCTCATGACATTCTCACTAGAGCCGACTTACTTGACTCGAAACCCGTTGCCACCCCTCTCACATCCAAAGATATCTTCACCACTCAAGGTCAACCATTTCCTGACCCAACTCTCTATCGATCTCTTGTGGGAGCTCTTCAATACCTCACCATTACTCGTCCCGATCTTTCTTATGCCGTCAATCAAGCTAGCCAATTTCTCCAAAACCCCACCACTACCCACTTCCAGCTAGTTAAGAGGATTCTTCGTTTTGTCAAAGGCACCTTAACACATGGTTTATCTTTTGATCGTCCACCTAACACTACTTTACTAGGTTTTTCAGATGCAGATTGGGCTCGATGCATTGACACACGAAGATCCACCTATGGCTATTGCATCTACTTAGGCGGCAACTTGGTCTCTTGGAGCGCAAAGAAGCAACCAACAGTGTCAAGATCCAGCTACGAATCTGAATATAGAGCAATGGCAAATACGGCAGCTGAAATTATTTGGTTAACTAATCTTCTTCGGGAACTTCATGCTCTACCACCGGGTCGCCCGACACTCTTATGCGACAACAAGAGTGCTTTGTTCTTAAGTCAAAATCCTATCTCACACAAACGAGCAAAGCATATTGACATCGACTATCATTTTGTCCGTGAATTGGTAACCGCTGGAAAACTACACACCAAATTCATCTCGATAGACAAACAAGTAGCCGATATATTCACCAAGAGTTTACCAAAACCGTTATTTGAAAGATTTCGAACAATGCTTCGTCTTGGACCTCCACCGACTTGCATTGACGGGGGGTATAAGGAAACAACATAATTCTTGGAGTCAAAGAATTATGTGTAATTTTTCGAGTCAAACTATAATTATTGAGTCAAAGTCTAGAGCAGCTTTTATCTCCATCATTGCTGTGTTTGTATGTGTATATATAGTCTTGTATAGAAATGAAACAAACAAGTTGAACCATAAAGTTTATAAAAAACATAATAATTATTAACACGTGTACGTTCAAAAGTCTTAAAAAACTTGAATAGATTTTTGCGACCTACACGTATGCATTTTCACGGCCACGAGTCTCTTTCTTTTCTGTGGACGTCATTCTTTCACAATATTTACAAAGCAATATTCAACCAAAAGAAACAAGGGCCTGAAACATCAATCGTTGCCGTGAATTCAAAAGTAAACCCCAAAGACAAACTTAAACTGGAACAGTCGTGGAACATCGTTTCAAATGTGTAGTCGTAAACTAAAATATATGTAATTATTTGGGTCATTTACATATATCTCCCTGCTAAAATCATTAAGTACATAATTACCCAGTTTAAAAAGTCAATTACATATTCCCCCTCTTAAAACATAGACGTGTAGATAATCAATTACATATTTCCCCTTGTAATTGATTTTAAGGGTCGAGTGAATATGTAATTCGCAGGCTTAGTAAGGAGAAATATGTAAAAAATCCTAATTATTTTACATATCTATAAGTAAACTTTTACACATATACAATAACACCGTAATTGAAAAAAAAAAACTGAATATTAATGCAACCAGTTCTTTTCACGTTGTCAAAATTTAAATCTTCAATTGATAATACTTACTATTTTAAACTTTCAAAAAAAAATCTTTAAAAAAATAAAAAGTAATCTTACTATTTTAAACATAGACTAAAATTGAATCAATACTAAAATGTAGATTATAATAATGCATTGAATAACAATAATTAAACTGAAAACAATTCATATATAAACTAATTGTGAATTTCAGAAAGATAAAAGATGCTTACTAGCTAGGAAAAATTTGTTATACATACAGTTCCAAAAGAGCCGCCATACTTGAACAAACGTTCGCTTCCATATTCAAAGGCCAAAGCCCCAATATTGGATTTTCATAATTTTCCACGGCTCCACGCCTACATGACCATATGCATGCGATCTCGTCCCTCCTATCCATCTTCGTGGCTCTTGAACAAAATGTTGTTTGAGAAATATATAAGTTTTAAGTTTTATTTAGTTCATCAAAACTCTGAAGAAACAATCAGTTACATTTGGATAGTAGGTAATCGAGTAACAAGTTACGATAACATGTTTTTTGTCATGATGATTAAAGTGAGGAAGAGATGTTAAAAAGAGGATAATACTAATTTCTATAATGGCCTTTATATATATTTTTAAATATTATTTTTATTAGCAACGACCTTTTATTTTTTTTTATTTGATTACGCAAATAATTGGTCTACTCCTTCAGATAAGTTCTTCAAGTTCACACAAAAATAGCAGGTTTAAATTGATCGTTACTCAAATATTCCGGCAGATTTCCAACAGACAAACGTCGCCAGAACTTAAGTTCCTACGCATTTATGAGGATTTTATTGTTATTACTTTTTATTTATTATTATGTTTTGGTTTATCAATTCTAATATTACTAAACAAATAAAAATAAAACATAGCATTTTTATTTTTTTTAGTTTTATCATCCATTTCTGTCAAGCAATGTAACTTTTTGTTTTTATTTTCCTATGCATCTCGAATACAATGTATTATTTTTTATGTTTTATGCTTTTCTAAGCACTTCAGACCAGCAATTTTTATGTATTTGTTTATAAGTTTTTTTTCTCCTACAAATTTTCGACGAAACTTATTATTTATTATTTGTGGGCTATGTATTTCCAACAAACCTTTAAGTTTCTTTGTCGCTATCATGTTGTAATTCTTTCGCAAAATATATTTTGTTGGAACTTCGTTAGAATTACATCCGTCGCAATTTTCTACGAAATTTTAGATGGAAATTGGAAAATATATTTTTTTCCCATTAGTGTATTTGAATAGAAGCTTATCCAAGAGCTTGCACATTATTATTCAAACAACCTAGATAAAAGGAAACCAGACAGAAATTGTCAAAGTTTTAAACAAGCATAACTTGGGTTATGCTTATAATAGTTACAGGGCTTGCGGCCAGCAGCCAAATAGGTCTTAGCCAGGTGGATCATGTGAGTAACAATCTAAGCCCACAATGTTGTAACAACGTTTCATTGTTTTTTAAACCTTTGATTGTCTGAATATATATGTTGTTTCATTACACTATAGAGAATTTAATATCGGGCTCTTTTAGGATATCTCGAATTAATGCCTATGGTTTGGACTTACGTCATATCCCTTCTATCTTTGTTAGGCCGTTTATGTTTTTCATCAAACGATCGTTTGAGTTTGAAGATGGCGTATTAGTACTTAGTTGCCTAGTAGGGCCCTTTGACGTATGTCTGAATTAGGACGTTGTTGAACATTTGTAAATTTTAACTTTTACACATGATGTTCTATTACATCAAAAATTCTGATTTTATTTGTCAATATCAAATAATATAAATCTTAACGTCACATGTTCAGTCAAAGATCGACTGATTTTATCGCCTTTATATAGCTCCAAATCCCACATTGTGTTTCCTCGTCTTAACTCTCACCCATATCTTCTCGTATTCTAAACATACACAAAAATAAAAAATGCTTACACAAGCAAATGACAATCGTTACCACCTCGAATTCATAAAAAAACATCTTCTTGATGATCATTCAGAACTTTTTCCTGATAATTACCAAAACCCTATTAGTTTTCCGAGCATCGAAACCGATGAATATTGGAGTACTCTCGAAGACTCAACGATAAACATGGAAGATATCTCTAACTTTTATGTGACCTTTTGTTCATCAAACTCAACCGAGTATAGCCCTGGTTCAAGCCTAGTTTCTCCAAATTATACATTGAATGACCAAATTAGTGAAGAAAATATTGAAGTCACAAATTCCTCTCATAGTCAAATTTATACCAAGCAAACGTTTCAAGACACCAATATTGACTTGTTTGAAACACAACAACAGTTTTATCCACTGACCATGGACAACAACATTATGGAAGCTACAAACAAGCCGCTAAAGTTAGACTTTTCCACAGGGAATGTTATGGCATGTAGCGTTGAAGCTCCGCTAACTCGTGTGAAGGAGCAACAGTTAATGGCTAACAAAAGGTATAGAGGTGTAAGACGACGGCCATGGGGGAAGTACACCGCGGAGATGAGGAATCCAGAGAAGAAAGGAGCGAGATTGTGGCTAGGAACGTATGATACACCGGAAGAAGCTGCCATGGCTTATGATCGAGCGGCCTATAAGCATCGTGGATCTCAAGCTTTGCTTAATTTCCCGCATTTGATTGGATCACACCATGCAGCTGGCAAAACCCAATCTTCATCATCATCTTCTTCTTCTTCGTTAGAATCTTTAGAACTCCCAAATAAGAAGAGGAGCAGAATTTCTGCTAATTAGGCTAAGAGGCTGTTTGGTAGCCTCTTAATCAACCTCTTAACCATTCAGGTCTGAATCATTCAGCATTCAGACTGTTTGTTTTAGCATCTGAATGGAATAATTAAGTGGTGAACCATTAAGCTAATAAGGGATGCTGAATGATTCAGCACTTAATCAACCAAACAGCCCCTAAGTGTTTTAGGATAAAAGACAATATGTGGTGCGTTTGGGACTATGTACACTACGGTACAACGTTCATAGATTTCCTCGTAAACAAATAAACAATTGTTTTGATCAATTTCTTTTCTTCTTTGTTGATATAATTATGTTATTATGTATGTTGATGTTTTGTTTTGATCAATTTCCTTTCTTCTTTTTTTATACTATAATTATGTTATTATAAGTTGATATATGTTTTTCTTTGAGATATTTTGTAACACTAATTTTTTTTTTTAACTTAAAATGTCATTTTCGTCTCTAGTGCATTTGGGGGCTACGTCCACTACTGTACAACGTTCATAGATTTCCTCGTAAACAAGTAAACAATTTGTTTTGATCAATTTCTTTTCTTCTTTGTTGATATTGTTATGTTATTATGTATGTTGATGTTTTTCTTTGAGATATTCTTTAACACCATTTTTTTTTAACTTATAATACAAGAGTAAAATGTCATTTTCGTCTATGAAGTTTTGTCATTTTGGTGAGTTTCACCCAAAAAGTTTTTTTTTTTCTTTTTCTTTCGAGTCCTAATGCTTTTCAAATCCTACCATTAACATAGGGGTAATTTCATCTTTTTAGTTAGTTTTTTTTTTTTTTTTTTTTTTTCACTCTCCTTTTATTTTTTAAATAAAAAATATATAAAACCCAACTTGCACATACCCCTCCCTCCCTCTCTCTCTAACACACACACATATAGAAACATCACCATCTAGTAACACCACCACCGCCACTGCATCTCACCTGTCGCAAAACATAGATCCGATAACTTCATATAGAAAGGATGGTTCGTTCATATCTACAAGCAAGCACCCAGGTCTCATCAAGATGGTAACCAAAAGTTTCAAAACCCTTACTGTATCACCATCTTCACACACAACCATGTTGCTCTTCTCATGTCCATTCAACAATCACTTTATGATCATCCTAAGTTTTAACAACGTTTGAGATCAAGCCTTGGAGTTTTACCGGTTAATGTTATTCGTGATTAAAGTAGAGATAACCTATATGTTACTTTTATTATACGAGTAGCCTATTAAGTTAATATAGATAGTACAAATGAATGTGAAATATGGTGTTTCGTTATAGAATGTTATTATGATTTGATACATTTAATTAAATTTATTAATAGATTTTTTATCAAGTAAAAACTGAAAAAAGTAGGTGAAAAGTTGATATAGTGCTTACGTGTCACACGAGCAAAACAAGGAAATTTGGGTTGACTCCCATCAATGTAAACCTAAAAAGGTACATGACCCTCATTACAATGAAAAAACAACCCAAGGGTGGTGTGGGTGTCTCTAAGGTCGTGATGGGCGTAGTGGTCGTGAACCACTTTCCTCACCACCTCGTCACGGTAGTGATGGTTCAGACCGTGATACACATCATGTTTGTGGAAAATTGGACGGTGTAAGGGGAGATGAGGTGGCATATGGTCACTAGTTGTTTTTTGTAGGTGAGTTTTGAGATTGGTTGTTTTTTAAGTGATTTAGTGATGAGTTTGATGAGTGGTGCAATTAATTTAGTGGTAGTGTGCTAGAATTGGGTGAAATGACATGGCATTGACTGATTTTTAGAGATAATGTGATGTGTTGATGGGTGTCTTTCCTACCCTAATGATCGAATTGACACAATTTCATAACACTAACCTGACAAAAATAGTGACCATTAAATAATCTCCATAGTATCAAATCACGTGTCCAATACTTAGACCTATTTTGGATCCAAAATAATCCTAAACTTATAATACCTATAATTTTGTCCAGAGAGATCTTGTACTAATTACAAATAACCTCGTTTAATTTCTTCCATCTACACTACACAGACACCATAATAATAACATGAATATAAAAATGGTGGAATATTATACCAAACACTTATTTAACCATTTTACGTACCCAATTACACAACAGGAATTTATAATACTCAAGTTGATGAGCCCCCATGCGATGTAAGTCTTTAACATGACGATAAGAAAGTACCAATTATAGGACCAGGCCACCTCCATTTGCTTTCTTCCGTCGATAAGCTAACTAGCCCAAGTAGGTTTGTTAACTGGTTTAGTTTAGTAATCTTTAACTGCAGTATCAATTGTCTCCATTAGTGCCAGAACTAGACCAATATCTCAGTATCAAAACGATTTCCCAACACACGCCCTTTTTCCATATTCAAAAGAAAAGTGTAATTGAAATTTTCAGCATAGTGGGAAGTCCTAAATCCACCTATCCAACTAGAATTCGATTTGGTCTCTTCGTCCCACAATTCCAATGATTTGGTGCGTTAATTCAATGTTACACATTCTAGAACAGTATCTATCTAGCTTGTAAATATTTTTTCACGTATCTGCCAAGACCACCCATGTACCTCGGTAAAGTTACTTATCCCTAAGCTACCCACTTAGGAGGTCCAATGTTCAATCATTGGCACCCATGTACATCCGTAAAGTTACTCATCCCTAAGCTACCCACTTGGGAGGTCCAATGTTCAATCATTGGCAAGGGTGTTGTAGTTTAGAATTATTGGTGTAATAGTATAAGAGATGCAACATTTGACGTTAAAAAAATAAACGAAAAATTTGCCGCTGAACAAGTTCACAAACAGTTCATGAACCTTAGTTCATTTACAGTCCTATCATTGTTAGACTTGGTACGTTTAGTATTTTATTTTATTTTATACCGTCAAGTATTTTAAAATTTGGTTAAGTTCTTTCATTCTACTTTAAAAGTGGCCAATTGATTTTTAGTAATTGTGACAAAAATCCAAAGAAAGTTACCAAAGTGTTCGTTACAAAACAGCAAATTTGAATATTATGCACACTTTCTTAATTATAATGGTAAACTAGTTGCTTTACGAGCATTGTTCATGGAAAGTGTCCAGGTTTCTCGTTAAAAAAAAGGGTTGGTGACTAGGTGGTGCATGCTTTCCTTAACCCACTAACTTTCTACAACGCCACCACCATCTTTTTGGAAACTTAATGTTTTTCTTTGATTGCAAACTTGTAAAGTGCAACCTACTTGAAACGATATAAAATCAACCATATAAATTTTATTATATTCACCAAAAATCCAAAACCTCTAGTTATCATCTAAGACCATACGTAATGGTTGATGCCTCTTAAGGGGCATTTTTACCACATCATTATCATATGGCCCCTCAAAATAATATGTAATGGTTAAAGCCACTTGATGTCCTTTTTAGTTATTACTTTTCATATATTGTATCATATTTGGGCATTATACTAGAAATGTCACTCCTTCTTCATGCTCATATAATGCCTAAGGGGATGGTGTTGGGGGCATTATCATGCTTATTCACGCCTCTATAATGCCCATTACGCATGATCTAAAGGTTCCGTTATTAAAAAAAAAAAATCATCTAAAGGTTCCAACTCATGAGTATTCAATTTCTTTAGCATCATCAAGCTTTTTTTTAGTCATGAGAGTTGAGAGGCCAGCCTAACCGGTAAAGACACTAGTCTCATAAGGTACACATGATCAATAGGTGGAGTGGCTAGTGGGTACCATACCCGTGCAGGTACACCGTCGTCGTCACCCCACCCTTCGGGTATGTTAAGGGGGTACTGAAACCGTGTAGTACTCCACTCATTGAGGAGACAAAAATATGGTGGGCCCAACCGCCAATTACGCAATCACATCCTTTTAATTATTATTTTCTTTAAAAAATAAAATGTGTTAGAGGGTACTTTGAGTGTTTCTGTCACACCTTAATTAGGTTATAAATATTTTAAGAAAAATTCATTAAACAACTTCATCCAATAATCTTGCTACGGAAAAGGTACTAAAGGGATATGGTACCAAATCATTACAAATACCATATCATCGCCCAACTAGAACTGCCATCGCCTGGCGTCCATCAGCCCATTTTACGTCAGCGGAACGTCTGGTGTCCACCCGCCCGTTCTACGTCGGCGATACACCTGGCGTCCAACTGACGCCAGACGTAGCCTTATCCGCCCGTTTTACGTCGGCGATACACCTGGCGTGCAATTGACGCCCGGCGCAAGCTCGTCCGCCCGTTTTACGTCAGCGGACCCAATATGCTTCAAAGCTTCCCCAGCAAGCCAGCTGAAGCTTCATCAACACAACTGAAAGATGCCTTTTGGGGCAGCCTTAGGACTCACCCCTGCCCCAGGCAAAATATCTCTGACGCAAAGGCTGCCCGTCAGAGTTCCTCTCCAATCAGAGACTGCTCTCAGTCTGACATGCAGAAAGGACGACGACGTGGCAGCCTCCCAGCCAAGATATCTTCCTGACAACAGGCTTTCTCAACCTGTCTCGAGGTCCAAGGAAAAGTATGATTATCCACCGTCCCCGGTCTACCAATAGGCGGGCGCCACGTGTCCGCCGACCATCAGCGTCCATTCAACGGACGCCACGTGTACTATCGTCAGGACGGTAACATCCCCCTTACCATTTTACTTTCTCCTTTTTACCAAAACCCACTTGCACCAAATGGGCTTAAGGACTTGGGCCGAAATCTTGGAGACACCTCTATCTGGGCCGGGCCCCATCAAGGGTAGAGGATAGGCTGAGAAAGTGTGATGTCAAGGTACTACAAAAGGAGGAGCTCCTTTTCCTTTTGTTGGCATCTAATATCACATACACTTTCACTCAAGAGGAATACGAACTCCTTCGTACCTTCTTCAACCCCTTGTTTATTACACTAACCTTTAGAGGCTCGGCTCTTCTAATCGATAGTCTTCTATTCTCCTTGGTCTTGTCCTTAGACCCTCACGTATTTTATAAACACCTCTCTTTACAAAATACAGTAGAATCGCCACTTGGATTAGCGTCTATACGGTAATCCAGGATTCGTGTTTCTTCAGGTACTAATTAAAACTTTTACAATACGATTTTGACTGTTGAATTAGCAGTGAGAATAAACTCAAGCTGTGTTTTAGGTAGTATCAACAAGCTTAATTCAAAATACTCATTCTAAAAAAACTTCAATCTCATACGTGTATAATCCTACGTTATTGAAGACAAACATGACAACTAACCCATACAATCTGCATCCAAGGCTTGGTCTCTAACTTATCTCTCGGCTTCCAAGATCCGTTCACCAATCATAAGTCGTCATGTCATTTATACCCTCAACTACCCTAAAACCACTTAATCACTAGAAACACTCTCTCCTCAATGGATGTGGTACTGCCGGTTAACAACCCATTTCAACGGATGGAGGGGGCGGCAACGGTGTACTTGCAAGGTGAGTACTACCCATTTTCGCTCCACCCATTGCGCCCTGTGTACCCTTAGAAATGAGGCCATTTGATTCAAATCCCGGGCAAGGGTGTAAAGTGTGTAATTTAGGCGTTTTTAAAGTTATATATCTAAAAACTATATAAATTTAAACTTTAGAAATTAAAAATTATATAAATCTTTCTTTGGAGGATATGTTTCCTTCTCATTGAATCGGTACTTTCTTAGATGGTAGATATTTGAAATGAATATACAGATAAAAATCCCTAGGTGATTAATCACAAAGGCACAAATAAACTTTTGGTAATACTAAATTTGTATGCATATTTGCCAATAATAGGGGAAGTTTGTGAAAAGATGTCACTATCAATAGCATTGTAAGAATCGCTAGGCGCTGGTCGATTCGACTAGCGATTAATCGAGATTAGTAGGATTAATCATGATTAATCAGATCGGGATTTTATATTTAACATTTAGTTTTATATATATACACATACACATACATTTTATATGTAGTTTTTTAAGTAGCCATGTTTTAACCCTTCCTCGACTCATGTCTTTAAGTATATAGGATTAATAGGTTTTGGTCGAAATCTGACCCAAAATTTATAGATTTTGGCTGGAATTGCTAGATAGCCACCGAATAACGATTAATCGGTGTTTACTGGGCGAACTTCTTACTGGCGATTAATCGGATCCTAGGTGGGATTTCTACAATCATGACTATGGCGATAAAAGGAAAAAAAAAACATAAATTACAAATAGAAAAAACAAGAAACCAAAAGGCAAATAAAATTAGACAAAATTACAGAAAACGTCCTTTATGTTTACCCAAAGTTGCAGGTTTCATCCTTTATCTTTAAAACTTGCAGGATACATCCTTTATCGAGTTTTTTTGTTGCAGGTTTCATCCTTTACACTAACTCTGTTACTGTTTGTCGTTAACTCCCCCTCACATGCAATGCATGTGAGGGTATTTTCCTCAATTTGTATATTAAAGGACGTTTTCTGTAATAAAAGTCAATTTGTATATTAAAGGACGTTTTATGTAAACCTTTTGCATAACAATTAGTGTCTTGACTATGTTTACATAAGTTGTGATGTTTCGTTATTAATCTGACTTTTTAAATATATTAAATTATGAAGTTTTACGTATCAAAAATAACTTTCCACAATCCAAAGTACTTCCTTTTTAGCTATTTTTTTAAAATACCCATTTGACCCATTACTAATAAAACATTACACGAATCAATTAAGTAATATATGTTGAACTCCAACATGTTAAATGGATCGGGCCAGCCAATTCTGTCATCCATAATGCCAAGGGTGTTTTGGATATTTCAGGTGTTCTAACCATTTTCACTTTGTTTTTCTCCTAGCCGGAATTTATTGACATCATCAAGGCTGCTGAAGTGAAATGTGCATAAAGCGTATCATTTTGGGAAAAGAGCAATGATATCGTGTGGTGTGTTTTTAGTTTGAAATAAGCATATGAACAAAACTAGGTGCACTAATTATGTTACAAGGTGACACCATCTTTTTTGGTCAACAACTCGGTTGTTTTGAGCACCAAGTGTTTTGTAAACTGATCGGATACAAATTTTGCGGGTATCTGCTTTTGCTTATTCGTATTAATAGTATTATATGTGGATGTATCCATTCAACTTCAAGCGTGCTGTATAGATGGTTTTAAAATGCGCAAGGTCATTTGGGGCCCTTAGGTTCAAAAGCTAGGCGCCGAAATTATTGGATGCAGAGCGAGTGAAGCAACCGAAGTCTGTTGAAGTATACGGTTTGTTTTAAAGCTCCACTGTTTAACAAGTCGAAATAAGTGTGTGTAAAAAGTAGTTAGCTTTTTGTTATATTGTTGTTATTTGTTTTTATTACATAAAACGTCCTTTAATAAACAAATTGACTTTTATTACAGAAAACGTCCTTTAATATACAAATTGACGAAAATACCCTCACATGCATGGCATGTGAGGGGAACTTAACGACATAATTAAGAGGAATTGGATTTTAGTAATCCTAAAAGGATCGTTGCAAGAAAAATATTAGAAAGTTGAGACCGTTATGAGTAATTTTTAAATACAAATTATTGTCGATCAATGATGGAAAGTTTGGATTATTTCCAATTCCCCTAAAATTAACCATCATTGGTTTTTCTTTTTTCTTCTCCTAACTATCAAGTTAAAATTTAATATATTCTATTGACTCCTTTTCTATTGCTAAATTAATACCATGATCAGTTACTTTTACAAACAATCACAAGCATATTTCAACCCCGATTAATGAAACATACATTGTTGAGATGTTAAATCTCACAAAATATTAGCAAATATGCCCGACTTCATGTTCATAGAATATACAATCTTATATGAGGGAAGACGAGGCACTACTAGATTTGGTCACGGGTACCCTACTACTAGTACGGTAACACTGCCGCTTGTAGTACTGGTAGGGGTCCCGTGGACATTTTCCTTGTTGTAGTTAACGGGATCTTTCACTTGAGAGAGAGAGAGAGAGAGGAGAGAGAGTGACATGCAATTATTATTAAGAGAGAGAGGGAGAGGAGAGTGAGTGGGAAAGGGTATTATTATTATTGTTGTAGAACTACGGTCTATTAGCAACTATAATACAAGTTATATAAATATGATAACATGATTATAGAGATAACATAGAGAAAGAGAGAATGAAGAATGAGAGAACTCTATTTATTCAATACAATATGAAATACAAATGCCTCTATTTATAGGCTCTTAGAGTAGTACAAGAGTAATGTAATATGGGGGTTAAGTATATGGGGAGTCACCATGTATGTGGAGAGTAACAATAATTGATACATTGTTGGGTCTGCTGACCTGAAGAAGAACAGATGATTGAAAAACCAAAATATACTAAAAGTTGATCCATACAAATAAACGGTCTTTACAACATACTCTTCCCAAAAGACTGCTGACCCTAACAACTGTTTCATCCAAACAACTGCTATGACAACTGCTGATACAAAGGATTGCTGGATAACAACTGATAGAGAACAACTGCTGACCAAAGGTCTGATGAAGAACAACTTCTAATCAAGTACTGAAGACTAAAGGTCTGTTGGAGTCAACAGCACTTAGGCTCCAACAGATGTTGCAAGACCATCAGAGTTTTCCCTCAACAGTAGTTTACCTTACTGTGTTTTGTAATACAACAGTAGTTTGTATAGGGCAGATGTTTTATGTTGTTATTCTGTTAGAGGTCACTATCTTAGGTGACGTCAGCACAGGTCACCAGTGGTTTAGATTTGTCTATAAATAGAACAGTGCTTGTACTGTTCTATTGGTCACACAAAAACATTCTCTCAGACAAACAATCACTGTGTGATCAGGCTGAGGGGGAGTACTTGTATTTGATTGTAATCTTTCAATCTAATGAAAGCTTTCGATTAAAGAAAACATTTATTCCTATTGTTTTGATTATAGTTTATCATTCCGCTGCACTTTCCATATATACTTACTTCATTCAATTCTCATCTTACTCTAAACATATCAAAACAATCAAACTCAGATCCTAACATACATTCATAACACTTCCCCTTGACTATCCACATCATGAAATAATATATCATTCTTTTAATACGCTTCGTGACGCTGCCTCGTTAAAAACCTTGCCAGGAAAAACCCAGTGGGACAAAACCTCAGCTAAGGGAAAAAGAGTGCAGCGCGTATTACTCTTCCCGATACTTCTGGATCAGGTATGTTGCCTCATTAAAAACCTTACTAAGAAAACCCAATGGGACAAAATATAGTTAAGGGAAAAAGAGTGCAACTTGTATGGTACTCCCCCTCATTTGAATATGTAGTCATTCAGTAACATGTATCAATCTTCCTTGAAAGTTGCTTAAAGCTTCTGTAACCAATGAAATGTCGCTCGATCCCTTGAAGTACAATCATTTATGTTGAGCAATGGTGTATAATCTTCATATGATATTTTCTGGTGCCTCTTCTTGAAAATAAATATCATATGATCCACTATTGTTGTGTTACATTCCCAACATCTACAAGACTAACCAAACTTGTTTCCATGGGTTAGAAAAATAAAATCAAATATCGCTCATACCTGAAGTATTTGTTTTAATCATTCTGGTGTCTCCTCGCTTGACATAGACTATATTATGATAATAAGTTCACGTGGAAGATATAATAATCATGCATAACTAGCAAGACATATACTAATATACATATATATTTAACTATGGTACTTGTAGAGTGAAAATCTCTACTTTGGTAGGAGATGAAATGAATAATTTTCCATATCAAGTAATTGGACAACCTTTAATGCACTTTAAACATGAGCTATGTCCATTGTAAAACATCCCACCATCTTTTCAAGATATACTTTGATGGATTGGTAAACATATCATTACATATATACTCGAATTGTAGATCAAGCAACAAATGCACTATATCAAGGACTTTCAAATATCCCCGTTTTAAAAGTTCTACAGAGTCTCTCGATAATGCTCAGACATTATCACTCTAAACTGCGAGTGAACTCTTAAAAGAAAACTTTTGATACAAGCTGGATAATACAATCAAACTTATGTTGCTCTTTATCGGGATATCTCATGAGTTTTAAAACACTCAACCCCCTTATTTAGTCCATACGTATTATATTACCTTTACATAATACTTCTTAAGGTATTGATATCAATGCTGCATGCATCATCAATCCATCAAGGACTTTTCCATTATGCAAGTGCATTAACTCTTCAATTGGAAGAACAATAACGTCTATTTCTCCAATATATATTGTACCATTCTTACATTAAAGAATAAAGTATCATAATCACCAGGTCCAATTTATCACCTGTGGTGTATTGGTGCACAATAATTACATCCTACGATGTTTCATATTACCTTTTAAGCACTCAGTTGCTTTATGATACTCATGAGGAGTTCCACCAATATTCAATTCAATCAAATAACAAACATAACGTATTCTGAATTGAATTTATTTATTCGGATCATAACATTCTCGAGAACTTACGTTACAAGATTTTGACACATTAAATCCTTCATCAGGTATTTTCATGTAAACTTTCAGTGTCAAGTAAATCATGATATTTATTAGACGCATTTCAATTCTCTCTTTGCATTACCAGACTAATAACATAATGAAAAAAAATCATTGTATCCACCATTGAAGAATGCGTCTCCTCATAATCAATTATGGGTCTTTGCGAAATTCTTGTGCCACCAATTTTACCTTGTATCATTTTCTTTTCAAATGTTGATTCGCACAAAAGACCTTTTCATATCTATATGTTTTACAACTTTTGTTGTATGGACTACTAGTCCAAAACTTTCGTTTTCAATAGAGAATTCAACTCTGCCGTATTTGCGTCTTTCCATGTTGGCCAATCATTTCTTTATATCCATTCATAGGCAGATTGATGTGCTAAAAGTAGTTTAATAAAAACAACTAAATTAAACCTAAAACTAGACACCTAGTAATATTCTAGACTCTCTAAAACTAAACTACTGACAGGCAAGTGAACCTATCGACTCTAGTATAGCTAAAGTAAGTCCGGATATCGAACCCACGAGACTCAAATGGAAAACGAAAACTAGACTCGATTACTTATCCTAAATACTGAAATTAAAAGATTTGTTATTTTAAAGGGGGGTTTTACTGAAAAATAAATTTCTATAAAATAAAGGTTAACTAAGACGAGCTAAAGTGAACTAAAAAAAACGAGAACTTAGCTGAGCCGAATTCAGATGATGACAAGACACTACCTAGACCAGACTCCTAACTATGCCTGATAAGCTTCTATACTTATGGAACTGATTTGGAACCGGAATCTTTAAATACTAAACATCAAGAATAAACTAGACACCCTCGACCCTTCTCAAGGGGAAACCCTAGAATATTTTTGTGCTGTTAAACCATCGGTTGGAGTACAAACCCTCACAGGTTATCTAACTCTTATGATCGAGTACCCGCTAGACAATCTACCTCACAGCGCGAAAGCCTCACTACACTAGGTGCAAGGGGTAATTATTGAAGCCTAGATCTAACTTGATATGCAGGAGTTGAAAGGGAAACTAGGCAGATCTTCTCACAAAGCCTCTAACCTAGCAATTTAACAATCTAGACATACCAACAAGTCCTCACCTCACAGCTATTGAACTTGGAAGAATACCTAAAATCTTCTAACCACCAAATATCACTCCTATGGTAAACTCGCGACTATTGACCATAAACTAGTTGCTACACAAAGTCTGCAACCTAACTAGCACTCATACATGAAAGACATTCACAAAAGTGCAAGTGGAGTGAATAAGTGACAATCAAAAAATAAAAGATACGCACATACACTAGATCTAGAGAAATCAAAATCTTTACTGAATCATAAATCCAAAACACGTTCCAAAAACCATAGAAAATAAAAACAAATCAAAACATAGTTATTTGTCTTGGTCTAGGTAGCTATAAAAGTTTTAGCCACAAATCATCTTGAAAATAAAAACAAAGTCAAATAAAAATTCAACAATCATTGTATAGAACAAAGATAATAAAGGAACGAAAAAAACCGAATGATTGACACCCGAATAATCGCTCTCTGGCTTAGAACCTTTATCCCTGGCTTGGCTCTGTAATAATATTTGCTCCGCTGATTGTCGCTTCCTATTTGAGCGGCCCTCAATTATAATCTGTCTTGCCTCCTAAGAAGAATAATATGCCACCCCTCTGTATTTGTGCGCAGCTAACCTCTCCCAATTATAATATGTCTCTCTCTCCTCGAAAGAATCCTCCCAAAAAAAATAATAATATACGGCACCCCCTATTTTATGCAGAACTTCCAAAACATATATACTCCACTCCAAGATTCGTGGAACCCTCACTAATTCATTGGGTTTGGCCTTTGGGCCGATCACTTTCAAATTACATTTCTTTTTCCTTTTGTTTTATTTATTTCTTTTTTCTTATTCCTATTATTATTATTATTATTATTATTATTATTATTATTATTATTATTATTATTATTAGTAGTAGTAGTAGTAGTATACTCCGTGCTCTTGACTCGAGTGTTCTTGACTCGACCAAAGTTGCTCGTTTACGCTCCAACGTCGATGAACACCTACAAAATACAAAATAAATAAATAAGTACTAAAAACAACGCAAAACTAATAAAAATCTATAAAAACCTATACTAAATAAATTAGACTGGTACAACCTTAAAACTAACAAAAATATTATTTAAACGACTCGAAAACTATACACATTTTACACTGGAAATAGATGTATTTTACAATACATCACAGATCTTAAATCTTGATCCTCATTTCAAGCGCTACATTACATAAAATTTATAACGACGTCGATTTTATTTCGATTCCATACATTTCGTAGACATGATACTGTATAACGAGATCTCTTTATTTTCAGGTACCTGAGGTTCTTCTGGAACCATCATGTCTAATGTGACACCCGGCATGTTTGAGTCAACACTTTATGAACACATAAGTCTACATTAGCGAGAAACGTCTATAAACAAACTTAACTGGGTTAGTTGAGTCGGGTCAGATTAGGATTGTCCAGGGTCCAATGATCTGGAGGATCATTGGGAGTCGTTTTGGGAATACATTAGTACCGGGTCCCGTTGTTGGTGACATTACATGAATTAATTTAGTATATGTGTAGATTATGGGTCGTGTGGTGGATTGTATGCTTATACTTGCTTAAATGATGTACGAATGATTATACGTGCCTAAACATGCTAAGTATAGACTATGGATGCATGCTTATGTGTTAAGATGTGTTAGAATGCGTTAAACACGACAAACTGGAAAAAGGTTAACATGTGTTAAAAGTGCTGTTAACATGTGTTAAAAATGTGCTGATGACCTGAATGTGGAACTTTTGGGCGAATGTGGAAATGGGATCTGAAAAGTGGGCGAACGTAGAAACAAAGTGGGCGAATGTGGAAGAGTTCCACATTCGACCATTAAAAAGGGGCGAATGTGGAAAAATTCCACATTCGACCACATAAACTGGGCGAACGTGCAGATAGTATAAATACCATCCTTAGCCATTTTTCACCATTTCACAAACCCTAAACGCCTCCAAACACTCTCTATCAGCTATTATCATTGGGGAAGGAGTTTTTGAACTTATTTTTCATAACCTAACTCTCTAAATCATTACAAGTGAAGATCTAAGGTGTGTTCTTCATTTCAAATCCTTTTTAAACAATTTTAACTTGTTTTCATCTAAACCCCAAGGGTCCAGATCTGATATCAACATGTTTTATGGGTAAAAACCTTCCTAATATCTTTCTAAATAAAACCTATTCATAAACAATGAGTTTTCATACAATTTAACATGTGTTTATGTGGTATTAAGCATTGTTTGATGATTACTTGCTATGTAGATGACATGACTACAACCTAGGGCTGTTATTAATAGAGAGTTATAATGGAAACATGTTACAATTGATTGTTGATGGTGTTTTGTCGATTAAAGGGGTTTTTAGTTAGATTTAGGGCTTGTTTTGGATGGTTATGATAAGGTTATGATAGGGGTTTCTTGTTCATGATGATTTGATGATGATGAGCTGATTATTGATTGATTTCAGAAGTTTCCTAATTGGGTAATATTTTCATGCATGATGATGTGACATCTCCATAATTTACTATTTTAGGAAACTTGTAAAAACGGATAGATTTTGGGGTAAAATTGGTAGGGTTTCGTAGGAATATAATAATGATGCTTGACTGCTGTAACTCATGATGTTTCGTGATGTTTTCGGATGTTTTTGGACGCGTTTTTGAGTAAACAACACAGCAGGGTCGAACCTGGAACACCTTCGGCCAGACGAATGGGCGAAGGTGGGTTCCAAGGGTCGAACCTGGAACTGAGGGGGGCGAAGGTGGAAGAAAAGGGGCGAAGGTGGAAGAAAAGGGGCGAAGGTGGGAGTTTAAAGCCACCTTCGACCACTCAAAGCCACATTCGACCCTACGTTAACAAAAAATGAGATTTTTGATACAAACTAAGTGTTTTATGCTTGAACCTTGCGTGTAATCTATGTGTACTTGATTAGTTAGGGTAATGGGTCACCAACGGGATGTCGGGACGGTCTAGTGTGTCGGTTAAACATTTAAACACGTTTTAAAACATACTTGGTTATGATCTGGACAATCGGGGACTTGTTAGCCTTCGGGTTAGTAGTCATCACACTTATGTAAACTCATTGATAGGTTGTCATTAGTTGGGATTATCATACACGTGTTGGAATTCTAGTTATCGGAAGACGCACAATAAGGTGAGTTTCACGGCCCCACTCTTTTACTGGTTTTACATTTTCGGGGGAGAAAACATGCTGTGTCCTTAAACATGTGTCAACTATGTTTTCATAAAAGGCGTTTCAACTATGTTTTCATAAAAGGCGTTTCAACTATGTTTTCATAAAAGGCGTTTCAACTAAGTTTTCAGGAAAGATGTGTCAACTACGTTTTGGTATTCATGAATTCATTGGGTTTGGAGTATTCATTATGTTTTCACGTATTCATTATGTTTTAGAGTATTCATTATATTACTATGCGATCTTTGGAAGTCCCGGGGGAAACCATGAATGTGCGGGGATGCACAACGGGGGAAATGTGGATAGCGCTATTTGGGCTTGACCCGCCCCACTCGACGGCTTGGAGGGCCGGGCGGGTGCATATTGTCTCTTAGGTATTCAGTATTCAGTATGCAGTATTCAGTATTCACTCGGGCACGTATTCAGTATTCACAGTATTCGAGTCCAGTAATTGTTTTCCAATCGCAGTAGTAACAGGTATTCATATATTTTGCATGCATGTGGTCTGGATTGACCATGAGTATTCAGTTGGAGTCGATTATCACTTGGAGTAGGTATACATTTGGAGTCGGTATTCATTTAAAAACCTGTGAACTCACCGGCATTATTTGCTGACGTATTTAGCATGTTTGTCTCAGGTCGCTAAGGTAGCAGCTGTCGATAGGCGCACGGAGTCTCACGGCGTCTAGGATTCATGTGCATCTCATTTAGTATTTTCAGACTTTCGTACTTTTGATTTCACGTTGTAATAAAGTTTTACGCTTCCGCAGCGTTGGATCATTTATGAAAACTTAATGGTTTGATTATGTCATTTTTACGTATCATATAGTGTTGTTTATTGTGACCGTTGACTTGGATCCTGGTGTGTCACGCGCCTCGCGGTAAAACCCCGCATGTGGAAATTTGAGGGTGTGACAGATTGGTATCAGAGCCAATGGTTATAGTGAACTAGGACTGCACGTAGAGTCTAGTCTATAGCCGAGTATCACACACGTTAGACGGTCACACATAGTTACGAGTCGTGTCATTTGGAAAACATATTAACCTTGTCGGGGTGTCGGTGTCCTCATCACACAGTATCACGTTATCTATCTTTTGTTATTCCTACCTGGGTTCTATCTTCTTCTTCGGGTTTGAAGTTGAAGGGACTATTCGCTTACATACTTGCTTACTCACACACTATCATGCACTAGTACTTGTCATAGTACACTCCTGAGTGACTGTTCACTTTGGAATCTTCGTGCGATAACAGTTTCTTTTAGGAATGTGGGTATCGGGTGATTTGAAGTTCTAGCTAGGAGCACGCCTAGAGGATCATGTAGAGCGATTTGTTATTTCGGGTGCACACGAAATCATAAATCGAAATGCACGAAAATCTTGGTGGACTTCATGTTCGGACTAATGGTCATGCTGGAACCACGTTCTGAATTCGTTTGGTCACTTGTAGCTCGATCTATGGGTGGTTTTGAGTATCTTATCTCATGTTGGCAGAACATGTCTGGTCGCGCTGGTGGACGTGCTGGGGGACGTTGTGGTGGTCGTGTTGGTGGTCGGAATGGCGGTGGACACAATGGGGGTCGTGGCAACATTAGTATGACCCAGGCTGAGCTGAATAGCCTGATTCAGGAGCATGTGGCAGCTGCTATCGCTGCACATCAGATCACTCAGCAGGGTCTCGGTGGGATTGTCGTTCATCCCCCACCACCTCCTCCTATCGGTCAGCAAGTGTGTACTTTTAAAGTGTTTATGGAGTACGAGCCCCACATCCTAGGCGAGACTGGGAACAACAAAAGGAAATGGGAGAGCATCGAGGAGAATCTGGTTCCAAACCAGCCACAGCAGCAGATAGGGAAGTTCGAAGCTTCAGGTTCATCGTCTGGTCGGGAGCACGGTGGGTATACTGGGAAGCTCCCGAAGTGTGTCGTGTGTGGGTACCATCATTATGGCAACTGTGAGAAGTTTCGTTGCAACCGTTGTAAGCATGTGGGCCATGTTGCTAGAAACTGTAGAGTCAATCTCCAGAAAGTTCCAGGTCAGGCGATTGTCCCTGCCCCTGTTCCTCAGGGGAACCAAGGATGTTATCACTGTGGAGATATTGGGCACTTCAAGCGGGATTGTCCTAAGAAGAAGCAAGGCAAGGGTGGTGGACGAACTGGTCAGGAGGATCCTGATGCTGTTACTGGTGAGTATTCTTTTCTTGATTCTCGTTATGCTCGTATTCACTCTCGTTCGCATTGTTTGGCAATTCGTATTTATTGTGTGCATTCAGTTTGGTATTTGGTCATCATTTTGCATTCATGAGTCTGATGTGGGTCCTTTGGAGATGTTATTTGGACGGTACCGGTGTATCATTTATACCGATCATGGTAGTCTCTAGTAGGCCTTCGATCAGGGGGATTCATTGTTTTCTATTCACTTTGGGGAGGGCGGTTCCCCGGCACAGAGTATTTGTTGATATCATCTTTCGTTCGTGGTTATCATCTTTCGTTCGTGGTTATCATTTCGTTTGTGTTCTAGGAAACATTACTTGGGTTAGGTCGACACTCATTACTGTCGAAGAGTGAATCTCGGGGCGAGATTCCTTTCAACAGGGGGATGATGTGACGACCGGGAAAATTTTTCTTTTTATCGCTTCGTTCTCTTTGACTTCGGGAAATTTTCGGGACGAAAATTCTTTCAACTGGGGGATGATGTGACACCCGGCATGTTTGAGTCAACACTTTATGAACACATAAGTCTACATTAGCGAGAAACGTCTATAAACAAACTTAACTGGGTTAGTTGAGTCGGGTCAGATTAGGATTGTCCAGGGTCCAATGATCTGGAGGATCATTGGGAGTCGTTTTGGGAATACATTAGTACCGGGTCCCGTTGTTGGTGACATTACATGAATTAATTTAGTATATGTGTAGATTATGGGTCGTGTGGTGGATTGTATGCTTATACTTGCTTAAATGATGTACGAATGATTATACGTGCCTAAACATGCTAAGTATAGACTATGGATGCATGCTTATGTGTTAAGATGTGTTAGAATGCGTTAAACACGACAAACTGGAAAAAGGTTAACATGTGTTAAAAGTGCTGTTAACATGTGTTAAAAATGTGCTGATGACCTGAATGTGGAACTTTTGGGCGAATGTGGAAATGGGATCTGAAAAGTGGGCGAACGTAGAAACAAAGTGGGCGAATGTGGAAGAGTTCCACATTCGACCATTAAAAAGGGGCGAATGTGGAAAAATTCCACATTCGACCACATAAACTGGGCGAACGTGCAGATAGTATAAATACCATCCTTAGCCATTTTTCACCATTTCACAAACCCTAAACGCCTCCAAACACTCTCTATCAGCTATTATCATTGGGGAAGGAGTTTTTGAACTTATTTTTCATAACCTAACTCTCTAAATCATTACAAGTGAAGATCTAAGGTGTGTTCTTCATTTCAAATCCTTTTTAAACAATTTTAACTTGTTTTCATCTAAACCCCAAGGGTCCAGATCTGATATCAACATGTTTTATGGGTAAAAACCTTCCTAATATCTTTCTAAATAAAACCTATTCATAAACAATGAGTTTTCATACAATTTAACATGTGTTTATGTGGTATTAAGCATTGTTTGATGATTACTTGCTATGTAGATGACATGACTACAACCTAGGGCTGTTATTAATAGAGAGTTATAATGGAAACATGTTACAATTGATTGTTGATGGTGTTTTGTCGATTAAAGGGGTTTTTAGTTAGATTTAGGGCTTGTTTTGGATGGTTATGATAAGGTTATGATAGGGGTTTCTTGTTCATGATGATTTGATGATGATGAGCTGATTATTGATTGATTTCAGAAGTTTCCTAATTGGGTAATATTTTCATGCATGATGATGTGACATCTCCATAATTTACTATTTTAGGAAACTTGTAAAAACGGATAGATTTTGGGGTAAAATTGGTAGGGTTTCGTAGGAATATAATAATGATGCTTGACTGCTGTAACTCATGATGTTTCGTGATGTTTTCGGATGTTTTTGGACGCGTTTTTGAGTAAACAACACAGCAGGGTCGAACCTGGAACACCTTCGGCCAGACGAATGGGCGAAGGTGGGTTCCAAGGGTCGAACCTGGAACTGAGGGGGGCGAAGGTGGAAGAAAAGGGGCGAAGGTGGAAGAAAAGGGGCGAAGGTGGGAGTTTAAAGCCACCTTCGACCACTCAAAGCCACATTCGACCCTACGTTAACAAAAAATGAGATTTTTGATACAAACTAAGTGTTTTATGCTTGAACCTTGCGTGTAATCTATGTGTACTTGATTAGTTAGGGTAATGGGTCACCAACGGGATGTCGGGACGGTCTAGTGTGTCGGTTAAACATTTAAACACGTTTTAAAACATACTTGGTTATGATCTGGACAATCGGGGACTTGTTAGCCTTCGGGTTAGTAGTCATCACACTTATGTAAACTCATTGATAGGTTGTCATTAGTTGGGATTATCATACACGTGTTGGAATTCTAGTTATCGGAAGACGCACAATAAGGTGAGTTTCACGGCCCCACTCTTTTACTGGTTTTACATTTTCGGGGGAGAAAACATGCTGTGTCCTTAAACATGTGTCAACTATGTTTTCATAAAAGGCGTTTCAACTATGTTTTCATAAAAGGCGTTTCAACTATGTTTTCATAAAAGGCGTTTCAACTAAGTTTTCAGGAAAGATGTGTCAACTACGTTTTGGTATTCATGAATTCATTGGGTTTGGAGTATTCATTATGTTTTCACGTATTCATTATGTTTTAGAGTATTCATTATATTACTATGCGATCTTTGGAAGTCCCGGGGGAAACCATGAATGTGCGGGGATGCACAACGGGGGAAATGTGGATAGCGCTATTTGGGCTTGACCCGCCCCACTCGACGGCTTGGAGGGCCGGGCGGGTGCATATTGTCTCTTAGGTATTCAGTATTCAGTATGCAGTATTCAGTATTCACTCGGGCACGTATTCAGTATTCACAGTATTCGAGTCCAGTAATTGTTTTCCAATCGCAGTAGTAACAGGTATTCATATATTTTGCATGCATGTGGTCTGGATTGACCATGAGTATTCAGTTGGAGTCGATTATCACTTGGAGTAGGTATACATTTGGAGTCGGTATTCATTTAAAAACCTGTGAACTCACCGGCATTATTTGCTGACGTATTTAGCATGTTTGTCTCAGGTCGCTAAGGTAGCAGCTGTCGATAGGCGCACGGAGTCTCACGGCGTCTAGGATTCATGTGCATCTCATTTAGTATTTTCAGACTTTCGTACTTTTGATTTCACGTTGTAATAAAGTTTTACGCTTCCGCAGCGTTGGATCATTTATGAAAACTTAATGGTTTGATTATGTCATTTTTACGTATCATATAGTGTTGTTTATTGTGACCGTTGACTTGGATCCTGGTGTGTCACGCGCCTCGCGGTAAAACCCCGCATGTGGAAATTTGAGGGTGTGACAGATTGGTATCAGAGCCAATGGTTATAGTGAACTAGGACTGCACGTAGAGTCTAGTCTATAGCCGAGTATCACACACGTTAGACGGTCACACATAGTTACGAGTCGTGTCATTTGGAAAACATATTAACCTTGTCGGGGTGTCGGTGTCCTCATCACACAGTATCACGTTATCTATCTTTTGTTATTCCTACCTGGGTTCTATCTTCTTCTTCGGGTTTGAAGTTGAAGGGACTATTCGCTTACATACTTGCTTACTCACACACTATCATGCACTAGTACTTGTCATAGTACACTCCTGAGTGACTGTTCACTTTGGAATCTTCGTGCGATAACAGTTTCTTTTAGGAATGTGGGTATCGGGTGATTTGAAGTTCTAGCTAGGAGCACGCCTAGAGGATCATGTAGAGCGATTTGTTATTTCGGGTGCACACGAAATCATAAATCGAAATGCACGAAAATCTTGGTGGACTTCATGTTCGGACTAATGGTCATGCTGGAACCACGTTCTGAATTCGTTTGGTCACTTGTAGCTCGATCTATGGGTGGTTTTGAGTATCTTATCTCATGTTGGCAGAACATGTCTGGTCGCGCTGGTGGACGTGCTGGGGGACGTTGTGGTGGTCGTGTTGGTGGTCGGAATGGCGGTGGACACAATGGGGGTCGTGGCAACATTAGTATGACCCAGGCTGAGCTGAATAGCCTGATTCAGGAGCATGTGGCAGCTGCTATCGCTGCACATCAGATCACTCAGCAGGGTCTCGGTGGGATTGTCGTTCATCCCCCACCACCTCCTCCTATCGGTCAGCAAGTGTGTACTTTTAAAGTGTTTATGGAGTACGAGCCCCACATCCTAGGCGAGACTGGGAACAACAAAAGGAAATGGGAGAGCATCGAGGAGAATCTGGTTCCAAACCAGCCACAGCAGCAGATAGGGAAGTTCGAAGCTTCAGGTTCATCGTCTGGTCGGGAGCACGGTGGGTATACTGGGAAGCTCCCGAAGTGTGTCGTGTGTGGGTACCATCATTATGGCAACTGTGAGAAGTTTCGTTGCAACCGTTGTAAGCATGTGGGCCATGTTGCTAGAAACTGTAGAGTCAATCTCCAGAAAGTTCCAGGTCAGGCGATTGTCCCTGCCCCTGTTCCTCAGGGGAACCAAGGATGTTATCACTGTGGAGATATTGGGCACTTCAAGCGGGATTGTCCTAAGAAGAAGCAAGGCAAGGGTGGTGGACGAACTGGTCAGGAGGATCCTGATGCTGTTACTGGTGAGTATTCTTTTCTTGATTCTCGTTATGCTCGTATTCACTCTCGTTCGCATTGTTTGGCAATTCGTATTTATTGTGTGCATTCAGTTTGGTATTTGGTCATCATTTTGCATTCATGAGTCTGATGTGGGTCCTTTGGAGATGTTATTTGGACGGTACCGGTGTATCATTTATACCGATCATGGTAGTCTCTAGTAGGCCTTCGATCAGGGGGATTCATTGTTTTCTATTCACTTTGGGGAGGGCGGTTCCCCGGCACAGAGTATTTGTTGATATCATCTTTCGTTCGTGGTTATCATCTTTCGTTCGTGGTTATCATTTCGTTTGTGTTCTAGGAAACATTACTTGGGTTAGGTCGACACTCATTACTGTCGAAGAGTGAATCTCGGGGCGAGATTCCTTTCAACAGGGGGATGATGTGACGACCGGGAAAATTTTTCTTTTTATCGCTTCGTTCTCTTTGACTTCGGGAAATTTTCGGGACGAAAATTCTTTCAACTGGGGGATGATGTGACACCCGGCATGTTTGAGTCAACACTTTATGAACACATAAGTCTACATTAGCGAGAAACGTCTATAAACAAACTTAACTGGGTTAGTTGAGTCGGGTCAGATTAGGATTGTCCAGGGTCCAATGATCTGGAGGATCATTGGGAGTCGTTTTGGGAATACATTAGTACCGGGTCCCGTTGTTGGTGACATTACATGAATTAATTTAGTATATGTGTAGATTATGGGTCGTGTGGTGGATTGTATGCTTATACTTGCTTAAATGATGTACGAATGATTATACGTGCCTAAACATGCTAAGTATAGACTATGGATGCATGCTTATGTGTTAAGATGTGTTAGAATGCGTTAAACACGACAAACTGGAAAAAGGTTAACATGTGTTAAAAGTGCTGTTAACATGTGTTAAAAATGTGCTGATGACCTGAATGTGGAACTTTTGGGCGAATGTGGAAATGGGATCTGAAAAGTGGGCGAACGTAGAAACAAAGTGGGCGAATGTGGAAGAGTTCCACATTCGACCATTAAAAAGGGGCGAATGTGGAAAAATTCCACATTCGACCACATAAACTGGGCGAACGTGCAGATAGTATAAATACCATCCTTAGCCATTTTTCACCATTTCACAAACCCTAAACGCCTCCAAACACTCTCTATCAGCTATTATCATTGGGGAAGGAGTTTTTGAACTTATTTTTCATAACCTAACTCTCTAAATCATTACAAGTGAAGATCTAAGGTGTGTTCTTCATTTCAAATCCTTTTTAAACAATTTTAACTTGTTTTCATCTAAACCCCAAGGGTCCAGATCTGATATCAACATGTTTTATGGGTAAAAACCTTCCTAATATCTTTCTAAATAAAACCTATTCATAAACAATGAGTTTTCATACAATTTAACATGTGTTTATGTGGTATTAAGCATTGTTTGATGATTACTTGCTATGTAGATGACATGACTACAACCTAGGGCTGTTATTAATAGAGAGTTATAATGGAAACATGTTACAATTGATTGTTGATGGTGTTTTGTCGATTAAAGGGGTTTTTAGTTAGATTTAGGGCTTGTTTTGGATGGTTATGATAAGGTTATGATAGGGGTTTCTTGTTCATGATGATTTGATGATGATGAGCTGATTATTGATTGATTTCAGAAGTTTCCTAATTGGGTAATATTTTCATGCATGATGATGTGACATCTCCATAATTTACTATTTTAGGAAACTTGTAAAAACGGATAGATTTTGGGGTAAAATTGGTAGGGTTTCGTAGGAATATAATAATGATGCTTGACTGCTGTAACTCATGATGTTTCGTGATGTTTTCGGATGTTTTTGGACGCGTTTTTGAGTAAACAACACAGCAGGGTCGAACCTGGAACACCTTCGGCCAGACGAATGGGCGAAGGTGGGTTCCAAGGGTCGAACCTGGAACTGAGGGGGGCGAAGGTGGAAGAAAAGGGGCGAAGGTGGAAGAAAAGGGGCGAAGGTGGGAGTTTAAAGCCACCTTCGACCACTCAAAGCCACATTCGACCCTACGTTAACAAAAAATGAGATTTTTGATACAAACTAAGTGTTTTATGCTTGAACCTTGCGTGTAATCTATGTGTACTTGATTAGTTAGGGTAATGGGTCACCAACGGGATGTCGGGACGGTCTAGTGTGTCGGTTAAACATTTAAACACGTTTTAAAACATACTTGGTTATGATCTGGACAATCGGGGACTTGTTAGCCTTCGGGTTAGTAGTCATCACACTTATGTAAACTCATTGATAGGTTGTCATTAGTTGGGATTATCATACACGTGTTGGAATTCTAGTTATCGGAAGACGCACAATAAGGTGAGTTTCACGGCCCCACTCTTTTACTGGTTTTACATTTTCGGGGGAGAAAACATGCTGTGTCCTTAAACATGTGTCAACTATGTTTTCATAAAAGGCGTTTCAACTATGTTTTCATAAAAGGCGTTTCAACTATGTTTTCATAAAAGGCGTTTCAACTAAGTTTTCAGGAAAGATGTGTCAACTACGTTTTGGTATTCATGAATTCATTGGGTTTGGAGTATTCATTATGTTTTCACGTATTCATTATGTTTTAGAGTATTCATTATATTACTATGCGATCTTTGGAAGTCCCGGGGGAAACCATGAATGTGCGGGGATGCACAACGGGGGAAATGTGGATAGCGCTATTTGGGCTTGACCCGCCCCACTCGACGGCTTGGAGGGCCGGGCGGGTGCATATTGTCTCTTAGGTATTCAGTATTCAGTATGCAGTATTCAGTATTCAGTATTCACTCGGGCACGTATTCAGTATTCACAGTATTCGAGTCCAGTAATGGTTTTCCAATCGCAGTAGTAACAGGTATTCATATATTTTGCATGCATGTGGTCTGGATTGACCATGAGTATTCAGTTGGAGTCGATTATCACTTGGAGTAGGTATACATTTGGAGTCGGTATTCATTTAAAAACCTGTGAACTCACCGGCATTATTTGCTGACGTATTTAGCATGTTTGTCTCAGGTCGCTAAGGTAGCAGCTGTCGATAGGCGCACGGAGTCTCACGGCGTCTAGGATTCATGTGCATCTCATTTAGTATTTTTAGACTTTCGTACTTTTGATTTCACGTTGTAATAAAGTTTTACGCTTCCGCAGCGTTGGATCATTTATGAAAACTTAATGGTTTGATTATGTCATTTTTACGTATCATATAGTGTTGTTTATTGTGACCGTTGACTTGGATCCTGGTGTGTCACGCGCCTCGCGGTAAAACCCCGCATGTGGAAATTTGAGGGTGTGACATCTAATGTCTCTTCAGGAGACCTTTTTACTCTAACCTCGACTTGACCATCTTTCTTACTTGCTCCAATTTCTCGAGGATTTTTATTCTTTGGAATCGACTAGTCTACCACGCTTCAGGCGTGCAATAGGCTTATTGCCAACATATGATTGTCCTTCCTGGACACTCATCTTAAATGGAGCATTAGCAGTTGGTATATGTGACTTGATTAGCTATTCATCATATTTAGGTCAGTTAATGCGTCTGGTAATTAATTCGCTAATCTCTGTGAATGAATTATCCTTTGAACTTTTGGTTCACATTGTTTAGTACGAGGATCAATGATATTTCATTCTAACTCATTTCTATTTCCAACTGCATTTTATCTCCCCCTGATGTTGGGAATGTTAATCCATTGAGATGGATATCAATTAGCTGAGATGTAAATAAATTTCTTGTTGAAGGCTATATAAACCATCATATATTCCCAATAATCATCATATATTCCCAATCACCTTTTAAGGTCCCATCTCCGTGCGTCATGGTGGATCAATTTCAATATATGTCGCACAATAAAATCTTAAATGGGCAATATTTGGTTCCTGACCAAAAACCAACTATAATGGGGAGAAACTAATACCAAGTATTGGCTTGATGTGAATAAATGTTACTGCATGTAAAATCAAATGTAAACATGAACTTTTGCTTTCATGATCATTGACATTGCAATCAATAGTAAACGTTTTAGTGATCATCTCAATGAAAGCAATATTTCTATGAACATAAGCTATATGAAGTTCAACACTTATTCCAATGATCATTATTATCTTGGGAATTGATTTAATATGCCAATCGAGAATAATATGCTTGCTATCTTATTAGCTAAGCCATAAATCAAGCAAACTTCAGGTTGCAAACTTGATAACCATTTAGACGATACATCGATTTTAAATACTAAATGGTATCATGTTAGGATATGCGTATCCTTTAATCAATTCCAAAATATATAATTTTACTTAAGAGCAAATATTACATGCTTTGTATCAGATGGAAGAATCTTTAAGTTCTTCATTATGTTCACATCATCATCGACTCGGTGTGGTCTTACCGGTCATGCCAACTAATTAAATAATTATGATCCACAAACTAAACTTCTAATTTATGGTCAACTATGTATTACTTGCATGTATGTAATACAAACGTAAGATATGAGAGTATGTATGAAATCTTCAAACCATCATCTCATTATTAACATGACCATCATTACAATTCCAAATGGTCGATCTCATCATTACAAATGTCTCAATGATGTCTATGATCATTACCTTTACAATGATCAATATGTAGTCACATTCACTTCAGGGAATGGAGTATAAGCGAAACAAGCTTCATAACTTTTCATTATTTACTCGATCACAAGAATATGAGATGATTTCAAACTTTTCATACTCTCTTAATGATATGGTTACTTCATGAGCACATCTCATATGTGACAAATTATTAGACATGTTACACTCTTTCTTGTCTAATACACGACAAGAAATATGTGAGAATAATATATCTTATTCTCTTATAATTACTTCCTTAGTGTGCCACTTCCTGTGGTCGATTTCAATATTAACATCGTTGATCTTATTATCCACATGATGATCATTAAAATTTCCTCATTCAGTATTAACAGGGCTGATCTTGTTATGAACATGATGATCATTACAACTTTCTCATTTACTATGATCATAAGTTCTATAACGATCATTTTGTAATCATCATATTATCAACAAAACTGATCTCATTAACATGAGCAACATAACAATTTTCACAATTACCATAATCGTGATTTTATTATAGCATCGCATTCACTTCAGGGAATGGATTATAACCACAAAACTTTCATGGTGGAATCATTACAACTTCCTTAGTTATGTACATGATCTTTAACCTTTATACCGATCATTTTTCATCACATTCACTTCAAGGAATGAGATAGAATCCGAAAACATTCATGGATATTCATTCCTTTTTGGACGGATATAAAGTCACTTCAAACCTTTCACCCAATTTTAATGGCATTGCTACTTCAAGAGCATATTTGAGGTTTGACAAACAAACAAAATTTGTTTTATCCAATTTCCGTCATATATAAACTTTTCTTCACATAACATCCATGGAGAAGTAATTATATGTCCAAGTCATATAATATTATCGGCCCAACATCTTACGGCCTTTTATAACATGATAATGAGATTCAAGGTGTAAGACACGTTGGATGTCAAATGTAAATCCTTCATGAGAGTGATAATAAACCATAACTTTGTTTTAGTTGTTCTGTTCAATGCTAAGTAAATGATAGCGTATAAAATACATGACAGTCAATTGTATACATAATTCAACATATGATGTTATAACATGTTACCAAATAAAACAAGTTATGGTACAATCTTTGTGAAATAAAGTGTTTCATCATTTAAAAGAAAAACATATAATTTATGCATTAGTTTATCACAATATAGCCTTTTCATCACAAACATTTCAAATATCAAAATATAAGCATGAATTTAACATTCACAAATATCCATAGAAACTATATACAATTTCAACATTTTAGATACCATAATATAAAACAGTTATATGCTACCCATCTATTATGTGATTGTCAAAATCTTGAAATAAGACAACTAAAGTCGTTATTAATAGTCTTGACGTCTTGTCTCACCAAAAACTATTAATGTTTTAGCTTAAACCAAAGAAATTGAATAAACTTTATTAGCAACTAATGTCTCTTTAATTCCACATTGGTGTTTCATGTTTAAGAGATAAATAATATTATTATAATGACAATAAATGTGTAACAAGTCGTAGAAGAACACACATTGTTATTTATTTTTTATTTTTTTAAATAATAGTAATAATTTAAAATAATAATAAAAAAATTATTTTTGTAATATTTGTTTAGTTTTTATGTTCATGCCATCCAAAACGAAAGGAAAAGAATTCAAGTGAAACTCTACTGCTCGTAGAGGCCTCTACGAGCAGTAGATGTGTCATTAAATGATTGTCAATGATTGGCAATCGTGGACCACATTTGACAGAGTTCTCTCTACGAGCCGTAGACAGGTGCAAATAAGTTTTAAACAGGTGCAAATAAGAGGCGTCTAAAAGAAATGGTGTTGAGTGGAGGTGACCTCGTGGTTCGTCCTACAAGGTTGTTTAGGTTCATCAAGTTACGGTTCATCCCTAGTCATTATTTACTCAAGGGGATATGATGTGCGGAGGGCATTGATAGATACTAGTGAGAAACCCGCGCGTTGCGGCGGGGCTGTTAAAAGGAACAAAAAATAGATAAAAAATGTTGAATCGCGCACACACATGGTGGCAAGTTTACTCGCCATATCACAAAAAGTTAAAAATTATCATAGAAAAACTAAGTAAGTCAAAACCGTAACAAATCCACATATAAAAATATAAAAAGGAAATAACAAACCAAGAAAAACTTTAATGACTTATTCGCCTATGCTTAGATGACTTGTACACTATCATACACAACTCTGTTTTAAACGAAGCTTACATTGAAACGTATATAAAAATAGAACCAAACATGGAACTTCTTGTTTCTTTTTCTTCTAAACACAAGATAATATTATAAAAAAATAATAAGTTTGACCTATGTCATATAAAAGGATTTTTAAAAAAAATATAAAAGCATGTTATTCTATAAATAATGTAACTTTACGTTGTTTAGTAGGGTAAGCTCTCATGATGTCAAATTATTTAAAGTTGTATAAAGTATCTAACTCTATAGAAAAATATTATAACAAAATTTTTATATGTTTTCTATTTCATATGTTTAAAGTAATTATAGAAATAAATGTCATGAGCTATCATAAACATCTATTGACTCTTGAGTTCATTTAGATTAAATATGGTGTTTGAAAGACCAATTTGCCCCCAAAATGTAGTTATTATGTGCATTGTATGTTATACCATAAACAAATTAACTTGTACTTCTTAAATTTTAAGAAGTTCTTGTCAAATGCTTTATAATATAGTATAGATATAGATATAGATATAGATATAGATGTAGATATTCTGGCATTGATAGACATATTAAATTCCAACATATCTACAAACATAATACTGTAATTAAATTCCAACATATATACTCATTCTGATATGAATAGGTTGGCACACTCAACTTTGACTTTTCCTCAGAACATCCAAACATAAAATAAAGCAGAATGCGTTTTAGTTTTCTTAAGCCTTGACAAAACCACCACTGCCTCCTAACAGAAAAATGTTAATTAAATATATAATTTGAATTAACTAATTATGGGCCGACTTAATTAGAATATTTGGGACCTCAAATTTGAAACGTACTAATTTCATTCGATAATATATTTTGTACCAGAGATAGAGATACACTGAATCAAGTGTGTTTGCCTATTTTGTTTGATGTGAAGATTTTTTTATAGATTTTCTATCACGATGCGCATTTTCTTCAACCACTATTTTATTATCTCAATATATAGAGTTTGTATTGTAATTTTCAAACACAATTGGGCAAATTCCATCGTTCTTTTGTCATTTTATCAGTCTAACTTAGAGAAAGGTTTTATTTGAACTTTTGTCATTATCTCCTTTTTTCCATAAAAGAATCCATGTGTTTTGAAAAGTCACAATATTTATTATTCAGAAAATGATTGTCATAAAGAACTATTAACGAAAAAGTTTGCGGAAAAAAGTGTTTGGCCTTCTTTTTTATTTTATAACGGCTGGGCCAGCTACAATCAATTAGAAGTGCATTTTAGTCATAAGGGTATATAATATATGATCACTTTGATAAATTGTTACCATCTTTTTCAGTATTCACTCCTAGGGTTAGCAATGATGCTTAAAGTTTGGGATGTGTACTCTTTTGGTATTGTAAATATGTGTTTAACTTAATAAAAGAGTTTTTACATCTTCTATGTTGTGCTTTTTATGTAAAATAGACTCAGACGCTTTCGTCTCTACACACGTTGACTCAAGGGTAATGTTCTTGAGGGTTGTATCAATATCAAAGAGATGCACAAGGACTTTCAATTTGTAACCTTGATCTATTCATCATCGACAAGAAACACACCCCTTGATTTCTAGCTAACATCTCACTTGGTGTCAAATAAATTAAGAACTAAACTCCAGTTACCTTGGGGTACATTGGGAAGCTACGGGGAACAAAGTATAAGATCAAATAATCGAAATGTGGATGATCTATTTGAAAGAATCATATCCAACAATCAAACTATATATATCCACTCAACATAGTTGGCAAACTTTGCGCTTTTAATCCACTCAAGCATATCATAGGATTTTTCCAAAGATGGCAAGTGTATATTTATGGTATACTAGCTTGTTGCGGACAATGTGGGTAGGCCATGAGGTGTGGGTTCGGGAAGAGGAATGAGGAGATGCCACATAGGATGGGGAAGATGGGGAACACCACCCCACCCCTCCCCTTCTTAAATTGGTGAAGTGGGTGAAATCCCACTAATATATATCTTAAATAAATAAAAAAATAAAAAGAATAAAAAGGAAAGGGGGAGTACACCCCTAGATTATTGAGGGAAAATGGGGAAGAGAAAGGAGAGCATAACGTGGCGCTGAGGTGGAGGGTGAGGGAGCATATCCCATAGCCTTATGATAATCGCTATTTTTGCAAGTCATCCTTTCCTAGTATAGAAACACAGACAAATATATAAATTGTTATGAATAGCCTCTAGGATTATAGTTGGGGAGACGAAATAACAACCATGATTTTATAAATTAAATAAAACAACAATCTTATATTAGTATTTAAAAGTTAAGGGAAAAGTTTATTATCTCATAAGTTCTAGGTTCCATTTGGTAGAAATGGGCAAACTTTGTTAGAAAATCCACAAATTCACCCTTTTAAAGATTTCATCACCTCTAAAGCCATCCATTATACTCGGCATTAATCGTTTACCATTCACCATTCATTGCCATCCCACTATCACATCGACATCTCCTCCCTCATTCACCTCTACCATTCAGACTATGTTATATACCCATCATTCATCATCCCCTTTTTTTAACGTTATAAAAATTTACATGGTAATTAAAAAAATATATATGATTAGACATTACAGATTAAAAAATTAAAATTCGCTTTTCGTTAAAATTTATTTTGAATACAATTTGATTAACTAACTAGTTTCATTAGCATCCAAAATTAGTATCAATCCACACACGTGTCAAAGCAACTTATAAGACCAAAATATACTTGATTTTAAATACAAAAGGAAACCGTAAAAAGACTAGAAACCTCAACGACTTGGTAAGAAACATATCTACTAAACTCCTTGATACCGTTAGGCTTGATCCCTTTTGTTTTCAGTAAATTATATTCATTACTTGGTAGTTTCATCATACTGATTATCAATTTAATAACTTCACGTACTAGTATCTATATTTTTACTAGAAAAGTAAAACATGATAACTTTATGATATTTTTATTTCAAGAGTTTCATATCACTCTGACCAAGTAATATCCAAATCTCCCCGGTTATCTTTGGATACTCCTAACGCTTTCCACACAGCTTTTGAAGCATCGACACTATTTTGAGGGCAAGGTGGTTGATAGGCATGCTCAACATCACATCCCCCAGTAGAGTCACACTCATCCACAACCATTGCCTTCACGTTGCGACCATTTCCACTGATGGTAATAAACGTAAGGCACCTTTGCCCTCCCTTGTACCATCCGGTTGATAGTGCGACAACCGGCGTGTCATTAGAGTGGTATTTATTGTCACACTTCGATGGACCACCACCCTCCCCTCCCTTTTGGAAACTAGTTATTGTAAGTTTTGCTTCAGTAGCCCTTGTCACAACAGGAGAGCATGTATACGTACTGTAGAACTTACCTTTAACACAACACTCTGAGACATTTTGTGTGTTGCATTCTCCAGGAGGTGGTTTTTTTCCTCGGATACTAGGACCCGGTTTGCAAGTCTGAGCACTGATTTGAATAAAAGTTGCGGTGAGGAAAACAAATAATAGAATAAAGTTGAACCTCTTCATTCTCTCTTTTAGTTAGTGCTCTCTCTTACAATATTGGTGTTTGATCTCTTGTAAGGCAAAGTGGTCCTGCTTTTATAGGGATTGTCTAAGCAGCAAGACTAGTTTGTAGTCATAACATTTTTCTAATTTCAAGAATTACTAACAAATTTTATCAAAACAAAGCAATATGATGTGTGCCGTGATCTCAAGTATTCTGCAAATAGACTACAAAAGTTGTCCAATACTGAATTTTTAGTAAAATTTTCTCTTGGCAAGCGTATATTTCTAGTACATCTCACACTTGTTGCGCACAACATGACTATGATAATTGCTATTTTTGCAAGTCATCTTTCCCAAATTTATCAAGTCAGATAAACACAATAATTGCTAAATATAGCCATTATTTTATAAATTTAATAACCTTTATTTTTTTTAAATAAATAAACGGTAGTATCATATGATGAGAGAGATGGCTTTATATAGTCAGCAAGTAGCCTCGTAAAGAAACACATCCGAAGCACTGGTAGCCGTTGGATCTAAAGGAGAAAACACACCATCACACGATCTTGACCACTTATCTCAGCTTCGTAACAAGGTCCGGGGATTGCCAGCGTGGACAACTCTTATCTGGATGGGCTTTATAGTGGGCTGAGCAACCGGACTGGTCTTCTTCTATAACTTGAACTGGACCCACGAACATACTCACGAATTGGGCTCTAACTCATGAATTGGGCTCTAGACCTTCCTGGGCTCCTCATATGGACTCTCAACTCTCAATACCTGAAACAACACTTATGCAAGAGAATAAGAAAATATAATATTTTGTATTAGTAATAAAATTGGTGCATAAGATATATTTTTAACACCCCCCACAATTTTATTACTTAAACACATTTACCATTTTGATTTTATCACACAAATTTTGATGTTGATGTGATAACAACCCTTTCGTAAACAAGTCAGCTAATTGATGCTCAGAGCTGACTTTAACGGTTTTGATCATACCTTTACAAATGTGATCCCTTAAGAAAAACAGGTCTAGTTCGAAATGCTTTGTTTTGTCAAAAAACACCGAGTTTGCTGCAATAGATAAAGCAGCAGAACTATCACAGTTCAATAATACTGGTATGTTGACATTAACCATCAGCTTGGACATGAGATTTTTGATCTACAAAACCTCACAAACTGCAGCACACATGGCCCTATACTCGGCTTCAGCCGAGGACCTAGCCACTGTAGTTTGCCTTTTACTTTTCCACGAAACCAAACAATTTCCAAGAAACAAGCAAAAACCAGTCGCAGATTTTCTGCTATCTATGCATTTTGCCCAATCCGAGTCAGAATAAGCCACCAGATCAAAGGAATCATGTTTTGAAAACTGAATTCCCTTTCCTGGTGACGACTTTAAGTATCTTAACAATCTTAAAGCTATTTTTAAATGACCCTCACTAGGCTTGTGCATAAACTGACTCAAATAATGAACAACATACAAAATGTCAGGCCTAGTGTGTGATAGATATATTAACTTGCCAACAAGTTGCTGATAACCCACAATATTATTAAGCAACTTAGGTTTATTAGTAACAATATCAATTAATACACTATTCTGTTCAATAGGATTTGTCACGGGTTTTGAACCCAACATTCCATATTCTGCAAGTATCTCAGTACAATACTTTCTCTGAGTTATACACAAACCATTATCATTTTTCAAAACCTCAATCCCTAAAAAATATTTTAATTCTCCCAAATCCTTTATTAAGAATTTAGTTTTGAAACAGGTTTTAACTAACTCTATTTCTTCTATAGATTTACCAGTTATAATGATGTCATCTACATAGACAAGTAATATAACAAACACATCATTTTTATTTTTAACAAACATAGAGTAGTCGCATTTGCTTTGTATAAAGCCAAAGTCAGTTAACACACTAACAAGCTTTTCATTCCACATACGTGGGGCTCGTTTTAAGCCATAAAGTGACTTTTTTAACCTACAGACTTTACCATTTGGCTCACTTATACCTTCAAGAAGGGACATATACACTTCCTCATGCAAACTACCATATAAGAATGCATTATTAACATCCAATTGGAATATTTTCCAATCTCTTTGAACAGCTAAGCTGATCACACATCTAACAGTGACAAGCTTAACTACAGGAGAGAATGTTTCTTCATAATCTATTCCCTCTTTTTGACTAAACCATTTGGCAACTAATCTTGCCCTATATCTATCAACCTCACCAGAAGACTTATATTTTACTTTATAAATCCACTTACACCCTACTTTGTTTTTTCCTTTGGGAAGGTCAACAACTTCCCAAGTATCATTCCTATACAGAGCCTCTAACTCTTCATTCATGGCTCTAACCCAATTGTCATCCTTAACAGCTTCAAAGTAACTTCTAGGCTCCCTAGTTTTATCAAGTGTGGTGGAAAAACATCTATTTTCAAAGGATAAATTTGAGAAATTAACAACTTTCTCAAAACCATATTTGACTTTACCCTCTATAACATAATCACTATATCTATTAGGAAATTTACTATCCCTCGTAGACCTTCTAATACTATCTTGAATAGTGTCACCCTCAGAATGATTTCTAGTATCATCCTCAGTACTCACATGGTCTACCATGCGATCAACATAACCAGGTTCTGTAGGCTGCTGATCAACAGCTGAAGGCTGCTGGATATCAGCCTTGCCTTCACCAGAATCATGGTGATGTGGCTGCTGACTATCATGTGTTCCCAAGTCACTATTACCTATCCCCCTTTCTTCATCATTGGGATCACCCACATTCAAGAAGTGTACAGAGTCAAAAAAATTCAAGTTATTTACTGTTTTATCTATGTTACTATTATATTTATCAAAAATAGTTTGTTCTTTAAATGGAAAGCAAGTTTCAAAAAATTTTACATCTCTTGAGAATAAAACAACCTTGCTATCTAAACTAAAAGTTTTATAGCCTTTTTTCTCATGAGAGTATCCTAACAAAACACATTTTTCAGCCCTACTTTCCAATTTATTTGACTCATTTAACACAGTACAGAAGCACAGACAACCAAACACTCTTAAATGTTCTAAAAAGGAGGAAAACCATGAATCATTTTATAGGTAGTTTTTCCATCAAGCACTGAAGAGGGAGTCCTATTTATTAAATATGAAGCAATTAGAATGCAATTAGTCCAAAATCTAATAGGAACATTACTATGAAACAACAAGGCCCTTCCAACATTCAACAAGTGCCTATGTTTTCTCTCAACAACACCATTTTGTTGAGGAGTATATGCACAAGTGGTTTGATGGATAATCCCCTTAGACCTACAGAAGTTTGTCATTTGATTATTGACAAACTCGGTCCCATTATCACTCCTAAGAACCTTAATAGATTTTTGAAACTGATTTGAAACAATATTTACAAAGTCTTTAATATTTTCAAAAACTTCAGTTTTACTTTTCATAAGACAGACCCAAACTGCTCTAGAGTAATCATCAACAATTGTTAAAAAATATTTGTTTCCCTCTCTATCAGGTACTCTATATGGTCCCCAAACATCAATATGTACTAGTTGACCTAATTGAGTTGTCTTATGTTCACTTAAAGGGAATGGTTCCCTGTGTTGTTTGGCCTTATGGCAAACCTCACAGTGATCATTCTGTTTAATACTAGGAATGTTAAGGTTAGAACTCAGGATTTTAAGGACTGGGTCAGAAGGGTGTCCTAGTCTAGCATGCCACAAGTTAAAGTTATTAACAGAACTAAAGCACACCTTAGTCATAGAACAAGAATTTCCACATATATACAAACCATCAGACTGATCACCAGTCACCAGGACTTTCTTTGTTATTAAGTCCTGTAAATAACATCTATTTTCATCAAAACCAATAAACAATTTGTTGTCTCTAGCTAGTTTATGAACAGACATGAGATTAACAAAGTATTCAGGGACAACTAAAACATCTTGAAGTATTACTTCATCAGACAGTTTTAATTTGCCAATTTTAGTTACTTTAGCAAAGGTTCCATTAGGATGTTTAACCTTAATATTTAAATCAGATACATCCACATAATCAAACAGGCCCTTATCACTATTAACCATGTGTTCATTTGCCCCTGAATCTACTATCCAGCCAATCCCAATCAGTTTCCCATTAGAACTAGTAAAACAATAAATCTTTTTACCAAATGCAGAAGCACAAAAAATCCTACCAGACAGATTGCAGGATGTACCAGGTTCACTAGACTTCTCATGCAACAGACTTAACAACCTAGAAACTTGGTCATTTGTAAGACAAGCAGCAGTATTAGAAGTGTCAGCAGTAGTGTTATTACTGACAGTTGCCTTCTTACCAGAGGTTCCTCTAAACTTAGCCCATGGAGGATACCCCACAAGTTCAAAACACTTATCTACTAAGTGTCCTGTCTTGTTACAATGAGTGCACTTCAAGGACTGCTTTCCCCCTTTCCCAAACCTTTTGTTATTACTTGAGTTACTAAAACTATTTGCAACAGTTTCATTTGATTGAACAGTTTTAGCATTGAAATTAACAGTTTGAGTTTTAGCACCTGTGCTGGAATTTCTATGAGATTCCTCTCTAGATATTACAGCAAAGGCTTCTTTAACAGAAGGAAGCTCAGTTTTAATCAACAAAGTGGTCCTAACATTTTGATAAACACTATCTAGACCCATGAGAAACTGCATTAGTTTAATCATATGATTATAACTATTGAAGTCCTTAGAGGCATCACATGTGCAAGAAGGCAACTGTACAATTTCATCAAGTTGTTTCCACATAACATTTAGTTTGTGATAACTCAGACACTGAAATATCATTTTGACAAAAAGAATTTATTTTCTGATATAAATCGAAAACAACTGACCCATCAATTTTATTATAAGTCTCTTTTAGATCTCTCCAGACTTCTGAGGCAAGTTTAGAATATACTTGTCCCAGATAGAGATCTTCAGAGATAGAATTTAAGATCCAAGTCAACACTACAGAGTTACACCTATCCCACTATCTAGCAAGAACGGGATCATCATCAGGTTTAACACATTCACCATTAACAAAACCTAACTTATTTTTTACTTGTAAGGCAAGAATCATAGCATTGGACCATACAGTGTAGTTTTCAGTTCCTTTTAATTTGACATTAACAATAGTCACATTAGATGAATCACTAGCATGCAGATAAAGTGGATCACTAGCATCAAGTTTACTAATAAGAGTAACACCACCTAATCTACCATCACCAGAATTACTACTAGTATCAGACATAATGTCAACACACAGGAAAACCACACACAAACAAACAAAAGATCAGATAATCACAAACAAACACACAGAAGCAGTCAAAAAAAGAAAAAAAAAACAATCAGACACAGGCGAAGCCACATTGGTGATCCAGATCATTGGTTCGTAACTCAAATGGTGCCAACGCAGGTCCTCGTGTGGGAGCCACCTACTTCTAGACCGACCTTAAAGCGAAATAGGAACTCAAGTCCTGTACAATCGACTCCTTAAGACAACTTCTAAAAACAAATACAGAATGAAAATCAAAAAGATCTCACCAATATGGCCCAAGTTAGGGTTCGCCAAATAACTCGTAGTGTATAACCTTCACTTAGGGTTATACACCAGAGAGCAAGAAGAAAATAGCCTCCCAAGAACAAGATCTTTACTCAGTCTTCAAGATCAAAACCCTAGATCTGAATCGTTAATCGTCAGATCCAAGATCTACAGCAGCAGCGGAATCAATATCTCAAGGCCGGAGCTCAACCATGAGCTCTGATACCATGTAAACTTTAATGGAATCAAAGACTGGAAACTTTATTAGACACAAACCCTTACAGAAATTCCTTACAAGTTGTTCACAAAATGATGAACAACACAATACAAAAACTCTCACAACCTAGACACAAGATTAGAACCAGGAGATCATCAAGAATGATGAACAAACAAACACTGAAACCCTAATCGCCTAGAGAGTATATGAAAGAGATGAAAATAATATGATGAATAACAGAGGTGCAAAAGTTGTCATCTGATGAGAGAGATGGCTTTATATAGTCAGCAAGTAGCCTCATAAAGAAACACATCCGAAGCACCGGTAGCCGTTGGATCTAAAGGAGAAAACACACCATCACACGATCTTGACCACTTATCTCAGCTTCGTAACAAGGTCCGGGGATTGCCAGCGTGGACAACTCTTATCTGGATGGGCTTTATAGTGGGCTGAGCAACCGGACTGGACTTCTTCTAACTTGAACTTCTAACTTGGACTGGACCCACGAACATACTCACGAACTGGGCTCTAACTCACGAACTGGGCTCTAGACCTTCCTGGGCTCATCATATGGACTCTCAACTCTCAATACCTGAAACAACACTTACGCAAGAGAATAAGAAAATATAATATTTTGTATAAGTAATAAAATTGGTGCATAAGATATATTTTTAACAAATTAAAAGTCAAGAAAAGTACAAAATCTCATGAGTTAGAGCATTCCAATTTGGTTCTCTATCCCCATCCTCTTCTCTAAAATATAAAGAAATAACATAGATTTCTTCTTTTCCACTCCAAAAACTCAAACTTGTTAATTTCTCCAATATATCCATACATTTATCATTGTGCATTTTAGACTATGAATAACCATATTGAGACAACCTTACCTCTAAATTGATCCAAAACACCCTTGGGTTAAAAATGGTCCAGTTTTAAAACTTGCAAAAATTCACCAACATGTAATTTTAATTTCCTTGTTTGATTTAATTTTTTTAACCACTTAAGTAATACGTGTTAATTTTTTTAACCACTTAAGTAATACGTGTTTCTCTAGTTTGCATGGGTTGTTCTTAACCGAATTCATACAGTTTCTAAGCTACTAAAAGAAATTAAACTGGACAAGAATCTCTTTTTGTTGAAATGAGTATAGGTATGATCTCAATTTTATATCTAGGATTGTAAATTTGATTATTGATTCTTGAACATTTTGCATGCGTCTTGTTTTGTAGGTTATAGTAATCGAGTGATGATGGATTGCTTGTTTGCTGATTATTGAGTTACTAGTTTTTATCCCAGGAGCGTCCCGGGTTGAAATATCTAATATAACATAATAAAATATATTATTATTATTATTATTATTATTATTATTATTATTATTAGTATTAGTATTATTATTATTAAACAAATCTCTGCCATAAGTTATCATATTCAAATATAAAAAAAATGAATCTCTGCGCCGGGGTATAAATCTAGTGCCATTACAAATGAATTCGGAAGTTTGTAATCGATCATTCTAAAAAGAACTAACATGAAATAAGAAAAAAAAAAGTTAATTATCGAAATATCGAACGCATTAGTCGTCTAAGGGTTATGTGATGCGTTAAAAAGTTCATGGGTATATGATCGGGTATGTAGTTCGGGTATTTGGGTATGTTGTTTCGGGTAATCGGGTAGGGTATCACCTAATCCCAGACCCGACCCAAACCCACAATTTTTTTAAACTAATCCCAAACCCGACACAATACCTGTCGGGTTACAAAAAATAGTCATTTTTTCTCCGATTTTTATATAGCACCATGGTACTCGTTGGAAAGATAATAAAACGCTCGTTAATTTGGTGTAATTTTTTCTTTAAAAAATCTTGTATATAAAAGATATTAACGTTTAAAAGTTATAGGAGGAAACACGAGAGATAAAATAATAAAGGTTTAATACTTAGATTTATTAAATTAGGTATTTAATAGATTATGCTAAATCATATTTAAACCATATTTATTTATTTTTTAATTGGTCTAGAGTTGCCACATCACATCTTATGTGGCATCTCTCAAAAGAGAGATTGCATAATATTATGACATGTCATAAAAAATGCTTTGGTTTATTAGGTTATTGGGTATACAGACGAGGAAAAGCTTGCCACGTAGGAAAAAGGTGACTTGGGACGGGGCAGGACGAGGCAGGGGGCGGTGTTGGTGTCCAGGACGGGGGCACGTGATTGGTGGAGGCATTGGTGGGTGATGGTGATTGGTCCGTCTCCAATGTCTCGGAGAGGACATAAGGGACGGGGGACATTGGACGGGGGGAGGACATGGGAGAGGGGTGGTGTTGGTGTCCAGGACATAGCAAAATGTGGATAACGGGGGTGTGCCCCGTTTGTTTACCTGTTAGCCTTATATATATAGATTGTGAGATGGGTCCAGTCCATGAGTTCAAGATGTCTGGGTGTAGCTGCTGTTGAGTCGAGGTCCAGTCCAGTTTGAAGTTCAAGTGTGTTTATGTCTGGCACAATTGCTATATTGGCCCATTGTTCATTATGACAGATATTGGGTATGTTTGGCAAGGAGCTTTTAAGAGCTTTTAGGAGCTTCAAGCTTTTAAGAAAAAGTTCCTACTTAATGAAAAGTCTTGTTTGGTTGAAGGGGCTAGAAACTTTTAAGTTAGAGAAAAAGCTCTACAGTGAAAAGCTACTAGTAGTAGCTTTTAATAAAAAAAAACTTTACTAACTACAAGCTTTTAAGTAGTAAATGACACAAATACCCATTCTATTTTAAAAATAAAATAAAAACTTTCTTTACAAGCTTTTAATTATGCCTATTTTGGTCATTTTATACATTTTATTAAAAGCTCCAGCTACTCTGCCAAACACCAAAATATATTTAAAAAGCTTCCAGCTACCAGCCTCCAGCTAGTTTTGCCAAACATACCCATTATTTGAGGGTTAAATCCTAATCGTTCATTAGCTCTAATCATGGCCGTTGATCTCAATTGGTGGAAGAAGGTTCCAGGCTGTGATATAAAAGCCTGGAGTTTCTCTCTCATGCTCATTGACTTGTGCCGTTGATTTTAGTGGTGTGCATAAGACGGTATGGTTCAGTTCAATTTTATAACGAAAACCACGTTAATTATAATACATTGGACTTTAACCTAGTTAGTTACAAAAGATATAATTTTAATAAGTTCATGCATAAAGAGAAGAGAGAGCTAACAAAAATTACATATCGAAGTGTGTTTATCCCAAATAATAAAGTCTTAAAAATTATTATTATTAGTTTAATTGCTCTATTTAAAATAAAGCTACAACAAGCACATCAAGCTACAATGTTTGATACATATGATTCACCTCATAGTCTCATACTCAACTATTTGTAATAAAAATAAAAGCGCATAATACTAAGTCAATCATTTTAAAACCAAAATCCAAAAATACATATAAACATAATTAAAGTAGAGACAAAACATACAACACTTGAATAACCTTGCTTGCCGAAACACGTTTACGTATTTTGATGTATTTAAATGAAAATCATCATGCTTGGTTGCTCTCTTTTTACATTAACATTCTATGTAACCATTATTGTTTTGAAAAAATAAATATCATTTATAAAAGTTTGTTGTCTTTTTAGTTTTCCTCAAGTAATTAATAAATCATTTAATTATATAAGAAGTTACATCCTTTCAGTTTCTTCTTTTTAATTGCTATCATGTTACAACAATATGAAGATTAAAATTTTTACTATTATATAATTCAAAGAAATTTAATTGTATTTATCAATTTATCCAACAATTCATTTATCAAATTAATACTTATGTAGAAATACCATATTGCCCCTTACAAATTTTATTAACTTGTTGTACCATAAGCAAAAATTGTTGTAATTACTTAAATTTGGTTGGAATCTTTGTCTCATGCTTTATAATAGGGGTATTGGATTTAAATAATCCCAACTATCAGTTATTGGTTGTCACCGGTCTCAACTAATAAAATGTGTGCTACCGGTCCCACATTTTAACATATTGTCAGCCAACTGACTATAACTAACAGAATACTAAGAGGGAAAAATTGATACGCAAGAGGGAATTTGACACACAAGCATGACACATCAGTTTGGACCGGTGGCAGCCAATAGATAATAGTTAAAAGGTGATCAATATGTTATTCATAGTCTGTTAGTGAACAATATGTTAAAAGGTGGGACCGCCGGTAGACATTTTGTTAGTTGGGACTGATGACGACCAATAGCTAATAGTTAGAATTATTTAAATCAAATACTCATCTATAATATAGTATAGATTATTTTGTTATCATCTCTCTCATTTTTCTCTGTACTTTTTTTCATAAGTCTTCATCTAGTTTAGGGTTTTTAGTTTAGGGTTTCTAAACAAGTGAACATCTTGTTCTGGTTTAGTTTGTTTTGTAATCCTTTCTTTGTTGTAGATGAGGTGTAATCTTTCAGATCAAAGAGTGGTGAGTCTTGAGAGTTGTTGATCTTTGTATCTTAGTTTTCTTTGTTATTTTGGGTGTAAATCTCTTTGGTTTGGGATTATTGAATTTAGTAGTTTTGATATTATTTTGACACTTTTCACCATTTTTGGTTCATAACTCTGTTCAATACACTAATTTTTTTAAACGGTCAACGAATTCACTAAGAACTTTCTTCGGAGTCCCTACTCAGCAAAATCAGGACTCCTTCCGTCCAGCATAGCCAGACAGTGTAAGGGAGCCCCTGGTTCACCAGCTCAATAGTTCCAGGAAAAACCAGACAATCCACCCGTACAAAAGCACGAAAACAAAATCGGTAAAACCCGATACCCTTAGAAATTGAACTGGTGCCCATTCAGTCCCTGGTCTCCCTTCATCGAGCCACTATACAGCTGAGCTATGCCCACCGAATAGAATATAATGCTCCAATGGTCCACATTCAAATATGAAACGTGTGAGAATCACTGCTCATGAACTAGTTTCTAAATATCTGTATCTGTATATATATATATACTAGTTTTTATCCCGGGAGCGTCCCGGGTTAAAATATCTAATATGACATGATAAAATATCTAATATGATAAGGTAATTAATGACTTGCCAATATATGATTAATGACTATTATTATTATTATTATTATTATTATTATTATTATTTTTATTATTATTATTATTTATTTTAAACAAATCTCTGCCATAAGTTATCATATTCTAATATAAAAAAAAATGAATCTCTACGTCCGGGTATAAATCTAGTGCCATTACAAAATATTATATAAGTCAAATGAATTCGGAAGTTTGTAATCGATCATTCTAAAAAGAACTAACGTGAAATAAGGAAAAAAAGTTATTTACTGAAATATCGAATGCATTAGTCTAAGGGTTATGTGATGCGTTAAAAAATTCATGAGTATATGATCGGGTATATAGTTTGGGTATTTGGGTATGTGGTTTCGGGTAATTGGGTCGGGTATCATCTAATCCTAGGCCCGACCCAAACCCACAATTTTTTTTAAATTAATCCCAAACCTGACACAATACCTGCCGGGTTGCAAAAAAATAGTCGTTTTTTCCTCCGTTTTTTATATAGCACTATGGTACTCGTTGGAAAGATAATAAAACGCTCGTTAATTTGGTGTAATTTTTTTATTTAAAAAATCTCGAATATAAAAGATATTAACGTTTAAAAATTATGGGAGGAACATAAGAGAGAAAAATTTAAATTTGTTTTTAATTTGTTTTTTTCCTAAAATAACTCAATTTAATTTTAGTAATTGAGAATTGAGAGATAGAGAGATGAATTTAGGGTTTTATGTTTATCTTTTTTTTAATTAAAAAAGGAAATAATTTAAAAACACTAAAGTCTTTCAATTATGATGCCACGTGGCAGTTTTATGGAGAGGTTGAAGGCACCATTGCACGCCACATCAGCAATGTTCAATTCTTTTATATATATTAATATTAATAGATAATAGATATTGCAAAGAGATTAGTCCTACATGTCATACTCTTATGCAATCTCTCTTTTGAGAGATGCCACATAAGATTTGATGTGGCAACTTTAAACCAATTAAAAAAAAGAAACAAATATGATTTAACCTACTATTATAATCTTTAACTTAATCTATTAAATACCTAATCTACTAAATCTAAATATTAAACCTTTATTATTTTATCTCTCGTGTTTCCTCCCATAACTTTTAAACGTTAATATCTTTTATATACGATATTTTTTAAAGAAAAAAATTACACCAAATTAACGAGCATTTTATTATCTTTCCAACGAGTACCATAATGCTATATAAAAATCGGAGAAAAAAATGACTATTTTTTGTTACCCGACAGGTATTGTGTCGGGTTTGGGATTAGTTTAAAAAAATGTGGGTTTGGGTCGGGTCTGGGATTAGGTGATACCCGACCTGATTACTCGAAACAACATACCCAAATACCCGAACTACATACCCGATCATATACCCATGAATTTTTTAACGCATCACATAACCCTTAGACAAATGCGTTCGATATTTCAATAATTAACTTTTTTTTCTTATTTCATATTAGTTCTTTTTAAAATGATCGATTACAAACTTCCGAATTCATTTGTAATGGCACTAGATTTATACCCCGGCGCAGAGATTCGTTTTTTTATATTTGAATATGATAACTTATGGCAGAGATTTGTTTAAAATAACAAAATAATATATTTTATTATTTATATTAGATATTTCAACCCGGGACGCTCCCGAGATAAAAAATAGTTATTAATATATTACATTCATAAATAAAGCCATAAATAGAGACAAGCAATGATTTGCACATTTTACACAAAACATAAAATGATTAGAAATTGTTAAAGTTGGGGAAATAGCCAACGCTGAAAACGGAACTCGTTGCTACTAATGGACTCGTAACTTCAATCATAGCTCAAGTCATGCTCATTTTACGTTGGGCCTATTTCTAGCTTGTTTTCCTCTTGATATCTTGTCCAATTAGGTAGAAGTTGGCTAACTTTTGGAAAAAATTCTATTACAAAATTTGAAAAAAAAAAAAAAAAAAAAACACTAAGGCTCTGTTTGGTATAGGGTAATGCAATGGATGAAGGAACAAAATGGACGATGTAATGGAATGGACAAGGTAATGGATTTGATCATTACCATTCAATGTCTTGTATGGTTGGCATGTAAAAATGAAACAAAGTATTACTTTATGTCGTTTGGCAGGCAGTAAAAGGTCAAGGAATAAAATCGGTGTTGAGTGGCAATGGTGGGTGGTGGTTAGTGGCGGTGATGGTGGGTGGTGATATGTGGTCGTGGTAGTGGGTCGAGGTGATGGTAGCAGGCGGCGGTGGTGGGCGGATAACGGTGATGGCCCGATGGGTGGTTCTTGCGGTGGTGGTGGTGGATGGCGGTGGAGGTGGGTGGTGGTTAGTGGCAGTGATGGTGGGTGGCGACGACGGTGATGGGTAGTGGTGGATGGCGACAGTGAAGGGTGGCGACGGTGGTGGGTAGCGGTGGATAGCGACAGTGATGGTAGAGACAACGGTGGTAGGTGGCGGCGGTGGTAGGTAGAGGTGGATGGAGTCGGTGGTGGGTGGGTGTTGGCGGCGGTAAAGGGTGGCGGTGGCAGCAGTGGTGGGTGGCGATAGTGATGATGGTGGTTGGTTGTGGTGGTGGGTAGTGGGTGGCAGTGGTGGTTGGTTTTGGTGGTGGGTTTTGGTGTTGATAATCAAGGGTGAAAGATTAATGGAATGAAAAAAAAACATGGGGTATGGATGAAATGGTTTTGAGAGAATGGAACGCCTTGTTGAATGGGTGATTCCATTCCATTAGCCAACGAAACACGCAATATTTCATTGCCTCACAATGGTCTATTCTAGGGCTGCAAACGAACTGAACTTTCAGCGAACAGTTCATGAACCGTTCGATTGGAAGTTCGTTTGAGTTCATTTGTTTAATAAATGAACTAACATGAACAAAAATTTTTGTTCGTTTAGTTAAACAAACAAACATGAACAGAGGTCACGTTCGTTCGTGAACGTTCGATAACGTGATCGATAGTTAATATGGTTTTTAATTTTTATAATGTTTTTCACATTCTTTAACTTTTTGTTATTTACCCAAATAAAAAAATTATTTTGTGTAAGATAAGTATATGGTTATATGAGATTAATAAACCATACTTTTAGTATAATCATTAAATAATTAATTAATAAAGAGTTCAAATTTAAATAAATAATTAATGAAGACTTCAAGTTTAAGATGCGAGCTTTGTTTTTTTAGACACTACTTTATTATGTTTACTAATATTATGTTAAGTAGTAAATATATTTATATAAACTATCTTATACTTTAGGTGGATCTAGTTAATTTCTTAATATATGTGAATTCGATCTTATTCAAAAGTTAATATATGTCTCTTTGTGTTTGTTTCCGGTTATGAACACTTCTTTGTGTTCATTAATATTCGTTTGTGTTCGTGTTCGTGTGCGTTCATGAACAAAACTAACAAACGAACACGAACATGAGTGTTTTCTTAACAAACGAACATGAACAGAAAATTCTGTTCGGTAAACGTTCATGAACTGTTCGTGAACACATAATAATTACCTTAACAAACGAACACGGACAAAGTCTTGTTCGTGTTCGTTCAGTTCGTTTGCAGCCTTAGTCCATTCCATTCCGCCGTCCATTTCAGCATACCAAACGCTACCTAAATTTTGAGGGAGGAAGTTCGCAGAAGGCACGTTCGCAAGTGTGGTAGGGTTAGTGCTATTACATATATGAACTTGGTTTGATTGTGTGTGGACAGGAATTTTAGTTCATTGTTGTCTATAACGATTGTTATCTTTGTTAAATTTATCGACAATTGTTAGTTTTTGTTTATTAACAATCAATTACCATTAATTGCTTTACGAGTCTTGTATTTTTCAAATTGATTTTCAGTAAGACAACATCCTAACATGTGTTCTTATTCAGTTATCGGCCGGATTTGTTTGGCTTGTGATTATCCTTCTTTACAAGTTTTTATCAAATTATGTCTGTAAGTTTCACGTACTTGGTGATTCAAACAAGTTATCGTGTTTTGCACAACCTGAAACTCGGGGTGATCAAATTTCTCATATTACATTATTAAAAAAAAAAACACCATAAAAACAAACATTTTAATCTCTTTTATTTGAGTACCTTATTATAATACTTGTTAAGAAAAAAAGGTATTATGAATTTCAACTTTGCCTCCAACTCATGGTTAAGTTGATCAAGATTTTGTTCATAGATGCTTTATTGTCCAACATAACGGTTATATCCATTGTATGTCTATTTGTTTCCTTTACTTTCTTGCCTTCTTGGATACCTCCTGTTTTGTTAACATACAAATTGCATTCACTAATAAATATGTTAACAGAACTTTTAAATATGCACCTGGCCATATAAATGAAAGTCATCAAGCATGCACTTTAGATCAAACTAATAGCGGAAGAATATAAATGAAAGTCATAAAGCATACATTTTAGATCAAACGAATACCGGAAGCACAAAAATTAAAAGACAGAACTCCTTATATAAATTGGTGTATTATTCAATATTCAAGTGATTGCATCCGTTTTCTATAAAGTAGTGAAAGTAAATACATAAATAAAAGCGTAAATATAGGCAGGCATCGATTTGCATAGTTTACACTAAGCCATTGGGGTTGGTGGCCCAATGGTAGAAGCAAAGCTTCTAGGAACACCTTAAGGGGAGGTCATGGGTTCAAGTCCCACAAGGAGAAGAAATTTGCCGTTCAAAAAAAAAAAAAAAAACACTAAAAATAAAATGATTAGAAAATACTAAAATTGGGGGAAATCGCCACTGCTGACATTGGAACTTGTCATTATTTATGGCTCCGTGACTCCATTCGTTGCCCTAGTTACGCTTATGTAACTTTGGGCCCTTTTCTACCTCGTTTTCCTCTTGCTAGTTCGTCCAAGTAGAAGCTTGCTAACTTTTGGATCAACTATGTCTAGAAAAAAACTGAAAGTTTTTTTTTTTAACGGTCAACAAAATATTATTTCACCAAGCGCTAGCGGGGTACTAGCATACGCCATACATCACCAAGGAGTATTAAAACTACATACAAACATACTCAAAGCTAAAAAAACAAGCAGAAGCATATCACCCAAAAAAACATCACCACCCAATGCTGTAAAGGTTGAAACTGCACCAAACATCCCATACCAGTGAGGACTTCCTTGTTCTTGACTTAACCCATAAAAAACTCAAGGCTTTGATGTCTGATATAACATTCTGCAGAGAAGCTTGTTTCTGCTCGAAGACCACCTCATTTCGACACTTCCACAAGCACCAAATTGATGTCAAACAAACCGCATAAAACGCTTTTTTCATTTTTGCCGAGCCCCGGATAAAAGAATGCATTCGTAGTAGATCTCTAAAGTGAAAGGCGAAGAAAGCATCCATTCTGCACCATTGCGAAAGAACGGACCAAACAGCCTGCGCAAAACCACACGAAACAAATAGGTGTTCGACTGTTTCAAAAAAATTCCCGCACAGTGGACAGGAGTCTTGACCCGCGATAATATTCCGTCATTAGCTGGAACCCATGAATTCTTCTCCAAAACAAATGACGCTCGATAAAAATAAACTTGTTGCAGCCGCTGCTTGAGGTCACATACAAAAAAGGCACTATCAGTGGCCGAATCCCAAACCCAAACATCTTTCGATAACGAAAGCAAAGGGACAGGAACCCGACCAAAAAAATCCATCAATTCATTAGTTTCAACCCCCGGTAGAGGAGCACGTTTCCAATTCCAAACCCAACCCGAACCCAGTTGTGAGACCTGCTCCGAAAGAAGAACAAATTTATCCATTTCTAACGCAAATAGAGCTGGGAATGCAGCAGCCAGAGGGCTGTCCCCAGTCCACCTGTCAAGCCAGAAATAGATGTCCGACCCATTCCCTACAACCCCTTTAATGACCCTACCCAAATCCAACCCAGCCCTTTGTATTGTACACGCTGCGGATGCAGCTTGCATCCACGGCCCGGCTAACGATAGTTTGTAAGGAATAGGATTCCAATTCCGTGAGGAATGTTGGATTGCCCAAATAACCCTTCGTCACAAACCATTGGAGTCAACTTTGAAACGCCACCACCATTTCCCCATCATGGATAAATTTGCATCTCGGAGGGAACCAAAACCGAGCCCACCATAATCAATTGGAGCAATCACCCGCTGCCAAGCTACCCAGTTTGTCTTCTCCTTCTCTTCTGACCCTCCCCAAAAAAAACACACGCCTCAACTTGTCTAAATCTTCCTTTTACTTGCAAGCCACCTTACATTTCCTATGTTACTTCGCCATTTGATGGGTAGTGGGTGTGTTGTGAGTGTGTTGCAAGTTGCAACCTAGCAATTTATTCAACAAGAATGTAAACTAAAAGTAGATATTCATTACTTGGCTGTTTAATCTTACAAAATACACAATTTAAACACAAATACAACTTCACGTAGTACATGTATTAACTTAAATTTTTTTTGACATTGTTTTCAAAGGAGTTTCAATTACTCTGACCAAGTGATATCCAAATCTCCCCAATTTTCTTGTGATACCCCTAAGGCTTTCCACACAGCTTTCGAAGCATCAACAATATTATTAGGGCAAGGTGGCTGATAGTCATGATCAGCATCACACCCCATAGTAGAGTCACATTCATCCACAACCATCGCCTTCACACTCCTCCCATTTCCATTGATGGTGATAAACTTATGGCACCTATCCCCTCCTTCGTACCATCCAGTTGATAATGCTACAACTGGCGTGTCATCGGAGTGGTATTGGTTGTCACACTCTGATGGACCACCGCCATCACCTCCCTTTTGGAAGCTGTTTATCGTAAGTGTTGCTTTGGTAGCACTTGTCACTGCAGGGGAGCATGTATACGTCGTATAGAACTTACCTTGTACACAACAATCCGAGTCATTCTCTTTGTTGCATTGTCCAGGAGGTGGGTTTTTTCCTCGGATGCCGCCACTCGGTTTGCAAGTCTGAGCACCAATTTGAATAAAAATTGCCGTCAGGAGAATGAAAAACAAGATAAAGTGGAACCTCTTCATTCTCTCTTTTAATTTGTGGTCTCTTTTGCAATGGTGTAATTTGATGTCTAGCAAGGCAAAGTGAAATTGCTTTTATAGGGACTTGCAAAACAACAAGACTACTTTGTAGTCAAAACCTTTTTTTTTTCCATGAAATTCGGTACTCCTCTTGAACACTTATTTATTTTTTTCTCAAAGAAAAAAAAAATAGGTAATAATGTAATATGCTGAGTGCCGTCTAAAATAATCTGAAAATAGGCTAGAAAATTGTCCCCAACGTAATGGAGTGAAATTTATCTTGTCTGGTATGTGTTGTTCTTGAAAGAACAAAATTATAGTTTTTTTTTTTAAATATTAAATTAGGAGGAATTGGATTTTAGTAATCCTAAAAGGATCGTTGCAGGAAAATTATTAGAAAGTTGAGACCGTTATAAGTAATTTCTTAAATACAGATTATTGTCGATCATTGAGGGAAAGTTTGGATTATTTCCAATTCCCCTAAAATTAACCATCATTGGTTTTTCTTTTTCTCCTCCTAACTATCAAGTTAAAATTTTATATATTCTATTCTCCTTTTCTATTGCTGAATTAATACCATGATCAGTTACTTTTACAAACAATCACAGGCATATTTCAACCTCGATTAATGAAACATACATTGATGAGACGTTAAATCTTACAAAATATTAGCAAATTTGCCCGACTTCATGTTCATAGAATATACAATCTTATGAGGGGGGACGGGGCACTTAACGAGATCTTTCACTTGAGAGAGAGAGAGAGAGAGAGGGAGAGAGAGAGGGGGAGAGGGGGAGAGAGAGAGAGATGCAATTATTATTAAGAGAGAGAGGAAGAGGAGAGTGAGTGGGAAAGGGTAATATATTATTATTATTATTATTATTATTATTATTATTATTATTATTATTATTATTATTATTTTCATCATCATCATGTGTGAAAATAATTAATTGTTAGGTAAAGAATCAGTGAAGTACTGCATCTAAAAAACTGTTTAAGTGAAGTGATGTGACAGTGTAGGATTGATGAAAATTAGTGAAGTTGAAAAACTACACGGTAAACACCCATCCCCCTGATAAATAAATACAAGAACCGAGTAAGTAGTATGAACTAAGTATTTATACACATGGTCAGTTATTTGACGTAAGCTTGTGGTCCTAGCCAAACCGGTCACTTTCATGGTTAGTTAGTCAGTCACGAATAAGAGAAATGGTGTTGAGTGGAGGACTGGAGGTGACCTCGTGGTTCGTCCTACAAGGTTGTTTAGGTTCATCAAGTTATGGTTCATCCCTATTTACTCAAGGGGATATGATGTGCGGAGGGCATTGATAGATATATTGTGGCATTGATAGACATATTAAATTCCAACATATCTACAAACATAATACTGTAATTAAATTCCAACATATATACTCATTCTGATATGAATAGGTTGGCACACTCAACTTTGACTTTTCCTCAGAACATCCAAACATAAAATAAAGCAGAATGCGTTTTAGTTTTCTTAAGCCTTGACAAAACCACCACTGCCTAACAGAAAAATGTTAATTAAATATATAATTTGAATTAACTAATTATGCGCCGACTTAATTAGAATATTTGGGACCTCAAATTTGAAACGTACTAATTTCATTCGATAATATATTTTGTACCAGAGATAGAGATACACTGAATCAAGTGTGTTTGCCTATTTTGTTTGATGTGAAGATTTTTTTAGAGATTTTCTATCACGCTGCGCATTTTCTTCAACCACTATTTTATTATCTCAATATATAGAGTTTGTATTGTAATTTTCAAACGCAATTGGGCAAATTCCATCGTTCTTTTGTCATTTTATCAGTCTAACTTATAGAAAGGTTTTATTTGAACTTTTGTCATTATCTCCTTTTTTTTCCATAAAAGAATCCACGTGTTTTGAAAAGTCACAATATTTATTATTCAGAAAATGATTGTGATTAAGAACTCTTAACGAAAAAGTTTGCAGAAAAAAGTGTTTGAGCCTTCTTTTTTATTTTATTTTGCAAAAGTGGTGGATTTTTTTAGGTTTTTTGTGTTTGTAGTTTGTGTCAGAAAAGTTTTTGTGAAATTGGTAGTCCCGCAATCTAAGATTGCGGGAGTCGCATATGTGGAACGATGACTGGGCATGGCTAGACAAGGTGGACGAGAAGGGAGACGATGTGGCATGGCTTTTGGAGGGTTGTGGCTGAGGTGGAAGTCCTGCAATCTAAGATTGCGGGAGTGCGTTTGGATTTCAAGTGAACACTATCAGTGGCGGATTCAGGAATTTTTTTCAAGGGGTTCCTTTTTTTATGCTCCAATGTTATATGACCGAACATAAAAAAGGTCGGGTCGGTTTGACGGTTCGGGTAAAGTCGATCACATAATAAAAATACAATAGAATATATGTAAGCAAGTTGGTGGTTACCTCGCTAAAACGGTTTTCAAGCTCTTGAATATCCAAATCCAATTTCATGGGTTTACTTGTTGAAGATGATTCAAAGTTTGATGGTCGTTATCTGATAGAAACTTGAAATATTTGTCTGCATACTACCTAAATATCAAATTAAAAATTAATAAATAATAAGCTCAAGCCTCAAAAACAAAGTCGGTTAATTTATAAGAACTTGAGCTTAGCTTAGCTTGATTTAAGCTTTGTTTTTTAGGCTTGAGCTTGATTTGTTAGTAGTTTTTCATAGTAATAAATAATAAACCACCTTGAAAACTACTAACAAATCAAGCCAGACTCAAACTCTCATAAATTAAACAAGTACAAACCCAATCAAGCTCGGACTCACTTCAATTGCACCTGCACTTTCCTTACTAAAGCAGGTTTAAACCCAACTCAATTCAAATAACTAGATTCATTTCATCCCAACCTTACTCAACTTTTTACTTAAACCGGTTTTTTTAAAAAAATACAGTAAACAAAAACAAAATATAATCAAAAACACTAATATTAACTAATGCATCAAACACCAAATAGTTCATTCAATTCAGCAACTGAAAAACGACATTTCTAAATAAATAATTGATAGGCAATTATTATATTTGCAAATATATAACAATACTTAAATAAATAGGAAAGAAACGATGAAAAAGAAAAAAAAATCTAAAATAAAACCCCCCCCCAAAAGGGGTATGGACTCACATATTTGCAAATATAAACGAGGAAAGGAGAGGAGAGGTCTGTGGAGGTGGACAATAAAAGAAAAAAAAAACAGAATAATAAAAAAGAGTGTAACAGGAATTGAACCTGGGGTTTGACAGTTAGAAAGTAAGAAAATAACCATTGGAGGACTTGTTTGCTTTGATTAAGGGTTCCTTTCAATTATATTTAGGGGTTCCTACAGAATTTTCTATATATAATAACACTAAAAATTTTAAGCCGAGGGGTTCCCGGGAACCGCCTAGGGAACCGTAGATCCGCCCCTGAACACTATAAACCCAAATATGATTCGGCTAACTAATACCCTTTAAACAAACGGTAAAATAAAAAACTAAACATAGTTTGTCAAAAACCTTTTTCAAACATGGAGTTTCATATGTTTAAAATAATGTCAGAATGATAAGGAAAGAACTCCAATTCTGGACAAACCTTCCAACATTAATCAAATAATCTCCAAAAGGTCCATTGAGGTAATTATCTTTGTTCTATTTCATCACTTCCACAACTACTCCATTTATTATCCCTCTTTGGCAGTGCTGCCATCTCCTTCCTTGAACTATCATTGCAGGCTAGCATGTACATAATTATAAACTGGTCGATTTGATTTATGTTTTATCAAGACTAACAATAAAATGCATTAGCTAAAAGAGAATCAAGTCAAATGGTCAAATAAGTCCAAACCCACTCCCGCAATCTTAGATTGCGGGACTTCCACCTCAGCCACAACCCTCCAAAAGCCATGCCACATAGGCGACTCTCGCAATCTTAGATTGTGGGACTACCAATTTCACAAAAACTTTTCTGACACAAACTACAAACGCAAAAAACCTAAAAAAATCCACCACTTTTGCAAAAAAAAACAAAAAAAAACTCATATAATATATGATCACTTTGATAAATTGTTACCATCTTTTTCAGTATTCACTCCTAGGGTTAGCAATGATGCTTAAAGTTTGGGATGTGTACTATTTGGGTATTGTAAATATGTGTTAACTTAATAAAAGAGTTTTTACATCTTCTATGTTGTGCTTTTTATGTAAAATAGACTCAGACGCTCTCGTCTCTACACACGTTGTTGAATAAAGGTAATGTTCTTGAGGGTTGTATCAATATCAAAGAGATGCACAAGGACTTTCAATTTGTAACCTTGATCTTTTCATCATCGACAAGAAACTCACCCCTTGATTTCTAGCTAACATCTCACTTGATGTCAAATAAATTAAGAACTAAACTCCAGTTACCTTGGGGTACATTGGGAAACTAGGGGGAACAAAGTATAAGATCAAATAATCGAATTGTGGATGATCTATTTGAAAGAATCATATCAAACAATCAAACTATATATATCCACTCAACATAGTTGGCAAACTTCGCGCTTTTAATCCACTCAAGCATATCATAGGATTTTTCCAAAGATGGCAAGTGTATATTTATGGTATACTAGCTTCGCGCTTGTTGCGGACAATGTTGGTAGGCCATGAGGTGTGGGTTTGGGAAGAGGAATGAGGAGATGCCACATAGGATGGGGAAGATGGGGAACACCACCCACCCTTCCCCTTCTCAAATTGGTGAAGTGGGTGAAATCCCACTGAACCCCCCAAGACTATATATATATATATATATATATATATATATATATATATATATATATATATCTTAAATAAATAAAAAATAAAAAGAATAAAAAGGAAAGGGGGAGTACACCCCTAGATTATTGAGGGGAAATGGGGAAGAGAAAGGAGAGCATAACGTGGCGCTGAGGTGGAGGGTGAGGGAGCATATCCCATAGCCTTATGATAATCGCTATTTTTGCAAGTCATCCTTTCCTAGTATAGAAACACAGACAAATATATAAATTGTTATGAATAGCCTCTAGGATTACAGTTGGGGAGACGAAATAACAACCTTGATTTTATAAATTAAATAAAACAACAATCTTATATTAGTATTTAAAAGTTAAGGGAAAAGTTTATTATCTCATAAGTTCTAGGTTCCATTTGGTAGAAATGGGCAAACTTTGTTAGAAAATCCACAAATTCACCCTTTTAAAGATTTCATCACCTCTAAAGCCATCCATTATACTCGGCATTAATCGTTTACCATTCACCATTCATTGCCATCCCACTATCACATCGACATCTCCTCCCTCATTCACCTCTACCATTCAGACTATGTTATATACTCATCATTCATCATCCCCTTTTTTTAACGTTTTAAAAAATTTACATGGTAATTAAAAAAATATATATGATTAGACATTACAGATTAAAAAATTAAAATTCGGTTTTCGTTAAAATTTATTTTGAATACAACTTGATTAACTAGCTAGTTTCATTAGCCTCCAGAATTAGTATCAATCCACACACTTGTCAAAGCAACTTATAAGACCAAAATATACTTGATTTTAAATACAAAAGGAAACCGTAAAAAGACTAGAAACCTCAACGACTTGGTAAGGAACATATCTACTAAACTCCTTGATACCGTTAGGCTTAATCCCTTTTGTTTTCAGTAAATTATATTCATTACTTGGTAGTTTCATCATACTGAATATCCAATTTAATAACTTCACGTACTAGTATCTATATTTTAACTAGAAAAGTAAAACATGATAACTTTATGATATTTTTATTTCAAGAGTTTTATATCACTCTGACCAAGTAATATCCAAATCTCCCCAGTTATCTTTGGATACCCCTAAGGCTTTCCACACAGCTTTTGAAGCATCGACAATATTATGAGGGCAAGGTGGTTGATAGGCATGCTCAACATCACATCCCCTAGTAGAGTCACACTCATCCACAACCATTGCTTTCACGTTGCGCCCATTTCCATTGATGGTAATAAACTTAAGGCATCTTTGCCCTCCCTTGTACCATCCGGTTGATAGTGCCACAACCGGTGTGTCATCAGAGTGGTATTTATTGTCACACTTCGATGGACCACCACCATCCCCTCCCTTTTGGAAACTATTTATTGTAAGTTTTGCTTTAGTAGCCCTTGTCACAACCGGGGAGCATGTATACGTGGTGTAGAACTTACCTTCAACACAACACTCCAAGTCATTTTGTGTGTTGCATTCTCCAGGAGGTGGTTTTTTTCCCCGGATACTGCCACTCGGTTTGCAAGTCTGAGCACTGATTTGAATAAAAGTTGCGGTCATAAGAACGAATGATAGAATAAAGTTGAGCCTCTTCATTCTCTCTTTAAGTTAGTGTTCTCTCTTACAACGGTGTTTGATCTCTTGTAAGCTAGGCAAACTGCTCGTGCTTTTATAGGGATTGTCTAAGCAGCAAGACTAGTTTGTAGTCATAAGTCATAACGTTTTTCTAATGTCAAGAATTACTTACAAATTTTATCAAAACAAAGTAATATGATGTGTGCCGTGATCTCAAGTATTCTGCAAATAGACTACAAAGCTGCCCAAGACGGAATTTTTAGTAAAATTTTATCTTGGCAAGCGTATATTTTTGGTACATCTCACACTTGTTGCGCACAACATGGCTATGATAATTGCTATTTTTGCAAGTCATCTTTCCCAAATTTATCAAGTCAAATAAACACAATAATTGCTAAATATAGCCATTATTTTATAAATTTAACAACCTTTATTTTTTTAATTAAATAAACGGTAGTATAATATAAGAATTAAAAGTCAGGAAAAGTACAAAATCTCATGAGTTAGAGCATTCCAATTTGGTTCTCTATCCCCATCCTCTTCTCTAAATTATAAAAAAAATAACAAAGATTTCTTCTTTTCCACTCCAAAAACTCAAACTTGTTAATTTCTCAAATATATCCATACATATATCATTGTGCATTTTAGACTATGAATAACCATATTGAGACAACCTTACCTCTAAATTGATCCAAAACACCCTTGGGTAAAAAATGGTCCAGTTTTAAAACTTGCGAAAAATCACCATCATGTAATTTTAATATCCATGTTTGATTTAATTTTGTTAACCACTTAAGTAGTACGTGTTACTACACATGCTAATTAAGACAATTATTTACTGTCTTTTACAGAGATTTCTCTAGTTTGCATGGGTTGTTCTTAACCCAATTCATACAATTTCTAAGCTACTAGAAGAAATTAAACTGGACAAGAATCTCTTTTTGTTGAAATGAGTATAGGTATGATCTCAATTTTATATCCATTGGCGGACCCAGGATTTTTTTCATGGGATGCGGAATCATAGACCTTATATAGGTCGTTTATCCATCAGGTGTCCCGGGTCGGTTCGGTTCGGGTCGACTCGTATACCAAAAATAGCAATACTAAAATGTTGCGGGTGGGTCGAGTTTTACCGCAGTGGGCCTTCGGGCGGCGGGTTTCCCCCGGGAATTGGTGTGAAATTACTGGTGGATCCGGATTACTCTCGGGGTACTCCTTTGTCCAGTGGGCACTTTGAAAGTGCTCGGTATTGATTTGTTGGCCGTTCAAGAAAAATATTCACATAATCACATTTACCTAATTACCTTTTGGAGTTTTGTTGTATTTGTTCAATTATTTGTGAATTGTGACTGGTCAATGTCACAGGTTCCTCTTCTTTGTTTAGCGATCGTCGATCAGAAGCAAGGAGGGAGACAAACAACTTTTTCTTTTTGTTTTTCTTTGTTTAGCGCTCTTCTGACTTTAGGTTTATTTTTTGTTTGTTTTTTCATTTTAATGAATATTAAAACACATGTCGGCTTATTATAAACTTTGGGCTTGGGCTCATTCTTGAAATTGGGCTACTAACTAATAAAATGGGCTAACTCTTAACATATAATTATATTTTTTTTTCTTGAGGTCGGTTTCAAAAGTCCAAGGGGTGCGGCTGAAAAATTTCATGGGGTGCGGACGGATGAACACGCGTATATAACACTAAATTTTTTTTCCAGGGTGGGCGCCTGCACCCCTTGGGCTTGCTTTAGGTCCGCCCATGCCAGTGGGTACCTCCTTAAATAGCGATCCACAAGTTCTTTATCATATTCAAATTTACCCGATACATTTACTAATTGTACTGTTAGTCTGTTACCAAATCCTTTTCTTATAGAAAGTAAAGCTTTGTGTTTTTCTATTGACCAATCATTTGTATATTTACTTCATTCATGAGTTCTAACCCTATATTATATAAAAAACATTATCAACATTGATTCCATTTCAACACTCCGCTATGATATAATTATCTATACATAATTAGATGATATAGTTAATCTAAATCTTTTATTGATTTCACGAGGTTATCATGGCTAAGGCAAAATAGGTGTTTGTCAAACTGAAGGAAAATGAAAGTGATGTAAAAAATATATAAAACAATGCATACATACATACGTTTTTAAAAGGTAAAGCTCCTATAAGATCATCAAATCAGAACAAGAGTAAACATGGATGTCTTGTATGAAAAAAAAAAGTCATCTTTTTAAAACCAAAATCCAAAAATACATACAACATAATCAAAGTAGAGACAAAACATACAACACTTGAGTAACCTTGCTTGCCGGAACACGTTTACGTCTTTTGATGTATTAAAATGGAAATCATCATGCTTGGTTGCTCTCTTTTTACATTAACATTCTATCTAACCATTATTGTTTTGAAAAAATAAATATCATTTATAAAAGTTTGTTGTCTTTTTAGTTTTCCTCAAGTAATTAACAAATCATTAAATTATATAAGAAGTTGCATCCTTTCAGCTTCTTCTTTTTAATTGCTATCATGTTACAACAATATGAAGATTAAAAATTTTACTATTATATAATTCAAAGCAATTTAATTGTATTTATCAATTTATCCAACAATTCATTTATCAATTTAATACTTATATAGAAATACCATATTGCCCCTTACCAATTTCATTAACTTGTTGTACCATAAGCAAAAATTATAGAAATTACTTAAATTTGGTTGGAATCTTTGTCTCATGCTTTATAATAGGAGTATTTGATTTAAATAATCCCAACTATCAGTTATTGGCCGTCACAGGTCCCAACTAACAAAATGTGCTGGCGGTCCCACCTTTAACATATTGTCAGCCAACGGACTATAACTAACAGAATACTAAGAGGGAAATTGATACGCAAGAGGGAATTTGACACACAAGCATGACACATCAGTTTGGACCGGTGGTAGCCAATAGCTGATAGTTAAAAGGTGAACAATATGTTAGTCATGGTCCGTTGGTGGACAATATGTTAAAAGGTGGGACTGCCAGCAGACATTTCGTTAGTTGGGACTGATGGCGGCCAATAGCTAATAGTTGGGATTATTTAAATCCAATACTCCTTTATAATATAGTATAGATTATTTTGTTATCATCTCTCTCATTTTTCTCTGTACTTTCTCTCAAAAGTCTTCATCTAGTTTAGGGTTTCTAAACAAGTGAACATCTTGTTCTGGTTTAGTTTGTTTTGTAATCCTTTCTTTGTTGTAGATGAGGTGTTATCTTTCAGATCAGAGAGTGGTGAGTCATGAGAGTTGTTGATCTTTGTATCTTAGTTTTCTTTGTTATTTTGGGTGTAAAACTCTTTGGTTTGGGATTATTGAATTTAGTAGTTTTGATATCATGTTATTTTGACACTTTTCATCATTTTTGGTTATAAAGTATATTATCGTCCATCATAGATGTTGATGATTCTTGATACCTAAACCTAATGAGACAACCAACCCGCGAACTACGATGACACGACACAAGAAAATATGTAAGTTATATTTCTTTTTGCCTTTTCCTATCCACCAAAAAGCATGTTACATATATTATGATACTAAAACTTAAAAAATCCCTCAAATGTCCTACAATTGATGTTTCGCACGCAGGGGATCAATCTAGTTACTTATTACTTATAAATATATTTCGCGTTTAATTGGATATTACTTATTACTTATAAATATATTTCGCCTTTGATGTATTAAGAATGTTTAGGAATTTCTTACTGAGTTGATTAGACAATCTCTGCAGATTGTTTAAGTAAAATTTTATTCTTAGTAATAGTATGTAAATATATCAGAACATATTATTTAGCTTCTAGCACTAGAATTATAACTCACATTTGGATTATGTTATTGTGTAACTCACTTGACCCGTTATTAGTTTTTGTTAATTCTGGCTTCTTGATTCTATTCATTGCTTGTTTTGTAGATTGAAAATTTGAACTTGGTTATCAAAGAGCTTGTTAAGGAAAAAGATGAAGATAAAGAAAGGTTTGAAGGAATTATTGCAGGCTTGGTGGCTGAAAAAGAAAAAGATAAGGCGGATAAAGAGGTTATGCTCAATAGAATGGCACAAATTGAAGCTATGTTGACAGCTATGGGTCGAAAATAGGCTATAAACACTTAGACATGAATGTTTTGAAGTTTTTCATGGATAATTTTGGTTATTTGAGTTTTATATGATTTTAAAATTGGAAAAACTATAACAAATTTGTTTTATATAAATTGAGATTTTGTATTATTTGATTGTTTTATATATAATATAGTTTTCTTGAAATGTAATTGAATTAAAAAACAGGAAAAAAAACTGTAGCAAAGCTAAATGGTAGCAAATTTTTAATGAAAGTGGTGGCTAAATGGTAGCAAATTTTTAATGAAATTGGTGACTAAATGGTATCAAATTTTCAATGAAAATGGTGGCTAAATGGTTGCAAATTTTCAATGAAAGTGGTGGTTAAATGATAGCAAATTCTCAATGAAAGTGGTGGCTAAATGTTAGTAAATTCTCAATGAAAGCGGTGACTAAATGGTTGCAAACTAAATGATACAAAAACGGTTACAAAAAAAGGTGTAAATTTTCAATAAAAATGGTATATAAATGGTGGCAATATTGGTGGCTAAATGGTACCAAAACGGTAGCAAAAAACCTTCCTAAAACATTGTAGGAGCGGTAGCAATGGTTTTAACGGTTTTTGTGGTGACAAAAATATGGTAGCAAAATACAAAAGTGGTAGCTATTTGGTGACATTAGAGCAACAGACATGGGTGTTTTTGCTACCCGCATTTTCGGTTGCAAAATGGTGGCTACAAAGCAATTGCTACCATTATGTGACCGAAAATGTGGTGACAAAAGCCCAATTTTCTAGTAGTGACTTTTAGTATAATCATTAAATAATTAATTAATAAAGTGTTAAATTTAAATAAATAATTAATGAAGACTTCAAGTTTAAGATGCGAGCTTTGTTTTTTTAGACACTACTTTATTATGTTTACTAATATTATGTTAAGTACTAAATATGTTTATATAAATTATCTTATACTTTGGGTGGATCTAGTTAATTTCTTAATATATGTGAATTCGATCTTATTCGAAAGTTAATATATGTCTCTTTGTGTTTGTTCCGTTCATGAACACTTCTATGTGTTCATTAATATTTGTTTGTGTTCGTGTGCGTTCATGAACAAAACTAGCAAACGAACACAAACATGAGTGTTTTCTTAACAAACGAACATGAACAGAAAATCCCGTTCGGTAAGCGTTCATGAACTGTTCGTGAACACATAATTCCCTTAACAAACGAACACGAACAAGGCGTTGTTCGTGTTCATGTTCGTTCAGTCCGTTTGCAGCCCTAGTCCATTCCATTCCGCCGTCCATATATTTCAGCATACCAATCGCTACCTAAATTTTGAGGGGGGGGGGGGGGGGGGAGTTCGCAGAAGGCACGTTCGCAAGTGTGGTAGGGTTAGTGCTATTACATATATGAACTTGGTTTGATTGTGTGTGGACACGAATTTTAGTTCATTGTTGTCTATAACGATTGTTGTCTTTGTTAAATTTGTCGACACTTATTAGATTTTGTTTATTAACAATCAATTACCATTAATTGCTTTACGAGTCTCGTATTTTTCAAATTGATTTTCACTAAGTCAACATCCTAACACGTGTTCTTATTCCGTTAGCGGCCAGATTTGTTTGGCTTGTGATTATCCTTCTTTACAAGTTTTTATTAAATTATATGTATGAGGTGGTCTCATGTACTCGGGTTGGATAACCCAGGCAGGAGGAGTACTCCTTGTCTCGTGCAGCGGCCACGTGGGCATTTGTGACTTCCTGATTGGTGGATCGTGTGACATGTTCCTTGCCACACGTCCCGATGAAATGATTGGTTCGTACTGGGCTGTACGTTCATATCAGGGCCTGCCACGTGTCCCACGCCAGTTTAGCAAGTAACACCTGGCAGGTCTTGTCGGGGATACATGCTCGTTCCGGTGCGGAGTCCGCCAGGTAGGTATTACTGCCTGATCAAACCCGCCAGCTTCAGATCCGCTATTGTTGAGTATGCTATCCGCATGAGTTTATGTCTCTGGGCTTGTTTTGTGGGTATGGGTCCATGCTACTTTCAGTGTAGTTTCGGGCCCATATCCCTTCACACGTACTTGGCGATTCAAACAAGTTATCGTGTTTTGCAAACCTGAAACTCGGGGTGATCAAATTTCTCATATTACATTATTAAAAAAACATACACCATAAAAACAAACATTTTAATCTTTTTTATTTGAGTACCTCATTATTATACTTGTTAAGAAAAAAGGTATTATATGTTTTTTAATGAAATTTTCCTTCAAAAAAAAAAGAAAAGAAAAAAGGTATTATAAATTTCAACTTTGCCTCGAACTCATGGTTAAGTTGATCAAGATTTTGTTCATAGATTCTTTATTGTCCAACGTAACGGTTATATCCATTGTATGTCTAGTTGTTTCCTTTACTTTCTTTCTTTTTTTTTTTTGAAAAAGAAAACTTCATTAACCACGACTCCAAGAGTCCTCAAAGAAAGGACCTAAGAGCGGAAAGGAAAAAAACATCAATCCAAAAGATAATTACACCACATTCTCCGCTCGATATCTTTATATCTAGACCTATGACGAAACCAGAAAAACGACATAGATTTTACATTCTCTACGATCTCTACCGGTCTACGACTTTTGTTGTTGAAAATCCGATCATTTTGCTCGTTCCATATCACCCACATAGTCGTATAAACTATACCTCTCAATATACCTCTCGTGCGTTTAGAGCTGATAGTAGTATCCGACATATTAAGAAGAACTGTAACGTGAAAAGCAAAACTGTGAGGTAACCGACACCAAGTTTCGATGCGAGACCATACTTCCTGGGAGAAGATGCAACCGGTGTACATATGCATAGTGGTTTCCAGCTCCTCCTGACAAAAACTGCAGCCCTGCCGATGGATGTTTACACCTCGTTTGATGAGCTCGGCAATAGTGGGAAGACGGTTGAGTGCAAGCCTCCAAACCATAATTTTGCACTTTAGCGGAACCCAAGTCTTCCAATGAATAAGCGATCTATTAGTTCCCGTAATGTTGCTTGAAAGAAGCTTTTTTGCCGAAGCCACTGTGAACAATCCGTCCTTTTCCACTTTCCACTTCCAAAGATCTCTACCATCCCTCCAAGGAATCTCGTGAAGGTCGTTGAGAAGAAGGAACAGCTCTAAAACTTCCTCGGCTGAAGAGGGTTGCGTACGCCAATCCCAACTCATCACTTTGGAGTTGTTGTCCCAAATAATCCGTTTCAAAACCAAAACCCATCTATGTTTTTCAAGTCTAAAGAGGTTAGGATAAAGCTCCCGGAGTGGAGCATCTCTCAACCAAACATCACCCCAAAAACTTATAGCGTGCCCATCCCCTAACTCTCCAACAAAGTGCGAGTTTAGAGACAACCCATTAGGTGATTTTTTCTCCCCCACTTTAACTATAAACTTCCAACATCCGCTTAACGCCACATTGCAAGGGAGCATAGCCCAAGGCCTAGTCGCCCCATGACAACCCATGATTATCTTCTTCCACAAACTATCACCATCCTTTTTAAATCTCCACGTCCATTTTAACAACAACGTGTCGTTCACCTCTTGCAACTTAGACACACCCAACCCCCCTATGTTTCGGAGTAGTAACCACGTCCCACGCCACCCAAGAAATCTTTTTGTCAACACAAGCTCCCGCCCATAAAAAACGTCTCATAATGGATTCAATGGTATCTATGACCGCCTTAGGAGATTTATAAAGAGAGAAATAATAAATGGGTAAATTCCCCCAAAACCGACTTAATTAGAACCAAGCGACCTCCAATCGAAAGAGTTCTAGCTTTCCATGAAGATAGACGATTTCTAACCACTTCAATAACTGGGTTCCAATTACTAACCCGAGGCATCTTGGCACCAACTTGAATACCGAGTTATTTTAAAGGAAAACCACCTCTTTTACAACCCAAAAACTCTATCATATTATCCACCTCAATGTCCTCCACGCCAACACTAAAGATGTTAGACTTATGAAGGTTTATACGAAGACCCGAGCAAAGATAGAAAATACGCAGGACCCTAGCGATGCTCTGGATATTATCACACGACCATTCGCTCATAATGAGAGCATCATCGGCATAAAACAAATTTGACAAATCGATTTCATCACCTGCGAGGCACACACCCTTAAAGTCGCCTATCTCTTGAGCTTGTTTCAACAACCAAGAAAGAGCTTCCATGACGATTAAGAAGAGAAAGGGAGACAATGGGTCTCCTTGTCTGAGGCCTTTTTCACACCTAAACTCGAAAGTCGGGGAATCATTTACCAGCACCGCGGCTCTAGCAGAAACACAAATACCTTTAATCCAGTTACACCACAACGGGTGAAAACCCATCTGAGACAGGATAGACAATAAGAAATTCCAGTTGATATTGTCGTAAGCCTTCTCAAAATCTATTTTAAGTAAAAAAAGCCTTTGTATTTCTTTTCTTCAACCACTCCATAACTTCGTTAAGCATAAGAGGACCGTCAAGGATGAAACGATCGGCTAAGAAAGCCGATTGTGCCTCTGAAATAACCTGACCCATCACCTTTTTGAGCCGGTTCGCAAGGATTTTGGGAAATGACCTTGTTAACCATCCCAACAAGAGTGATAGGCCTATAATCTTTTAAACCCATAGGAGATTTCACCTTCGGAATTAAAGTAATAAAAGTTGTCCCACACCCCAAATTAATAGTACACGAAGCATGAAATTCCAGCATAATATTATAGAAATCCTCCTCAAACAAATTCCAAAAGCGCTTGACAAAACGGAAATTAAACCCGTCAGGTCCTGGCGCCCTATTAGACCCGCACTCGTGTAAGACCCGCAAAACCGGTGTCAAACAGTTGGGTTAAAACTCTTAAATATGCAAAAACATGAGTAAAATTTTCTTTTGAAAAAGTATATTTTAAACCAAAGAATACGCAGCGGAAAATCAATTAAATTAAAATTTACAAAACCCATGAAAAATTATAATTCAAATGTAAATCGAATTTAATATTTATCATGAGTATACAAAAATCTTCTTCCACTAGAAATGCCTTCAATTTTCGGGTAGCTTCTTGCATCGCCAAGCTGTCATCCATCTCTTTTAACCTGAAATCAATCTAACGTGTATGCAAAAGTCAGCTACGCTGAGTGAGTTTAAGTTTTATAAATTTATATAAACAAGTAATTTGTTAAAATAAGATTTAACAAAATACCTGAACCTTAGAGTTAACAATAAGCGCAAACCGCTAATTTATTTTTCCCCAAGCAAAGCAAAACAAAAGTCAAGTCTAGGATAGGCATACTCTACCTAATTACAGCATGACTTCATTTACCAAATGTATAATAAGCACATCCCGCTTATCAACACAAAGTACAATCCAGTCTATTTAAGCCAAACCAAAGCTAGAGATTAAAGCTGGCACATTCCACTTCTGTCATAGCTCAGTTTATAAAAACGCACATAATATAATTCAAACGAAAGCCAGAGATCAAAGCAGGCATATCCCACCTCTGTCATAGCTTAGTTTATAAGAATACATATAATATGAACTATGTAACAACCCTGACTCAAAACCAAGACAAGAGATCAGAGCAGGCATATCCCACTTCTGTGATAGCCCGGTTCGACATATTAGGTATAGTCTATTATATATAATAACAAGTACAACATCAACTAAGCAACAACCATGACACAAAACCAATACCTTTGTTCAGAGCAGGCATATCCCACTTCTGTCATGGCCCAGTTTATAAGGTCAGGTAGTCGCCAAACATAGTTTATGGATTTATAGAAACAAATATAACTTAAACCTATATATACACCTATATATAGGCACATTCATTTTTATATACGTATAAACATATACAACTATCCGAATATATATTTTATTCTAATTGCCTTTAAACATGTAGGTATAATAACATAATAACCTACTCGCATTTTAGGCCTAGAAAAATATATATGAGTTAGTGTGGATTTAGTTCGTACGTAAAAATATTTATAACTTCACATTAAGCGCATTCCGCCTACTTAAGTTTCATGCCAAAATAATGTAGATATGAGTTCACAAAAATATTTATTTTTGTGACTTCATAAAAATAATCATAATGGTTTAGCATGCACGTCAGCCCAAAATATTTAATAAAATATTAATTAAAAGAGTGGGCACAAGAACTCACAGGTTGCGAAGCTTTCATTTCACAAGTAAACTGTCTCGCTAATAAGTCTCCAAACAAGAACCTGTCGTCGCACAACCATCACGATCAATCCTTGTATCTCAAAATCACCGATCCATTTATTCCAAAACAGCAAGCTACAAGCTCGGCTCAAACTATCCCAAACCGTATAAAGGACGCTTTGAATTGCCTTTGCGTATGTGTCATCATATACACGTCTGTTTAGAACTCATGTAACAAATTGCGAACCAAATCTTGTTTCGTCCACAACTTGACCATACGAACTCCGTTTTGGGCGAACCACATATCCACGTGCTCGTCTCGACATGAGCGTCCTCAGAAAATTATTGGTGTTGGCTTTCGACGCCTTCGCTGCTGCCAGAACGCAGAACCGCCTGCCAGCTCGTTCGGTTTTGAGCGCCAACATTCGAGTAGGCTAAAACCAACCCAAACGAACTACGTTTTGGGCAAATAATATGTCCACGCGTTCGTATCGCCGCACCCTTCCAAACCATTCAGTTGCCATCTCCGGAATCTGCTGCTACAGTCGCCAGAACGAGAAACAGTGGCCGTACGTCACTGTTTACGCATCTGTCTTCGCGCTGCTTGTAACCCTATCATACGAACTCCGTTTGGGACAAATAATATATCCACACGACCGCGTCGCCAAGCACTTTCACCCTGTACCATCTTCATCCCCATATTTTGACTGATCCGCAGACTGTGGCCAAAACAGTCTGCTTCCAGTTTCTGATTCTTCGTCGAAAATATTGTTTTCGCACCACTCTTCACTTCACCACAAGTAGGAGGATCCATTCACATCCATATTATCCAAACCAATCCCAAGCTCCATTCATTATGACAGTTCATTATATTTTTTTCTTAGAACACGTTACTTGCATACCATATCCACACTAGTTTGATAATTTAACCTTCGCAAACACATAAAACTCAACCAAAATGACCATACTTGCATGGGCAATCATGGCGCTCCATCCAAAGAAGCCTCACTAACGCCCATGTTCCTACATAAAACTACATGATTCATATCAGTTAGTCCATGAGTCAGACCAGTTGTGCGAGTAGTTGGATACTTGGATCTACTCGAGGCCACCGCGACAAAACGATACGTGTTCTAGTTTCCTGATGACCAAGTATGTGAAAGTTCAATGCAAACACTCAAAGCCACATCCAAACTGAGATTCGCGAACCTTAAGATCGATCATGAAAGGACGGGGTGGTCGATCTTCAACAATTGTGTTTCGAAGGAAACAACAATGAAGGTTTGTGTGTCGGCAGGGAACACAATGGTAGGGTTAAGGGGTGATAATGTTTTTTTTTTTTTTTTTTTTTTTTTTTTTGTGGTTTAAGCGTTGGTAGAGTTTATAATACTCAAAGGTTTAATGAAATATTACACATAACGCCCCTTAAGTCTTAACAAATATATTCTTGTTCCCAAAGATATTTGGCATCAAGTTTTCTTACACTCTTGACCTAACACTATACGACATCATAAATGAAAACTTTGGGGTGTTACAACTCGAACACCGCATCTTTGATTTCCTGTCTAGTGAACATAGTAACCAGATTAAGACTATCTATATCATTCAATTTCTTCAAACCCTCGCACACTAGAGCCGGCCGCATAGGACAATGTTCTTTAACAAGCGTTGGTTTTGTAACCCAAATCCCATTAATCATAATACCCGGGATAGAGTTTCTAGCTTTTCTACCATTCACAACGTTATGGAAAAAACTTGAATTCTTGTCTCCCAACGTCGCCCATTTTACCCGAGATTTTTGTCTAAGATCCCGAGCTTTAAAATGCTCAATTTCTTCTAAAGCTGTCTTGCATTCAGACCAAATCCAAAGATCTATTTCCTTCAATTCATTATTTTCCATACAAATCTCGTACTCCTCCTTTTCCTCTCGTAAACGTAGCTCAACTTCTTTTTCTTTAGCATTACAATTAACATACCACTCCTTTAATGAATTTCGAAGCTTCTTTAGTTTGTTTAAAAGGTTACAATCTGCTGCGCCATTATTAATCCAGCCGTCCCAAACCGTGTTAACCACATCAATACATCCCGGGCGATCTAACCAAGAGTCAAACATCCTAAAGGGTTTAGGACCGAAATTTGTGTCTAAAATGGAGAAAACCAAAGGCGAGTGATCTGAAAATTCTCTTTTCAAAACCCGAACACACGCATTCTGTAACACCCCAACCGATGGCGGAAACATCGAGGTGTCACGTAGTGATGATTGTTCAATAGCTCATGGTACTAAATGGAAGTTGAATATTATTAAAAATTTACAATTTGTCATATAAATTACACAAACTTGATTTGCAAAAACTAGATCCAAGCTCCTATGTGTTCCAAGACTTGTACAACTTCCAATAGTAAATAAAACCTGAAACATGTTAAGTTGGAAAGATGGGGGGTCAACTATAAATAGTTGGTGAGAATACATAGGTTTTGCATATAGTTGAAAACAATATGTTGTATAGCAATCATAGTTGAAGTATAATAATGAGTAATGATAGAATATGAGTCAGACATGTAACAATGCGTCTTTTGTACAATCAAACCTTGTGTCGACTGAGACCTAACTCGCAAGTTAGTAAAAGTGTAACTGTTATCGATCATCCCTGAATTTATGCGGGGGGGTGGGTTTGTCAGACCTATAGCGCTATAATCTAAACAGACGGCTTGATCAATGTTAATGATTGTACTGTGTCTTTTTGTTACAGTCAAATGATAGAATGAGTAAATGATAGTGTAGTTGAATCACAAGTTTCAACAATGTAAGAATGAGTAAATGATAGTGTATAAAATGTTTAAACATGTTTCACCCCAAAATGTAAAACAGAAAAAGAGGCTATGTAAACTCACCTTAGGTGCATAATGAGTTCGTGAGTTTTATTGAGCGTGCAAACACTTAGTAATAATGCCTTGGAAAACTCGAAACTAGCTAGAGGAGATAATGATGGATGAAAACTTTAGTGTATGGGAGATGGGATAATAATGTTTTTTTTTATTGAATGGTATAAAGAGTTGAATGGTAGGCTATAGTATTTATAGTATATAATTTGGAGTTGTAATTAGGGACTACTTTGACTAGGCTAGTGTAACATTCGTATTTTTTCGTATTTTCCATTCTAGTCCTTGTATTCTTGTATCTTTCCATTTTGTACCCTTGTAATCCCGAGCTTATGATCAATGGAAAAGTATTTTATCAATTACATTTAATCTTAATCTATTTCATTTATTCTATAAATTCTGCGCGACGCAAACTTTATATAACGTCGCATGATTCTTAATTTTGTTGTATTATAAATGCTATATTTAACAAATTCTAAGTTCGCCTTTATTCGTTTCGTTTAGGTTACTCCTACCAATTCTTGACGGGTCGTCGTTATAATTTATCCTATTCAAGTTAGACTTTATAACAAGAAACTTATTTAGTTAAGATCTTAATATATAATTATTATTAATAAAACATATATATATATATAATAATAATAATAATACAAAAAAAAAACATAACATTAAAAGTTATGTAAATATGCCGTAGACCTTTTTTTGTCATTATTTATTTATTTTTTTTCTTTTTCTTTTAAATATATATTCACCACTAATTAACTTCCAACCACCCTAATTAATTCATTAAATACCCAACCCTTTCACCCCAACTATAAATACACCACTCCTACCCATTCTAACACTTGCTCATTTCTAAATCCTCTCTAAATCTCCAAAGCTTTCAAGAATTCTCTCAAGAATAAGTGAGTTTCTCACTTCACCTTCAACCTCTCTTCTACTTTCTTCACTCTCCTCTTCTTCAAACCCTTTGAGGAAACCTCTAGGACCTCTCTCCTATTTGCCATGGCAAATATACATGAGTAGGGCACCAATTTGAGGCCTCAAATGTGGTTATCTTCTATTATCTTTTATGCACTAGGTTGTTAATAATACCAACCAAGTTCACCAACAACTCAATGATGGAGGGACTTGTGTTATGGTTCATGGTTGACAAAAGGAAGGCCAAGGCTCATTCAAACTAAGTCACCATACCCTACTTCTTAAGTTATATAAATACTAAATTATATAAACTCTACTAATTTAATAACTCGGAAAGGTTTGTGGATACATCCCTACCTTACCAATACTTGACTCTCTTAACCATCCGAATCACCTCTATGGTGGTTTGTGTTTTGGTTCGCCTAAAAGGCTTGCTTGACTCTTATGACCATCCGAATCACCTTCATGGTGGTTTGTGTTTTGGTTCGCCTTAACGGCAATGCATGACTTCCTTGTACTCTTGAATCTTCCTTCGAATCTAAATTCATTTTTTTTCTTTTCTTAACTCTAGTCTAACCGGAGCAAAAATCCTCATTTCTCAAGACTCGTTTTTGAGGACTTAACAAACGCACCCTAAGGTGAGTTCATACTTGTCCCCCTTTTATTCTTTATTCTTTGGGGCTCAACATGTATCACTATCAAAACTTAAACGATTTCATACTCTTAAACTATTATGCTCAATCTAAATGCTATTATGCTATGCCATGCTAGAATTCAAAGTCTTACATACAAATGTACGATTAGTTAACAACCCACCTTACATGTATAGCGCTATAGGTTGACACGCCGCCCCCTTTATGGGTCATGATAAGATGAAGTCTTTTGTGTTATCGAGTGTTGTTGCCGTTTGTATGGTTCTACGTGCATATGCCTATAACATGATGATTCGAGTAGACTTTTCTATACTATGTACTTAGACTCAAACTAGTATGCTCACCAATGCTTTATGTGTTGACGGATATTTTATACATGTTGCAGGAAATGTTTAATGCAGGTTTATCAAGAAATCTACTTAGGATTGGACTAGAAACTCACGCTAGTTTAAGTTCTATATTTTGATGTTCTATTTTTCTTTTCGTGAAACAATTTGTATTATGTTATCTTTTTAGACAATGATTATGCTATGAATGAAATTTTATCTTTAAATTATATTATCACGAATTCTAGTGTCATGAAGTCTTTGAACAATCTACCACTAAGTCTCACCTCGATGATTCCGCCATCGGTTGGGGTGTGACAGATTGGTATCAGAGCCATGACTATAGGGATCTAGGAAAAATTGCCATGTTTGACCTAGACTATAGTTAAGAACCTTTTTGACCATTCCTTTTATCATGCTTAATATACTTGTTCTCCATATCTTCCTTCTACTTTATTCCTTGGTCTTCAAAAATTTACCTTCCTATTTGTGGATTACTCTACACTCGAAGACGCTCGTATATCACAAACGAAAGAAATCATCGAAATAGGTGTGAAACCCTCACTTTGGTGATAACTTTCAATCCACGTAAATTCTTTGTGTTTTTGAAACTACACCAAGATAGGAGTGATATCCTCACCTTGGTGGAAATTTCACAATTTTCGTTCTAGTGGACACTTACCAATCGAAGGTTGGAATTAATTTTCTTACCACGTTGGACAAAGTGTACAAACCACACTCAAAGAAACGACCTCGCTAAGATAGGAGTGAAATCCGCAACTTAGCGACTAGTTTCAATCCTTGATTTTTTATTTTTTTTTAAATCTCGCCAAAGTCTCAAATTTACTAATGACAAGAAACATGTAGTAACTGGAAGGGTGAATACCGTTAACCGAAAGTTTCGGCGAGAGTATTACCACCTATTAGGCCAAAGCATGTTTTCAAACTCAAAGGTGAATTCGAATCACTTTGGTTAGTCTTAGTTCCGTTTCGGAACACTCCAATTGTTTTGTTTAAAACAAGCCTCTCATTTTATGTTAATACTACTTTCAATGTTGTTTTCATGCTATGTTTTCATTATATATTCGATTTACTTGAAATGGTACATTATCCTCTCACACTCGATTTCAAGGCTCGCATTTACAATATACTCTCGCGATCTCCAAACAATACTAATAATCGCAACCGACGTAAATCAAAACTCCTTTATGTTAACTAAATGCACTATACTTGCTTATACATACGTGTTACGCTATTTGAACAATGTGAAACTTGCATTCTATACGTGTAACTTGAACGTGCATACTAAATCTATGAGAACAACTTGAGCGTATGTATTTTGTTTATCTAAAGTTGCATCAATTTCACCTATCTAATCTTACCCGTAAGCTTTTCACTGTTAACCAAAATTCTAGTAACTTATTTCCTAAATTCAAAAGTCACTTTGTTTAAAAACGCTTATACAAATCTTCTTATGTATGATTCTCGTAGATGTCTTCCCGTCTCAACAGCATCGACCTCAACCAACTGGCAAGTCTTATTGCCCAAGAATTAGTCAAGATCCTCCCTAACCTAGAGACGCCAACAAACCCAATTCCAAACCCTGGCGATACCATCCAGGACAGCACAGACCATGTAGATACTAAACCTTCTACCCATACCCCTACCAAACAAACGAAAAAGGATAACCGAAAACGCAAAAACCTCAAACGAAGTCACGCTTCGACAACCCTTGAGACTCCGATCCCCAACAAAAAGCAGGCTCGTGGAACCTATCCGTTATGAAACAGTTGTAAATTTCACCATCCCACTCACACACCATGTCGCATATGCACCAACTTTGATGCATATGATCATTTAGCCAAAACCTGTCGCCACACCACTAAACCACGACCCGAAAAACCTACTAGCACTACCTCATTCACTAAAGCTAATGGATGGATATGCTCCAAGTGCAACGACCAAACCCATGGGCGCAACCAGTGCCCAAGACTTGCCATGGTGATCTACGATGCTGGAATACCCACTCACCACACTAAAGAAGATTGACTTTTCTTTAAAAAAAATGAAAATTTCTTTATTTAGTGTTTTCAAGAAATTGTTCAGATGTGAAAATTGTCTTTTATAAATTATGAAATACCATCGTTATCTTAGGTTACAATCATAATTCAATCCAAAACCCTTTTCTTCTCGCGCACATTTTTTTTTTTCAAAATTTTTGAACAAAATTCTTCCTACTATTTCTAAGATGCCTATTCTTCTATAAAATCCTCACTTTCAAACCACTAACAAATGTGTGTGTCGAGCCTGTATGACAAACAAGATTCTAAATGATAAAAAGTGTTTGAAATAAATTTTCTTTTGTAAAACAAGACTTGTGAGAAAACACGCTAAATCAAATAAACTACTTCATTTTCAATCCCAAAACCTTTTGAAATTGTATCACGAGTCGAAATATTCATCAACACCAAACTAAAATTCGTCAACAAACTATTTTTTTCTCGCTTAATAAAATGGATTTTTCATAAATCAAACGACCATCTTCGATAAAACTTTTACACTAAATTTTCCCCACATCAATTAAATCCATTTTTCTTTAACATCCAACAGACTAAATTTTTCTACCATCAAACTTGACCCTTAGTCTTGAATAGCTAAAACTTCTCGCGTACCCATAAAACTCAATTTGTAATAAACCCGAATTCTATGTTGCCCATAGTCAAAACATTTTACACGTTTCCATTAGAAATCCAACTGTCCATTCTTTTGTTTGATTTTATACATCTGAACGTAACCACATATGTACAAGTCTACACCATTATGTCATGAAACCATACATCTACGTCAAAAACGCATACGGTTAACAACATAAAAAAAAACTTGCTTAATGCCTTTTCACATTATGTGTTTGCATGTCACGTTGCTTGCTATGTTTACAACATCAAAACTGTTTAATGCCTTAGCCTATTGTCTTTTCCTTTGTGTATAATTATTTTGTGTCCACTAGTGACCCACACATAACTAAGACAAATTATGTGGACCATACGACAATTGGACTAATTACGGGTGCACACGTAATTACAAAAATTGGGCGCATGAAAAACATAACAAGTCCTAGTGTGTGTAACCTATCATGACTTGAATAACAACACGGATGAGGTATGACAACGGCATGGTGGATACGCCGTCGGTACATCCTATACATAAATGTCATGTCATACTACCAAAAGTAGAGTTATTCGTGCCATGAGAAGTTTTGGGTGTCGAGTTTAAATTTTGACCAACACTTACGTTATTTATCTGTTGCGATACCGTTTATGTTATAGTTTGCTAGTCTAATTACGCTCACATTATTTATCTGTTATGCATATTATAACCTTGTTTTGAACCCTACTCTCTACTATGCAACATCATCCTTGCTAAGAATAATCTATACTTGCAATCTCCATCGAACTTCGTTTCTTCCCTCGTACTTTCCTTGCTTAATCAGCAATCCTTCCATTATCAAGAATCTATTTCTAAATCCCGTAAGCTCTTGCCTTAATCCCTAAAAGCATTTATACATGTAAAACAAGATTCTTCTCTCACTTTCATATATTTCCTTGACTAATTATGTATTGGATTTCAAAACTAAATAACTACTATTTTTTTTTCGCCAAAAAGCTGTTTTCCAAATAGTCCAAGTTCTCGTTTATTTAATCACTTCTAAAAAGTTTTTCCTAACAAAATTTTCGACCTTGTGCAAACCAAATATATATTACTAAATATTGTTCATTCCCACATCTAGTCACTCATTATACCCACATATTTACTATTCCACCCAATTACCCAATGACATTTTTTTACAAGCCAAAACTTTCACTACTTCTTATGTGTTATACAGTGTATTTACTTATATTTCCAAATTTTTGTTACTTCATATATGTTATACCGTATATTTACTTATCTACCCGAAATTTGTTACATTAACCCCATACTCAAACCTACCTATATGTACCATTTTTCTTTCACTAATCACCAAAAATGCTTTAGTCGGTTAGACTTTCAAATTTCTACGTATAGCCTTGGGTTAAAATTTTTAAAAGTACTTCTCCTACGAGCATAATTATCGCACAGTGACTAGATACCGTATTTGATTTAAACATAATAAACTAACTAGTTTTTGTTTTTATTAAACACATATCAAACCATTTACCTATTTTCAAAAGGCCGACTCTTAATTAAATTTCGAGACGAAATTTCCTAAAGTAGGGGAGACTGTAACATTCGTATTTTTTCGTATTTTCCATTCTAGTCCTTGTATTCTTGTATCTTTCCATTTTGTACCCTTGTAATCCCGAGCTTATGATCAATGGAAAAGTATTTTATCAATTACATTTAATCTTAATCTATTTCATTTATTCTATAAATTCTGCGCGACGCAAACTTTATATAACGTCGCATGATTCTTAATTTTGTTGTATTATAAATGCTATATTTAACAAATTCTAAGTTCGCCTTTATTCGTTTCGTTTAGGTTACTCCTACCAATTCTTGACGGGTCGTCGTTATAATTTATCCTATTCAAGTTAGACTTTATAACAAGAAACTTATTTAGTTAAGATCTTAATATATAATTATTATTAATAAAACATATATATATATATAATAATAATAATAATACAAAAAAAAAACATAACATTAAAAGTTATGTAAATATGCCGTAGACCTTTTTTTGTCATTATTTATTTATTTTTTTTCTTTTTCTTTTAAATATATATTCACCACTAATTAACTTCCAACCACCCTAATTAATTCATTAAATACCCAACCCTTTCACCCCAACTATAAATACACCACTCCTACCCATTCTAACACTTGCTCATTTCTAAATCCTCTCTAAATCTCCAAAGCTTTCAAGAATTCTCTCAAGAATAAGTGAGTTTCTCACTTCACCTTCAACCTCTCTTCTACTTTCTTCACTCTCCTCTTCTTCAAACCCTTTGAGGAAACCTCTAGGACCTCTCTCCTATTTGCCATGGCAAATATACATGAGTAGGGCACCAATTTGAGGCCTCAAATGTGGTTATCTTCTATTATCTTTTATGCACTAGGTTGTTAATAATACCAACCAAGTTCACCAACAACTCAATGATGGAGGGACTTGTGTTATGGTTCATGGTTGACAAAAGGAAGGCCAAGGCTCATTCAAACTAAGTCACCATACCCTACTTCTTAAGTTATATAAATACTAAATTATATAAACTCTACTAATTTAATAACTCGGAAAGGTTTGTGGATACATCCCTACCTTACCAATACTTGACTCTCTTAACCATCCGAATCACCTCTATGGTGGTTTGTGTTTTGGTTCGCCTAAAAGGCTTGCTTGACTCTTATGACCATCCGAATCACCTTCATGGTGGTTTGTGTTTTGGTTCGCCTTAACGGCAATGCATGACTTCCTTGTACTCTTGAATCTTCCTTCGAATCTAAATTCATTTTTTTTCTTTTCTTAACTCTAGTCTAACCGGAGCAAAAATCCTCATTTCTCAAGACTCGTTTTTGAGGACTTAACAAACGCACCCTAAGGTGAGTTCATACTTGTCCCCCTTTTATTCTTTATTCTTTGGGGCTCAACATGTATCACTATCAAAACTTAAACGATTTCATACTCTTAAACTATTATGCTCAATCTAAATGCTATTATGCTATGCCATGCTAGAATTCAAAGTCTTACATACAAATGTACGATTAGTTAACAACCCACCTTACATGTATAGCGCTATAGGTTGACACGCCGCCCCCTTTATGGGTCATGATAAGATGAAGTCTTTTGTGTTATCGAGTGTTGTTGCCGTTTGTATGGTTCTACGTGCATATGCCTATAACATGATGATTCGAGTAGACTTTTCTATACTATGTACTTAGACTCAAACTAGTATGCTCACCAATGCTTTATGTGTTGACGGATATTTTATACATGTTGCAGGAAATGTTTAATGCAGGTTTATCAAGAAATCTACTTAGGATTGGACTAGAAACTCACGCTAGTTTAAGTTCTATATTTTGATGTTCTATTTTTCTTTTCGTGAAACAATTTGTATTATGTTATCTTTTTAGACAATGATTATGCTATGAATGAAATTTTATCTTTAAATTATATTATCACGAATTCTAGTGTCATGAAGTCTTTGAACAATCTACCACTAAGTCTCACCTCGATGATTCCGCCATCGGTTGGGGTGTGACAGCTAGAATTTAGGAACAACTTTGACTTGACTAGAAGACCATATTTACTAACACTTTGACTTGACTAGGAGACCATATTTACTAACACTTTGACTTGACTTGACTAAGAGACTACGTTTGACTTTTCAGGTTTGACTACAGGACCTTGAAAGGGTTTAAGTTTAATTGGTTTTAATTAACATCACAAAACACCAAATGGTGTAGTGGTTTGTGTGGTGTGGTTAAGGTTTAGCCCGCCAGGGACTCGGGTTCGAATCCTGGCACAGGCAAACATTTTTTTTAACGTTTTTAAATCAGAATTTTTATACAATCCAATTTAATATTGATTATACGTCATTATTTAAACAAAAAAAATTAACAAAATGGATGGTAAAGATACTGTAAACATGAATCGGATGAATAAACGAGGGAGTTCTATATATATATATATATATATATATATATATATAAAGAAAATTTGTCTGATGTTACAGTCTCCCCTACTTTTAAGAACTTCGTCCCGAAGTTTATTTTAAGAAGAAACATTTGAATAGTGTTGAGGATAGTTAGGGTGACTATGGTTCAGAGTAGGGTAAGAGTTTTAGGAATGTATAAGATAACCATAAATGCTAGATGGACTACCAAATAACTAGGGTTTGTTATTGGTCTGACCCTACAGTATCCCTTTTCACGTATCATTAGTGTTTATATATAGGGTGTACCGCAGCTAACCCATCACACCTCTGATACTTCGAAAACATACGGGGTATCTCCCAAAACCTTAATAGAATTTCACACTACCTTAATGTACCTGTAAATTCATGATTACGTTCCGGACCGCAATCACCAATTTACCTTACATTAGGGTTTTGTGTCCTTCTGTGACTCTAAACACACATGTAAGTAATGCAAAATAGCCTTGTGATTGAATCGTATACAATGTATCCAAAAATAAGTCCAACTGTTGAGCAGGAAAAAGACCTCTACCAGTTAGTGAGTAAGAACCTCTACCGATTGTTGAGCAGGTGCGATAGCCTCTACCAGTCGTTGAGCAGGTTGTAGGGCCTCTACCGACTGTTGAGCAGGCATGATGACCTCTACCAATCGTTGAGTAGGTTATTTGGTACTCTACTAACTGTTGAGCAAGTACTTCATCCTCTGTCAGTTGTTTAATTAAGTGTACCAATTATTACACACATGAATTGCAAATTGATAATATGTACATGTAAGCAATCAAGTATCAAGTATAGCATACGAGTTGTAATAGAGTTGCCCTAGACAAGGTTAATGACTCTAGGTGTGTCTATAGCAAATAGTTTATATTCCATGAATTCTAGTTTCAAATGTTCAAATATGGTAGATAGTCGAATCCTCATGTATAACTAAGGATTATGTTTGATGCAACACACAATCAAGTTTCAATAGTTTGGTTATCATGGGTAACTAGCTCATGTGTGAGAAGGTGAAGGATATGAATTTAGTTCTTGAGAGGATGATGAAAAATCTTGAAGCAGAATCAAGGTTGTGAGAGATAGTGAATGTGAAGATCGTTGATAAAGAGTTTATTTTATAGTAAGGAGATTATGTAGCAGTGTAAATTTTGGGGTTTGGATCAAAGGTTGTAATCAAGTGTATAAGAAAACATGATTGTGGTATATGCCAAATATTGTAAAAATTTGAACAAGTTGAAAATGAGTGAGTGTCGATGGAGAATTTAGAGACTAGATATTATTCCTATGGATAAAAAAATCTTATTTTCAAAATTGGTTTTATACATAAAGCAAAAGTTGTTAAATAGTACAAGCTAAGTGGGCTTTGATTAAAATATTCCCGTTAGTTGGAGATTTCAAACATGACATTAGGTTTTGAAGATCAAGGTTCTATTAAGTGATTTTTAATAGTTTAAAGCATTATATAGAAAATTGTTTGTTACGTCAATAAATAAACAATTGAATTTAAGTTCGAGGACATCTTTTGACAAAAAAAATATGTACTTTGTAAAGTTACTAGGTAATGAAAATACAACAGGATTTAGAAATCTTTAGTTTGTGCTAAGGTATGAGGTTATAGTTTTTAAAAATAAGTAACATGTGGAGAAATGAAATAATATGATTTGGGTAGGGTGTTGAATATTTAATAAGTGGCTAAGATGGTAAGGTGAAGTGTGATTGTGAAATCCATAGATGGTTATGAAATGAGATTGATTTAAGCTGTAAAATTTTGAGATTTTAGAGCTTAGTTTAAGGAAAGTGAGTGTAATCATTTATTCATTAATTAAAACGAATAAACGAAAACGTTGACTTATCAAAACTTCTAGATTCTAATAACATAGTGAAGACATGCTTTAGCCTATAAGTGAACACTCATCCCGAGAATTCCCGGGTAGGCATCAAGGTCCCTCGTCTGATTGGGATTTATGCGCAATGCCAGTCCTAGACAGAAAACTCAGAATACAGGCGTTCACCCTTCCGGATTGCACGTGTTCGTTATTAAAATCTAGAACTTCGACGAGATCTTCAAGGTGGTTCAGGCTAAACCTGAGGAATTGTCCTATTAGTCTAAGTGTAGATCTTGTGATGGAGAACAATCTTCTTGTAAGGACTAAAGTAGGGATAAGAAGTAGGAGGGACATAGAGAATAGAAACAAGTAGGGTTGCAAGTAAAAGGAGCAAGTACAGATTATAATCCTATGGTTATAGACTAGATTATTTTTCTAATAACCTAATTCCCTATAACCATGGCTCTGATACCAATCTGTAACACCCCAACCGATGGCGGAAACATCGAGGTGTCACATAGTGATGATTGTTCAATAGCTCATGGTACTAAATGGAAGTTGAATATTATTAAAAATTTACAATTTGTCATATAAATTACATAAACTTGATTTGCAAAAACTAGATCCAAAGCTCCTATGTGTTCCAAGACTTGTACAACTTCTAATAGTAAATAAAACCTGAAACATGTTAAGTTGGAAAGATGAGGGGGTCAACTATAAATAGTTGGTGAGAATACATAGGTTTTGCATATAGTTGAAAACAATATGTTGTATAGCAATCATAGTTGAAGTATAATAATGAGTAATGATAGAATATCAGTCAGACATGTAACAATGCGTCTTTTGTACAATCAAACCTTGTGTCGACTGAGACCTAACTCGCAAGTTAGTAAAAGTGTAACTGTTATCGATCATCCCTGAATTTATGCGGGAGGATGGGTTTGTCAGACCTATAGCGCTATAATCAAAACAGGCGGCTTGATCAATGTTAATGATTGTACTGTGTCTTTTTGTTACAGTCAAATGATAGAATGAGTAAATGATAGTGTAGTTGAATCACAAGTTTCAACAATGTAAGAATGAGTAAATGATAGTGTATAAAATGTTTAAACATGTTTCACCCCAAAATGTAAAACAGAAAAAGAGGCTATGTAAACTCACCTTAGGTGCATAATGAGTTCGTGAGTTTTATTGAGCGTGCAAACACTTAGTAATAATGCCTTGGAAAACTCGGAACTAGCTAGAGGAGATAATGATGGATGAAAACTTTAGTATATGGGAGATGGGATAATAATGTTTTTTTTTTTTTATTGAATGGTATAAAGAGTTGAATGGTAGGCTATACTATTTATAGTGTATAATTTGGAGTTGTAATTAGGGACTACTTTGACTAGGCTAGAATTTAGGAACAACTTTGACTTGACTAGAAGACCATATTTACTAACACTTTGACTTGACTAGGAGACCATATTTACTAACACTTTGACTTGACTTGACTAAGAGACTACGTTTGACTTTTCAGGTTTGACTATGGGACCTTGAAAGGGTTTAAGTTTAATTGGTTTTAATTAACATCACAAAACACCAAATGGTGTAGTGGTTTGTGTGGTGTGGTTAAGGTTTAGCCCGCCAGGGACTCGGGTTCGAATCCTGGCACAGGCAAACATTTTTTTTAACGTTTTTAAATCAGAATTTTTAATACAATCCAATTTAATATTGATTATACGTCATTATTTAAACAAAAAAAATTAACAAAATGGATGGTAAAGATACTGTAAACATGAATCGGATGAATAAACGAGGGAGTTATATATATATATATATATATATATATATAAAGAAAATTTGTGTGATGTTACACATTCGGCCACCTATTAAAAACATTATCGCACACCAGAAATCTATCAATTCTGCTCCAAGTAGACACTCCGCGTCTGCTAGACATGAAAGTATAACGGGATCCTTTCAAGTTATATTCTCTTAAACCCGCTAGATCAATAAAATCGTTGAAATCAGAAGAACAAACCGAGTCAAAGGCTCAATTTTTCCGTTCATCCCGACTTCTAACCGCATTAAAGTCCATAAAAACTATCCACCACCCCTCGGACGATTGAATTAGATTATTAATTCTAACACAAAGAATTCTTTTTTCGACATTCGTATGTGGTGCATACACATTAAGTAAATTGATTCTAATGGATCCTGCCAACGCCATACCCGCCACATAAAGAAAATTCCTATCTTTATTAACCAAGTCCTTCGTGAACACTTTAGGGTCCCAAATACTCACAAGACCCCCCGAGTTACCGGTCGCATTAACAAAATCAAAATCAAAACCTGGACCACCCCAAAAACTAGACACCACCGTTGATTGTATATCACTAGTCAAAGACTCTTGCATACCGATAAACGAAATCCCGTAATCATGTTTTAGTTTTTTTATCCAACCCGCTTTACCACAAACCCCAACACCACGTATATTAATGGATAGACAATTCATTTAATACCTCCTTGTACCCCTTCAAAAGCAATCGAACCAAGAACCAACTCGTGTGCATTACTCAAATCGGCCCCAAACTTCTCACCCAAGAAAATGGTAGCGTCGACCTCATCAACTAAAGTACTGTTATTATTTACGTCCAAAGCAGCCGAAGAACTTGGGCCTGCTGGGTGAGTTGCGTTCTAAATCAGGCCCATTTTTGTCAATCCGGTCCAATAATGAGTCCAGTCCGAACATATCTTCAACACCTTTGGGCTTCTTACCCACCTTTGTCTTCTCTAAACTACTAGAATAAGATGGGTTGGGCATGTTTAATGAGCCCAAACAGGATTTTTTTTCTTTTGAGAACCGTATTACAAGCCCCTTCAATATTATTCTCCAAGTTAAGATTGCTATCCTTTTCCAATCCTTTTTCAAAATTAAACATGTGACCAGGCACAAAAATCTCTTCCTCATTAATGCCATCTAACAAAACCTCCTCAATTATGGGAGAATTAAAAACGTCATTATTGTCACAAGGAGTTTCCAAAGGTGGTGCACCTTCCAGCGCCGGACTATCACTACCGGAATTAACAGTTTCCGGTTCATCTTCTACATCAACCTTCTCACTGACCTTCTCATTACCAACGTTCTCATCATCATCCTCCGAAGAATGGACCTTATAGAACTCTGGGACCCATTCCCCGGATTCCTCCGAAACCCAAACAGTGAATTTTCTATCCCTCCAAGTTAACTTAACCTCTTCACTCACCCGTTTTCCATCGCCGAGACCTCGTGTTTTGTTAACATACAAATTGCATTCACTAATAAATATGTTAACAGAACTTTTATATATGCACCTGGCCATATAAATGAAAGTCATCAAGCATGCACTTTAGATCAAACAAATATCGGAAGAATATAAATGAAAGTCATCAAGCATACATTTTAGATCAAACGAATACCGGAATTAAGCACAAAAATTAAAAGACAAGACTCTTTATATAAATTGGTGTATTATTCAATATTCAAGTGATTGCATCCGTTTTCTATAAAGTAGTGATAGTAAATACGTAAATAAATGCGTAAATATAGGCAGGCATCGATTTGCATAGTTTACACTAAAAATAAAATGATTAGAAAATGCTAAAATTAGGGGTGTCCAAAAATCCGAAATCCAAAAAAATCCGAAATCCGATCCGATATCCGAACCGAAAAAAACCGATCCGAATTCTTATTCTGATATTCGGATGGATCCGATCCAAATCCGAATTACTGATACGTGCCTTGTCCCCATGCACATTACTCCATGCTTCCTTCTTTAGTGCAAGTGCTACCCATTACCCCATGTTTTCCTTTATTAGTGCAACTGCTATATTTTGTATTTTCTTAGTTATGTTATTTGTTGTTTAAATTAGATTAGTGGGTTTAGTGGTCCTTCCATGTTTTCCTTTATTACTTCCAGTAAGCCTATAAATGGCTATATGTGTTTTGAGTATGAGAATGAATGAAAAATTATGAAGAAAGCTTTATGCTTTGGTCTATCCTCCTCTTGATTCTTGGGAGTTTTGTAGGTTTTTCTTTGTAAAACCTATCATTGGTGCTTTCATTGAGCCTTAGCCTCCATGGCTTTGGAAGAACTCGATGACCCTATGATCCACGATCTTCTCCGGCAACTTATTGCCCAACAAGAAACCTATCTCCAAACCTTAATCGAACAAACCTGCACCCTTCACACCTTATTCGATCGACAAGCTACCATTGTCACCTCTATTTCCGACAAATTTCACAATGAACCACAACCTGTTTCGTCACCTCCTTCACTCATACCGTCAACCGTTGTTGCCACACCACCACAAACTCTACCACCCGTTTATACCACGGAACTGTTTGTGCAACCTTCACCTCCACCACAAACCTATCCCGCAACCCCGTTAAATGCACAATCTGCAGCGACAATAACATCAGAATTGTCCCTCCTACCATTAGCAAAGTCTCAGTCCATCCATCCCAAAATCCACAGGAAACGAGGTATACATTCTAATGCTAACCAATCAAGGGATGTCTTATTATGGGACTTTCTATCATATTCATTTGCTCTTGGACATAAATGGAACGAGATATCAAACAATACAGACGAGACTAAAGGCGAGCGACGCGAATGGCGACCGCCATGGAGACCATCGAGGAGCCCAATCAAGACAGAACCAAACGCCACTGGAAGCTATGAATGGCAGCCGCCTTGGTGTGTTTCGTTAAAAGAGACCAAAACAAATTCAGTTAAAGATCCAAACCCACCCATTAATATCAAAGCTTTTGAATTTATTGGGATATCACCAAGCTTGGAGCATTGTTTGTCCTTTGAGAAAAAGAGTGTGTTTAAAACAAGTGATAATATTTACTTTCACATATGCTTCACTACTGTTGCTTCAAACCTTAAAGATACGGTATCACAGATGGGATTCGGAGTTCATCGTGCAACAAGTCGACGCGAGTGGCGCCCACCATGGCGCGTAGTAGAGACCGCACCAAATGCCGTCGGACGAGTCGAATGGCGACCACCATGGTGGCCCACGAAGATCACCCTATATGTTGTTGTCCGACTCAAATGGCACCCTCCGTGGTACATAGTCGAGTCTTGTTCTGGCTGCATCCTTGAGGACAAGGATTCTTTAAGGGGTAGGGAATGATACGTGCCTTGTCCCCATGCACATTACTCCATGCTTCCTTCTTTAGTGCAAGTGCTACCCATTACCCCATGTTTTCCTTTATTAGTGCAACTGCTATATTTTGTATTTTCTTAGTTATGTTATTTGTTGTTTAAATTAGATTAGTGGGTTTAGTGGTCCTTCCATGTTTTCCTTTATTACTTCCAGTAAGCCTATAAATGGCTAGATGTGTTTTGAGTATGAGAATGAATGAAAAATTATGAAGAAAGCTTTATGCTTTGGTCTATCCTCCTCTTGATATTCGGATGGATCCGATCCAAATCCGAATTACTTATTCGGATTTCGAATCGGATTCGGATTTCACAATTAAATTATTTGGGTTATTCGGATTATTTGGATAACCGAATAACCCAAATAAGCTTCAATTGAGTTTTAATAAGGGAATGACCAATTGTTTGAAACTTAGTTTAACCCATGAGGCATGAGGCCAATACTAAACCATAATTCTTCAACATCGTCTATCCATATGGACTAGTTAGTGTCACATTTCATGATACTTGATTTTATGTTCAATACTATGTTTTAAAGTTTGATTTTGTGTTTAAATTTACGTTTTGAAGACTATATTTTGAAGTTTAAACTTTGTATTTGTGTTTAAGACTAATCTATATTTTCGCTTTTGTATGTTTATTGAATTCAAATTAATAAAATGTTAGGAACCATAAATTAGGAATAATAAAAAAAATTGAAAAATTGTTGTTTAGTTTAATTTGGATTATTCGGATATCCGTTCGGATTATTCGGATTTATCCGAATCCGATCCAAATTGAATTCGGATTGGATTCGAATAGGCTCCTAAAATTTCAAAATCCGAATAATCCGAATAACTCGTTATCCGATCCGATGAACACCCCTAGCTAAAATTGGGGGAAATCGCCACTGCTGACATCGTAACTTGTCATTATTTATGGCTCTGTGACTCCATTCGTTGCCCTAGTTACGCTCATGTAACTTTGGGCCCTTTTCTACCTCGTTTTCCTCTTGCTAGTTCATCCAAGTAAAAGCTTGCTAACTTTTGGATCAACTATGTCTAGAAAAAACTGAAAGTGTATACTGTTTTCCTTTTACTTGCAAACCACCTTACATTTCCTATGTTACTTCGCCTTTGATGGGTAGTGGGTGTGTTGTGAGTGTGTTGCAAGTTGCAACCTAGCAATTTATTCAACAAGAATGTAAACTAATAGTAGATATTCATTACTTGGCTGTTTAATCTTACATAATACACAATTTAAACACAAATGCAACTTCACGTAGTACATGTATTAACTTTAAATTTTTTTGATATTGTTTTCAAAGGAGTTTCAGTTACTCTGACCATGTAATATCCAAATCTCCCCAACTTTCTTGTGATACCCCTAAGGCTTTCCAGACAGCTTTCGAAGCATCAACAATATTATTAGGGCAAGGTGGCTGATAGTCATGATCAGCATCACACCCCATAGTAGAGTCACATTCATCCACAACCATCGCCTTCACACTCCTCCCATTTCCATTGATAGTGATAAACTTATGGCACCTATCCCCTCCTTCGTACCATCCAGTTGATAATGCTACAACTGACGTGTCATCGGAGTGGTATTGGTTGTCACACTCTGATGGACCACCGCCATCACCTCCCTTTTGGAAGCTGTTTATCGTAAGTGTTGCTTTGGTAGCACTTGTCACTGCAGGGGAGCATGTATACGTCGTATAGAACTTACCTTGTACACAACAATCCGAGTCATTCTCTTTGTTGCATTGTCCAGGAGGTGGTTTTTTTCCTCGGATGCCGCCACTCGGTTTGCAAGTCTGAGCACCAATTTGAATAAAAATTGCCGTCAGGAAAATGAAAAACAAGATAAAGTGAAACCTCTTCATTCTCTCTTTTAATTTGTGGTCTCTTTTGCAATGGTGTAATTTGATGTCTAGCAAGGCAAAGTGAAATTGCTTTTATAGGGACTGGCTAAACAACAAGACTACTTTGTAGTCAAAACCTTATTTTTTCATGAAATTAGGTACTCCTCTTGAACACTTATTCACTTTTTTCTCAAAGAAAAAAAAAAGGTAATAATGTAATATGCTGAGTGCCATCAAAATAATCTGAAAATAGGCTAGAAAATTGTCCCCAACGTAATGGAGTGAAATTTATCTTGTCTGTATGTGTTATTCTTGAAAGAACAAAATTATAGTTTTTTATAATATTAAATTATAGAAGCCTATCATAGTTCAAGTGATGAGCATATATTTCTAATACACTTCACACAAGTTAATATTTGCCATTTTTGTTAGTCATCCTTCATCTCCAACAAACCTTTCACTCTTATTAACTCTTAATCTCTTATTAGTTGAGTATACTTGTTCCCCACACGACCATAATTACGCGAAACTTTTACTCAGTTTGTAAAAGCATATGCTGATAAAGAATAAAGATCCTTTAGTAATATTTCTTTTAAGCATTTAGTTTGATTGTTCTCTAATAACTTGTATTTGTTAACTTTAAAAAAAAAATCTAATAAGGAAGTTATATTTATTTGTTTTTCAACATTTTAATATTTTTTTATTGAATACAGAGTTTCATTCAAAATAAAGTATTTTTATGGTATCATAAACTGTACCCAGTACTAGCATCATACAGTTACCATATTGAACCTAGCTGATACCGAACAATGGAAGAATTCAAGACAATGGTTTTGGCGTTGCAAATGTGACAAGGAAAATTGAAGTTATGAATTGGTGTTTCACATAATATCCCAACCTTGTGGGCGATGGTGGAGTTTCACAACACCAATTTAGAGTTGAAAACACTGGTTCGGGTGCTGCAAACGCTCGATGCAGATTAATTTGTGAATTTCCAAAATTAAGCATCCTATTTAAATTATCGTTTCAAACCCGAACCAATTTCCAATTCCAATAAAGATCAAGATTCAACATAAACATGAGCTGCTATATCACCCATGATTAAACCCGGATTTAGGGATTTTGTTTGCAATTTGTATTCAACTTGGTTTATGTGTATTCACATGAATTGATTGTAGTCATTCATTTTTATTTTTTTTCTGATTACTGTTAATTTCGTGTTTCTTATTTATTGAGTTTTTGGAGAAACAACTTTTCTTCATCTCTATGCAAACGTAGTTTATCGATTGTTCCAATCATAAAGTATGATGCTTTGCGAAACTAGTGAATTAAGTTTGTAATTGTTCAAACAACATCCTTAGTATTGGAATTCCCTTTAGGCTTTTTATTGTACCAATTATTTCTACGTATCTTTTTTATCACTTAAGTTAACCAAGTTATACATGGTGCTTCTAAAACCTGAAAACCCGAGTGCGATCATCTTTTTACTTATTGTTTACAAATTAATCAATTTAAATTTTGTTAAATTTCAATGACTCAATCAATTCTAAATCAAAGTTCGGTTTTATATTTATATTTAGTATAAGTAATCAAACGAAACATGTATTACTGACCACATACTCTTCGTGTATACGATACATAAGCTATCTAGGTTAAATAAGTTTTTCATGACTTAAATGACATTCATCACTTACTCCCCATTTGATGGATTTATTACGAGTGTGGCAACTTGCAGCCTACATACTAAGGTTGTGAGGTGTGGGGGCCGGCTTCGGGCCGGCCTCGCCGTCTAGGCACGTCGTACATCGCCCCCGACGTCCATCTCCGGCTTGAGTGTCCAAATTCAAACTGTGAAGACGGGTACTTGTGATTGGTTTGTGATGTTGGTAGGCCCCCTCAATTTTGTTGCATTGTTTGATTGGTTTGTGATGTTGGTGGATCAATAGGTGTGGAGAACTACCTGAGGAAGACCACCCCTACATCCTTGGGTATGAATTTTTTTTCATAAATAGGCGATTTTCAAGAGTGGAGAGTGTTTTTAGGTGTTGGATGATTTTTATTTTTATTTTTTTAGCGACCTTCAAATTATTATTTTCAAGATTGCTACTTCGAGTAGCGACCTTCAATGATTGGTTTTCAAGGTCGCTGATCGGTTTGGAGACCTTCACAATGTCGCTGATCGGTTTGGAGACCTTCACCAATGTCGCTGATCGGTTCAGCAAAGTGTCTTCAAATGTATATTTAAATGGTTTACCTTCAAATTATTATTATTTTTTAAAATGGGTAGGTCGCTACTTCGATCGGCGACCTTGGTGAAGGTCTCCAAACCGATCAGCGACTTTGAATCATCCAACACCCAAAAACACTCTCCACTCTTGAAAATCGACTACTTATGAAAAAAATTCCTTGGATAGTCCTCATCTTGTTTAAATACAAGGGGGGGGGCTTATTTTATGCTGACGTGACGGTTAGTCTTGGAAGAAATACCCTCAACCACACCTGATAGTCTAATTTAACAATAATGTTAAGATGCACCAAAACGAGGACATTCATTGCATATTTACATGGTAATTTAATTATACAAAATACCACATATAAACACACACACACACACACATATATATATATATATATATATATAACTTCACATAAAAAATATATTCTGATGAAAATAAGCACATGATTACTTTTTGAGATCTTTTATGAGGTTCCATATAATTACTTTGACCAAGTAATATCCAAATCTCCCCAGTTATCTTCGGATACCCCTAAGGCTTTCCACACAGCTTTTGAAGCATCAACAATATTATTAGGGCAAGGCGGTTGATAGTCATGATCAGCATCACACCCCATAGTAGAGTCACACTCATCCACAACCATCGCCTTCACGCTCCTCCCATTTCCATTAATGGTAATAAACTTATGGCACCTATCACCTCCCTTGTACCATCCAGTTGATAATGCCACAACTGGCGTGTCATTGGAGTGGTATTGGTTGTCACACTCTGATGGACCACCACCATCGCCTCCCTTTTGGAAACCGTTTATCGTAAGTGTTGCTTTGGTAGCACTTGTCACTGTAGGAGAGCATGTATACGTGGTGTAGAACTTACCTTGTACACAACAATCCGAGTCATTATCTTTGTTGCATTGTCCAGGAGGTGGTTTTCTTCCCCTGATACCACCACTCGGTTTGCAAGTTTGAGCATTGATTTGAATAGAAACTGCCGCTAGGAGAACGAATAACATAATAAAGTGGAACCTCTTCATTCTCGAGACTTGATTTTAGTTTGTGTACTCTTTTACGATGGTGTTTGTCTGTTTGATGTCTAGCATGGCAAAGTGATTGTGATCTTATAGGTATTGGCTAAGCTGCAAAGACTAGTTTGTAGTCAAACTTTTATATTAATGAACTAATTGGCCCCTTGAATATTTATTCACTTTTTTCTATAAGATAGGGTGAAATGATGAATGCCGTCTCAAGTAATCCAAAAATAGACTACAAAATTGTAAACTACTAAGTTAAGATAAAAAAAAAAATTTGTCTGGTATGTGTTGTTGTTGAAAGAACAAAATTGCAGTTTTAGTTTGAATATTAAAATTATAGAAGCCCATCATATATAGGTCGAGTCATCAAGAGTATATTTCTTGTTTGGAACCAAAGGGATCCTTTTTAGTAGCATGATAATAAAGATCCTCTCACATTTAGTAGCATGTAAATTTATTTTAATACTGTATATGTGTTGCGGATCAAGTAAAACGAACCGTCACCCCTGACCTCTTGGTCTAGTGGTATGGTGTCCCCCTTACAAATGTAAGGTTGTGGGTTCAAATCCTTACAAATGCAAGGTGATGTGAAATAGAGGTGTAATAAAAATTTGCCGTTAAAAAAAAAAAAAAAAAAAAAAGAGTAAAACGAACCGTCAAGATTAACAATGTATTACATTGAGGCACAACTTTTATAGCAATAACGCACAAATTTATAAATATTGCGAACCCTATATACACATTCAATTCAAATAATAACAGAAAGTAACTAGTTGAACACTAATTTTCCCCATAAAAATATTTCCGTTTACCTAACATTATTTTATTATCATTTACTTTGATTTTTCTCTAATAATTTGTGTTTGTTAACTCTATTTTTTATAAAAAACTAAATGCAAAGTTCCATTTATTTTTTTCCCACATTCCAATGTAACTTTTTATTTATAACGTAGTTGTATTCACAAAAAAATATATATATATCTTTTTAGTATCATCAACTATACCGACTATCAGTACTGTACTGCTACCGTACCGAATCCAACCCATAGACTAATGGAAGAATTCGGAAAATGGTTATGGTGGTGCAAATTTCGAATAGGGAAAATTGGTGTTGTGAATTGCCGTTCCAAAGAATATCTAAGTGTTGTGAGTTATGTGCATTGCAAAACGCCGATTTAGACGTTGCAAACGTTAGCTGCAGATTAGTTCACAAATTACCAAAATTAAGCCACCTATTTTATTTATAGCATTAGGGTTTTGCAGTTAACATCCCCTGGAGGCTAACTTGGGGACGATTTCTAGAGATCAATAGGCATCAATTTACCATTCCAAACCTGAATTAATTCTTGATGATTCCTGAGTACAATCTAGATCAAGATTATGCCATGAACATGAGCGGCTAATACACTTGTGATCAACATCCTGATGTAGTGTTTGTGTTAGCAATTTGTATTCAACTTAGTTTATGTGTGCTGAACATGAAATGATTGTAGTTTGTCCTGATGCTTTGCAAAACTGGGGCATTAAGTTGGTAACTGTTAGAGAACATCCTAGCACAGATCCTTATTCAGTTTCATATGATCATTAAGTAACTCTTTCGGATTCCTTAGGGGGACGGGGCACTATCAGATTGGGGCACGGGTACCCCACTACCAACACGGTAACACCGCCGTCACCCGTGCTGATAGGGTTCCCGTGAACCAATTTCTGGTTCTTGATACCATGCTGGCACAAAAAAAAACGGTCATTTAATTCGACCAATAAAAACTTGCCACCCTTTTTTCACCTTTGACCGTTTTTATTTTTTGACCGTTTTACCAGGAATATATATATATATATATATATATATATATATATATATATATATATATATATATATATATATATATATATATATATATATATATATATACCTTCACATAAAATGTGGACCGTTTTTTACAAAGACGACAATTTTTAATATGGGTGGTGGTAGTATGTTTCTGAATACGTATCGTTGTCGACGACGACGATCAACCCGCCCCGCAACACATCAAACGACCACACACACACCCACAACACATCAACCAACTACACACCCCACGTTTGAATTTTACGAGCCACAAGATCCTGACGATTTGACCGCCGAGGAAATGGTTTACACGTATGATTACGTAATGGCTCTAGTACAACTCGGAACAATACGAATTGGAGAATCTGTACAAGTGCCAAAGCGTGTCAACCCCCCTTTAGTGCGAAACCCACCGGTCCCGGTACAAAACCCCCCGGTACAAAACACCCCGATGAAGATGATCCTGGGGCCGAATACGTAAATAATTCGGATGAAGAAATGTATTGCCCGACACCCGAAAGTGAGGGATATCAATATCACTATGAAGAAATGTTATACATACTTAATTATCTCCCTTTTTGTACATTTTTATGCTTTATCTTTTATAAAACATTATTAAATCGTTCCTTTGAGATAAATGCAGGTTCTTAGAAGGAAAAAGCAAAAAGGAAGAGAAAAGGCACGTTTCGAGTGGAGAACAAGCTTCTAGGGGACAAAATGGCATATGGTACAACAACCTTGTCTCCCACATGCAAGTTTTGGAGCCCAAGGCAGGAAAACAACACGAAAGACAAGGAATTGAAGACTTTCGGAGAAGATTCAGATACAACACGGTCGCGCTCTGACCGTGCATGGCCGTGAAATTGTTCCGGGTCAACAAGTCAACATTTCCAAGTCAACGGAGGTCAAAATCAGCATTTTGAAGTGTGCACGGGCGTGCTTCATACTCGTGCACGGGCGTGCTTTACTCCAACGTGTTCTCCAAGGCAAAAACCAACCAAGACTGACAAGAAGAGTACAAGTTCTGTTGAGCACGGGCGTGCCAGTCTCTATGGCACGGGTGTGCCAACCACCTCAGGGGACAATTCTGCAAAAAGGACTCTGCAGCAGTACGCGTTGTCGAGCATGGGTGTGCCAGAAAGTTGTCAAGGGCGTGCTGAAGCTGTTTTGCCTATAAATAGAGGCCTCCTCCCCTCATTTTGAACCATCCCTTCATCCATCCCTTCACTCATCCATTCCACTAGAGTTTAAACACTCTCCAGCCACCTTGAGGGTCTTGCAAGCCACCTTTGGAGCTTGGGATCACTCCATAAAGGCTTGAAGATTGAGAGTAGAGAGAGAGTTCACTAAAAATTATCCAAACCACCCTTTTTAATCCACATCAAACTCACCACCATGTATTCCACCATTGATTGTGTGATTGTTATAGAGCCAATGTTGGTCTAGATTATTTGAGTATTGCTAGGGTGAAGACTTATCTTGGTATGAATTATATAGTAGTTTTTATTTAATTAGTGGTGTTGTGTTCTTGTTAAATTCTTTTACTTAGAGTCTTGTTTGGTTAACTAAATAACTAATTAACTAGTCTTTGGTCTTGTGGGTGTCTTGGTAGGAATTTGGAGAACTCATGAGTGTACCCATGGTGTGTAAAAACCCATGCACTTGTGAGCCCATCCGAAAGTATAAAAATAATAATTGAATAACTTAACTAAAATAACTAGAGGATTAATCAGCTTCTGGTAGTCCCGAACTAGATCCAAGGAGAGGAAACCGGTAGTGAGACAGATCCTTTGGGCTTCTGATATCCGAACCGGGTTCTAAGCAATGGCTTCTGAAGTGGACCAGATCTGAGTGACACATTTCTGGTACTCACTAGATGATTGTATGATCTTCTTGGTAAAGAGAGGTTTCCCTAAGGGCGTACCAGTGATCTTTTGTATCATATGCTTTTAGGATTATGTGCCACCTTTATCAAGGGTTTCATCCAGTTCGGGAGGTTAAGGGTTGGGTAATCAAGTTATTACTATCAAGATCTCACTTAGGGTCGGTACGGTCTTTATACTTGGTCCTAGTGATAAACCAAGGCTTAATCTTGCGACTTAGCTACATGGTCTATGTGATAGCTTTGGCGCAGGTTAAGTGTTGGTGAACCCGTGTTGAGAGAAAACGGTCTTTATTTTCTCTCATCTTTATACTGCCGCACAGTTATTGATAGATCAGTCACTTATTAAAATAGTTATTTGGGTCAAGTAAAAGATGCACGTGTACGGGAAAAGTCACGACTCCTTTATGATATCAAATGGCTTCTTGTTCGATCATGCTCCGGCCACCGGCAAGTTGTCCATAGAGACTTTTAAGTATTAGATGTCATTATCGCGGCTTTGGGAGTTGGATTATTCAGGGTTGGATGCATACAGTCTTGAGTCATCTAGTTGTCATAGTCGAGAGGTGAGCTTACCAGACCAGGGAGACCCTCATTTTCCAAACAAGAACACAGCTCTTATTGCAATAACAAACACCACTGGAGAATGTTGTAGCAACTCCAAGTTCAGTAAAAGTGCGCACTTGTTCACACCACTTAATTAAATAACCACTATTAATCTGTCCTAAGATAAAGTTGGATCCCGAAGCAACACTTTGTTTGGTATTGATTTTTATTCTGATCGCCCTTGCTTTCTTTCTTTATTTTATCTTTATTTTATATTAAATTTAGGGCTGAGTAGGGGAAGTCGTGTCTTTGGGTTCGATACTCGATACTTGCTATAGACTATACTACGCTTGATAGGTCCACTTGCCTATCGTGTGGGTTTATAGTAGTCAGCAGCTATCGTTTTATTTTTATAAATTTAAAACTGAGATAAGTGTTTTAATAAAAAGGCTTTTAAAAAAAGTGTTGGTTATAAAAAGGACATTTAAAAAAAGACCTAATCCACACGACATCAGTTTCTATAGCCCAAAATCTAACGGTAAAATCTTGAAGGTTCCAACGGTTTAAATTTTAGTAACAGTAATAAAATTAATTACGGTCTGACAATTACAAACGGTTACTTTTGTGAATTTAAATGAAAATATAAATTAAGAATCAGTGGAGTGTTGCCTCCAAAAAAATGATTCAGTGAAGTAAATCAGTAAAGTGATGTGACAGTGCAGGATTGGTTTAAATCAGTGAAAGAAAAAGTTACAACTAATAGTGCCCCTTGTGCCCTTAGTCTTATATTAAGTTGTACCAATTAGAGTGATAGGCTATCTCACACTTTTATGTGGACTTTTTATGTTTTATATCTCTTTTGTGTCTACATGTTGATACGTATGCTTCTATTTTTACTCTTTCATTATTTTTATTTTTTTGTTTTATTTTTAAAATTTTAATTTGTTTTAAGTTATTTCTGTATTAGAGGTTTCTCTATTTTTTTACTCATGTTTGTTTGCGTGTTGCTTCGAAAGTCTCTTTGCAAGCAGCTTTTCTATCCTACTAATATCCTTGCTATGAGTGGGATTTATTGGGCTCAATTGTTGTTGTAGTTGTATGTCACATAAGTCAAAGCAAGTTATGCATTGCGCTGCCAAAACCTAAAACCCGGATGCAATCATATTTTTACTTGTTTACGCTAAACCAGTTTCCGTTTTGTTAAATTTCAACCATTTGATCAAACCCAAAGTAAAAGTTAAGTTTAATTTACATTAACATTTAGTATAAATAATCAAACAAAACGTGTAATACTGGTTATATGCTCCTCATAAATACGATTGTGTGCCTTAAACGACGCTCCCATTAGGTGCTCCCTATTTGATGGGTTTATTATGAGTGTGTTAGCAAGTTGCAGCCTAGCTACTAATTTTACAAGAATATTAACATGCACCAAATCCTAGACATTCATTGCACATTTACATGGTAATTTAATTATAAATACCACATAGAAAGAAACACATAGACATATATATACACACATATATATATAACTTCACATGAAAACAAACCCATGATTACTTTTTAAGATCTTTTAAGAGGTTCCATATAACTACTCGGACCAAGTAATGTCCAAATCTCCCCAGTTATCTTCTGATACCCCTAAGGCTTTCCACACAGCCTTTGAAGCATCAACAATATTATTAGGGCAAGGCGGTTGATAATCATGATCAGCATCACACCCCATAGTAGAGTCACACTCATCCACAACCATAGCCTTTACACTCCTCCCATTTCCATTAATGATAATAAACTTATGGCATCTATCCCCTCCCTTGTACCATCCGGTTGATAATGCCACAACTGGCGTGTCATCAGAGTGGTATTGGTTGTCACACTCTGATGGACCACCACCGTCACCTCCTTTTTGGAAACTGTTTATCGTAAGTGTTGCTTTTGTAGCACTTGTCACTGTAGGGGAGCATGTATACGTGGTGTAGAACTTACCTTGTACACAACAATCCGAGTCATTCTCTTTGTTGCATTGCCCAGGAGGTGGTTTTCTTCCCCTGATACCGCCACTCGGTTTGCAAGTCTGAGCATTGATTTGAACTGAAATTGCCGCTAGGAGAACGCATAAAATAATAAAGTGGAACCTCTTCATTCTCGAAACTCGATTTTAGTTTGTGTTCTCTTTTAAAATGGTATTTGTCTGTTTGATGACTAGCATGGTAAAGTGATTGTGATCTTATAGGGATTGACTAAGCATCAAGACTAGTTTGTAGTCAAACTTTTACATTCATGAACTAAGCCCCTTGAACATTTATTCACTTTTTTTTTTATAAAAAAAGGTGAAATGGTGAATGCCGTCTCAATTAATCCGAAAATAGACTATAAAATTGTCAACTACTAAGTTAAGAAAAATCTTGTCTGGTATGTGTTGTTCTTGAAAAAAAACAAAATTGAAGTTTTAGTTTGAATATTAAATTATAGAAGCCCATCATAGTTCAAGTCATGAACTCATCATGAGTATATTTCTTATTTGGAACGAAAGCAATACTTTCTTTTATTTGAATACCGGTTTTTACATAAACCAGATTTAGGGGCTAGCTGTTTGGTTGATTAAGTGCTGAATGGTTAAGATGTCTGAATGGTTAAGCGCTGAATCATTAAGTTGGACCTCTTAATGGTTAGTTTTCTTGTCCCACGTTGGTAGGTGAGCCTCATTAAGGTTCAGCATAGTTCAGTGCTTAATAGTTCAGTGCTTAATGGTTCAGCAACATCCCAAATCTTAATGATTCAGACTTAACCATTCCATTCAGAAGCTGAAACAAACGCGCTGATTGCTGAATCATTCTGCGCTGAATGGCTAAGAGTCTCATTAAGAGGCTACCAAACAGCCCCTTAGACGTTTGTTGACCCAGCCCGGATAACATGGATATGACCAAAAATTAAAGGATACAGGCCCTGGCCCACTGGCTATTCGAACCAAATCGAATCAACTAGATATCACAATTTAGGCCCACAAAATATTTATAAATAATTTTCGTACAAAAGTTATGGTTTTCCATCTTCCACATTATGATCTGATCATCAACATTCCAATCGTGATTGATTTGAGTTTTTCATATTACAAGAAGGCAAGAAGCATATAGGCCCATAGACCTTTGATACGGCATTCTTTGTTGGGCTCAAACAGCCCAACCACTAACCCACATTACTTGTTGAATTTATAAGTTATAACATTCTTCTTAATAGGGTTTATCTTTTACAAATTATCTTTTTGAATGTTATATTTTCAACCTCCATTACTCAAAATACAGGTATAAATAAAGTTTATATATGATTTAATGTATAATGTATAAATTACTTGAATGGACAACCTTTTTAACTACATGTATAATATTTTGAAGCGCAAAAACACCCCATATACAAGAAGTGTGTCTCAATGAGACTGTTTTGCCAAAAAAAAAAAAAAAAAAAAAAGCTCGCTTTTTTGTGCTCTTCATGTACACAACTCACCTTATGTCACACAGGGCGCAACTCTTTACGCCTTAGGTCGCCTAGCGTAAAATCATGGTTGATAATGTTGATGCACGTTTTGCGACTAGTGCTATTGGATTGTACATTCTAAGAAGTTTTGCTGAATTCGTAGGGGCGAAAGTGGGATTTGGAAGGGCGAATGTAGATATGGAAGGTCGAAGGTGGAGTCTACAGGTCGAACATGGAAGTTTGAAGGCAATGTGCTGATTCGTCCATTTTATGGGGCGAACCTGCACATTCGACCCTATCGAAGAGGCGAATGTGCAGGTCTATATAAACTTAGAATTTCATTTTAACTTTAACTTTTTGTCATTTGTCTGTCTAGTTCGACCTGATATTCTCTCTAGGTGATAGGAAAAGTCTGAAATCAGTTTGTTTCATTGTAAACATCAAGTGTAAGGTTTATATGAATTGTTTATTAATGAAATTGTTATTGAAAAGGTGAATTGCGTGTTTTGACTCGATTATTATCATTTTGTAACTGATGTATATTGCATGTTAAAAATCTACTCGTGCCGACGTAAATTAGATTGTGGACACTATTAAAGTGTCGTAAAATTAATATACTATATAATTACTCTTCCCGCTTGTTTATTTCTTTGACACATATCATTTTCTAGTAGCTTCTTACTCTTCTCATTTTTTTTAGGTATAATACGGACTCTTATAATTATTTTATAAATTAATTTTGTAGAAGAAGAATCATTATCATTTTATAGAGATAAATAAAAATATACATGCTTGAGTCGGTTAGAGTGGAGACTTTGCATGAAAGGGAAAGCAAGTAGGGCCCATTGAGGTTAAGAATAAAAATAGTTCCAAATATAAGATTGCAACCCCAACTAACAACCATACTTTGGTGAGTTGTTGTAAATTGTGTGATTCCTTGTGTTCTCCCACCATATTCACAATAATGCCATTTTCTAATGATATTTAACCTTTAAGTAATGAAATTGAATTTCGTTCGCTAAGTTTTTTAACATCAAAAGTTACAACTAAATACCACAAATACTATATACTTCACGAAGCCGTATACTTCAAATAAATTTGATCTCACGCCAATTATACGAGGGAAAACACCATACTGTTAGGAAACTAGGTTATGAATAAAGGGTCAAGTTATCCTAAACACAACGGGTCACAAATATAACAAAATGCTAAGAAATATAACACAACGTTGTTAAGGAAAAAAGACGTAATGAATCACAAAAATAACACAATGAAAATAAGAAAAAAAACACAATGTCACATAAAAGGCATAATGATCTAACATAAATTCTAAACTACAAGGCGGTGTAAACGAGCCGAGCCGAGCCCGACTGGGCTCGAGCTCGACTCGTTATGGTTTTATGAAGCTTGGGCTCGAGCTCGGCTCGTTATGGTTTTATGAAGCTCGAGCTCGAGCTCGGCTCGGTTCGAGCCTACAATTTATAAGGAGGTAACCTTTTTGTTTTTTTTTAAATATTGGTAATATAATGTACTAGGCGAGATTTACCGATTATTTCACTGTCGTGCTTTCAGACGGGTGGAGGTCGGGTTTTTGCGCATATGGGAGAGCCAAGGGGTTGCCGGCGGTCGAGTAGTCGACTTTGGCCACAACACCTGGTGTCACGGTGATTGGCAACGTCGTTAGTTTCCGTCCAAAAAACGTTGAGATAAAAAGGTAAGAAGCACAAAATCAAATATAATCAGTAATAAAGATAGCGGGCCCCACCAAGAATCCCTCTCTGAAAGAGTGACAATTGTTTTGGTAACCATATTCCCCAACTAAAAGTTTGTTCACCATTTCATAATCTGCTCCTTTTTTTTCTTCAAATTTGATGCAACTTATCGATATTCATACCATTTAAAAATATAATTGTATATAATTGAATATTTTTATACTGTGATTTGTACTGCTTCTATAATAACGTAACTATTTTTAACAGTGTATAAAAAAATTACAGTTTTAGTAACATGGAGCGCTTTTGACCTCAGGGGTGTGGCTAAGTTGGGTAAAAGGTGAAGTGTTTTGCACATTTTCGAAAATATATTTAGGGGTAACAGTTTCTAATACGATACTAATCTAATGAGTTAGTGTAGCCTAAACATTTTCTAGTTAGATTTAAGTCGAACTCATGAACATAAACCTGTTTAGCATATTTACACCCCCCCCCCCCCCCCCTCAAATCCAAGTTCCAGTTAGAGAGAACAGACCCTTCGTCAAGGCATTTTGAAAATGTGAATGCTTGGTTGAGCTGAGTCGTGTTTGCTCATGTTTTAGACTTTGATTATCATAACGTTTCAAAAATGTGTGTTTTATGCCCTAATATAACCTAACGAAATATTTAATTTACACCAAAATTTTAAAAAGGTTTTATTGGTTAAGTAATCCTTTTATATAAACTTTCAATCTATCACACATTATTAATTTATAGTATATTAATATGAAGAAAAAAAAACTATTTCTTATATGGCATACATATATTGGTAATACATATATTGGTAAAACCTAAGACGGTCCATAACGCTGGAGAAAATGGGCGCCCGTGGAGGATGTGACAAAGGAGGTGGAGGAGAGAGATGACACCCGTCGCAGAGGAGGGAGAGAAAGGCGGGGCAGCTAAGGTGGCACCAGGAAGGAGTGAAGGGCGGAGGTTTGATGCCCGTTACGTTGTGGACAGTCTAATAAGCTATTACATTTCTCACCATTTTCCCAATTTGTTTATATAAATAGGTTTGTATCTTCACTTTTAGTCCTCTCAACCACCACCATCTCTCTCTCTCTCTCTCTCTCTCTCTCTCTCTCTCTCTCTCTCTCTCTCTCTCTCTCTCTCTCTCTCTCTCTCTCTCTCTCTCTCTCTCTCTCAATTCCTTTTGCATTGTTAGTGATTTAAGCTTCAAACCCTCATTCCATTATTGTCAAATTAATTTCAATCTTGCAGCACAAGCAAACTTTACAACTTAACCATATTCTCTCTTCCAACCTGCATACAAAATGCTGGATAATAATAATAATAATAGTAATAATAATAATAATAATAATCCACACACATGTTTAAACCAAATGTTGCTTACTTTGGTTGTTTGCAGAATTTGTCAAAAGGTTTTAGAAAAATATGCATCATTCCTTGTTTTAGAAGGTTAATAAGTTAATTGGGTTTGCTTGCTGGTTGACAGGGTATGTGGATACAACATGGGCGGACATATCAAATAATGAGGGTGGCGTCCGTTGCCCCTCAACTTTTACCGCGTACTGTAAATTTTTTCGTATTTTTATGATTTTTGTATTACGTTACACCTTATGATTTTTGTATTACGAAGTCCTCTGTACCCTCAGGTAATGATAGTATAGGTGCACTGCAAAATTTCGACTTTAATAATTGAAAAGCAAAATCTTGGGCATCTCCCCACTTGTAAGTAATACCCTTCTGTGTCAAGGTAGTGAGAGGTTGAGCGATCTTAGAGAATCCCTTACTGAATCTGTGATAATATCCCGCAAGACCAAGAAATTGGTGCACCTCTGTAGGAGTCTTAGGAGCCTCCCACTTTTTAATAGCATTAATCTTGGCGGGATCAACATGTATTCCTGCCTCGTTAACCACATGTCCAAGAAATTGGACTTCTCGAATCCAAAAGTCACATTTAGAGAATTTTGCACACAACTGCTCATTTCTCAAGAGTTCCAAGATCAGCTGTAGGTGTTGCTCGTGCTCTTCCCTCCTCTTGGAATAAATGAGTATGTCATCTATGAACACTATGACGAATTTGTCCAAATAGGGCTTGCACACCCGGTTCATTAGATCCATGAACACCGCCGGTGCATTAGTTAGCCCAAATGGCATCACCAAAAACTCATAATGCCCATAACGAGTTCGAAAGGCTGTCTTCGCCACATCCTCCTCTCGGACTCTCAGCTGATGGTATCCTGACCTCAAGTCAATCTTAGAATAGAAGCTCGACCCTTGCAGCTGGTCGAACAAGTCATCAATACGTGGCAATGGGTAACGGTTCTTAACCATCACTTTGTTCAACTCCCGATAATCAATACACATGCGGAAACTCCCATCCTTCTTCTTAACAAACAGAACTGGAGCTCCCAATGGCGAAGAACTAGGTCTAATAAAACCCCTATCCAATAGCTCTTGAAGTTGGGTAGATCGTTCTTGAAGTTCGCCTGGTGCTATGCGATATGGTGCCCGTGCAACTGGAGCTGCTCCAGGCGCAAGATCAACGGGTGGAAGTCCAGGTAATTCCTTCTGAAAGACATCTGGGAAATCTCGGACTACTGGGATGTCTTCAATCTTAGTTTCAGTTTCAGCTCGAATGTCATATATGTTAGCCAAAATGGCTGGACAGCCCTTACGAATACACTTCTAGGCCTTAAAAAAGGAGATGATGCCCACCATGGCACCACCACGATCACCCTGTATAGATAAAAGTTCTCCACTTGGGAGGGGAATACGAACAATCTTCTCCTGACAGAGAATTTCAGCGTGTTGCTTGGACAACCAGTCCATGCCAACCACGAGGTCAAAGCTACCTAGGGTGATAGTGTAACAACCGGAAATTTATGACGTCATAATTAACGAAAATTAGGCTAATTAATAATAATTAATTACTATAATGATTGGGCCACCTATGGGCCCAATAACTACCCGCATCGTAAATCCGGCCCGATAAACCTTTTTTATATGGGCCGAATGGAAATAAAGCCCGATCAGTTAATTGGGCCTAATTAATAACCCGATAGAAATGAAGTGGGCCGAGTATATAAGTAATTGGGCCTATTTAAAAGGGCCCGATAGCCCGATAGAAGGGTCAAATACTTTTAAGAACTCGACTAAACTTTTGGGCTTATAATGGGCTTCCATGTTTGATAAGTATGGGCCGGTAACTTGAGATGATAGTTTATAAATATGATTAAGGACTAGTGTGAGATGTAAGCCCACTTACAAAGTCTAAGAGTCAAGCCCAATACTCTAATGTAATATTCGGCCCATCCTTGGAATAAGTAACCGCCATTTTTAGCAAGAATCTTACACCTCACCTAATGGAATATCACCTTAACACTCAAAAGCTTTATAATCTTCCACCTCATGACCCTAGAAGTCTACTACATCATATCAATTGCATGCAATGAACCTTGTATAAAAGAGAAACCATCGGCCACTTTTATAAGAGTTAAACCACTCTCCCAAAGTTACAAAACCACCCTCTCCCTAACATGCAAACCACCTTTGAAGCTATACATCAATCGGCAATCATGAATACTTCTTTAACCCATCTTTACAACTCTTTACACTTACTTATCCAAGCTTGAAATAACCTATATCCTAAAGAAAACCCACCCGCACCAAACCTAAAAACAATCGGCCTTCATATTACTTAACCAAGCAATTGTGGATCAAGTTGTTTTCTTGAGTAAGTTGAGTCTAGAGTCCCTTAAGGTCGTGTGCCAAGCTGTAATGGCCAGCTTTTAGTTAGGTCTTTACGCCTAAGCTGTAATGGCCAGCTATACGTATGATTATTTGTATATATGTGCAATAACTTGATTTGTGTTGAAACAGGAAACCGTGGAAAATAGAACTCTTGCTTTGAACGAAACCGTAGACTCGGAAGTAATTAACGTGAGTGCATGTACCCCTATGTTAAATGATTTTGGGGTGAATGCATGTTAGTTTTTACTTGCGATTTGATAAAATATTGGTTCATGATCATGAAAGAGTTAATAGAATCGGTCGAATAGAAATCACGTAGAATGGATCCATTCGGTATCAACGGGATGTATTTTTCTAAACCAAGTAGAGGTTTGGAACCACATTAAGCATTTGTATGGTGCTCCATCGTTAAATATGTTCCACCTTAGAATGACCGAACCATACGAGAATTGTTGTTATTATTTATAAACGAGTCTAAATCTGGCATCACTCACTAGCCTTGTGGCTAACGTATTTTTAACATGCATTTCAGGTTGATTAGATTATGGGAACCCGAGCTCAAAAACGTGCAAGTTCAAGTCTTAATGTTTAGTTAAGTAAAAACGGCTCTTGGGCCGGTTTACAAAATAAATGGGCTTCGGCCCAAGTGTGTAATAATTAGAGATGTTTAAAAGCTATGTTTTAAAGTCTTAATGGGCTTCGGCCCAAGTGTTAAGAACTCGGAACATGAAATGTAAGGGCTCGGCCCAATTATCATGGTTTTGGGCTTGGCCCGGTTGTATGTCTATATGGGCTCGGCCCATGTGAAATAAATAAAAGTGTGTTTTAGTAAGTATAAAAGAATTATTAGAATAAATAAATTGGTAATTAATAATACGTGTCATGATTACCAATCCGTAATGACTCGTTAATTTTCGGGTCGTTACAGGTTGGTATCAGAGCTCGGGTTCGGGGATAGTGGGGAGTTTATAGAACTAACTTAATAATACTTGTTGTGATTATTTGTAATAGAATGACTCGAGGGGAAGAGATAAACCAAGAAGGACAAAACAATCGGGGAAAAGCCCCGATGGAGTACGAAGAAGGAAAAATTAGGAATGAAGAAGTTGTTGAAGACAACGACAATTTACGCTTCCCCGACATAGAAGCGCTTGTAAATGAGATCCCGGGTCTAACATGGGGAAATAACGGGGTGGAGTTAAATTTAGGAGGGGTTGGCGTAATCGGTCCTCTCCCCGAGCCTATCCTCACCAACTCCGAACCCAATCCATTTATACCCGAGATGCCATTTTACGGGCCCTCTCCTTACTATTACTCGAACTCGCCATTCCAAGACTTCACTAACGCATCAAGTAATTTATCCATGGAAGGGTCGAGTAATTTGAGCCCATATCCCTCGCCGTTTGTAAACCCATACCCCACGGCCCACCAAGGCCCATACCCCACGGCCCCTTACCCAATGGTGCCACCTACGCCCGTGGTAGATCCATATTACGAAGCCGCCATGTTTAACCATAATAATATTCCCTTTCCACCCAACGAATTTGTGCCAAGAAAAGACTATTTGGAACTTGTGGAAAATTATTATCGAATGAAAACGCAAAGAGACCAAGCACTAAACACGGCGGAAGACTTAAGGAGGTTGATCAAACGATTCGGGTATCAATCCCGACAATTGATCGATGAGTCGAAGTATCCACTTCCTTAGAGGGGATCGAAGGGTGGTATGGTGAGGGTGGGGAGAGAGTAGTGGCGAGGTCTAAATAAATGGGTTTGGTGTGTATGTGTGAAGTTGTTAGTTTAAGTCTTTGTGGTGATGGTATGTGTGGTATTTTAGTTATGTGGTTATGATGGTAGTATGTTTAATGTGGTGATTGGAATATGTAACATCCAAAATTTTTGGTTATAAAATAGTTATATTTGGATGTATAAACTAGTGTGTTTAATTAAAAATGAGATTGTGGTATAAATCAAGAAGTAACATGAGATATGACTATACAAATTTTAATGATAAAATGACAAGTTAAAGTATATGTGTGCACTAATTAATAAGCGCAAATTGCAAAGGACTTGAGTAATATAGTAGTAAATTGTTATAACAATAATACTAATCTAAGTAAAATGTATTATTATAGAAAAATGCCGCGAAGATCCGAGAGAGGCAAAGAACCAGAGACACCAAAAAGAAATAACGCTTCTTCATCCAAACAAACCACGGCCGAGGAACCCTTGACCGAAGAAACCCCGGTAACCCCGGAAACGAGTGAACTAGAAGAGAAAATGAGGAAGTTAGTCCTAGAAAGTTTGCAAGATTCAATTCCCACCCTCATAAGTATGATAGAAAAGTCACCCGGTTCAAAAACTCTAGAGAAAAATCCGGAAAATGTTGTAGTAAATGTGGAAGATGAACAATTAAGGCCTCGATCTTGTGACTATAAAACCTTTATGGCTTGTAAGCCAGAACTCTTTGACGGCAGCACGGGAGCTGCCGGAGCCATTCGTTGGCTTGAAGAGATGGAAGCTAGCTTAGAAATAAGCAATTGTGCTCCTAGAGACCAAGTTAAGTTTGCTACTCACTCTTTACGAGCTGAGGCGCTAAACTGGTGGAATATGATTCGACAAGTTAGAGGTAGAGAAGTAGTAGCCACTATGACTTGGATAGAATTCCGAACCCTGTTGACTGAAAAATATTGTCCCATGAACGAAATTGAAAAGATGGAAATGGAATTTCTAGGACTCGAAATGAAAAGTTTAGACTGTGTCAGCTATATAAACCGTTTCAACCAACTTGCTCGATTAGTACCTCACCAAGTTACCCCCGAACCAAAAAGAATTAGGAGGTTCATTTGGGGATTAATCCCTCAAATTCAAGGAATCGTTAGGGGAGCTAAACCGACTAGGTATGACACTGCTTGTGAATTAGCTCTAAGCTTGACCGATGATATAGTTAGACACAAGGAAAGAGATAAAGTGTCGGTAGGAAGTAAAAGGGGATGGAATGAAATCTTTAGGTCTACAAATTATAATACATCAGGAAAGAGCCAAGAAACCCCCAAAGAACAGGAAAATCCCGGAAAAAGACCTTACCGAGGAAATAATCCCTACTGTTCCATGTGTAAGTACTATCATGTCGGTGAATGCAAGCAGAAATGTAATACTTGTGGTCGGTACCATTTTGGTGAGTGTAGAGGAGCCCATTGTCAAAAATGCAAAAAGGTAGGACACGCTACGGCTGAATGTCGATACACTCCAGACCGTCCACGAGTCTATTATGAGTGTAAGGAACCGGGGCATTACAAGAACGAATGTCCAAAACTCAAGAATCAGCCCAAGAAAGACCAAGCAAGGGGAAGAGCATTTGTAATCAATGCTGCAGAAGCGCGTGACGAACCGGATCTAGTCACGGGTATGTTCTATATCAATCAATTACCTGTTTATGTTTTGTTCGATACAGGTGCAAACCTTAGTTTTATCTCTAAAAGGTTAGTCGAAAAGATAAACATCCTTCCCGAACCAATGACTCAAACCTACGAAATAGAAATAGCTGATGGTAAGGTTTTGCAAGCCAACGAAGTCTTTAAAAATATGACTTTAATTATGGAAGAACAAGAGTTTAAAATAAACTTAATACCCATGAGTCTAGGAGAATTTGATGTAATTATAGGGATGGATTGGCTAGCCGCAAATCAAGCAGAGATAGTCTGTAAAGAAAAACTTGTGAGAATTCCCTTAACCCATCAAGAAACTTTAGTAGTCCAGGGAGAAAAACCAAGAGGTATCTTAAGTTTAATCTCTAGCGCAAAAATGATGAAGTATTTAAAAAAGGGACATCAACTCTTTTTAATCCATGTAAATTTAGGAAATGAGGAAAAAGGAGCAGAGATTAACGAAATTAAGGTAGTATCAGAATACAAAGATGTATTTCCAAACGAACTCCCAGGGTTACCACCATTCCGACAGGTGGAATTTGAAATTAACCTAGTTCCTGGAGCCGCACCTGTTGCCAGAGCTCCATATAGGTTAGCCACCACCGAGATGAAAGAACTCACGAACCAATTAGAGGAACTGATAGAAAGAGGTTTTATAAGGCCAAGTACCTCCCCTTGGGGAGCACCAGTACTTTTTGTCAAAAAGAAAGATGGTTCCATGAGGATGTGTATAGATTACAGGGAACTAAATAAGTTGACAATCAAAAATAGGTACCCATTACCTAGAATAGATGACCTGTTTGATCAATTAAACGGAGCGAAATATTTTTCAAAAATCGATCTTAGGTCTGGATATCACCAATTGAAGATAAGAGATGAGGATGTTCCAAAAACTGCTTTTAGAACTAGGTATGGACACTATGAATTCCTAGTTATGCCATTTGGTTTAACCAACGCCCCTGCCGTTTTCATGGACCTAATGAATAGGATTTGTCGACCTTATTTGGATAAGTGTGTGATTGTATTTTTAGATGATATTCTGATTTATTCAAAAACTGAGAGTGAGCATGAAAAGCACTTAAGAGAAATCCTAGAAACTTTAAGAAACGAAAAACTGTATGCTAAGTTTTCGAAATGTGAATTTTGGGTAAGAGAAATTAAGTTTTTAGGACATGTGATCAACGACCATGGAATTCAAGTAGACCCAACCAAGATAGAAGCAATACAGATGTGGGAAGCTCCTAAAAACCCAAGCGAGATTCGACAATTTTTAGGGCTAGCTGGATATTATAGGCGATTCATAGAAAACTTTGCTAGACTAGCCTTACCACTCACCACCCTGACCAGGAAAAATTCTAAATTCGAGTGGAAAGAAAAACAAGAAAAAGCCTTTCAAGAACTTAAGGAAAGATTGTGTAAAGCCCCAGTGTTGACATTACCAGTAGAAGGAAAAGCTTTTACTGTATATTGTGACGCATCTCAACAAGGGTTAGGATGTGTACTAATGCAGGAAGATCAGGTTATAGCATATGCTTCTCGACAGTTGAAAAGACATGAACAGAACTATGCTACGCATGATTTAGATTTAGGAGCTATTATATTTGCTTTAAAAATTTGGAGACACTATTTATATGGAACCAAGTGTACCGTCTACACTGACCATAAGGGTCTTCAACATATTTTTGATCAAAAGCTGCTAAACATGCGTCAGAGGAGATGGATAGAGGTTCTAAGTGACTATGACTGTGATATTAAATATCACCCAGGAAAGGCCAATATTGTAGCAGATGCCTTGAGCCGAAAAGAAAGACCCTTAAGAGATAGAGCCTTTAAGGTCACTTTGATTAACGAATTTTTAAACCAACTCCGAGAATGTCAACGGAGAGCATTAGAACCTACCCAGTTAAGTGGAGAACTTTTGAATGGAGAAGAAGCAAGATTGGAGGAAGGAACGGATGGAATCTTTAGGTACAACCGAAGAATCTGGATACCCAGATATGGTGAACAAAGAAGGATAGTTTTGAGCGAAACCCATAACTCTAAGTATTCCATTCACCCAGGAAACCATAAGATGTATAAAGATTTGAGGAAAAACTTCTGGTGGCCTGGCATGAAAAAGAGTGTGGGAGAATTTATAGCTCAGTGTGTAACTTGCTCGAAAGTGAAAGCCGAACACCAAAAGCCCAGTGGGTTATTGATCCAACCAGAGATTCCAGTCTGGAAATGGGATCAAATCACTATGGACTTTGTAACCAAATTGCCAAGAACCCAAAGTGGTAACGATACCATCTGGGTTATCGTTGATAGGTTAACCAAGTCTGCCCATTTCTTACCCATACAAGAGACCTTTGGAACGGAAAAATTAGCAAGAATTTATATAAAAGAAATTGTGTCCCGGCACGGGATACCTCTTTCAATTATATCAGATAGGGACAGTCATTTTACTTCCCGATTTTGGAAAACGTTCCAAGAAGCGTTAGGTTCCCAAATTAAGCTCAGCACCGCCTATCACCCTCAGACAGACGGGCAAAGTGAAAGAACAATTCAGACACTAGAAGACATGCTGAGAGCATGTGTCCTGGAGTTTAGTGGGAGTTGGGATATACACCTGCCGTTAATAGAATTTTCTTATAACAATAGTTACCACGCTTCCATTCAAGCTGCACCCTTTGAGGCGTTATACGGTAGAAGGTGTAGATCTCCGATCTGCTGGAACGAAATCGGAGAAAACCAACTCACAGGGCCAGAAATTATCCAAGAAACAACGGACAAGATAGTGCAAATCAAGAAAAGATTGGAAGAAGCAAGAAGCAGGCAGAAAAGCTATGCGGATAAACAAAGGCGACCTTTGGAATTTCAAATAGGAGATTATGTCCTATTGAAAGTATCACCCTGGAAAGGAGTGATAAGATTCCAAAGAAGAGGTAAATTGAATCCCCGTTTCATAGGACCTTATCAAATTAAAGATAAGGTGGGACCGGTAGCCTATCGTTTAGAATTACCGCCCGAGTTGAGTGAAATTCACGATGTGTTCCACGTCTCGAATCTAAGAAAATGTATAATAGAAACCCAAACTATCATTCCATTAGATAATGTGAAAGTTAGTCCTCAACTCCATTTTACTGAGGAACCCATAGAGATTATGGCACGACAAGAAAGAAAGATGAGAAGAGGAAAAATTCCAATTGTACAAGTGAAATGGAATGCTAGATTGGGACCTGAAATTACTTTCGAAAGAGAAGACGTGATGAAAGCCAAATACCCCCACTTATTTGAAAATCAGGTATTACAAATAAAAATTTCGGGGACGAAATTTCCTAAGGGGGGGAGAGTGTAACAACCGGAAATTTATGACGTCATAATTAACGAAAATTAGGCTAATTAATAATAATTAATTACTATAATGATTGGGCCACCTATGGGCCCAATAACTACCCGCATCGTAAATCCGGCCCGATAAACCTTTTTTATATGGGCCGAATGGAAATAAAGCCCGATCAGTTAATTGGGCCTAATTAATAACCCGATAGAAATGAAGTAGGCCGAGTATATAAGTAATTGGGCCTATTTAAAAGGGCCCGATAGCCCGATAGAAGGGTCAAATACTTTTAAGAACTCGACTAAACTTTTGGGCTTATAATGGGCTTCCATGTTTGATAAGTATGGGCCGGTAACTTGAGATGATAGTTTATAAATATGATTAAGGACTAGTGTGAGATGTAAGCCCACTTACAAAGTCTAAGAGTCAAGCCCAATACTCTAATGTAATATTCGGCCCATCCTTGGAATAAGTAACCGCCATTTTTAGCAAGAATCTTACACCTCACCTAATGGAATATCACCTTAACACTCAAAAGCTTTATAATCTTCCACCTCATGACCCTAGAAGTCTACTACATCATATCAATTGCATGCAATGAACCTTGTATAAAAGAGAAACCATCGGCCACTTTTATAAGAGTTAAACCACTCTCCCAAAGTTACAAAACCACCCTCTCCCTAACATGCAAACCACCTTTGAAGCTATACATCAATCGGCAATCATGAATACTTCTTTAACCCATCTTTACAACTCTTTACACTTACTTATCCAAGCTTGAAATAACCTATATCCTAAAGAAAACCCACCCGCACCAAACCTAAAAACAATCGGCCTTCATATTACTTAACCAAGCAATTGTGGATCAAGTTGTTTTCTTGAGTAAGTTGAGTCTAGAGTCCCTTAAGGTCGTGTGCCAAGCTGTAATGGCCAGCTTTTAGTTAGATCTTTACGCCTAAGCTGTAATGGCCAGCTATACGTATGATTATTTGTATATATATGCAATAACTTGATTTGTGTTGAAACAGGAAACCGTGGAAAATAGAACTCTTGCTTTGAACGAAACCGTAGACTCGGAAGTAATTAACGTGAGTGCATGTACCCCTATGTTAAATGATTTTGGGGTGAATGCATGTTAGTTTTTACGTGCGATTTGATAAAATATTGGTTCATGATCATGAAAGAGTTAATAGAATCGGTCGAATAGAAATCACGTAGAATGGATCCATTCGGTATCAACGGGATGTATCTTTCTAAACCAAGTAGAGGTTTGGAACCACATTAAGCATTTGTATGGTGCTCCATCGTTAAATATGTTCCACCTTAGAATGACCGAACCATACGAGAATTGTTGTTATTATTTATAAACGAGTCTAAATCTGGCATCACTCACTAGCCTTGTGGCTAACGTATTTTTAACATGCATTTCAGGTTGATTAGATTATGGGAACCCGAGCTCAAAAACGTGCAAGTTCAAGTCTTAATGTTTAGTTAAGTAAAAACGGCTCTTGGGCCGGTTTACAAAATAAATGGGCTTCGGCCCAAGTGTGTAATAATTAGAGATGTTTAAAAGCTATGTTTTAAAGTCTTAATGGGCTTCGGCCCAAGTGTTAAGAACTCGGAACATGAAATGTAAGGGCTCGGCCCAATTATCATGGTTTTGGGCTTGGCCCGGTTGTATGTCTATATGGGCTCGGCCCATGTGAAATAAATAAAAGTGTGTTTTAGTAAGTATAAAAGAATTATTAGAATAAATAAATTGGTAATTAATAATACGTGTCATGATTACCAATCCGTAATGACTCGTTAATTTTCGGGTCGTTACAGATAGGTAGGAGGTTGATGGCAAACAATTGCCCATCCAACTCGAGCTTATAGTCACGATGTATATGGGTTACCTCGACAGGCTTCCCATCAGCCAATTCAATAGAGTACAGGGTATCAAGAAGAGCAGGAACCATCCCTAATTGTTTGCTAAGTTTTGATGACACAAAACTGTAATCCGCACCAGTATCATATAAAATAGAAGCAAGAATGTCGTTCAAGGAGCACGTACCCGTCACGACATTGTTATCAGTCCTAGCCTCCCCAGAGCCAATCACGAATGCTCTCCCACAAGCCCCATTGTTGTTGTTCCCGTTGTTGTTGTTGTTTCCAGCATTAGTGGTGTTGTTGTTTCCCGTCCTGTTACCACCACCGTTGTTGTTATTACCCTTGTTGTTGCCATTACCATTACCATTCAGCTACGGACAGTCCTTCTTGAAGTGATTCTCACTCCCACATTGGTAGCAACCTTTACCATTTCTCTGTTGCTGCCCCTGCTGTGCTGCTGGCTGATTTCCCCGAATGTTAGCCCTACACTCCTTAGCCAAGTGTCCCATCCGACCACAGCGATCACATTTGATATTGTTACATGCCCTAGAGTGATGCCTATAGCACTTATTGCACTTAGGTAGGTTTCCCTGATAACCTCCCTGAAAGTTATTGCGGTTGTTACTACCGCCATGGTTGTCATGCCTCTTATTTTGCTACTGCTGCTGACTGCCATTCCCTGGGGGTTTGCCAGATGCATTCTCCCACTTCCTCTTGTTATCGTTGGTACCAGAAGATGAAGCACCACGAGGAGGTAACAATCCCTCTTCCACCTTCTGATCAGTCAGCTGGTGAGCCATACGAATAACTTGCTGGATGTTGTTGAGGTTAGCAGCAGTAACCATGCTCTTTATTTGGGGCACCAAGCCCTTGATGTATAACTCAATCCTTTTATAGGGCGGGTTGGAGTAATTTGGGCACATTGCCTCCAGTTCATGTGATCTAGTGGTATAGCTTTCAATCTCCGATCCCACCATCTTCAGATTGAGATACTCAGTCTCCAACTTTTGAATCTCATCTCGAGGACAGTACTCCTCCTTCATCAGTTCCTTAAAATCCACCCAAGGTGTTGCATTAGCCACATCAACACCTAGCATTTGCACTTGAGAGTTCCACCAGGATAATGCCAAATTTTCGAGAGTAGCAGTGGCATATATCACCCTATCAGCTGGTGGACAGTTACACATAGCGAAGCAGGATTCCAGTTTTTGAAACCACCTCAGTAGCCCGACAGCCCCTTCAGATCCTCCAAAGTTCTGCGGCTTGCAGTCCATGAAAGACTTGTAGGTGCAAACTGGAGGGTGATGCACAGGTTGACCTAAGTACAAATAGCAAAGAAACCACGAATGGATAAAAGAGCATAACGTTGGATTCTAGAGGAAAGTTTAGAGCCAAATAGAGTTACCAGCTTGAAAAGCTGCGAGGGCTTCCACCACCCTGTCGTTGATGAGTGCGTTCAACTCCACTTGAGTCATGTTAATGTTTCCTCTCCCATGTCCTCTTCCCGCCATAGTAATTCTACATTTACACTATACTCATGAGAAAACAATAATATGTCCCACATACAATCGTTCACATAGTGCAAGTAAACTATAATATAAATAACATGCACGAGAATAGAATAAAGAAATCAATTAATAGTAATAATAAAAATCCAAACATAAGATAAACGATCCTCAAGTCTCACAATGATAAAACAGAAGTTATAATAAGAATGTATAGGAAATACTATGATAACAAGATAATAAAAGAAATCAATCGTCCTCGCGATCCATAGAGACACATGAGCCCTCATCCTCGCTCTCATCCTGGATCTCTATCTCCAGTGGCTCCTCCTCCTCAGGCTCAAGCTCCTCATCGAGCGCCGCATCCATTGCTGCCCCGAAAGCATCGAATCCTCCTAATGCAGGCTCTTCCTCGGGATCCTCCTCTGGTTCTTCACCATTTTCACCTAGAGCTTCCTCAAGCCTGTTACGAACCAAGGTCAACTCCTCTCTTAAAAGTGTTGTCTCCTGATTAGCAATCAACCTCTCATGTCTATCCTCTGCAGCTTCCCTATTAGCCCTTTCCAATTCACCAAACAAGTGGTCGATTTGTCTTTCCATGTGTTTAATAGTCTCATCAGCATTTCTTCTCCAAGACTGAAAGTGCTTTACAGCATTATAGGTGTTCTCCAGCTCTGTATGCACGTGCCTAACCACCCCTGCCAAAGACCTCTCCCATGAATCAATAATGGGAGGAACCTGTGTTGGCACTCCGTATCCTACAACCCATGAGTGCAGCATGTCTGTGAACCACAACCAGCGATTTGTATTCTTGTCTGGATTCCTTGCCTGAGTTGGCTGTTCATACGGGTTCAAAGATGAGTTTTGCGAACTCCCAAGAGGACGATAAGAAGAGTAGTTACGATGAACAGGGTTAGTCATGTTTTCCTGCAATACGTTAGATCAGTATACGTATCCAAGAAATAATAAGTGGTGTGCTTAGAATAGTGAGTGTACTAATACTTATGCTATGATGATTATAGACTAAATGCAAATCCTAGTTCACTATAACCAATGGCTCTGATACCAATCTGTCACACCCTCAAATTTCCACTGCGGGGTTTATACCGCGAGGCGCATGAAAAACCAGGATCCCATAGCCATAAGTCACATGAACGACTCTAAATGCCCAAACCATTTAGTTCGTTATTGTAAAACCAAGTTTAAAAGTTTTAACCAAACCAAATTAAGTATAGCGGAAGCGAATGACAAAACAGTTAAATAAAAGTCTGCGCAAAACACCGCGCCCAAAACCATAAGTAAATAGTTAAATGTTAAAAGTAGTTTAAGTGTTCATAATCCCATGACACAACATGATGCATGTCCTAGTCGTGCTCCATACCTAGTTACCTGCAAAAGCATGCTAGCGTGTGTCAACATAAAGTTGGTGAGTTCACAAAGTAAAGTAGATGAGTATGTAAATGCGCTGGTTTCCAAAGCCACGTAATCAAGTAAAAGAGTAAGTAATTGAGTTGGTTCCAAAACCGTGTAACCACTAGTTCATCGCATGCCAAGGGTAGCTAACCCATTCATGATAACTAACACCGATATACCGAACTGCTAATGTACGTGTTGTCACAAATGTGAGCAGTTTGCCTTGCATCATTGCCTATCAACAATGATAATCTGCTAAGTTATAGTTCACTCCCGCACTCCTCCGAGCCGGTGTGAGGTTTGTCAGACCTAATAGCGCTATCAACTAATAACCCACTTGCCATAACCCGGCAACTCATTCGGTATGTGAAGGACTTACAGTGATAGAGTTGGTTTAGTTCATCAAGGACACAGTTTGCGAACTAGCAAAACCCGACCCACACAAGGAGTCATAGCATCCCAACCCGGGATGTGTAAGTAGTCCCAAACCGGACTAGAAAAAGTTAAGTACGTCATCTCAACCCCGAGACACATGCTTTTGAGAAAAGAGTAGTGAAACTCACCTTAGTATGCAAGCAATTAAATCCAAACTTCAAAGTAGGGTGTGCTACCGACTCCCTAGTATAAGTGTCACTAAGTAAGTATATGTGTAATACCATTACACCATATAACCCATTTGTCCAAGACGTTTAAATGTTCAAAAGCGTGTAAGTGACACCTAGTGATTCTACATGCATAAGTAAACCCTACGGACCCGTTGGTGAATATGTTGGTTATTATTAATTTTACACTCCATATGCATCTCATACAAGTGCCCATTCAAGTTTATATCAAATACATACCACATAGGACTCCAATTATTCACATAAACACAAAATACACAATCTGCGTCTTTAGGACAGATTGTGCGCCATGAAAACTAATTTATTTAAAATACTTAACCAATGAATTAAACTCCCGAATTTTTACTTAATATTCTTTGTGATTCATTTCAAAACACATATTTTTGTTTTGTCTCAAAACCAAACACAAAAATTATTAAAATTCATTCAACACAGCTATGTCCAGAAAATCTCCACAACAGGTCAGTTTAGTAGAAAAATTCCCTAAAATTGTGTATTCATTCAAATGGAATGAATCCACTTGTAAAAATCAAGTTATTCCAATTTTAATCTACTGTAAAAATTTCATAACTTAACTCTTTATAAAACTCGAGTTATAATGGTTTAAAGTTGACTCAGTTTGTAAATCCGAAAATCTGATATGACCTTTATTCAAAGAAAATTCAAAAAACTACACAAACGACGTCCAAATCACTCGATTTTACCCATTATGAAAATCTAAGACCAGGTATAATCTAACCATGCAAAGAAAACATCAGAGCCATCATGTTAAAGTCACGTAACAGACCCTACAAGTTGACCTAAACATTCTGTCCAGATTTTAATCATGCATAAACTCTTATTTAAACGACTCACGTGTGCGTATAATCGATCAACAACAATCAATAATCATTAAAAAAAATTCATTAGATCTAGCATGATCAGAACCTATCATAATACATGCAAAATCATAAACCCTAACGATCAAAACATCACAAACTTGCGCAACAAGTAATCTATCATATCCCTACTTGCATACCATCATGTTTAACCCGTTAAATCTTCATAAACTTCAAGTTTTAATCTTTATAAAAAGGTTTCAGACCTGGAAAAACTTAGTTATAGGGTTTTTATAACATATTAAGAATATTAAAGCATAATAGATTAAGGATTATACCACAAGCTCTTCGAAACAACCAACTGAATGCTCTTGAAGCTTCCCGATCGATGTTCTTGCGCCTTAGCAGGTGTTTTGGGGTTAATATTTCGTAAGTAGGGCAGTAGGGGCGATTAAGGTTTAAGTTTAGGTGATACAAGAGGCTTAAGGTTGCTTAAATACATGTTTAAGTCAGTTTGGTGTTAGCAGACTCCACATTGAGGACAATGTAAGTTCAGCTGAAAAGGGAGTAACAAAGGAGAGGAAGCATTAAAGTGTGGAAAGCAAAGATTCGCCGATAGAATGGAGACATCAATTATTTACCAGGTGCTTTCTTTTATTTAATTATGTGTATGTTGTTTGAATAAGACTTGGGTAAATGATTAGTGTTGCTTTAGAAGGGGAATGTAATGGGGCGGAACAAAAGCATCCTTACACATATTTTTAATTTATTTGGCTACTTGGTCCCCTTATTCGTGCAAAAATCCACATTGAGGACAATGTAAGTTCCAAGTGTGGGGATGGGGGAATAGGCATTTAAATATGAAAATTTTTAAGACTCTCAAGCTAAACTTTAAGAAAACCGTTTCTTTCACCATAGTATTGGATCACAAATTCGACCCCTAATCATGGTCATTACTCTTTAAGTTCCTTGATGTGTTTTTCCAAGGATAGTTTTTGTAAAACGTGGATTGCCTGGTTAGAAAAGACTAAGGAAGAATATAGCATTTTTGCATATCGGCAACCCATATTTCCCTTTAGGTTCAGGAAGAGATTGTTGAGCCACCACAACATGCTAACACCCTACAAAAATCTGTGTTACATCTTTCGGCATGTTGTGTTCAATTGAATTGAGTGTGCCATTATAGGCGCATAAGGTAGAACTTGCAATTTTTGATATGCCCACCACTTTAGATTAATTGTGACACAGGAATGATTAAGGCATTAGGTCTATCTAGCCTTTTCATATATATATATAAAAAAAAAAAAAAACTTCCCTAGTTAAACAAACTTGAGCCTTTAACCTTTCAATTGATTACCCATGTCAACCCATTTAGCCTTTTCAATTTTTAAACCCAAATGATGAAAATTCGATCATAGGATTTTGATTTGTATTGTATATAGTTGTAATGTGAGTTCAAAAAAAAAAAAAAAAAAACATGAGAACAAATACGCTTCAAACAAATGGAAGTTCTCATAGAAAAGCACAAAAATATGCTTGAGTTAGTAATTGAATAAAAGGTGCAACATTGCCTTATAGTTTAGTATTTAGTTAGTTGATGTAATAAAAGTCGAATTTTCATCATTATAGTCACTTTTAAATATCCCCTTCCATACCCTTCGCCTAGCCCCATTAAAACCCGTTTTAAGACCTTTTGACTTGTGTTCACTTTTGAGAAATTCTGTGGAAGGCGATTGAATTGCAAGCTTATGCTAACATGCCCTATAATCGGTTTCGAGTGATTGATATGAAATACTAGCACATCACTTGCTAGTCTAGATAGTAAACCGAGTGGAGTGAACCATTGTGAGGGGTGTGCAAAAATGTGAAATCGGATCTAGTTGGATTTGGCTAGGCAATTTTTTTTTAATAGCATGTAAAAACCTTGGAATGTAAATTTACTGATAGGCGTAAGTCTTGTGAGTTAGGGTATGACTAGGGGCCGTTTTTGAGAATTGATAAAAGGTGAAATTAATTTGAAATGATTATTGATTTGCTTGAGGGCAAGAAAAAGAAAAGTGTGGGGATGTGATGGGTTAGTTAAAAGATGTGTATAAAAACATCTATAAATGAGTTTTAAGGAGTGTTAAGTCGTTAAATGGTGTTGCTTTGATATTATTATGTTATTTCAGGATTTGATGACCATAGGAGGCAAATATGACGTTTTGGAGTTGCTCGGGCAAGAAACGGAAGCTTACATGAGCTGGAAAATCAAAAACTGAAGAAGGTGGAGGTTTTGGCGTAGGATACGCCAAAACTGGCGTATCCTACGCCAGTGGCGTAGGGAAGGATACAGTGGCTTGCGTAGGGCAGCAGACAACAGCTTAGGCAAAATCAGCCTAGCGTACCCTACGCCAAAAGTGGCGTAGGATACGCCAAAGTCAAAAGTTGGTCAAAAGTTTCCTTTTTTCAAGTCAATGATGGTGGAAAACATTTTAATGACGAATTTATGAAGGAAGGGACGTTTTTAGCTCGAATTTGACTCATTCTCATGATAATAATTCACCACCATTAACAAGAAAAAGACACACACAATTCTCCCAAGACTTTGAAGCATTCTTGAAGATTGAAGACACAAACTTGAAGATGAACACCATGGCCATGCTTGGCTAAATCATTTTGTATTACACTGGGGATGTAGGTTCTTGATATCTAGGGTTGAAAACATTTAGGTATTATTCTTAAAACTTTTGTTGATGTCTTTGTGTACTTGAATTAATTGTGTTGATTGATGATTAATCTTATGCTAGACTCATTTTTAGTTAATTGATCTTGTGCCAATTTCTAGTGAGATAAGCATGATTCCTTGCGCCAACACTACCATAGGATTGTATGTTCTAGGTGATAAAGTATAGTTTAGTCCATTTTGATGTAGACAAAACTTGATACCTAAATCTATTGAACAATCACTCCGTTAGTACCAATTGCATTATCATTGTTCACCCAATTGTTGAAAACCCTAGTATTCAATTGCCGAATCCTTAGTGTAATCGCTTTAATCCTATTGTTTACAAGTTTCATTATTTTCGTTATTCTTATTAATCCAATTAAATTCTCATTATAATCAACAACAACTTTTTAATCAATTCTTAAATGATAACTTACACTCTTCATAACTAAACTAGCATCTTCATAAGCAACATTTTCTAGTTGACTAAACAATACTCACTAACCACACGCTCCTTGGATTGATACCCTATTTACCCTATCTACCTAGGTTATTTAGGTTTTGTATGAACCGTGACGACCGGTTCAACAAATGGCGCCGTTGCCGGGGAGCTAGTGCGCTTAGTGTTTAGTTTTTAGTTGATTATTGTGATTAACTGTTTAATTTGTCTTTGTTACTTCTTTTTGTTCGTTTTTACGCGTGGTGTGTGAAGTGTGCAGGTGACAGATAATGCATGCATGCCACTTGTGTAAAATCTGAAGATTGGGAATTTAGCAAGACTTGATCGTCATCATCACAATGTATTGGGAAGATGATGATAATACTTATCCTTGTTGTGGGAGCCCATATCATTTGTGGCGAGATTGTCCAGTGGCCCGTAGGAAAATGGAAGCATTTAAAGAACGAGAAGATCGTATTATTTTTGGGCTCGAAAAACCTGGAGGTTCACATTTATCTTCTTCACCATCATGCAAAACCAAAACAATTTATCGAGAAGGTAACAACCGGCGACCACCCCTTCCACCAACTCTCATTAACCAAAACTGTGCCAATACTCCACCACATCCACAAAACCAAAACCGACAATATCCCAACCAACGACCCGTACAATACACATTATGCCATCCACACTCTAAACCACCTCCACCACCGGAAGATCATTCTTGTTTTTGTTGCGGGAAAATTCACATAAGTGAAGATTGCCCAGTATTTTGGAGTAATCCAAAGTATTGGAAAGAAAAATTCAGGGTTGGTTATAGGGCAAAGGCACGTCAAGAAAATTACCAACCAAAAGCCAACCACAATTATAACTCAAATTGGGGCTATGAAGGTTATGAATCCGAAGAGGAGCCATTTTCAAGTTACCAAGAAGAATACAATATGAACCACAATGAATATCCTCAACCGACATATGAAGAACCTCAAAACTCACGAGATTCCAAGTTCGATGCTATCATAGATGTGATAAAAGAGGCAAAGCAGGAAAATGAAGTGAGAGGCAAAGCTCATGAAGCTTTGGTTATGCTGGTTCACCAACTAGCTGTGGAAATCTCCCAACTTAAACGTGAGCGTGATGAGCTGGCTAGTGGTGTAGTGGTTTATGCTGATATAGATGAAGATACTGCAAGTCTTTCTGAATGGTTAACTCCAACTGAAGACTTAGTATCTCATGAAGATCTGGTGGCTGAGGTGAAAGTTCCTCACGAATCTCATCCCGTGTTGATTATAGCACCAACAAAGTGGAGGATGAAGGTTTAAAGATGAAGAAGAGGAAGGTGAGCTGGGAGGACATTGGGCAATTTATTGTAAAACGGCCCCGCAACAAGAATCACCAGATTCTCATGCCAATAACTGGGAAGCAATTGTGGATTTGGCATGTGAACTACCGAGTGTATGTTGGAAACTCGGTAGGAAAATGTGGGATAAAACCTTCATGCTTGGACTCGATGGATAAGTTGAAAGAGAATGAACATATTGGGGCATGGAAGGTAAACTACCAAAATGCCCTTATCTTCTTCAGATGCCTCTTGTATCTTCCATAGCGGGTCTGCAAACTTGCAGCCTTCGTAACTAATGTTTTGGTTAACACCCTATTTTTTTTTTATTTTTTCTTCTTTCACTTTGACTATTCTTTGCTCTAACTACTCTTTACTAGAAATCTCGAAGGGTCAAACTACAAAGATCTAACAGCAAGAATTATAAACTCGTAAGTAAAGCTTGGGTGGCCGGAGGGTCAACGGACCCTCCTGACCCCCCTTTGATTCCGTCCCTGGGTGGATCAATAGGTGTAGAGGACTACCCAAGGAAGACCACGCTTACAGCATTGGGTAGGAATTTTTTTTTTCATAAATAGGCGATTTACAAGATTGGGGAGTGTTTTTGGGTGTTGGATGAGTTTTTTTTTTTTTTTTTGTGAAAATGGGTAGAAGTAGCGACCTTCAAATTATTATTTTCAAGATTGCTACTTCGAGTAGCGACCTTCAATGATTGGTTTTCAAGGTCGTTGATCGGTTTGGAGACCTTTACAAGGGCACTGATCGGTTTGGAGACCGTCACCAAGGTCGCTGATCGGTTCAGCAATCTTCAAGATTGTTATTAATATTATTATTATTATTATATTTTAAAAATTTTCTCAGTTTTCTAGAGAGAGGGGGCAATAAAAAACCGGAGGAGAGAGAGGGAGACTGAATAAATAAAGAACGAGTAATGTAGAGACTAGAGAGCAAGAATAGGAGGTCAATGGAGAAAACTGCCGTCTGTGTCACGTATTTCAAAAGTGGGCCCCAACATGGGATTGGAGAGAATATAATGTGAATCAAAATAATAATAATAGCATTTACACTACTTCTTAAAGTGTCTTCGTATGTATATTTAAACGGTTTACCTTCAAATTATTATTTTTTTAAAAAAAATGGGTAGGTCGCTACTTCGATCAGCAACCTTGGTGAAGGTCTCAAAACCGATCAGTGACCTTGAAAACCAATCATTGAAGGTCGCTACTCGAAGTAGCGACCTACCCATTTTCACAAAAAAAAAAAAAAAAAAAAAAACACCTCATTCAACACCCAAAAACACTCTCCACTCTTGAAAATCGCCTACTTATAAAAAAAAATTCCTTAGGTGCTCCTCATCTTGTCTAAATACAATGGGGCCCATTTTATGCTGACTTGGGAGGTTTTCTTGGAAGGAATACTTTCAACCACACCTTCACATATTTTTTTATGTGAAGTTTATATAGTCTAATTTAGCAATAATGTTAAGATGCACCAAATCGAGGACATTCATTGCATATTTACATGCTAATTTAATTATACAAAATACCACATATAAAAACACACACATATATATATAAACTTCACATAAAAATATATTCCCATGAAAATAAGCACATGATTACTTTTTAAGATCTTTTATGAGGTTTCATATAGTTACTCCGACCAAGTAATATCCAAATCCCCCCAGTTATCTTCTGATACCCCTAAGGCTTTCCACACAGCTTTTGAAGCATCAACAATATTATTAGGACAAGGCGGTTGATAGTCATGATCAGCATCACACCCCATAGTAGAGTCACACTCATCCACAACCATCGCCTTCACGCTCCTCCCATTTCCATTAATGGTAATAAACTTATGGCACCTATCACCTCCTTTGTACCATCCGGTTGATAATGCCACAACTGGCGTGTCATTGGAGTGGTATTGGTTGTCACACTCTGATGGACCTCCACCATCACCTCCCTTTTGGAAACCGTTTATCGTAAGTGTTGCTTTGGTAGCACTTGTCACTGCAGGAGAGCATGTATACGTGGTGTAGAACTTACCTTGTACACAACAATCCGAGTCATTATCTTTGTTGCATTGTCCAGGGGGTGGTTTTTTTCCCCTGATACCGCCACTCGGTTTGCAAGTTTGAGCATTGATTTGAATAGAAACTGCTGCTAGGAGAACGAATAACATAATAAAGTGGAACCTCTTCATTCTCGAGACTTGATTTTAGTTTGTGTACTCTTTTACGATGGTGTTTGTCTGTTTGATGTCTAGCATGGCAAAGTGATTGTGATCTTATAGGTATTGGCTAAGCTGCAAGACTAGTTTGTAGTCAAACTTTTATATTAATGAACTAATTGGCCCCTTGAACATTTATTCACTTTTTTCTATAAGACGGAGTAAAATGATGAATGCCGTCTCAAGTAATCCGAAAATAGACTACAAAATTGTAAACTACTAAGTTAAGATAAAAAAATATCTTGTCTGGTATCTGTTGTTGTTGAAAGAACAAAATTGCAGTTTTAGTTTGAATAGTAAAATTATAGAAGCACGTCATAGGTGGAGTCATCAAGAGTATATTTCTTGTTTGGAACCAAAGGGATCCTTTTTAGTAGCATGATAATAAAGATCCTCTCACATTTAGTAGCATGTAAATTTATTTTAATACTGTATATGTGTTGCGGATCAAGTAAAACGAACCGTCACCCATGGCTTTTTGGTCTAGTGGTATAGTGTCCCCTTTACAAATGTAAGGTTGTGGGTTCAAATCATTATAAATGCAAGGTGAGGTGAAATAGAGGTGTAATAAAAATTTGCCGTTCAAAAAAAAAAAAAAAAAGTAAAACGAACCGTCAAGATTAACAATGTATACATACATTGAGGCACAACTTTTATAGCAATAACGCACAAATTTATAAAATATTGCGAACCCTATATACACATTCAATTCAAATAATAACAGAAAGTAACTGGTTGAACACTAATTTTCCCCATAAAAAAAAATCAGTTTTCCTAATAGTATTTCATTTATCATTTTTTTTTTTTTTTTTTTTTTGAACTTTAACTTTCATTAACGAACGGACGAGTCCTCAAAACGAGGACCGCCACACCAACTTACAACATGTACAAAGGATTGTTAGCCCAATTTTTCCATTCAATGTTTCTAAAACTGCTCCTATTCTTGATCCAAAAGAACGACAATGATTTGACGCTTGAGACCACTTCAAAAACCTTCGGCTCCTTATGATTGAAAATCTTCTTATTCCGGGCATCCCATAATATCCGGCATAGTAACAATGATAATACTATGAATCAATTGTCTACCTCTTTTATCATCAGTTGCGCCTCTCGCCATATCAAAGTAATCTCTAACATGAAAAGCAAACATAGTAGTTAATTTACACCATGACCCGAGAGCACTCCACACTCCAAACGAAAACCCGCAGCCGAAAAATAGATGTAACGTGGATTCTTCACAGCTGCAGAGCGCACAGACTTGATCTTCAAGATAAACTCCTCTTCTGTTCAGCGCGACAGCGGTTGGTATTCGATCCATCTCAGTCCTCCAGGCAAATATATTACACTTTAGCGGAACCCATTTGAACTTATACCAGTCACCGTATGACCTGTTTTTCTGCATCAATTCTTTAACAGTTTTAACAGAAAACGGCTTCGCATTCAAACCAAGCCAAGCCCACGAGTCAGAGCGTTCAGAGATTCTGCATTGCTGCAGAACCGCTGTCAGCGTGTACCATTCTGCTCTGCAAGTTTCGGACTGCACCAGTGCAGAATTAACAATGTTCCAGCTTCCTGTAACAGAGTTTCCATCCCATTTATCCCGAATGGCGCAATCCTTATTCATTTATCATTTACTTTGATTTTTCTCTAATAACTTGTGTTTGTTAACTTTTTTTATAAAAATTATAAATGCAAAGTTACATTTTTTTTTCCACATTCCAATGTACCTTTTTATTGATAACGTAGTCGCATTCACAAAAAAAAAAAAAAAAAAAAAAAAAAAAAAAAAAAAAAATAATAGTATCATTAACTATACCGAGTATTAGTATTATACCGCTACCGTACCGAACCCAACCCATAGACCAATGGAAGAATTCGGAAAATGGTTGTGGTGCCGCAAATTCCGAACAGGGAAAATTGGTGTTGCTGTGAATTGTCGTTCCAAATAATATTTAAGTGTTGTGAGTTATATGCATTGCAAAATGCCGATTTAGACGTTGCAAAACTAGGGCATCAAGTTGGTAACTGTTTAGACAGCATCCTAACGTTGATCCTTATTCAGTTTCGTACTATCTGTAAGATAATTGTGGCTTCAATGCCTGATTTCATTCCATAGGGTCAAGTATATATACAACTAACATTCCCTTATATTTGGGAAGTGATAATTACAAATATTAATGCTATCTATAAATACAAAGTCAACTATATTCTATTACACCCCCGCAGTCGAAGCAGGAGGAGGACGGATGTTGAGACTGGAGCGGAAGTCATCAAAAAGAACGCGTGGGAGACCCTTGGTGAAGATGTCAGCAATCTGTAGTCGGGTAGGAGTATGCAGAATCCGGATAGTGCCGCGTTGTACATGTTCACGCACAAAGTGGATATCTAGCTCAATGTGTTTAGTGCGTTGATGCTGAACCGGATTGTTGGATAAATATATGGCACTAATATTATCACAATACACAAGAGTGGCCGTGGAAAGAGGTCGCCGCAACTCAAGTAATAAATTTCGAAGCCAACAAATTTCTGCAACGACATTGGCCACGGCGCGATATTCCGCTTCGGCACTGGAACGGGAGATGGTAGACTGGCGTTTCGAGGACCACGATAGTAGGTTAGAACCCATGTAAACACAGTAGCCGGATGTTGAACGACGGGTATCAGGGCATCCTGCCCAGTCTGCATCTGTGTAGGCCCGAAGAGAGATGGAAGGACAGGATGACAAGGTGAGCCCGTGAGCAGAGGTGCCCTATATATAACGTATGATGCGTTTTAACGCATTCCAATGATCCGTGGTCGGGTTGTGCATGTGAATACAGATTTGCTGAACCGCATAACTGATGTCAGGTCTTGTGAAAGTTAGATACTGGAGAGCACCTGCAAGACTTCTATAAAGTGTCGGATTCTCAAATAGATCACCTGAAATGGCACTGAGCTTTGGTTTGGTGTCAACTGGAGTAGATACCGGATTGCAGTTCTCCATACCTGCCCGACTGATAATATCCTTAGCATATGATTGCTGAGAGAGAAACATGGTGTCACCAGACCGGGTGACAGAGATGCCCAAGAAATAGCTGAGAGGTCCAAGATCTTTCATTGCAAATTCAGCCGCGAGGCTGCCCATGAGAGTTACCCTTAACGCTTCTGACGATGTGGAGAGTATAATGTCGTCCACATATATTAATAAGTAAGCAATGTCACCCCCGTGATGAAATGTGAAGAGAGAATTATCACATTTACTCTGTGAGAAACCAATAGATGTAACAAAGTCTGTAAAACGTTGGTACCAAGCCCGTGGTGCCTGTTTGAGACCATATAATGAATTTTTAAGTAGACACACATGGTCGGGATAATCCCGATGTCGAAACCCCATGGGTTGATACAGGTATACCGTCTCTGTAAGATTGCCATGCAAGAAGGCGTTGGTTACATCCAACTGATGTATGGACCAAGATTGAGATAGTGCCAGTGTAAGAACAGTACGAATAGTAGCCGGCTTGACAACCGGACTAAATGTTTCCCCACAATCAACTCCAACTTCCTGATTTCGCCCGTCACACACAAGACGAGCCTTGTACCGTTCAAGAGTGCCATCCGACCTGTATTTATGACGAAAAAGCCACATGCTACGAATAATATGCATATCAGGATGTCTCGGGACCAGTTCCCAAGTCTTGTTTTTAATTAAAGCATTAAATTCGTTTTTCATGGCATTATGCCACTCCGGATTAGTCAAGGCGTCTATAGGATTTTTGGGAACTGGGGCAATGGTGGTGGTGGACAGGTTAAAAATGGTTTTTGGTTTGGTGATACCCGTCATGGAGCGGGTGGTGATGGTGCGAGTCGGGGGGGCGGGAGGTGGCGGTGGTGGTGGAGGTGGGATTGGGCTTGGAGTAAGGGACGGAGGTGTTGGGGAGTGTGTTTTGGGGCGGACAGAATGTGGAGGTGGGCTAGTAGGTGAATCGGCGTTTGTTGGGGAGTGGGCCGGTGCATGGTTGGGAGTAGGGGATTGGGCCGGTGCATGGTTGAGAATAGGGGATTGGGCCGAGGGAGTAGAAAGTGATGGTGGGTCAGTGTTATTATTTGGAAAGGAATGGGTATAGATGAGTGGGTGGGTGGGGCTGTCAAGGAAGTTGTAAGTGTGTGGTTTAGGTTTGTTTGTTTTGGCGAATGGGAAAGTGGTTTCGTCAAAAAGCACGTGACGATTTATGGTGATGGTGTGAGTTTTGAGGTCAAGGCATTTGTATCCCCGGTGATTGGAGGGGTAGAAATACACAAGGGTATGAACGGTAGGCTAATTTGTGGATGGTGGTGTGAGGAATGAGGGGATAACAGATGCAACCAAACACGCGAAGGTGGTCATAGGTAGGGAGACAGTTGTATAGTCTTTGAGTGGGGATTTGGAAGTTGTGTATTTTGGTGGGTATAATGTTTTGTAGGTAAGTGGCGGTTTCAAGTGCATGGTGCCAGTAGGTGGTTGGGGTGGAGGAGTGGGCAAGGATGGTGCGCATTAGGTTATTGATGGTTCGAATTTTGCGCTCCGCCTTGCCATTTTGAGGTGAGGTGTGTGGGCAAGAGAAACGGAAATGCATACCATTTTGTGTGCAATAATTATGAAATTGATTGTTTGCATATTCACGTCCGTTATCACATTGCAATTGTTTAATTTTGGTGTGAAATTGGGTTTGGACAAAATTGGTAAATTTAATAAACATGGTAAATACGTCGGATTTGTGGGCAATGGGGTAGGTCCATAGGAAATTGGTGAAATCATCTAGAAATAGCACATAATAACGGTGACCTGTAACACCCCAAAACCATTTGTTCGTCTAATTATGCCATTAGGCGTGATTAGCAAAATAATAAAATGAGACTTAAACGATAAGATTATGGGTTATGCTCTAATATGGAAGTAACCTAGTTAATAATAGCATTTTTATAAACGGATACAAGGTGTTAGAAACTAGCTTAATTAGTTAGTTTTTATACGAAAATAACATTGTAGTAACTTGAGGGACTAGAGTTGCACATGGGATAATCTAAATTAAAAAAAAATGGAAGAATCCACACACATATGTGTGGATCGATTATCAGGAAGGAAAAACAAAGGGGATTCTTCCCCAAAACCTAAATACTCAAGAACATGCTTGAATCCAAGCCAAATCAAGGGGCTTTTCGATGCTCTAGCAAGAAACAAGTCATCTAAGGCCTAATGAACATCAAGGTACCTTCTATTTGATGTAATTTGATGTTAATACCCGTTTTTGATTTGGTCAAAAACTAGGGTTTTGATAAAACGTGAAATTTATGGTTAAAAGAGGTTGCTCTAGTCTTGGGGAACCTCAAACATACCTAATTTAGTTACAAATCACACCTAATATGTGTATTTGGTTTTGATCATATGATTATGTTCATGTGTAGAATTTGGGGTTTAACCTCTAGGTTGAATCCACTCATATCTAGTAACCTTTTGTGACTCTTAGAAGTTGTTGTATGAGAAATTTAGGCAAAATGGTCTAAATAATGTATTATGATGATGATTAGACAAACGGTTATGTTTTGGCTAATCTTGAGCTTTAAAACTAAACAAATTGGTGGGTGCACACCAAGTGTTCGATTAAATGCCAAATTGGTGAACACTAGCGAAACTATGAAGTTAGAATCATGTAAGAGCTATCAATCGTATGTGATATTGGTTTGTAATAAGCCAAGTTAATCGGATATTCTATATAAGAAAATGGCTATGGATTTAGCTATAAATGGGTAATGAATACATGATTTATGGATAGTGAATTAAATCCATGTTATGTATTCTAATAATCAAGTTTGACATATCCCTAAGTAGGTACAAGAACTAGGGATGCAAACGGGTCAAACGGATGCAAGCAATGCGTATGGTAGCAAGAACGGATATGAGGTAAGTTTTACTTACACCAATGTACTATAACATAGCTTAATTCTTGTAGATATTAGTCTTAAATCTTGAATGCGTGATAAAGATAAACCCCAAGGGGTAGAAGCTATTAATGGGTCACCTTATGTGCACTCAATACAAAACGTGGTTTATGACCTTAATCAAGACAATGTGTTATGACCAAATGGTGAAATCCATCAAACGGGTCAATAAATAAAGATATGTGAAAAATGATGTTTTAATCTAAATGAAAGCATTTGAATGAAGCCGTTAAGAATGGTGTTAAATGGGTCAAGTTGGTGTCACTTGAACCATAATAAAAACTTGGGTAACATAGTATCATGAACTATGGGTCTAAACGGGTCATATGGTGAATTCGTCATCATTTAAGTCCAACACTTGATGCTTGTTTTCCAAGCATTGAGATTCTTGAGGTTTACGGATCAAATGGTATGCTATTATCATTTAAGTTCCGAGAAGTTAATGTGTCTATCTAGAAATCACGCAGGTAAACGCACTCGTGTATGCATGCTTGATGTTAAGAATCATGGAGGATGAGCACAAGGTATGAATATGGGACACGGGCACCCGGTAAGTCCGTAGCTAATAAAACACCTTCGGGCGAAGCAACATGGGTACTAAAACTACCCACATGAAGTGTGGTTGCAAATCAAGTAAGTTATTTCCACAACTATGTCTAATGCGCGCTAATGCGCTTAGAATCAACTAAAACAAGTGAAAACTTGAGAAAGGATGAAACTCTAAGTCCGGAAGGACTTAGAGGTTTTTAAACAAGTCATTGAGTCAAAAACATTGGATTTGAAACAAGAAGTTTCGCCACGAATGGCTAAATTGAAAGATTTGGTCATGAGGGGCATTTTGGGGATTTAAAGGATTAATAAAGGTTGAATTCTAAGAATCTAAGTCGTAATGAAACAAATCGGACAAACGCTTTTGTTGATCAAGTGTCTAATGACTTGACAACTCAAACGGTATGCAATTTAAGTGGTCAAAAGTGCCTTGTTTGAATTAAGGCCTTAATGGGTCAAATTGGGTAAAAGTCGCCATAAACATTCAAAACTAAGAACCGGATCATGGCGACATAAACCGGACCATAATTTCAGTCAAACAAAGGTTTATTTAGTCGACAAGTCATTACTTAGGCTTCGGGTATCATCAAATGCGGTTGCGACATGATTCCCACGCTTAAAAGCCACCAAAATTACATCAGAAGCTTCGAGCGGCCGCGCGAATAAACCGACCGGCCGCGCGAATAGACCTGCATGTCAGCACGATCTTTAAAATTCCATATAAAATCGTAGAAAAATCGTTAGGAGGTGTTCTTTATATGCCTGGAAAGCTCTCGGAGCGTAGAACAATTCTCGTTTGAAAGTCGAAGTCAGATTTTGGGTTTTAGAAGGGGTAAAATCGATCCGAACAGCTGCTGCGCATAAGTTGCAGCAGTTTGTTCTCCTGATAAAGGGCCGTTTGGCCTGGTTCGTTCCGTATCAACGTGTAACGAATACCGTACTAGTTTAAATGTATCATTGGCAACCCACTAACCATTTTTGTGAAATGGTGCTAGGTAAACAAGTGAAGGAAGTCCCGGAGCAAGGATCAAGTCGCGAGAAGAACCGAACACGCCCGAACATTCATCAAGCTTCCGCACTAGAATCCAACGAACTCCCGTTAAAAAACAAAGACTTTAATACATTCTTTTTGTAGCAATGATGTAAAAATTTATTGGAACTAAACGTGTATGGGATTCATTAAGTTGGGTTTTTATAATTTACCAAAGTATTTAATCGGGAGTGGTTTAAGTAAGGTCCAAACCCGTATGATTTGGGCGTTGATCACGTGATTACGGGTTAGGGTCTTACAAGTGGTATCAGAGCCATAGGTTTGAGGGATCCGAGTGTCGGGAAGGATACTTGGACTCAAACCGTGCGCTCAAAGTGTTGAAGGGTGTTCGGTTCAAGACTTGATCAAGGAATCCGGTAAGTAATACCTATAATAAACATCCGTTTTGATCGGAAAATTGTTATAGGTAATCAATAGTGATATCGTGTAGATACTCGCTATCTCAAAATCTTGATAAGGAAATGGTTAGGTACTCATGGGGCCTATCCAAAAGATTGATTCGGGCAACGGGAATCTCGCATAACAAGAACTCTAACATCACTATTGCAGTGATGCATACTAATAATGAAATGTCATGTTACTAATTAATTGAAATTATAAATGTGACAGGGATGATAACATCTTATTCGATCGAGAGAGGATCGGATGATTCACCAAATGAGGTTGTAGAGGTTTCGGGAGCACGGCTGATAGCATGCTCACTAAGGACCAAGTCAAGTAACGACTCGGGCTAATGGATCAGTAACGAAAGGGAACACGGGAGCAAGTATCAATCAGGTACATGCTCGAAACCATAGTAGGTGCATTAGTATGCAATTATCACCTGAAGAGTGGTAATTGCATATGCAAGCAATAGGAAAAATGTGAAAGGTGCATAGTTCACGATAATGAACGATCAATGCGCAAACTTAACTTGAACATCGAGACCGGGTTGGGGGTAATCATCCCAAACTAATGTTTAGAAAGGCGTTGTGATCATACCAATGAGTGTGATCACACAAAGCTTATTAAATTGAAAACACATCGCTTTTTCTTAATGAATAAAGGTAAAAACCTAACGTTGAATAATTTATCAAGGAAGGGTTTTACCAAATAAAATAGGGGGCACAAGCATGAGCTGAAAATTTGCTTGCATAGGGTGTGATGCCTTAATTATAATAAGTCTGTGCGTACCATATGCGAATTACTTACCCTGGCCAGGTATGTGTTAAACATATGATACCATGGGTTTCTTATGATTAATACATATACAACCTATGTGACAAAGACTTAGTAAGTGTGAGGTGCCGGGGGATTCTGGACGTAGTCCACTGTCTAACACGGCAGGGATGCGATCCATGCAAGACCTTGAGCGAGGCACCAGCTAGAATACGCTGGGCTAGCAAAGAGGACAACAAACTGGAGCGTTTGAACGTAGTCCACTGTCTAACACGGCAGGGATGTGAACCATGCAAGACCTTGAGCGAGGCACCAGCTTATACGTTGGGCTAGCAAAACGGGCAATATACGATTCGAGTTATCCTGGGTTGATACAGAGATTGACTTGAACCTTAATCAAGGTCTAGTCATAAATAGATTCAGTTCGGAAATAAACTTGAACCTTAATCAAGGTCGAGTCATAAACAGATTTAGCTTGAAAACAGACTTGGGCCTTAATCAAGGTTAAGTCATAATTAAACTCGGACTTTTATAGAAGGTTAAATTCGTAAAGAGGGACTTGAACCTTAATCAAGGGTTGAGTCGTAATCACATTCGGGTAAGTCATGAATCTTGGGATTAATGACCTAAAACAGTGGGCTTGGGCCATGATAAATCAGTAAATCATTCAACCCTCGGGTTAAGGATGAGAAAGTGTAAACTGCAACAACATTAGATTGTATTGTTGGTACGATTTAATACAAAACATAATAACGGTTGGATTGTATAGTTATTACAATCTGATGCAAACCGTGATAACAGGAAATTAGTCGATACAATACGTAGTAATGACCAATCTACACCGTGTTTTATGAAAAGAAAACTGACCTCAATTTGTATTGAGATCGGTAATCAGAAAGAGGACTTTTAGAAACTAAGCGTTCTAAATATATAAACGATTTGAAATCTAAAACTCAAAGGTCTTTAAACGGGTCGGGTGGGGCTATGACCACCAATCGAGTTAGCAAAACGGGAAATTGGGTAAACCCAATAAATGGCAAATTCTTGAAATAGGATTAGCCAAGAAAGGAAAACGTTAGTGTAAAGCAAGGTTTGTTTATAGCATTCTAGCAAACCAAAAAGAAACGAGGGTTGGATTCGGGGATGAATCCAAGAAGCTAGAAAACGGCTATATTAAAAAGCCGGGTTAGTCTTGGAAACCAAGACAAATTACTTGTTAGAAATAGACGCATAGACACGTATGCCTATGCATGCTACAATCGAGTATTACAGTAGATGCCCTAAGGTGCATGATAGAATGGCCCCTTAAACCATTACATCATTCGTGATAATAGTAGACGGGGATAGTCTACGGATCTAGGGAAGACCTATGAGAACAGAAGTAGCTAAAATGTCGGGTAGGGGGTAAATATGTAGATATTGCCCCTAGTTAACCGAAATAATAGAATGACTCAAGTCATATTATGAAAGCTAAGGCTTCCATATAATAAAAGTTAGAAAGCCGAGTAAAGGGATACAAACAATAAGTATATAGTACTACTCGTTAGACTATAGAATGTCAAGGGATTGAGCGATGCACAAACTTGATTAGAGACACTAAGGTTCTTGGCTGCGACCAAAGCAACAACACAAGAAAGGTTTCGAGGACGAAACCTCTTTAAGGGGGGTAGACTTGTAACACCCCAAAACCATTTGTTCGTCTAATTATGCCATTAGGCGTGATTAGCAAAATAATAAAATGAGACTTAAACGATAAGATTATGGGTTATGCTCTAATATGGAAGTAACCTAGTTAATAATAGCATTTTTATAAACGGATACAAGGTGTTAGAAACTAGCTTAATTAGTTAGTTTTTATACGAAAATAACATTGTAGTAACTTGAGGGACTAGAGTTGCACATGGGATAATCTAAATAAAAAAAAATGGAAGAATCCACACACATATGTGTGGATCGATTATCAGGAAGGAAAAACAAAGGGGATTCTTCCCCAAAACCTAAATACTCAAGAACATGCTTGAATCCAAGCCAAATCAAGGGGCTTTTCGATGCTCTAGCAAGAAACAAGTCATCTAAGGCCTAATGAACATCAAGGTACCTTCTATTTGATGTAATTTGATGTTAATACCCGTTTTTGATTTGGTCAAAAACTAGGGTTTTGATAAAACGTGAAATTTATGGTTAAAAGAGGTTGCTCTAGTCTTGGGGAACCTCAAACATACCTAATTTAGTTACAAATCACACCTAATATGTGTATTTGGTTTTGATCATATGATTATGTTCATGTGTAGAATTTGGGGTTTAACCTCTAGGTTGAATCCACTCATATCTAGTAACCTTTTGTGACTCTTAGAAGTTGTTGTATGAGAAATTTAGGCAAAATGGTCTAAATAATGTATTATGATGATGATTAGACAAACGGTTATGTTTTGGCTAATCTTGAGCTTTAAAACTAAACAAATTGGTGGGTGCACACCAAGTGTTCGATTAAATGCCAAATTGGTGAACACTAGCGAAACTATGAAGTTAGAATCATGTAAGAGCTATCAATCGTATGTGATATTGGTTTGTAATAAGCCAAGTTAATCGGATATTCTATATAAGAAAATGGCTATGGATTTAGCTATAAATGGGTAATGAATACATGATTTATGGATAGTGAATTAAATCCATGTTATGTATTCTAATAATCAAGTTTGACATATCCCTAAGTAGGTACAAGAACTAGGGATGCAAACGGGTCAAACGGATGCAAGCAATGCGTATGGTAGCAAGAACGGATATGAGGTAAGTTTTACTTACACCAATGTACTATAACATAGCTTAATTCTTGTAGATATTAGTCTTAAATCTTGAATGCGTGATAAAGATAAACCCCAAGGGGTAGAAGCTATTAATGGGTCACCTTATGTGCACTCAATACAAAACGTGGTTTATGACCTTAATCAAGACAATGTGTTATGACCAAATGGTGAAATCCATCAAACGGGTCAATAAATAAAGATATGTGAAAAATGATGTTTTAATCTAAATGAAAGCATTTGAATGAAGCCGTTAAGAATGGTGTTAAATGGGTCAAGTTGGTGTCACTTGAACCATAATAAAAACTTGGGTAACATAGTATCATGAACTATGGGTCTAAACGGGTCATATGGTGAATTCGTCATCATTTAAGTCCAACACTTGATGCTTGTTTTCCAAGCATTGAGATTCTTGAGGTTTACGGATCAAATGGTATGCTATTATCATTTAAGTTCCGAGAAGTTAATGTGTCTATCTAGAATCACGCAGGTAAACGCACTCGTGTATGCATGCTTGATGTTAAGAATCATGGAGGATGAGCACAAGGTATGAATATGGGACACGGGCACCCGGTAAGTCCGTAGCTAATAAAACACCTTCGGGCGAAGCAACATGGGTACTAAAACTACCCACATGAAGTGTGGTTGCAAATCAAGTAAGTTATTTCCACAACTATGTCTAATGCGCGCTAATGCGCTTAGAATCAACTAAAACAAGTGAAAACTTGAGAAAGGATGAAACTCTAAGTCCGGAAGGACTTAGAGGTTTTTAAACAAGTCATTGAGTCAAAAACATTGGATTTGAAACAAGAAGTTTCGCCACGAATGGCTAAATTGAAAGATTTGGTCATGAGGGGCATTTTGGGGATTTAAAGGATTAATAAAGGTTGAATTCTAAGAATCTAAGTCGTAATGAAACAAATCGGACAAACGCTTTTGTTGATCAAGTGTCTAATGACTTGACAACTCAAACGGTATGCAATTTAAGTGGTCAAAAGTGCCTTGTTTGAATTAAGGCCTTAATGGGTCAAATTGGGTAAAAGTCGCCATAAACATTCAAAACTAAGAACCGGATCATGGCGACATAAACCGGACCATAATTTCAGTCAAACAAAGGTTTATTTAGTCGACAAGTCATTACTTAGGCTTCGGGTATCATCAAATGCGGTTGCGACATGATTCCCACGCTTAAAAGCCACCAAAATTACATCAGAAGCTTCGAGCGGCCGCGCGAATATACCGACCGGCCGCGCGAATAGACCTGCATGTCAGCACGATCTTTAAAATTCCATATAAAATCGTAGAAAAATCGTTAGGAGGTGTTCTTTATATGCCTGGAAAGCTCTCGGAGCGTAGAACAATTCTCGTTTGAAAGTCGAAGTCAGATTTTGGGTTTTAGAAGGGGTAAAAGCGATCCGAACAGCTGCTGCGCATAAGTTGCAGCAGTTTGTTCTCCTGATAAAGGGCCGTTTGGCCTGGTTCGTTCCGTATCAACGTGTAACGAATACCATACTAGTTTAAATGTATCATTGGCAACCCACTAACCATTTTTGTGAAATGGTGCTAGGTAAACAAGTGAAGGAAGTCCCGGAGCAAGGATCAAGTCGCGAGAAGAACCGAACACGCCCGAACATTCATCAAGCTTCCGCACTAGAATCCAACGAACTCCCGTTAAAAAACAAAGACTTTAATACATTCTTTTTGTAGCAATGATGTAAAAATTTATTGGAACTAAACGTGTATGGGATTCATTAAGTTGGGTTTTTATAATTTACCAAAGTATTTAATCGGGAGTGGTTTAAGTAAGGTCCAAACCCGTATGATTTGGGCGTTGATCACGTGATTACGGGTTAGGGTCTTACAAGTGGTATCAGAGCCATAGGTTTGAGGGATCCGAGTGTCGGGAAGGATACTTGGACTCAAACCGTGCGCTCAAAGTGTTGAAGGGTGTTCGGTTCAAGACTTGATCAAGGAATCCGGTAAGTAATACCTATAATAAACATCCGTTTTGATCGGAAAATTGTTATAGGTAATCAATAGTGATATCGTGTAGATACTCGCTATCTCAAAATCTTGATAAGGAAATGGTTAGGTACTCATGGGGCCTATCCAAAAGATTGATTCGGGCAACGGGAATCTCGCATAACAAGAACTCTAACATCACTATTGCAGTGATGCATACTAATAATGAAATGTCATGTTACTAATTAATTGAAATTATAAATGTGACAGGGATGATAACATCTTATTCGATCGAGAGAGGATCGGATGATTCACCAAATGAGGTTGTAGAGGTTTCGGGAGCACGGCTGATAGCATGCTCACTAAGGACCAAGTCAAGTAACGACTCGGGCTAATGGATCAGTAACGAAAGGGAACACGGGAGCAAGTATCAATCAGGTACATGCTCGAAACCATAGTAGGTGCATTAGTATGCAATTATCACCTGAAGAGTGGTAATTGCATATGCAAGCAATAGGAAAAATGTGAAAGGTGCATAGTTCACGATAATGAACGATCAATGCGCAAACTTAACTTGAACATCGAGACCGGGTTGGGGGTAATCATCCCAAACTAATGTTTAGAAAGGCGTTGTGATCATACCAATGAGTGTGATCACACAAAGCTTATTAAATTGAAAACACATCGCTTTTTCTTAATGAATAAAGGTAAAAACCTAACGTTGAATAATTTATCAAGGAAGGGTTTTACCAAATAAAATAGGGGGCACAAGCATGAGCTGAAAATTTGCTTGCATAGGGTGTGATGCCTTAATTATAATAAGTCTGTGCGTACCATATGCGAATTACTTACCCTGGCCAGGTATGTGTTAAACATATGATACCATGGGTTTCTTATGATTAATACATATACAACCTATGTGACAAAGACTTAGTAAGTGTGAGGTGCCGGGGGATTCTGGACGTAGTCCACTGTCTAACACGGCAGGGATGCGATCCATGCAAGACCTTGAGCGAGGCACCAGCTAGAATACGCTGGGCTAGCAAAGAGGACAACAAACTGGAGCGTTTGAACGTAGTCCACTGTCTAACACGGCAGGGATGTGAACCATGCAAGACCTTGAGCGAGGCACCAGCTTATACGTTGGGCTAGCAAAACGGGCAATATACGATTCGAGTTATCCTGGGTTGATACAGAGATTGACTTGAACCTTAATCAAGGTCTAGTCATAAATAGATTCAGTTCGGAAATAAACTTGAACCTTAATCAAGGTCGAGTCATAAACAGATTTAGCTTGAAAACAGACTTGGGCCTTAATCAAGGTTAAGTCATAATTAAACTCGGACTTTTATAGAAGGTTAAATTCGTAAAGAGGGACTTGAACCTTAATCAAGGGTTGAGTCGTAATCACATTCGGGTAAGTCATGAATCTTGGGATTAATGACCTAAAACAGTGGGCTTGGGCCATGATAAATCAGTAAATCATTCAACCCTCGGGTTAAGGATGAGAAAGTGTAAACTGCAACAACATTAGATTGTATTGTTGGTACGATTTAATACAAAACATAATAACGGTTGGATTGTATAGTTATTACAATCTGATGCAAACCGTGATAACAGGAAATTAGTCGATACAATACGTAGTAATGACCAATCTACACCGTGTTTTATGAAAAGAAAACTGACCTCAATTTGTATTGAGATCGGTAATCAGAAAGAGGACTTTTAGAAACTAAGCGTTCTAAATATATAAACGATTTGAAATCTAAAACTCAAAGGTCTTTAAACGGGTCGGGTGGGGCTATGACCACCAATCGAGTTAGCAAAACGGGAAATTGGGTAAACCCAATAAATGGCAAATTCTTGAAATAGGATTAGCCAAGAAAGGAAAACGTTAGTGTAAAGCAAGGTTTGTTTATAGCATTCTAGCAAACCAAAAAGAAACGAGGGTTGGATTCGGGGATGAATCCAAGAAGCTAGAAAACGGCTATATTAAAAAGCCGGGTTAGTCTTGGAAACCAAGACAAATTACTTGTTAGAAATAGACGCATAGACACGTATGCCTATGCATGCTACAATCGAGTATTACAGTAGATGCCCTAAGGTGCATGATAGAATGGCCCCTTAAACCATTACATCATTCGTGATAATAGTAGACGGGGATAGTCTACGGATCTAGGGAAGACCTATGAGAACAGAAGTAGCTAAAATGTCGGGTAGGGGGTAAATATGTAGATATTGCCCCTAGTTAACCGAAATAATAGAATGACTCAAGTCATATTATGAAAGCTAAGGCTTCCATATAATAAAAGTTAGAAAGCCGAGTAAAGGGATACAAACAATAAGTATATAGTACTACTCGTTAGACTATAGAATGTCAAGGGATTGAGCGATGCACAAACTTGATTAGAGACACTAAGGTTCTTGGCTGCGACCAAAGCAACAACACAAGAAAGGTTTCGAGGACGAAACCTCTTTAAGGGGGGTAGACTTGTAACACCCCAAAACCATTTGTTCGTCTAATTATGCCATTAGGCGTGATTAGCAAAATAATAAAATGAGACTTAAACGATAAGATTATGGGTTATGCTCTAATATGGAAGTAACCTAGTTAATAATAGCATTTTTATAAACGGATACAAGGTGTTAGAAACTAGCTTAATTAGTTAGTTTTTATACGAAAATAACATTGTAGTAACTTGAGGGACTAGAGTTGCACATGGGATAATCTAAATAAAAAAAAATGGAAGAATCCACACACATATGTGTGGATCGATTATCAGGAAGGAAAAACAAAGGGGATTCTTCCCCAAAACCTAAATACTCAAGAACATGCTTGAATCCAAGCCAAATCAAGGGGCTTTTCGATGCTCTAGCAAGAAACAAGTCATCTAAGGCCTAATGAACATCAAGGTACCTTCTATTTGATGTAATTTGATGTTAATACCCGTTTTTGATTTGGTCAAAAACTAGGGTTTTGATAAAACGTGAAATTTATGGTTAAAAGAGGTTGCTCTAGTCTTGGGGAACCTCAAACATACCTAATTTAGTTACAAATCACACCTAATATGTGTATTTGGTTTTGATCATATGATTATGTTCATGTGTAGAATTTGGGGTTTAACCTCTAGGTTGAATCCACTCATATCTAGTAACCTTTTGTGACTCTTAGAAGTTGTTGTATGAGAAATTTAGGCAAAATGGTCTAAATAATGTATTATGATGATGATTAGACAAACGGTTATGTTTTGGCTAATCTTGAGCTTTAAAACTAAACAAATTGGTGGGTGCACACCAAGTGTTCGATTAAATGCCAAATTGGTGAACACTAGCGAAACTATGAAGTTAGAATCATGTAAGAGCTATCAATCGTATGTGATATTGGTTTGTAATAAGCCAAGTTAATCGGATATTCTATATAAGAAAATGGCTATGGATTTAGCTATAAATGGGTAATGAATACATGATTTATGGATAGTGAATTAAATCCATGTTATGTATTCTAATAATCAAGTTTGACATATCCCTAAGTAGGTACAAGAACTAGGGATGCAAACGGGTCAAACGGATGCAAGCAATGCGTATGGTAGCAAGAACGGATATGAGGTAAGTTTTACTTACACCAATGTACTATAACATAGCTTAATTCTTGTAGATATTAGTCTTAAATCTTGAATGCGTGATAAAGATAAACCCCAAGGGGTAGAAGCTATTAATGGGTCACCTTATGTGCACTCAATACAAAACGTGGTTTATGACCTTAATCAAGACAATGTGTTATGACCAAATGGTGAAATCCATCAAACGGGTCAATAAATAAAGATATGTGAAAAATGATGTTTTAATCTAAATGAAAGCATTTGAATGAAGCCGTTAAGAATGGTGTTAAATGGGTCAAGTTGGTGTCACTTGAACCATAATAAAAACTTGGGTAACATAGTATCATGAACTATGGGTCTAAACGGGTCATATGGTGAATTCGTCATCATTTAAGTCCAACACTTGATGCTTGTTTTCCAAGCATTGAGATTCTTGAGGTTTACGGATCAAATGGTATGCTATTATCATTTAAGTTCCGAGAAGTTAATGTGTCTATCTAGAAATCACGCAGGTAAACGCACTCGTGTATGCATGCTTGATGTTAAGAATCATGGAGGATGAGCACAAGGTATGAATATGGGACACGGGCACCCGGTAAGTCCGTAGCTAATAAAACACCTTCGGGCGAAGCAACATGGGTACTAAAACTACCCACATGAAGTGTGGTTGCAAATCAAGTAAGTTATTTCCACAACTATGTCTAATGCGCGCTAATGCGCTTAGAATCAACTAAAACAAGTGAAAACTTGAGAAAGGATGAAACTCTAAGTCCGGAAGGACTTAGAGGTTTTTAAACAAGTCATTGAGTCAAAAACATTGGATTTGAAACAAGAAGTTTCGCCACGAATGGCTAAATTGAAAGATTTGGTCATGAGGGGCATTTTGGGGATTTAAAGGATTAATAAAGGTTGAATTCTAAGAATCTAAGTCGTAATGAAACAAATCGGACAAACGCTTTTGTTGATCAAGTGTCTAATGACTTGACAACTCAAACGGTATGCAATTTAAGTGGTCAAAAGTGCCTTGTTTGAATTAAGGCCTTAATGGGTCAAATTGGGTAAAAGTCGCCATAAACATTCAAAACTAAGAACCGGATCATGGCGACATAAACCGGACCATAATTTCAGTCAAACAAAGGTTTATTTAGTCGACAAGTCATTACTTAGGCTTCGGGTATCATCAAATGCGGTTGCGACATGATTCCCACGCTTAAAAGCCACCAAAATTACATCAGAAGCTTCGAGCGGCCGCGCGAATAGACCTGCATGTCAGCACGATCTTTAAAATTCCATATAAAATCGTAGAAAAATCGTTAGGAGGTGTTCTTTATATGCCTGGAAAGCTCTCGGAGCGTAGAACAATTCTCGTTTGAAAGTCGAAGTCAGATTTTGGGTTTTAGAAGGGGTAAAAGCGATCCGAACAGCTGCTGCGCATAAGTTGCAGCAGTTTGTTCTCCTGATAAAGGGCCGTTTGGCCTGGTTCGTTCCGTATCAACGTGTAACGAATACCGTACTAGTTTAAATGTATCATTGGCAACCCACTAACCATTTTTGTGAAATGGTGCTAGGTAAACAAGTGAAGGAAGTCCCGGAGCAAGGATCAAGTCGCGAGAAGAACCGAACACGCCCGAACATTCATCAAGCTTCCGCACTAGAATCCAACGAACTCCCGTTAAAAAACAAAGACTTTAATACATTCTTTTTGTAGCAATGATGTAAAAATTTATTGGAACTAAACGTGTATGGGATTCATTAAGTTGGGTTTTCATAATTTACCAAAGTATTTAATCGGGAGTGGTTTAAGTAAGGTCCAAACCCGTATGATTTGGGCGTTGATCACGTGATTACGGGTTAGGGTCTTACATGACCCCCATTAGAGATTATGGGGGATGTCCAAACATCACTGTGTACAAGATCAAATGGCAAAGACGTACTTGTATTAGAAGACATAAAAGGTATTCTAGTGTGTTTTCCAAAAATACAAGCAGTGCATACTTTATTATTTAAAGAACCACAAGTAATTGAACTAGAAGTTTTTAAATTTTGCAAAATGGCAGGGCCTGGGTGACCCAACCGTTGATGCCAGATGTCTTGAGTGATTGCTGCAAAAGTGGACGCAGACTGGAGAGGAGTGATGTTGGATGGACTGAGTGTGTAGAGATCCCCCGAACTATTGCACCGTAGGATAGGTTTCTTGGTCTGTAGGTCCTTCACAGTAAAACCATAAGGGTCAAATTCAACAGATAATTGATTGTCGGTTGTAAACCGACGGACAGATATAAGGTTTTTAACTAAGTTAGGGGCATAGAGGACATTTTTTAATTTAAAAGGTGGGAAGGGTGGTGATAGGGTGATGTCGCCTTGGCCTAATACCGGAATGGTTTTGCCATTCCCAACAATAATGTTGCGAATAATGCTAGAATTAAAAATAGACTTAAATAAAGTGGCCTGAGGAGACATTGTACCTGACGCGCCCGTATCCATGGTCCATGACGGGTCGTTCTGATGTAGAGCTAAATTATAAAGAGCCTGAGCAATATCTGTTGGAGCATAGCCTGCCGCGTAAAATTGGGCTGAAGCCGAGTTGGGCCTGGGGCCCAAAACACCCTGCTGCGAAGACTGTGAATGGGCCGAGGGGTTAGGAGGATTCTTTGGTAGTGGGTTTGAAGGATAGGGGCATGGGGAGAAAGGCCATGGAGCCCACGGTGATGGTGTAAACGGTTGTTGGGATGGGTTGGGCCATGGAGAAGGAGGCCAGAATGATTGTGGGTAGTTATGGGATTGTTGGTAGCGGCCCCTACCGTAGGAGAGGCGTCCGCGACCACGGCCTCGGCCGCGACCACGTCCGCGTCCCCGGTCAGCAGAGTCACCGCGGGTTTGGTTGCGAGTGTCGGGTGAAGGGGAAGATTGTGTGGTGGTGTGGAGTGCGGTACCCGCCGCGTGGGAAGAGAGTTTGGCTTGGTTGTTTTATGGTCTTCGACTTGACAAAGCTTGGAACGGGTGGTATAAAAATCGGGTAATGGGTGGGTTTGTTGGAGTATGAGCGAGATGTTTTCATATTGTTCCGTCAAGCCGGTGAGGATTTGTAGGACAAGCTGATTTTCGGTAGTGGGTGCACCAAGACTTATGAGTTGATCATAGATCAATTTCATAGCTTGACAATAGGCGGAGATGTTTGGAAATTGGTCAAGACGGGTATGGAAGAGTTTGTTTTGGAGGGAGATGATGCGAGCAGCCTGATTGTCCAAAAAGAAGTTTTGGAGGCGGCTCCACGCATCATATGCGGTAGTGTTTTTGATCATGATGGTGTGGACCAAATCTTGGGAGATGGTACCGTATATCCATTGTAAGACAATGGCGTCTATACGTTCCCATGACGCAAGAGTTGGTTGGGCGGTAGATGTGGAGTCAGTGGTGGTCGAGGAAGAGGTAGCGGGGCGGGGTTGAAGGTGATCAAACACTTCGTATGCTTTGCAATGGATTGTGAATAACTCGGCCCATGTGTTATAGTGTTCGGTTTGGCTATCAAGGGTGATAGGTATGAAGTTTTTGATGTTGGTTACGGTTATGGCGGGGTGAAGAGAGGAGGACATGATGAAGAAGAGAGGTTATAGGGCTGTTTTTGAGAGACAGAAAGTATTCGCAGCAGGGTCTGCGAAGTCAGAGAGGTTCGCAGAAGCAAAGGAGGCGGCAAGAAGAAGGTTAAGGGTTTTAGGGTTTGGCGATTGATACCATGTAAGATAATTGTGGCTTCAATGCCTGATTTCATTCCATAGGGTCAAGTATATATACAACTAACATTCCCTTATATTTGGGAAGTGATAATTACAAATATTAATGCTATCTATAAATACAAAGTCAACTATATTCTATTACTATCACTAAGTAACTCTTTCGGATTCCTTAGTCTTATATTACCAATTAGAGTGAAGTGATAGGCAATCTCAAACTTTTAGGGGGACTTTGCATGTTTTATATCTCTTTTGTGTCTACATGTTGATATATATGCTTCTATTTTTACACTTTCATTATTTTTATTTATTTGTTTTGTTTTTAAAATTTTAATTTGTTTTAAGTTTTTCCTTTACTAGAGGTTTCTATATTTTTTTTTTTTTACTCATGTTTGTTTGCGTGTTGTTTCGAGAGTCTCTTTGCAAGCAACTTTTCTATCCTACTAATATCCTTGCTATAAGTGGGATTTATTGGGCTCAATTGTTGTTGTAATTGTATGTCACATAAGTTAAACCAAGTTATGCATTGTGTTGCCAAAACCTGAAACCCGCATGCAATCATATTTTTACTTGTTTACAATTTAACCAGTTTCCGTTTTGTTAAATTTCAACCATTTGATCAAACCTAAAGTAAAAGTTAAGTTTAATTTACATTAACATCTAGTATAAATAATCAAACAAAACGTGTAATACTGGTTATATGCTCCTCATAAATACGATTGCGTGACTTAAACAACGCTCCCATGAGTTGCTCCCCATTTGTTGGGTTTATTATGAGTGTGTTAGCAAGTTGCAGCCTAGCTACTAATTTAACAAGAAAATTAACATGCACCAAATCCTAGACATTCATTGCACATTTACATGGTAATTTAGTTATAAATACCACATAACTTCACATAAAAATATATATTCACATGAAAACAAACACATGATTACTTTTTGAGATCTTTTAAGAGGTTACATATAATTACTCAGACCAAGTAATATCCAAATCTCCCCAATTATCTTCTGATACCCCTAGGGCTTTCCACACAGCTTTTGAAGCATCAACAATATTATTAGGGCAAGGTGGTTGATAGTCATGATCAGCATCACACCCCATAGTAGAGTCACACTCATCCACAACCATCGCCTTCACGCTCCTCCCATTTCCATTAATGGTAATAAACTTATGGCATCTATCCCCTCCCTTGTACCATCCGGTTGATAATGCCACAACTGGTGTGTCATCGGAGTGGTATTGGTTGTCACACTCTGATGGACCACCACCATCACCCCCTTTTTGGAAACTGTTTATCGTAAGTGTTGCTTTTGTAGCACTTGTCACTGTAGAGGAGCATGTATACGTGGTGTAGAACTTACCTTGTACACAACAATCCGAGTCATTCTCTTTGTTGCATTGCCCAGGAGGTGGTTTTCTTCCCCTGATACCGCCACTCGGTTTGCAAGTCTGAGCATTGATTTGAACTGAAATTGCCGTTAGGAGAACGCATAACATAATAAAGTGGAACCTCTTCATTCTCGAAACTCGATTTTAGTTTGTGTTCTCTTTTAAAATGGTATTTGTCTGTTTGATGACTAGCATGGCAAAGTGATTGTGATCTTATAGGGATCGGCTAAGCATCAAGACTAGTTTGTAGTCAAACTTTTACATTCATGAATTAAGCCCCTTGAACATTTATTCACTTTTTTCTATTAAATAAAGGTGAAATGGTGAATGCCGTCTCAATTAATCCGAAAATAGACTATAAAATTGTCAACTACTAAGTTAAGGAAAATCTTGTCTAGTATGTGTTGTTCTTGAAAAAAACAAAATTGAAGTTTTAGTTTGAATATTAAATTATAGAAGCCCATCATAGTTCAAGTCATGAACTCATCATGAGTATATTTCTTGTTTGGAACGAAAGCAATACTTTCTTTTATTTGAATACCGGTTTTTACATAAACCAGATTTAGACTTTTGTTGACCCAACCCGGATAACATGGATATGACCAAAAATTAATGGATACAGGCCCTGGCCCACTGGCTATTCGAACCAAATCGAACTCAACTAGATATCACAATTTAGGCCTACAAAATATTTATAAATACCTTCTATTGCGATGTAATTTTCGTATTTTGTTTTAATGAAAACTTTCTTTAAAAAATAATAATAATAATAATAATTTTCATACGAAAGTTATGATTTTCCATCTTCGACATTATGATCTGATCTAGGCGTGAGCAAACCGGTTTTTTTTGCCGAACCGGTTTCGGTTCCAAATCGGTTCGCTACAGTACCGGTTCCTGGCCGAACCGGTTTCGGTTCCAAACCGGTTCGGTTTTGGACCGGTTGTGTCGATTCGTAAGACCGGTTTCGGAGACCGGTTTTGGTTTTGGTTCGTTTCGGTTTCGGTTCTTAATCGGTTCTTTCGCGCACAATTTAAAAAAAAATGCGATAAGAAAAAATATAAACATAAAAATTCGACTTTTATTATTTTTTTCGGTTTTCAAAATAAGAAACTAGGAAAATGAAATACATAAAAATATAATTTAAAATACTACAATCAATTTTTTTAAGCTTCGTCCAAACTACTTTGGCGCAATGAAGCATCGTATGCGAGTTCCTCGTCCGATAGGGGTTCACTTATTCCTTCGTCGACCTCTTCCTCATGTATTCTTTGTTCAAGTTCGGTTTGGTCTTCAAGAGAAGTTATATGTTGTACTCGATCCACCGCGTCCAAGGGATCTTTTAAGCATATGCACATCTCCAACGATTCGGGATTTAATTTTGTTCTTCGTATCGATAGCACCCTGCCATTAAGAGAAAAGGCCGATTCCGAAGCTACCGTAGAAGCTTGGACACTTAGTAGATCACGGGCTATAGCGGAAAGGATAGGAAATTCGGTTTGTTTTCCTTTCTACCAAGCCAAGATATCAAAATTTTCAAATTCGTTGGCGGTGAAAGTTGCCGTAAAATTCGAGCCTTTATACCTTGCAAGCTCGCTATTTGGGGCCTCACCCCTTTGTCTTTTAGCCGTTTGGTCTTTGACAATATTAAACAAATTAATTTTAAGGTTACCCCGGCTCGAGCTAGCACGACTTCCTTCCCCTCCCATTGATCCCATTTGCAAACCGGGACCATATTTTTCTAAATAAGTATCATACAATGCTTGGAAATCTTTATCAAAAGTATCTTTCATGAGTTGTGACCAACTTGGTTTTGAAATATAAAAACGTAAAGCCATATTTATTTCATCGATTATATATAGTATAAACCCCCGTAGCATTTAAGCACGGGCTTAAAGCCAATGCACACATAAAAACATGTGGGATTTCTTCAAAATATTTAAGAAATTTTTCAACCATTGGTGGTATAATTTTCTCAAACAACTCATTTTTTATCAAAATTATATATTGTTTGAACCATTAAATATATTTCTTGCAATGCTTCATTACTAGTTGGATAATAAACCCCTGATACTTTTGTAGTAGCGTTTTTAAAAACCTCAAGATATTCCGTAAGTTATTCAATACAATCCCAACCCTCATTAGGAAATTCCGTTACTTTACCATGCCTAGCAAGCCTATTGTGAAAATGTTGTAAAGTTTCTCTTTGTTTCAAGGCACTTTCGAACATTATAAAAGTTGAATTCCACCTAGTCGGCACGTCCCAATTCGGACCTAAAAAGGGACGGTTCGTATCGTTACAATATTTTTTATATTTTCTATATCTTTCGCGACTTGTTTTAAAAATTTCATGTAACATAAATCGAATTTTTTTTTTTTTGAAATCTTCAACAATGGGAATTCCAAGCCCATCTTGCACACATAAGTTAATAATGTGTGCAACACATCGAGTATGAAAAAAAATACCATTGCAAATCGGATTATATTTTAATTTTAATTTTTCAACCGCGACATTATTGTTTGATGCGTTGTCGAACGACATTGAAAATATTTTGTTTTGTAAGTGAAAAGTTTGTATTACATGGTCTAAAACATAAAATGTATTTTCGCCGGTGTGTGGATACTCAAATAACTCAAACGCAATCGTACGTTTCATCATTTGCCACGTACCGGGATCGATCCAATGAGCGGTGACGCAAAGGTACGATTCCGGTAAACCGTGAGGTGCCGACCAAACATCGGTGGTTAAGTTCACACCGGTTTGTAAGTTTGAAAAAAATACAATTAAATCTTTTCTTGCTTGTTTCCATAATTTCAAACAATAGCGTTTTAGAGTAAATCGACTTACGTGTTTATATCGAGGTTGGAGCGTGTCACGAATCAAGCTTGTCAACTCGGGATCGTCGAAGTGGTTGAAAGGTAAAGCTTTTTGAATAACAAACTTTGCCATTCGGTCTTGAACCTTGTTAAAGTCGTAAAGAAAAATCCCACCTTGAGTATCAATGGTCGTTTGCGAACTTTCGAGCGGATTTTCTTTAACAATCTTGCAATACTTAGCTTTATGATTTCTCAAGATAGAGTTTGCGTTTGGTTGGAGAAAGATACCACACTTTCTACAACGCGCCTTTTTTTCTCCATTCGACAAAAGACACAAGTCGAAAAAACCGGTTTCTTGTCCAAATAATTCGGCGTTTCGTGTCGTTTCAAGAATACTAACAATGGTGGGTTGGTTTGAGGAACCGGTTTGAGATGGGTTTGATGAAGCCATGGAATGTAGCAAAGAAGCAAAGCGAAAAAAAACGAGCGAATACTATTGCGTTTTTTCGGTTTTTGGATTCGTTTTTTGCGTTTTTGAGTGTTGTGATCAACCCAAAACATCTAAACCTATTTATACTAACTTGGGATGGCAAAATGGTGATTTTTGGAACAAAAAAACGGTCAAAAAACAGTTATAAAAGGCTCAACGTTCGATTCTAACGGTCAGATTTTTCAACGTTAAAAACCGGTTTGAAACCGGTTTCTCAGACCGGTTCGGTTCGGGTTGGCAGCCAGAAAGGGGAAATCGATGCTAGGACCGGCGGTTTTGATAACAAAACCCTTAGAACCCTATTCTAATAAATAATAAGTACAACATTTTGCAGCTCCTTCATCCACCAATTGTTTTGAAATGATTCTTGAAATTACTTTTTGTTTCCAGCTAATTGATTTATTGATTAGCTAGGCGAATATTGATTTTTATAGACGACAAAAAGACTTTATTTTGGTTTCACGACTTTGTTGTTTATGAGTTTTTTGGCTTCACGACGTTTTATTTTGGCTTCACGTCGTTTTGCATCTTCTTCATGTACTTTTGTTGTTTATGATTGTTTGGCTTCACGACGTTTTGTTATTATTTAACAATTTTTGGTTTATTTGCTGAATGAAGTTTGTTGGTAAACATTTTGAAAGTTTTGGTTTTTATCAACAATTTTGATTTATGTAAGTGATTTACGCAAGGGTTTACATAAACGAGGACAGTGTAAGGGGCTGTTTGGTAGCCTCTGAATGGTCATTAAGAGGCTACATCTGAATGATTCATAGTCTCTTAATGGTTAAGATGTAATCTTAAGTATGAATAGTTATGAGGTAACATCTTAATGGTTGCCTCTTAACCATTCAGACTCAAGGTTACCTCTTAACCATTCAGAGGTTAAGGACCATTAAGAGGTAGCCTCTGAATGATCATTAAGAGGCTACCAAACAGGCCCTAAACCAGGGAACTTTTGTTACCCAATATCAAGTCTTCTTCAACCTACAAAAGTGGATAGTCACTTTTTGTATAGACTTAGTATTTATAAACCATTTTAAAGACATCATCCTTGAAAATGTAAGTGAGCAAACATAAACGAAGGATGATGTCTTTCAAATGATTTATAGGAATAATGGAATATAATTACGGAGTTTTAATTTTGAACGGGCAAACTAACCTAACTCCCATAATTAGCCTTTAGATAGCTGAGGAATGAGGAATTGCCTTGGTTGCAATTGGGTAGAAGGTTATAAGAGACCTAACAAACAACAAATATAGAGGATATATGGTTGTGCATGTTTGAACACACAACCTATTAGTTATAGGTGTAATAACCATCAAAAGATGCGTTAGATCGTAATCGCTATCTTTCTTAATTGTCAAGGTCTGTAAGTATATGATGAAACTCGACTTTCAAGTAAAAGGTGGTTCATATGTATGCTATTTTGATGTAATTTGGCAATTGTGGAAAGAAATGATCTCAATAATACATACAATATTTAAATATTAATTGAGAGGTATCGTCGCCCTCAACATGTATCGCTTTTCCGGTCCAGAAGGTCAAACCATGGGAATGTCATCCACATCTAGCCTAAATAGGGTGGAAATGACATGTGACTTGCATGTGCATATTCTTTTTATAAAACTACAGTCTTAATTACCCGCGCGTTGCTACGGGACGCAGTTTACATTCGTGCAGTGTTTATGTAGTTAGAACTTTGTATGTATACGTCCGTTTACAATGAGTTTTACCCCTACGTTGAAAAAACTATAAATACAAATACGGTACCAGTGCCAATGTTAAGACGGCGCTGATTTGATTCCCCACAATGAAGGAAAATATCACTATACAGATGCCAAAAGTACTAGTCCCAAAGAAATGGCAAAAATGGGTTGCAGTAATGATACGGAAAATTATCGGTACGGTACGGTACGTTAACGAAAAATAATTGATGCGGTACAATATTGGTACCAAAATTCTCATCTCATCTCTCTCCCATTTCTATATGTATATATAACACCAGACGTTGAGAAAACTATAAAAACGAATACGGTACAACTTGTACAAGTACCAATGTTAAAAGAATATTGGTTCAGTTCTCCACAATAAAGAAAAATAACACTATGCTGGAACCAAAAGTATCAATCCTAAAAAACGGCAAAAATGGGTACGGTAACGATACCGAAAATTACAGGTACAACACAGTATAATACGGTAACAAAAATGATTGGTGCGGCACGGTGCCGATATCCGGCACCATATGCTTATTCCAATATATATATATATATATATATAGAGAGAGAGAGAGAGAGAGAGTATTGTATGTGTACCTTAGCAATATTAAGAAACAATATAATATATGTGTTCAATAGCAATAAATAAATATATGTGTATTGCATGTTAAAAATCTATTGATGCCGACGTAAATTAGATTGTGGACACTATTAAAGTGTCGTAAAATTAATATACTATTTAATTACTCTTCTCGCTTGTTTATTTTTTTGACACGTATCATTTTCTAGTAGTTTCTTACTCTTCTCATTTTTTTTTAGGTTTATAGGATAAATCGACTTTAGGTATAATACGGACTCTTATAATTATTTTATAAATTAATTTTGTAGAAGAAGAATCATTATCATTTTATAGAGATAAATAAAAATATACATGCTTGAGTCGGTTAGAGTGGAGACTTTGCATGAAAGGGAAAGCAAGTAGGGCCCATTGAGATTAAGAATAAAAATAGTTCCAAATATAAGATTGCAACCCCAACTAACAACCATACTTTGGTGAGTTGTTGTAAATTGTGTGATTCCTTGTGTTCTCCCACCATATTCACAATAATGCCATTTTCTAATGATATTTAATCTTTAAGTAATGAAATTGAATTTCGTTCGCTAAGTAAAACTTATTTTTTTAACATCAAAAGTTACAACTAAATACCACAAATACTATATGCTTCACGAAGCCGTATACTTCAAATAAATTTGAACTCACGCCAATTATACGAGGGAAAACACCATACTGTTAGGAAACTAGGTTATGAATAAATGGTCAAGTTATTCTAAACACAACGGGTCACAAAATATAACAAAATGCTAAAAATTATAACACAATGTTGTTAAGGAAAAAAGACGTAATGAATCATAAAAATGACACAATGAAAATAAGAAAAAAAACACAATGTCACATAAAAGGCACAATGATATAACATAAATTCTAAACTACAAGCTAAAAATCTAAAGAATAAGATCGTAGTTCGATGAGACGATTTCAATATTGCCGTTTAAATGAGATCAATCGGAGTTCGTTTGATACCAAAAATAATGACATATCTTTATATTTTCTATATCTTATTTATCTTTCATCACGCACATATGTTTTATATTATCTAAGATAGTGAAAGTAGTGGGAGTGACAAACGAGATGTAAGAGGGGTGAGTAATCACCGTATGTATTACATTCAAAACACAACATACAAATGTTATGCGTTTCTTAGTTCATATTTCATTACATTATCTTAGTTCTGAAATGACTTGTATTGAATATGTTATTCATGTCATATAAAATTATAAGGATGTAATCTTTTTGTTTTTTTTTAAATATTGGTAATATAATGTACTAGGCGAGATTTACCGATTATTTTACTGTCGTGCTTTCAGGCGGGTGAAGGTTGGGTTTTTACGCATATGGGAGAGCCAAGGGGTTGTCGGCGGTCGAGTAGTCGACTTTAGCCACAACACCCGGTGTCATGGTGATTGGCAACGTCGTTAGTTACCGTCCAAAAAAAGTTGAGATAAAAAGGCAAGAAGCACAAAATCAAATATAATTATTAATAAAGATAGCGGGCCCCACCAAGAATCCCTCTGGCAAAGTGACAGTTGTTTTGGTAACCATATTCCCCAACTGAAAGTTTCTTCACCATTTCATAATCTGCTCCCTTTTTTCTTCAAATTTGATGCAACTGATCGATATTCATACCATTTAAAAATATAATTGTATACAATTGAATATTTTATATTGTGATTTGTATTGCTTCTATAATAACGTAACTATTTTTAACAGTGTATAAAAAAATTACAGTTTTAGTAACATGGAGCGCTTTTGACCTCGGGGGTGTGGCTAAGTTGGGTAAAAGATGAAGTGTTTTGCACATTTTCGAAAATATATATAGGGGTAACAGTTTCTAATACGATACTAATCTAATGAGTTAGTGTAGCCTAAACATTTTCTAGTTAGATTTAAGTCGAACTCATGAACATAAACCTGTTTAGCATATTTACAACCCCCCCCCCCCCCACCCACCCACCCAAATCCAAGTTCCAGTTAGGGAGAACAGACCCTTCGTCAAGGCATTCTGAAAATGTGAATGCTTGGTTGAGCTGAGCCGTGTTTGCTCATCTCTACATGTTTGAGACTTTGATTCTCATAACGTTTCAAAAATGTGTGTTTTATGCCATAATATAACCTAACGAAATATTTAATTTACACAAAAATTTTAAAAAGGTTTTATCGGTTAAGTAATCCTTTGAGAGAATTACTATTTACGTTCCTGTGTTATAGTGGTTTTAACTACTTTAATCCAAAAGTGAAAACTTTAACTGCTTGTGTCCCTGGTTAGAAATTAACTAACATCTTGAGTCCAAATTTCTAACTCCGTTAAAAAGTCTGTTAACTTGAAGGGTATTTATGTCATTTACACAAAATGTACAAGCATACAATGCACAATGTATTTACAGTTTATTTTTTAAATATTTTATAATAATTATTATATAATTGATAATATTGATACTAACACATAGAGAAACACCCCCCCCCCCACCACCATCTCTTTCTCCTTGACTTCAACCCTACCTCACCGCCGCCGCCGCACTGCACCACCACCACCACCTGACTTCAACCCTACCACCTCGCCTCACCTCACCTCACCATACTTGACCCACGACTAGAACTCGAAAACAACACGCGAACCGAGCCAGATCTGACCAGAACATAACCACCACAACCTATTACTAAACGGACAACCTTTGTTGTTGAGAACTCCAGCTCAATCGACCACTGTGGTCACCAGAAAACTGATTCAGCCACCATAGGCGACCTGAACTTCTTAACCTGAACAGCCGTCATCCCTTCGTAACCCCCTTTACCAAAAAGCCTTCCAATCAATAGCGAATTTTGTTTTACCCACTTTACCGGAAAGCCTTCCAATCGCACGCGAAAGATGTTCACCTTTCAGGGTTTTAACATCCTTGATTTCAAACGAGTCAACATAAAGTTCATCCATTCTTAGCAATGCAGCCGCATTAATCACATCAAAACCGAGCACAAATGCATGAACAAAATCAGCACATTTCTGTGGCGTGTACCTGTGTCTTGGGACAGGAATTTTACGGAACTAAACTTGGCCATCAGAAACCTCATGGGTAGTTAATGGTTTAAAGTTGCTATGGTTTTCGTTTCAGTCGGAATGATTTCTTCAACCTCCATGGAAGCAGCTAGCTCCTTTGTTGGATTGCATTATGAAGAAAACCTTGGAGGCAGAGTATTGATTTGGAGGTTTCGATTTTGTATGGATGGAATTTAGGGTTTATCTAAACAACCCCTTTTCTATTTTCTTTACAACAATATATCGGGTCAGTGAGGTGGTGAGTGGTGGCTCATATGTGATTTTGGGTATGGTGGTGAGGTGGTGTTGGGTGCATTGGGTTTAACATGTAGGGTCTGGGATAAAGAGGAGGGGGATACATCATATAAAACAGAGAAGGATGATTTGAGGGCACTTTTGTCTTTTTATTGAAAGTTAACAAATCTAGTTAACGGAGTTACAAATTTGGACTCAATAGGATAGTTAATTTCTAGCTAGGGACTCAAGTAGTTAAAGTTTTGGACTTTGGATTCAAGTAGTTAAAACCGCTATAACACAAGGACTCAAATAGTAATTCACTCTAATCCTTTTATATAAACTTTCAATCTATCGCACATTATTAATTTATAGTATATTAATATGAAGAAAAAAAACTATTTCTTATATGGCATACATATATTGGTAATACATATATTGGTAAAACCTAAGACGGTTATAACGCTGGAGAAAATGGGCACCCATGGAGGATGTGGCAAAGGAGGTGGAGGAGAGAGATGGCGCCCGTCGCAGGGGAGGGAGAGAAAGGCGGGGAAGCTAAGGTGGCACCGGGCAGGAGTGAAGGGCAGAGGTTTGATGCCCGTTACGTTGTGGACAGTCTAATAACCTATTACATTTCTCACCATTTTCCCAATTTGTTTATATAAATAGGTTTGTATCTTCACTTTTAGTCCTCTCAACCATCACCATATCTCTCTCTCTCTCCTCTCTCTCTCTCTCTCTCTCTCTCTCTCTCTCTCTCTCTCTCTCTCTTTCTCTCTCTCTCAATTCCTTTTGCATTGTTAGTGATTTAAGCTTCAAACCCTAATTCCATTATAGTCAAATTAATTTCAATCTTGCAGCACAAGCAAACTTTACAACTTAACCATATTCTCTCTTCCAACCTGCATACAAAATGCAGGATAATAATAATAAGACAAAAGATCAAATACAAACAAAAAAAGCGTACGAACTGTACCAATCAAAGAAAAAAAGGCGGTGGCATTATTGTAAATAACAACAACTTTTATCTGTTGCTTTATCTTCTCAGACATTATGCCATTTTCTATCACCCCACTTTCTCTCTCTATAAAAGCAAAACATACATTCAGTCTCTAGTTCCAAAATTACTCTAGAAACTAAACCATAACTACTTTACAAAAATACTAAACAAACGCATATTACTCTACAAAACAATCCATAACTACTTCACAAATTACTCCACAAAGACATGCAATAACTACTTTAAAAATTACTCTACAACTTCAAAAATTACTCTACAAGAAACATTCAATCTCTAGTTCCAAAATTACTTCAGAAACCAAACCATTACTACTGAAGAAAAGGTAATTATATAATTACCCTAGTTATAATTACGCTATATAAATACTCTAGAGTAATCAACAGTTGTTTTTAGTGTAGAGTAATTATTGTATAAGTAGAGTAATTTTGTAGCAGATCCTTCTTTCATTTCATCATGTTCTTGTTGATCCTCTGCTTTAAACAAATTCATGTTGTCTCCTTCTCAGCTACAAGTGTCACAAAAATTACTCTACATAGAACATGCTATACCAAGTTTCACAAAAAGTACTCTACATAGAACAGCTTCAAAAGCCTACAACCTTGAAACCTTGTTCTTCATAAAAAAAAAATAATAAGAAACATCCTATTTTCTGTTTTAGAAATTTAGCATGAAAAGCGGAAAAAAAATTTTGTATAAAAATCACGTATTACCTCCGGTTTTCAGTTTTCTGATGATATTGAGCTTTATCTTGCTTGATCGTCTTCAATTATGTTGTTAATTTGGGTTTTTTGTTAGGGTTTTTTTTGTTTGAAATGTGATTGGGTTTTTCTGTTTGAAATGTGATGTTAGGTAGAAACATTTAAAAGTTTATTATGTATAAAGTAACTTTTTCTTTAATTACTAAAATGCCACCGTCCATTTTATATGATTCGTACAGTTCGTACGAAAACTTTATTTGTACGGGATCTTATCTCATAATAATAATAATAATAATAATAATAATAATAATAATAATAATAATAATAATAATAATAATAATAATAATAATAATAATAATCCACACATGTTTAAACCAAATGTTGCTTACTTTGGTTGTTTGCCAAATTTGTCAAAAGGGTTTAGAAAAATATGCATCATTCCTTTATGTGGATACAACAGGCGCGGACATATCAATTAATGAGGGGTGGCGTCCGTTGCCCCTCAACTTTTACTGCGTACTGTTAATTTTTTCGTATTTTTATGATTTTTGTATTACGTTACCCCTGAAGATTATGAGCCGAGCCTTAAAAGTTTGAAACGAGCCGAGCCTTAAAAAAACGTTACCCCTGAGGTTTTAGCCTAGATCCGCCACTGGGATACAAGTGTCACGAGAAAACGAGTTAAACCATTGCGTCGCTGTTACTGGGTATGGCAAAATGCTATAGATGGGACTCCTTATTGAAGGATTCGGAACTCGTATGGAAGAGAGTGGGGAATGCGTGGTAATGCATTGATGGAAAGAAATAAAATACTGGAACCGGTGAATGCAACCTCGCAAGGTATGCATACTACCCAATAAAAGTAGGAGTGACCCTACCTTTTGATATCCGGCGGAGTCGACGCGTAGAATACACACACTGCTGGTGCGATAAATGTTACAGTTTTAGAAGGTAATTAGTATTAGCAGTGTTTACATTTTTAAATTTTAGAGGCTGAAGATGATGCCGTTTATAAATTTCATATAAAGCAGGGGCATGGCGTTGCAATCTGAGGCTGTTGATGCGTATGCTTATGGCGTTGCAATCTGAGGCTGGTGATCCAAGATTTATTTGAAGAAAGACTATGCAGATGATGTTATAACTAAGATTTAAGGGCAGTCGTTGACAAAAGTTTCTGTTTTCTAGTTATCAGGAATTATTCCTATGCTTTTCAAGTAATCAGATACTATTACTCTTGAATAGGGTTTAGTTGCTTAAACAAAATTTGGAATCTTTGTTGGGTTTAAGGGGATCAAATGCAGGAAAGATTGTATCTTTTTGGTTTGAGCTAGTAATAACAGCCGTACCAAATTTTGAGTTTAATTTTTGTTTTGGAAGTTCAACCTTCTCATATTTGTGAATTGACCAGAATCGCCGTTGTTCAATTGTTCAATTGTTCTCTAGTGCTATACATTACTATATAACTTAAAGCACAAAGTCGGTGCCTTTCCGATTGGTCGTCTTTGCCGCCACACAAAAAACCAGTATAAATGTCGGTTGCGTTAGTACTTGTAATTCTCAAATGTTCCAGGGGTATTTCCATTTGTTAATGCATCTTGATTCAGTCTCTATCTAATCACCTTCTCCGACAAGGGTCGCACAACAACCGTTCGCATGGCGGCGACGACGGATATGTGGCTGCGTGCGTTCACCTTCACACTCCACCATCAGACGATGATGGGTTCCGGTGGTTAAGGGTTCCGACGATGGTGATGGTGGTTCACGGATTCAGTGGGATGGTGGTTCACGGATTCAGCAGTCAAGTTCTGGTCTTCTCTCGGTTTCTTCTTCATGCTTTTGATATTGCTTTCCAGTCGTTCTTACTTGGCCTGTCATGTTCTTTGTTTTGATGTTCGGTTTGAGTCGTTTGTGTACTTTGTAGTTGAGTTGTAACTACTTCTGACTTCCGATTTTATACCTAAAGAGAGGATACCTAAAGACGGGCCACAATAGCCGCGTCTTTAATTCATTATCACCGCGACTAAAGACTAAATTCTGTACTAGTGCTTTATCTTCTTAAATTTTATAAATAAAGAGTGTATTACAAAAGTAATAATATATCTTTATATTTTCTATATCTTATTTATCTTCCATCACGCACATACGTTTTAGATTTGAGAACCAAAGAAATCGCATATTGTAGTTATATATAACCATCTAAGTTAATGAAAGTAGTGGGAGTGACAAACGAGACGTAAGAAGGGTGCGTAATCACCGTATGTATCACATTCAAAACACAACATACAAGTGTTATGTGTTTCTTAGTTCATATTTCATTACATTATCTTAGTTCTGGAATGACTTGTGAATTGTATATGTTATTCATGTCATATAAAATTATAAGGATGTAACCTTTTTGTATTTCAAAATATCGGTAATATAATGTACTAGGTGAGGTCTACCGATTATTTCACTGTCGTGCATTCGGACGGGCGGAGATCGGGATTCATGCATCTGACCACAACGCCCGATATCATAATAGTTGGCAACGTCGTTTCTTACCGTCCAAAAAAAGTTGAGATAAAAAGACAAGTTCATTACCGTTCAAAGTTGAGATAAAAAGGCAAAAAGCACAAAATCAAATATAATCAGTAATAAAGATAGCGGGCCCCACCAAGAATCCCTCTCTGGCAGAGTGACAGTTGTTTTGGTAACCATATTCCCCAACTGAAAGTTTGTTCACCATTTCATAATCTGCTCTCTTTTTTTCTTCAAATTTGATGCAACTGATCGATATTCATACCATTTAAAAATATAATTGTATATAATTGAAGTTTTATATCTCTACTACCTTATTAAGGAGGAGAGATATGTAAGAAGGTAATTTTACACAATTTTTAAGATGGGAGTTGAAGAGTCCCTTCACAAATTTCCAATATTTGGTCATTTTGTTCCCTTTATGCCCTTGTGTACAACCTATAATGCTCATTGTATATATGTGTAATGCATACTTCATATCCATTTCAACATGTAACTATTCATAACACCTAATTAAACCCCAATTCAATTTCAATAAAACCCAAGCTTTTCATTGAATCCTTCTACACATCTATTTAATAATAACAAGCAATGTTTGTGATGGTTCTATTAGACTTTGTTGGAGCTTATAAACATTGTAGTAATTGAACATTTTTGTCTTTTTTTGTTTGTTGAATTGTATAACTCTTTAAAAGCATAATGTCTAACATCATATAATATATGTATTTGTTGCCAATAATTCTATAATCTTCTCTCTGTATATTACAACTAACTAAAAGAAAACTTAATATCCTGATTTATGTATCAAATACTTTTAATTTAAAATTACCATTTTGGTAAAAAAAATTATTTTTTAACTTGGGTTACCTTTACGTACTTAGTCACGTTTAAAAACCGCCGCAACGCGCGGGGCAATTTACTAGTCTTATATTTATTGAGGAGAACAGACCTTTTGTCAGGGTATTAAGAAAATGTGAATGCTTGGTTGAGCTGAGTCGTGTTTGCTCATCTCTACATGTTTGAGACTTTGATTCTCATAATGTTTTTAAAATGTGTGTTTTATGCCATAATATAGCCTAACAAAATATTTTACATCAAAATTTTAAAAAGGTTTTATTGGTTAAGTAATCCTTTTATATAAACTTTCAATCTAACTTTATAGTATATTAATAGGGAAAATCACGGAAATACCCATTGACCGACCCTTTTCACCAAAATACCCACCTCAACCGTCTTTGGAGAGTCGGTTCCCGGATCCCGAGACGTCTCCGTGAAACTTTAGTGATGGACCACTAACCGATCCCCACGTGTAAAAAATAATAATAAAAGACCTTACACAGGCACGGCAAAGACGTCACAGAGACGTCTCGGCAAGTGGGAGACGTCACAGGCTCGGTGGAGAAGTCACAGAGACGTCTTTAAGGTATGAAAGCAAGGAGAGAGAGAGAGAGAGAGAGAGAGAGAGAGAGAGAGAGAGAGAGAGAGAGAGAGAGAGAGAGAGAGAGAGAGAGAGAGAGAGAGAGAGAGAGAGAGAGAGAGACCTCACGGAGACGTCTCGGGATTCGGGAACCGACTCTCCAAAAACAGTTGAGGTGGGTATTTTAGTGAAAAGGGTTGATCAATGGGTATTTCTGTGATTTTCCCATATTAATATATGCATAAAATGAAGGATTATACAAAAAAAAATATGAAGAAAAAAACTATTTCTTATATGACACATATATTGGTAAAACTTAATAAACTTTTACATTTCTCACCATTTTCCCAATTTGTTTATATAAATAGGTTTGTATCTTCACTTCTAGTCCTCTCAACCACCACCATCTTTCTCTCTCTCACTCTCTCTCTCTCTCAATTCCTTGCATTGTTAGTGATTTAAGCTTTAAACCCTTATTCCATTATAGTCAAATTAATCTCAACCTTGCAGCACAAGCAAACTTCACAACTTAAGCATATTTTCTCTTTCAACCTGCACACAAAATGCAGGATGATAATAATAATAATAACAATCCACACATGTTTGAACCAAAGGTTGCTTACTTTGATCCAAACTCACTAACCCATAATCCACAACTCCTAACTGATCATCACAACCTATCAAACTTCCACCAATTCCCCAATTTATCCGCTTTCGAACCGCTAGCGGATCACTTCCATCACCATCACCATCACCATCACCATCACCATCCCATAAACATGGAAATGGATTACCAAAACGATCAACAACTAACCTGGAACAATGACAACAACTTTTTGCCTAGTCAAACACCTCCAGACCTCCTCAAACTGTTCCAGCTACCCAAATGCTCATCATCAATCATGTTTTCCAACCCGGCCCATACTTACCAAAATGGGCTCAATGTGGAAAGAGGAGAACATAGTCAAATGTATCATGAAAACGATGCGGTTTTCGAGGTTGATGCGGGTATAGTTAAGGGAAGAGGGAAAGGTAAGAAAGATGGAAAACATTTTGTTAGTGAAAAACATAGGAGAGGACAATTGAATGCCATGTTTGTAGTGTTGAGGAGTTTGATCCCAAATCCTACTAAGGTATATATATAAATGACAATTTTTACGTTTTTATTTATTTGAAACTCGTTTACTTTTGAATTACATAAGAACTGCAAGAACCGCATAATATATATATGTGTACCTTTCGGGTTTAAGTGTGATACAAAAGACGGTTACATAACTACCTACCCATTATTTCATTAAACCATTAGTGCACTGTGTACAGGTACTTTATGCGGTACTGACAGTTCTGAGCATAATACTGGTTTTGAAAAGTACATATTCCATTGTAGGGATGAGCTCGGGACGGGATCGGTACCGAACCGATACCGATCCCGACAATACCGATACCGAAAAGTCCAAAAACCCAATACCGATCCCGATACCGAACACATGCGGTACGGTACGGTATCGGTTCGGTATCGGTACGGTACCGGTATGGTATCGGTATTTTGCCTTAAAATACCGATACCGTACCGATCCCGTACCGATACCGATAATACCGAAACCGAAAATCCATAAATATGGATACCGATACCGATCCCGAAACCCCTCGGTTCGGTATCGGTTCGGTACGGTATCGGGATCGGGACGAGACGGGATCGGTATTCGGGCTTGAATGCTCATCCCTATTCCATTGCGTGGTTTGAACATTAAGAATTAAATCTTGTTAAAAGAAATTAAAAGAACTGGAAAACTGTATTAGCGAATATTTTTTTCCGTTTATCTAATATACAATTTGATTAAGCTATAAAAAATAAAAATAAAAACCATAATGATAAATCAAATAATAACTAAAACAGAGAATAAACTCAGCTAATTTAACACTTGCTGACTGAATTACTTGTGGGTATGGTATGACTATGAACAAAAGGATGATCGTGCATCGATTATCGGGGATGCTATCGGATACATCAAGAAGCTCAAAATAGATTTGGAGGGACTGAAGATATCGGTTGATAGGAAGAGATGCAACATAAGTAGGATGAAAAGACACAAAACCGAAGACGATTTGAATGTAGATGTAGAGAGTATTTACACTAGTCATGATCATGATGAGCAAGCATATAATGGTAGTTCAACTTCTACAATGAGGAGTTGTTGGCTACAAAGGAAATCAAACAACATTGAAATAGATGTTAAAATCATTGATGATGAAGTTACAATTAAATTGGTGCAACAAAAGAGGGTTAATTGTTTGTTACTTGTTACAAAAGTTCTTGATGAGCTTAAACTGGATGTTAATCATGTTAGTGGTGGACTCATTGGTGATTTCTATAGTTATGTGTTCAATAACAAGGTACAATTACTTCTTTGGTCCATATTATGCATTACTTAGTTGTACAGTGGTTTTATGATTTTTTGATGAAATTTGTAGATTTGTGAAGGGTCCTCTGTTTATGCAAGTGCTATAGCCAATAAGGTAATTGAGGTGGTGGATAAGCAATATGCAAGTGTTCCAATAACTTCTAGCTACTAGGTCACAAGGTACAACTTTTTATGATTAAGGTACAAATTATTTATGAGATTTTTCATTTTTTTTTTTATAAAAGAGGATGTTAAACTTTTCATTTAATGAGGAAAAAAAAAGACTTGTATCTGAATAATGTTTAATTTTTTAGTAACATATAATGAGAATGTTTTTTTTTTTTTTTGTTTTGCAGATATGTGAGGCATTGTTTGGGCTAATGCTTTTTTGCTTAGATACTAACATCTGCTATTGAGGGGATTAAATGGACTTTTAAGGGTTTTTTTATGATATATAAAGTTGTAATAATTAGATAATCAACTGTTTGGAGTATGGCAAATTTGTGACTTATCAAAAGACAAATGGATTAAAAATGATGGAAAAAAGATAAGTGTGATAAAAGAGTTACTTAAGAAACAAAATAATTTGAAACTAGGTTAAACCGTTAAAAGGAGTAAAGAAATATTTTATTTTACTTTTTGAAATTTAGAGAGTATTTGGAATTAGGTTAAAACAAGGATGATCTATAACAAGTAAAATAGTAAACATGCAAAAATTAACTAAAATGAAAACAGAATTATATAAAATATCCTAAATCAGTTAATACAACAATCAAACTTATAAATAATTTTAACTTTTATAATTATATTTACCAAACTACTCGTTTAAAAAAAAGTTTACAGTGTTTTGGGTCAAACCAACGTGACCCGCATATATCCACATTAAAACTTAAATGTGTTTTGACGAATTATCCAACGTACCAAGAGTAGAATACAAGCGATAAATCGGATAACTAGGAAAAAAAGTGACAAAAATAAAAACACTACATGAATAAGTTGTGAACTTCATTGAAACAAGTATCACATGCATATATGTATTTAAAAAAAATGGTTGGAAAATTCAGGAAAAATAAACAAGAGATTTCATCATAGAAATAGCGCATACAAAAGTAGAATACCGCAATGGAGATGGCATGCAATACTGTACAATCCAGATGGATGAACAATCTTACAAAACCCGAAAAAAACTATGTGTATACTGTGTTCTAGAATTATGTGGAAAAATCATTTATTGTTGAACTGCTAATCGCTGAAGATGGTCTAAAAAGATCTCAAAGCTGACATCGTCCGTAAACAGAACATCACCACCAGGCATAGGTGGAGCATCTGAATTGTATGTTGCAGAAGGATTCAGTTTTGCCAATAGAAAACGCGCCTGCACAAGTTTCATAGTATTAACAAATAAGAATCAATATCCTTTCATACAGTTTGGTTAAACTAGAAGATCAAATATTAATGCAACTTAAATTTAATTAATGTGTCTTTTAGGGTTAGGATCAAATACATAATGAAAGAAAAATAGGAAGTCATAAGTAGGGTATCAAACGGACTTCGATTGAACTCATTCAAGCGGCATTAGAACCGTCTCATTAAACCTTATGATCTTAGTTTTTAGGTTTTCGCTTCTTTGAATTTTTAGCTTGTAGTTTTTAGAATTTACGTTATATCATTGTGTCTTTTATGTAGCATTGTGTCTTTTTATTATTTTTATCGTTGTGTCATTTTTGTGATTCATTATGTCTTTTTTTCTTTTGCATTATGTTATATTTTGTGGCTCATTGTGTCATATTTCGTGATCTATTGTGTTTTTTGTATCATTCTCACACTTCTCATTTTTGTTACACTGTGTAGGATAACTTGACCCAGTTTATTCACGTCATTTTGATAACCATTGAACATGAAACCTCTACCATTGCGCCTCATGTATGTTCGTTCATTATATGAGTTTAGTGAGGAAACTAAAATTACGGTTTAGTCATTACAAATATAATGATAGGTTTATTTGTTTCATTTTGGTCAAAATTCTATATTTTTAACATTTGGTAGTTAAAGAGGCATTTATGACCTGGGATCCATGCTGATCACAAATGACTAAACGAGGTACGGGGAATCGTTCCTTTACTATAGCCTCGGCATCGTCAAGAGGAGCTTGCAACAACTGTGCAAAAGCCTGCAATAGAATTACAAGTCACATGAAAAATAAATAAAAAAATAATTAGAAAATTTAAAACCATAATTATTATTATGAAAAAAAAAAAAAAAAAAAAAGACACCTTATGTTCAGGCTCGTTTTGGTAGCCAGCTTTACGCCACTGAGCAATAGTGGACCCGTGAAAAACGACAACAGTGAAATATGAATCCAATAAAAGAATCCGATCAGCAGCAATAGACGCAACATCTAAAAGCGCAGGTTCTGCCCCAGAATTAAAGGTATAAGAAATTAAAGACGGCTGAATCATCACTACTGAATTTGCAACATTTTCTCTGTTCAAAACCATCCTAAAATATGCTGTTTCATCCGGGCTGTTATTGAAAACCTGAAATAAGATAAAGCGCAAAAGTAAGCATATTTCTATAATTTGATAATCTTGAAGAACACAAAGTAGCAAATTTAACCACCTGCACGAATTGAGATCGCCTCAAATTAAATACAAACTGAGGAATAATTGATAACCGTGGAGATAAGACAAAAGAAGACGGGCTGTCTTTTTGATAGTCCCCAAACCGAGAACATAAATGTATCAATGTTTTATCAAGCCACCTTATGGGATCAAATTCAGCCTGCAAATGACAAATCATGATCGTTAAATCATTAATAAACATTATAAAGGTTGTCATCAGTTGCACTCTTTTGGTTTCTTTTTTCACTTATTTGCTTCATGAGTTGACTTTTTAAGCAAAATGCATATTTTCCTACTAAAAAACTATTTGTTAGGTCCATGAACTATCCGGTAAATGAGTAAAATATTTATTTAACTCTGTAGAAAAAGAGAATTAGTTACCTCTGTCTCCATTTTAAAAGAAACTAGGCGTCCCATGACTACTGCAGCTGCCTCTTGGTCAAACCCAGCAATCAAATCCTATAAATGAAAAAGCGGTTTCTTTTTATGACAATCAACAAAAATATATCAATTAATCGTGATGTTGGAAAAATATAAGAAAAGACACTTCTAGTAACAAAAAAATGGAGTTGTTTGATAACGCATTCACGTCATGTTAATGCATAACATAACACGATATTCTTTAAGGCTGCTGACATGCAAAATATCGTATTTACCCAACCAAAAACGTTAATCTCAATATACCAATTCAAAATCCTCAAAACTTCATCTTACGCATTTCATTAACGTTGTGTTCCCGAGTTTCAATTAAGGAGAGAAAAGAAGGGAATCCCTCCCTTTCTATTCTCTTCCTTTCTTTTCTCTCCATTTCTTTCCAATTTGGAAGGATCAATTTCAGCCTAAAACCCGTCCTTTTCTCTTCTCTTCAATTTCAGCCTATACCTTTTTTTGTTGGGTAATATGAAATTATACCACATTTTGAGGCGGATATATGAACTTACTCCAGATATGAAAAAAGTATCGATTTTCATGGGACCCAGGAAGTACAACATATTGTCATATACAATGAGATACGGTTAAAAAATAAAAATAAAAAAATATAGTACTACAAAAACTCAGGACTTCTACAAAATATCAAATAGAAGTAATGAACAAGCTTGCCTGTATGTTTCCAGGTCCCGTGACCCATCTTCTAGAGAGGGTAGTGGCTCGAAGCCGCATTTGTCCATTGCTATGCTGATAACTGTACCAAATTATCTATAGCAAGTTAATAAAAGTCCTACTCATGTCAAAGAGGCCCATAACTGGTGGCGATTTCAACCAATTAACATATAAATATGTAAATTTAGGTTATGTTTCATCTTGAACATGTCAAATGAGTTGAAATTGGTCAAGTGGGTTGAAATTTATTCAAAGCGTGTATGAATGCATTAAAACATCCTACATCCCTTTAGTCCTTGTAATAATACAGTTACTGTAGTCATATTTGTAATAATATAGTTACTACTTACTATAGTCATATTTAGCACCATAACTGAAATAAATGGAAAGAAAAAGGTTTATGGGTCAACCGACTCAACCCAACCAACTCGTTTGACCTGAACAATAAGTTATCATTTTGACGATGCCCATTACGCAACCCACCCAATACCCATTTTGCCAAAATAAACAGTCTTTAAAAGAATATAAAAAGCCCATACTAAGTCAAAAACTGGAAATAAAACTGATCGTTGGATTGACCAATAACATCTGGAGTTTCCTTCTTCACAATATCAAATATTAAACATAATGAAGTCGATTTATCAAGCCCACACATCTTCCATGCAGTAGTACCCCCTTGACCAATAGTAGTGTCAGAGCACAACGGGCCTTTCTGCACAAAAACAACTATTATTCAACTATATTATATAACTGATAAAAAAAAAGTTAAAAGTTATCCAAAACACTATTTTAACCTTTTCAAGTGAAGCGCATGGACCAAGAATGCCCTGTATTTTGATATCCTTTGAGAAGTTTACCTCAAATATACCACTGCATATAGTGAGATGTCAGAAAAAATATTAGTGTCTCCATTGTACCATTTATTGAAATATTATATTGAGTCTCTAATACCCTCATTTTAAAGGTGGCAAGATAGTTGGATAGGGTAATGGGTCATTTTTAGTGCAAGTTGAAATGGTCCACTTTCAGTTAAGGTTGACCGACAAACACTTTTTTCTTTAATGGTTTATGCATAATTAGAGGATCACTTAGGATTAAAAGAAGAACATTATTACTACGATAACTTAACTTTATGAATAAAAACAATTTAGGAAGTTGTATGCATTAAAAAGCAGACTTGGAACGACTTTCATCGTGTACAACTTGTTCCCCTTTTGGCTAAACATTTTATTTGAACCATTTGACCTATTTGAGATATTTCACGGCCCAAATCCAACCCGTTTACAAGTAAACGGGTCGAACCAGTTATTTTGGAATTGCAAAATGTGGTTTATTGGGCCAAAAGTTTGTGTTTATATAACTTTATCAAAGCATAAGCTTTAACATATATACAAGCACTAAATATAAAAAAAAAAAAAATCTATGCTAAAACTATTATGCCATACAAGTTACATCTGGCAAGATTTTAAATCAAACCTTACTTTGATGAAAGACCCAAATCATTTTCACCGGATTGGAAAATACGCAGCAGAGAATCCTTAAACACTGAATGGCCAAAGCTTTCTGCCAACACGACAAGCCCTCCGGTTTTTTCAACTGCAACTTTTAGCTCGGCTACCCCAACCTAGAAGGAATAAACTGTTAATTCAACTTAACACAATCAAACATAACCTCAAATTAGTTCAAATGAGTTTCATTAGTAACAAAACATGATTGTAAGAACTCATCACCTGATCAAGAGCACAGGCAAACACGTCAAGTACATGTCCTTGATGTACAAGCTGCTTTGCAAGCCCTTCATATAACTTCACTGCTTTGTGAAAAAAAGGGGCAGCATCTTTATCTAAATCCTTGTGCGAACGAATTGGTTCGGATAAGGCTTTTGATACAATCTGAATACGAAATTGCCAAAGAATTTAGAATACATGCAACAAAATACCATATTACTGCGCAACATATAATTAACATAAAAGAGAAAATGCTGTAAGAACTGGTGAATAGAATACTCACAGAACCTGGCCCTTCAGTTGCTGGCCCACCCAAAAACGCCATAATCCTAGCCCCGGTACCAGGAACACATACTCCCAACAAATGAGCAGCCACGGTCAACGCAGTGCCAGTTGACCTTGGCGCCCTTTGATCTGCAGGAACTGGCCATGGATCTTTTTGAAGCTCATCCAATACCTGATATAAAATGAAGTCATATTTCAAATGACTTAATTAATTCTAGCGGTAGTTTACTACTATTAGTATTAATACTTCTCGTATGGTTGTTGCTCTAATTCCGTTAGCCACATTTTATGTTATCACAATTCCTACACAATACACATAAAAAAAAGATGTTTACTACTATCAGTATCATCAGTACGTCTCGTATGGTTGTTGCTCTAATTCCTTTAGACGTTTTATGTTCTTACAATTACTATACAATACACATTTTATGCATAGTTATCAAAGGCGCTAGGCGCACTCAAGGCACATAGGCCTCGCCTAGGGCATAGGCGCGAGGCGCAAAAAAAGCGAGGGCATGAGATAAAAAAAGCGAACAAGAAAATAAAGTAAAAATATAATAAAATAATACTATTTTTATCTAGTTAGTATCAAAAGTTTTAAAATATTGATCTATTAGTGTATAGAAGTAGTGTTCCTTAGATAAAAGTAGAAATCTAGCTATAATTTAACAAATTTGGCCGGAAACTCTCCGGAATTTGGGAATCTTGCTAAAATATGCACCTAAACCATCACCTGGAGAATTAAAACGCAATTTCCTCGACTCAAAGCGCAAATGCATCGCCTCGCCTAAAAAATGGGCTTAGGCGCAAGAGGCGATGGCTTTTAAGAACTATGATTTTATGTATCAATGGGATCATAGGTTTGCCCTCATCTACCTACACTCTGCAGATCCTACCATTAGCTTTGCTTAACGAACAAACGCATATTTATCTATAAACACCTCAACATAACAAACTCAATAATCAATCAATATAGCTATCACATATCAAAAACTTAATATGCAAGTTACAAAAAACAATACCGAATTCAGCGCAAATTCACACTCAGAAGCCGGCAAAAAGAACCGATTAACACTCTCCTGCGAAAGCCCATCTCTAACACCAGCAACAACCCCAGTAGCCGGTCTCGGCTTCTTCAAAAAGAAACCCATCTGTTCCAAAACCTGATCTTTACTAATATCCTTGCCACCATTAAACACATAAACCTTATTCATCTTCCCAAAGAACCCCAACTCATGAACACAAACATACCTCCCAAACGTAATCAACCCAACACAAGCCTCCCCTTTAATCTCCCCAATAACCCTAGATATCCCAGACCTCAAATACCCAATCTCCTCCTCAATCATACACGTATCAATAACAAAGAAAAACACCTGAGGGGTAGTTTGGTAATTTTGCGAACTGGGCATGCCATTATTATTATTGATATTATTATTAATATTATTATTAATATCGGGGGGTTGATATTCGACGGTGGTGTAATGAGGGAAGAGTTCGGCAGGGAGATTATTATCGGAGATGGAGTGGTAGTGAGGGGGGAAGTGGTTACGGTGGAGACAGAAGGAGCAGATCCAGATTTTGGTGGAGAAATCGACGATGGAGAAAGGGTTGAGGATGGATCGGCAGTTGCGGCAGCGTAAAGGGGAGTAAGGGAGGAGAGGGGTGGAAGAAGGTAAGGGTTTCAGAGGAGTGTAGATGGCGGAGATAGGGATGATGCATTGGCTTGATTCTTGTTTGGTTCCTGGAAGGACGTTCCATGGCATCCGAACTGCGTCTTGGGTTTCTAGCTCTAAGAATTCTGTCATGGTGATGGTGGTGGTGGTGGTGATCAGATGGTTTGATTTGAGTGAAGAAGAATAGAGGTGATGAATTGCAGGGATGAAGAAACTTTGGGTGAATGATGACAAAGTGTCATACTATCATTGCTACAATTATTTTTATTTTTTAAAAGTTTAGTTTTTTTTTTTTTTTTTTTTTTTTTTGAACGGCAAGTAGTGCATAGCTCCGGCTAACACCATGGTCAGTCTGTACTGATTACCCATTCCATCTGGATAGGGCGGACATAGGCTTTAATTAGGGGTTGCGGACGTTGCGGCTCAACTTCGCGCGCGTAGTGAAAAATAAGGGCGGACATAGGCTTTAATTAGGGGTTGCGGACGTTGCGGCTCAACTTCGCGCGCGTAGTGAAAAATTAGTGGAAAAATTGGTTTTTTTTACGAAATTTGAAAAACGTTGCTACTATAATGAAAAAAATAAAAAACGTTACTACTGATTTTGTGGCCTAGATCCGCCACTGCATCTGGATTGGGGATCTCCTCAGGTGAAATCATAGTTGTTAAAAGTCATCGCTTCTTGCGCCTAGGCCCATTTTTTAGGCGAGACGATGCATTTGCGCTTTGAGTCGAGGGAATTGCGCTTTAATTCTCCAGGTGATGGTTTAGGTGCGTATTTCAGCTAGATTCTCAAATTCCAGAGAGTTTCCAGCCAAGTTCATTAAATTATGGCTAGATTCTAGCCAAATTTCTACTTTTATCAAGTGAAAACTATTTCTATACACCAATACATCAATATTTTAAAACTTTAGATACTAACTAGATGAAAAATAGTATTGATTTAATATGTTTTTACTTTATTTTCTTTGTTCGATTTTTTTATCTCAGGCCCTCGCTTTTTTTGCGCCTCACGCCTAGGCCCTAGGTGAGGCCTATGCGCCTTGAGTGCACCTAGCGCCTTTGATAACTATGGGTGAAACCCCCACATGTGGTAAATATGGCTCCGACAAGAATCGAACCCTCAACCGCCACATGACCTCCACTCTAGCTCCCCCAATTTTCACCAATTAAGCTAGGCTTCATTGGCTTTAAAAGTGTAGTTGAATGATAAAATCTTAGTCTAACAATCTTCGGGTCATAAGTTCGAGTTCTCCCACACATCGGGCCCTTTAAACCTTAATGGGTATAATTTTTCAATGGATGAGAATCAGAATCGAACATGTGACCAACCCCGGACAGGAACCCTCTGAAGAAGTAAACCTTCCCATCTCAAACCAGCTAGGTTGGGGATCATCGGCATCATTGGTACAATTATAGTATAAGTTAAATGATTAAAATATAAAATACTATGGTATAATGTATTAGATTTTTTTTTACAAGCCAAACGAAACTTTTATTTATACCCAAACGACCAATAAGAAGCTGGCCAACAATATACAGACCACCACATTTCGCCCAACAGATCGTACCCAAACTCAAAAACCAAAACAACGACCCGCCTAACTACCCCAAAATAGAACAACAGATTTACACACCGAAACAACCCATGACCAACATATAATGTATAATGTATTAGATGGGTTTATAAATGTAATGTATAATTAGGGTCAAATTATCCAACATAGGGTAAAAAAAATGAGAAAGATGAGAATGATACAAAAAGTACAATGTGGATTTCACAGTTTAAAAAATCGGTGTACTATACTAATAGAATGCAATATAATGTAATTTGTTAACAGACACAGTTGTCAAAATATGTATTTAAAAAATGAATATTGATTTGATAATTATAAATTTTGTTAAGTTAATTTTTAAATAAATTTTTTTTTTCAAATGGGAATTAATTTTAATTTTTTAGTACCACCTATTTTTTATTATTTAACATTTTGTATTTTTACTATTATTTACTATTCAACCACATCAAATATTTGTAAAACAAAAGCACCTGACCACTGTAGATACTATAGCACTTAGGTTGTCTTTTAATACGTTTATTAATTTAAAACCGTGATAATAATCGGATACAAACATATTATAAAAACAAAATAATAATCAGATACAAACAACAAAGACTGTGGGGGTGTTCAAAAAAAGATCCGGATCTAAAACCGAACCTAAAATATTGTGTTAGTCCTTGTTCAAAACTTTTGGAACTTTAATGTATGGTTTCTCATAACTTGGAATAGCAGCTATAATGGCCTCCCTGTTACTATAACATCCAGCCCCTCTCACTACTAATATTGTCTGCTTTGCCCCGATGAGTTGCACATCTAGAGCTCACGGATTTGTTTTTGGTTGCCCAGTGGAGACTTCCCAGGTGGTCACCCATCCTGAAACTGCTCCCACCTGAGCACGCTTAACTGTGAAGTTCTCCTCTCATCCACTAATATTAAGCCCCAAAACGCGTTGGTGATTTAAGAGGCAAGACATTACTTATGAACCAAGGATCTCTCCTGGCCACGGCCGATGTGGGATTTTTCCTGGGGTGTCACAGTTACCAGATGATAACATATTTTTAGATTGTGTACGAAAATTAAGTCATCCACTTTGATGTGCCTCCTTCGCTCATTTCTTCAACCGTAATTACCTCGATCTATTTGGAGTAATTACGAAGAATTCTCCATAAGTAGTCCTCATCCCACGTTTTCGTGCTCTTGTACTTGCGAGAAACCTCATCCTTCCATTCGTCGCAAGTAAACTTGTCGACTTCAAGATCGCTGCTACCACTTGCTCGCATTCGATTAGCATACATGTTATGAATTTTTTTTAAATAAGCCCACGTATTTTTGAATTTCGGCCCACCGGCCGGAAATCATATCGGGGGAACGACTTTCACTCCCCACTTCTTTGTAGAAAATTTTGCGGATTCATTTCCAAAAACTCTCGCCCGTTGATAGTCTACAAAAATAATAACAAAAAAATTATAAAAAGTCTTTAATTAACAAAATAAATATTTATGTACACAAAAAAATATACCGGCTTGTTGATGTTCGGAAACCTCAACCCACGCACGACACAACACTATTTTCTCATCTTTCGTCCACGGCGTCGCTTGCCGTTTTGGACGTGTTTCTTGTTCGGGCAGTTCGCCACCTTTACCGCCACCTCTCGCCGTGCCACCTCTCCCGGCCTTCTTTTTCCATCACTTTTTTGGGGGCTACATCTTGTGGTTGCGCTCCGGAATAACAAAATCCGGAGACGGGGTGGCATTTAGCTAAGGTTTTTTTCATTTTCCGTGTTCATACCAAACTCGTCTTCTGTAAGGAACTCTAGAGTCGGCATGTAACATCCTTGCCACAGTGTGTTTTCCATTTCGCTTTGTACTTTGCAGGTTTGAAGTTGAGTATTTTGTGATTTGTAATTGATTTTGGTGTAAAAGAAAAAAATGTTTTTTTTATAAAGCTCCTAAACTAGTTGTTGCCAACGGCTAGTTTTTAGCCAACGGTCATATTTTGCTTGCTAGCCCACGCGAGCCTGGTAGTGGATCACAGACGTCTGTTGTGCTACTCGCGAGTCACGTGGATCAGCTTGTGGCTCGCACCTGCTCGCTTGCGGCCCACAACACATAGTCTAAGGGCTATATGCTTCTTGTAATATGAAAACTAGTATCATCAATATTTGAACAGGTATGTCATTCTTTCACATATACTCATTTTACACATCAGAATCGTTTGTCATTTGGTTGTTTTTTTCCCATGTTCATATCGCAGGTTTAGAGTGTCTTTAGGAAGTGAACAAAGTCATATAGAGACTTCACTCGAGCAAGAGGTACACACGTAAAATTACAAGTAGGTTTTATGAGTTATCGAGTGTTGATCATTAGTTCATTACATGGTTTTTTTTATGAGTTACGTAGACTTCAATCTGATCCAAATGAGAGTAAAACGCAATGGAACCGCTCTGTAGTTTTACACTTTCACATCATACATTATATACTAGTTTTACACCTTAGAATTTCGACCCTACAATCTTGGCACATGTTTCATAATAAGGATCACAATGGATCTAATTTTTGACCAAAACTTCTATATCTTCCTTCCCAAAACGCATCAAATCAAAGTTGTTTTGTTTATAAAAAATTTTTATCTTTATAATTTTAATTTTTAGTAAATGATTTCAGTTGTGAGTATAAGTTGTCACAGTCTCCATCTAAGTATGTATGTTATGGTCTCACTCCATTGGCACTCATGATTTTTCACGCTCCTAACACCACCCCTATGCAACGTGAAAATATGCGAGGCCCGAGATGAGGCCAGGCGTTAGCCCGCTCACGTACCAACCTCGCCAAAACCTGCAAAAGGTTCTACCATTTAAATTAGAAGATCTAATCAAAAAATTCCACCCATCTCCCTTTCTATTCTTTTATTTTTTAAATAGTTTAGTTATTTTTATTATTGTTTAAATGGGATAGTGGGGCGTTAAACGGCCATAACACACAAATATGAAAATAAGTGAGTAGGAGCTCATGTATCCGTGTTGACGTTGTAATGACATGGAAAGGAAAAAAAATATGACCATAAGACATTTCCTAACATTGTACTTTCAAATACACTGGCAGGACCTCATAGGTTGGATCAATACATGTTTCAAGTCAAGCCAACCCGACCCAACCGGTTTTGACCCATAAAAAAACAACTATTCTGTAAACAGGACTTACTACATCGATTTCTCACTGAATATATTTAGGGATTTCTCCTTTTCTCAAGAGGGATAGAGAGTACTCAGCTACATCAATCAAATCTTTTATGTTGTGAATGGACCGTTCCTCAGCGGCCACCATGAAAATGGCACGCGCTTGTGCTTTCCTGTGCAACCTTGCTGCTAAATTTAAGGGAAGATCAGGTGAGTTTAGGGCTCTAAGTACTTGTCGATACAGAGAAAGAATCCTTCCTCTGTTTCTTGACAAATCTTCTGCAGTTGCCCAGATAAGACCCTTCGACATTTGCCTGTCCGCCAAGCGTTTGCTGAAATGGGTCAATTCAGTAAAGTTTTATCTAAAACAGAGAAATACAAGAATAGCGAAAAAAAAAAAGGAAACTAGTCCATCTGGTTGGAGGTAGCCTACACTAATTTTAAATGCATTAAAGCTCCTATATCATTTTATTTAATAACTAAATACTTTTCGAAATTACTTAATATATAATCATACTTGATGTGCTGATTCGCATAAAAAAACAAAATTTCTTTACTAAAAGAGTTTCTATATGAACCTGTTTCTTTATGAACCAAAATGTAACTTGTTACCAAATACCAACATACCAGGTCAGCCTATTTTGCCACCTCCATGTAACTAAACATTTTGGTTCTATTTTTTAGCTTGTTGACACGAAGCTTAGGTCGCGAGCAAAGAGTTTATGAACCAAAATGTAACTCGTTACCAACATGCCAGGTCAGCCTATGTTGCCACCTCCATGTAACTAAACATACAACAACAACAACAACCACCTTACCCAGTAAATCCCACAATTAGCAAAGCTAAGAGTAGGGTCTGGGGAGGGTGAGATGTAGGCAAACCTTTCCCCTATCCTTGCGGATAGAGAGGTTGCTTCCAGAGAGACCCTCGGCTCCACAATACACAATCTATAAGCAAAACAACACTAGAAAAATTAGTACAAAGCTACTGAATTTAGAGACATTGAAAGCGTCATGTAGTAAATCAAAAGTATATATACAATCAAAAACAACATAACTCATAAACACCCACATACAAATCACCCTTACAGACCTCCTACCAGTGTAGGAAAAAGCCTAAGCTCCTCAGAACCCTGGTTCTATTTAGCTTGTTGACACGAAGCTTAGGTCGCGAGCAAAGAGCTTCACTTCTTTAAACCCTAAACTCTAGATCCTCAGAACCCTCTCAACCCTTTCCTCGACAAATAAAAAACAGATCTTTACAACTTTCATAGAAGTAGCAAGACTTCAAGGAAATTAGTAGGATTGAAAACGGGTTTGAGGTGGATAACAAAGAATCATAGATATGAAAAGTAACATATCGTAAACATTTCACATTTGACATTTCAACCACCCTATGGTAAGCACATAATGGGTAAAGAAAATGGAAAGGCAATTTCAGATGAACCATATTAAAACAAAGATAAGGTGATATTATGTCGTGAACTGTGTGTGATCGATATGTTGTGGCAGGAATTCAAAGAAATGTTCCTTAGTGCACATTTTGTGGTTGAAAATACAAGTGAGTAAATTCATATTTTTCTCAAACAACGAAACCGTGTAAGAAATCACGAGAAACCTCTACCAAAAATCATGATTTTGCCTTAACTATGGTTCATATTGGATACAACTCGCCATTCATCATGGTACTTTTTCCAGGGGTGTTTTTGCCATCCGCTATAAGTCTTCAACAACCATTATGTGAGCACCATTGTGTTCGAATTTAATAAAATTGTCTAAAGGTTCTCCTTTGAATTGACATCACTTAAGGCCCATAATAAAACTAAGAAAAATTGCAACAAAAAAAAAAACAAATGAAAATACAAAACAGATTATTCATTGTGAAAATTTCATGCTCAAAATACGACCACCCAAGTAAGAAGTTACACCCTAGAAACCCTATGTTTCCCTTTCTATGCATACATGGGTTCATTAAAATCATACAAAACCCCTTTGAAAAATATTATGTATGCATGTATACACTTGCAATAAAAAAAGGAACGTTAATAAAACACAAAACTCTTTTTAAGCCTTCAAAAGACAACAGTCACACGCTATGAGAAAACATAAAACCACAAACTTATTCCAATCAACAATACGGACAACATTTCGCAACTTGTTCACTCAACCATAAGTTTCTTTCTGAAATGATGCTTGAAAGTTGAAACTACTTCTTGTTTTGTACCCACGGATTATCGAGGTGAATCTCAATTATAAAGACAACGGAAACAATTTACTTTGGTACTGTTTACAGACAACAATTGCTTCATTTTCACATACTTTTTACTGGTTTTGTTTGGGTTCAATACAGAATTGTTAAGTGAAAAAACGTCGGGAACTCAAACAACCATAAACAGCATAAGTATGTGAAAGTAAAGCACTTACTGCTTGTCAAATGTCAGCTAACAAAATAAAATCTTTCTGTCATCTATAAAATCAATATTCGCCTAGTAATCAATAAATCGATTAGCAAGAAATAAGAAGTAATTTCAAGCATCATTTCAATAAATCAATTAGCTGCAAAATGTTTTGGAGTCCTGCCATACACGACTAATCTTCTCTTTAGTCTTTTACAAATTTAGAGATTATACATATCATCACAATTTGTATTTGTATGCTCGATGTTTTCTAGTTCCTATATTATCAACTTTTCAAAGTTTACACATATATGTTCTTCATTTGGATCTGCTAACTTAATTACATAAAAAGGTTTTGTGTGTTTTTAATAAATTCATGTAAATGCATAGAACCAAACCTAGAATTTCTAATAAGAAGTAAAGAAGAAGAGATATTGAGATTTGAGACTACCTTATGAGTCTAAAGGGGGCGACGGTGAGCCGTGAGGAGGAGGAAGAGAGGCGGAGGGCGGCGCTGCGAGGCGGAGGAAAGCTGGCGGCTGTGAGGAGGAGAGGCGGAGGGCGATGGCAGCAATGAGGAGAGGCTGAGGGGCTAAATGAGTGGGGCTACGGTCTATGGAGGAGAGGTTCAGTGGTTGTCAACTTGATATATTTATTAGAAACCCTAACTTTGTTTATAAAAAAAAAAAAAATAATAATAATAATAATAATAATAATAAAAAGAAGGTTGGGACGGGAATCGAACCTAGGAACCGAGCAGGCAACACCCCTAGTAGTATGATGTTTATGACATAATTGTTCAAAAATCTTGTTTGTTTGGGCTTTATACATAAATTATGCTGGGTGATTAAGTGGAATCTAATTGGGGAACAAGTGGATTAAATATTAATACCCATTAAAAGGGAATAGGAAAGAATAAAACTTGAAAACAAAGCAATAATCAACGAACTAAGCTAGTTATTATTCCTACTACGGAATATGCGAGAAGATATAACAACACTTGAACACACAATTTATAAATGATAAACCCTAGAAAGAAAGCAGAATATTATAATTTAGAAACTACGTTGTAAGTTGTAACCTGAATCTGTTCAGTTAGCCGGATAAAGTAGTGGCCGCCGCCGTCGCCGTCGCCGTCGCCGTCAATCGGAGATTCGGATAAGCGTCCTGAAGCAGGACTAGTGAATGTTGGTACGTCTTAAGTATTGTTGTTTAGTGGTTGGGCTGTTTGGGCACAACATAATCTGGGCCCAAATCTATGGGCTATATGCTTCATGTGATATGAAAACTCGAATCTATCTATATCTATATCTATATCTATCTATCTATATATATATATATATATATATATATATATATATATATACATATAATAAACCAAAGCCATTTTAATGACATGGCACTCAAAGAGGCATTCTCTTCCTTGAGTGTGCCATGTGTCATCTCATGTGGCATTGAGATATTTTAGGAAAAAAATAATTTAAAAATAAAATTGGATTTTTCACTCTTATGTTTACTCCCATATTTTTTAAACGTTAATATATTTAATATACTAGATTTTTTAAAGAAAAAAAATTACACCAAATTAACGAGCGTTTTATTATCTTTCCAACGAGTACCATAGTGCTATATAAAAAACGGAGAACTTTTTTTTGTGGAGCTTTGTTCATACAGAAAAAAAAACACAAAAAGTTCAGGTAAATCATTAATTATATATAGACAAGTCACTAATTATGTTTAAATCAGTAAATATGATTTTTTTTCAACCAGAGCCGAATAGGTTAATAGAGTTATACGTTGTTTTAAGTTAGGTATCAATATTAGTATGTCAGAGTTGTACATTTGTTTAGTGTTTATGATAGGTGCTAATATTAGAGTTACATTAAAGTTTTACATTCTTTTAGGTTAGGTGTTAGCATTGGAGTTATACATTGTTAATTTGTTTTAGGTTAGATATTAATATTAGAGTTGTACATCAGTCTATTTCATATGCAAAATTGATGTAGCATATTAAATTTCTCAACCCGAGACGCTCTCGGGGTATAATCTAGTTCTATATATATAAAAGAAAACGTATATGCTGATGTGGCGTGCAATGAAGGCCTCAACCACTTTTTGAGGGTGCCACGTGGCATCATAATTGAAAGATTTTAGTGTTTTTGAACTATTTCCTTTTTTAATTAAAAAAAAAAATAAACATAAAACCCTAAATTAAATTGAGTTATTTTAGGAAAAATAAATTTAAAATTTTCTCTCTCATGTTTCCTCCCATAATTTTTAAATGTTTATATCTTTTATATACGGGATTTTTTAAAGAAAAAAATTACACCAAATTAACGAGCGTTTTATTATCTTTCCAACGAGTATCATAGTCCTATATAAAAAACGGAGAAAAATCGACTATTTTTTGTGGGGTTTCGTTCATACAGGAAAAAACACACAAAGTGTTCATGTTATTTGTCACACCCTCAAAATCCACTTGCGGAGTTTTACCGCGAGGCGCATGACAAACCAGGATCCAAACCAACGATCACAATAAACAAGTCTAAATGAATTAAAATGTAATTTCAAAACACAGTTTAATATTCCCGTTTACAGCGGAAGCTTATTCAAATAAAATCCAACATAATAAATCAAGTTCAATGTTTGTGAAATCATGCAACTCTATCTAGACGCCGTGCAGACGCGTGCGCCCTAGTTCCATGTGCTACCTTAGCGACCTGAGAAAACATGTAAAAGTTTACGTCAGCACAAAAATGCTGGTGAGTTTACAGGTTTGCAGTTCAAGTACCAAGTCCACCTGTCCATACTATAACAAATAGAAAACCAGTATACGCTAGCTAGGCGTACGTTTTGTTACTACCACGATTGGAAAACCATTACTAACTCGAATACCAAAAGTATGCCCGATGTATGTTCCTGTTGTTCCTGTTGTTCCAGTTTGAGACAATATGCACCCGCCGACCCTCCAAGTCGACGAGCGGGGTTGGTCACTCCCAATAGCGCTATTCACATTTCCCCGTTGTGCAAACCCGCACATTCATGGTTCCCCCCGGGACTTCCAAAGATCGTGTAGTATACGTTAGAACCCATAGTATGACAGTAGTTACCAAATAGTTGTTTTAACACATGTTTTCTCCCCCGAAAGTAATAAACCAGTTTAAAAGAGGGGCCGTAAACTCACCTTAAGTTCCTTTACTCCTTAACCCGAGTAAACTCAGCTGCTATGCTAGCCCCGTAAAGCGGCGACCTAACATACGACAGTTACAAGTACTTAGACTAATAACCCGCAGGTTAATTAGTCCCTAGATGTCCAGACCATAACCAAGTTTGTTTGAAAACACCGTGACTGTTTAACCGACCCAAAGTACAAGACTCGACATCCCATTGGTGACCCGAGACTCCCCGTGTTATGTTTACGCTCCAAAACATACAATAACGCAAGTATACTTAACATACGTTAACACACAACAAGTTATAGCACATAGTTCACGTATCACCGAAAAACATCCAAATATATGTTACCAAGTTATTAGACATGTTACGGGGTTCCTAGCATGTTACTACATGTTAAATCGGGTCTCGGAATGCTAATTTACACTTACAGCAGCAGTACACGCGATTAGGAAAAGTCAACTAGTGATTAGGAAAGTCAACTAGTGATTAGACATCCTATTCGCCCCTGTTATAGGCGAATAGGGGCTATTCCCCTTTACTTCATGCGATTAGGGGCTATTCCCCTGAACTTACTAGTGATTAGGGCTATTCGCATGAACTTACTAGTGATTAGGGCTACTCGCATGAACTTACTAGTGATTAGGCTTCTACTCGCCTATTTATTGGCGATTAGCCTTGTAATCGCATGAGTTATAGGCGATTAGCATTGCTACTCGCCTGTAACCATGCTGTTCCGGTTTTTCGCGCGTTTAACGCTCCAAATCAGATCCAGAACGTGTGTAACTACCCAATATCATCCCAAACACTATCCTAAACATGTTTAACCCAAAACCCTTCGTTCAACCTCGTATAATCAGTCCTGCATGCAACCCAAAACAATCCAAACACTATTCACATAGCATGTAACATCAATTAACGCATGTAATCATAACCCTATTATCCGATTACTGAGTTTTCTATCATCATACTAACAATATTAGTTCTGACCTAGCATGATAATACATCAAAACATCATCAAGATTCATAAAAATCCTATCTTTCTAATCATACATACCCATAACGCATGTTAATTAGTTATACTCCGTTTAACAACCCTTATTGACGATTTTCAGAAAGCTTTTTCGTTTATGAACAGGTCTGGACCATTAGGGATTTATTAAAAACGTTTACAAAGTGTTATGGATGAGAATCAAACCTTGGAATTGTAAAAGAATGATGGTTAGACCTTGAAACCTTGTGTTTTTGATCAAAATCGCCTTCCAGAGGTTGTTTAAGTGTTTGGGGCGGTTATGGGACGACTAGGGTTGGTATTAGGGAGTTTAGGAGGTTAAGTATTGTATTTATAGGCGTTTCTAGTCGTCCAGCACGTTATAGGCGAGTATGCAGCAGCTACATGCGATTAGGGCTGCTAATCGCATGAGATTGGGCCTAATCGCCCCTATGTATACACGAGTAGGGCTACTCGCCCTTAAGGGGCTCCCTACTCGCCTCCCCTATAGGGGAGTAGACCTCCTACTCGCCTATAGGGTTTGGTCTTGTGTGTTTTGCGCGTTAAACCCCGTTTTAACATATGTTAATGCATATTCATGTACCGACAAGTCACATAATGATTGTAAACACATAACACAAGTAAATACACATATTTACACTCGTTCACCAATTCCCGGGACTCGAGACTCGTACGTTCCGTATGCCCTGACGATCCTACAAATCGTCACCGTTTGTACACTTGGTTAAGGACCGACATCTAACGAACCTCTAGACCAACATCCAATGATCTTCTAGACTAACCAATAGTTCCCGAACCATATCCCGACTTAACTAACCCAGTTAAGTACAATATACGCGTGACTCGCTAAGGTAGACTTTCATCTAGACAACGTTGTTAACCAGAATTTGCCAGGTGTCACATCATCCCCACGTTAAAAGAATTTTCGTCCCGAAAATTGCACAAGTACCAAAAGAACAAAAGAGTAACGAAGGAAACAAACAAAAAGATAGAAACCAGAAGAGAGATTTACCCGAGTTGTCACATCATCCCCACGTTAAAAGGAATCTCGACCCGAGATTCATTCAGCTGCCGATGAGACATGTCTCGACTCGAACGCTTCCTTAGGAAAGAGATGAGGATACTTAGACTTCATCTGATCCTCCCGTTCCCACGTATATTCCGGTCCCCGGTTCGAGTTCCACCGAACCTTAACGATACGAATCTTGCTGTGACGTAGGCTACGAATCTTGTAATCAAGGATCTCCACAGGTTCTTCCACAATCCGAAGACGATCATCAACCTTGATCTCTTCTAGTGGAACGATGAGAGACTCGTCAGCCAGAAACTTCTTCAAGTTTGACACGTGAAAGACGTTATGTACGTTACCGAGCTCCGTCGGTAGATCAAGTCGATATGCCACCGGCCCTATCCGTTCCAGGATCGTAAATGGGCCGACATATCGCGGATTGAGTTTGCCACGCTTTCCAAAGCGTATGACGCCCTTCCACGGTGAGACTTTTAGAAGTACCTTGTCATTGACTTGGAACTCCAGTGGTTTGCGACGCTGATCAGCATAACTCTTTTGCCGGTCCCGTGCCGCCGCCAACCGATTTCGAATCTGTACGATCTTTTCCGAAGTTTCGTACACTAGTTCAGGCCCAGTGAGTTGACTCTCACCCACTTCAGCCCAACAAAGAGGAGAGCGGCATTTCCGTCCGTACAGTGCCTCGAACGGAGCAGCCTTGATGCTCGTGTGATAACTGTTATTGTACGAGAATTCTACCAACGGCAGATGAGCTTCCCAACCCTTGCCAAAATCGATCACACACGCCCGCAGCATGTCTTCTAAAGTTTGAATCGTACGCTCACTCTGACCGTCAGTCTGTGGATGGTAAGCCGTACTCATGTCTAGTTGGGTACCCAAAGCCTTGTGCAAAGACTTCCAGAAGTGAGAAGTAAAGCGAGAATCGCGATCCGAGATTATAGAAACTGGCACCCCGTGCTTAGAAACAACTTCTTTCAAGTAAAGACGAGCCAAACGATCCATAGTGTCGGTCTCCTTAATAGCAAGAAAATGAGCTGATTTCGTCAACCGATCGACAATCACCCATATCTTGTCGTTCCCGCTTGGTGACTTAGGAAGTTGTGTGACAAAATCCATAGTAATCCGTTCCCATTTCCATTCCGGAATTTCAGGTTGTTGCAGGAGACCCGACGGTTTCTGGTATTCCACCTTGACCTTAGCACAAGTCAAGCATTTGCTCACGTATGAGGCTATGTCCGACCTCATGTTTGGCCACCAGTAAAGCACCTTTAGATCTTGGTACATCTTATCCGAACCAGGATGAATAGAATACCGGGACTTATGAGCTTCATCAAGAACAAGCTCCCGTAGTCCCCCGAACAAAGGAACCCATATACGTTCTGCGAAATAGTGCAGGCCATCAGGCCTTCGCTCCAGGTGCTTGTCGGCACCGTGCATGGTTTCAGCTTTAAGGTTTTCCTCCTTCAAAGCTTCTAACTGGGCAGAACGGAGTTGATCAGGTAACGACGAATGGATAGTGAGCTGCAACGCCCGAACGCGACGAGGTTTAGAAGATTCCTTCCTGCTCAAGGCGTCTGCTACAACATTCGCCTTGCCAGGATGGTACTTAATAGCACAATCATAGTCGTTCAAAAGTTCGATCCAACGGCGCTGCCGTATGTTCAAGTGTTGTTGGTCGAAAATGTGTTGGAGACTCTTGTGATCGGTGTAGATGGTGCATTTGGTACCGTACAAGTAATGTCTCCAAATTTTCAACGCGAATACCACGGCACCCAATTCCAAGTCATGAGTTGTGTAGTTCTTCTCGTGTACTTTGAGTTGACGAGAAGCATACGCAATCACTTTCTCGCGTTGCATCAACACGCAACCGAGTCCATGAATGGAAGCATCACAGTAAACGACAAAATCATCAGGACCCTCAGGTAAAGACAGAATAGGAGCAGAACACAGTTTAGACTTCAGTTCTTCAAACGCGGACTCTTGTGATTCACCCCAGTCGAACTTCCTATCCTTCTGAGTGAGAGTGGTGAGGGGTTGAGCAATCTTCGAGAACCCCTGAATGAAACGACGATAATAGCCCGCAAGGCCTAGGAATTGCCGCACCTCAGTTGGCGTCTTTGGTGCTCCCCAGTCCTTGATCGCTTCGATTTTTGCTGGATCGACATGAATTCCTAGTTCATTAACCACATGTCCTAGGAATTGAACTTCGCGTAACCAAAAGTCACACTTTGAGAACTTGGCGTAAAGTTGTTCTCGTCGCAAGAGCTCCAAAACTAACCGCAGATGTTCCCCGTGTTCGGTCTCGTTCTTGGAGTAGATCAGAATGTCATCAATAAACACAATGACAAACTTGTCCAGATACGGTTTACAGACGCGGTTCATCAAGTCCATGAAAACCGCTGGTGCGTTCGTGAGACCGAAAGGCATGACCAAGAATTCGAAATGGCCATAACGTGTTCGAAAAGCAGTCTTTGCAACGTCAGCCTCCCTGACGCGCAGCTGGTGATAACCGGATCTCAAATCGATCTTGGAATAATAACTAGAACCCTGAAGCTGGTCGAATAGATCATCGATACGTGGAAGAGGATAACGATTCTTGATGGTCAACTTGTTCAGTTCTCTGTAATCTACGCATAATCGGAAATTCCCATCCTTCTTCTTAACAAATAAAATCGGGGCTCCCCAAGGGGAAGAACTTGGCCGGATGAAACCCTTGTCCAAGAGTTCCTGTAACTGGCTAGACAATTCCTGCATCTCGGGAGGTGCAAGACGATAGGGGGCCCGAGCAATAGGAGCAGCCCCTGGTACAAGATCAATACCGAACTCGACTTGACGATGAGGAGGAAGACCAGATAAATCATCGGGAAAAACATCAGAAAACTCGCGTACCACCGGAATGGCGTCAATCTTCTTCTCATCAACAGAGGAAACAGATAAGAGTGCCAAAACAGCTGGATAACCCTTTCGAAGACACTTAAGGGCTTTCATACTAGAGATGATGTTTAGCGAAACACTACCCTTGATGCCGTACACAGAAAGAAATTCTCCATCAGGGAGAGGAATCCGAATAACCTTATCGTAACAGACGATCTCCGCGCGATACAAAGATAACCAATCCATTCCTACCACAACGTCAAAACTACCCAAAGGTACCGGCATAAGGTCGATGGGGAACGATAAACCCGACAACTCTAACTGACACTCCCGAAGAACACTAGTAGCTTCAATCGTTTTACCGTCAGCCAACTCAATAATATACTTGGTCTCTAATGGTACAGGTACTACATCTAGCAGTCGACTAACGTCCATGGATACAAAACTCTTGTCGGCACCAGAATCAAATAACACGCTAACAGAATGATTATTGAGAAGAAACGTACCGGTGACTGTATCAGGGTCCTGCCTAGCCTCAGCAGCTCCAATAACGAAGGCACGTGCATTTCTGCCGCCGCCCCCGTTGTTACCATTCCCGTTGTTTCCACCCTGTTTCAGTTTTGGGCAATCCTTCTTGTAATGCCCAGTGTCACCACAGTTGTAGCACCCTTGTTTCCCTGTATTCCCTTGAGTAGTCGGTGTCGAATTGTTTGTCGGAGCCTGAGTCAATGGAAGTGTAACCCGACAATCTTTAGCATAGTGGCCTGTTCGCTGGCAGCGGTGACAACGGTTACTGTCGCAGTTCCCTTGGTGATGGCGTCCACACTTGTTGCATTTGGGCAGTTTTCCCGCATAACCACCCTGCTTATTACCCGAAGACGATGAACCCCCATTATCAAACTTTTTACCCTGCTGTGCAGACCCAGACCCTTTCCCGTCATTTTCCCACTTGCGCTTATTGTTCTCTGGAGCCTTAGCAGTCGAACCTTTCGCCGGCAAAATCCCCTCATTCACCTTTAAATTAGTCATCCTATGTGCGGATCGAACTACCTCCGCATAAGTAGGATGATTCCCAGCAGCCACTAACCCTGCAATTTCCGGCACCAACCCTGAGACATAATGTTCAATCTTACGATACTCTGGCACGTGCAAATCGGGACATAGCACTGCCAACTCATTCCTCCTAACCGTATACTTCTCGATTTCCGACCCAGTCATCTTGAGGTTCCACACCTCATGCTCCAGCTTCTGTACCTCCTCTCTCGGGCAATACTCCCGCTTCAGCAACTGCACAAAGTTCTCCCAGGGCATAGCATATGCCTCCCCAATACCCATGTTCTGGGTAATACCATTCCACCAAGTCAATGCCACGTCCTGAAATAACGCAGCCGAATACTTCACCCGATCTTCTGGGAGACAGTTACACATCAGGAATACCGACTCCACTTTCTCCAACCACCTAAGCAAACTGACCGCACCCTCGGTGCCAGAGAATTCCTGGGGCTTGCAGTCCCGGAACATCTTGTAGGTGCACATGGGTGGGGGTGGGTCAACAGGACCACCTGAAATGAAACGTATGAGAAACCACGAATAACGTACACAAGACTCACCAATGAGGCAAAGAAAATGGATAAAACAACTTACCACCACCGTTGTGCCCTAACTGAAAGGCAGCCTGGAGCAAGTTGTTCAGATCAGCCTGTGACAGGTTAATACCTCCACCACGACCACCAGCACCACCACGACCACCACCGCGTCCACCATTGCGACCACCTCCTCGTCCTCCACGCACTCCAGACATGATTCTGGCAGAAAGAACGAGAAAATTTAGTTTCGCAGTTAAAGATAACCACTAATGTTCACAAGATTAAAGCCAGATCCAATCCAGGACTATCCCCTCAAACCCAGAGCTCACTAGTGCTTCCATGCATTTCGTTTTATGACTTTGTGTGCACCCAAAATGATAAAACGCTCTACATGGTCCTCCAAGTGTTCTCCTAGTTCAAAGATCAAATCACCGAACATAGACTCTTAGCTACACACCGTAATACTACGGTAGTTCATGACAAGTGTTTCTATTGGAGTGCGAAAGGGAGATGTCCGAGCCTTGGACAAATCTCAAGAGCACACGAGTTGCTCCAATAGACCACACTGCCTAGAAAACAAGTAACCCAACCTAAGATAGAACGGATGATGTAACGTAGAAAGACCAACGATTTAGAGACACCCTGACAAGACCATACGTAAACCACTGTAACGTTTAGTACCATGTGATCGTCTAGTGTGTGCGACTCGGCTATAGACTAGACTCTACATGCAGTCCTAGTTCACTATAACCATTGGCTCTGATACCAATCTGTCACACCCTCAAAATCCACTTGCGGAGTTTTACCGCGAGGCGCATGACAAACCAGGATCCAAACCAACGATCACAATAAACAAGTCTAAATGAATTAAAATGTAATTTCAAAACACAGTTTAATATTCCCGTTTACAGCGGAAGCTTATTCAAATAAAATCCAACATAATAAATCAAGTTCAATGTTTGTGAAATCATGCAACTCTATCTAGACGCCGTGCAGACGCGTGCGCCCTAGTTCCATGTGCTACCTTAGCGACCTGAGAAAACATGTAAAAGTTTACGTCAGCACAAAAATGCTGGTGAGTTTACAGGTTTGCAGTTCAAGTACCAAGTCCACCTGTCCATACTATAACAAATAGAAAACCAGTATACGCTAGCTAGGCGTACGTTTTGTTACTACCACGATTGGAAAACCATTACTAACTCGAATACCAAAAGTATGCCCGATGTATGTTCCTGTTGTTCCTGTTGTTCCAGTTTGAGACAATATGCACCCGCCGACCCTCCAAGTCGACGAGCGGGGTTGGTCACTCCCAATAGCGCTATTCACATTTCCCCGTTGTGCAAACCCGCACATTCATGGTTCCCCCCGGGACTTCCAAAGATCGTGTAGTATACGTTAGAACCCATAGTATGACAGTAGTTACCAAATAGTTGTTTTAACACATGTTTTCTCCCCCGAAAGTAATAAACCAGTTTAAAAGAGGGGCCGTAAACTCACCTTAAGTTCCTTTACTCCTTAACCCGAGTAAACTCAGCTGCTATGCTAGCCCCGTAAAGCGGCGACCTAACATACGACAGTTACAAGTACTTAGACTAATAACCCGCAGGTTAATTAGTCCCTAGATGTCCAGACCATAACCAAGTTTGTTTGAAAACACCGTGACTGTTTAACCGACCCAAAGTACAAGACTCGACATCCCATTGGTGACCCGAGACTCCCCGTGTTATGTTTACGCTCCAAAACATACAATAACGCAAGTATACTTAACATACGTTAACACACAACAAGTTATAGCACATAGTTCACGTATCACCGAAAAACATCCAAATATATGTTACCAAGTTATTAGACATGTTACGGGGTTCCTAGCATGTTACTACATGTTAAATCGGGTCTCGGAATGCTAATTTACACTTACAGCAGCAGTACACGCGATTAGGAAAAGTCAACTAGTGATTAGGAAAGTCAACTAGTGATTAGACATCCTATTCGCCCCTGTTATAGGCGAATAGGGGCTATTCCCCTTTACTTCATGCGATTAGGGGCTATTCCCCTGAACTTACTAGTGATTAGGGCTATTCGCATGAACTTACTAGTGATTAGGGCTACTCGCATGAACTTACTAGTGATTAGGCTTCTACTCGCCTATTTATTGGCGATTAGCCTTGTAATCGCATGAGTTATAGGCGATTAGCATTGCTACTCGCCTGTAACCATGCTGTTCCGGTTTTTCGCGCGTTTAACGCTCCAAATCAGATCCAGAACGTGTGTAACTACCCAATATCATCCCAAACACTATCCTAAACATGTTTAACCCAAAACCCTTCGTTCAACCTCGTATAATCAGTCCTGCATGCAACCCAAAACAATCCAAACACTATTCACATAGCATGTAACATCAATTAACGCATGTAATCATAACCCTATTATCCGATTACTGAGTTTTCTATCATCATACTAACAATATTAGTTCTGACCTAGCATGATAATACATCAAAACATCATCAAGATTCATAAAAATCCTATCTTTCTAATCATACATACCCATAACGCATGTTAATTAGTTATACTCCGTTTAACAACCCTTATTGACGATTTTCAGAAAGCTTTTTCGTTTATGAACAGGTCTGGACCATTAGGGATTTATTAAAAACGTTTACAAAGTGTTATGGATGAGAATCAAACCTTGGAATTGTAAAAGAATGATGGTTAGACCTTGAAACCTTGTGTTTTTGATCAAAATCGCCTTCCAGAGGTTGTTTAAGTGTTTGGGGCGGTTATGGGACGACTAGGGTTGGTATTAGGGAGTTTAGGAGGTTAAGTATTGTATTTATAGGCGTTTCTAGTCGTCCAGCACGTTATAGGCGAGTATGCAGCAGCTACATGCGATTAGGGCTGCTAATCGCATGAGATTGGGCCTAATCGCCCCTATGTATACACGAGTAGGGCTACTCGCCCTTAAGGGGCTCCCTACTCGCCTCCCCTATAGGGGAGTAGACCTCCTACTCGCCTATAGGGTTTGGTCTTGTGTGTTTTGCGCGTTAAACCCCGTTTTAACATATGTTAATGCATATTCATGTACCGACAAGTCACATAATGATTGTAAACACATAACACAAGTAAATACACATATTTACACTCGTTCACCAATTCCCGGGACTCGAGACTCGTACGTTCCGTATGCCCTGACGATCCTACAAATCGTCACCGTTTGTACACTTGGTTAAGGACCGACATCTAACGAACCTCTAGACCAACATCCAATGATCTTCTAGACTAACCAATAGTTCCCGAACCATATCCCGACTTAACTAACCCAGTTAAGTACAATATACGCGTGACTCGCTAAGGTAGACTTTCATCTAGACAACGTTGTTAACCAGAATTTGCCAGGTGTCACATTATTCATTAATCATGTTTTTTCTTTTAAACCAGGTTCTTATCTACGATGTTGAAAATCAGCCCAATCGCCATGTTATCATTGGAATTTTACTAGGTATACTTCATCAAGAGAGGTTAGGAGAAAGAATCGTGCAACACTGCAACACATGGTGTCACCTTATAGCAAGGTTATTTTTTTATTTATTTAATTACAAGAGTAATAATATTACTATTAGTATTAGTATTATTAGAATGGTTATATTTTTCAACCCCGAGACGCTCCCGGAAAGAATTGATAGTTGCTGACGTGACGTTCAATGGTGGCCTCAACCATCTCTTGATTATGCCACGTGGCATAATGAGATGCAATGATTACAACTTCCAACTTAAGTGTTTGTTTAGTTGATTAGGTTAGGAATTATAAAAGCCATTAGAATGTGAGAAATTAGAGAGATGTGATGAGTTTTTTAATAGTTGCAGCTTACATAAGTGATTCTTTAGATGATTACTGATTAAGTTTTAGATTAGGGAATATAAGTTATTACTGATTAGAATACTATGAACATGTAATGATTGAGAGATTTTGTCCCGGAAAGAATTGATAGTTGCTGACGTGGCGTTCAATGGTGGCCTCAACCATTTCTTGATTATGCCACGTGGCATAATGAGATGCAATGATTACAACTTCCAACTTAAGTGTTTGTTTAGTTGATTAGGTTAGGAATTATAAGAGCCATTAGAATGTGAGAAATTAAAGAGATGTGATGAGTTTTTTAATAGTAGCAGCTTACATAAGTGATTCTTTAGATGATTACTGATTAAGTTTTAGATTAGGGAATATAAGTTATTACTGATTAGAATACTATGAACATGTAATGATTGAGAGATTTTGTGGTTAGTTAACTTGAGCCATTTGCAATAGGTTATCACGTAAAATTAGATTTTTCAACCCCGGGACCCTCCCGGGGTAATCAGCTAGTCATTAATATTTGAACACATGTCATTCTTTCACCTATACTCATTACATATGAGGAAGTGATTTACTCAGGCAAGAACACCTAGAATTACACGTAGGTTTTATTAGTTATTGATCATTTACAAATTTTTTTCCTGAAAAAAACCGCATATTCCTTTTATTATACACACGTTTTATCACTTCATATCGGATTAGTCTATCTCGGGAAGCTTACGAGGATAAACTAGTGTATCCATGTAATATTATTAAAATAAAAACATACTTATTAGTTATTCCTTTTTTTGTTAGGAGTTAGGGCCCTTCTATTTCAGTACATACATTTTTATAAATACTTGAAAATCGTATAAGATATATAACTTTCATATAATGTAGAAGTGTAAATAGTAGTTTGCTTAAAGGGAAAAACATAAAGCCAGTATTAATTTTATTAAAATAATCTCTTTGGATAAATATTGTATGTGGTTCTTCTCCCATGTCACATGTTCATGATGAAACCACTCCATGAATGAGCACGCTTCTTTAGCTCCACATAACATAAATCTGTTCATCTGGCCATGGGCCCATGAAGACAAGTTTTAACTTGCAATCTCATCAACTATCTCATATTGAAAACTGTTAAATATAATATTTATTATAAAAAATAATAAAATTTCACAATTTGTAAGCAGTGGCGGATCTAGAAATTAATTTCAGTAGTAACGTTTTTCATTTTTTTTTTCATTTTATTAGTAACATTTTCCAAATATCGTAAAAAACAAATTTTCCACTACACGCGCGAAGTTAAGTAGCAACGGACGCGGCACCTAGCTTCAAGCTAGGTCCGCCCTGTTTGTAAGGTACTTATATTAAAATTGATATGGTGTGAAATTTAAGAAATAATATGGTTGAAAATTAACTAAAGTAAAATAAAAACTTGGAATGCTTATGTACATTTCTTTGATGCTATTTATAAAACTTACACTTGTAATAGTTAAGAAAAAAATTTATAACTTGTTAGACAATTTGTATAAAAAAGTCATTAAGTTTTTTTTTTATTGCTAGAGCTAGCTGGCTCCAAAGATACTCGCTATCTCCTTTAGGGCGAGCAATGGCTCTTAAACCCTGCTAAGTTCGAATCTTTACCATTGATGCTTACTCCCATTATGTACAAATTTTTGTACTTAGTAGGGATCAAATTTAAAACCTCCCCATAAGAAAACCCTTAAGCTATATATATTTGATTTGTCTTATAAACTCTTTATTATATTATTATTTAATTAATTGTATCGAAAGGTATGTATTTTCTTCTTGATATCAAGTTTAACCTTTTTAGGGTGGACGGAGTGCTTGCCGCAAGTGATCATTAACACTGGTTTCATGTTCTGTATGACATCTCATGAGTGGCTGACAAATCACACCCTTTAGAGCATGCATATCTCACCTCCAATCTTCATTTCTATCATTTACCAAAAAATCACTATTTTCTAAATTTATTTCTTAGATTCTAAAAACACTTCACATCTCATTCCTCATTCATATCCCTGTAAGCTTTTTTTTTATTATTTTTTCTTTTCTTCTAAATATAATATTACTTACAAGGCTACAACTGTTTTGTTTTATTATAACTTTCTCTTATATCAAGAAAATGGGGGAGGTATAGAAGCCCCTAAGAGCATTCACAACCCATCACCCATCCCCAACCATATAATTTAAGGAAAAATCATAGTTTTCTAAATTTGTCACTCACTTTTGCAAAATCTCTCATATCCCATTCCCCATTCATATCCCCTATAAGCTTTTTTTATTATTATTTTATTTCTTTACAACCAACATTAATTCACTCCACCTTTCATTTGTATTATTTTATTATTATTAAATGATATGAGGGAAGGATGGAAGACCCTATATATGGGGGCTCAACATAGGTTTTTTGTAAATTTTAGAAATGGGGTATAGGGAAAGGGGTTGGGATGGAGTGAGTTTTTGTAGGACTTTTTTAAATTTTAAGAATGGGGGAGGGAATGGGGGATGGGTTGTGAATGCTCTAAATATGGGGTTCTCAAAAGATTTTTCTAAAATTTAAGAATGGGGTATGGGGATGGGGGATGGGATGGAGTGAGGTTTTGTATGATTTTCTTAAATTTTAAGAATAGGCGTTGAAATGGGGGATGTGTTGTGAATCCTCTTATACCCCATGCCGCAAACACATGAACAAGTGAACTGAATGATGAAAAGCTTAATTGTACTCACGATATATAGTGGCATAAATAGTGAGCCTGAGTTCAAGTGGAACGCCTGGGCTCCTTTAAAAGTTAATTATTTTTTTGTGGAAGGCTATTAAGGGACGGGTCCCATCTAAGGAGGGGCTGCATCACAGAGGGATCATGGTGTCGAATATGATATGCGATAGGTGTGGGTATTGTAATGAATCGGCTGATCATATTTTTGTCGGATGCCTCTTCGCTAAGTGTATTTGGTGGAATGTTTTTATCTGGCTACGCATCCAATGGCCTGCGAATATGGTGTCTATTTCGGACATTCTAACTGTTATTTCGGAGTGTCCGGAAAGCAAAAAGTGGAGAAAGATCGTGTACACAATTGTGATGGCTATGATTTGGAGAATTTGGTTGGCTTGAAATTCCAAGGTGTTCGAAGACATATTCATCTCCGTTAAATCATCCGTGGAAGCTATAAAAGAGGACGCCTTTTTTTTGGATCTCCATTATATATAAGGAGTCGGCGATTGTTTGGGATAAATGGGTGATGTTTGATGTTTTAGACCTTTTGTAATTGGCGCTTAGTCGGTTTTGGTTCTCTTTGGGTCTTGGTTGTATCATTTTTTCCAGCTCCTTACTGGGTTTATATATATATATATTTTTTGGCAGTTAAAAAAACAACCACCTTGATTGAAGACTAGGAAAGTCTCAAGGCAAATAATATGGTGGTCAATAACTATCACAATCCTATCTAAAACTACAAAGAATATAAAATGGAAACTACTAATATACATTTATATTATTTACAGTAATATTCCCTCCAAGATGGAAGAGCCATCAGATACTTCAATCTTGGATTATAGACAAAGAAACAGGCCACGACTTAGAGGTTTGGTGAGAACATCGACTAATTGGTCTTCCGAATGGATGTGTTGGACACGTAATGATTTGCAATTTTCTCGCGAACAAAATGATTGTCTAGTGCCACATGTTTCATACGCGAATGGTAGACCGGATTTGCACACAAATATGTTGCCCTGACATTGTCACAAAAAAATTGTAGGTGATTTAGGCATAGAGAAACCAAATTCCAACAGTGGACCCAAAAAAGTTAGGTTTTGGACCTAAGAAAGTTCAAGCACGCCATTTGCTAATGCCTTATACTCGGCTTCCGTGGAAAAGCGAGAGACGGATTTTTGACGTGATGAACGCCAAGATAGGATATCTGACCCGAGATAGATGGTGAAGGTAGTAGTGACCGCCCCTATCAACAATACCGCCCCAATTAGGATCGGTGAAGGCTTGAAGATAGAGGCGGTATAAACTGTTGACAATACCGGCCCAAGGTTAAAAAACAGACCATGATCAATGGTTCTCTTGAGATACCAAATGACACGTTTTAATGCTTGCCAATAAAGTTCAGTGAGAGCATGCATGCACTGTTATAACCTGTTGACAACGAGGGGCATGTCGGGTCTTGTAAAAGCAAGATATTGAAGAGAACCTACAAGTTGCCGATATGATGTAGGGTCAAATTTAGACGAGCTATCAACAAGAGCTAGTGTCTCGGTGGAGCTGAGTGGTGTAGCCACGGATTTGCATCAACCATTCGGAACTTTTGTGCAAATTTTGAATATGAGCATGTTAAGATAATAAGAGGCCATTAACACTAGGTACATATCTCTTCATATCCCATGAAAGTGATGCGACATTCCAACATTTTCATTTTTAACAATCTGAATCCTAGTGTTTTAAGTTTGTTATGGTTTGAGTCCAATTTTCTAACGTCGTTAACCAAGTCAGTTAACTATAAGGGTATCTCAATCACTTTACACATAGGTACAACTCTGTAATGCATAAGGTATAACGTACAAGTCTTTAATGCATAAATAAAATATAATATAATATAATAATAATAATAATAATAATAATAATAAAGCTCTTTCTCTCTCACACACACCTGCCTCACCACCATTAACCACCACCTTTTCACCGCCATTAGTATCACACGACAACCACCCACCTCCTACCACACTACACCACATCGATCTTAACCCTAACCCCCAAATCCATATCTGTAAATTATGGATCAGGCACATAATCCCCCCCAAAAAAATGGAACCCTAGTGCACCTCCATCTCCTCCCACCCCACCACCACCATAAACTGTTATTCCACCTTCAAACCACCACCACTGCTGCAACCCCACCACTGCTGCACCTCCACCACTACACCACCATCACCGCCCCTGACCCCATCACCGTCAAACCCTAACCCCCAAATTAATTTCACCCACCACCACCACCTCTCTTTCTGTTTCACCCTGGTCTGGTACTTCAAACTGGAAGCAGGGGGTTGATCTTAATGCTTCTGAGTGTTTTAATGAACTTTGATGGCTTTCTTTTTTCTTTTAGTGATGATTCTGGTTATATACATATGTCATGTAAACTTAATGATTAAGATGAGTGATCAGAAGAGATTGAGGGGGAATGTGTTTTTTGGCTTATGTCATGAAATTGCCTTGATTCGAGAACGAGATGTGTTGTTCACACGGATTGTTATATTGGTAGGGCCAGTAATGTTTATCCGAGGTGTTTAATTGTGGATCTTGTCTGCAAAGGAGGGGAGATGAAGAAAGAGAGGTGGTGGTGGTGGTTACTGAAGGTGTATGGTGGTTGCTGAAGGTGTATGGTGGTCGTAGATGTTGTCTGCAAAGGTGAAGGTGTTGTGTGTGTGTATGCAGATGTATGTTGTCTGTGTATATATTTAATATTAATATTATATATTATAATATAATAAATTATAATATTTAATAATACTTATTTTTAATTGTAGGGGTACTTTAGTCATTTCACAAATATTAACAGAAAAAATCTAACAGAGTTAGTAATTTGGAATCAAATGGTTATAAAATTATCAACCAGGCACTCAAAATGTTAAAAATGAAAATGTTGGACTCAAGTAGTTAAAATCAACAAAACATAGGGACTCAAATAGGAATTTACTCATTTCAAAATGGAGCATTATTTTTGTCATTAACTCTACTAATTAGGGGTGAGCACAATTGGTCCAGACCGAAAAAAAACCGAGGACCGACCCGACCCTATTTTGTGGGTTATGTTATCGGTCTAGGAATTTCCCTCCAACCGGTTCTCGGGTCGGGTCGGTCCAAAACATCATTAAAATCGATGGACCGACTTGAAACATGATAGTTACTTTCATAAACCTGATGCATAGATTTGAACATTCAATGTTGTCAGAAAATTCTAGTTACTTTAATAGGCCATAAGTCGATCAAAAAACAAGGTTTTTTAATAATTTTTTTACTCTAGGATATAGTACTTTGAGTTTTACAATTGCGTACCAAATTTCATAATTTTTTACTATGTTTTGATACCTCAAAAGTGATTTGCAAGAATATGTATACAATCTGTCGCAAAACTGATTTATCTTTTTAAGGTCGTAACTCACAAACGATTCATTAAAATCACGTGATATTTCATATGGAAACACTTGAAGATATGCAAATTAGGATTATTGCATGATTGGTACTTAATAATGTGTTTAAAACCGTCAAAAAAGGCCATGTTTGTAGAATTTCACTAGCTGACAACACTGTTCAAAAAAATTCATGTAAAATCATAGAAATTACACCACGGGATGATTTTATACTATTCTGAAAAGCTAAGACATAGAACTATAGGTGGTAAAAATTTTAATTTTTTCTATAATTGTTTGATAGGTCAAATTCAGCTTAGCCAACAGCGAACACAAGCTGGACAATCTTCATAATTTTCTGACCCGTTATGTGTTTTTCCATGAAATCAGTGCTTAGAACCCACAATTATGATGTTTTATGCTTGAATCAACATAACCAAACCTATTGTTTTTGGTTTTCTAGATTTTTTAGATTTGGTTATATTGAGTCTTCAAGTTTATATTTTGTTATCTTAAGCTACAAGTTGGTTATATCGGGTCGGGTCGGGTCTTGTTCCTAAGACCGACAGAACCGAATTTGCTTGGACCGAGGACCGAACCTATTTATAGGGTTGTAATTCGGTTCTGATTTTTCCCTCCAACCGATTTTCGGGTCGGGTCGGGTCTTGTTGGGTCTTGTCAGATCGGGTCGGTTCTGGACCTAATCAAATATAGTTTCACATTCATCATCAATCTCCAAGGAGAGAAGTTGACCCACCTTGATAGCAATATGTTGGATCTTACATACACGTATACCAACCTCCTTCAACCCCCATATATTCAACTCTCGCTTCCTTTTCATAATTTCTTCTTCTTATTATTATTATTGCAATATGGGACAAATTCTTGAAAAACTTCAAGGTAAATTATCTTCTTACCTATTTCTTCCTTAATCTTCTTTACATTTATCACTCTAATTCCTACCAATATGCATCAGGGTCTTGTTTGATTCAAAGATTAATAGATTTTATAAAATTTATCTGATTTTCACGTTAATCAAACATTTTTTTTCCCTCTTTTTGGTCCAGATGCTGATTCTGTTTTAAATTTATCTTTTTTAATTTGGGTATTTATCTAATATGAAGATGAATGGATTTTGTATAATCTTTTGATGATAAATATGCAGCCTTTGAAATAAATTGAATTCTTTCAATCCAATTAAAAAGAATGAAACCCTTTTGTTTAATGGAATATCCCTTTTATTAAAAAAAAAAAAGAAAATTAAAGATTTTGCCTTTTTTTTAGCAGACACTGGTTTCTGTTAGTCTTCCATCACTTGGATTATGGTTTTGTTTAATTCCATGTGATTTTTTTTAATCAAATTACTTTTTTGGGGATTTTTAAGTGCTAATTTAGATATTGGATGCTTTGTGATCTTTGTAATTTCTAGGTTACAATAAACTTGTGTATAAATTAGTTAAAGATATTATTTTTAAGAGTTAAGATATTAAATTTGCATAATTTGTGCAAACTGAATGTTTTTATTGTTTAAGAGGGTGTTTGGGGTTTTTTCAAAACAGCTTCTGCGCTTTGGAAAAACAGGGATGGAGCTGCTTTTAGATTATTGCATTTTGGTAGCCTAAAAATTCATTTCAAAACTCAACCCCAAACACTAAAAACTGATTATTTGCGTTTTCAAAACGCAATAATCTAAAAATCCATTTCAAAACGCAACCCCAAACTCCCCCAAAAAGATGATGATTTGAACATTGGTGTATGTAGGCAAGCAATGGAGAGAAAAGCAAATAAGAAAAATAAGTGACAGGGTTTTCGATTTTTACACGAATGAATCCGGAAGGGCAAATATGACACTTGAGGAATTGTACATTGCTGTGCTACTTATCTACAAGTAAAATCCTTTACATTCTTATGCCAAATCTTGTTTTCATTTCAGAACAATAATAATAAGGCAATGTGATCTGGCACTTATGCAGTTGACTCGTTTTGATTGCAGTGATATCAACAAGCGTTTGCCTGGCCCGCATTTTGATCCGCCTAAGAGGGATCAAATAAAAACCTTGATGCAGGTATCTTCGAGTTGCGTTAATTGAATTTAAATGTTATATACCAGTTTTGGTTTACGCGGCTTATTTTATAAAACTGGTAAAAGAAATGAAAATGTCTGAAATGGTTTATGTTTCAACTGTTGGGAAAGCGTTGTTTGATATTCTTACCAAGAATCATAATTTATGAAATCTTTGATGATTTACTGATAATAAGATCCATCCCAACTTTTTTTTTTTGAAGGATTGAATCAAATAAAGAATTCAATACAAAATGCATATCTTTTTGGATCTTCATTCTGAAAAAAAAAAAAAAAAAGATGTCTAAATGAGTGGGTCGAAATGGGTAATTTTGCTACGTGTCAAAACGGGTTGGGTGGTGTTACACGACTATTTACTGCAACAGTTACCTTGTTTTCTTGGGTAAATCGGTATAAGAGGTTGTAAGCTTTAAAAAATATGGAAGACTTATGACCCATTTTAAGCATTTCCTTGTGAGCCAACCTTTCTAGGTTTTAGCCATATGACCCGTTAGGGATTAAAACATGACCAAAATCAACCCATTCGTAAGGAAATGGGTCAAAATGGCTATATGTCTACCATACACAGAGACAATTGACTTTTAAGAGTCAAATTGTTTTGTAGTTTCAATATCTTTTCCTACTGACGTTGTAATACGGATTCTATCCATTTTGCTCTCGTGTCAAAAAAACAACGATAATTTATATATGAAGTTATTAACTTTCTTGCTCTTTTCGCGAGTAAACAATTTGCACAAATCATGAAGCACTAAACGTAAACATTATCAGTTGTTGGCCGTGTCTTGTTAACATAATAACCTAAATCTTTGGTTAAAAACGATTGACATTTTTATTTTATGAAACAAAATCTGGTCACCTTTCAATACAACTGACCTTTTTGCCTTTAGCTAATTTGTTTTCGTTTTTCACTCAGGAATGTGATATGGATCTTAACGGTGGACTAGACCGTGAAGAATTTGAGGAGTTTGTGAAAAGGCTAACAGCCGACACGTTTGTGTATGTTACTCAAGGGCTGATAATCACTCTGGCTGTAGCACCGACGGTTGCTATAGCCACAAAGAGAACGACCGAGGGTGTACCAGGCATTGGAAAAGTAGTTCAAAAACTACCCACGTCGGTATACGCCAGCCTCATCACTATGGGAATTATGATGATCCAAAAAGCAAGCGAGTAAAAAGTAGTAATAATATAAGTTGTTGATTTGTTGTTGTTGATGTTTGTTTTTGTAACTACAATAATCATATAAATTGAAACTACTTATAAATGCAATTAAAGGGTATTTGCATATTTGTATGATGCTTGTACATAAGTTGTAAGATGGACCTATAAGTTGCCAATGTATATATATGGTTGGTTTGTAAATCATTTTATCCTCGTTAGCATGTGTAGTGGGGCGTCAATTGGGGCATTAATCCAATTTTAGCGCCCCAAACACCACTACGGGGGTGCTAAGGGGCGCCAAAAATCCAAAAAATCCTAAAATGAGTGTTCAGCGTTCAGATTATAACGCCATTTCTTCTTGGTTGATGTGCCAACTTCTTGCAGCCAATCATTTTGAGGGAAGGGACGCTAAATTGGATTCCCACTATGGAAGGTCTTAGCACTAAAGTTTTAGGTCTTAGCTTCTCTCTTAAATTTGTCGTTATAACCTATTATTTAACACATAAAAGTATACAATCCTTTTTGGTGTGAACATATTTTCCAAGAATATAATGTTGGGTTAATTTCCCTTTAAAAGGATTCTCTTGTTGCAGATCCCTAAGAACTTTCAGTGTGGAAGTTAAGAGTTCGAGTCTTGACTAGAGCAAGATTTTCTGGGGTGAGCTAAGGTTTTATCACAGTGAGCCTTTGGCGGTTGGTTTTCTTTGAAATGGTGACGGCCCGGATCATCAGCGTCGTCTACGTTCACAGGCGTGGATGGCCTTTTACCATTGAGTTTACCCGGGTGACTGAGCTTTTGTTGGTTGCTAGAAAAGAAGGATTCTATTATCCATGATTTTGGGCTAAACGTCTCTATCCAATAACTTCGATTTAAAATGAACTAAACTCTAGAATGAGAAACCCCAAAGATGCACAAATCAGTTCCTAGTATGGTCAAGAGTGTAAAAACTTTGTATTGCAATAACTAGTTCAAGTATGGAACTGGTTTATAAAGAGAAAGTGATTATGTTTTTTCGGTTCAAGATACTAGTTTTTTCAGTTCCAGTTCAAGGTTTTGTGAGTTTTTAGTTCCAAGTACATGCTAAAGCTTTCAAATCGCAGCGTATGAAATCGATTAATACACTACAAGTAGGTCAGGTATGGTATAACATTATAACCCCATATAAATAAACAATTTCGGGTTTTTTTTTTGCCAGGTTCGGGTCAATACCCAGTTTTTTTTTTTGTGCACCACCAACAAACCCCCATGGGCGTAGTCTGCGTTACAAATTGGAACCTAAGCCCAACCGAGTTTCAAATCCCAAATCGACAGCATTTTGGAGGACACAATAAGAAATGATGGATGACTCCTGACCTATGGTCACGAGTTCGAGTCCTGATCTCGCCCAGGTTTTACCGGTTCTTCACAGCAGGTCTTCGAACAGGTGGGGGATTGGGTTTTCCCCGATTCGGGAACCACTGTCAGACGGTGCTCCCAGCAAAGGAAGCCAGTTTGCCCGAGCCCTCCGGTAAGAGTCTCGTTCTAAAAAAAAAAAATCAAATTGAATAGCTCTTAATTTTATTATCCAACAAATAACACAAAACTGATTACTCTTCTCTCGTAACCATATCACCGGCAGTTATATAAAGAAATATTTATCGAATAAGCCCAAGGAGAAAGAACTGCAAAAGCAACCAACTGTCTTCCTTCCATCTCCTAGCTTCTACAATCATCGATCAATCAATCAATATAATGGCCAATATTCATAAAATCCAATCACTTTTCATATGCCTAATGATTATATGTTCTGTTCAAGTTCTTTCTAAGTCATCTCGCCGCCCAATCTCTGTAAGTTTTTTTTTTTATTGAATTAATAAGCAAATTCTTCTTTATTCTCATCTGGGTATGTTTAATTCCTGATTATTAATACTTGTGGATGTATTCAGGACACTGAAGCCCGAGAAAAGAAGCAAAATTGTTACTCAGAAGTTGAACTGTATGCTCTATTTTCTCTATTGAAAGATTGTGCTCTTGTGATCCCTGTGATGTTTGTTTTTCGCCATTGTTTGCCATAGTATTTTAGGGTTTATGATTAATCTTTAGTCGGAGGTTTACCGAGTAATTTTCAACTAATCAGCCACTTAACCGGTAGGCGGCCGACAGTGATCAAATCCAGTCAAAATCGACCAACAATGAGTGGCAGTCTAGTGATTCCGGCCAAATTTTAGCCAAAACTTGTAAATTATGGCAAATTAATCCGGTCTACTTCAAAATATGGGTCGAAGAAGGTGTTAAAATATGTCGTACTTAAAAAAAATTGCATATAAAAAGGTGTGTATATACATATAAAACTGAAAATTAGATATAAAATCTCAATCCGATTAATCGTTAGTTGGTACCCTAGCTGCCGACTAGCGCCTAGCGTTTCTTACAACATTGCTGTAGCTAAATTAGAACACTATACTCACTCCTAAATAGGTTAGAGTTTTAAGATCAAAGCCATAAGCTTTATCTTCAAAGTTGAAAAGAATTCACAAAGATACAGTGGGTTGGTAATAAGACCTTGATTTGAGCTAATCTTGATTGGGTTGAGTAAGTTAATCAAAAGTTTATTAATTGGTTAACTGTTTTTAAATAAATCAAATGGGTTAATCAACTAAGGGGCTCATAGTTAGTCTTTGATGTGAATTTCAAAACCTATGACTGACATTAGTGTAATCTTGGTTTAAAAAAGCGTGCTTCAGGCGCGCCTGAGGCGCTTGGAAAATCGCCTTTTTATGCCTGAGGCATTCATCTATATGAGCCGTTGTGAGGCGTGCTTGAGGCATGATGAGCCGCTAAGGCACCTGAGGTGTCGCCTCGGTTAATATCATGTCAAAATCAGGGTTTATTTGGGCCAAGAGTCAAAATCAGGGTCTTTTTTAAGATTTTTAAGTGTGTTTCGGCTTCAATGTATGTTTTAATTATGTTTTTGAAGTGTTTAAGTGTATTTTATGTATATGTTTTGTGTTTAGGATTTATTAACAAGTAGATTATGTCATATTGACTTGTATAAATATTAAAAAAAAATTTTTTTTTACCTTGGCGCCTCATATACGTGAAGCTCTCACCTTGCACCTCGGCCTTTGGAACCAAAACGCTTCGGAGCGCCTCAATCTTTTTTAAACAAAGAGTGTAATATCTTCCAATCCGTTCCAAAATCGATCTTGCGAAGCCCAAAACGACCCTGGGTTTGATCTCAATCATTACAACCTTGCTTTTTAGGTGTTTATTTTGATATTTGACATATAATCACAAAATTTTCTTTAACCAAGTATGAACACCGTGGCGGCACATTTGGTATGAATATGGAGTACTACTTGAAAACATATATATCAGAAGTATGTATATTTAAAATTTGAGACTTTTAGGAGCTTATCTTCCTTCTATGAATACATTACTGAAATAACAAGTTTATCTAGAGCTGGCAAAATTTTCCGATACGAGCTAGGTATTGTTGACATGAAACATTTTTTATCCATTTTGTTTTAATTCCGTATAAATAACTGTTGTGTTAAAGATGAGTACAGGCCTATATAAATTCAACATCAATACAATTTTTCGGATAAAGCAATTTAGTAGGGATTGTATGCATTAAAATACACTTTACCCGTATTTTAGACCAGGTTGAGTGGTTGGCCTATTTCCTTTTTATAGGTTTTTTTTATTTGTCCATTTGACCCGTTGAAATTACTACATTTACCTTTATTATTATCTGTATTGATTTTTGGTTGCGTTTTTGTGGGTTGGAAAGTGGATACTGGGGTGCGCAATGCAAGTCGTCAATGGTTGCAAAGGAGAATTGTGCTTTAAAATGCTTGTCACCAGCTTGCTATGAACTTATTTATGAGAGTGATCCTGTAAGCGACAGCCAAACTATGTACATTTTCTGAATATGCTGTTTTTTTTTTCTCGGTATCATATGTTTATTTATTGTTTGATGGATGTTTTTTATCAGCTGGAAGAAGGAGAGAAAGATTATACTCGGAGCCAGGAGTATAAGTACTGTATGCACAGGTTCGATACAAATTTACATGTTAATGGATTCCTAAAGAAACATTTGCACTATATCTCCAAAATTTATGACAAATACAATAAGAAAATAATATAAAATATGATGGTAAATGAACAAAACCTAGAATATAAAACGAAACCAATAATTTGTTATAAACCAAACCATGTATGATCAGTGTTGGTGGGAATCATAGAGTTTTCCATACAGAATCACTTTGGTGGCCCATGGTTTAAAAAAACGGGTGAGGCGTGCGCCTTGAGGCGAAACTATAAGAAAACGAGTCTGATGCGCGCCTCATGGGGTTCAGATTGTACATACGCTTCTAAGGGCTGAGGCTCTAAGAAAATGTGCGCCTCAGGTGCGCCTCAGATGGTTTAGGGTGTTTTTGATGTGTTTTAGACTTTTTGGGTCAATTATTTCATTTTTTATGTGTGTTTTTTATGTTTTAAGACTTTTCTAGGTCAAGTATTTTATTTTTTATACACACATAATTTTTATATTTATTTTTTGACTGCGCCTCGAGGCTTACGCCTCATGAGGCAAAGGGAAAACGCTTCGAGGCTCGTTTCCGTTCTTATAAACTTTGTGGTGGCCCTAGCGAGTTCTCACGGGTACCCAAAACTAGGCGTGCTTAGGACATATGTTAGGCACTCATCGTACCATCATCTAACGGTTTAATTGTTTTTTATTTTCAAGATTGTCTCTGGGAGAGAGCTTGGATGGTGTTAAAGGTTCTTTTGAGTGAAATCCAGACCATTAGATGGCTACATTCTTCTTTGAAGACACATGATATCTCATCCAAAAGGTGATTAAATTGACAGTGTTGAAAACTTTATTTCCCATTTTATTTGCACAGAACTTTCAGTTTATAATACAATCTAAAATAACAATAAAAATTTCTCATTACAATAAGAAAACATTTAATTGACATGCTTTAAAAAATAGGGTTCATAGTATTACACATGCCAGGATTTCTAATGCACCATAACGGTTGAATCGGTTCGGCTTTCACCCCACGGCTAACCATTCTATGTATCCACTCACTTAACCGGTCCGTAGCCTCTGCAGACCTCTTCATCCCCGTCTCATCCCGGTTCCCAGACCACAACGCCTCAGCCATAGCCGAAGCTCGAGGCCAAATCCGGGAATCAAGAACCGTAGGGTCTGCCTGCTCGGACCACAAAGCTACCTCCCCACCCAAAACCAACTTCGCCTCGGTCTCATTCAGCCCGTATGTTATATCATAATTGTAGATCAACTGCCATGTCTTAAACGGGCCGCACCATGACCCGCCCTTTTTCTGATCGAAACCAGGTGGCTGATCATAAGCACTATTGTTCCCAGTGAAATCCCCGTGCCCGCAGTCCAAGTAATAATAATCTGACGATGACACGATTGTTCGGTAACCAGCTGACACGAGCCTCTTCGTGTTGTCCGGGCCACCATTCCATGTTTGCATAATTGTGGTCTCGGGAGAGAGAATCGACGGGTTGACTTTAATTCCCGCGTCGAGGATCACATCCTCCCAGTACACAACCGTGCGGTTAAGCGACACAATGTATGGGTTCGTCTTGTTGATGAAAATCTCGAGGACTTGACTTAGAGTCCCATTATCCGCGAGATACTTTTGGATGGTTGGGTCGGCTTTCCAACAACCAGGAACAATCTCGTCGGCTCCAGCGTGATAAAATGTGTCTGGAAATAGAGTCGCCGTTTCCTTGATTACATTTTTCACTACATCATAGGTCTTGGGGATTAACGGGTTTAGTTGGCCGGTTCCAGGCTCGGATGCCAGCCGCTCTTCCCATGGTGCCCCAGCCGGCCACCAAAACATGTTGGCGCACGCTACAATCTCCGGGTAAGCTTCAGCCCATGACCCTGTGTGTCCTGCAATAGAATACTTTGTCAACGTGTTCATTCTAATCATACGACAAGGGTAATAATAATATCATAACTAATCTAAAACGTACCAGGCATATCTATCTCAGGAACAATCCTCACCCCATGTTCCAACCCAAACTCCACCACACGCTCCACATCATCACCTGAATACGCCATACCTGACCCATACGAGCCTTTTCCCGCGAGCTCCGGCTCCGAGTTCAACCCCAACGGGAAAGACTGCGAATCGGTTATATGCCAATGAAACACATTCAACTTATTCGCGCTCATCGCCCCAATCAACCTCAACAAATCCTCGACTGGGTAGAAGTTTCTAGAAGTATCTAGAACAACCCCCCTATGTTCAAACATAGGCCAGTCTGAGATCACCAGCCCGGCCGCTACTTGGGCCGGGCTGCCCCAGACCAATTGAGAAAAACTCTCTAGCCCTCGCATGGCGGCCCATGGTGTGGCCGCTATGAGAGTGGCAGTGGACGTGTTGCATGGGATGGTTAGAGTGTAGGATTCGTTAACGCCGTGAGTTAACGGTGGGGTTAGGTCGGTAACGGTTACCGTTAATGTTTGTAACGGTTGGGTGGTTAGGTTAAGTGTTGGAGGGGTTAATGGGGTGTAGTTGGTGGTTAGGATTTGACGGAGGTAACGGTTAACGGCGGGAGTTAAGTAACGGTGTGAGGGAGAGTTAATGGTAAAGGATGGGGAGAGTGGGATTGCATGTGGTGTGGTCCATGTGAAGGATCTTGGTTTGGGCCATATGTTGATTGGAGATGGAGATCCAAGGGTTGAGATTAATGGAGAAATATGGGAAAATGTTAGGAATAAGATGAAAAGAGTGGGGAAATAATGAGTGTTCATTGTTTGGAAGATATTTTTGTTGAAAGTTAAAGGGTGTGATGAATAATTGAAAACTAGATTGGAGGATGGATGTTTATATATAGATTTTATAAGTCAATGGAGAAGAACTTTGGTTTGGTTTATTATTTCATTTTTGTTCTTTGGTTTTTTCCTTTTGTTGTTTTGTGCTTGGTTTGGTGAAAGAATTTTTTTTTTTTTTAAAGAAAATTATTTGTTTTTGTTGTGTAGATTAAGAGGAGAGGAGAGGAGAGGATCGGTGATGGATTTTTGGATGATATCATGTAATCAAGGGAATTCTCTCTAAATGTGAGAGATTGGAATATTATTATATAATGCTGATAATACAAATGATACAAAGAAAGAATTGAATACACTTAATGTATATAATAATCACAATAACTACAGGAGATATTATAAAAGAAATATTAGTAATCATTAGCTGGAGATATTATCCTTTATTAATTTTGGGTTTATAAGTGAAACTTACAAGTTTGGTGGTCGATTGAAACAAAGAAAGATGGTTGAATTTGATGATTCGGAATCAAACAACTGTTAGATAACAATGATCTATGCGATTTGATATGATATCCTATAGAGTAAACCTTAATTTTCGTTCATGTGGTTTGTTCATTTTAACACTCTCAATTCAATAGTTTAAAAACTGCAGTTATCATCTAATAGTATGCAAATTCTAACATTTTTCGTCCACCATTCTAACAACCATCTATTTCTCTGTTAACTTTTGGTGAAATGACAAAAATACCTCTAAACTAAAACTAGTAGATTACAAAACTTTTATTATTATTAATAAATATGTAATAAATATATTTCCCTTCTCTCACCCACATTTCTTTTCACCTCTCTCACACCTCACAGTTTTTCTGGTTTCTAACTGTACACGAGTGTAGGTGTGCATTTGTGTGTTGTAAGTGGTTTTAGACGGCAGATGTGTAGTGGGTTAAGTTTCAGACGACAGTCGTGTAGTGGTTTAATTTACAGATGAGTAAAAAGTGCAAGTCCGGGTATGGTTCTTTAAGTTTGGGTGATTGATGCGGCGGTGGCTTATGGCGGGATAGGTGATGGTGACAGAGATGAGAACAGATGGGATCGATTTAAGGTGCAGTGATGGTGGGTTCAGTGGTTATGAGAAAGGAAGAAGATGGAAGGTTTGTTGGTCGACGAAGAGGAGAAACATCAACACCGGTCACCGCAACCGAAGACCTCTTGGTATAAAGCTCGACAGCACATACACAGAATTAAGGTTTGTTTGGTTATGGGTTTAATAATAAATAGAATTAAGATTTTTGAGGTTTAAAATTGTCGGTTCTCGAGCGCAACTTGACTCGTTAATGATATCTGAACAGCGTAGCTGTTACAGTGGTCGCGACATGTTGTGGTGGTTGGTGCGAGTGTGAGAGAGGTGAGGAGCCATTGGTGGGAGATAAAATAGAAATATATTTGTTACATATTTATTATTATTAATAATAAAAGTTTTGTAATCTAACAATTTTAGTCAAGAGGTATTTATGTCATATCACAAAAAGTTAACAAAGAAATGGATGGTTGTTAGAGTGAACGACTAAAAATGTTAGAATTTGCAAACTATTAGATAATAAATGCAAGAGTTAATAGCCATTTTCGTCCCTGTGGTTTGGGCCAGTTTGTCACTCCAGTACAAAAGTTTTTTTTTTTTTGCAATTCCTTCCCTGTGGTTTGGATTTTTTTGCCAAATTCGTCCTTTTTACTAACTCAGTTAAAAAATCTCGTTAAGGTCAGGGGTATGGTTGTCATTTTACCTACTTAATGAGGGACAATTTAAACATTTCACTCTATGATTATTTTAATAAAAAAACCATCATCTTCTTCCCTCTTTTCCCCCAAATTAAAACCCTAACAATGTCACCCCTCACCCACACACTCTCTCTCTAGAATACCCACCATCTCCACCATGTGCACCACCATGTCCACCACCACCCACCCACTTCTCCTCTCTCTCTCTCTCTCTCTCTCTACTTAATATTAATATTAATAATATTATTATTATCATCAAATCGGATTAATCTTCGGTAATCGATAATGGCGGACCAGAATCATTCAGTGTCGTCTGTAAAAGAAGGAATGCTGACGTATTGTTACCTCCTTCTTTACATAGCTCTATCCAGTGGCCAGATCTTCTTCAATAAGGTTGTTTGCCACTCCACAACAATGTTTGTAATATGTAACTATTGGAAAGTTAGAGGACCTTTATAGTCTAAATCCATTGAAAAGGAATGGGCTAAGCTAGTCCTTCACAGAAGCTTGCTCTCTCTCATCTGCCATGGCGATGGCAATAGGGTGGTTTACTACCCCATCTACGCACAAGGTACGAAGCCGGCAGAGGTCAGAAGGTTTAGATCTGGAAGGGATTTGTAGTTGATGTTTATAATGATAAGATTAAACAAGGCTTATGGTCAGAAGGTTTAGATCTGGAAGGGATTTGTAGGTTGAAGATGAGAGAGGATTGCTGATGTCGATCTGAGACTCCACGATGAGCAAGTTTCTAGAACAAGTGAAAGATGGGAGTTGAATCAATGGAGGATGGCCTAAAAATAATAAAGATTATTCAATGTCAAACCTTGCAGTCAACTTGTATACAAGGCTTATGGTCAGGAGGTTTAGATTTGGAGAAGTTAAAAGATGTGAGAGAGAGAGAGAGAGAGAGAGAAAGAGATAGAGAAGGCTGATTTTTATGTACAGGCTTTTTTTTTTTATGTATAAAAAAGAGTAAAAAAATTAAAAACAAAAATAAATTGGTAAATGACAAAAATACCCCTGAGTTAACAGAAAAAATAAACCTAGTTAGTCAAAAGGACGAAAATAGCAAAAAAATCCAAACCTTAGGGAAGGAATTGCAAAAAAAAAAACTTTTGTACTGGAGTGGCAAACTGGCCCAAACCACAGAGACGAAAATGGCTATTAACTCTAAATGCAATTTTCAAACTATTGGATTGAGAGTGTTAAAATGAACAGACCACATAAACGAAATTTGAGGTTTACTCTATCTTATAACATAGTTGCTTGTAATGTTAAAATTTACTAGGTGTTATGAAAAATAGGCTTTACTATCATTATAAAATAATGAGTTCTAAAATCATATAGATGTTAATTTGTAAATAATGAGAACCAATATTTTTTTGTTCTCCTCCCTTCCCTTGGTTTTTGTTACTTTTGGCTTCATAGCGCCATAAGCTATTCGTTTCTTGACCAAGGTCTAACGGGTTTTCCACAACAATAGTTCATCTTCGGGGGACAGAGGTTTGTATTTGATAGACTAGAGTTCGTAATTCAGAAAGGGATGGTGGCGCAGCTTGTTGTCCGCCTACCTTCTATTTTGATGTAACTTGGCAAGGTTTAAGAAATGAATTAAAACAATCGGTTTATTATTCAAAAAAATAATGTTGTAAGAACAACGTAATCTAATATACGTTGATAACAACGATCTTATACGATTTAATATGATATGATATCTTAGAATATAGTTGCTTATGATGTTAAACTTTACTATGTACGTGTTATGAAAAATAGATTTTTCTATCATTATAAAATAATGTTTCTAAAATCATATAATCATTTGTTTTGTATTGAAATATTGTAAGAACAACGTAAGTCTGATACAACATTGTATCCAAATTTGTACTTAATAGATTATTATTTAATGATGTTAGATAAAAAGATGATAAAGGAAAGTGTATGCGAGTATGCGACAAAACATCCGACAGATTCTATATTTGTTGTACATTGTTATGGTAAATCCAATGTTTCATTCTTAACAAGATCAATATCATGTTTGCGCCTCTCATTGTTAGGATAATAAAATAGTAATATGTAATTACTGTTGGGAATCATGGTATCGTATACACAGCGGAAGCGGTTTATATTTATTAGAAAAATCGATTATATACATTATATAATATTAGCCGATTTATAAGAATAAATATATATTTAATTTTATTAATCCGATTAATAAAATATTCTCAATCAGGATCTCAGTTAAACGCGTATAAACAAATAAATAATATAACAACCATAGGGGGTTTAGTGATCAACATTTGACGACTACACCGGAATTGTAACACGCGGGTTACAACGAATCCTCGCTAGTAGGAAGTTCACACCGTGCACGAACCAACCGGGAAGCAACACTTGCAAGAAGAAGGCGGTGGCTTGTGGTGGTTGATGGCCGAACAAAAGAAGAAGAAGGCGACGACCTTCTTTCCTTGGGTGGCGGCCGCTAATCACAAGAGGGAGGCAAGAGATTAGTTGTTTTTGATAAAAGTGTGATTAGGGTTTACTCCTTAACCCTCCTTTTATAAGACAACAACTTGCAATAAACCCCCTTGCTAAATATCTTAATACTCCTTAATATTAATCTTATTACTATTAAGTCCCTCAAGACTAAAACAATTATTATTTCATAAATAATAATTCACCAACGTGTGAACTTATCTGATTCGTGTACCAACGTGTAACTCTTCGGATCGTACCGGGTCGGGTTACGTTGACCTCGACTTTTAATTACATCGGACATACCATATGTCCAACAATCTCCCACTTGGACGATTTTAATTAAATGAGTCAACGTGCGCAAAGTTGGACGCCTAGCTGCATCGCATTGCACCCAAACCAGTATGACACTTTACAGTCGTCAACTAGTTCTTTAAGTTCAAGTAACGCTTTACTTAACCAAATACTATAGCCCTGATAATTATATCAATAAGTCCCTTCTGTATAGACATCCGTTGATCATAAGACATGGATCATTCATTCTTATATAGTGATCAACTATTCTCTATTCTCGTCTCTAATTCAAAATGGTCTAACGAACTACTTTAGTCCGAGCGTGGCCACGCGTTTATACCAGTTTGAGTTTTACGAGGGCGCCAGAATGTCTAGACTTCTAATCATATAGAAGTACAGAATTCCATCAGCGTCATACAACTCCCACTTAATCTCGGATTTCTCCCAACGCTACCCTTATTCCTACCCATGTTTCAGGATAGTGTAAGATAACATCAAAGATAGTCCTTGATCAATGTAGTTTAATATGTGCCTTAGGAAAAAGGACAGATTGAACATATCCATATCAAAACATCTCATGACATAGATCCATGGAGATCGTTTTGAAGCGAGTTACATCCAATATTATTCTCTAATAATATCTGTGAATTATGATTCTCAAACCCTTGAGCTATTCATCTCATGAATACAACCATCTCAATTCACAATAGTCTTACATTCAAATTCATTCCCATGTGATTTGATCGACTACGGACATTTAGAATACTCTTATTCAAGGATTTAAACATACGAATAAATGAACACAGTTAATAAATATTAAATTTGCATTTAACCCATTAAATCAAATAAACATTCAACATAATTGTCATAGTTCAAAATAAAACACCAATACTAATTACATATCATGCCCATTGTCTAACAACTCTAAGCCCTATATTTCCAGCATGCTCCTCATGTCTAGCTTGAGGTAAAGGCTTAGTAAAGGGGTCAGCCAGATTTAGATCTGTATGAACTTTGTTCATCACGACGTCTCCACGTTCTACTATTTCTCTAATATAGTGGAACCTTCTGAGTATATGCCTTGCGGTCTGATGTGACCTTGGTTCCTTTGCAAGAGCAATGGCACCAGTGTTGTCACACAGTATCTCGATTGGTTTCTTTATGCTAGGCACAACATCGAGATCGGTAATGAACTTCTTCATCCAGGCAACCTCCTTTGCAGCATCCGATGCAGCAATGTATTCTGATTCACAGGTGGATTGAGCAACCACACTTTGCTTAGAGCTCTTACAAGTAATAGCCCCACCATTCAGAATGAAAACATATCCCGTTTGTGATCTTGAGTCATCACGATCAGTCTGGAAGCTTGCATTAGTATAACACTTAACTGACAGCTCCTCATCCAGTCCCCCATATACTAAGAACATGTCCTTAGTCCTTCTCAAGTACTTAAGAATGTTCTTCACTGCAGCCCAGTGACTCTCTCCGGGATTTTGTTGATATCTACTCGTCATGCTAAGAGCATACGAGACATCAGGTCTAGTACATAACATGACATACATGATGGAACCAATCACAGAAGCATATGGAACACCTTCCATTTTCTTCTTTTCCTCTTCAGTATTTGCACACTGCTTGTTATCAAGAATGGTTCCATGTGCCATGGGCAAGAGCCCCCTTTTTGAGTCTTGCATTGAGAAGCGTCATAAGACCTTATCAATATATGTACTTTGACTCAAACCCAATAACCGCTTTGATCTATCTCTATAAATCTTTATTCCCAGAATATAAGCGGCTTCACCAAGATCTTTCATTACGAAACATTTACCCAACCAGGTCTTAACATCTTTAAGCATAGGGATATTGTTTCCAATGATTAGTATGTCATCTACATACAGTATAAGAAAAGTAATATAGCTCCCACTAGACTTTTTGTAAACACACGGTTCATCTTCGTTCTTGATAAAACCAAACTCTTTGATTTTCTGATCAAAACGGAGATTCCAGCTGCGAGATGCTTGCTTTAATCCATAGATGGATTTATTCAGCTTGCACACCTTATTAGGATTCTTTGGATCGACAAAACCTTCAGGTTAAACCATATAGACATCTTCCAGTAAGTGTCCATTAAGGAACGCGGTTTTGACATCCATCTGCCATATCTCATAGTCATAATATGCAGCAATGGCAAGTAGAATTCTAATAGACTTAAGCATGGCTACCGGCGAGAAAGTTTCCTCATAGTCAATTCCTTGAGTCTGAGTAAAACCTTTCGCTACAAGCCTTGCTTTGTAGGTTTGCACATTCCCATCCATGTCAATCTTCTTCTTGAAGATCCATTTGTTTCCCACAGTCCGACATTCGGTAGGAAGATCAACCAAATCCCAGACTTGGTTATCATACATGGATTGCATCTCTGCATTCATGGCTTCTTGCCATTTCTTGGATTCTGAATCCAAGATTGCAGCTTTGTAAGTAGTAGGCTCAGCTTCATCAATCATGAAGATATCGTCATACCTTACCGGTGCACGACGATCCCTAATACTTTTCCGAACACTTGGTGTTTCTGTTGTTTCTTGAGTCCTCTCAGGCTCAACTTCAACAACTAGATCAGTTACATCTGGTTCTGTCTGAACAGCTGGTTCAATCACTTGTGATTCTCGAATTTCTTCAAGATCCACATAGTTATCTCCAATCCCTCGCGCCAGAAGCTCTTCCTCTAAGAAAGTGCGTCTGCGTTTGGTGAAAATCTTATTTTCAGTGGGGTGGTAGAACAAGTAACCGATCTTCTTACCGTATCCAACGAAAACCACTTTTTCGCCTCTGGGATCTAGTTTATCCGAAGATTCTAGAGTGACATAAGCATTACATCCCCAGACTTTAAGGTAGGATACATGAGGTTTCTTTCCATGCCATATCTCATAAGGCGTTTTAGTAACCTTTTTCGTTGGAGCTATATTCACAAGTCTTGCGGCGGTCTCCAAAGCATAACTCCAAAAGGATTTTGGAAGGTTTGTTCGACACATCATTGATCGAATCATATCTAATAGAGTTCGATTTCTCCGCTCAGACACACCATTATGTTGCGGTGTTTCAGGTGGAGTGAGTTGTGAAACTATTCCACAATCCTTTAGATGGTCGATGAATTCCTGACTAAGATATTCACCGCCTCGATCTGATCGAAGCATTTTAATAGTTCTATTTAGCTGATTTTCTACTTCGTTTTGGTATTCCTTGAACTTTTCAAGAGTTTCATGTTTATGCTTCATAAGATAAACATAACCATATCTACTGAAATCATCAGTAAATGTAACAAAGTATCTTTCTCCATGTCTTGACATTGTTCTGAATGGACCACATACATCTGTATGTACAAGTCCTAACAGATCATTAGCTCTTTCTCCAACATTAGAAAAAGGTGCTTTTGTTAACTTTCCACTTAAGCATGATTCGCATTTTCCAAACGACCCCGAACCTTTGGAATCCAGGATTCCTGCGGTTTTGAGTTGTTTAACATGATTCTCACTTATGTGACCAAGTCTACAATGCCACATATACGTATCATTAAAGTCCAACTTATTACGTTTATGGGAGATATTGCATAATATGTTATCGTTTTGGATTTCTATCTCATAGATCCCATTGTTAGGTTTTGCATCAAAGTAAAATACATCGTTAAAATAAGCAGAAATAAATTCACCATTACAACGATAATCAAAACCTTGTTTACGCAAAGCATGAAATGAAACAATATTTCTAGTCACACTAGGAATGTAATAAACATTGTTCAAAACAAGTTCTAAACCAGAAGGTAGTAAAAGAACATATTCTCCTATTGCCTTCACTGCAACTCTTTGTCCATTGCCAACATGGACCTCCAAGTCACCTTGTTTCAGCTTTCTAATTTTTCTTAGTCCCTGCAAAACATTACAAATGTGGAAACCACATCCTGTGTCAAACACCCATGTTTTGCCAGAAAAAACAAAGATTTCAATAACATATATACCTGAGGACTCTCCTCCAGAAGCCTTGGCTTGCTTCAGTTCAGCTAAATACTTAGCACAGTTCCTTTTCCAGTGCCCAATTTCATCACAATGAAAACATTTGGCATCTTTCAAAGGTTTCTTGTTAGCAACAGCTTTGCCCTTTCCCTTCCCTTTGCCTTGATAGCCCTTTTTCTTGGTTTTAGGTTTCTTAATCTGACCCTCCCTGATCATTAGCACTGGTGCAGTTTTGCCAGGTATGTTTACCTCAGCAGTTTTGAGCATCTGATGCAGTTCTGCAAGTGTCTTCTTCATCCCATTCATATTATAGTTCATAATGAACTGGTCATATGACTTAGGCAATGAGTTCAGGATGATATCCCCAGCTAACTCATCGATCAAGGGGGATTCCAGACGAGCCAAGTGATCAACATATGCCTTCATTTTTAGCACATGAGTGCCAACTGGTGAACCCTCTTGCATACGAGTGGTTATAAGTGATCGCATCACATCAAACCTCTCATGGCGAGCATTTTGTTGGAACATTTCCATCAGATGCTGATTCATGTCGTATGCATCCATGTCCTCCGTGGTCCTTTGAAGTTCAGGGATCATAGAAGCTAGCATCAGACATGAGACTTTCAAAGAGTCATCAAAATGCTTAGCCCAGGCTTTATAAAGCTCACTCTTGGGATTTATGGGTTCATCAAGGACTGGTTCTTCAAGAACATACAATTTGTTCTCCGCTTTGAGAACAATTTTCAAGTTGCGGTGCCAGTCCTTGAAGTTGGAGTGGTTCAGTTTGTCCTTCTCTAAGATGGACTTGAGAGAGAAATGGGAGGTGGAATTGTTTTCAGTTGACATCTACAAAGTTCAAAATTAATGTATTAGTATTTCATGTTTTAAGTATCCTAATTATTTTATGACCCAAAAAGCAAAATTAATTAGGATGAGATCCCGATTCATCAATACACAATGAACTGGCTTAGCACTGTCCACTGGCACGATTAGGTAGGTAAACAACGATTGTTAATTGTATCCACTACACAACTCTCCTTTTCGGGTTATCGCTAAAAGTGATGTATGTTTAACCCCAACTATGCCCACTTGTCTAACAAGCGATGTTTGGTCCTTTACTGTTAACTGTAACACTGGCCTATGTTACACAGGAACCGCGATGATTACCTTCACTCATGATCAACGCCCAGATGCAGGGTCAGCACTAACATTTGGGTTCGATATAGAATGGAGTGTTAACTCGTTAAGGGTGGCATGAAACAACAATTTAAAATTGGGATTTAATTTTAATATTTACCATAAATATATTGAATGACTCGTTAGCATGATGTGAGTCACACAATAGTTTATAAAATCCAATTTTATATTGTTCGTGATAATTGAAACTCCTTTCAACACTCGACACGGTATAGTTTTAAATACCCTATTTAAACTACGTTGGTCGTATTATCGCGAATGGACTTGTTTTAATATTAATAAAACTCCTTTTATTAAATATGCTTTTCGGTTTTTATAAAACTTGTTTTAATAAAACCGTTGTCATGATTGTGAAAATTTTATTTATTTTGGGTTATCTAAATTATTTACAATAAATAAACCACAACCACAAAACATAATAATAAAATTAAACGAATCGAGCCCCTAATAGGTCGCCCGTTTCGTTTTAGCCAGAAACGAAACGAACTAGTCAAAAGGGTTTCAAAACAATTTTGATATAGCTCCCACTTGACTCGAGATCTCTATCTTCATGGAACCTGTTCGCCTTTTTATCTTCGTCTTGATCTTGTACTTGTAGGATTACAAATAAATTTGAAATACAAATAAAACAAATCTATTCTAATTCTATCTATTACACCGGATCCAATATCCGTAATAAAAAATACAAATCAATAAAAAAATAAAACATCACAAACACAACCATGACAAGGGTCAAAATACCTAGGGCTCGATTCACATCACAATCCATGAACAACAAAAAGCTTTTGATCTTTTGTCAAAAAAAATAAATTTTTTGACAAATAAAACATAGATCAAAATTATAACTTTACCATCTATACGCGCTTAACCGTGGCTTTGATACCACTGTTGGGAATCATGGTATCGTATACACAGCGGAATCGGTTTATATTTATTAGAAAAATCGATTATATACATTATATAATATTAGCCGATTCATATGAATAAATATATATTTAATTTTATTAATCCAATTAATAAAATATTCCCAATCAGGATCTCAGTTAAACGCGTATAAACAAATAAATAATAAAACAACCATAGGGGGTTTAGTGATCAACCTTTGACGACTACACCGGAATTGTAACACGCGGGTTACAACGAATCCTCGCTAGTAGGAAGTTCACACCGTGCACGAACCAACCGGGAAGCAACACTTGCAAGAAGAAGGTGGTGGCTTGTGGTGGTTTATGGCCGAACAAAAGAAGAAGAAGGCGGCGGCCTTCTTTCCTTGGGTGGCGGCCGCTAATCACAAGAGGGAGGCAAGGGATTAGTTGTTTTTGATAAAAGTGTGATTAGGGTTTTCTCCTTAACCCTCCTTTTATAAGACAACAACTTGCAATAAACCCCCTTGCTAAATGTAACACCCCAACCGATGGCGGAAACATCGAGGTGTCACGTAGTGACGATTGTTCAATAGCTCATGGACTAGAAATGTAAATTTACGTTGATTAAATAATTTATTACATTGAAAGGAAAATTACATAATGCAATAATTCTAAAGCGTCAAGTCTAACTAAAATATAATAAAGTCAAAGCTTAAATATAAATCCAAAAGCTTAAAAGAAGCGTCTCAAAATAACCTGAAACATGTACGAAAATAGTATATGTCAATACAAAAATGTATTGGTGAGCATACCCTGTTTGAATACATATAGTAGTGTTTCGCAATTCACGTGTTATACTGTCTACAATTTAGTGTTCAAGTTGTGTACAAATGCTACCTAAAATCAAACCTTTGTTTAATGAATCAAGAGTCACACATATATATAGTATTCGCTCATAGTAGGCGATGAATAATCGTTCACACATAACAATAATTAAGTACTATTTATTGCTATGCTAGGCCGCATAACGGTTAATGATTCAGGTCATAAGTACACACTATCAGCGAATCAACAAGTAAAACACATTCAAGAATTGCGATTGTGAATATATGATAAACCATGATTAAGTGAGTGAAGTAATAAGCGTACATGAGTCACCCCAAAAGTGTAAAACATGAAAAAAGGGAAAGATATACTCACAGTTAGCGAGGTAGTCTTAGTATCCGAATGTACAAATTGTAGGCGGAACGAATTACGTAGATTCAACCTATAATGTAATTACAAAGTCTAAGAATGATTGGATTAAGTCTAGGGTTTCTAAAACTATAGACAGCTAGGGATTTTAGGTTTAATTTACGAATAGTTAGAGTTTTAATTGGAGGGTTACTTTATAAAAATAATTGATACTTATAAATTATCTTTATTGGTAACATGAAATATAGAATTTATACATATGAACCAATTAAATATGTGCATATAATTTTATAAAAAAATGTAACAAAAGTTGGCTCCAAATCATATGCAAGTTACATTTACATATGTACGTATTAAAGATGTCAATTTAATAATAATTAACTCAATGGCATTTGACTAAGTATTTTAAAAATAAGTAATTAAAATAAAGATTAAATCAATTAAGAAAAAGACAATTTCATTTGATGTTGCCATGAGCTCTCTGACCATCAAACTGACCAAAGAAACATGTTGACTAAATTCTTTTTTTCACTTTCACAACCATCACAATGATTATATAAAAAAAATCATGTTCGAATCCTTATTTTAAAATCAAGACCAGGTACTGTTAGATGACCATTTTGCCAAAAAAATAATAATAATAATAATAAAAATAAAAATAAATAACTAGTAAGTCTGAAGTTAATACCTCCAACAGGTGTTTGCCCAACAACGGTAGGCTTGCTAGAGAAGTGGTCGTAAAACAAAGGTGGTTCGAAATAGAGACATGGGTATCGAATGGTGTGACTGTGGTTAAGATGGTGATGTTTGGTGGCAGTAACGATGGTCAACTATAGTGGGTTGAAGGCGACGAAGGTGGTTGATGGCGTCGGACTCCCAGTGGGGTTGGTTGTTGTTCATTGGAATGGGTAAGTCAAGGAAGATGGTTCAAGAGCTAAAATGTCAATTGGAGCTTGATTAGATTGAGTTTGCCAGGGGGTTTTGGTACAGAAGGATAGTTAAAGTGAAGGTGTGTAGAAATATGAAACAATAATATCTAACAAGAAGGACCCCAAATGATTTTAACCTTGAACTACTAAAGTGTCGGTTACCCCTAGTATTTTCTTTGATTGCCATTTAATGGTTGTAAATGATGGGTGGTGGTTTCGAAAGACCAAGCAACTACGGTTTCATTGGTTTTAAATTTCTAGAGGTCATTATGATTTTAAAGCAAGGTTAAAGTGGTATAAATTATTATTAATATGGTTCATTCATTTGTATCATATTAAGAAAACATATTTATAGAGAGAAAAAAAATACAACGATTTAGTATAACTCAAAATGTTATTAACTTGGGAAAAACGAAAGGACTGAATTTAAAATACTTAATTACAAGGACAAAAGTTGTAATATTGATAATTTAAAAGGGGCGGATGTCACACTAAATATCTTAATACTCCTTAATATTAATCTTATTAATATTAAGTCCCTCAAGACTAAAACAATTATTATTTTATAAATAATAATTCACCAACGTGTGAACTTATCTGATTCGTGTACCAACGTGTAACTCTTCGGATCGTACCGGGTCAGGTTACGTTGACCTCGACTTTTAATTACATCGGACATACCATATGTCCAACAATTACTCATGTTACAAGAAACAGTAATTATCAAGTGGTGTAATTAACTTCTAGAAAACGTAAGCTTGTTGACTTGTATAAGTGGTTTACTAAGTTCAAGCTAGAGATTGTTTGCTTGTATAAAAAGTTAAAAACTCGAGATACAAAGATTCAATCATAAGGTTATTTTGCATTACTTACATATGTGTTTAGAGTCATAGAAGGACACAAAACCCTAATGTAAGTTAAATTGGTGATTGTGGTCCGGAACGTAATCATGAATTTACAGGTACGTTAAGGTAGTGTGGAATTCTATCAAGGTTTTCGGTAGATAATCAATTATAAACTCTAGTTACCTGGTAGTTCATTTAGTCTTTCTATAGTCAATCAACTCATGCATTTCTTTCCTAACACTTAAATTTAGTGTTTTGCTAGATTCTTATTCTCCTTGCTATTTCAGACGAACCTAATCCAACACTTAAAACTCACACATATCAAACCTTTTATCCAAATTATTCGAAACAGATTATTCTATTACCTATAAATTCATGTCGTGCCTTAACCCAAATTTTCCAAACCCCAGTTGACTTAATTTCTACCTAATCATCCTCAACCCTGTGTTTTTAATAAACTTCGAGACGAAGTTCCTAAAAGTAGGGGAGGCTGTAACATCACACAATTTTTTATATATATATATATAGAACTCCCTCGTTTATTCATCCGATTCATGTTTACATTATCTTCCCATCCATTTTATTAATTTTTTTTGTTTAAAAAATGACTTATAATCAATATTAAATTGGATTTTATTAAAAATTCTGATTTAAAAATTTTTAACAAAAAATGTTTTCCTGAGCCAGGATTCGAACCTGAGTCCCTGGCGGGCTAAACCTTAACCACACCACACAAACCACTACACCATTTGGTGTTTTGTGATGTTATTTAAAACCAATTAAACTTAAATCCTTTCAATGTCCCTTAGTCAAACCTGAAAAGTCAAACGTAGTCTTTTAGTCAAGTCAAGTCAAAGTGTTAGTAAATATGGTCTCCTAGTCAAGTCAAAGTGTTAGTAAATATGGTCTTCTAGTCAAGTCAAAGTTGTTCCTAAATTCTAGCCTAGTCAAAGTAGTCCCTAATTGCAACTCCAAATTATACACTATAAATACTATAGCCTACCATTCAACTCTTTATACCATTCAATAAAAAAAACATTATTATCCCATCTCCCATATACTAAAGTTTTCATCCATCATTATCTCCTCTAGCTAGTTCCGAGTTTTCCAAGGCATTATTACTAAGTGTTTGCACGCTCAATAAAACGTACGAACTCATTATGCACCTAAGGTGAGTTTACATAGCCCCTTTTCCATTCACTATTTTTTTTTTGGGTGAAACATGTTACAACATTCAATTTACAATTCAATCACAAGTGTCTATGTGTTATTCTATGTTGCATTATGTCTTAAACATTACTAGGGTAAGCACAATATTCTAGCATAATCATTAACATTGATCAGCCGACGGTATACAATGATAGATCTATTAGACTGACAATCCCACCCGGATACGTGTACCTCCTACATAGGTAGCGTGGGTGATTGTTATCGAATTTATAACATAATCGAGTGAACCATGAGCGTATGGGATGGACCACAATATTCTAGTCACAAGGTTTGATTATGCACTCGATTTACCCGATTGTTTTGTTTTCACATATGGACTAGACTTGCCATGACACTCGAATTGTACAAGTTTTTATTCAATTATCAAAACCTATGTAATTCTCACCAACTTTTGTTGACCCAAAATATTTTCAAACTTAACATGTTTCAGGTTATGGCTTATTCGAAAATTAGAGTTAATGCTTGAAGATGCGTAGCTAGTATTTTTCATTTTGATGTACAAATTTTTAGAACAATTATATGTAGTTCATTTAAATCATTTATTGAAACTTATTATTTACCATGTGCTACTGAACAATCATCAATACGTGACATCCCGATGTTTCCGCCATCGGTTGGGGTGTTACAATTTAACTCTTTGTTGGTTCATATAGATTAACTTATGGTTAGGGCTGTAAACGAACCAAACGAATACGAACAAGGTCTTGTTCGTGTTCGTTTGTTAAGGAATTAACGTGCTCGCGAACTGTTCATGAACACCTACCGAACGAGATTTTTTGTTCGTGTTCGTTTGTTAAGAAAATAACGTGTTCACGAACACTTACCAAACGAGATTTGTTCGTGTTCGTTTGTATTTATTTGTTAAATTTAGGTGTCGGACAAAAACGAACACAAACAAACACAAATGAACGTAAACGAACACAAATAGGCATTACTAAACAAAATCGAGCACAAACTAACACATTAAATTCTGAAAATTAGCATTTTTCATCGCTAACATTGTCCGCCCAGAATATACTAATCCAATTACCAAAATATACGTGACACAATCTTGATCACATAATGTCTTATAAAACACAGAGGTATCATATTAAACTTGAAATCATGGTTTAATCCACCAAAAATAACAGTTAATCAAAATAGTTGAAGTAATATTAACATGTGATACACTAATATATGTTAAATAATCTACCACTACTGAGAAATTTGAACTACTTAAATTAAATATAAAAAATTAAAAACCTTAATGAACTATGGAACACAAACAAGCATAAACGAACATGTTACCGAACGTTCACGAACATAAACGAACGCGGCCTCTCTTCATGTTCGTTCATGTATTAAACAAACGAACTTCCCATCGAACAGTTCACAAACTGTTCGCCGAACGTTTGGTTTGTTTACAACCCTACTTATGGTAATGGCTTAAGTTAATGATTAGCTGAATACCAGCCCTGTTTCTAGCTCTATAATGAATATCAAGTCGAGCTGCCTCTGTTCATATTATTACTCGCTCAAGCTTAGTTGATGTTGATTTAACTCGAACATACATGCAAGACAACACTAGATATTGACAAACATATGAAAACATATATATAGGATTATTCATCAAGGATGTTTGTTAAAACAATATAAACATAATGATTCATGTATACTAAATGCCAATTCTCATGAACCATCGAACATCCGTCACTTTTTATTAAACTACATATATCAAGTAGTTTTTGTATTTAACGATATTAAAAGGGAAATAAGTCAAATTTGCACAAGCAATGTGTATTGTTAAATGGTGGGTGCCGGCAAGCACTTAATTGGGGAAGTTTTCTCTTAACACCTTGAGGGCATTTTTTTTCCATATATATACTTTTAGACTTTGGCATACTTTACTTTATTAAAAGGATAGGGGCCCTATTCATTGTAAGCTATATGGATATTCATGGGACCTAAGAATAATATTCACGGACGGTGTTATAAAAAGCATCTCTTCCCTTATTTTAAATAGGAGCTAACTTTTATCTTATTTTAAATAGGGATGAGTATTTTACAGTGATATGTATTGAATTTTTGGTACCAGTACCTTATATATAAAGAGAGCATTTTGTAACGAGTACTGATACCGAATCTATCGGTATGGTATTAGCTACTCACTTTTTTTAAATTACGACTTTTGATATTTAGGAAGCAGATGATCGGTTATGTGATGCTGGTTTGTAGTGGGGTTAAGGGTTTTGAGATTAAGAAAGATGGTGATGGTGTGGGAGTGGGTGGTAGCAGGTGATGGTGGTGGTGATGGTGGTGTTGCGTGTTGGTTGTAATAATACTACCTATAATATGAACATAAAAAACTTTGTTAGAAAATTGAGTGGCATGTCGTTTAGATCTTAGAAGATAAAAGCAAGGCTTTACTAATCCAAGGCCCACTTAGGTCAAGAGCAACTGCGCAAGCTCTAGGATTCGGCCTGTTCTAAGCCCAATCCAAATCTGAAATCACCACTAAATCAAATACCGGGTATGTTTAGCAAAACTAGCTGGAGGCTGGTAGCTGGAAGCTTTTTAAATATATTTTGGTGTTTGGCAGAGTAGCTGGAGCTTTTAATAAAATGTATAAAATGACCAAAATTGGCATAATTAAAAGCTTGTAAGGAAGGTTTTTATTTTGTTTTTTAAAATAGAATGGGTATTTGTGTCATTATCTAATTAAAAGCTTGTAGCTAGTAGAGCTTTTTCTTAAAAGCTAGTAGCAGTAGCTTTTCACTATAGAGTTTTTTCTCCAAACCTCAGCTCTTCAACCAAACAAGTTTTTTTTTATTGAGTAAGAGTTTTTTTCTTAAAAGCTTGAAGCTTGAATCTCCTAAAAGCTCATTACCAAACATACTCACCATGTACTTAATACCTTATTGGTAGCAGATTTATGATATTTTGGGTATATTTGGCAAAATTAATTGGTGGCCGATAACTGTAGCATTTTAGATATATTTAGGTATTTGGTAGAGAAGAGACTTCTTCAAAGATTTACGTGCTCTATCTAAACCATTAAAAGATATGCTCCTTAGGCTTCAACAAAACCCCCAATTCTAAATTTGTAAAAATTACCCAATTAAGTAATTACACCCAATTTTAGGGCACAACAAAACACTTAATTGCACTAATAGTTCATCAACCGGCCGACAAAACATAAAAAAGTACACAAAACCCGGGTACCCAACAAAGTAAGGCTGGCAATTCGAACACGAACATGCTAACCTGACACGAACCTACACGATTTTAGCAGGTTTCGTGTTTGGCCTTAACAGGTTTCATGTTTAGCCTTAACAGGTTTCGTGTCTATAACAGGTTGACACGTTAAGACCTGTGTATTTTCATGTCGTGTTCGTATTTACCTGTTTCGTGTTCGTGTCTTATCGTGTTCGTTTCTTAACATGTCTTATCGTGTTTCTTATCATGTCTTGTCGTGTCTTGTTGTGTCTTGTCGTGTTAACATGTTATACACAGTTTCGTGTTTGTCTTTGAAAAAAATGACACGATTAGATTTCGTGTTGTGTTCGTGTTTACAGCTTTCGTGTTCGTGTCTTAACAGGTTCGTGTAACCTGTTATGTCATCCCTACAACAAAGTAATCACGCTCAATTAATATATAGTTTATAGTTCTCATAAAATGAATAGTAACTTCATTGGACCTTGTGCTTTTTTTCACCGTTTTACTAATATATATATATGATTCCATAACTATTATCAAAGTGGCTTGATGGCGGAGTGGTTTGTGGTGTGTTTGTGTACTTTGAGGTCTCAAGTTCGAGTCTGGTTTGAAGCATTTTGTTTTTTTATTGTTTTCAACACATATTTATGTATAAATACATATGACTCCATAATAATTAATAAAATGGCTTGGTGGTGTAGTGGTTTGTGGGGCATTTGTGTGCTTTGATGATGTCTCAAGTTCAAAACTGGTCTGAAGCATATTTTTTTTTTTATTTTTTTTAGTGGAATTGGATTTTAATAACCTAAACTATCCAAATTTGGCTGGTGACGTGTTAGTGACTTAACCATTAGTGGGTGTTAAAATCCAACATGTTAATAGTTCAGGTTATATATGGCTATTTTTTTAGTTGGGGGTGCTACAAAACACTTTTTTAATATATGTTTTCTATTGTTTAAGGTCTTAGGTTCGAAACATGGGAAGGGCAAGGGGCGAGTCGATAATTTTTTTATTTACAACATGTTATTAAGTAATAAATACAAGCATACCCATGTTTGTGTGAGATGTCGTTTTTAAATTTGGATACGACAAAATTGTAAGGTGCGCAACGTGCGCCTCTAAACACACTAGTTGATATAAAAAAACCATAAAAATTTCAATAATTAAAATCTTAAAGATTGAACTTAAAATTACAATCTAGATATTGGGGATATGGACAGGTGGTAGCCATAGAAGATGATAAACATTGAACTCACAATTGTAAATTGGATTTTTTTAAAGGCCAACAAAGTCGTCGCGGGCTCTCGTGGGAATCCCTTTATGACGAAATTAGGATACCCTAGGGGCACCTGGTCCTCCAGGTCCACCAATCCAAGAAAACCCGACTATCCACCAAATAGAAAGAACAGTGTTGCTTTTTTTCTTTCAATTTGGGATTGATTATTCAAAACAGATTATGCGTTTTGAAAAAGCAGGGGTGGAGCTGCTTATAGATTATTGCGTTTTGGTAGCCTAAAAAACTGATTATCTGCGTTTTCAAAACGCAATCCAAACACTAAAAACTGATTATTTGCGTTTTCAAAACGCAATAATCTAAAAATCAGATTCAAAACGCAATCCCAAACACCCTCTCAGTAGGTTAAATAGATATTATGCTTATAAATGTTATGGGCATTGAGTTAATAATTTATAATTTTTAACTGGTTATTTGACAGAACTTTTAAGTGTTAAATGAGTTATCTATTTAATAGATACACACACAAAAACACACATGTATATCTATATAGGAATTTTATAAAAAAAAAAATTATGCCCTCGATAAAAATGAGCCCAAGACGGATGGCCTCCCCGGCTTGGGCCATAGCCAGCCATGTGGTAGAGTAACTTGACCTTTTAATAAAATGTATAAAATGATCAAAATAGACATAACTAGTAGTAATTCAGAAATAAAATATTATTTTGGAATGTTATTTAAGTAATTTTAAATACTAAAAGCTTGTAGCTTTTTTTAAACGCTACTAGTAGGAGCGTTCTAATATTAAACTTTTTCTCCTAACTTAAAAGCTTCAGTCTCTTTCAATTAAAGAAGATGTTTTATTAAGTATAAGTTTTTTATTATAAGTTTGAAGCTAAAAAAATATATTTTATTTGGAACATCAAAGGATACTTTATAGATCTAGTTGATTTTGATAAGAAAACAATATATTATACTAGCTGATTACTTCGGGAGTGTCCCGGGGTTGAAAAATCTAATATTAATTAATAAAAAAAGATAAAATAAGTAAACAGTCTCAACCTCTTTTAATGTTAAAGAAGGTTGTTCTAATGTTTATACTATCAAAAGGGGTTCTCATGTTGCGCTCCCAGCAGATTAAAAAAATCTCAACCTCTTTTAATGCTAAGCATATCGTTATAGCACATGAACATGGGCAATTCATATATGTAATAGTAGGTTCAAAAACATATATCTATAACTTATAATAAAAGAATTGAGTTTGTATGAGGTGACATTCAATGGAATGTGCCATGTGGCATCATGTGAAGCTTTATTTTAAATTATTTATTTTGTATTTTTAAATAAAATCTATATCTATATTATCTTAAAATTTCAAATATGTTAATTAATATTTTTTTCTTATTTTCCTCTCACATTTTTTAAATGTCCTTATTTTTCTAGTGACTTGCCTATATATGATTAAGAAATTATCTAAATACATTGTGTTTTTTTCTGCATGAACAAAAACTCATTAAAAAAACATTTTTTTTCGTTTTTGTATAGCACTATATATGGTGCTCGTTGGAAAGATAATAAAGCGATCGTTAATTTGGTGTATTTTTTTTTTTCAAAAAATGTCATACATAAAAGTTACTAGCGTTTAAAAATTGTGAGCGGAAAATAAGAAAAAAATAAAGATAAAAATATTAGTTAACATATTTGAAATTTTAAAATAATTAATATAAAAAATGTGAGAGGAAAATAAGGAAAAGATATTAATTAATATATTTGAAATTTTAAGATAATATAGATATAGATTTTATTTAAAAATACAAAATAAATAATTTAACAGAAAGCTTCACATGATGCCACATGACACATTTTATTAAATGCCACCTCATACAAACTCAATTTTTTTATTATAAGTTATAGATCTGCCCATAATGTGGGTAAATTTCTAAATAACACAAGACAACTGTCACTATGTGAACGGCGTAGGGGACCAATGATATTCGTCTTCTTCCGGATAAGATGATGATGAATTTGAAGAGTTGAGTGCAAACTAATAATAACCCTTTCGAAAATAAAACGATTCACATCACTTGGTCTATTCAATTGTTTTCCACCTTCATATGTTACTTATATTCAGTGACGGATCCAGAAATTTTTTTTACTGGGTTTCTTTTTAGGTGTTTCAATTTCATATTACCAAAAGTAAAATTTTGGGTCGGTTTGTCGGTTCGGGTCGGGTCGGGTAAGGTTCATCACATAATAAAATACTATACAATAATGAAAAAAACATCGGCATTAGACATTTAAAGCACGTAATATAAATTCCATTGTCTTTAAGGATAAAAAAACACACATGCAATTGTTCCCTACGAGTTGAAGATAATGATTCAATGTTTGATGGTGGGTGTCTTTGAAAAAACTTGTCTGCATACTACCTAATATCAAATTAAGTTTCCAGTTAGTTGTATGTTTGCTACTACTATATAATGACACATGAGTGCTAACCACTACACTACACATGATTCAATGTTTGATACTACTAATATCAAACTTGTATGTTCGCTACCAACTATATATCAAAACCCATGACACATATACATCATGGTGATAGGCTGATAGCACAAACAAATTTAAGACTTTTCTAGTTAAGCACACTCCAATATACTTGACAACCATTCATGTTGAACTATTGTACCAACATACAGTAACCTAAAATCCCATAGTTTGTAACCAATAACACTACACTAATACCTGTAATGAGATTTTTAACAATAAGAGAACAACTAACAACAAGATTCGTATTATGTCCCTTTAACATTTATCTAATTCTAATGGGCAATTTTCATTTAAAAGCAATTTAGTCTTGACAATCATCAAATCAATAACTTGTGGTAGCATCAACAACACCAGCTCCAAATCAGTAACCATTTCAATTGGGTGAACATTCAAAAAGGACAAAAGCCTATGGACATAATGAACTTAAGTATATGAAATTGTAGTGTGAAATATATCAAGAAACAGAGTAAATGGGCGTACAAAGAACAAAAATAGAAGTTTTACCAAGTCAATTAGAAGCGGCTCGTTGTTGCCGACGAGCGATTGTTATTAGAAAGAGAGAGACCTTGGTGCCTGTTAGTTGTACAGCCACATGAGTATGAAGGTTTTTTGAGGAAGCTTAGCAGAGATAGAAGGATGTGAGAGAAGAGTGTGTTATGTATAAAAAATGTTGGTTTTAAATAAAAAATAAAAAAATGGAACCAAAAAATGATTCAGCTTGTGGGAGGGAGTCGAACTGGAAACCTTAAGTTATAATAGTCACTCACATCCACTAGACCACCTCATAAAGATTGGTATGGGTCCTTTCTAAATTTATATATGGGTTCCTTGTGTATTTTTTATACATATTAACACTAAAATTTTAAAACCGACTGGGTTCCCGGGAACCCATACCATACTACTAGATCTGCCCCTGCCCGTAACTTAAGTCTTAACCTTAAACGAATTTATTCGAATTGAATTGGTCAGCTTTTAATCGAATTCAAATCGAATACGAATTTAGTAAAAAAAAATATTCAAAAAATTCGATTCAAATAATTGGAAAATTCATTATTCGATTTGATGTACACCCCATTACCTATCATTAGGTCTCCATACCACACCTCCAAAAGGTGGATGGTGATTAACATAGTGAATAACAAAATAAAGCACAATGCTAATATATGGTAAAATAAATGATAAATGTTAGAACGATACAAAAGACACAATGGATCACAAAATATAACATAGTGAATAACAAAATAAAGCACAATGCTAAGAAAAAAAAAGACATAATGAATCGCAAAAAATAGAGACACAATAACAAGAATAAATACACAGATACAATGATCTAAAAAAATAAAATCTACAGGCTAAAAATTCAAAAGCAAAAACCTAAAATTTAATATTGTAGAGTTCAAGTAGACGGTTCTAATACCACTAGAATGAGTTAAATAAAAGTTTATTTAATACCCTTTCTACGATTTGATATTTTTAAAAGAATATGTATTTAACCTTCCCTGACTAATAAACCTTAACTTGTACACAATATATTCATAAGAAAATTAGAAAGATAAAAAAAATATAAAAGATATAAAGTGGGGTTTGTTGAAAGCCTTAGAAGGGTATATAAGTATTTTCATGGATACCTTGCACGCCATTCACATATCCTTTTTGTCTTTCCGTTTTATTTTGTATATATTTTCTAAACTTATGTCACAATTATAAAAACATTATTGTGCATTAACACATATCCAATTGGGAAAGTGTCACAACCAACATTTTCTATTGAACAATGGGGAATCTGTTGAAAGTGTTGGGAAATATGTTCATGAAGAAGAAGAAATCATTGCCTATACAAATTACTTCAAGATTATCTACTCAAACACCCGAATTTCCAAAAGGTAATCTTCTTCTATATTAAGATGCTTTTGTTGAAGTCGCTATTTTGTCACTAGACGTGTCGTTAACTATATATGTTTTATGTTTAATATGATTCTAGGTGGTTGTTTCGCAACGGGGACTATTGATTTAGGAGGATTAGAAGTATGTCAAGTGTCTTCGTTTAACAAAATATGGACCACCCATGAAGGTGGACCAGATAATCTTGGTGCAACGTTCTATGAACCATCTTCAATGCCAGAGGGATTCTTTGTGCTGGGTCACTATAGCCAATGTAACAACAAGCCTCTATTTGGGTGGGTTCTAGGCGCTAAGCCTAGCGTAAGTGAGCCTTCGTCACTTGCCATGCCAAATGGTTACTCACTCGTATGGACGAGTGAGTCTCAAAAGATCAAACAAGATAACAACGGCTACATTTGGCTCCCAATGGCTCCTGATGGCTACAAAGCCGTTGGCTATGTTGTCACGAACTCACCAGAAAAGCCGTTGTTGGAAAGAATCCGATGTGTTCGATCAGATTTTACAGAAATTGTTGAATTTGATAGGTGGATTTGGGGGTTAAAAAATGTGATTGACCCTAATGGGTTGAATGTGTATGGGTCAAGACCAAAAGATAGGAGGGTTCAAGCTATGGGTGTATCAACCGGTTCATTTATGGTCCAAAACATAAGTGGTTCAACTGACGTGTCACTACCCTATTGCTTGAAAAATACCAAAAATACGCTATTGGCGATGCCTAATTTATCTCAAATCAATGCTTTGATTGATGCATATTCACCAATAATATATTTTCATCCTAATGAAAAATATCTTCCCTCTACGGTCAATTGGTATTTCCAAAATGGAGCCTTGTTGTACCAAAAAGGGCAAGAATCTTCTCCAATCCCGGTTGAACCGGACGGTTCAAACCTCCCTCAAGGTGGTTCGGACGACGGTTCATATTGGCTAGACCTCCCTACTGATGATTCGGCTAAAGAGAGAGTCAAGAATGGTGATTTAGATAACGCTAACGCCTATTTCCACATAAAGCCCATGTTTGGTGCAACATTTACTGACATGACCATATGGGTATTTTACCCGTTCAACGGGCCCGCTAGGGCAAAACTGGAATTTATCACCATTTCTCTAGGAAAAATAGGGGAACATGTTGGTGATTGGGAGCATTTAACATTAAGGGTCAGTAACTTTGATGGTAGTTTAAAATATGTCTATTTTTCGGAACATAGTGGAGGTACATTGCTAGATGCATCACAACTCGAGTTTGAAAATGGAAATAAACCGGTTGTCTATGCATCTTTAAATGGTCACGCATTTTACTCAAAACCGGGGCTTGTTTTACAAGGGAACGGGAGGAATGGCATTAGAAACGACACGGCTAAAGGGAAGGCGATGATGGACACAGGAGTGAGGGCGATGGTGGTTGCCGCGGACCATTTAACCACGGTGGAGCCACCGTGGTTGAACTATACTAGAAAATGGGGTCCAAAGTTAAGTTATGATATTGCAAGGGAGATAGAGAAAGTGAAGAAGGTATTGCCAGGGAAACTTAAAGAAGTATTTGATAGAGTTGTAAGTGGTGTTCCCAATGAGGTTTTAGGGGAAGAAGGTCCTTCGGGTCCTAAAATGAAAAATAATTGGAGTGGAGATGAAAAATATTAAAGTAATGTTGTAAAATTATTATAACTTATTGTGTGTATTCATTTAAAATAAAATTGATATGTTAAACTAAAAACTTGTTTTTTTTTCTTTGATACACCTAACTTTGCGTTCATATTGAGTGGGTCATTTCCTCAAGTTTATTCCCTTATTCAAAATGTAATAATCAGAATTTGAAAACTGTCACAAACAAAAGTGATTTTTATAGAACGATAAATACAAAAAAATGTTCTTTACTATAAGTTCATGATAAATATGTAGTTATGTTACATAATGAGTTTGTGAATCTTTTTAGATCTTTGTAACGGGTTAAAAAGTGTCCAATATGAAGTTAAGATAATAAGATATGACGTGTTTAAAATGAAAGTCTTGTGAGAAATTGAAATTTGAATGTAATCGAATCCCCATCAAACGATTGATAAACTTTAAAGTGATTTATAACTAAAGAGTCAGCATGTCTAATAAACATTTTAGTTAGTTATGTTTTACTTCAACATGTCAAACATAAGACCCCCGGCCAGACATTTTCTAGTTTTATTTATTCTATCATATTATGACATGTATATACACTAGTTTTGTATCTTTATTATTTATTTATTTTATTTTTTTTTGACATGTATATACACTAGTTTTGTATCTTTATTTATTTATCTATTAATTTATTTTGTATTACATGTTCTTTCATAACTATTAACAGCTTACAATAATCTCTAAATTATGCATCCAACATTCCAACTAATTTAAAATAAATAACAAAAAGTCAATAGCTTAAACATTGGATCCGACGAAACAATGTTTGAACTCATGTTCGTTGTGCAAAAATGTGCCAACTCATTTGATAATAACCACTACATTTTTATTTGTAACTAAATCATTTCCAATTATTTTTATTCATGCAAAATCAATTAATATCCATGCATTTACCTCCGGTTCACATTTGGTTGAATTTTCATTCACATTGATTTGATCAAATATGTGTATTTAACAATCATCAGTTTTAAAAGTATTGGAATTAATTAAATATGTTACGCAAACATTGAAACGATTTAAATATTAATACCATGAATGAAAATATATAGAAGTGGCACCCTCCCAAAGTTCTGGCAACTTCCCATCTGTACTGTCTCTATATAATTACAAATTACTTGTGACCACCACACATGCACATCCAAAACACCACACAACAAACCAAACCTTGCCTCACATGACATATACACACAAAACAAGTTCATAGTTTCCTTATTCAAGATGCATTTAGTCTCTATAAACTTCTTCACTTTCCTTACAATCTCATTGCTCATCAATGGCGAAACAATGGTCGAATCATCGAACCGATCATCGTTGTATTCGGAAAATGTTTCTCAAAGGAGAGAGCTTGTAGGGATTGAAACCACCTTCAAACTTCCTTCTCCACTTCCCAATTGGCCTCCAGGTTTGTGTTTTATAACCTTTATTATTATTATTATTATTATTTTTATAAAAAAGGTTCATTCATTGAGTTCACAAGAATCTTGATCATATATTTTAGGTGGAGATTTTGCTAGTGGCACCATAGATTTAGGAGGATTACATGTGAGTCAAGTAACAACATTCAACAAGATTTGGTCAGCTAATGAGGGAGGGCCAGGCAATGCCGGTGCAACATTTTATGATGCGGTTTCGATACCCGAAGGGTATTCGGTTTTAGGGTGTTATGGTCAGCCTAACAATGTGCCTTTATTTGGGCATATTCTTGTAGGCAAAGATGTCACAAACAACCCTTTAAACCCTAGTCTCAAGTCACCAATTGACTACACTCTTGTTTGGAGTAGTGTGTCACTCAATATTAAGAAAGATGGTGATGGATATATATGGTATCCGGACCCACCCGATGGCTACAAGGCCGTTGGGTATGTTGTTACAAGCTCGTCAGAGAAACCTGCTCTCAATAGGGTCCGTTGTGTCAGGTCTGACTTAACGGACCCTGTGGAGAGTGACGAGTGGGTTTGGGGACCAAGCAAAAGTTTAAATGTTAATGGGTTTAATGTGTATAGTTCTAGGCCAACAAATAGAGGTGTAGGAGCTATGGGTGTATCAATAGGAGGTTTTGTGGTGCAAAATGGGAAAGGAGGAAACACATTATCACTATCTTGTTTGAAGAACTTGAAGGGTAGTTTGGTAAATATCATGCCAAATTTGAACCAAATTGAAGCCTTAATTAAAACTTATTCTCCTATTGTTTATTTTCATCCTAATGAACCATACCTCCCTTCTTCAGTTGATTGGTTCTTTGAAAATGGTGCATTGCTTTATCACAAAGGTGATGAGTCAAACCCTAGCCCTATTGACCATGATGGTTCAAACCTCCCACAAGGTGGTTCAAATGATGACACATATTGGCTAGACCTTCCAAAGGATGGTTCAAGTAAACAAAGGGTCAAGAAAGGTGACTTGCAAGATGCAAGTGCATATTTCCATGTTAAACCCATGTATGGAGGGTTATTTACCGACATTGCCGTTTGGCTATTTCACCCTTTTAATGGTGCATCAAGAGCTAAAGTGGAGTTCATCAACATTCCATTGGGAAAGATAGGGGAACATGTCGGCGACTGGGAACATGTCACGTTAAGGATTAGTAACTTCAATGGTGAGTTAAACCGCGTGTTCTTCGCTCAACATAGTTGGGGAACATGGGTGAGTGCTTCTAGTCTTAAGTATGAAAATGGAAATAAGCCACTTGTGTACTCAGCACTAAATAGTCACGCATCTTATCCAAAACCTGGGTTAGTCTTAGTGGGTACTTCAGGGGTCAATATTGGACTCAGAGATGATACGGCTAAGGGTGGTCAAGTGATGGACACCGGAGTCAGGTCGATGGTGGTCTCCGCCGAGTATTTAGGGTCCATAGTGGTTGAACCACCTTGGTTAAACTATAAACGGAAATGGGGTCCAAAAACTGAGTATGACCTTGACAAAGAAATTAATAAAGTGGAGAAGGTTATGATAGGCAAGTTGAAAAAGGCTTTTGACAAGTTTGTGAAGAGTATTCCTAGAGAATTGTTGGGTGAGGAAGGGCCCACTGGGCCTAAAGTAAAGAACAGTTGGGCTGGTGATGAGATGGCATAGACGATTAGATTGTTGATTTTTTTTTCATTACAAAATATCGAATCGTATATGGTTTTTAAAGTGGGCGAAACAATGTATTACTTATTATACAAATTAGTTTTACTATTATAATTTTAACATTTTAAAAAACTTGATGTTATTAGTGTTCGATTTTTTTTTTAAATATAATCTACATACATGTATTCTTTGAACATGTTAATCAGTGTTCATATGTTCATTATGCCAAAAAGATACAAAACCATACTTTAGGATGAAGGCCACTTTCTCCTTTACTAAACTTTCAAATTTATATAGTGTTTTCTTTATTTTTACACAAAAATTATTACTTTAATGTTTGTTTAAAAAAAATTAATAAGTATATAAAAAATCAATACTTAATAATTCAAACTTAGGACAATGAAGAAGCAAATGTTAGGATTAAAAGCATCTTTAGTTACTGCGCACATTCAAATTGTTTCCATTACGTTATGTTTCTACATATTGTGCACGCTACACATTTTATCATTTTGACTTTCGTTAAAATAAGTGGCGAATTGACTTGAAACTTCGGAGGGTCGGAAGTCACCAAGGGGTCGGAAATCACTAGTTTGGGGGTTGAAAACTAGTTTCGGGGGGTCGAAACCGTATATACCAAAAATTTATATACGAATATTATATAATCAGAACTTCTAAGCAAAAATTCGAGGGGGGGGGGGGGAGGTCGGCCGCCCCTCCCCGCCCCTTAAGAGCTGCGCCAATGGTTAAAATGTCTTAAAACTATCCAATCTAGCCGGAAACTAGGGGTGAAAACAAGCCGAGCTACTTGAGCTCAACTCGAAAAGAGCCAAGCTTAAGCAAGCTCAAGCCCGATCCTAAAAACAAGCTCGTTTAAAACACGAGCCCGAGCTTTACTTATCGAGTTCAAACTAACATGCGAGCCTAAATGAGCTTACTATTTATATACTTTCAATTGATATATCAATGTGTATTTATAAAATTATTAAAAAGTAACCAAATTTCATAAAAAATAAAAATTGTAATCAATATAAAGTAATTGATAAATGATAAACAAGCCGAGCTCGAGATTGCCAAAACACTTGCGAGCAATACTCAAGCAAAAGCTTTTGTAAGTTAAACGAGCTCCAGCTCAAGCCTGGTCGGGCTCGGTCGGCTCATTTGCACCCGTACCGAATACATATTTCAGCCCAAAAATCAAACACGGGTCGGCTCGATAAAAAGCTGGGACTGCTATATGCGAATGTGACCCTGAAGAAAAAACAGACTAAACACATAAAACCAAATCAACAAACCTCTCAAACAGAGCAATTGCTTAATAGAAATGTAAATTTTGATTAAAACTAGTCAAAAACACCTGAAATCTTAATCATTTCCTTTGCAGATACATAAAAGCCCATTACTTCAACATATGAATCATACATTTTACAAACCATTTGGTTCTTTTCTTGCACTTCACCTTATGAATTTTGGCCCATACCATTGTATCAAAAGCCCGAATCTCGACAAAAGACCATGAACCACTTCAACTGGACCACTCAGAGAAAATAATCAGGCGTTCGTCTTGTTACATCGGGTTCTCCTCGCCTAGGAGCTGGATCAAACTGCAAAATTGATTCGTTTTAGATTAGGACAAACTGCACCAAAAAGGTGCAATCTTTCATTCAGTATCTATTTTTCAGAATGTATTTTGAAATTTTAAGTACTTGGTGTATAAATTTATAATAACTTAATAAAAAAAACAGATTAAAGAAAAGTCGAATAGGTTGAGAGTCGGTGTAATTTTTTATGGATAAAGGCTTCTGAATCACATTATTAAAAAGAAACTTACTGATAAAAATAAATAGTTATAAGCATATCTTAAAAAAAAAAAAAAACCCTTTAAAAAATTGGATAAATGGCGTTTTATGCGAACCCAGCCCAGCCACCTAACCGAGTAACCGTGCAAAAAACTACACTTCCTAGCATGTTACCCGACCCACCCATGCAGCCCATTTTGCTGCCTCTAATTAGTGAAACAGTGTGTTGGGAAAACAAAAACCTGGATAAATGTGTGGCCCTTGCAATCATCAACTTCCAAGATAGAAGCCATGTTCCCACATCGGTAGCAATAATTTGGTGCGCTAAAGATAGTGACAACTTTTTGCTCCTGTCGTAAAAAACAATCAAAACGGTCAAGTGGCACGAATCAAAAGAGTTCCACAAGATATAAATTATAATAAGGTCAAAGTAATTACATGACCCCAGTTGAATCCCTCCATGACCAGCTGATGAGCTCTAGCAATAAGCTTCAGGTTGTTGGTATGATTAAATTGCTCAGAAATGTCCTACAAAAAAATTTGATGTCATAGCTTGCACAGCATTCACTCAATTGTTAAAAAGAAAAAGAAATGAGACCGTATTACCTGGCCAAAGGTGTATCCAGCTCCACGTGGTGAAATCCCCCAACCGCAACGGTCATCTGGGTCGGACCATAGAAGATCACACATTGGACCCTCGTGTGGGACCTCTTGCACACGGTCAAAGTTTCTTATGCTGTCCAGAGTTTCAATTGAAGGTGATAACCCACCATGAAGGCAAAATATTTCCGACTCAACCTAAAAGGATGAACATATGAATATATGAGTAGTGTTTTACTAAAAACATTATTGTAACTCATTATGTAAAAATAAAGTGGATGCTCACCAATGCAGTTAATGGAAAATAGTCAAAGAGATCTGTAAAAGTCTTCCAAACATTAGCATTGCCGTACCTATGAAACACATACGAACACAATTATACACCAGCTACAACATCACGACGAATTGCATACAACAGAATAAGTTAATAAAGAATAAAAAAGAAATTAGCCCAAATACTCACTTTCGAAGGCATTCATCATAAAATCCATAGACTTGAGTGATCTGTATACAAAAATAACATTTAATTCTGAATGTAGACTAATCTAATATCATGCAGGTGACTTGAATCACAAGATATAATTTCAACCGAAATGACTAGTATATGCAGTCTCTGTTTGGATTATATGAAGAGATATATATTGTTATCTATGTCTACTTTTTTGGGTAACGGGTCAAAATAGGTAATCTTCAGTGCACTGAATGATTTTAGAGGTTTTACACGATTCAAATACACTTTCGGAAACTGTCAACCCAACTTAGGTGCTTCTTTTTAGTTATTTTTTTTTAATACTGGTTTGCACTAATTTTAACGTTATTTCACTAGTTTCGAGAAAATAAAGTTAAAGGCGGCGGACGGTTAATCATGCATCATGTGGTGGCGTTAGTAGCCGAAAAACAAGGGGTACATGTACCAATCGGTCTCTGTCACGGGTGTTGATTGTTATGTGCCTTATGTCCAAGGCTTAATGCGTAACTACTATGAGCTCGAGGGTCTCACTTGAAGCAGTCTCTCTATTCCTAAGGGGTAGAGGTAGGGCTGTCTACATCTTACCATCCTCAGCCGCTACCTTAGCTTTGCTATCGGTTTGATTTACTGAGAATGATGATGATGATTGACCAGTTTAAGAGATGAAAACATAATCGGAATCAACTCATTTGAAGAAAAATACCTGACGACTTTCATGATTGCCTCTTAGAATTGTAATTCGCTGAGGATACCTCACTTTCAGAGCCACCAAAAGCTGAAGAAAAGAAAAGTTGTACAAAGTAATTGTCATCAATTTCATGACATTTTTTGTACAAATAAATACGAAAGCTTGTAAAAAAGTTGATACTAAAATCGTCTTGTAATCAATTCGGGTACCAGAATAAGCTCCCTTTTCCCATCATATCAACTACTGTTCTTGCTAACCTCAATATAGTAATCAAGTAGCTTTGATTCCCTTACGTTATAACTGTACTCCCTGTGTCCCACAATAAATGCAACATTACATGAGAACAACACATTTCAGTTTATACTTACCGTGACAGTTTCGACAGAATAATATCCTCGATCCACATAATCCCCCATAAACAAGTAATTGGTATCCGGGCACTGCCATGAAGATAATGCATGGTGAAGTAAAATTGTATAACCGTAAAAGAACCACATGAAACAATACGAGGCGCAATTAAATACCTTCCCTCCTATACGAAAAAGTTCAGCAAGATCATGAAACTGCCCATGAATGTCACCACATATTGTCACGGGGCTTTTTACGGGCTGCAAAAAAAAAATCAAGAAAATGAAAAATAACAGCAGATATTCATATATTTATCAAAATCTGAGATATTTTATCAAAATCTGAGATATTTTATATTTTTATATATCTGCTTAGAGCTACAAGGTGATATATAGATTCGATCTGTATTGAAGAATAAGAAAAAATTAACTCATACCTGAACATTGCTTTCGCCCATAAGAATCTCTTTTGCCTTCTCACATAATGTCTTAACCTACATCAACAGAATAGCAAGTAATTTAACACTAATGCTTCTAGAAAAACAACCACCATTGAACTCTATAACAGCAAATCTTTACACTTTGTATTTCAATATTGTTTGTTTACTTTGCAGAATTCGGTTAAGTCTTCATAGCAAAGAACATATTTACATTAACATCTTCATTTCTTATTGAGATAAAGTAATGTTGACCCTAGTTTTTGAAAGATGTCCTAGTTGATCTGCAAACGAGTCGAGCCCGTGGCTAAAGCTCAAGCTCGGCTCGATGGAGCCTTCATGCTACAAGTCTGAGCTAGGCTCGAAAATTTGAGATCGGTTAGAGCTCAGCTTGAAAAGCTCAAATATTTATATAAAAACTATTTTTGATGTTCAGACTTACTTCACGAGTATGTAAACATTATATTCAGTAACAAAACTCATTTCATATAAATTACCACAAAACATGACGACAAGTCCAAAACCATCTCAAAAAAGTGTAAATATAATAAAATCTTACAAAAACATCCTCTGGAAATTCGAATTTATATACACTTACTTTTAGCTTAAAGCTTGAACCGATCAACGCTCAAGCCGTGCCTTTATAAACTAAGTTCGACTCGTTATATAATTCAAGTTAACTTTTATGCTCGAACACAATAAAAGCTCGACTTGTATGAGTTCGAGTAGCTTGATAAAAGCTCACCACGTTTGCAGCCTATGTCCAAGTTTAAAACTTAAAAAGTTTCACACAATGTACTTATGTACATGCTAAACTTGTAGGTTACTTAGATTTTAGAGGTATCCTTTGGTCTTTGATTAAACCATAGAATTCTGTGATTTCAATCATTATTTATTTACGTTGGGGAATATGGTCTCTCGTTTTTACAATTAAATGCAGCATACTAACGTTTGTTACGTAAAATGAATAGATACCAAAATGGTGCAGATGGACACAGAGATACTTTGATTCTACATCATTATTTAAACAAACCAAAGGTAAACAATATGATGTGATCCACATTTCAAATCACATCGAAAATGCCCTAGTTCCTACTAAGAAATTTATAAATCTCTCAAGCAGAAAATATCAATGACACCTCAATGCAACACATTGAAAGAGAACAGCAAACTGATATATAAAACTACATATATGAAGTAAGGGGATGGAATATTAAGTGTCCAAGACTACAAGTGTCCACAAACTAAACAAGAGATATCACATTTCATAAATTCAAATTTATATATAAATATATAATTATATATACACACACTTATAGCTTAAAGCTTGCACAGCTAGATTAGCGCTTGAGCCGAGCCCTTATAAGCTGAGCTCAGCTCATTAATTATTATATATTTCAAGTTAATTTTTATGCTCCAACACAATAAAAGCTCGACTTGAATGAGCTCGAGTAGCTCGTTAAAAGGTCAACACGATTGCAGCCCTATGCTCATGTTTAAACTTTAAAACTTAATAGCTTTTAACATGACGTACATGCTAAACTTGTAGATTCTTTAACTTGGATTTTAGACATTTTGTCAGGTATGCATTGGTCTTGATTACACCATAGTTGTTAAAAGCCATCGCCCCTTGCACCTAGGCCCATTTTTTCAGGCCAGGCTAGGCAATTGCAATTTAATTTTCCAGGTGATGGTTTAGGCGCAAATTCCGACGAGATTCTCAAATTCGGGAGAGTTTCCAGCCAAATTCTCTAAATTATTGCTAAATTCCGGCAAGATTTCTACTTTTATCCATGACAAATTACTTTTATACCCTAATATACTAATAGTTTAGAACTTTTGATACTAATTAGATGATATTACATGTTATATAATAGCTTTTGTTTATTTTATTCTTGGTTTTAAAAAGCGCGCCTGAGGCGCGCCTAGGCGCAAGGCGCATCAAGGCGCAGCCTAGGGCGCCTCAGGGCTTTGCGCCTATCCTTTTTCCCAAAGGCGCGCGCCTCAGGCGCTTTTTTGTCAAATTTCAGGCGCTTTTTTGCCTGAGGCGCGCGCCTCATGTATTCTGGGTATTTTTTATGCATAAAAATGTTGTACCTTGGTGTTTTTGGCTTGTACATATAGGTAAAATCACATAAAAACCTTATTTATAGCTATATTTTGGGTAAATGAAGCTAAAAACTCATGAAATATATATGGGATATATAAAAAAAATTATATAATTAGTGTGTGCTTCGGGTACGAAAATCCCACGCTTTTTGCGCTTTGCGCTTCGCGCGATGCGCTTAGACCTCGTCGCTTTTGTGCGCCTAGCGCTTTTTAAAACCAAGATTTTATTTGAAGAATAGTATTAGCTTTCTAATACATAATATGCATTTTTACTTTTTTTTCTTTGTTAGCTTTTTTTTTCTCAAGCCCTCCCCTTTTTTGCACCTTGTGCCTAGGCCACGGGCAAGCCCTATGCGCCTTGAGTGCGCCTAGCGCTTTTGATACCTATGGATTACACCAGAGAATTTTGTGACTTAAATCATTATTTATTTACAATGGGAAATTTGGGATCTTGTTTTTACATTTTCATGTAGGAAGAAGATTTCTTTTTTTTTTGTCTACATTCTTTTACATTCTATACTATGATTACTATATAATCTGTTCTTCCATACTAAAACAAGAAAGCAATAGATAACTTAACTGGTTAATAACAACTCAAAGCACGATCAAGATCAAGAATATATGTCCAAGACACTATCCATGTTATCCTAGTATAAAACAAACATATCGTTGTCCACCCCTTCAATTCCGAAGAAAAGCCTGCTTTCCATATAAAATCTACTATCTATTAATTGTAAAATCAATGTACATATTTCTTGATAAACACCCCAACACCATCATTACTTTACTTCTTATTCCACTACACAACTTTCACACATATCAATCCATCTTTGTGAAAACACCCCCTATAACAAACACCCCCCCCCCCCCCCCAACCCAGGCGTTAAGGGGCGCGAAATGGGGCGAGGCGTGATATACAAAACGCCCCTCCACCTCTCTCTCTCACTCCCTTGTAACTTCTTTATGTAATTTATTAAAAATATATATAATTAGATAATCATTGGCTGGGCATGAAAAAATGAAAGGGGTGTGAATTATTACACCCTTTTCTGGTTAAAAATGGCTATGATGTCGTGGCGTCCACCTCGCAGAGAACACCCTTGAGGGCGTCTTGGTTTTAAAAAGCGCCCCTGAGGCGCCTCAGGGCTTTGCGCCTACCCAATTTCCCAAAGGCGCGCGCCTCACATACACCATGTATTTTTATGCATAAAAATGTTGTACCTTGGTGTTTTTGGCTTGTACATATAGGTAAAATCACATAAAAACCTTATTTATAGCTAATTTTTAGGTAAATGAAGCTAAAAACTCATAGGATATACATGGGATATATAAAAAAAATTATATAATTAGTGTGCGCTTCGGGTACGAAAATCCCACGCTTTTCGCGCTTTGCTCTTGGCGCGATGCGTTCAGACCTGTCGCTTTTGTGCGAGGCGCGCTTTTTTAAACCAAGGAGGGCGTGAACCACTACTCATGGTCTAACACTCAACATATTCCAAATCTGCTTAGTCCTTTCTAAAAACCAACAAAACACCTAAGCAGTCAATATCGGTGATATCTCGGTGATATATCGGTGCTATCTCGGTTATCGGTCATAAGGGCTTATATCGGTCACAAATATCGGTCCCTATCTCGGTTCCGATAATCTCGGCCAATATCGGTGATATATCGGCCGATATGGCTTCCAAAATATCGGTTTTATCGGTGAGAATATCGGTTGTATCGGTGAGAATATCGGTTTGGTGTTTTTTTTGCCCATTTTGATAGCAATTAGGTAGAACAGAGATGTAATAGGGATGAGGATGAATATGGTCTGTAAAACAAAAGGAGATTGAGATGAACCTGTGCTAAAGACGACGGGAGGAAGAACCTACAATGGAGGATAGAAGACAAAGTGACGGATGCTTTGTTTTTAGGGTTTACCAACATGTATCCTATTATTTCCTTTAATTCTTTTTAACTAAATAATATTTTAACTCTTAATGTTAAGTTTTGGTCAGATTTGATTCTAAAGACTTTTTAATTTGTTACAAAGTGTTTTACGTTTTATATATTGATCTTACTATTATTATTATTTTTATAATATGCGCGTGTGTGTATATATATCTGTATTCTTTAATTACCGATATCCCACCGATATCTCACCGCGATAATCGATATCCTAAATATCGGTCCTTGACCGATAACCGATATTTTACCGCATTAACTGCTTAGCAAAACACAACACAAAAACTCAACTAATTCAACCACTACCCACATCAAAACTTACCCTCATAATTCACTTAACATCACACTAACAATCATAACCAAACAAGCCCTAATTAACCAAAATCCCAGATCCAAACACAACCCACAAACCCAACCAAAAATGCTCAAAAACCCATAACAGAAAACCGTAAATTAAACACCTTTCAAACCCCAAATTGAAAATAATAATAACCCAACACACAAATAAAAAGATTGGTAACCTCAGGCTCGGATAAGGGCTTGCACTCCATGAGCTGAGCAATCTGTTCGTCCAGGTTTCCATGGGTGTTAGTAGCTAGATCTGTACTCATCTTGTTCAGATTATATACATATAATCAACAGATCGATTGTTTCGATGAGCCAAATGTGGGTGCAGAAACGGAAATGGAGGTACAGAAAAAGGAAACCCTCGTAAATTTGAGATTATTATTATTGTTGTTGTTTTGTTTGTGGGTATGTTTGGTTACACCACCCTTGATGTTGATGGTGTTTCAGTTTTAGTCCCTTTTGTTTGTATTATTGTTTTAGGGTGGTGAACGGATAGTTAGAAAAAGAATGGCTAGAGGTGAGTCATGACTCTATCCTCTCATATTGCGTCATATAAGCACCTAGTTGGTAGGGTAATAAAGCTGTTAGTCGCTCATTTGATCATGTTGTGGCTAGAGGTGAGCAGCAAATTTATCCAGCTTTTTAAACATTTAATAAAAACATTATATTGGATAAAAAATATAAAAAACATTATATTACATAAAATTAAAACTTCCTTTCAAAAAAAAAATTTATCTCCTTTCAAAAAAAAAACATAAAATTAAAACTTCATAAAAATAATAGGTCATAAACTATTAAAAACAAATAAAAGAACAACCAATATAGTAAAAAGAAAAACTAAAAAAAAATATAAAACAAAAAAGATAAAAACCTTGTCATCTTCTTCACTACCCCTTCACTTCTTCAACCTGCAACAAGCCTTTCATCTTCTTTACTAACCAACAAATCCATGTTCATCATCTTCATCCTTCATCTTCCTCAAACACCAAAAATAGAGCAAAAATAAAAAATAAATTAAAACAAACCTGATTTCTCCTCGCTAGCCCACACGATCCGGCTCACGGCTGCTCGCTCGCGCGGTCGTTGACGTGAAGGTGTTGTGGTTCCAACGATCCACCTGGCTCAGGAACTCATTCGCGCCTGCTCGGTCGCGCACCACAACGGACGGTCTTATAGCCGGATGCACGTTATGTGATGTGTTAACCATATTGAAGGGATAGGGAGCCTAATCCTTACGCGGATGGCAATCCCTATCCCACTTTCCAAAAAAACACGTGTCGAGCGTATCAGCGCAGCCAAATAGAGATAAGCATCACTCCCCGGAGCCCTTCCGCGGAACTAGCTTGGCGTGGGAGGTCACTTCAAGTGTGATGTAACTTCATTCACATCAGTACTCCAGGAGATTCTACGCGCGTACCGACACGCGCCGAATATTCGCCTAGAGACAGCTTTTGGTACGAGGTACGGTACGGAAGATCAAGAATGAAGAAGATTCACTCAGATCTGGACAGACATGGCGCCAATCAGATGGCGACGCGTGTCAGCGGTGGTCCAACAACCACTGACGTGAACAGCGACATGACTGCTCCCATGCTTCCACCATGTTGCCGTCTACAGTACCACACATGCATGCTTACCTGCTGCCAGACGTCACATCAGACGGCAGCAGATAAGTCAACTATCCTGTGTCAGGACAACATACCGCCGACGCCCAACCAGAAGGCGCCACGTGTCGTTTCGACAGACCAACCCCAACTGCCAATGACGTCAGCAAGCTGGAACTCCCTTTTCCCGCCAATTCCATGGGCCGAAGACTAATATGCCCAACTAAGGCCCGGATCAGTCATGGCTCCACGTGGGCCATCTCCTTGGCCCACGACTTCATCTCCTTGGATCCGAAAATATTCATTGTATACGAGAGCTAGAGTAGTATAATCATTGTAACACTTTGTAATCTCCAAAGTAATAAACATTCGGCTCTTTACAGTGTACGTAGGTCGTTAAGGACCGAACCACTTACATTCTCGTGTCAACACTTTTAACACACACACTTTACTTTATTTTCTCGGTTACGGTTTAACCTTTGGTTTGGGTGAAGGATTGTTCCTGAGCAAACAAGAGTATTAACTCCACTGTGATTAGTGTTAATCACCGTTATACACATTGTTCCCTCACATATGAAAACATGTATTTTGACGTATGTAATCTAAAGCATCCTAGTTACAGAAGATTCAGAATCGAACCCGAGTTGGTCCGTTATTAAGTGTTCCACGAAAATCACTACACCACCCTTAGTGATAAGCAAATCAAATTTGAATTCGGTTTTGAACTAACTGAGTTCAATTCAGTTTGGTTTTCGGTTTCCACTGAAAGAAATTTGAAACTGATAACTTCTACGACTGAACAGCTAACAACCATGATAATATCTGGTCATATATTTTGATGTTTAATGTTCAAGTCGGAATGTCGGATACGGTTGATTTAATAAAGTTGATTGAATAATGTTGTGTTCTTTAAGGTATTTTTAAAAATTGTTTTCCCTATAACTCTTGATGAAGTATGATTCGGTATTAAGGCATTAAATTAAACTAGTAGGTTTCCAAGTTGCGCGTTGCGCAACTGTTGGGCATGGTTATCAAATCGAGATATCAAACAATTTTGTCTATTGTATGATGTGAATATTGCAAAACAGATGTATCATAAGCATATATGATCATACCAAAATTCATAATAAACAAAATGCGCTAAACTTAAGCGTTACAATAGTTATAAGTTGTTATGTTGCGTTTATTCATACAAACATTCGTAATAAAGTAAAGAAAACAGTTAAATACACGTGCAACATTTTTGTATCGGCGTTGTAATGAAAAAATAATGCCTTGTTGATACACCGCATGATGGAAAGAGAGATCGCTCTGCTGACATGCCTCATGTTGTTCCTATTGGTGGAGTCGTGCTCGGTGTGGCAGATGAGGTTCCATGTAACTATTTTTTTAATCCATTGCACTCACATTCATAACTTTCTGTCTTGTATGTACTTTGAGCACGTTCATCATGCTAGATGTAAGAAAAACCGGCATATGGAGCTTCACAAAATTGCGTTCAACATTTTAGCCTCTATCGCAAATCCTGACTGAATTGCTTCACTCAGCAATGAACAGAAGTTGTTCTTGGTTTCCTGTACCGCAATTATACCAAAAGAAAGACAATATAATGGTTGTTCGTTTATCCTCGCATTAAGATATAAGGAAAGAGATCAGGGGAAAAATGATAAAAAAAAAAGCGTAAACGAAGTCGTTCATCTTTTTATATAATTGTCTAAAGTGTTCAATGTTTAGGCATAAATAAAGTCATGATACTTCACTACTGTACTAATTGTCAAAAACGTCAAATTATATACAAATTCTATTGTTTTTACCTCCATACTTCCTGGATATGGTGCTACGGAGTTGAACACCTATGAAGCCTACACAGAACGACCCATGAGTTCTCAAAGATATCTGTAATCAAGATTTGCAAATACCCAATTTAAATTAAAAACAAATCAATTTCCACCTCTTGTTTTTGAGAACTTCAATTAAAATATTAAAAATCATCGCACACATAAAAGCTCATGGTATAATACTCGGAACTCACTACCTAGGACACCTGTAGCGTTCCCAAGCGGGTGTTGGGTACTCGGCTCAAAATCTAGGAGGGTACCGTCCACCCTAAGGCCAAATATATGGAATTAAACATAAGCTTAAAATTATAAATCTGCAGTTACTAATTGAAGGGATAGGGAGCCTAATCTGAAAGGCGTCCCTATCCCCGAACAACAGCAACCCCATGCCGGATAATGGCGCGGGAACACACTCGCGCGAAGACAAGCAATCAGCATGTCTCGCACGCCAAAGCATACGATAACAACATACAACACCTGATACGCGCGTGCTACCACGCGCGGAATCTTCCCTTGGCACCTCTCATATGAAGTACAAGGAACGGCAGAAGGAAGATTCATAAAGATCTATGTCAGAGTACATACCAGCTAGAGAAGGACATGTGGCAGATAGTACAAAAGGTGAACGGCTACACTGTACATGCTGTCGTGAATAGTGACCAGCAGGCATTACCTCGCCAACTGTCAGAAGTCACATCAGCCAGCAGGGTAGCCTGAGCACTGTAGCAAGTACGATGTTACTGTGTACCACCAGAAGCCCGCCACGTGTCAGGCTACTACAACGACCACACTAGCATGACGACATCAACAGTAACAGGTCTTTTCCCGCCATTATCAGAAGAACCATGGGTTTGGGCCTCAGCTGGGCCCAAGCTGGTGGCGTCGTCCGTGGGCCGCCCCATGCAGCCCACCGTGATCTCTATAAATAAGATCACATGCAATTCTTGTAGATTCATTCAGAAATAACCACAACTACTATACTCATTGTAATCTTCTTATCATCAGTAATATTCCGGTGTACTTACAGTGGACGTAGGTCATTAACGACCGAACCACTTAACTCTCGTGTTCTCACACACTTCATACACATTTCATACACACTCACTCACATTAACTCTCACACGGGTCACCATTACGGTTTGGGTAAAGGATTAATCTGACAGTAACGTAGGTATTAACCCCCCGGTGATTAGTTCTAATCTCCGGGATACTTATTGTTTCTTCATTGGCGCCATCCAACGGTTAGAACAACTCTTTTTCACTCATCTTTTAACCCACCCATGGCTGAACCCAACCCCAACACCTCCGGCGTACACCGAACCGGAGAAGATGACCTCCAGCAGACGGAGAACCAAACCACACCAAACACCGTCGTCAAACAAACGACTTCGCGGCTTGACAGGTCAGCTGTTGAGATCCGTGACGTCGAGTCAAGCGACGACAGCCAAGATCTCGCCGAGGAAGACCCGGACCAATGGCTTCTCCGTCAAAATGCCAAAAGCGCTGTAATCTACCAGCGGAAGCTCTTACAACAAGCCAAGAAGAAGGGCAAGACACTTGCCTTTGACACACCGGCAAAAGCAAAGTACAAGAAAAAAGACACGGCCGATCACGGTGATGGTCGTAGCGGGGAGGTCGGCGGAAACGTCAGAGCTCGGGGCTACGCCAAACCACATGACGAGCCAGATGGCTATGAATCGTCAAGCAGCGACTCGGGCTACAAAGGAAAGAAACACGCTCACACGTCGCGAGACAGTGAGGTGGACGATGACCTGGTCAAACCATTCCGACCAAAGGCTTTTGCCGAGAAATCCAAGTTTGTTACCCGCATAGCGGCTGCCAAGATCCCAAGAAAGGCCAAACTCCCAAGCAGCATCGGTAGATACGATGGCCTGCGTGACCCAGGCGACCATGTGCACGACTTTGAGTGCGCAGGTATGTCGTGGACTGGCCTGTCCAAGTGTGGTGCCACCTTTTCGCTCAAACCCTTACGGGTGCCGCCAGAGTATGGTTTGATAGCCTCCCAGCGGGAAGCGTAAAGGACTTCGACGACCTCACAGACAAGTTTGGCAGCCACTTCTCGCACCTGCGTAAACATAAGAAAGACAAAGCGGACATTCTGCTGTGTCGACGATACGACCGAGAAACAATTGAGGACTACATAGTCCGGTTTAACAAAGAGGCATTGCAAATAGGCTGCGGGGAGGAGCTCACACAGGCTGCGTTCATCCACAATGTGCGCAGTCCAGACCTCATGAAATGCCTCACCGGCAAGGATGGCATCCCAGAGTCCTGGGATGAGCTCATCCGCTCAGCCAAAATATATGCCTCTTCTGAAAAATCTTTCAATCAGCAACACGGTTTCCAGCCACAACACCATAATAATAATAATACTAAACACAAAAACAAATCTGTCTGGAACCGCATCACAGGCACTACCGACGAGGGGAAATATTCTCCAGCCGGCGATGCCCGCCAAATCATCAGCTCCAAACAAACGCGGGACCAACGCGGACACTCCAAGAAAAATTACGACTGGACCCCGCTAACAAAAACACCATCTCAAGTTCTGAAAACCGAGCAGGTCACCCTGAAAGAACCCAACCCTCTAGGGAAGCGGCGAAACGTGGACCGTAGCAAGTTCTGTGAATTTCACAACGACTACGGTCACCTCACTGACAACTGCTACAGCCTAAAGATGGAGATTGAAGCTGCGCTGAAATCAGGCCAGCTAGGCCACTTGGTCAAGAACGTTCACCGGGCTGGCAAAGGCCACGCTAATGAGGAAACCCAGGGCGAAGGATCGCGGAAAAAAATCCGAGACCTCAACACTCACACAGCTACGCTAATTCCCCGTCACCAATGCAACATGACGAGGCGGGGGAACAACACCCAACAGGGGAAGCGTACCCGGGTGCAACCTTTGAACGACTCTTGGAAAGAGGCTGACATCCTCATGCCAAGGGTCAGGGGCGGCGCCTCTTGCACAGCTCCACTTGTGATAACCGCCGTATTCGGACATTACCGCACGCGGTATATGTTCCTGGACGGCGGCAGCAGCACAGACATCATGTACGATCAATGCTTTCAACAGCTCGATCGCGAAGACAAAGCAAGGCTCATCCCAGTCAACGAGCCCATCTCCGGTTTCATCCATGAAACCATCATGCCCCGCGGCATGCTCTCCTTGCCCGTAACTTGGACCGATGGCACACATGAGCGCACGGAGATATGCGACTTCATGGTCTTACCAGCCACATCAAATCATGACATACTCCTGGGAAGAGAAGGCATCGCACGCTTTAACGCCAACGCCTCCACGACGCACGCAATGGTGGGATTCCCCACCAAAACAGGCGTTGCCTTCATCCGGGGAAACAAAGACTGCCATGTCGCGGATACAGCCAAACCGCCAAAAATGGTCAAAACAGACGCCCGCATAGAGCCGGAAAAATGGGTACTCAACCCTAAATTTCCGGAGCAAACGGTGATCATTGGCCATGCAATCTCCGAAACCATACGCAGTCACCTGAAACAGCTCTTGATCACTAATATGGATATTTTCGCCTGGCAACCAGCAGACATGGTGGGTGTTCCACGAGAAATAGCGGAACACAGGCTCAATGTCTATCGCTCCGCAGAGCCAATAGGGCAAAAGAAACGAAGTATGGGCCCGGAGAAAACAAAGGCCATGAACGAACAAGTCACCGAGCTGCTCAACGCGGGCATCCTCCGCCCCATCAGATACCAGACCTGGGTGGCCAATCCTGTCATGGTCGCCAAGGCAAATGGAGGGTGGCGCATGTGCGTTGACTACAAAGACATCAACAAGGCGTGCCCAAAAGATTGTTATCCTCTACCAGAAATCGACTTAAAGGTGGATTCTCTTGCCCCTTACCGGTTCAAATGTTTCTTGGACGCTTACAAAGGATACCACCAGATACAAATGGCCAAAGAGGATGAAGACAAAACAGCGTTCCGCACAGAGACGGGTATCTTCTGTTACACAAAGATGCCTTTCGGTCTGAAAAACGCGGGCGCAACCTATCAGCGTCTAATGGACACAGCTTTTGTGAATGAAATCGGCGTACGACTTGAAGTATACGTCGATGATTTGGTAATAAAAAGCAAGGAAGAAACCGACATGCTGCGGGACATCAAACAAACGTTCAGCCAATTGCGCAAAGTGCGCATGAAGTTGAACTCCAGCAAATGTTCATTCGGGATGGAAGAGGGGAAATTTTTGGGCGTCATTGTCACGCGGGATGGTTTCCGCGCTAACCCGGACAAAGTACAGGCAATCGAAAGGATGCCGTCACCGGCCTCCATCAAAGAAGTACAAACGCTCATGGGACGTCTAGTCGCCCTAAACCGCTTCCTATCCAATTATGCTTCAAAGTCATTCCCATTCGTGGACACCTTGAAGAACTGCCTGAAGAAGAGCAATTTCCGCTGGACCCCAGAGGCGGAATCAGCATTCCAGCAAATGAAACAATGCCTAATGAATCTCCCCACACTGACAGCGCCACTCCCCAAAGAGCCGCTCACGCTCTATCTCTCAGTCACTGAGCGAGCAATAGGCGCAGTTCTGATGGTTGACCGTAAGGGCGTGCAAACGCCAATCTACTATATCAGTCGCACGCTGTTAGATGCGGAAACTCGATACACAATTATGGAAAAGCTGGTCCTCGCCCTCATCCATGCATCCCGCAGACTACGCAGGTACTTTCAAGGCCACCCGATAAATGTCCTCACGGACTATCGGATCAACGATATTCTGGCCAAACCCGAATTGTCAGGAAAACTGGCGAAATGGGCTATCGAGCTGGGAGAACACACAATCAGCTACAAGCCCCGACCCGCAATCAAAGGCCAAGTACTAGCAGACTTCGCCACTGAAATCCCCACCGACAAAATACAAGAATGCCTTGAAGAAGAATCACCCGCGCCAGCGCACGATCCGTCACAAAAATGGTCCCTATACACTGACGGGGCCTCCAATGGAGACGGCGCTGGCGCCGGGCTCCGCCTCATCAGCCCAGATAAACACGAGTTCATATATGCCATCCGCCTAGAGTTCAAAAGCACAAACAACGAGGCGGAATACGAAGCGTTGCTGGCAGGCCTCCGCATAGCGAAAAAAATGGGGGCCAGGCACGTGGAGGCTCACGTGGACTCATTGCTAGTAGCACGGCAGATCAACGGGACCTACGACGCAAAAGACGAAACCATGGCTATGTACCTGGAACAAGCCAAAAAACTCATGCGCCAATTCGACACATGCACTGTCGAACACATCAGGCGCAGCGAAAACAAGCCAGCCGATGCGCTGAGTAAAATGGCGTCCACAGTCTTCGAGCACATGGCTAAAGAAGTCCGAATCGAGGTCCGAGATAAACCATCCGTTCCCCCGCGCCAAGTCAATGTCACCTACACAGCCACTGCGTCATGGATGACGCCAATCAAAGCCTTCCTATCATCCGGAACCTTGCCTAATGACAAATTAGAAGCCCGGAAGATCAAGAACAAAGCTTTACAATATCAACTCACAGGAGACATCCTGTACCGTCGCTCCTACCTAGGGCCGCTGTTGCGCTGTGTAGACCCCGCGGAAGCCTCATTTCTCCTCAGAGATATACATGAGGGAACGTGCGGGTTACACGCAGGCCCAAGGATGGTGGTAGCAAAGCTGATGAACGCGGGGTATTACTGGCCTGGTATGCATGTCGACGCGGTCAGCGAACTACGCAAATGTGACAGTTGCCAGCGCCACGCCCCAAATACCCTGCGCCCCAAGAATAACCTGGTGCCGGTTACAGCGGCTTGGCCGTTCCAAAAATGGGCCATCGACCTGGTGGGGCCATTCCCGACGGCGCCGGGCAATGTGAAATACTTGATTGTTGCCATCGACTACTTCACCAAATGGGTTGAAGCCAAGCCTCTAGCCAAGATTGATGGCGCGCACGTGAAAAAGTTTCTCTGGGAGTTCATCATTTGTCGGTTCGGCTTACCGATGCAATTGGTCAGCGACAACGGAACACAATTTGAAGACCAATCCCTTCAGCAATGGTTAGCTCAGATGGGGGTCAAACAAATATTCACGTCCGTTGCGCACCCGCAAGGCAACGGTCAAGTAGGAAGGGCCAACCGCACAATCGTAGAAGGCATCAAGACAAGGCTGGGAACCAAAAGAACGTGGTGGGTAGATGAACTTCCACACGTTTTGTGGGCCTACCGCACCCTCACAAAGACAAGTAACGGAGAAACACCGTTCAGCCTAACATACGGTTCCGGAGCAGTGATCCCCGCGGAAATGACTTGCCCCACGGCAAGGGTGTTGATGGCCGATACAACCGACAATGATAAAGAACTCCGCATGAACCTCGATCTACTAGAAGAACGCCGTGATCTCGCGGCAATAAAGGAGGCCAGCTACAAAACTCAACTAGAATAATATTATAACAAGCGCGTCAAAGAACAAACCTTCAAGGTTGGGGATTACGTCTTCCGCAACAACGAAGCTTCCAACGCTGAAAAACCGGGGAAACTTGCCCCAACTTGGGAAGGTCCTTACAAGATACAAGAAGTTTTAGGCAAAGGCGCCTACGCGCTAGAAAGGTTAGACGGCACTCCCATTCCGCGATCATGGAACGGCGCACAGCTGCGGCGTTGTTATTTGTAATCATGTAACATGGCTACACATGCCACACTATCAATGAAAACGTTTCCTATATCTGTGTTTCTACTTGCATTTTCAGCGCCAAAAGTCTTCAAGAGTTAGGAAAAATTACGTCGGACCAAAGCCGCTAGCTAGTAAAGCAGGGTGTGCCTTCAAGACGTGTCGCGCGCACGTCGGGCTTACACTCCTTAAACGGCGCATGGTCTTCAAGACGGATTTACTTGCCGGACCTATAACCCCGCATAACACCGCCACGCGCACAAACTCTTGTCTTCTAGAGTCGTTGCAACTCGGACAAGAGAACAACGCGCAGCGCGAAACGCGATAAAGGTCTTCTAGGCAAGGCTATCACGCGCCTAAGTTGGACTCAATGGCTCAAGTCGACCTCCGCTATGGTCTTCAAGGCAAAAAAGTGCTAACACTTAAACGCCGGACTATCTAGCCGAGAGCGCGTCTTAACTCCTACTTACACACCGGGTGACGACTTGGTTAAATAAGTAAGTTAAGAACGAGACAACACGATATAACAAACTTAAGATTTCATTAAAAGAAGGGACTTAAAAACCCTTTGGTATTTACAATGGTGATTACAAACGATAAGGACAACGCCTACCCACTACCCGCCCCCGAGGCTTCTCCGCCAGAACCCCTTGCCAGTTCATCAGATTTATCAATGAAATATTTCAAGGCGGCAAGGGGATCCGCATTGTTGTTGCAGTCGGCTATAATTTGAAGGATGGGAAAATCAATCTCTTCAAATTTGGCAAGTTCCGCCTCGTATTCTTCCTTCAGCGGCTTGCCATAATGCTCCGCATCCTCAAGCCGCCCATCATTCTGCGCACTGGAGAAGCCATCACCATACCCTTCGCCATATCCAAAGGCTTGGGCGGCAGCAGCGATAGAGGCAACTTGATCGCCCAACTTGGGCTCTTGCCAAAACCTCTTGAAGACCTACAAGGAAAATAAAGTTAGCATGATGACAAGAAAAACAATTACCAAAAACAAGGAAAGCGCGAAGACTCACCCCGCTCATTCCATCCGTCATCAGCCAGCTGATGGAACTCTGCATCTGGGTCTGCGCAGAGACAGCCTCCTCCAACAGAATCTTCGCCGCCTCGCACTCCTTCACAGCCTCGAGGCGAGCTTGATCAGAAGAGTCCAGATCCCGCTCGAGATCTTCCTTAGCGCCAAGGATCTGAACCCTCTCCTGCTCCAAGAACGAGACACGCTCAGTGGCCGCAACAAGAGCCGAGTCCTTAGACTCCAACTCCTTCCGCATCTCTATATACTTGGCGGTTCTCTCTGTAAGAGCCCTGCTCTTCTCCTCTAGCTGGCGGACCGCCGTCCGCCCCTCCTCTTGCACCTGGGCCAGAGTGTCCTTAACCTTCATGGTTTCAAGGTTAGCTTTCTTCCAGGACTCTGCCCAACGGCGCTTTGATGCAGCAGCCTCTTCTTCAAGCTTGGAGACCTTCGCCTCCGCATCATGAGCACGGCGGCGGTATTTGGCAATTTCCGCCTTGAAGGCAGCCTCCTTTTCCGCGAGGTCCGCCTTCTCCGCCTCAACCTTCTCCATGTCTCGCCACAACGCCGAATCACGGCGCCGCAGCGAGTCCATCATTGACAGTTGAGTCGCCTGATTAATGCACAAGGCAGCAATAAGGTCTGGACGACTCAACATGTCTTGGTGAGTGCGCTCATAGGGAGGCACCACCTCGCTGACAAACTCCTCAGCAGCCAAGGAGTTGGAGAACAATGTGTTCTCCCTGATTGCCCAGCGAGGGCGCCAAATGGCATCACCACCAGCCCAGCAGGAGCCATCATAGGCCCTTGACGCCTCACCAACCCTTGAAGACTCGCGCCTATCAGGACGCGAGCCAGCAGCCACAGAAGCGCCCTGCTCAAACAGGGCCCTCTCAAAGCCATCACCTCCAAGGCCCACCTCCAGGGCCTCAACATCTGCGCGCTCCTTGGCCTCACGCTCCTTGGCCAACCTAGCCCGCTCCTCCAAGAACTGCTGTTCTTGAAGGCGAAGGCGATCAGCTTCCGCCCTCTTCTCTGCCTCAGCCTTTTGTCTGGCCTCATTGGCAGCAGCAGCCTTAGCGGCCTCAGCCTTTAACAAGGCCTCATCGGCCTCCGCCCGCTTCTTTGCGGCAGCAGCAACACGGTCAGCCTCAGCCTTTTGCAAGGCTTCATCGGCTTCCGCCTGTTTACGAGCAACTTCTTGCTCTTGCCACAACCGCTCCTCCTCCACACGAGCAGCTTCGGCAGATGGAGACAAAGGAGGAGGAGTGGGAGTTATCTTGGGCGACACTGCGGAAACAAAACAAAGCATTAGAGAATTCAAAGTTAGACTCAAAAAGCAGCAAAAATCACTTACCAGGCGCCTTCTTCTTTATCAGCTTTTGGACTAACGGCTGCCTAGTCGGGGCAGCGCGAATCCCCATAGAAAAAACAGGGGCACTTCCTCCCTGCCCCTCAGCAGCGCTGGTCTTCTGAATACCAGCAACATATGTAATGCCTTTAGAGGCTGTCACTGGTTCAGTCAGAGTGGTACCCCCACTCTCGCCCCCACCTGCTGGGGCAGTAGACACATTCTCCATAGCAGCTGCAGCGCTGCTAGTGGCAGCGCTATCAACGCGCGCCCTCTTCCTCTTCTCCAACTGAGAAGACTCAACCTCTTCCTCATCTTCAGAAGGCGGGCCATCCTTGCGCCGTCGACGCCCTTTCACAGCCTCCCCTGCTGAAACGGAAGAACCCGAGTCAGAAAGCACAACTTTCGCTCGGTACCCATGCTTCCGCGGCGCGTGTTTCCAACGCCCACGCCCCGCGGATGAGCTCACCGGCGGGACAATCCCTACTGAAAATCCAGTAGTATCATCTCCAAAAAGGCTAGGGCCGAAGGGATCTGGAAACTCACCGGTTGTATAATAAGGTTTGGGCGCGGTGGTCAGATCTGGATAATAAAAGCGGTCAGCAAGCTCGTCCAAACAAGACGTCTGACCTTCCGCCAAAGGCCTCCACTTAATACCCCTCTCCTGGCGGGCAGCAAAGAACTGAAACTTGCTCACACCTACAAGCATACAAGGTAAGAGGAAGGACACAGAAAATAATAACAAAAATAATGATAATAAACAAACGTACCCTCCTCCGCAATATAAGGCTCTTTGCCCGCCCGAATTCCATTGCGGCTCATCCCAAGAAGGAAGAAAATGCCTTCTGTCAGGTTGTGGAACTCCAGCTTAGTGGCGTTGGAAGTAAGGGCGATGAACCACGCCTGCTTCTTAAAGTCTTTGGGCACAGGCATGTCGGCCACCCGCTGCCCATCCCCTATCACCTTCCAGGGGAGACTAATGGGGATCACACCCCTCTTCACAAAGAAAAACTTCTCCTTCGCCCAATGCAAGGACTTAGGAGTGTGAGTGGCCATAGGCGACACCTTGGGGCGTGGCTTGAACGAGAACCACATCTCGTCTCGCGCCATAAAGTAGAAAACATTGAACCGTTCAACGGTAGGTTCAATGTCTAGGGCACGGCATGAAGCTTCAAAATGAACTAACCTCAGAAGCCCGAAGGCGGTTAGTTGTGTAGGCCCAACGCCATAGGCCACCATGGTGTCAATCTGGAAGTGGGTACATGGCAAGCGAAACCCACACTTAGCAAAGTGAGCCTCGTACAATGCCAACTGACCGCTACCAGCAGAGAGAACAGTGCTGGTCGGAGAAGGAAGGGTAGGCTCCCATTCTGGCAAAATGCCATACATGATGCAAAACCGGTTGAAGGCTTCCTGATTCCAAACACAATAAGTGTTGGACATCAACTTCCTTTCTTTTATCTTGCCATGCTCGACAAGAACTTCTTCTTCCACCACCTCCTCCAAGGTCGGCCCCATAACAACATCCTCGGCAGACAATGGAGGACTCACCGGAACTTCAGACATTATCAAAATAAAACTCGCCGGAAACTGGAAAAGTTGGCCGGAAAACTTGAAGATCTACCGGAAACTTCAAAAAGATACGAAGATTTAACGAATCTGAGAGACAGAAAACAACGAGGCAAGAAATCAAACAAGAAGGAACTTGAAGTTTCAACAATGAATCTTCAAGATCAGTGAGATCTTTGAAGATTAAACGGAAACTTCAAAGAAACAAGATGATCGGAAGTTTGGGAGAAAAAGAAGACAATAAGGAGAAGGATATATGAATGTAACCGTTCAAATGAACCACGATGAGGTTTATATACTCATCGCATTAATGGACCCACCTAGGAAGCGCCAGACGTCACACCTTTTCAAATTCCAGACACCAGATGGCGACACGTGTCAACCAACACAAACGAGCGGCCCAGATGATACTGTATGACAGTCGTGTGCCACACATGCGTCGGATGATCGACACGTGTCAACAGATCTCACGATTACAATAAAGTAAGCGCGTGCTAATCCACGCGCCTGACAGGAAACACGTGCCCACTGACACGTGGCACAATCTCAACCACGAAGACAAAACGTCAGACGCGTGGTGCCCCACGCTCCTGACACAGACGAGAAATTGGTAACTGCAACCATGACGTGACGTGCCTCAGTCTGCACAACCAGACAGTCACCGAACACGTCAGCAACCATTAAACTTCCATCAGAAGTAACTGATCATTCGAATTCCAGGCGCATTCATGAGAAACAAATTGAATGCCAATGATTTAGAATTTATTACCAACTCAGGACCCGCAGTAAATCACCCCAGCAGCATTTAATTCATGGGCGCAAACTTGACGTAAATCTGCAAAAGACGTTCCCCGCCTAAAATTTTGCAAGGATAAGGCGGAGTGCGTCCTACATGGCGTGAACTTGACGTAAGTTTGCAAAAGACGTTCCCCGCCCAACGCTTGTTAAGGCAAGGCGGAAAACGTCCTTAATAGCGCAAAGTTGACGTAAGTTTGCAAAAGACGTTCCCCGCCCCACGCCTGCAAGGGTAAGGCGGAGCACGTCCTTCTCAGCGCAACTTTGACGTAAAACCAGAAAAGACGTTCCCCGCGGAGTTTTCCAAGAACCTGCGCCAACAAGCTACAACACGAGCAAATGAGCTTTCATCCGCGACCAACACATTTTGAGTCTAGCACTCCACCTCCTCATCAGCGAGCAGGAGAAGTCCTAGACTAGGGGGACTTGAAGGGATAGGGAGCCTAATCTGAAAGGCGTCCCTATCCCCGAACAACAGCAACCCCACGCCGGATAATGGCGCGGAAACACACTCGCGCGAAGACAAGCAATCAGCATGTCTCGCGCGCTAAAGCATACGATAAACAACATACAACACCTGATACGCGCGTGCTACCACGCGCGGAATCTTCCCTTGGCACCTCTCATATGAAGTACAAGGAACGGCAGAAGGAAGATTCATAAAGATCTATTTCAGAGTACATACCAGCTAGAGAAGGACATGTGGCAGATAGTACAAAAGGTGAACGGCTACACTGTACATGCTGTCGTGAATAGTGACCAGCAGGCATTACCTCGCCAACTGTCAGAAGTCACATCAGCCAGCAGGGTAGCCTGAGCACTGTAGCAAGTACGATGTTACTGTGTACCACCAGAAGCCCGCCACGTGTCAGGCTACTACAACGACCACACTAGCATGACGACATCAACAGTAACAGGTCTTTTCCCGCCATTATCAGAAGAACCATGGGTTTGGGCCTCAGCTGGGCCCAAGCTGGTGGCGTCGTCCGTGGGCCGCCCCATGCAGCCCACCGTGATCTCTATAAATAAGATCACATGCAATTCTTGTAGATTCATTCAGAAATAACCACAACTACTATACTCATTGTAATCTTCTTATCATCAGTAATATTCCGGTGTACTTACAGTGGACGTAGGTCATTAACGACCGAACCACTTAACTCTCGTGTTCTCACACACTTCATACACATTTCATACACACTCACTCACATTAACTCTCACACGGGTCACCATTACGGTTTGGGTAAAGGATTAATCTGACAGTAACGTAGGTATTAACCCCCCGGTGATTAGTTCTAATCTCCGGAATACTTATTGTTTCTTCACTAATATATTAAACTGGAGCAGACAACCCAAATCTATTACAATTAACCAATAAGTAATAGTTGGTTGAATTAAGTAAGAACTATTTTAAGCGATATATGTAGGGTATATAAGATGTGTTATTACTATATGTGCGCCTCTGTAACATGTGGGACAAAGAAGTATTACGATACAATGGAAATTCAAGTGTATCAAATTAGTTTAAAAGGACTACATAAGTAACACTATAATATGTGTACATAATCAAATTTGTTGCAGCTGGTATGAAACTTTAAACTTGTTATCCAAAACCAATTATTTGACAAAATATGTTAAGAAAAGGCTATATAACAGAAAGAAATTATGGATTTTCAGATAATGGCTTCTAAACGGAAATCCAAACAACCGTAAAAGTTAACGTGTGGGGCAATTCATGATTTTTTTTAACCAAGGAATGCACTACCATAACAAACTTTCATTCTTTTGTGATCATTTCTAAACAAAGAATTTTAGACAAAACACATAAAAAGTCAAAACATGTCACAAGAAACCTGTGTACCTGAGCAGGGTATGCTGTTAATTGAGAACCTTCAGAAGTCCAAGCACACGGGTCAATGTTCATTTGACCCGATCTCGCACTGTAGCATCAAACTCTGATCATCACTACAAATCTCACATTATCATTTTTTTTTTTGTCATTTTGAGTAAAATTTGTATGCGGAGAGAGTTTCTTCCCTAAAACCCTTAATTTTGAGTTTGCACCTTTCAGTGCAGCATGATTCAGCTAAAATTTCAAAATGTACCTCAGCCGCTGATGGAACATAGTCGTCATCCATCTGTGCCATGAGAGCCTTGTACACAGTATCTTCAACAATTTTAAGATCTGCCATCTGAGAAGACCAATCCCATCCACCTCCTGATTGAGCAACCATGGCTTTGTTAGAGTTGGAGGACTCAGATCCAGTGTGAGTAGTCGCTGATTGACTTCCTTGAGTAGCATTGGAAGACGCAGCTGCAGGAGTAGAATTTTCTCCTTCTTTCTTTGGCTTGGTACACTCACGAGCAAAATGTCCAAGTTCATCGCAGTTGTAACAGCGCATCTTCATCTTGTCCCAACCTAGTTTCTTTGTTGGGTTTTCCCACACGTTTCTACCAGTCTTCTTCACAAACTTGTTGGCCCTATGCACTACCATAGCTATCTGCCAAGTCAGATCCATCTCTTCAATATCGTCTTGATTAACGTCATTTAAGTCACATGCTCCAACATCTTTTGCTGTAAGTTGACCTGTTAGAAATGCGTTATAACAATTCATAAATCCAGCAAATAATCCTAGGTTACTTTCAAGCTCCTTGGGAATTTTAACTGCTGCCATAGATGTAGCTGAAGGTGAAGCAGATGACGAAGATCCAGCAGTAGTGGTTGCAGAAGAAGCGGGCACAGCTGATCCTTTTGAAGCACTGGGTGCAAACATAGGTGAATACGAGGAGCCACTTGCTGGATAAGAGTACAATGATGGACGCTGAGTTTCTTGCTGAGACATTAAAGCATTGCTGGGAGTTGCAATGATTGCATTGTTGTAACTGGCAGTCTGAGTCATGTAACGTTGTCTGTCATCAAGGTCATAGGACTTGATTAAAGAGATGGTCTCAGAAAGAGTGAGTCTTGCTAGATCTTTAGTTCTCTTGATGAGGGTGACATTTGAGTCCCAACTCCTTGGAAGAGTATTGAGTAGCTTTTTGTTCATGACGGAGTTGTCTACCACCATATCATTTGATTTCATTTCACTCACTAAGGCCACGAAACGCTGTATCTGACTTTCAAGTGATTCTCCTGGAATGTGATTGAAAGCATTAAACTTCTGACTTAGCATCTCCCTCCTGCTTTCCTTCATTTCTTTGTTTCCCTCATACAGATTCTCAAGAGCTTCCCAAAGTTCTTTTGCAGTGGCATTGTCACGAACTCCAATTGATACTTCAGGTGAAAGTCCTTGATGAAGGTAAGCAATTGCCCTTTCATCAACATCAGTCTTTTCATGATCTTCATCAGTGTACATACTCTTTGGTTTGATAGCAGTGACTCCAGTTATTTCATTTACCACATAGGTAATCACACAGGGTCCATTTAGAATAGATCTTAGAGCTTTTGCATCCTTTATCTTCATGACTTGAATGAACCTGAACTTCCACTCAGAATAAGACATTCCGAGTTGAAGAACAGGGATTTTCTGATGAGTGCCAATGACAGATTCCATGGGTTTGTCTACTTGTGCAGCTACGAGTGGCTGGTCAGCATTTAGTCCATTTAAGTTAGCCTGATTAATAATTTGATCCATTTCTGAAAATAAGAGTTAAATTTATTAGTTCAAGGTAATGTAAACAGATAAACAGTCCAGCAATTTAAAGATGTCCAGTCCAATAATATTTGAAAAGTCCAGCCCAAAAGTGTGGAATGTTCAGTCCAATAAGCAGGTCGAACTCAGATATTAGGTTGAACTCAAGGTTGAACTCAAGGTCAAACTCAAGGTTGAACTCAAGGTCGAACTCAAGGTTAAACTCAAGGTCGAACTCAGGGTTGAACTCAAGGTTGAACTCAGGGTCGAACTCCACGTCGAACTTAGGGTCGAACTCCACGGCGAACTCAGATATTAGGTCGAACTCAGCCAAGTTTGTTGAACTCTCCCAAGGTCGAACTCAGCTAGATAAGGAAACCTGCTAAGATACAACAAGTTTTCCACAAAATATGGAAATTGATATCTTTGAGAATTTTAAAAAAATTAAGATTAATCTTAAAAAAAATCTCCTTGTTTGTAGCAAACAGATCGAGCCTTTCCACAGATGGATCAAAACACCAAAAAAAATTGAATCTGCCACAAAATCAATTAGTAGACACACAAAAAAATATGAAGGCACTATGAACTGAAACACTAAAATCAACCTTTGTTCGTAGTAGTAACTTCCTTGATCTTCTTCCTTTGATACCAAACCGAGCCTTCGAAAGACTTCTTAGGCTCTGATACCAATTGTAAGTCCAAGATCTTCTCTACCGGGTATCAAGCAAACCACTCAATGGATGTGGAATATCGACTGAATGGTGAAGAACAAGAAAGAGACTTAGAACTGAATGATTATATTATCAAGTGCACACGTCTTCTAAAGAGACGTCTGGTACACACACTAGCCGATTACAAGATGGACCAAAGATAACAAAAATGACTAGCAACCCCAAAACAACTAAGTAACCCCCTATTTATACTAACATAGGGCGGTCATATTACATGGACCCCTTGGGCCGAAAACTAACTAGAACACTAATAATATCAAGCCCAAGACAAACGCAAACCTCTAATAACATGGCCCAACAATAATATATCTCAATTTTTCTGGATGCCATGCACGTGCGGGTCGTCAAATTACATGCCATTTCCCCTTTAACACACCGAATAATTGTTTGGCGTCTTTTCTCGCCGATTCTTGGCACTTCACAAACTTTTTCCTTTTCTCATCCGTTGAAATTGGTATCGTTTTCACAAGAGATTCATAGCTTGGGTATATACCGTCCGCTAGATAATACACGTGCTCATATTCTACCCCGTTGAGCACGAAAGAATCGTCAGGACTGATACCTTTAATGATGTTGTCAAAAACCATGGATCTTGCTAGAACATTTAAATCGTTACATGAACCAGCAACTCCAAAAAATGCATGCCAAATCTAAAGGTCTTTGTGAGAAAACGGCTTCTAGAATAATTGAGGGGTATCCCCGTCATCTCGCTTAAATTGCCCTTTCCATACAGTGGGGCAATTACATCATGGCCAATGCGTGCAATCGATTCTTCCAAGCATGCGAGGAAAGTCGTGTCTCTTTGCATGGAATGAATAGATCTTTTCGATGTCCTTCTTCGTTGGCCTACGCAAGTAAACTTTGCTATATAACTTCGCGATATCTTCGCAAAATTTATACAAGCACTCCCGACTCATTCTAGCATATATCCTTAAGTATTAATCCCATGAATCACTACAAATATCGTACGCCAATTGACGAATTGCAGAAGTGTATTTTTGTAGCGTCGTAAAACCTCTTTTTCCTCTAGCATCATATCGTAATGTGAAAAACTCATCATAATTAGCCAAGTCATTGACAATTCGTTGGAACAATCGGCGACTCATTCGAAAGCAACGCTTAAATAGTTCGTCAGTGTATACACAGTCCTCAGCAAAGTAGTCAGCCACCAAACGATTATGTGCAACCTTAAACTAAAATAAAAAGTATAAGAAATAAAATATAATAACATTAACAAATTTAAAAAATAAAAGAAATAAAATATAATAACATTAAAAAATTTAAAAAACATAAGAAATAAAATATACCATCACGATCTCTATTTAGTGCGACGCTCCTTGTTCTTGGTACCGAAGTTTCTTCGTCGTCACTGTCATCTGCAAACTCCAAGAGAACTTTTGTCGTCTCCACCATCACGCCCACGAAAAAATTGATCGCATTTTCCTCTTCTGACAATGAGCTCATGATTGTATAAAAATATAGAGGTGAAAAGGATGGAAAGGTTGTGTGGTTTTATAAAATTTAGGGTTTAAGTTTTATAAAATATAGGGTGTAAGGTTGTGTTGAAAAGGAATTTGGTTGTGGTATGGTATGAAATTGAAAGTTTATATATATATAGGGTAAGGATCCATGGAAAACCCTTCTAAACTGGAAAACTCTGACTTCCCAAGCTTTTTAGGGCCTGAAAATTTTAGGGCATGTAATATACATGATTTTAAGCATTTTGAGCAAAAAAAATCAAAAAAGCGCCGAACACTTTTTTTTTTTTTTTAAAAATAAGTTTTCGGGTAACACATGTTAAGCGAAATTAACATGTGTTAACAATGTGTTACCCAAAAACTTATTTATTTATTTTTTTAAAAAAGTACTCGGCGCTTTTTTGATTTTTTTGGCTCAAAATGCTTAAAATCATGTATATTACACACCCTAAAATTTTCATATAAAAAAAAGCTCGGGAAGTTAAAGTTTCCAGAGTTTTCCAGTTTAGGAGGGTTTTCCAGTTATCCTTATACTATATATATATATATATATATATATATATATATATATATATATATAACGTTTTTTTATAAACGGCCAAATGAGCAACGGTCGAATCCCAACATTTAATTTTTTCTCGATAAGTAGGACGGGGAGGATTCCCCCTTGGTACCGATCAACGAACGGCAGTGAGGTGGGGGGGGGGGTGTTCCCCGACGGGGATGAGGGCCACATTAGCTCCCCGACCCTCTCACCGCTCCCACACCCCACCATCTAATAAACCCAAAGTTGAAACCGAAACCGGGTCAAATAAAGATTGTCTAACTCGATTGTCTTGAAATTCAGATATTTTTAAGTTTGTCTTTTTTTTTTCTTCCGAACAACTTACTTGACATTTTATAAAACCGAATAGCAAAATCTAGACGGAAAAAAGATGAACAAATACAATATCTATAACGGGTTTTGAAGCCATGCTACCCATCTAATCTTAAGCCCCGTTTGGTTGCCTCTTAACGCTTCTGACCGAGGTTTGCGTCTGACTCAATTAGATGAGGGGTCGTTTGGTTGGGCAGGTCTGAATGAAAATGGTGTATGACCCAGGCACTTATCCGGTCAGACTTGAAACAAAGTCTGATTGAGAATCAGAGTTTGTGTTGCTGCTGTTGTGAAGCCTGAACCACGAACAAGTGTATCCCTTCCTGCCTGTCCTCTCGTCTCCTGTTCCGATTAAACGAAACCCACCACCGCCCTTCCCCCGCTCGACCTCTCGTCTCCTGCTCCGATCACCCGCCGCTGCCCCCACCCTTCCTCCTCTCGTCTCACCCGAGTGTGTGTGGGTGTGTGGTGTCAAGTGTGGTTTTGTGGACTTGAGGTGTCGAGTGTGTTTGTCTGTAAGTAAAGAGATGTGTTTGTTTGTTTAAAGAGAAAGAAGATAAAGAAGAATATGTGTGTCTGTGGGTGTCGTGTGTGGGGTGCCGTGTGTGTGATTGTAAGAATAATTTATTTCTTTGTTTTCTTTTTTTATAAAAATGATATGAATATTTTTATTTATTATTAACCATTTAGATGTCTAACCAAACACCACTTAATGATTCGGCACTTAATCATTCAGTACCTCTTAACCATTCAGACCTCTTACTAGGTCAGCACTTACCCATTCAGACGTTGCCAAACAGCCCCTTAGTAAGGATAACTTGTTTCCAAGTAATAAATGGGTTAGGTTATGTAATTCTTTGAATCTTTTGCTTTGTTCTTTATTATTATACTAGTTTATACCCCGAGAGCGTCTCGGGTTAAGAAATCTAAGTAAAGTGAATAAAATTAGAAGTATCTAAGTTATAAAAATGGCATCTGCCAATATATTATTATTATTATTATTATTATTATTATTATTATTATTATTATTATTATTATTATAACAAATCTCTGCCATAAGTTATCATATTCTAATATAAAAAAGGGTAATTGGGTCGGGTATCACCTAATCTCAGGCCCGACCCAAACCTACAATTTTTTTTAAACTAATTCCAAACCTGACACAATATCTGTCGGGTTACAAAAAATAGTCGTTTTTTTCTCCGTTTTTTATATAGCACCATGGTACTCGTTGGAAAGATAATAAAACACTCTTAATTTGGTGTAATTTTTTTCTTTAAAAAATCTCGTATATAAAAGATATTAACATTTAAAAGTTATGAGAGGAAACATGAGAGAGAAAATAATAAAGTTTTAATATTTACATTTAGTAGATTAGGTATTTAATAGATTATGTTAAATCATATTTAAACCATATTTATTCCTTTTTTTAATTGGTCTAGAGTTGCCACATCATATCCTATGTAGCATCTCTCAAAAGAGAGATTGCATAATATTATGACATGTCATTAAAAATGTTTTGGTTTATTATATACTAGTTTTTATCCCGGGAGCGTCCCGGGTTAAAATATCTAATATAACATAATAAAATATATTATTATTATTATTATTATTATTATTATTATTATTTTAAACAAATCTCTGCCATAAGTTATCATATTCCAATATAAAAAAAACGAATCTCTGCGTCGGGATATAAATCTAGTGCCATTACAAATGAATTCGGAAGTTTGTAATCGATCATTATAAAAAGATCTAACATGAAATAAGAAAAAAAAGTTAATTATTGAAATATCGAACCCATTAGTCTAAGGGTTATGTGATGCGTTAAAAAATTAATGGGTATATGATCGGGTATGTAGTTCGGGTATTTAGGTATGTTGTTTCGGGTAATCGGGTCGGGTATCACCGAATCCTAGACCCGACCCAAACCCACAATTTTTTTTAAACTAATCCCAAACCCGACACAATACCTGTCGGGTTACAAAAAATAGTCATTTTTTTCTCCGGTTTTTATATAGCACTATGGTACTCGTTGGAAAGATAATAAAACGCTCGTTAATTTGGCGTAATTTTTTTCTTTAAAAAATCACGTATATAAAAGATATTAACGTTTAAAAGTTATGGGAGTAAACACGGGAGATAAAATAATATTTAGATTTAGTAGATTAGGTATTTAATAGATTAGGTTAAAGATTATAATAGATTAGGTTAAATCATATTTTTTTTCTTTTTTTTAATTGGTTTAGAGTTGCCACATCACATCCTATGTGGCATCTCTCAAAAGAGAGATTGCATAAGACCCCCCGTAGTGGGGCGTTATATGGGCCAAAAAAACAAAAATAACGCCTGGAACACCATAACGGGCCGGCGCTATTTTTCCAAAAACCCTGGAAGCGTTATTTTAATAACGCTAGATAACAATTGTTTGGCCCAATCAAATCGTGACACGTGGCGAGGTTTTAAAAAAACGGTCAAAAAAATTTGACCGTTGCACATTTAATTTTTTGAATGGTAATATTTTTTTTAGCTTTTATATATATATACACACACACAATAACACAATATACACATCCAATTTAACTAAAAAACACACACACCACAACACAAACATCTAACTAAAACACAAACATGTTTCCATATGGTTCACCGTTCGGGGTCCCTGGTCGCCTGGGTGCGAGGCCAAACACTACGAGGCCAAACACTACTACTCTGCTGCCACCCAATTGGGGCGACTTTGACGCGAACACAATGCAATACGCGCAACTTCTTGGCATGCCCGGTCAATTTTTTCCCCACCAAACTATGTCCAAGCTTCTCAAGATGAGCCCAAGTCTGTGCCAGAAACTCAAGTCGAGACCAACGAACCACGTCAACCCGAGGGTTCTCAACGGGGACGCGGGCGTGGGAGACGCTCGCATAAAAGGAAAGATGCTACTGTTCCTCGTCAAAAAAAGCAACAAGAACGTTGGGAAAGAGACGAGGAGTATGCTTTAGCGCGGGCCTGGCTCGACATATCGGAGGATCCCGAAGTTGGTTAGTATTTTTTTTAATATTTATATATATATATATATATATAATGTTGGTTAGTATTTTTTTTTGTATTTATATATTTATATATATATTTATAATGTTGGTTAGTATTTTTTTTGTATATATATATATATATATAATGTTGGTTAGTAAATTTTTTTTGTATTTATATACTTTCTAATCGTATAAATTTTTTTTTTGTAGCGAACTATCAAAATAGCCCGTTGTTTTGGACCCGGATTCGAGAGCTGTTTTTTGGCGTCATGGGTAGAGGGGAGTATCGAGGCAACGATTCGATATCGGGAAAGTGGTCAGACATAAATAATAAATGTCACTCATTTGCGGAGGTTTACCAACGTTGTAAGGACAACATGGGTAGCGGGGAAGGTGATGACGGTTTGTTGGCAAGAGCGTTGGACGAGATGGGAGATACCCGCGGGCCGTTCCCGTATTTGAGGATTTGGGGGATGTTGAGAAAAGGTCCTAAGTGGGCTAATGTACCGCTTATGGGGTCGGGTAGTGGGCGCAAGATCAGGAGAGGACGAGAAGGAGGATAAGGAGGAGGAGGACCATCAAAACGAAGCAAAACCACCTCCACGTCGCGAGATCCGGATACACCGTCATACGATGCTCGATTTGTGAGTTTAGATGATCCTATTGATTTGGAGGATGAGGAGGAGGAGCAGGAGGAGGAGGAGGAGGATATTTCAAGACCACCCGGTAGAAGATCAAAAAAGGGTGGCAAGGCGGAGTCGTCTTCGACAGGAGGTGGTGCATCGAGGGAGGATTTTGAGGAAATGAATCGACAACTACAGGATATTCGCGACCTCGGCCAAAGACTTTTGGAAACTATGCACCAGAGAGTGGCCGAGAACAAAAGGTTCGTCGACATTCAAGAGGCGAGGCAAAGGGAAAAGGACATTGAGTTTTTGTCCAAATCGATCGACCACCTCGACAGAGAAGCCCTACGCCTTGCACTACTTCATAGGCAAGAAATTCTTACAAAATATAACCTCAAGTAATTTTTTTAAGTTGTTTGTTTTTTTTAATTTGGTATTGTAATTTTTTTAAGTTGTTTGTTTTTTTTAAATGGTATTGTAATTTTTTAAGTTGTTTGTTTTTTTTAATTTAATTAATATTAGTTGTGTGTTTTAATATTATTTGTAATTTTTTATATTTATTTGTCTTTTATTTTAATTATTTTAAGTTAAAAGATTAAAAAAATAATAAAATAAACAACCAATCAGAAACAGGGGCTTTATAAATAAAGCCCCTACCACTACACCCCTTTTTCACTTTCTCTCTCCATGCTGACTCAGCAGCCACATGGACCAATCAGAAAGAGGGGGCTTTATATATAAAGCTCCCCACTACACATGGTCTAAGAGTATGATAACATGAGGGTGAAAAATCCAATTTTGTTTTTAAATTATTTTTTTTCTAAAATATCTCAATGCCACATGGGATGACACATGGCACATTCAAGAAAGAGAATGCCTCTTTAAGTGCCATATCATTAAAATGACTTTGGTTTATTATATGTATAGATATAGATATAGATATAGATAAAAGCTCGTGAGGGGTTCTCACAAAATATCAAGACATCAAGTTGTTGCGTTTTTTTATCCAATTGATTTCAGCATCATCTAGGAAAAAAAGCAAAGTAAAAACATTACAATTATAAATTTACATATATAATAGAAAGGGGTATCTTTGCCAAATAGTAACCTAGTTTTAGGAGTGTTCTAATTACGTCACTTATAAAAAAAATTGTTCCAATTAGGTAACTAAAGTTATTTTAATGTTCTAATCATAGATATTTTACCCATTTAGAAGGTCATCAATTTTTATTAAACATTTTTTTTCACAATTTCTATAATTAAAAAAATATAAAAAATAAAAAAAAAATTAAAAATATAAACACTTTTAAAAATTTTGCATTTTTTTAAATATTCACAATTTTTACAAAACATTTTTTTTTCCAATTAGATAAGTCAACTTTACTTTGATGTTCTAATCAGGTCACTGAAGTTTACTGTAATGTTCCAATTATAGATATTATACCTGCTATTCAGGTAAACTATATAGGATTAGAACATAAAATAAACTTTAATGACTTAATTGGCACAAATATTTTTATTAGTGATCTAATTAGAACACTAATAAAACTTGGTTACTATTCTATAAAATATTCCCTAATAGAAAAGGGACAATTATATTAAAGAAAAGCAATTAAGCAACGAGCTGTCAGCAAATCAAGGGGAAAACTAGAAAGGGAAATAGGGTGTTTATCGGCTTAAGGCCTGTTTGGTAGCCTCTTAATGAGGCTTTGAACCATCCAATTCTGAATTGTTTAACATTCAGACTGTTTGTTTCAACCTAAAAATGCTCTGAATATAATGGTTAAAAGTTGAACCATTGAGACTTGGTGCATAGCTGAACCATTCAACACTTAATCATTCAGAGCTTTTTAACCATTCAGACCTCTTAATGATTCAACACTTAAGGGGCTGTTTGGTTGATTAAGTGTTGAATCATTAAGATGGTCTGAATGGTTAAGAGGCTCTGAATGGTTAGGAGCTGAATAATTCAGTATCTCTTATTAGCTTAATGGTTCAACACTTAATCATTCAATTCAGATGCTGAATACTGAATGATTCAGACCTGAATGGCTAAGAGGCTGATTAAGAGGCTACCAAACAACCCCTAACTCTAACACTTAATTAATCAAGGTATTATTCGAAATAATGGTAGGTCTCACCGGTTCCTGCCTGAAAAGTGAAAACACCGTTGACGCAAGTGAGTCATATCGAACTCGGGTGTTGTAGGTTCATAAGTTCAAACGCTGCTAGTTGATCTAATCGTTCAAAAAATAAATAATTAAAATACCATATAAATCTATTTAACTTAAAACATCAATATCTCCAAATTAATTCCTTAGAATTGTGTGCAAGCTTTGTTGTTTAAGACAAAGTGACAATCTTAATTTTTTGACTTAATAGAAATACGTTTGTTTTCTGAGGCATGGGTAACCCTAATAGGAGAGGCGACCGCCGACCGTCAAACACAAACGTTCGCGTAACACCCCAACCGATGGCGGAAACATCGGGGTGTCACGTAGTGACGATTGTTCAATAGCTCATGGACTAAAGTGTAAATTTGAATACATTGATTAAATAATTTATTACATTGAAATGAAATACAACGATTCTAACTGCCAACTAAATTGAAATACAATGAATTAAAATCTAAATATAAATCCGAAAGCTTAAAGGATGCATCTCAAAACAACCTGAAACATGTACGAAAATAATTTGTCAACACAAAAATGTATTGGTGAGCATACCCTGTTTGAATAAAAGTAGTAGGAAAAGTGTTTAGCAATTCATGTGCGGTACCATTTGCAATTATGTAATAAGTAATATCCGTTCAAAATCAACCCTAAGTAAAGAAAAGCAGATATATATAGTATGCGCTAGTAGTAATGTAATACATAGCAATGACGAGGACTCTCAACAGAGTCACAAGGGTATAAACCATAGTACTATTCATTGAAATGCCAGGCCCTCAAAGGTTAATGATTTTGACAAGTCATAGACACACAAATTAACATAACGCAAACACACATGAGAATTGCATTTAGTGAAAGAATAAGATTTAGTCACAGTGTACATGAACAGCCCCAAAAATGTAAAATATGAAAAAGGGGAAAGATATACTCACAGTTTGCGAAAGCGATCAAAATCCACTAAAGCGGTCGTGAGCTAAGTAATGGGAATTCCGAGGAATTCAACCTATAACGTGTAAGAATACTAATAAGGAAGTGTCTAAAAAAGTCTAGGGTAACTAGGGACTAAGGCATTAGGGTTTGCTAAGTCGATTTGGGGAATTAGAGTTTTTATGATAAGTCGCGTTAATGTAAAAATTGTATATCACAAATAATATATGAAAGGTTGTAAATGCGGTTTAAGTAATATAATTATTACCTATTGAATATTTAGATAAAATTATGTTTAAATAATTAAGACAAAATAATTCAGTTAATTACTTTAACTAAATTAAAATAAATACGATAATCATAAATGTATAACTAAATATTTATGAGTTTGACAATAATCCAACAAATGGTAATTAAGATTTTTAAACATAAAACATTTCTATTTTATAAGAAAAGTATTTATGAAATAGATGTTTAAATAGTGTAAATAAATAATTGTTTAATTATGTCTAATTAAACATAAATAATGCTAATAATACAAGACATGATCCAAAAATACTATTTTTATAGAAAATGGATACTTTCTGATGTAAATTAGTGAAAATAATTTTCTCATAATTTTTATAAACTTATTTATATTTAAAACTGATTTAATGAGATTAATTCATGTTTAATTGATAAAAAATAGGAAAATCAATAAAAATAAATGTTTTCTGAACCAATAATTTTTATTTAGGTTCATGATGATTAGAAATAATTTATCAAAAATTTTGAGATAAAAATCATTAAAAATGGATTTTTAATCAATTAATTATGATTAAAACAATTTAAATTAATAAAATCATGAAAATAGATATTTTTCAGAAAACTAAAAATATGACAATTTTCTATGAGGTATCAAGAAGCTACACCTAAATTTTCATGATTTTTGGAGTAAAGATGAATTTTCTATAATTATTATAATATTTATGTGTTTATATATTATTATAATATATCAAAAAAAAATCTGGAAATAAAGGGAAAGAAAAAGAAGTAGGAAAAAGTGATGGGCATGAGGTTCGAACCCGGCCCTCCTCTTTCCATAACACACACACACCACTATGCCAATGCTACCATTACTGAAATTATTTGATACGAAAATATATTTATCTTATTACTAAAACAAGTCTTCTTCCCCGATCTAACCAACACATAAACCCTAACCCTAAGCCAAATCAATTGAACCCGATACAAGCTGATTCGATGTCTGTAATAAGGGGCTTCATTGATTCGATCATAAACTCCGGCGGTTACTTACTAATGATTCAGAAATTGATAGGTTTTAAACGTTTTGATGGATTGTAACTTACTGTAACGGCCGAATATAATAACCAATTCAAGTCTACACCTTGAAAATGGGTTTTAAAGCCCTTAATGATTGATTTTAGGTTTGGCCGGAATTAAAATCCGGTGGCCGGATTATCTGCCGGAAAAACGGTTGTGCAGGGAAGAAGGAAAACCAATTTTTGAACTTTTAGAGATTGGCAGAAAAAGTCCCTTGACTTTAACTAAGTTAGATATAGAAAGGTTTGGTTAAGTTTTCCTTTATAAACTTAACCTAGTTAATATTAATTAACCAAAAAAATATTTTTAAAGCTTTATCAAACTTAATTTTTTTTTTTTATAAAATCTTTTACGAGTACGTTTCACCTACGCATCTTTATAAATATAACTGATAAAATTTTTAATTCGCTTTAAATTAAATTTGAAAACGACGAAACTTTCAGGGACTATAATGGAAATATTTGAAGGACTATTTTTGTCAAGTAGGTGAAAGTCGAAGGTGGCGGATGTCACAGTTCGTGACTCAGCAGATCCAGCTACGAGGACTACCTTCTACATTACTAACATCTCTGATAGGGTTATGGGTATGAAGTTAAGGGAGGCTTTTAGGCCTTTCGTCACTGTTACGGATGGTTGGGTGCCTAGACGGAGAAGTGCTAAAGGGGAGGTTTTCGGATTTGTTCGTTGTCAGAAGATCAAAGATCCTTATGAGGTTTTGATTTCTTTGAATGGCATTACTATTATGGATAAGAGGATTTCGGTTTCCCTTGCTTTGTTTGATAGTTCACATCAGCGAATCAATTACGGAGACGATGAGCCGGTGCAAAAGGTGTGGATTCCAAAGGAAAAGAATGTAATGGTTGATAACTATCCGACAATTAATGAGGTTTATGGATGTTCATCAGGATCTAAAAAGGTCTTGCAGTTGGATGACAACGGTGCTTTGTACCCGATACACTCCATTGGGAGAGCAGTGGTGGGTACGTCGGATTCTATTTCACGTTTGCATGGGATTAAAAAAGATGGTGCATGAAGCAGGTTTTGTAGACGCTGCTGTTTCGTACATCGGAGGGCTGTCTGTGCTTATAACCTTTTATGATGATGTGGAAATGAATGCTTTCGTGTCGGAAAAGGAGGATTATTGGAAGAACGTCTTGGATACTGTTGTTCCTTGGATGGGCCAAGCCATACCTTGTGATCGGATTGCTGTTCTCAAGGTGGTAGGGATGCCGGTGTGTGCTCGAGAGAATGTAGTATTTGATAAGGTGGGAAATTTATTCGGTGATGTGGTGTGGCCTTCCGACTTTTCTTGGGACGGTGATAATAATTCTGTAGGGTACACGCATATTTTAACCAAGTCGATGTCTCGGATTGATGAAGAGGTTAGTATCGTTTGGAAGAATTCTACGCACACTATTTGGGTGGTAGAAGAGAGTTCTGGGTGGGTTCCGGAGTTCGAACCGGTAGAAGTAGTTACTCGTGACGATGAGATAGAGGAGGGTGAAATTCGGGATCAGTTGCCGGTGGGTTCCGGTGAATTTCCGGTTGCTGATGACGTGGATACGGTGGCCGGCGATGGGTCTAACGGCTTGCCAAATTCTCAGCCTAATTATTCGGGTAACATTCAAGACATGGTTGACTTTCCTTCTTCATGTGGCTGTAATTGTGGCGGTTCGAAATTCAATTTTTTAGGCCCTCAGGTGGGCTCACAGGAGGGGGCCCAATCTATTTTCTCTACACCTAGTGGGCCGTTCAGTTTTGGGCATGTGGAATTTAATGTGGGAAAGTCCAATCATAATATTAGTAGAAAGAGGCCACGTTTCATGTTTAATAGTTCTCTTGAGAAGTGTTCTGATATTCAAGATTCTCAACTTAGATGCCCTGACTTAAACTTACAGGAGGTTGCTGATGGTGCGGAGGTGGTGGCCCCTCCTGTCTTCGTTCATGAGCAGTCGGATTCTGGTGATGCAGGTGAGGGTCCGGTGGGTGGCTCTATTGTGTGTGAGGCTCCGGTGTTGGGTGAGACTCTTCCTGAGGTGGTGTCAAGTGACTAGGTTCAGGAGGCGTCTGCTATTAATTCTGAAGTTGATGCAACAGTAAAGGTTTGTGCTCTTGTGGGTATGGATTTAGGTCTTTTTTCAGGTGTGGTGGCCGATGAGATATTGGTGGAAATGGAAGAAGGGGTTAATCAATGAATTTTCTGTCAGTGAACGTGCGTGGGATTCGCAGGGATAAGAAACCGGGTTGGGTGAGAAGTTTGAAACAGAATCAAGGTGTGGATTTTTTTGGCTATTCAAGAGTCGAAGGTGTCTGATCCATCGATGTTTTTGTTATCTAATTGTTGGGGCAATTCTCAATTTCATTTTGATTATGTCTGTTCGGATGGGGCGGCGGGGGGTTTGATTTCTTGGTGGGATCCAGTTTGTTTCAAGCAAGTGGGTGTTGTTAGAGCGAAACATGTGATGATAGTTTCGGGTATAGTAGCTCATTCAGGAGTTCTTTTGAATAGAGCGAATGTGCATGCCCCTAATGATCCTACGGCTAGACGGGCTTTCTGGTATGATTTATTGTTTTTTAGAAGATCTTTTAGCGGCCTTTGGTTGTTTTGGGGGGATTTTAATGATGTTTTGCGTCCAGATGAGAGGGTAAATTCCGAGTTTGTCCCTCAAAATGCTAGTGTTTTTGCTGATTTTATTCGGGATGCAGAATTGTATGAATATAATATGGGTGGCCACAAATATACTTATATGTCAGGTGCTGGAGACAAGTTGAGTAAGCTGGACAAGTTTCTGGTTTGCAGTGACTTTTTGGAGTTATGGGCGAGCGCTAAGGTAATGGCTTTGCCTCGGTTGCTTTTCGGACCATTGCCCTATAGTGCTTTCGTTAAAGAACACGGATTATGGGCATACGCCTTTCCGGTTTTTTAACTCGTGGTTGGAGGTTCCGGGGTTTGATAGTTTTGTTAAAAATATTGCGGATAAGTTTGTTTTTTCGAGGCCTTCTGACTTGGATCTAGCGGCGAAATTAAAGTGGTTAAAGGGGCATATGCGGTTATGGATTGGAGTGGAACAGAAAAAACGTGACTTAAAGTTGATACAGGCTAGGAAAAGATTGGAAGATTTAGAAGTGATCGCTGATAGCCGGGTTTTGGATGCTAGCGAGTTAGAGTCTAGAGCTGAAACTAAAAAGATCATTTTTGAAGAAGAGAGGTTGAAGGCGATAGACGCTAAGCAAAAATCAAGGGTAAATTGGGCGGTAGATGGTGATGAAAATTCCAAATATTTTCATCATATTATTCGGAGAAATTCAGCTAGCAATCGTATACATGGGATTAGTGTTGATGGTTCGTGGGTTTCTGATCCGGCTACAGTAAAGAACAAGATTGCTGAATTTTTTGAGGATAAGTTTGCGCTTAAAAGGGCGTCTAGGCCACCGTTTACTTGTCCGGGTATTGGTAGGTTGTCTTCAGAGGAATCAAGCGCCTTGGATAACGAGTTCTCTTTAGAGGAAATAACGGCAGCGGTATGGGATTGCGAAGGTGATAAAGCGCCGGGACCCGATGGTCTAAATTTTGCTTTTATTAAACACTTTTGGTCCCTGTTGAAGGCTGATTTTTTGAAGCTGTTCGTGGAATTTTATTCGAATGGGGCTGTTGCTGAAGGATGCTTCTTAGCCTTTATTGCACTTATTCCCAAGGGACGAGACCAGTCGACCTTATCGGACTATCGACCTATCAGTTTGGTTGGAGTTTTGAATAAGGTTCTTTCTAAGGTGTTAGTGCTTCGACTTAAAAATGTTTAGTCCAGGATTATTTCAGAGGAGCAGACGGCTTTTATTTCTGAACGTAACATTCTAGATGGCCCGCTTATTCTGAATGAGACCATTGCTTGGATGAAGAGGTTTAAAAGGAAGGGGTTATTTCTCAAAGTTGATATAGTTAAAGCTTATGATTCATTGAGATCGGATTATCTAGATGACGTGACAGGGCAAATGAATTTCTCTTCTAAATGGCGTGGTTGGGTTATGTCTATAGTCCGGAACTCACGTGCTTCTGTTTTGGTGAATGGCTCTCCATCGTACGAGTTTAGTTGTGAGTGCGGTTTAAGACAAGGCGATCCTTTGTCTCCGTTCTTGTTTATTATTGCCATGGAGGGTCTTTCTTGCATTATGAAACGGGTGTCTTTGTTAGGCGCATTCCATGGTATACGCGTGGCTGACTCCGGGCCTCTGTTGACTCATTTTATGTATGCGGACGACGTAGTTTTTTTGGGGAGTGGTCCATAGTGAATGCGCTTAACCTGAGACGGTTGATGTGTGGTTTCTATTTGGTTTTGGGTTTGAAGATTAGCTCCAAAAAAGTTCTTTATATGGAGTCAGGGTTGATGATACCGAAGTGTCCCAGCTTGCAACATTGATTCGGTGTGCACCAGGCAGATTGCCTTTTGTTCATCTTGGAGTCCCTATTGCTAGTAACATGAATTTGGTTCACAATTGGAACGTGGTTATCGAGAAATTTCAGAAACGGTTGTCTAGATGGAAGGCTAAATCGCTTTCATACGGGGGTAGAATTATGCTCTTGAAATCGGTTTTAAGCTCCTTGCCACTGTATTATTTTTCCATTTTCCGTGCACCAAACCAAGTAGTGGATTCCTTAGTGAGATTGAGGCGAATGTTCTTTTGGGGTGGTACCGAAGAGGTCGATAAGATGAGTTGGTTGGCTTGGGAAAAGGTGGTCGTTCCGATTGAATATGGAGGTGTCGGTTTTGCTTTCGAAGTGGTGGTATCGTTTCAAAGAGGACCAAGGCGCTTTATGGCGAAAAGTGGTGTGGTCTATTGATGCAACCGGAAGGGGTTGGAATTACATTCCAATGAAGGCTGCTATAAGTGGTACATGGAAACAAATCGCTAACATTCCTAGTTTGTTGAGCCGTATGAATGTTGATGTGCAGCAAATAGTCAAAGGAAAACTAAAAAGCGGGGATACGATTCTGTTCTGGCACGATGTATGGTTATCGGACAATTCTCTGGCTAATAAATATCCGGCTTTGTTTGCTCTGGAAAGGAACCGGCTTTGTGTTGTTGCATATCGCCTAATGCAGCTCAATAATTCTGTTCAGTGGGTCTGGGAGTGGTGCCGGTCTATTTTTGATTCTGCAGAACAGGTGCAGCTAGATGACCTGTTGGCTGATCTAAATGGGGTTGTTCTGCAGCCAGGTTCGGACTCATGGGAGTGGTTGAATGGGTCAGAGGTGGGTTTTTCAGTAAAAGGTGTTAAGAGGTCTCTGTTTGATGCATCGAATTAGTTGCCGAAGTCCGATTTTGTGTGGGTTGGGTACCAAAGAAAGTGAGCATCGTTACTTGGAGAGCCTTTCTTGATAGACTGCCGACAGCGGAAGCTCTGGCTCGTCGGCATATTTCCATGGATTCTCTTGTCTGTCGTGTGTGTGGGGTGTCGATAGAGACGGTTCATCACTTGTTCACAGGGTGTGCGGTTCTAGCGGAAGTTTGGCAAGCTGTTTTCGATTGGTGTAGAGTTCCGCAGAGCTTCGCTTTTCACGTAAAGGACCTGCTTACCCTCCATCATTCGGCCATATCGGGAACTCGTCAAAAGAAGGTATTTCATGGTGTTATTTTGACAACATTTTGGAGTTTGTGGCATGCCAGGAACGATTTGATTTTCAACGCGAAGCAAGTGTCAACGCGAAAGATTTTTGAAGAAATTAAAGTTATGTTGTTTTTGTGGATTACAAATAGAGGTAGACTGTCAAATATGTCGTGAGATTCTTGGGGTAGATTCGACAGGCTTTACATGGGTTAGGCTCAGGTTCCTATTTTTTGGGCTTTTGTTGTTTTGATTGCGGGTTGTTTTGTATGTTTCGGACTTTTTCCGGTTTCTTGCTAGCTCCTTGCTAGCTTGGTAATAAAAGTTGTTTGGCACTTAAAAAAAAATCCTTAGAATTATTAACTGGACTTCCCGGACAAAGTCCAAGATAACGTTCACCACTAGTTGGGTACCACGACTTGATGTCATCAATGTTATCTGAATCAAAATTCCTTAGAATTATTATTAGACAGCCTTCTAACTTTTTTCTCTTTTCACTTTTAACCCAACTTAAAATTAAACTACCAATGATAGGCCCTTAAATGTAAATTATTAAACCGGACTTCAAGTGTTTTATTTTATTGTTATAATAATTGTGCATTGATTTGCAACTTAAATAGTGACCCAAAGTTGACTTGCTAGTTTGTGAAGCACTTGCATTGATCGGTCTCCATCTTTTATCTTTTAAGTCCTACTTTATTTTTATATCTTACAAAAGGATTAATTTTGTGGTTGTACATGTTTATAAGTTTTTCGAAGCATGTAATATTCCTACCACACAAGGTAGCATTGAATATTTGATCAAATGTCTCTGAACGTATATTTTAAAAAGAAAATCCAAATAATATTTTTTGCTTTGGATATATTTATTTCGGTGTTAAATCATACAAATCCTTTCCTCTGCAATCATGAAATGCTGGAGAACGTTACGCGTATATACTTTATGTTGTCACCAGGGGCGGATTTAAGAAGGGGGATACGGGTTCAGGCGAACCCATTCAGTTTTCGATTTTTAAGAAGGGGGATACTTGTCACTAGAAATACACTGTAGTAATGTACAAATCTCACTTATCTATACATTTTTTCTAGCATCAAGTTCTATCTTAATTTTTTGAGGTCAACTTTGTACATTTATCACATTTATGTGAACATAAAATGGCTACATTGATTTTTTTCATGAATTTACCAGCTATAAGTGTGTGATGTTGATCTACCATACTAACTATTGTATAAAACATCATACATTTATTATATATATATATATAGAGAGAGAGAGAGCATATATTGAGTAATAGCATATATATTTAGTATGAATGTATGATTGTATAGCATTAAATATAATTATATTGTATTATTTCTATCCTAAAATAGAGGAACCGAATGTATTATAAATACCATGTAAATCAATAGAAAGGATCACGGTTTACATTCTATCATGGTATCAGAGCCAAGTGAACCAAACCCTACCTCATCTCCTTGCCGTCACTTTCTTCCTTCATGTCGACATCCCCATTGGTTGAGTAAAAAAAATTAAAAAATTAGAGTACATATATCGATCGGACTTTTAATGTTGATTTGATATAATGAATTAAAGCATATGATTATGGGTATGTTTGGTAGTACAACTTTTATTAGCTCTAGTATACAAAAATTTATAGATCTATATACAAAATTCCAAACACCTAGTAAAGATACACCCAAACACCCCAATAAAATGGGTGTTGATGACTTGACGTTAGAAAGTCGGTGACACGTACGTGACACTAATCGAACTTAAAGGAAAAGTTTGAGAATAATTCAGCACTTGCATAACAAAACAAAAGAACCCATTAACTCCTCTTCACCGGCCTAACCGTCCAAAAAGAACCAGATAGAAGCATTTATATTTTATATCACAATTAATTCAATGAATATTTCTACTTTTTATGCGAATGAATATTAACGTACCAGTTTTCAATCGTTTTATATATAAAAAAAGGGAATATTTCACAGAATGGTAATCAAATTTTAAGAGTGTTTTAATTAGGTCACTCATAAAAAAAATTGTTCTAGTTAAGCCATTCAAGTTTATTTTATGTTCTAATCTTATATAATTTACCTGAATAGCTGGTAAAGTACCATATATATCATTTATTTAGTTTTTTTTTAAACATGTCTTTGACATAATTAAAAAAGAAATAAATTATATCAAATCAAACATTGAACATTTAGTCGATTCATGTTCCTATAATCAAAGGAACCGTACCGTCGTTCTCTTACCACCACCCCAATACGCGGTACGCCACTAACCACCGTTTTTCGTTCTATGTCTTCCCATTCGGAATTCGCCACCGTTCTCCGTCTTCTCGCCGAAATATGTAATCCCCCTAACTATTTGGATGTTAGGCACTTATAAGCCATGTCAACATTATATTTTTCTAAAAAAAATCTAAATAAATATCATATAGGATGGATGACCTTTTGTTTAGGTAAAATATCTAGGATTAAAACATTAAATTAAACTTGGGTGACCTGATTGAAACACATTTTTTTATGAGTGACTTGATTAGAACAAATCTAAAATTTGGTTACTATTTCACAAAGTTACCACTATATAAAAAAGGTATTTAGGAACCATACACCCTATAATTAGGATTCATACACCCTGGTCTACATCAAACACCAACAGGAAGATGCCACATACCCTGAATGTGATATCATACCCCTCAAATGTGATGTCACAGGGTGTATGAATCCTAGACACCATAAAATAAATATACAAACGAAGTCCAGTAAAAAACACTACAATTATAAAATTTTCAAAATATATTAATCAAACTAAAGAGTTTAACCACATTTGTTAGTTTCTACAATGATATACAACACACTTTAAAATTATAATGATTTCATTTAACGAATAACTAAAATGTAAATTTACAGTAGGATGACAGACAAACAAGTAATAAGTTGTTCCGCAACCCGATTTCTGAATAGCAAACGCTATCCTACCTAAATAATATTTTTTTTTTGAACGATCAACTAAAGTATTGCCGGGTACTCTGTACGCGGCCCCCAATGGCCGAAAGGGGCCCCAGACGGCTTCTAGTCCGTACGGACAGAGCCCTTCGGCCCACCCGTCTCCAGTTCCAGGGAAAACCCGGCCCACAAACCCGCCCGAAGGCACGACGGTAGTGAACCGGTAAAACCTGGAGGGATTAGGAGTCGAACCCATGACCACAAGGGTCAAGGGTCTCTCTATCACTTCCCAACCACCTACCCCACCACAAGGGTGGGGGTATCCATCACATGCCTCCTGTGGGAATTGAACCCGGCTCCCCCAAAGAAAGAACCAGTCCTTTTACCACTAGGCCACATGATCAGAATCCTACCTAAATAATATTAAGCTTAAAATTATGAGGAAGTATAAATGGTTTATATTTACTTTAGAATTAATATTTAAAAAATACTATATAATAAAAAAATTCTTTCTATTACAATTACATTTAACGAAAATATAGTTCTATGGATCTAAAATTTCGTGTACATTTCGAGATCTTTTCATTTTTAGGTTTTATGACAGTGATTATTTTGTTTTATATACATTTTTGAATTTTGAATTCAATTAATTATATCACACAATTAATGATAATATCTGACCTATAATTAAAATACTGTCTAAGTAACGTAAATTTGTTATTGTATCCTAATATAGAAAATCATATTCCGTGATATATGTGACTGGCCCTCAAGAGTTAAGGAACACCTTCATGTTCCCATTATAAAATGGACCCAATCACTTGATGTGTTAGTAGACCAAATTAACTCAAAGCAAATGGCGTCTCAATCTCAAATACAAGTTCATTTGTGTTTCTTACTCATCATCCTCTTCATGTTTTTAAGCATCTCATGGTACTCGAGTTACGAATCAATGTTCGACGGTTTTTTCGATAGTCTCAAGTTGGTTTTTATTCTTTCGCCGGTTTTGTTATTGTTGGTTCTGCACTTGATCTCCGTCTTTGATGTTCGCAGACGACGCTCGCCATTCTTTGTGGCGAACAATGACTCGAATGGCGGTTCGACTCCGTGGGGTGTTGGTTTGGTTCTTGTGCTTATTCTCTTCTTGCTTTCTTATCAGTCTGATCTCCGCGAACGGTGGTTTCCACTTCTTAGTTGATGATTATGCTTGCGCAGGATGTGTGTTAGGGAAAGTGATACATGAGTCACGAGTGTAAATGGTTGTAGTATTTTCGGGTATTTTGCCTATTTCGAATATAACGTTGCAATATACTTATTTTTATCTACGTTTTGGTGTAAATTTGTTAACACATAATTGTGTGAAATAATGTATAAGTCATCAAAGCGTAAACCAAGAAGCGCGCAACAGGGCTGGCCTTGGGTGTGGGCGAGCCGCACCCCGACCGAGGCCCATTTTTTCTGAGTGCTGCCAAATTATATAACACGCACATATGTGTGTGTTTAAAAATATGAAAACCGAAAACATATCAAGGCTACTTTGATCCATAGTTGATAATATAAATATATAATCATCTAATTATCTAATCTAAATAATGATATAACTATAAAATGTATCAGGAAAATTATGTCTACAACATTAATCGTCGTTTAAAAACGTTAGGAGAGCCTCAAGAATTATCGGTATCTTATTACGGTAAGTCATTCCAATACTATATTTTGGTTATGTTTAGTTCTATAGGGTTAGGATCAAATACACAGTGAAAAAAAATAGGAAGTCGTAGGAAGGGTATCAAACTGACTCCGATTGAACTCATTCAAGCGGAATTGGAACCGTCTTACCGAACCCTACGACGTTAGTTTTTAGGTCTTTATTTTTTGGGGTTTTAGCTTGTAGTTTTTAGAGTATGCTTTATATTATTGTGTCTTTTATGTACCATTGTGTCTTTTTCTTATTTTCATCATTGTGTCTTTTTTCTTCAGAATTGTGTTATATTTTTTGGCACTGTATTTTATTTTGTGGCTTATTGTGTCATATTTCATGATCTATTGTGTTTTTGTATCATTCTCACGATCTCACCCTTATCATCTTTCTCATTTTTGTTACACTGTGTATAGTGGCGTAGCTTTTAAGGGGCGGGGAGGGGCGGCCGACCCCTCCGAATTTTCGCTCAAAAGTTTCGATTATATAGTATTCATATAGAAATTTTTTGGTATATACGGTTTCGACCCCCCGAAACTAGTGATTTTCGACCCCTCGGTGACTTCCGACCCCCCGAAGTTTCGGATCAAGCTTTGCCACTGACTGTGTAGAATAACTTGACCCTATAATGCTAAGGTTTACTGGATTTTAATAACCCAAAGTTCCACATGTTGCCGCTTTCGCTCCTAACTAACCATTTGCTCACAACAACTCCCAACTTCCAACTTATTTTCTCCTGCTCTCCCAAACTAATCGAAACAAGTTTTGCTCCATTTCGCCACCTCAGCACCACGTCAAAAGTGGGCTTTATTCACCCCTTCCAATAACAATCAGGAAATAGAATAACGCCCTTTAATTTAAAAAAGAAAAAAAATAAAGAAAAGGAAAAAGAAACGAAGTTTGATTGGTTGAATCAAAGGGGTCCACCAGACCATCCCGTTACCGCTCGTTATTGCATTAACAATTGATCAATAGCGCCCAGGAAATGAGGTAAGGGCGCCATTGATGGAAAAAATGCTGAGATGTTAGGGGCGCCACCCCTGCACTGTCCAGTCTAAAAGCCACTTTTCGTTTCGCATCGGGATGCTTGAGAAAAAGAGGGAGGTACCCTTTCGTAGTTTCGTGTAACAGAAGAGGAGAGATGATCTTCTACGGTGGAGGGACTGCAAGGTTATACCAAGGGAGACAACTATGACTCAACATCGTTTATTAGTAGCGGATATAGCCGACTTGTGGGGAGAGGAAGTTGAGACCTATGATCCGTTGGAGAAGTTTGATTGGGGACACGATTACATTGTTCAAAGAAAGGGTCTTTTCAATGACACATCTCCAATGGATGTGAACACAAATAGAACGTGGGAGGATATGTCGACCATCATTATCCATGTGGCGAAGGAGACCCTAAGGGTCACAACAGGTAAGGGTGGTGGGCATAAGGAGTTATGGTGGTAGAGTAAAGATGTTCAAAACAAAATAAGGGATAAATAAGGAAGTTTTAGAGATCTTTGGTGGTGCACAGACGAGGAGGAGCGAGGCAGATTAAGGCGAAAAAAGGAGTGACAGATGCTAAGAACACTGGTTATAGGAGGATGTAGCCGTGAAATTCATAAAGGGGGAGGATGGACGTGTTTTAGTGAAGGATCAAGACATTAAGTTGAGATGGCAAACCTAGTTCCATGATCTCTTCAACAACGGGAGGACGTACCAACAAGAAAGCAGCAGCCACATGACTCAAGAGCGACAACTGAAAAACTGCTACTGTCGGCGTATAACACAGAGAGGTAAGCTTAGCACTTAGGAAGATGGGAAGGAGCAAGACAGTTGGCCTAGACAACATACCGATTAAAGCGTGAAAGTGTTTAGTAGAGAAATGAGTCCAATGGTTAACTAACTTCTTCAATCTTATATTCAATTCTGGAAAAATGTCAGATCAATGGAGTAGTGTCGTGGTGCCTATATATAAGAACAAAGGAGAGGCCCAATGTTGTGGAAGCTACAGAGGAATTAAGTTGCTAAGCCATACTATGAAATTATGGGAAAGAAGATTTGAGATATAGATTATAGATTATATATATATATATATATATATATATATATATATATATATATATATATATATATATAGGGAAATGGTAAAATGAGAACATGCTTTTCGTAAAAGAACTAAAGAACACACTTTTCCAACACAAACATATTTTAATCCAAAAAGAATTTGTGGACCATAATTAAAGTAGAATAAAATATAAAATGGAATATTCTCTTTCCTAATAAGACAAAACAAGGTGGGCCCAGGTCTTTACACCACTGTAAACCCATCGTAATTTTTTTTTTACGTCGAGGTTACCCGTTTTTTCACCGGTGGAAATTTTTTTTTTAAAAAATTCACATTTTACGTCGGTGTTCTCGTGGTTCTTTTACGAAAAGTGTGTTTTCATTTGAACCTAATCCTATATATATATATATATATTCAGTTTTATTCTGTTTGGAGCCGGGGTCTCTCTGAAAGTAGTCTCTCTATTCTTAGGGAGATGGGGTAAGGCTTGCTTACATCCCACCATCTCTAAACCTTACCAATAGTTTTACTATTTGTGAGAATTACTGGGTATGATTGTTGTTGTTGTTGTGTAACAAAAGAAGATAAGCCAAATATCTACCACCCCACCATCTTGTTGCAGGCTTCCTAGTGGGCTTAATTATGAGACAAAATGGCCTTTTAATTTAAGTTATTATCATAATGGGCTATATTTTACTTATTTTTATTGTAAGACATAATGGGCTTAATTTTGATTCTATTATGAGACAAGACCAACCGAATATCCTCCTTCATAAAATGTTACCCTTTTTAGTTTCATTTAATTTTCAAAAGTATTTACTTTAGGAACATACATATTATTTGCTTGTGTTTCATTTGAGTTTTATTAACCCTCAATTGATTTATGCGTAAAACAATGGACCTTCGGGAGAAAATAGTAAAACTATATCTTATAACTATGTTATATATGAATACTAGGTTAGAACTCCGTGTATTATATGGAGTGAATAAATGTAACTTTATATGTTGAGTAACACAAAAAATATTTAAAAAAAACCTATCATTGTATGGGCTAAATAAACTCGTCTCTTACATGGGTTGAACAAATATAATGTAATGTGTAGCCTTTGTCGTGTGCTGTGATTGTATATAAGTTGTATAAGGTTATACGGCCCGTATAGGGAGTGTTGGATTAAGATTTGAGGTGTACCAATATTAACACCCTTATTTACTGTTTAATTGGTGTCAAATTAGTAGGACTACGTTGCGGGTCATGTTTTCTTATTTGTAGGGCTAGTTGGGGTTGTCTCTAATCACATTCATGTAACGGGTTTATTCTTTTTTAGGTTTGTTTTATGAGTTTCTTTAAAGCACTGTAATTTCCTGATTCCAATTAATCAAAGAGTCGATCAACGATTTTGATCAAATCGTTTCTGTTGTGTTATTTGTTTCGATTATGGCCTGAATAAACTAAAAGAAAAGTAAGATTTTCCAAGAATAAATTTGAAATGTTTTAGACCGTTGAATCAATGATGGACTTGCACTTCATAGTCTCATTTAGCTATTTGAGTTCAAAAGGTGACGGTTTATGGCTTCGGTGTTGTTTTACCCCAAAAATATTGATCAAACTAAGGTCTGGTCAATGGAAAAAAAATCCAAATTAGTGAACATGAGTACATGACCTTGTTGAATGGGCCAAAACTCAGTAAGCCCACATAAAAGGTCTACAAGTTTAGGAGGGTTCACAACCATAACCGGCCCAAAACAACTAACCACATAAAACTTAAAACTTGTAGATAAAACAACCAATTAAACTGTAACCGGACCAGTTATTCCTAACTGGACCGGTTCTGCTCCAAGACCTGACCGGTTTTTGCTCACCGTTGATTTTTAAAGCAGGCGGTTCTTCACCAAAATATGAACAATTTAACTATTCTATAGTTGTTTTTTTTCTTTTGAATTATTCCATGATTTGAAATACATATTCATTCTCGGTCCAACCGGATAAACTAACAAAAAACTGAATTATATGCATATCAAGCCGGTTAACGATTTGAACCTTTTGTGATTATTCGGTCTTGGTCCTGTCAACCGCCCATGAACAGTCCTACTTACTACACATGAATTTAAGATTTAACTATAAAAAACAACCATAGAAAGTTCATAGTAAGCATTGAATAAAATATTAAGTAGGTAGTTGTAATAGTTTGTCTGTATTATTTTAGGAAACTAAAATAGTACACATTATTATTTCTTGAATAGTCTGTTTTTAATAATTTGTATTGCATGGCATGTCACATCATATTATGATTGATTCATGAAATGATTTTACATGGGCATCCACTATATTATGTAATGTAGGACAAGTTTTTCAAGATCAATATATATGTAATGTTCAGGGTAATGCTCATGACCCGGAATGAGTGTGTGACCGGTAGTCTAAGAGCACAATATGCACTTTAGTAGATATGTTGCGGGTATGTTTCAAGATCTATATGTAAGTGGGAGATCGAGTAATGTTGAATGTTTTACAAGTAGTTTCATGTTCATGGATCCATTTAAGATTATTATTATTTTTTAAATGAAGTAACATTTTAAATAAAGAAATGAAGTTACTGAAGTTGCATGAGATATTTGATCTAGGTTTAAAAATATGAAAAGAAAGCTAACTACCCTTGCGATAAAAAAGATGAAATGAAAGCCAACTGCCCTTGGTCTCTACTCTTTTAGTTAAGTTATGTATGAATTATTGAGGATAAAATTTAAATGAAGGGGCCAGGGGCTCAACCACAATGTAAGAAAATTTTGAAGGGAAAATTACTAAATTAACCATTGATCAGTATTTACCAAAACAAATATGTATAGGGTCTTAAATCTAGAGACTCGACCCATGTGCCTCAGAATGTGATAAGTGTCAAAAAGCTTAAATGCAGACTATTGAGCTTGTATCGGACCACAAACCAACCAATTAAACGATCGCACGTGGCTAGAAATGCTAGTAGACGCTTCAGGCTTGGCTTCTAAGTCAATGACTCTACAAAACTCAAGCGTCTACTAGTCTCTTTAGCCACATGTCATCGTTTAATTGGTTGGTTTGTGGGCCTGATACAATAGGACACTTGTCCCGCTCTCAGCAATATGGGATATTGTGAAGTCTCTAGGTTTAAGATCCTATACATATTTATTTGGGCAAATACTTGTTGGTTAATGGTTAATTTGATGATTTTCTCAATTTTAAAACTAAAGGATCAAGAGTCAACAATTCTGGTAGTTAACTGATTCCATGGGCTGTAATGTAATAAAACAAATTCATAGTGTAAAATATTTTTAAGGAATGAAAGTTATCTCATTCAGATTTGGTATTGTGATGATGCTAGTTGTGTTTATTATGGTTGTGATTGCTTATCTGGCCAGCTAGCCTGAATGTTTTGTCTTATGTTGTTGAGATGATGATTGTTTGGAGAAGTTAATCCCAGTTTAAATCATATGTATTTACTTTGATAATTTATGGTAGCATATGAATATGTAATTCCATTTAAAATTGTAATATTTACTACTTCGTACCGATTAATATTGTCCGCTTAGTCTGACTCAATATTTTTGTTATCAGTTACCCAAGTAATTAAAACTATATGAAAGCTCATCCATCCTTGGATTACGCCGTCTCAAATATACTAAAGCATAGTTAATTGTGAAGTTCTCCTATAATCCGTAATCAAAACACCCAAAATGCATGAGTAATATTAAAGACGAGAATTTCTTATCTCTCATGTGAACATAACAAAACGATGTGTATTTTTATAAGATATCACATTTATTTAACATGAAATTATATTAATTCACCGTCACACCACAATAATATACAATAATGTTGACTTTAATACTATTTTACTTGTATACCTCATTAATTCCTTAAAAATATCAAGTTTTAATTTATAATGGTGTTGCAACATGATATTTTGTATTCCTTTTTGCACTCTATTCATTCAGTCTTTAGCTCCATCAACGGCAAAATTCTCCATATATAGAACTCACCCATCACACAAACCGACCAATTTTCTTCCTTTTTAGTCAATTCCACACCTATATTTTCAACCCTCTTAATTGCCACCATCTCTGCAATAAGAAAACCAATAGAACAAACACGTCAAAATTGATAGTTAAGCAGAATCACTAAAAAACCCCTTTGGAATCAAAGATGTGTACAACCAAACCCACAAGAGATTCAAGTTTCATTCCTAAAAATTAAGCTTTTACATTGTATTCAAAATCCAGTGTCACGTGTTGGCAAACATGTGACACAAGAAATACGCGTATTAATCTTTGCAAGCTGAATAATGAGGTAAACACTAAAAAGCGCATGAATATAACGTGGTTTATTTGCCTTTTCGATTGACCATCAATGGCTGAACTAGAGCGATTTTATCAATTTATGAATTTGAAACAATTTGTAACTATATTGAGATGTCTATTGGTCAACACTTGAATTATGATTAATAACTTGTTTCCACAGTTTTCGAATGGCTGAAGATTCAGGCTAATATTCAATAGGTGATATAGGAGCTAAGTCCATAATTCTAACTTTATCTATGAACATATGATCACCAATGTTGCTCCATCAGAATAGAGAACTTGGGCATTTACCCACGATCATGATCTACTCCAACTAGGCAACTTAGATCAGCTTTGGAATTACGAAACCACATCAATATAAGTGTAAATGACCCGAGGTCACATATTCGAGTTGAAATAATCACATAAAAATCTTAACATTTTGTTCAAATTGATTAACCAAATTATTTTTTTTAGCGGTGAACTTCGTTAAAACCGGCTAGCCCTTAAAATAAGGAATGCCAAAAACATTTACAATACATTTACAACATATATATAGGATAATCAACCCAATTCTTCCATTATAATGCCTTAAATCTAGATTGGCTCTTGAGCCATCAAAACGACATAGATTTAATTATTGCTATACATCCAACATAAACATTAGCTTATTAACCCTAAATAAATTCTTAATCGAGGCTTGATTGGTAAGTAATCAAATTATATATAACTAATAGGATAAAGAGCCACAAGGGTCTAACAATAGTTATTTAATGTATAAACTTTGAATTTGGAAAGTAATAACATGCTTTCAATGTAATTCACCGATAATCTTTTTCAAATCCAAAAAAAAGGCCTTTAGAATCACTCGTATTCAACTTTGATAATTACAATACTCGAATAGTGTAATTATTATTTGTAACATACTCAAGTACAAGTCACTTTAACTTTCATTAACTATTATAAAAAAAGAATTCCTCCAATTATGGCTTATTGATTTTCAAATATTGGATGTATTGTTCATCATATGGATCCACCCATAATACTGTAAATGAATAATCATTAAATTAATTTTTTAAAAACGAACTATTATATGGTTTAGTGGTCCGGACTGCTGCACCTTTTTAAAAATTGTATTAAGTTATAATATAATATAATCAATTTAAACATTAAAAGATATAAAATAATATAAAGACTGAATTACAAGTTTTGTCCTTTAGATTTATACCCGATTACAAAGAATGTCCTTTAACTTCAAAATTGATTGGTTTTGTCCTTTATCTTTTAAAATCTTGGACGTTATATCCTTTATGCCTAACTCGGTTAGTTTTCTTCGTTACGTTTGGTCACATGACTTGCACACGAGGGCATAACAGTAATATCACCACCTCTTATCTTCTTCCCCATTTTTTACAAAATAACACACACTCTCTCTCTCTCTAAACACACACCCCTACCCCCACCCCCACCTCTACCACCACACCATCACCTGGAGCAAGGTCATTAATATGTTATACATTTTAACATATTGCAAGTTGTAGAAATCCCCAAAATTAAGGGCCGCAACCTGTGCCAAGAAAATGCAGCACCCCCAAAATTAAGGGCCGCAACCTGTGCCAGGAAAATGCAGCACCGAATAATTTTATTGGCCACCAGTATCAAAACAGTCTCATAGACACATACAACTTCAAAGAAAGCAATAACGATGACGACGACGGCAACAACAACAACAACAGTAATAATAATAATAATAATAATAAACTCACCTCTATTATGCACTGAAGAGTCAGATTATGGTACGATGGCACATGAAAAAAATTTAAGAAGTGTTTCCAGCTGTTATATAAAATAGCATCAGTTTCAATCTAATGAGAAATATCGATTCCAAAACACTGATCTGTGCTTTCAAAAACATGATATACTTATAAGCTTCTTCATACACCGTCGCCATATCCATCTTCTCTAGTAAGGGGGAGCAATTGGAAGCCACGCTCCATCTGTTTTTACTTTTTAAAGTGAGAGAGAGAATGTTTGCTACAGTGAAATGCATGCTTTCTTGCTTGTGATGGTGTGGTGGGTGGTGGCACGTGATGGTGGTGGTGGTGGAGGTGGAGGTGGGGTGTGTGTGTGTGTTATTCTATAAAAATTGGGGAAGAAGATAAGAGGGGTGATTTTACTGTTATGTCCTTGTGTGCAAGTCATGTGACCAAACATAACGAAGAAAACTAACTGAGTTAGTCATAAAGGATATAACATGCAAGATTTTAAAAGATAAAGGACAAAACCAATCAATTTTGAAGTTAAAGGACATTCTTTGCAATCGGGTATAAACTTAAAGGACAAAACTTGTAATTCAGTCTAATATAAAAATAGGAGAACGTTTAACTGTTGGAATAAATATACGCAACGTTTGTATATTTATCGACAACCTTTATAATCATTTGTATAATGATGATCAATTATTAATTATCCTAAGTCCAATAACAGATATGTCTTTGATGGGCGGACTTATCATTGGATGGGCCTTATAGGGTGCCCCCTGGGTATGCATAAATAGTGAGAGTTTACTAGGGATTAAGGGTTACAGAAATCATTATCATAACACCACTTAATCTTTTGGCCCTCCTTCTCTTAACCGATTCTTCACCAAAGAATCATAAAGCCATCATAACTGCATACCCTAAAGGGAACCTGATCATACTGACAATCATGTCAACCTCTACTCTCTCAGCATCAATGTCAGGTCTCACAAATCTCTTAGGTATTATCATTATTATTATGCTTTCCATTATATACAATCAAAACTGATCAACATGTGGTATCAGAGCAATGTTGCCCAATTAGTTTTGATTGTTTTCCATTAAAATCTGGAATTAAAATCAAAAAACAATTATGTTGAAACCTGATAATGATTTTATGTAACACCCCAACCGATGGCGGAATCATCGAGGTGTCACGTAGTGACGATTGTTCAAAAGCACATGGTACTAAAATGTAAATATATTATTGAATAATTTAAATTGTCTTACATAGATGAAATGGGAAAAATACAAAAGTCTGAACAAAACATGAAATTTGAAATAACTTATTAAAAGCAAACACTAAAAATCCAATGCTATGGAACTAAGATCAAACTGCACCTGAAACATGTACAAAATAAGTTTTGTCAACATATGAAATGTTGGTGAGCATTCCTAGTTTTAATACATATAGTAAGTTGGAAAATGTTATACAATTCAAGTGCAAGCTACAGTGCATTTATGTAAACTATGTATCATACAAATGAGCGAAATCAATCCCGCGACTGTATAAATGTACTAAAATGAACGGCGGTGTACTTATCCAATAAATGGATAATAACTTAACAATGACCATGGATTCTCCGATGAAAAAAGGGGAGAATCACCTAGGTGGATTGTCAATCCAATAGCGCTATCCAATGTTAAGGTCGGCTTGTACATGGTTAATGATTTCACTAAGTACAAATGTATTTTACATGTAATGTCTAAGCATAAAGCACGTATGTAAGCAAATGCACAATGTACTAGAATTGTATTGTAAAAATGTGAACTTGTATGTGTATTTTGTATAAGTGTACATGTAACACCCCAAAAGTGAATAAAGACAAAAGGGGGATAGGATGTGATGGTCTTGCTAGAATTCAACGAAAATTAACAATTTATGCTTGAACCTAATATATGGTTATTCAAGATTAGTATTATCAAACCAACGTGTGTTTCTGTGTTGTCACATTTGTTTTGTATGTTACTAATTTATGGTAAAAGATATGTGATGTTATAATAAAATGCAACTAAATTAAAACTATGACGTAGACATCAATGCATATTTAAAGAATTAGAATTTTGTAAAATATCAAGATTTTTAAGGTTAGTTTGAAAACGTTGCATATTATTTTTAGAAATACTAATTAACCAAAATTCTTTTAAAGAATAGTGAATTAAAAAATAACATAATAAGTTATGAAAATTTAGTTTGATAATTTTAATTCAACAAACTATATGAAAAGGCCCCACCACTAACATTTACATGCTACTTAACAATAGTCATCTTCTTTATGAAGGAGCAAGACAATTCGTTTGTTTTATATGTGTGTGTGTATATATATATATATATATATATATATATATTTTGGGAAAGTATAAATTGAAAACCCACTCGAGTTAAGAAAACTCTGAAAACCCGTCAAAAAACCATCTAAAAAAGTTTTTTTTTTTGAAAAAAATACACAAGGTAACATACACGTTTTTAAGCGTTTTGGGACAAAAAAATAAAAAAAGCGCCGAACGAATATTAAAAAAAAAAAATAAACAACGCAAACTTTGTAACAGCGATGTTAACATATGTTAAAAAGTAGAAACATATGTTAACAGCGCTGTAACATATGTTAAAAAGCAGAAAACATATGTTAACAGCGCTGTTACAAAGTTTGCGTTGTTTATTTTTTTTTAAAATATTCGTTCGGCGCTTTTTTTTATTTTTTTGGCCCAAAACGCTTAAAAACATGTATGTTACCTTGTGTATTTTTTTCAAAAAAAAAAAAACTTTTTTAGATAGTTTTTTGACGGGTTTTCAGGGTTTTCTTAACTCGAGTGGGTTTTCAAAATATCCACCCCCTATATATATATAAAATCCATGCTAGAGAAGATGAGCATAATAAGGTGTATGGACTGAAAGTTTACCTCACAAATCTGAGCAAATGAACAGACTCGATGTGTTTTACGAACGCTGAAAACGGCGGCGGTGGACTAGTTGTAATAGTCGGTTGCGACGATGTCAGCCAACTCCGTCAAGGTCGATGATAATGGTGATTGGAACAAATAGTGGTGTGTGGTAGAGGTTGTTATGGTTTCGTCGGAATTACGGTCGGAAAAACACAAAGAGTCAAGATGAGAAAGCTTTTAATCCGTGAGATGTGTGAATGTTTAGGTTTGATTATAAAAGGGTACTAGAAGGTGAAGTAATATAGAATGCAGAAGTGTTACGAATTTATAAGCTTAAATGTCGAAATGGAAGGTCTTGAATTGGGTGATTTGGTTTTTGAAAAAAAATTAATTTGGTTTTAGATGGCCGATAATCACGACCATTTTAACGTGTATATATTTATGGAATGGTTAGTCATGGTTGTAGTGCTATTGCATTAATGTTGTTTGTCACAAAAGTCCAACTTCAAGTTTCCTTCCCTTTTTTTTGGAAATAAAAATATTATTACTATAATTAATAATATAATAATATGTGGTTCATCTAAAAATATGTTCAAAAACATAAGAAACAATCTTATTTATCAGATGTAGTTTTATAAATAATATTTTGAATATGAGATTGACTATGATTTGGAGTGTTAGACATCATAAAATGATAACATAATTATAACCATGAAAAAAATGCTAATAAAAGAAACGAATATAGCTAGAATTTGATTTTTTTTTTTGGTTGGAAAATACAATAAATGTAAAAACTCCATGATGTTACATTTTAGGGTTCCTTAAATTTTTCGGCCAAAAGAAAAAAAGAATTTCGGTCATATAATTTTATTTTAACCGATTTTTTTTATGATTATGTAATTAATTTTTTCGAAATCTGTTAATAAACATTAAAGTTCTTAGATTTCGATTCCAGATTATGAATGTTCTAATGTTCTTGGAATTTTTTCGGTTGATGTTCTTCAAGAACATCATAAATTTTCGAAAATTCCTTTAAGTTTTGGTTCAAGATTGGATTAAATCTTGTTTCCGATATTTCAGGAAACTTAATCTCCAAGAATTTTGAAATCTTGTTGATAAAGTCAAAGATTTCAAAATATTATGAAATCTTTGGAGATAATTAATTCCTATCTAAAATTGAAAAAAGATATAATTAAATCCATAATTTTTTGAACCACCTAACTCTATCACTTCTAGTTTTCGATACTAATAACTGGTTTTTGGTTTTAAATATTAATAAATTAAGTTCTCGGAGAATCTCTTAGTTCCCGAATTCAGATTCTCGGTTTTAAGTTCTCGGTTATAAAGCTTTCGATCAGGTTCACGGACAAGAGTTCTCGGTCAAGGTCTTCTACTTCGAAAACCCATGATGTTTTTCGACATTCCATAATTTTTTGAGAACTTATTGTAACGCCCCAAAATGCGATTTTAATACATTATGGCATGAAATAATTAACTAGGCTAGTTTATCTAGTTAAAATGTCTTGTTAAGTGAAAATAAAGTAAGTAATTGACAATAGATCAGCTATCAAAGTTGAGGGACTGGAAATGTAACTTCTAATTAAGATTATTAAAACTTGGTGGTGGAAGAGAAATTTCCAGATTTCTCTTTGAGGTTGTCGCCATTTTTGAAGGAAAGAAAGGAGGACCAAGAACAAACTGAAATCATGGGATTCCATGGCTAGATTGAAGCTAAAACACCTGCATGTTTGAAGATTCCTAGTCATCTAGTGTTAACAAACATGAGGTAAGTGATAGAATTTAATTGATGATGAAATACTAGGGTTCATACATAATCAATGTGTGAAGTCATGTAGAGATTAGATGAAATTTATGATTGAAACTTGTATGTATGTTAATTTTGTGGATATTTAGTAAATTGAAGAGGTTTCATGGAGTTTGGAAGTGGGTGTTGATCTTTGGGTGTAACCCATGAGCATTCTTGGCTAAGTAGATATATAAATTGAATGAATTTGATGTTTTGCTATATTGATGTTTGTTTAATGAATGATGCTTGATGTAGGGAAGAAACATGGTAATTGATAACATCAAGTAAGAAGCTAAGCATGAAATGATTGTACATTAAGCTTAGAATGTTGTACGCACACCATGTGTTTGATGAAATGTCTAGATGAGTATGATGTATGAATGTGTGTGCAAGACTTGACAAATATGAAAGTAATGTGATAATAGATACAATTGATAGTAGGTTAACATGGGGATTTTGTCTTAGGGAGAGATCATGTGGGAATTAGTTGATTGTATGAATTGGCAAGAAGTATGCTTTAGTTTTATGTACACTATGCTTAAATATTATGATGTACACGATGTGTTGACTAATTGGGGTGACGAATGATCTTGTATCTTAAATGAGATGTGAATATGATGTCTATGGTGAATCTTATATGATCTAGTACATCAATATGGACATATGTTTCTAAGTAGGATGTTGGTATAGTTGGAAGTTGACTTTCTGGAAAGTCAACAATGTGAATAACATGGTTAGGCTCCCAAACTTGATTGTGTTATTTGAACACTATGCGACGCATAATATGTTAGAACTATGAGACATATATGATAGTAAGTGGTATTACATGATGTGAGAATAAATGTGGTTGTAAATGTATGTTTTAGACATGATAGAAGTTGACTAATGAAAGTCAATGTGATATTTGGTTGAGGAGAGTTGTTAGTGTGATATGATCATGTATGCTAACAATGATGTGAACATGATGATATGAAAGGATAGGAAGGATGGACTCAACCATGGAAAGCTAATGGGTCAAGTGGAGGCAAGTAGCAAGCATCAACTTGGAGGACATAAGGTAAGTGGTTCTTATTCCACTTAGGATAATGAATCTTAACATGTACATGTGTTTGTAAGTAGTATGAGGACCGTGAGATGATGGAACGTAAATAACGAGGTTAAGGCTTGAATGGGATTTTATAATGGAATAAACGTGGCTTCGAATGGATCGGCGTGGATGGGTCTAGAAGGGGTGGAAAGGAGAAACAAAATGGGAATGTGCAGAGTCCAGAGTAGGGGTACGGTGGCACCGTTCCCCTACGGTGGCCCCTGCAACGTTTTCCCACCGTAGGGCAGAGGGGTACCACCGTTGGGATTTGAGGTCCACCGTAGGGGTACGGTGGCACCGTTCCCCTACGGTGGGACCTGGAACATTTCATTTTTGTTTTGTTCATTCTATCATATGTTGACGTTTCGCTTATGTGTGCGACCCGTATTTGCGTTTAACGCATCAATTAACATCGTTGGACCTTGTGTAAGGCTATGTAGGGGTGTAGCATGTAATAGAAATGTCGGTTTTGTAAATATGATCATAGTACAGATTGATACAAGTGTGTGTAGTTTAATTGATACATTGTTCGATGGTATCAAATACGGTAAGTATATTGTCATGATTATGTAGATTGAAGATGTGATGTACATATGGGTACTCATGATCGGGTTAGAGAGAGAGAGTTTCATGTATGTAAGGGTTGGAAAGTATGCGTAGATTGAGTATAGGAAAGGAACGTTATATTCGTATTAGAGATCGGAGAAGAAAGAGTAGCATGACGGGTCAAAGTAAGTTATATAAGTGAATTGTATACTTGTATGTATGGTGGTATTATATGAGGGAATTGTATACTTGTATGTATTGTGGTATTATATAAGTGAATTGTATACTTGTATGTATGGTGGTATTATATAAGTGAATTGTATACTTGTATGTATGGTGGTATTATATGAGGGAATTGTATGCTTGTATGTATTGTGGTATCATAGGAGGGAAGTGTATGCTTGTACGTATGGTGGTATTATATGAGGGAATTGTATGCTTGTATGTATTGTGGTATCATAGGAGGGAAGCGTATGCTTGTACGTATGGTGGTATTATAAGAGGGAATTGTATGCTTGTATGTATTATGGGATTATATGGAGGAAATTGTATGTTTGGACATATTGTGGGGTTATTAACCTTTGTTATGTGAATGATAGGAAACGTAGGTATGTACGTATGATTGCAGGAGACGTGGAGGTTCGGATCGGGGTAACCCACCCGAACTCGAATGAAGGCGGTTGGACAGGATCACGGAGTATTGTTGGATGTTACTTCCGCGTCATGAGTAGATTACATGAGGTTACCTATTGAACTAACGAAATGGTTTTGTGGTGAATGCAGGATGTCTTGTCCATCTTGAGAAGCAAGGAAAGGACGGAGATCGAGCGAGGAGGCGGATTGTACGTGGTCACGGTCACATAATCAAATGGAGATGAGTCACGTAGAATGTATTAAGAAATATTTTAAGATGTAACACCAAAAATACATATTAGAATCGGTTTCTAAACGTTCAAGGTTGTTATTAAAGAAAAGAATTTTTCGGTTGGTTTTTCCGCTGCCAGTTTCTATAAAATGGTTTAGGGTGTTACAAGTTGGTATCAGAGCCCTGGTTTGAGTGAAATCTTGTACAAGGAAGTAAGTACTTGAACTCAAACTTGTGTGCTTCTGAATGCAGTGACCCGTACAATCCAAGGCTCGATCAAGGCCCAAAGGTAGAATTTAATATTAACTCACATGACATGTTAAAAACTAATTGTGGTGTTTATGTTAAGGTGAACTTTTGTGGATAATGAAGAGGTCTCAAGGACACGATTCAAGATAGGTCGCGAAAATTGTAGATAAGATGGAATAATCACAGGTACGCGATAATTAACTATTGGTACCGGTGGGAGGAAAATCCTTTGGGATGGTAAAACATAGAAGGAAAGTGACCATGTTGTTAAGGAAGTAAATTGAAATGTGGCACGAAGCTGAAAACCAGTCCCTAGGCATAAGGTAATGATTACGTGAAGGCACGTGGGTAGCATGTGGACTGTACACCTGGCCAGTGCACAAGAAGCATGCGATACACGTGAGACCATGAGAATCATTACAGGTATGCCTGGTAGAATTGGAAAGTAAGTGGTCGTGTGGGTAAATAGTTGGAATGAAAGGTTTGAGTCCATAGATAAGTACGGATCAAATCAAAATTGTGGAAATACCCTTATGGGTTAAAATGGTAGAATGACCATGATGGGTCAAAATGGTGGAAATACCCTTATGGGTTAAAATGGTAGAATGACCATGATGGGTCAAAATGGTGGAAATACCCTTATGGGTTAAACTGGTAGAATGACCATGATGGGTCAAAATGGTGGAAATACCCTTATGGGTTAAAATGGTAGAATGACCATGATGGGTCAAAATGGTGGAAATACCCTTATGGGTTAAAATGATAGAATGACCATGATGGGTCAAAATGGTGGAAATACCCTTATGGGTTAAATGGTAGAATAACCATGATGGGTCAAAATTGTGGGACTACCCTTATGGGTCAAAGTTGTAGAAGTACCCTTGTGGGTCAAAATGGATGGGAAGACCATAGCGGGTCATAAGGGTTGGGAGGACCTTAACGGTTCATAGGGTGGAAATCATGTATGATAGGTAGGAGAACCTTAATAGGGCAAGGTTGGAAGGACCTTGATGTGTAAGGATGGGTAAAAATACACGGTAGTTAACGATAGAACCAGATTGTAAAGGAAGGAAATGTATATAATTAGACGTTACAAGTGAAAGAAAACTTGTATGGACCAATGAAGGTCAATTGTCATGAATGTAAGGTATATGCCTAACCAATAATTTTGTATATACGAGTGGTCGAAATTATGGATTCGATGAAATCTACAAGATAGGTGATATGAAGCTAACGAGTTGGAACTCCTTGTGAAGGAACTAAAGCAAGATAAGTATGGCATGGAGTTATTAGGGAGAAAGTCAAGCCGACGACTAGATGGTCAGTTAACGTTGCGAAAGGAAGGTTAGTGAGGTCGGTTATTTTGTGATTGTTAAGTAGGAAATTGATATGTCGAATAGTACCCACGTATGAATGAATGGTACCTTACGTATGTTGAAGCTCGGAAGGTTTGACCTTTAAAGGTCAAAAGATGAATGAGTATTAGCTTAGATTCGGTGTGGTAAGTAAGGGGCATACGTGTCGACGGTAGGTAGTGCATGAAATGGACTAACAACCGAATAGGTACGAACAAAAAGACTCTAAAACCTACCAAAAAGGGGTGGGGTGAGTATGGTAGATATATTTGTTCGGTAGGGACTATAGAACGATGCCGGACTCACAAGTAAGTATGATTAAGTGAAGGTGAAACAGTAGTTAGGTTATGATAGTGTAGTATGCTTGATAATTGTATCAAGGCTCGAGTTAATATTAGAAAGTGTGGACATATAATTGTGTCTATTCACGATTGAAGTTGTAGTATAGTCTATAATACAGGCTGGTGATGCGGCATGAAATCTTGAATAAAAGAAAAGACTAGATAAGTAAGTGGAAATAATGTTGACTAAGGATTGAGCATTATGCAAAAATTTTAGCTTCGATTGGCTAGAATGAATGCCTAAGGAAAATGGTGGAATGGGTTTGCTAGTAATGAAAGTGGTTTCGGGGACGAAACCCTCTTTAAGGGGGGTAGACTTGTAACGCCCCAAAATGCGATTTTAATACATTATGGCATGAAATAATTAACTAGGCTAGTTTATCTAGTTAAAATGTCTTGTTAAGTGAAAATAAAGTAAGTAATTGACAATAGATCAGCTATCAAAGTTGAGGGACTGGAAATGTAACTTCTAATTAAGATTATTAAAACTTGGTGGTGGAAGAGAAATTTCCAGATTTCTCTTTGAGGTTGTCGCCATTTTTGAAGGAAAGAAAGGAGGACCAAGAACAAACTGAAATCATGGGATTCCATGGCTAGATTGAAGCTAAAACACCTGCATGTTTGAAGATTCCTAGTCATCTAGTGTTAACAAACATGAGGTAAGTGATAGAATTTAATTGATGATGAAATACTAGGGTTCATACATAATCAATGTGTGAAGTCATGTAGAGATTAGATGAAATTTATGATTGAAACTTGTATGTATGTTAATTTTGTGGATATTTAGTAAATTGAAGAGGTTTCATGGAGTTTGGAAGTGGGTGTTGATCTTTGGGTGTAACCCATGAGCATTCTTGGCTAAGTAGATATATAAATTGAATGAATTTGATGTTTTGCTATATTGATGTTTGTTTAATGAATGATGCTTGATGTAGGGAAGAAACATGGTAATTGATAACATCAAGTAAGAAGCTAAGCATGAAATGATTGTACATTAAGCTTAGAATGTTGTACGCACACCATGTGTTTGATGAAATGTCTAGATGAGTATGATGTATGAATGTGTGTGCAAGACTTGACAAATATGAAAGTAATGTGATAATAGATACAATTGATAGTAGGTTAACATGGGGATTTTGTCTTAGGGAGAGATCATGTGGGAATTAGTTGATTGTATGAATTGGCAAGAAGTATGCTTTAGTTTTATGTACACTATGCTTAAATATTATGATGTACACGATGTGTTGACTAATTGGGGTGACGAATGATCTTGTATCTTAAATGAGATGTGAATATGATGTCTATGGTGAATCTTATATGATCTAGTACATCAATATGGACATATGTTTCTAAGTAGGATGTTGGTATAGTTGGAAGTTGACTTTCTGGAAAGTCAACAATGTGAATAACATGGTTAGGCTCCCAAACTTGATTGTGTTATTTGAACACTATGCGACGCATAATATGTTAGAACTATGAGACATATATGATAGTAAGTGGTATTACATGATGTGAGAATAAATGTGGTTGTAAATGTATGTTTTAGACATGATAGAAGTTGACTAATGAAAGTCAATGTGATATTTGGTTGAGGAGAGTTGTTAGTGTGATATGATCATGTATGCTAACAATGATGTGAACATGATGATATGAAAGGATAGGAAGGATGGACTCAACCATGGAAAGCTAATGGGTCAAGTGGAGGCAAGTAGCAAGCATCAACTTGGAGGACATAAGGTAAGTGGTTCTTATTCCACTTAGGATAATGAATCTTAACATGTACATGTGTTTGTAAGTAGTATGAGGACCGTGAGATGATGGAACGTAAATAACGAGGTTAAGGCTTGAATGGGATTTTATAATGGAATAAACGTGGCTTCGAATGGATCGGCGTGGATGGGTCTAGAAGGGGTGGAAAGGAGAAACAAAATGGGAATGTGCAGAGTCCAGAGTAGGGGTACGGTGGCACCGTTCCCCTACGGTGGCCCCTGCAACGTTTTCCCACCGTAGGGCAGAGGGGTACCACCGTTGGGATTTGAGGTCCACCGTAGGGGTACGGTGGCACCGTTCCCCTACGGTGGGACCTGGAACATTTCATTTTTGTTTTGTTCATTCTATCATATGTTGACGTTTCGCTTATGTGTGCGACCCGTATTTGCGTTTAACGCATCAATTAACATCGTTGGACCTTGTGTAAGGCTATGTAGGGGTGTAGCATGTAATAGAAATGTCGGTTTTGTAAATATGATCATAGTACAGATTGATACAAGTGTGTGTAGTTTAATTGATACATTGTTCGATGGTATCAAATACGGTAAGTATATTGTCATGATTATGTAGATTGAAGATGTGATGTACATATGGGTACTCATGATCGGGTTAGAGAGAGAGAGTTTCATGTATGTAAGGGTTGGAAAGTATGCGTAGATTGAGTATAGGAAAGGAACGTTATATTCGTATTAGAGATCGGAGAAGAAAGAGTAGCATGACGGGTCAAAGTAAGTTATATAAGTGAATTGTATACTTGTATGTATGGTGGTATTATATGAGGGAATTGTATACTTGTATGTATTGTGGTATTATATAAGTGAATTGTATACTTGTATGTATGGTGGTATTATATAAGTGAATTGTATACTTGTATGTATGGTGGTATTATATGAGGGAATTGTATGCTTGTATGTATTGTGGTATCATAGGAGGGAAGTGTATGCTTGTACGTATGGTGGTATTATATGAGGGAATTGTATGCTTGTATGTATTGTGGTATCATAGGAGGGAAGCGTATGCTTGTACGTATGGTGGTATTATAAGAGGGAATTGTATGCTTGTATGTATTATGGGATTATATGGAGGAAATTGTATGTTTGGACATATTGTGGGGTTATTAACCTTTGTTATGTGAATGATAGGAAACGTAGGTATGTACGTATGATTGCAGGAGACGTGGAGGTTCGGATCGGGGTAACCCACCCGAACTCGAATGAAGGCGGTTGGACAGGATCACGGAGTATTGTTGGATGTTACTTCCGCGTCATGAGTAGATTACATGAGGTTACCTATTGAACTAACGAAATGGTTTTGTGGTGAATGCAGGATGTCTTGTCCATCTTGAGAAGCAAGGAAAGGACGGAGATCGAGCGAGGAGGCGGATTGTACGTGGTCACGGTCACATAATCAAATGGAGATGAGTCACGTAGAATGTATTAAGAAATATTTTAAGATGTAACACCAAAAATACATATTAGAATCGGTTTCTAAACGTTCAAGGTTGTTATTAAAGAAAAGAATTTTTCGGTTGGTTTTTCCGCTGCCAGTTTCTATAAAATGGTTTAGGGTGTTACACTTATCTTATTTATCGAGAATTATAATGTATTCGAGAACCAATATTTTTTCAAGGACTATTAAAGAATTCGAGAACTGTTAAAGTTATCCGAAAACATAAGTCATTCGAGTACTCATAATATTTTCGAGAACTCATCAACATATCGAGAACTAATTCTGATATTCGAGACCTCATCATGACATTCGAGAACTAATTATGATATTTGAGAACTCATTAAGTTTTTGAGTACTCACAATTTTTTGGAGATCTCATAAGTTTTCCGGGAACTCATCACTTTCGAGAACTCATAATTTTGAGAACCCCTTATGTTATTCGAGATCTCATAAGTTTTTCGGGAACTCATTATTTTTCCGAGAACTCCTTATGCCATTCGAGAACTCATCGAAATTTTTTCTGAGAACTCAATTCTTTGAGAACCCATTATTTCGAGAACTCACAAGCAAATTTGAGAACTCTTTTTTTTTTCGGGAACTCATAAGATTACTGAGAACCCATTACCTTTTCGGGATCTCTAATAAAATTTGTAGTTTTGATAAAACCTAATGTATCAAGTTTATTCAAAACATTATTTCCAAAACCTTGCTTAACTAGAAATAACATTTTACGTGTCACTTTTGCCTAAAGGTGATGTGTCACATTAGTTCGTTATTTAAGGTCTCGTTAAGCATTGTAGCTTAGTTCACATAATGTCCATAAGGTTTCAGCTTCTGCCTAAAGGTGATGTGAAACAGATTATGTTGGTGAACCAAGCGTGTTGCATTAGAACTTTGAGTGTCTCACTTCTGCCCAAAGGTGATGTGTTACATTCACTGTTAGCAACTTAATACTTAAATAAATAGCGTATAGCCAAAGCTAGAGCATGTTATTTAAGTAGCTTATGTTGGTGTTATGATATTATCACGTCTTCATTACAAAATTGATCCTCACAATTTATGATCCTTCATTAATATGATGATCATAATCTAAGTCTGACTTACATCAATCCCCATAACTCAAAACTAGTCTCACATTCTTCTGTAAATCACTATCTCGACTAGGTAATCCACTCTAATTATCAGATCTAAGAAGAGTTATCTTAAACTTTGTTCTTATTAAGTCTTAAATTACCTCTTAAGACATGACATTCCTACGCTCTATCTGATAAAGTATTACAGAATAACATTAAGCATAAGAAAGTGGGATACACAAAATGTCTCTTATGGTAATAAAGAACGCTTTTACTGATTCCTATCAGGTGAGCTATTAAAGATTCTGAAATTCCTAAGACTAATGTATTATCTATGGAAATGAAAAAATATAACGAATTCCTAATAAGCATGTAATAAATAAATCTAACTCTATGGTTGAATGGCTTATGTGAATACATTTTTAGCATTGAATAACATGACCCATAAAGCTAAGGGGTTACACATGGAAATCAATAAATTTCTAGTGCATAATAACTTTTCCACCAGTACGATTAGATGCATTATGAATCAACTATAACACTCAGAAAAAAATCAAAGTAAAATGAGTGTGTTGATAGCGAATTACGTACAGGAAAAGGAACACATTAAACTAGAAAAGTTGATGTTGTTCACCTTAGTATCATTAAACCTAAAAGAGGAAGAATAATTACCATAGAGAGGATAATTCTAAAGTATGGAAACAAAATACAAGTACTACTTTCAGCTATAAGTTCCTCCATAAGGGAAAATCTTACTAAGCAAAACTGTGCCATTAAGAATAGGCATAAGAAATGCGATTACCCATAAGAAAGGAGAACAACTGGCTAAGATATGTAGTGCCTAATTAAGGATATTTAGCTCCACAAATGCTAATGAATTCCAATTAACACATGATGGTTGAGTCTAGTTTTATACGTTTCCTTACCATAATTCAACAAATACTTAAGATGAGAGTTGGTGACAAAATTAAAGGTCTAATAACCATTAATAACTTATCATAGTGTTGAAGCTTTATGATACCTTACGATAATCTTGAGATTACTCAGAATTTAGTATCAATACTAAAAGCTACAATTTTTTTGACAGTTACAAGGTTTTAATGACCAAACTAAAGCCACTATTAAGTTAAACTCTCATATTGTTTGTTGTCATTATCTGAATAGAAACCTTATGAAATAAAACTAGATGATCCAATAACGTTTTCACAATTTTGTTATCATGAAAATGAGAATTTAACAAAGGAAAATGAGACCTATGCAATTCATCCACTAAGACCAAAATTTCATGAAAAATCATGATCAGGTCACTAAAGGATGCTTAGCTATCAAATCTCATTTTCAGTGACTTTAAAGCATGTGTTAAACGCCCTAAACATTAAATGGCGAAAGGAATAAATGGGTTTCCATCATAAGTCATAAGTAATTGACATTAGTGGAGCTTAGAAAAATATCTAATTGTATCTATTCTGTTTCCTACAGACCAAAGTATTAAAGAAATCAATTCATATATACTTAATAATATTCCCTCTAAGTATGTCCTTAAAATTTCTTATGAAATTTGGACGATAAGGGAAATCAAGTATAAAATATATGAAATATTCTCGTTCACTTGAATCGCTAAAACTTATTACGTGCAGATACTAAGAGACCTAAAAGATTAGTGGGAGCATTAGATGTCCTACTTATGACTTGCAAAAGTTACAGAGGTGGGGGGGGGGGGGCGACAATTTGATCTATCCTCAAATTACACCTCTTGCACTGGACAATGCTCTATCACAATTTGTCTTCTTAACATTTAACGTACTCCTAACAAAGTTTTATGGATGCCTAAATATGGGCGAACTTAGATTTCTTACTAAAGTAACCTCATCAAGAAAAATGAAAATAAACATCAGTAGGTTGTTTTCTCTATTAAAATCTATGGATTTTCCAAATGTTAGACCTTAAGCATGCTGAATTCATTAAGATTTCTAAGGTAAGTGGGAGCAGTAAAAGTCCTTATTATGACTTTTAGGAAGTACAAGATGCGGGGGAGAGATTCATTACAATTTGAGACTCATTAAGTTTAACTCCGAATTTAACTTCGACTATTCCTCTTGTACACATTACTGCACCAACTCTTACACACTTAGAAACTAATGTGGCTCCTTATATACCTGAAAATAAAAACACTTAACTAAAGTTAAGTTTGTATCATAATAAACCCAATGTTCAACTCAGGAGGTCATCTGGGTCTAAAAGCCCACTAACTTTGATGATTATGTAACCTACCTGACTAATACAAAATGGATGTTTGGAAAGATTACCGATCCTACCTCTTCTAATTAAATCATTAGTATCAATCAATCTTCTAAATGGAATAAACCTATTATTAGCATAATTTAATTCCATAAATTATAATAACGTTTGGGATTCGGTTGAATAACCTAAAGGTATTCATAATTGAACCAGATCCGAATGGGAACGCTGTAAGATAAATTTGATTGTAAAAGATTATACTCAAGAGGGATTAGATAATCAAAGAATCTTCTTATCTGTATTACAAAAGATTTCTTTAAGGATCATTACCATCCTAGTAGCTCATAATGACTAAGAGCCACATTAGATGGACATTAAGACAACTTTTCATAACAATGACCTACATGTTCATTAAGCAGCCTGAAAGTTCTAAACTGAAGGTTAAGAACACTTAGTCTGTAAGTCTAAGATCCATGTACGGGTTGATGCAAGCATAAAATGTGTTGGAATCATAATAAAATTACTCTTCATCAAGAACTAAGTGGATTAAAGAACCTACATCAAGATGAGTGGAGCAACTAATGAAAACTTGTCCTTACATAGATGACGTTTCTCTTGACAAGTATATGTTACCTAAGTCAAAGCATTGTTCATGCATAATTTTGACATGATGAATATCAGGGATTCCTCTTACATGATAGGAATCAAAATATATCTGTCACACCCTCAAAATCCACCTGCGGAGTTTTACCGCGAGGCGCATGACAAACCAGGATCCAAACCAACGATCACAATAAACAAGTCTAAATGAACATATGCAATTTCAAAAACATAGTTTAAAATTCCCCAAATACAGCGGAAGCTTATTCAAAATATAATCCAAAATAAACCAAGTGTTCAACGTTTGAAAACCATGCAATCCTAACTAGATGCCGTGCAGACGCGTGCGCCCTAGTTCCATTGTGCTACCTTAGCGACCTGAGAAAACATGTAAAAGTTTACGTCAGCACAAAAATGCTGGTGAGTTTACAGGTTTTGTAATCACAGTACCAAGTTCAACCTGTCCATACTATAACAAATCGAAAACCCAAGTACGCTAGCTAGGCGTATGTTTTGTTACTACTACGATTGGAAAACCATTACTAACTCGCAAACCAGATGTCGTGCCCGAATAGTAAACCTGTTGTTCCTGTTTGAGACAATATGCACTCGCCCGGCCCTCCAAGCCGACGAGCGGGGTTGGTCACTCCCAATAACGCTATTCACATTTCCCCGTTGTGCTAACCCGCACATTCATGGTTCCCCCCGGGACTTCCAAAGATCGTATAGTAAACCATAGAAACCCATAGTATGACAGTAGTTACCAAACATAAGTTTTAACACATGTTTTCTCCCCCGAAAAGTGAAACCAGTTAAAAGAGGGGCCGTAAACTCACCTTAGGTTGCGTTACTTCGTAATACGAATAACTCAGCAAGCTATGCTAATCCCGTAAAGCGGCGACCTAACATATGACAGTTACAAGTACTTAGACTAATAACCCGCAGGTTAGTTAGTCCCTAGATGTCCAGACCATAACCAAGTTCGTTTGAAAACACCGTGACTGTTAAATTAACCCATAGTACAAGACTCGACATCCCATTGGTGACCCGAGACTCCCCGTGTTATGCTTACACTCTCAAACATACAATCATGCAATCACACTTAACATACGTTAACGTCCAACAAGTTACATCACGTAGTTCAAGTATCACGTAAATAAGTCCGAACACATGTTACCAAGTTATTAAATATGTTACGGGGTTCCTAGCATGTTCCTAGGTGTCAAATCGGGTCTCGATATGTCAAACTATACTTACAGCAGCAGTTCACGCGATTAGGAAAAGTCAACTAGCGATTATGAAAGTCAACAGGCATTTAGGAATGCTAATTGCCTATACTATAGGCAATTAGGTCATAAGACATGCACTTACTAGCAATTAGGTCATAAGACATGCATTTCAGGAGTCTATAGGCAATTAGGTCATAAGACATGCATTTACTAGCAATTAGGTCATAAGACATGCATCTACTAGCAATTAGGTCATAAGACATGCATCTACTAGCAATTAGCTCATAAGACATGCATCTGCTAGCAATTAGCTCATAAGACATGCATCTGCTAGCAATTAGCTCATAAGACATGCATCTGTTAGCAATTAGCTCATAAGACATGCATCTGTTAGCAATTAGCTCATAAGACATGCATCTGTTAGCAATTAACCCCTACTCGCCTATACTATAGGCGATTAGGGCACCATATCAGGCGATTAGCCTCCTAATCGCCTATAGTATAGGCAATTAGGGTTGCTACTCGCCTGCAACATGGCTGTTCCGGTTTTTCGCGCGTTTAACACTCCAAATCAATCCCAGAACGTGTGTAAACATCAAATATCATCCAAACAACTATATCAAACATATTTCCATCAAAATCCTTCGTTTAACCTCGATCTATCAGCCCTGAATGCAATCATGTATCTTAAAGACAATACACATAACATGAAACATCACATTAGCATGCAAAACCATAACCCTAATTAACAATAACTCAGATCTCATCATCATGCCATCATTATTAATCTGAAACTAACCTAATAACATGTTAATCATCCATCTTGAATCACAAAAACCCTAGCTTTTAATTGAAAACCCACATACATCATGCATGCTATTTAAAATCCAATTAACCATACTTATTAATGATTTTCAGAAAGCTTATTCGTTTTAAAACAGGTCTGGACCATTAGGGATTCAATGAAAATGTTAAATAAGGTTGCATGGATGAAAACCACACCTTAGATTTGTGATAGAATGATGAAATAGGCTTGAAACCTTGTGTTTTGATCCAAAATCGTGTTCCAGAGGTTGTGTGTGTGTTGGGGCGGGTTATGGGACGACTAGGGTTGATATTATGAAGTTTAGGAGGTCAAGTATTGTATTTATAGTCGTTTTTAGTCGTCCAGCACGTAACACGCGATTGTGTAGCAGCTATACGCGATTAGCATTGCTAATCGCATGACATTCATGCATTTAGGGGCTAATCGCCCACCTGTAGCATGCGATTAGCATGCTACTCGCCCCCAATGAGGCCCAATAACCTCCCTTATAGGCGATTAGCCAACCCTAATCGCCTATAGGGGTTGGTTCCGTGTATTTTGCGCGTTAAACCCCGTTTTAACATATGTTAACACATTTTCACATACCGACAAGTCACATAATGATTGTAAACACATAACACTTGCAAACAAACATATTCACACTCGTTCACCAATTCCCGGGACTCGAGACTTGTATGTTCCCTATGCTCTGACGATTCTACGAATCGTCACCACTTGTACACTTGGTTAAGGACTGACATCTAATGAACCTCTAGACTAATATCCGATGATCCTCTATACTGAACTAACAGTTCCCGAACCATAACACGACTTAACTAACCCAGTTAAGTACAATATACGCGTGACTCGCTAAGGTAGACTTTCATCTAGACAACGTTGTTAACCAGAATTTGCCGGGTGTCACATCATCCCCACGTTAAAAGAATTTTCGTCCCGAAAATTGCACAGTACCCAAAAAGGAATAACAAAAGAAACAGACAAAAGATAGAAACCAAGAGAGAGATTTACCCGAGTTGTCACATCATCCCCACGTTAAAAAGGAATCTCGCCCCGAGATTCATTCAGTAGCAGTGGAGACATATCTCGATTCGAACGCTTCCTTGGGAAAGAGATGAGGATACTTAGACTTCATCTGATCCTCCCGTTCCCAAGTGTACTCTGGTCCCCGGTTCGAGTTCCAGCGAACCTTCACAATGCGAATCTTGCTATGACGTAGGCTGCGAATCTTGTAATCCAGAATCTCAACAGGTTCCTCCACAATCCGAAGACGATCGTCAACCTTGATCTCTTACAGTGGAACAATGAGAGACTCGTCAGCCAGACACTTCTTTAAGTTGGACACATGGAAGACGTTATGTACGTTGCCGAGCTCCGTCGGTAAATCAAGACGATACGCCACCGGTCCAATCCGTTCCAGGATCGTAAATGGACCGACATACCGAGGGTTGAGTTTGCCACGCTTCCCAAAGCGTATGACGCCCTTCCACGGTGAAACTTTCAGAAGTACCTTGTCATCAACTTGGAATTCCAATGGTTTGCGACGTTGATCAGCATAACTCTTTTGCCGATCCCGTGCCGCTGCCAACCGGTTACGAATCTGTACGATCTTTTCCGAAGTTTCGTACACTAGCTCAGGCCCAGTGAGTTGACTCTCACCCACCTCAGCCCAACAAAGAGGAGAACGGCATTTCCGCCCGTACAGTGCCTCGAACGGAGCTGCCTTGATACTCGTGTGATAACTGTTGTTGTATGAGAATTCTACTAACGGTAAATGAGCTTCCCAACCTTTGCCAAAATCGATCACACATGCCCGCAGCATGTCTTCTAAAGTTTGAATCGTACGTTCACTTTAACCGTCAGTCTGTGGGTGATAAGCTGTACTCATGTCTAGCTGGGTACCCAACGCTTTGTGTAAAGACTTCCAGAAGTGAGAAGTAAAATGGGAATCACGATCCGAAATAATAGAAACCGGCACCCCGTGCTTAGAAACAACTTCCTTCAGATAAAGACGAGCCAAACGATCCATGGTGTCGGTCTCTTTAATAGCGAGAAAATGGGCTGATTTTGTCAACCGATCAACAATCACCCATATCTTATCATTCCCGCTGGGTGACTTAGGTAGTTGCGTGACAAAATCCATTGTAATCCGTTCCCATTTCCACTCCGGAATCTCAGCCTAACGTAAATGAGTATTAATCTCTCGAGCCTAACGTAATGCTCATAACAAATGATTACTCAGCTAAGTGGGAGAATGTTGGAATAAATATACGCAACGTTTGTATATTTATCGATAGCCTTTATAATCATTTGTATAATGATGATCAATTATTAATTATCGTAAGCCTAATAACAGATATGTCTTTGATGAGCGGACTTATCATTAGATGGGCCTTATATGGTGTCCCCTGGGTATGCATAAATAATGAGAGTTTACTAGGGATTAAGGGTTACAGAAATCATTATCATAACACTACTTAAGTTTTCGGCCCTCCCTCCCTCTAATCGATTCTTCACCAAAGAATCCAAAAGCCATCATAACTGCATACCCTAAAGAGAACTCGATCATACTGACAATCATGTCAACCTCTACTCTCTCAGCATCAATGTCAGGTCTCACGAATCTCTCAGGTATTATCATTATTATTATTATTATGTTTTCCATTATATACAATCAAAACTGATCAACATTAACAGTTTAAGCATAAGAGAATTCAGTATTTAAAAATTTATAATTCTGAACATGAAAGCTAAAAAGATTAATTATATATTCAAGTATAAACAATAGTTGGCCGTTGGTTTAGATAGAAAACAAAATATTTGCATCAACATTTGAGGTAAACAGGTTTGATTCATAAATTGTGTCCAAACAGGTTCAACATGTTTAATACATTTTTAACCCTCATAAAACGTTTAACTTATAATATGAGATAGGTTAATTGGTTTACACTAGGGCTGGTAATTCAGACATAAACACGATAGCCTGACACGAACCTACACGGTTTTAACAAGTTTCGTGTTTGGCCTTAACAGGTCGACACATTAAGTCCTGTTTATTTTCGTGTCGTGTTCGTGTCTTATCCTGTACGTGTCTTAACAGGTCTTGTCGTGTTTCTTATCATGTCTTGTCGTGTCTTATCTTGTCATGTCTTATCGTGTCTTGTCGTGTTAACTTATTTTACTAGGTGTTCCTTATCGTGTTAATCAGTTATACACAGGTTCGTGTTCGTGTTTGAAAAAAAATAACACGATTAGATTTTGTGTCGTGTTCGTGTTTGTGTGTACAAGTTTCGTGTTCGTGTCTTAACAGGTTCGTGTAACCTATTATGCCAGCCCTGGTTTACACAACATGTTTATGATGTAGGCACGGACTCTTCGATCGATCCCAGTAAACACATGATAATATTTTGAACTAAAAAAGAACACTAAGATATTGGCAGTCAACTGAGACCAATTAACTCTATCAATATTACTAGAACGAAAACCACACATAATACAATCATCCTGACATCCTGTACATATATTTATACTAAACATATTCTATACAAATTCTAAAAAATCATCTCTAATGCACTAAGAATGTGTTGGAAATTTAGAAGGTGAATGGAGGTTTAATTCAATGAAATTATAATTTAGTGAAATTATAATTATTGGTAAAACTCTTCATGTGGTGAATTGAATGTAAGTTTTCTAACAAACTTAAACAGATTAGTAAACAAACTTTCGTGTTCATCCTAATGAATTTGGGTTCGCAAAAGTTTGTAAGTGTTTTATTTTGGTACATCGAATCGGATTAAATTTGTGATTGGAGTGAAATCTTTAATCCGAATATTCATGGTTTTTCGGGTTCATGGGTTTTGTGTCGTGTTTAGATAAAACGGATTATTAACATATATTTAGACGTTTTTGAAATAATAAATTTCTAATGAGAGTATTAGAAAAGTCATAATATTTGTAAACCCATGAAAAACATTTGATAACGTTTTCTTTCTAGTAAGCGTATTAGAAAGATAATTTCAAATTATTTGAAATGTTTATATTTTCTAATAAGAGTATTGGAAAATAAAAGGTTTCAAAATATAAGGTTTTGAAACATGTATTTCTAACAAGCGTGTTAGAATTGACGACGTTGAAAGAATAACGTGTCATGAAACATTTCTAATGAGCGTATTAGAAATAATTATTTACAAAATCAAAAGTTTAATATTTAAACTTATATATTTATTTTCTAATTATGAGCGTGTTAGAAATTGATGATTTTGTAAAGACAAAATAAGGTGTTTATATTTTCTAACAAGTGTGTTAGAAAAGATTATTGTACAAAATACACAAACGTGTTGGAAATGTTTATATTTCTAACATTAAACTGGTTTGGTTAAAATTTGACAGTTTCTAACGAGTGAGTTTGAAACGGGTATATTTTGAAAAATCCAAAGTTAATACCATTTATGTAAATGGTTTAATTTTCTAACGAGGGTGTTAAAAACGGTTTATTTTATATAAACCAACAAGGTCTATGATGTATCGTAAAATACATCTATTTTCAGTGTAAAGTTTGTACAATTTTCGAGTCATTTAGATAGTGTTTTTATTAGTTTTAGGCTTGTACCGATCTATTTTATTTAGTATAGGTTTTTATAATTTTTTATTAGTTTTGGGTCTTTTTTATTACTTATATATTTATTTTAATTTGTGTAGGTGTTCATGGACGTTGGAGCGTAAACGAGCCACTTTGATCAAGTCAGAACACCCGAGTCTAGAGCACCGAATAATAATATTAATAATAATAATAATATTAAAAAAAAGGAAAGCTCAAGGGCTCTAGGCCCAAGAGCAATTTGGTAACAAAAATAAAAAAAACCTACGTATACATTGTAGGGAGGAAAATCGTGGAGCATATATAAATAGATAGGAAGGAGGCGCAATATGTGATAGATCATAATTATTCTCACAGAGGAGAATTGGAAGAACAGAAGGCGGCGCATGAATTGAGAGAAGGGCGATATATTATAATTATTGGAGGTAGCGCAGAACATAATTGGAAGGAGTGAATATTATTTTTGGAGGGGATTCTTTCGAACAGAGAAGGACATCGAGCATAGCACAGTGACATCAATATTATTCTTTGAAGAAAAAAGAGAAGGAGGTGAAGGGTTGAGGCATAGGTGCCAGCACGGGTCGGTTCTAATTCAATATTTATTATTTATTTATTCTAACCCGTTGTGAACGCCATGAATATGTTTAGTTTTATTTGTTTTGATTTTATCATGCCTTTTATTGGCTAGACATTTTCGCTACCTAGGTTAAAGATGATTGCACATGTTTGATTTATTTTCTTTTGGTCTTGGAACTTTTTGGTTGTGGGTTGAATTTTAAAGTAAAGAACTCTTTATTTTCTGGTTTGATGTATATGCATATTTAGTTTTGTTTAATTAATTTTTATAAACTCCACTTGCGTTTTTGTGAATGTCTTTCATGTATGAATGCGGGTTAGGTTGCGGACTGGGTGTTAGCAACTAGTTTATGGTTAATTTCTGCAGGTTATCCATAGGAGTTGTAATTGTTAGTTAGATGATTCTAAGTGTTCTACCAATTCTCAATAGCTGTGAGGTGCGAGATTGTTGGTCTGTCTAGGGTGTTAAATTGCTAGTTCTAGAGGCTTTGTGAGAAGATCTTCCTAGTTTCCCTAGCATTCCTTGTAGGCCAAGTCTTATCAGAAATATTGTAGTTACCCCTTGCACTTTAGGGTGTATTGTGACTTTCGCGCTGTGAGGTAGACTGTCTAGCGGGTACTTTAAGATTCGAGTAGGTAAGCCTGTGAGGGTAACCTCTCAACCGGTGGTTTAACGGCACAACAGTATTCTAGGGTTTCCCCTTGAGAAGGGTCGAGGGTGTCTAGTTTATTCTTGATGTTTAGTATTTTAAGATCCCGGTTCCACGCCAGTTCCATAGCCATTAGAAATTTATCATTCATGTGTAGGATTCTAGCCTAGGTAGTGCCTTCCCATCACCTGATTTTAGTTCTAGTTCCCAGCTTGTGTCCTCAATTATTTAAGTTTTATTTTATTTATTTTTATTAGTTTATTAGAAAACCCCCCCTTTTAAGCAACAAAACATTATTAAGTCAGTTTGTAGATAAGTGGTCGAGTCTAGTTTACGTTTTCCATTAGAGTCTCGTGGGTTCGATACTCGGACTTACTTTAGCTGTACTGCACTGACCGGTACACTTGTCGGTTGTGTGGTTTAGGTTTAGAGAGTCTTAGGTTATAAATTTAAAACTTAGAGTGTCTAGTTTAGGTTAATTTAGTTAGTTTTTACTAAACCACTTTGAGCACATCAAGTTTTTGGCGCCGTTGCCGGGGACTCTTGGCGATTGTGTTTACTAGCTTTGATTACACTTATCTGCTATATCTGTGCTACTTGTGTTTTGTGTTGAGTCTGTCTTTTTGTATAGTGAGTCGTAGGAGTCTAATTTTTTGTGTCTTTTGTTTCTTTTGAGTCTGTAAATATGTTTGAAATTTGTGGAGGACCCTATTTTACCGTTAGATTTCCACAAAATGTGGGGTCCTCTGCACATTATTGTGCTAATTCCTTTGTGCAGCCGCAGCCTTATTATTCACAGGGTTGTCCTACAAATTATTATGATGACTCGTATCAGCAGCCACATTTTAATCAGTATCCTGATCAATTTTCTGGAAGCAATTCTTGTGAGAATAGTGGTAATGATTGGAGTAAAATAGAGAGTCTGTTGACATTATTAGTTGCTAAAGATGAAAATACCCAGAAAATGTTAGCAGAGCACGACATCCTCCTGAAAAACCGACAGGCTGCTCTTTTAGATCTTCAACGAACAGTAGAAGACATTGCTCGAAGGTTAAAGGAAGAAGAAGAAGAAGAAAAAGAAAAGGTTCAGCAAGAGCAGCTGCCGAAAGTCGGTTATACATATGATGAGGAGGGCAACTACCTCGGGTACATGAACGCTCGAGGGGAGTTGTTCCCAACGTTTCCAGAAGAAGGGAAAGAGCCGATCATGGAATACGCAGACGAGTCAGATGAAGAGATCATCCCAATCACGGAGACGAAAATGGACATTGAAGTCCCACCTCCGGTGCCACAGGTTAGTATATATGATTTTGGGAGTGACTCTGATGAAGAGGACGACGAAGAAGAATGGGCGGCGTATCAAAGGTCGTTGGTGAGGAGAGAAGTGATAGAAGAAGTGGAATTGGGGGACTCCATAGATATGATGTTTGGTGCAGAGGAAGACAACGAGGTGAGTGAGAAGTCGTTGTCTGAAGAGGATGAGTTTTTAGATCTAGAGTTAGAGGGTTTGCCTATTTATGAGGAAGTAGGGGAGTCTGATCCCGATGGGGATATAGCATACCTAGATGCCCTACTCGAAGGTGAACCGACAGACATGACTGAACCTGCACCAGATGAAAGAAATAAGTGTGGGGATCATCCCGTGGAAATGGTGGAAGAAGAAGCGCACCATAGCTGGCCCGTGGTATTAGTAATAGATGGAACTTCAAAATCAACAACACCACGGGAGAGGGCAAGGAAGAGAAAAAGAAAGGATCAGAATCGGAATCGGAATCGGAAGAGGATCAACGGCTGGCACGAGTTGGAGAAGAAGAAGCCAGTGAAAGTCAAGCACGATCAGTCTTCTTGCTACATGCCACGCATCCGGTTCAATCCAGGTAAGTTTAAATTTTGGTGGTCTGACCCGTTAAGAATGCTTAGATTATTTTTCAATTCCACTAATAAATATTCAATTGTTAACGAGGACCGGGTGGAATTAAACGGGTTGGATCGGGTCCAGATAAAAGAGAAGCCCCCTGATTAAGTTTAAGTGTGGGGAGGCTCTGTAGAGTTTGTAAATTTATATTTATACTTATTTTTTTTTCTAGCTTTTCATTTTTTTTTATTTGTGGTCCGTCGTTTGGTAGTTGTTCATAGGTTTTTATCTTTGTTTTTGTGTCTTTGAGTCTGTTTATAGGTTTGCGTGTTTGCTTGGGTGGAGGAAATTTCACTATGAGCGGATCCCATGTATTATCTTTATATATATTTTATGAGTGGGAGTTTTGGTAAAGGGTTGGGTAATAAAAAAAGATTTTTTTAAAAAAAAAATAATAAATATAATAATTAACTTTCTCTGAAAAAAGACTTTTCACGTAACGTGAGGAGTCTGGGCTGACCTGTTCGCCTCTTGCGACCAGCTATTACCCCGGAAAGTTATATTTTTTTTTCGCTTGCACGCGTGTTGTGATCACCAGTGTCCTTCACGTTGAGCGAGAACCATATTTTTTTTTTCTTTCTTTCTACCCATTTGGTTCTACCACCATTCACCGCCATTCTGCCAAGCAGGTACATCTTCTTGTTTGTTGTTATATTATGAGTCTAAGTTAGTGGTTTGAGTCTTTTTATTTTTTTGTTGGGTATTATGCTCGGGTTTTGTTTGTTTCGTTTTGCGCAGGTTTGGATTGCACCACCCGTACTCAATCTCCATTCGAGTGATTCCGAAGCTGTTATCATTTATCAAGGCAAACCCGAGAGTTTATCATTGTGTCAGAGCCGATCGCGAATGAAATGCTATACGATCGAGCTGGATTGGACTAGAGTTTTTGGAGCTTACGCGTTATTTAACCAGCTAAGTCCTTTCCAATTTGCCCTTATCTTTTTAGTTTTGTATTCGGAATTTTTTTTTTTTTTTTTTTTTTAGTTTTGAGTCGTTTGCTATTCCTACATTGAGGGCAATGTAGAGTTTAAGTGTGGGGATAGAAACTGTCGTCTAGTCTGTATATAGAGTCATTTTGAGTCCCAAAAAAAAATCGAAAAATTTGAGAAAAAGTCCCTGATTTTGAAGTTTGCATTATATAAAATATGGAAAATGATAGGTAAAGTTAGGTGTCCGGTTTTCAAATAGATTAAAATTGATTGAAAACGTGTCTGATTTGGGATATGTGGGTAGGCTCGGCCGGTAGAAAGGTTTCCTTTGAAAAGTAATAAATTAATTATGTTAGGCTATTTTGTGGGTTCTCATCTAGGAGAAACAGGGAGACCGAAACCGCCAAAAATAGTATAAGAAGCACCGTTATAAGTAGAAAACCGTTAGAATTTCTAATCACTTAAAAAAATATTAGAAATCAAAGCAAAAATGCTGAAGCTTAAGGTGCCTGGCCACTGGGATAGCGACTTGGATTGGTCACACCCTCTGAGTTAAGTATGCTGAGATGAAAAAAAAAAATGCTGAAGCTTAAGGTGCCTGGCCAATGGGATAGCGACTTGGATTGGTCACACCCTCTGAGTTAAGTATGTAAAAAAAAAAAAAAAAAAAGTGATTTTAAATTCTCTTGGTTTTTTACATAAGACGGTTGGGAAATGGTCAATTGGTCGTTCCTTTAGCTTCATAAGCTTGAGGCGGGATTAGGAGGAACTGTGGCTTCCTTCGAGTGAGACCATAGATAGACTAATCAACATGAACTTGACATAAATAAAAAGGGGCTTGGAAACCGGTGTGGGTTTAAGAGGATGAATATATCTGCAATCGCAATCAACACGTTAGTAGATTATTAATTAAGTAACCTATGTTTTGAAACTGGATGTAAACCTAACTGTGATTCCATAGCATAATTCTTTTTCAGGGACGAAAAAAAGATAAGTGTGGGGATATTTGATGTATCGTAAAATACATCTATTTCCAGTGTAAAGTTTGTACAATTTTCGAGTCATTTAGATAGTGTTTTTATTAGTTTTAGGCTTGTACCGATCTATTTTATTTAGTATAGGTTTTTATAATTTTTTATTAGTTTTGGGTCTTTTTTATTACTTATATATTTATTTTAATTTGTGTAGGTGTTCATGGACGTTGGAGCGTAAACGAGCCACTTTGATCAAGTCAAGAACACCCGAGTCTAGAGCACCGAATAATAATATTAATAATAATAATAATATTAAAAAAAAAGGAAAGCTCAAGGGCTCTAGGCCCAAGAGCAATTTGGTAACAAAAATAAAAAAATCCTACGTATACATTGTAGGGAGGAAAATCGTGGAGCATATATAAATAGATAGGAAGGAGGCGCAATATGTGATAGATCATAATTATTCTCACAGAGGAGAATTGGAAGAACAGAAGGCGGCGCATGAATTGAGAGAAGGGCGATATATTATAATTATTGGAGGTAGCGCAGAACATAATTGGAAGGAGTGAATATTATTTTTGGAGGGGATTCTTTCGAACAGAGAAGGACATCGAGCATAGCACAGTGACATCAATATTATTCTTTGAAGAAAAAAGAGAAGGAGGTGAAGGGTTGAGGCATAGGTGCCAGCACGGGTCGGTTCTAATTCAATATTTATTATTTATTTATTCTAACCCGTTGTGAACGCCATGAATATGTTTAGTTTTATTTGTTTTGATTTTATCATGCCTTTTATTGGCTAGACATTTTCGCTACCTAGGTTAAAGATGATTGCACATGTTTGATTTATTTTCTTTTGGTCTTGGAACTTTTTGGTTGTGGGTTGAATTTTAAAGTAAAGAACTCTTTATTTTCTGGTTTGATGTATATGCATATTTAGTTTTGTTTAATTAATTTTTATAAACTCCACTTGCGTTTTTGTGAATGTCTTTCATGTATGAATGCGGGTTAGGTTGCGGACTGGGTGTTAGCAACTAGTTTATGGTTAATTTCTGCAGGTTATCCATAGGAGTTGTAATTGTTAGTTAGATGATTCTAAGTGTTCTACCAATTCTCAATAGCTGTGAGGTGCGAGATTGTTGGTCTGTCTAGGGTGTTAAATTGCTAGTTCTAGAGGCTTTGTGAGAAGATCTTCCTAGTTTCCCTAGCATTCCTTGTAGGCCAAGTCTTATCAGAAATATTGTAGTTACCCCTTGCACTTTAGGGTGTATTGTGACTTTCGCGCTGTGAGGTAGACTGTCTAGCGGGTACTTTAAGATTCGAGTAGGTAAGCCTGTGAGGGTAACCTCTCAACCGGTGGTTTAACGGCACAACAGTATTCTAGGGTTTCCCCTTGAGAAGGGTCGAGGGTGTCTAGTTTATTCTTGATGTTTAGTATTTTAAGATCCCGGTTCCACGCCAGTTCCATAGCCATTAGAAATTTATCATTCATGTGTAGGATTCTAGCCTAGGTAGTGCCTTCCCATCACCTGATTTTAGTTCTAGTTCCCAGCTTGTGTCCTCAATTATTTAAGTTTTATTTTATTTATTTTTATTAGTTTATTAGAAAACCCCCCCTTTTAAGCAACAAAACATTATTAAGTCAGTTTGTAGATAAGTGGTCGAGTCTAGTTTACGTTTTCCATTAGAGTCTCGTGGGTTCGATACTCGGACTTACTTTAGCTGTACTGCACTGACCGGTACACTTGCCGGTTGTGTGGTTTAGGTTTAGAGAGTCTTAGGTTATAAATTTAAAACTTAGAGTGTCTAGTTTAGGTTAATTTAGTTAGTTTTTACTAAACCACTTTGAGCACATCAGTCTAAAAACGATTTTCATAATCGTGTATTTCTAACAAGCAGGCTAGAAACGGTTGAGAATATAAACCAATGACCTTGAAAATGATTTTAGTAATCGTTTATTTCTAACGGGTGTGTTAGAAAAAGGTTTATTTGATATAACCAAACTCTATATGATGAAACATGTAATCGTTTGCATTGTAACAAGTATGTTAGAAATGGTTAATTTTGAAACCGTATATGTTTATATGGTACACGTATAGTTTCTAATGAGCGAATTAGAAACGGTTAATCATGAAAACCATATACTCTAATAAGTGAGTTAGGAATGGTTTAAATAATAAAACTATATTAGAGTTTATGGTTTTGATTTGTAATCAAAACATAAATATGTATAGTTTATGGAAAATACTTGTAAAAGTAGAAATGTTTTGTATGAATAAAACATGTCTTTTACAAATTATATATGGTTTGATACTTGTATGCGAAGTATGATGACTTGAACCATATAATAGTCTAGAGAGACTATTTAGTGTAAAACAACTTGATGTTGTTTTGGACATATTTACTTGTTCGACTACTTGTGAGTAGTTAAGTTTAAACAACTCTGTTGGTTTGAACCGTATATTGAGGGAGTAACTCGAAACATGCCATGAGACGATATAATTGCTATTATTTCGTCGAACGATAAAGTGTTGAAGAGAATAACACTTTGAGATTTGATGGTTATATATCCTTATATGAATCCGTTTAAATATATATGTATATATTATATATATTTTGGATTATATTGAAATTATAATTTGGTAAATTATAATTATTAATTGGAATCTTAATGTGGTGAATAAAGAGTAAACTCTTGGGTAGAGTTTCATGTTTTCTAATTAAAGTTTTTATGTCACTTTATTAGAGCTTTTTATGTCAATTTATTAGAGCCTTTATTTATAAAATTAAGTCTCTAATTAAGTGACTAAGAAGAAAAACTCTTCATCCATTCCCATTGAGATAATCATGATCAACGTGGCAAGTGTATTGAGGTTAAATACACGAAAACGAGATATGTCGTCCAATGTTGAGAGCATCAACATAGAATTGAACAAATGTATTTTCGATGACTATAACATATGATAGGAATATATTTTATTATTTATAAGTCGTTGATAAATTATGCGAGATTTATTATAAAAGACTTATAATGGTGATGGATGTGTATAGTTTCTACAAACCATCAATGTTGGTTGAACTATATAGAGGATTCGTGATATATTTTGGGAGAGTCACCCAATAAATAATTTCAACAAAATATATACATATCACTTAGGCATATGTGAATGTCATGTCGTTGAGTGTCAATCTAATTGACTTGTTGATGATGAATATGTTCATCAAAGTGACTTATATTAAGACTTATGTTTAAGTCCTAAAGGGTCAATAGTGAAGCTTTGGAGATTAAAGGCAAACAGTCTTGATCCTAATGGATGGAATTAATTATGGTTTTGAAGCATTCTTTAAACCAAGGTTTTGGAATGGTAAACAAAATCTCATTTTGTGTCTAAACTAAGACGTGAATGTTAGGAAGAGATAGTGTCACACCCTCAAAATCTACTTGCGGAGTTTTACCGCGAGGCGCATGACAAACCAGGATCCAAACCAACGATCACAATAAACAAGTCTAACATGAACATAATGCAATTTCAAAACAATGTTTAAAATCCCCGTTTACAGCGGAAGCTTATTTAAAACAATTATTCAATAGTAGACTAATGTTCAACGTTTGTAAAATCATGCAACTCTAGCTAGACGCCGTGCAGACGCGTGCGCCCTAGTTCCCTTGTGCTACCTTAGCGACCTGAGAAAACATGTAAAAGTTTACGTCAGCACAAAAATGCTGGTGAGTTTACAGGTTTTGTAATCCAAGTACCAAGTCCACCTGTCCATACTATAACAAATCGAAAACCAGTGTACGCTAGCTAGGCGTATGTTTTGTTACTACCACGATTGGAAAACCATTACTAACACGCATACCAGTTGTTGTGCCCGAAAAGTAACCTGTTGTTCCTGTTGTTCCTGTTTGAGACAATATGCACTCGCCCGGCCCTCCAAGCCGACGAGCGGGGTTGGTTAATCCCAATAGCGCTATTCAAATTTCCCCGTTGTGCAAACCCGCACATTCATGGTTCCCCCCGGGACTTCCAAAGATCGTGTAGTACACAATAGAAACCCATAGTATGACAGTAGTTACCAAATAATCGTTTTAACACATGTTTTCTCCCCCGAAAAGTGAAACCAGTTAAAAGAGGGGCCGTAAACTCACCTTAAGTTGCGTTACTCCTTAACCCGAGTAAACTCAGCTACTATGCTAGTCCCGTAAAGCGGCGACCTAACATATGACAGTTACAAGTACTTAGACTAATAACCCGCAGGTTAATTAGTCCCTAGATGTCCAGACCATAACCAAGTTCGTTTGAAAACACCGTGACTGTTTAACTGACCCAAAGTACAAGACTCGACATCCCATTGGTGACCCGAGACTTCCCGTGTTATGTTTACGCTCTCAAACATGCTATCATGCAATCTCACTTAACATACGTTAACGCACAACAAGTTATAGCACATAGTTCACGTATCACCGAATTACATCCAAACATATGTTACCAAGTTATTATATATGTTACGAGGTTCCTAGCATGTTCCTACATGTCAAATCGGGTCTCGGAATGCTAATTTATACTTACAGCAGCAGTACACGCGATTAGGAAAAGTCAACTAGCATTTAGGGCTGATTGCATGTAAAAACTAGCATTTAGGGCTGATTGCATGTAAAAACTAGCAATTAGGGCTGATTGCATGTAAAAACTAGCAATTAGGGCTGATTGCATGTAAAAACTAGCAATTAGGGCTAATCGCATGTAAGTACTAGCGATTAGGCCCTAATCGCATGAAAGACTGGCGATTGGCCTCCTAATCGCCTCTAACATAGGCGATTAGGATTGCTAATCGCCTGTAACCTTGCTGTTCCCGTTTTTCGCGCGTTTAACGCTCCAAATCAGATCCAGAACGTGTGTAACCACCCAATATCATCCCAAACACTATCCTAAACATGTTTCAACTAAAACCCTTCGTCTTGCCTCGTATTATCAGCCCTGCATGCAATCACGTAATCCAAACACCATTCATATAGCATGCAACATCATACTAACATGCGTAACTATCGCCCTAATAATCAGTTACTCAGATTTATATCAACATAATATTATTATTATTCTGATCTAACATAATAACATGTCATTCATTCATCTTGAATCATAAAAACCCTAGCTTTCTAATCATAAGCACACATAACACATGTATACTAGTTAAAATCCGATTAACAACACTTATTAACGATTTCCAGAAAGCTTTTTCGTTTTAGAACAGGTCTGGACTATTAGGGATTGAATAAAAACGTTTATAAGATTGCATGGATGAAAACCAAACCTTAGATTTGTAAAAGGATGATGGATTAAGCTTGAAACCTTGTGTTTTGATCAAAAATCGCGTTCCAGAGGTTGTGTGTGTGTTGGGGCAGGTTATGGGACGACTAGGGTTTGTATAATGAAGTTTATGAGGTCAAGTATGGTATTTATAGTCGTTTTTAGTCGTCCAGCACGTAACTAGCGATTATGCAGCCAGTACACGCGATTAGGATTCCTAATCGCATGATGTTCAAGCAATTGGGGCCTAATCGCCCCCTAGGGCACACGATTAGCCCCTACCCTATTATTGCCTACTCGCCTCCCTTATAGGCGATTAGGCCTCCCTAAACGCCTATAGGGGCTGGTTTCGTGTGTTTCGCGCGTTAAACCCCGTTTTAACATATGTTAACACATATTCACATACCGACAAGTCACATAATGATTGTAAACACATAACACATGTAAATACACATATTCACACTCGTTCACCAATTCCCGGGACTCGAGACTTGTATGTTCCGTATGCCCTGACGATCCTACAAATCGTCACCGTTTGTACACTTGGTTAAGGACTGACATCTAATGAACCTCTAGACCAACATCCAATGATCTTCTAGACTAACCGATAGTTCCCGAACCATAACCCGACTTAACTAACCCAGTTAAGTACAATATACGCGTGACTCGCTAAGGTAGACTTTCATCTAGACAACGTTGTTAACCAGAATTTGCCGGGTGTCACATCATCCCCACGTTAAAAGAATTTTCGTCCCGAAAATTGCACAAGTACCAAAAGAACAAAAGAAATAACGAAGGGAACAAACAAAAGATAGAAACCAAAGGAGAGATTTACCCGAGTTGTCACATCATCCCCACGTTAAAAGGAATCTTGCCCCGAGATTCATTCAGCTGCAGAAGAGACATATCTCGACTCGAACGCTTCCTTAGGAAAGAGATGAGGATACTTAGACTTCATCTGATCCTCCCGTTCCCACGTGTACTCCGGTCCCCGGTTCGAGTTCCACCGAACCTTAACGATGCGAATCTTGCTATGACGTAGGCTACGAATCTTGTAATCCAGAATCTCCACAGGTTCTTCCACAATCCGAAGACGATCATCAACCTTGATCTCTTCCAGTGGAACAATGAGAGACTCGTCAGCCAGACACTTCTTCAAGTTGGACACATGGAAGACGTTATGTACGTTACCGAGCTCCGTCGGTAAATCAAGACGATATGCCACCGGTCCAATCCGTTCCAGGATCGTAAATGGACCGACATACCGCGGATTGAGTTTGCCACGCTTCCCAAAGCGTATGACGCCCTTCCATGGTGAGACTTTTAGAAGTACTTTGTCATTAACTTGGAATTCCAATGGTTTGCGACGCTGATCGGCATAACTCTTTTGCCGATCCCGTGCCGCTGCCAACCGGTTACGAATCTGTACGATCTTTTCCGAAGTTTCGTACACTAGTTCAGGCCCAGTGAGTTGACTTTCACCCACTTCAGCCCAACAAAGAGGAGAACGGCATTTCCGTCCGTACAGTGCTTCGAACGGTGCTGCCTTGATGCTCGTGTGATAACTGTTGTTGTACGAGAATTCTACTAACGGTAGATGAGCCTCCCAACCCTTGCCAAAATCGATCACACATGCCCGCAGCATGTCTTCTAAAGTTTGAATTGTGCGCTCACTCTGACCGTCAGTCTGTGGATGGTAAGCTGTACTCATGTCTAGTTGGGTACCCAAAGCCTTGTGCAAAGACTTCCAGAAGTGAGAAGTAAAGTGAGGATCACGATCAGAGATAATAGAAACTGGCACCCCGTGCTTAGAAACAACTTCCTTCAAATAAAGACGAGCCAAACGATCCATGGTGTCGGTCTCCTTAATAGCAAGAAAATGGGCTGATTTCGTCAACCGATCGACAATCACCCATATCTTGTCATTCCCGCTTGGTGATTTAGGAAGTTGCGTGACAAAATCCATGGTAATCCGTTCCCATTTCCATTCCGGAATTTCAGGTTGTTGCAAGAGACCCGACGGTTTCTGGTATTCCACCTTGACCTTAGCACAGGTCAAGCATTTGCTCACATATGAGGCTATGTCCGACCTCATGTTTGGCCACCAGTAAAGCACCTTCAGATCTTGGTACATCTTATCCGAACCAGGATGAATAGAATACCGGGACTTATGAGCCTCATCAAGGACAAGCTCCCGTAGTCCCCCGAATAAAGGAACCCATATGCGTTCTGCGAAATAGTGCAGGCCATCAGGCCTTCGCTCGAGGTGCTTGTCGGCACCGTGCATAGTCTCAGCTTTAAGGTTTTCCTCCTTCAAAGCTTCTAACTGGGCAGAACGGAGTTGATCAGGTAAGGATGAATGAATGGTGAGCTGCAACGCCCGAACGCGACGAGGTTTAGTTGATTCCTTCCTGCTCAAGGTGTCTGCTACAACATTCGCCTTGCCAGGATGGTACTTAATGGCACAATCATAGTCGTTTAGGAGTTCAATCCAACGACGTTGCCGTATGTTCAAGTATTGTTGGTCAAAAATATGTTGGAGACTCTTGTGATCGGTGTAGATGGTGCATTTGGTACCGTACAAGTAATGTCTCCAAATTTTCAACGCGAAAACCACTGCACCCAACTCCAAGTCATGGGTGGTGTAGTTCTTCTCGTGCACCTTGAGTTGACGAGAAGCATACGCAATCACCTTCTCGTGTTGCATCAACACACAACCGAGACCATGAATAGAAGCATCACAGTAAACAACGAAATCATCAGGGCCTTCAGGTAAGGACAAAATAGGAGCAGAACACAGTTTAGACTTTAGTTCCTCAAACGCTGACTCTTGTGGTTCACCCCAGTCGAATTTCCTATCCTTCTGTGTGAGAGTGGTCAGGGGTTGAGCGATCTTCGAGAACCCCTGAATGAAACGACGATAGTAGCCCGCAAGGCCTAGGAATTGCCGCACCTCAGTTGGCGTCTTTGGTGCTCCCCAGTCCTTGATCGCTTCGATCTTAGCTGGATCGACATGAATTCCTAGTTCATTAACCACATGTCCTAGGAACTGAACTTCGCGTAACCAAAAGTCACACTTTGAGAACTTGGCGTAAAGTTGTTCCCGTCGCAAAAGTTCCAAAACCAAGCGCAAGTGTTCCTCGTGTTCGGTCTTGTTCTTGGAGTAAATCAGGATGTCATCAATAAACACAATGACGAACTTGTCAAGATATGGTTTGCAAACGCGGTTCATCAAGTCCATGAAAACCGCAGGTGCGTTCTGAGACCGAAAGGCATGACCAAGAATTCGAAATGGCCATAACGTGTTCGAAAGGCAGTCTTTGCAACGTCAGCTTCCCTTACCCGCAACTGGTGATAACCGGACCTCAAGTCAATCTTGGAATAATAACTAGAACCCTGGAGCTGGTCGAATAGATCATCAATACGTGGAAGAGGATAACGGTTCTTGACGGTCAATTTGTTCAGTTCTCTGTAGTCCACACACAATCGGAAACTTCCATCCTTCTTCTTGACAAACAGAATCGGGGCTCCCCAAGGGGAAGAACTTGGCCTGATGAAACCCTTGTCCAAGAGTTCCTGTAACTGACTAGACAATTCTTGCATCTCGGGAGGTGCAAGACGGTAGGGGGCCCGAGAAATAGGAGCAGCCCCTGGTACAAGATCAATACCGAACTCGACTTGACGATGAGGAGGAAGACCAGATAAATCCTCGGGAAAAACATCAGGAAACTCGCGTACAACTGGAATATCGTCAATCTTCTTCTCATCACCAGAGGAAACAGATAAAAGTGCCAAAACGGCTGGATAACCCTTTCGAAGACACTTAAGGGCTTTCATGCTAGAGATGATGTTTAGCGGAACACCACCCTTGATACCGTACACAGAAAGGAATTCTCCATCAGGGAGAGGAATCCGAATAACCTTATCGTAACAGACAATCTTCGCGCGATACAAAGACAACCAATCCATTCCTACCACAACGTCAAAACTACCCAATGGTACCGGCATAAGGTCGATGGGAAACGATAAACCCGACAACTCTAATTGACACTCCCGAAGGATACTAGTAGCTTCAATCTTTTTACCGTCAGCCAACTCAATAATATACTTAGTCTCTAATGGTACGGGTACTACATCTAGCAGTCGACTAACTTCCATGGATACAAAACTCTTGTCGGCACCAGAATCAAATAACACACTAACAGAACGATTATTGAGAAGGAACGTACCGGTAACTGTGTCAGGGTCCTGTCTAGCCTCAGCGGCTCCAATGACGAAGGCGCGTGCATTCCTGCCACCGCCCCCGTTGTTCCCATTTCCGTTGTTTCCACCCTGCTTCAGTTTTGGGCAATCCTTCTTGTAATGCCCGGTCTCACCACAATTGTAACATCCTTGTCTTCCCGTAGTCCCTTGAGTAGTCGGAGCTGAGCTATTAGTCGGGGCCTGGGTCGATGGAAGTGTAACCCGACAATCTTTAGCATAATGCCCTGTTCGCTGGCAGCGATGACAACGGTTACTGTCGCAGTTCCCTTGATGATGACGTCCACACTTGTTACATTTGGGCAGTTTCCCCGCATAACCACCCTGCTTGTTACCCGATGAAGAAGGACCCCCATTATCAAACCTCTTACCCTGCTGTATTGGCCCAGATCCTTTCCCGTCATTTTCCCACTTACGCTTGTTGTTCTCTGGGGCCTTAACAGTCGAACCCTTCGCAGGCAAAATACCCTCATTCACCTTCAAGTTGGTCATCCTATGAGCCGATCGGACCACCTCTGCGTATGTAGGATGATTTCCCGCAGCCACTAACCCTGCGATTTCCGGTACTAACCCCGAGACATAGTGTTCGATCCTCCTGTACTCTGGCACATGCAGATCGGGACACAGCACTGCCAACTCATTCCGCCTCACAGTATACTTCTCAATTTCAGACCCAGTCATCTTGAGGTTCCACACCTCGTGCTCTAGTTTCTGCACCTCTTCCCTCGGACAGTATTCACGCTTCAGCAGCTGCACAAAATTCTCCCAAGGCATAGCATACGCCTCCCCAATACCCATATTCTGGGTGATGCCATTCCACCAAGTCAATGCCACATCCTGGAATAACGCAGCAGCATACTTAACCCGATCTTCTGGGAGACAGTTACACATCAGGAATACTGACTCCACTTTCTCCAGCCACCTAAGCAAGCTCACCGCACTCTCGGTGCCAGAGAATTCCTGGGGCTTACAGTCCCGATACATCTTGTAGGTACACATGGGTGGGGGTGGGTTAACAGGACCACCTGAAATGGAATGCGTGAGGAATCACGACGAATGTAAACATGGTTCACCAATGAGGCAAAGAAAATGGATAAATCAACTTACCACCACCGTTGTGCCCTAACTGAAAGGCAGCTTGGAGCAAGTTGTTCAGATCAGCCTGCGATAGGTTAATACCTCCACGACCACCAGCACCACCGCGACCACCACCACGTCCACCATTGCGACCACCTCCACGTCCTCCTCTTACTCCAGACATGATTCTGGCAGAAAGAACGAGAGAATTTAGTTTCGCAGTTAAAGATAACCACTAATGTTCACAAGATCAAAGCTAGATCCAATCCAGGACTATCCCTTCAAACCCAGAGCTCACCGGGGCTTCCATGCATTTCGGTTTATGATTTTGTGTTCACCCAAAATGATAAACCGCTCTACATGGTCCTCCAAGTGTTCTCCTAGCTCAAAGTTCAAATCACCGAACATAGACTCTTAGCTATACACCGCAATACTACGGTAGTTTATGGCAAGTGTTTCTATTGGAGTACGAAAGGGAGATGTCCGAGCCTTGGACAAATCTCAAGAGTACAAGATTCACTCCAATATACTACACCGCCTAGAAAGTAAGTAACCCGACCTATGATAGAACGGATGATGTAACGTAGAAAGACCCAATGATTTAGAGACACCCCGACAAGACCATACGTAAACCACCATAATGTTTAGTACCATGTGATCGTCTAGTGTGTGCGACTCGGCTATAGACTAGACTCTACATGCAGTCCTAGTTCACTATAACCATTGGCTCTGATACCAATCTGTCACACCCTCAAAATCCACTTGCGGAGTTTTACCGCGAGGCGCATGACAAACCAGGATCCAAACCAACGATCACAATAAACAAGTCTAACATGAACATAATGCAATTTCAAAACAATGTTTAAAATCCCCGTTTACAGCGGAAGCTTATTTAAAACAATTATTCAATAGTAGACTAATGTTCAACGTTTGTAAAATCATGCAACTCTAGCTAGACGCCGTGCAGACGCGTGCGCCCTAGTTCCCTTGTGCTACCTTAGCGACCTGAGAAAACATGTAAAAGTTTACGTCAGCACAAAAATGCTGGTGAGTTTACAGGTTTTGTAATCCAAGTACCAAGTCCACCTGTCCATACTATAACAAATCGAAAACCAGTGTACGCTAGCTAGGCGTATGTTTTGTTACTACCACGATTGGAAAACCATTACTAACACGCATACCAGTTGTTGTGCCCGAAAAGTAACCTGTTGTTCCTGTTTGAGACAATATGCACTCGCCCGGCCCTCCAAGCCGACGAGCGGGGTTGGTCAATCCCAATAGCGCTATTCACATTTCCCCGTTGTGCAAACCCGCACATTCATGGTTCCCCCCGGGACTTCCAAAGATCGTGTAGTACACAATAGAAACCCATAGTATGACAGTAGTTACCAAATAATCGTTTTAACACATGTTTTCTCCCCCGAAAAGTGAAACCAGTTAAAAGAGGGGCCGTAAACTCACCTTAAGTTGCGTTACTCCTTAACCCGAGTAAACTCAGCTGCTATGCTAGTCCCGTAAAGCGGCGACCTAACATATGACAGTTACAAGTACTTAGACTAATAACCCGCAGGTTAATTAGTCCCTAGATGTCCAGACCATAACCAAGTTCGTTTGAAAACACCGTGACTGTTTAACTGACCCAAAGTACAAGACTCGACATCCCATTGGTGACCCGAGACTTCCCGTGTTATGTTTACGCTCTCAAACATGCTATCATGCAATCTCACTTAACATACGTTAACGCAAAACAAGTTATAGCACATAGTTCACGTATCACCGAATTACATCCAAACATATGTTACCAAGTTATTATATATGTTACGAGGTTCCTAGCATGTTCCTACATGTCAAATCGGGTCTCGGAATGCTAATTTATACTTACAGCAGCAGTACACGCGATTAGGAAAAGTCAACTAGCATTTAGGGCTGATTGCATGTAAAAACTAGCATTTAGGGCTGATTGCATGTAAAAACTAGCAATTAGGGCTGATTGCATGTAAAAACTAGCAATTAGGGCTGATTGCATGTAAAAACTAGCAATTAGGGCTAATCGCATGTAAGTACTAGCGATTAGGCCCTAATCGCATGAAAGACTGGCGATTGGCCTCCTAATCGCCTCTAACATAGGCGACTAGGATTGCTAATCGCCTGTAACCTTGCTGTTCCCGTTTTTCGCGCGTTTAACGCTCCAAATCAGATCCAGAACGTGTGTAACCACCCAATATCATCCCAAACACTATCCTAAACATGTTTCAACTAAAACCCTTCGTTTTGCCTCGTATTATCAGCCCTGCATGCAATCACGTAATCCAAACACCATTCATATAGCATGCAACATCATACTAACATGCGTAACTATCGCCCTAATAATCAGTTACTCAGATTTATATCAACATAATATTATTATTATTCTGATTTAACATAATAACATGTCATTCATTCATCTTGAATAATAAAAACCCTAGCTTTCTAATCATAAGCACACATAACACATGTATACTAGTTAAAATCCGATTAACAACACTTATTAACGATTTCCAGAAAGCTTTTTCGTTTTAGAACAGGTCTGGACTATTAGGGATTGAATAAAAACGTTTATAAGATTGCATGGATGAAAACCAAACCTTAGATTTGTAAAAGGATGATGGATTAAGCTTGAAACCTTGTGTTTTGATCAAAAATCGCGTTCCAGAGGTTGTGTGTGTGTTGGGGCAGGTTATGGGACGACTAGGGTTTGTATAATGAAGTTTATGAGGTCAAGTATGGTATTTATAGTCGTTTTTAGTCGTCCAGCACGTAACTAGCGATTATGCAGCCAGTACACGCGATTAGGATTCCTAATCGCATGATGTTCAAGCAATTGGGGCCTAATCGCCCCCTAGGGCACACGATTAGCCACTACTCGCCCCTATTATTGCCTACTCGCCTCCCTTATAGGCGATTAGGCCTCCCTAAACGCCTATAGGGGCTGGTTTCGTGTGTTTCGCGCGTTAAACCCCGTTTTAACATATGTTAACACATATTCACATACCGACAAGTCACATAATGATTGTAAACACATAACACATGTAAATACACATATTCACACTCGTTCACCAATTCCCGGGACTCGAGACTTGTATGTTCCGTATGCCCTGACGATCCTACAAATCGTCACCGTTTGTACACTTGGTTAAGGACTGACATCTAATGAACCTCTAGACCAACATCCAATGATCTTCTAGACTAACCGATAGTTCCCGAACCATAACCCGACTTAACTAACCCAGTTAAGTACAATATACGCGTGACTCGCTAAGGTAGACTTTCATCTAGACAACGTTGTTAACCAGAATTTGCCGGGTGTCACATCATCCCCACGTTAAAAGAATTTTCGTCCCGAAAATTGCACAAGTACCAAAAGAACAAAAGAAATAACGAAGGGAACAAACAAAAGATAGAAACCAAAGGAGAGATTTACCCGAGTTGTCACAGATAGTAAATTATCTCTTAAGGTTATGAAGAATCAGAATGAGGCATCTTCTGTTCACATGCTAAGTATTCGTAGTCTAAAGCATGCTAGACTAATACTTGTTAATTTAGATGATCCACGGAGAATAAATTAACTTTGAACATTCAAACATATGTGACGACATAAGAATGAATTTTGTAAAAGCAAATATATAATTCATTAAAAAGGATGAATCGAAAGGACCGAATAAATAGTTCATTGGTTATGATACTATTTAGCTTAATATGAGGAGAACTCATATAGCTCAGAAAACGGTTCGTGTGAGAAATATGGGTTGAGTAATATAATGGATGACCTCAATAACACAAAGATATAGATAGTCGCTTTCTATCACGGGTGTCTAATGCCATCATGAGTGATATTACTCGAACTTAATCAAAGTGCAAGCAATGTGGGGGAAAAAGCCATTTAAGATGTTTTCATGAGTGATATTACTCGAACTTAATCCGTAGGGATGTAAAAATGGTATTTGAGATGCTTTCAAGCTACATATGAAAGGAAGAAACTTTCATCACCCCATTTGATAGTTATCCAATAACACTTAAGTGTGGAGGTGACTTGCATTTGAAAATAGAAGGTTTGATATGAACAGATGTGATTTTGGAAAGTACAAATCACACGAACCTAGAACAGACTTGTTATAAGTCAGTCCTATTATGTGGACAAAATTCTTGAGAAGTTCAATGGAAATGACTCTAATGTGGCTAGAACTTTCATTGACACGAGTCAACGTCTAACTAAGAATCGAGGTGAGCCTGTTAACCAATTAGAGTGCTCAAGAATAATTGGCAGCCTAATGTATCTGCTGAGTTGTATCATACCAGACTTAGAAAGCAAGCTAAGTAGATACACGAGCAACCTAAGTTCAATTCATTGGAATTACGTGACACAGGTGCTTTCGTAATTAGGATACATACGAGACTATGGGCAGCAATATAAAAGATATCCAACAGTTGTTGAAGGTTACTATGATGCGAATTGGATATCTGACACGAATGATTCCAAGGCAACGAGTGGGTATTTGTTCACACTTGGAGGTGTTGCGATAATGTGGAAATTACCTAAGCAAACATTTATTGCTAGATCCACGATGGAATCATAATTCATCGCTTTAGATAAAGAGGATGAATAGGCAGAATGACTACGTCAATTTGTTAAGGTATACCTAGGTAGCCGAAGCCGGCATTGGCCTAATGCATACGCTGTGATAGTCAATCGGTAATTGACAGAGCTCATATCACAATGTGTATCGGTAAGAACAGGTATATAGGCATAATACGGTACGGCAACTAATCTCTACAGGAGTTATCACTGTTGACTACGTGAAGTCAAAGGATAACATCGCGGATCCGCTAACAAAAGGCTTAAGCAGAGAGTTAGTTAAGAAGTCATCAATGGGAATGGGACTAAAGCCCATGATAGGCTAAGTTTATGCGAAGGAAACCTAACTCAGCTGACTGGAGATCCCAAGATCTGAGTTCAATAGGACAACCTAATTGTTTGAACTGGCGAAGGTCACTGTGGGGGAGAGTTGGTGGAAACCCCACGTTTTGAAAAAAAGGAGCTTACTATAAATTTAATAAGCTTCCTAGTCCATTCCTAAAAAGTGACAAGGTTGATGTTAAGCTTATGGCTTTCAGTGATTTGACTGAGGTAACTAGTCCCAGTAGATCACCTATGTGAGAGAGAAGTGGGGTCGCTTCGAAGGGTATTGTTGGGGCACAATACTTAAGAGCTTTCGCAGAACCAGGAACGTGTCCATGACCATAACGGACACAACTATGAGGACTTGACGTTGTCAGTGAGAGCCTTGTGTGAAGCGTATTGTCGTCCACACAAACGACAGACGAGTTCAAAGACATCGCGTTCTACTCAGAGCCAGTGGGCTAAGTGCGTTTCAGAAGCGAAGGTTCAAAGGGTCACACGTACCTATCGTATGCAAAACTCAACTGTTGAAATTTAATCAGAATGAGGTTGTTTCTGTATGACTCCCATTCATGTGGGGGTATGTTGGAAATTTTGCGTGTTTTGATCAATCTCCATTCATGTGGGGAATTGCTGGAAATTTAGAAGGTGAATGGAGGTTTAATTCAATGAAATTATAATTATTTGTAAAACTCTTCATGTGGTGAATTGAAGAAAAAAACACTCTTTAGTGGAGTCAATTTATTTATGACACTTAATTGTAGTTTTAAGACTAAAATTAAGTGTATAACTCTTCATGTTGTGAATTGAAACTCTTGAAGAGAATTAATTTATTTATGACACTTGATTATGGTTTAAGACTAAATTAAGTGTCTAATTATATTAGACTCTTCATCCACCATTGCCTCTTGTATATATTAGAGACTTTTGTGTCATATTGGTGATACATGAGAAATATACATGAAGAAACTCTTGAAACACACATACACTAGAAACACAACTCGAATACATAGCAGTAGCAACCAAATTCGATTATTTTTCAGGCAAGTGGGATAGTCCGGCAGTGCACCATCACTGTTAAGAACCGGTGTACTCTGAGAACAGACCACAAATCTGTTTAAGGAAATTGTGTCAAACACAAGCCCGGTTTACGCTGATGAGTTCATCTTCAAATTCATTGTAAGTTTTCTAACAGAATAATCCTTTTTCTTTTCTTCATTTATTGGCTCGTCATCTTTATATATATTCCATTTATTTTGCAACTTTTACATACAAACCATTTTACCCATCGATCGACTTCATAGTTCATCAACTCAATCCCCTATAACAATCAAGATTCACCTTCATATGATCCATTTACTGAAACATCATTGTTTTGTAAATAATTTTTTTAACAACTAATTTCTCCTTATTGTAACTTTTGATAATTTTAATTAGGCTCAAGTTCTTACAAGGTAAAACATTCTTTTAAGCAAATTTAAAATACCATTTGCCTATATAAAAAAAAAAAAACCCCAGCTCAGGGACCATTTACGCAATTCCTCGTAACTTACTAAATTTTATCTTTTTTCTTAACATGATCATTTTCCTCACCCGACCCATAACAAAGTCTTTTTTATCTATAGCTATAATCAACTAATCAAGCATGTATCGTTTTATTTCCATTAAATCTAATATGTATACATTACAAATATTACATACAATGAAAAATTCAAACATTAATCCATCCATATAACAAAAAAAAAATTAAAAAAAAATTAAAACAACTCGTATTATACACAATCAAGCTCCCTATACCTTAATCCTCATCTTGAATTTCGTATACCTGACTGCTCATAACATGACTTCTTTTCCTCGAATGCCTACGATGCCGCCGGTCAAAATTCGGTCTCCCCGTCTCCTTAAACCGCTGTCGTAGCACCGGATCAATCACACATTCGGGTGGGGTAATAGGGTACCTCAAAGTATCATAACAATAAGAATAATACATGTACTTTTCTCTAAACCTTTTCATGGCAGTCCTTTGTTTAGGTGTAATGTTGTTGTAATGAATGTTTTCTAGTTGTTGGTCCATTTGTACACAATTATCGGTTGATAATTCTTCAATTGGGTTTGAAACACAACCATGAAGTACGAGGTCAGTCATCTCGGTTATGAAAGGGGCATATTTGTAATTTACCTTGTATTTGCCACCATTTGTAGCCCAATTTGATGCATCCCATATGGTGGCGTAAAGTGCCATTGGTTTTGAAGGGAAATCGGCTCCCATTTCATTGGTTTTTAATATCTCTCTTATAGGAATATCATCTATAGAAAATCTGCAATTATTGGAAAGAAACATGTTAAGATAAGAATATATAATTATTTTTGTAGTTATAGATATTTTTGATTAAAAATTAAGTGTTTGAAAAATGAAAAATAAGGTTTAAAAAATCAAAATTATCCGTAGATTATGGATGGCAAATTGGCAATGGTCCCGTATATGACGAATATTGGAATTTGTATACTCATACATGAAACATGGTTATAAAACCGTGTCCAAGACACATGTGGGACCCATTACTGATCGGGTTTGTACATGCATACCCAATTATATGATTTTGTTTAAATGTTTAAATGTTTCATACTCTAAAACTCGATCTTAAACTTACGTTAAAACCGATTTAAATTATATAAATAGTGAAATAAAATTTTGTAATTTTAGTAATCTAAATTTTTTTAAAAATTTGCATATTATTTAGTATATTTGATTTTGATACATGTAAACAGGTTCGGGGGATCAAGTAGGTACTTCTAATACAATAACTGTCTTATACCCGTAAAATTTTTTAAAACTAATTTCATACTTGATTTCTGTGACACCCCAGGAAAATCCCACATCGGCCGTGGCCAGGAGAGATCCTTGGTTCATAAGTAATGTCTTGCCTCTTAAATCACCAACGCGTTTTGGGGCTTAATGTTAGTGGATGAGAGGAGAACTCCACAGTTAAGCGTGCTCAGGTGGGAGAAATTTTAGGATGGGTGACCTCCTGGGAAGTCTCCACCGGGGCGACCAAAAACAAATCCGTGAGCTCTGGATGGGCAACCCATCGGGGCAAAGCGGACAATATTGGTGGTGAGAGGGGCCGGATGTTACAGAAATGTGACACCCCAGGAACACACCTCATCAGGGACGATGAGACTCTAACAGGGGGTGAATGTGACACCCCAGGAAAATCCCACATCGGCCGTGGCCAGAAGAGATCCTTGGTTCATAAGTAATGTCTTGCCTCTTAAATCACCAACGCGTTTTGGGGCTTAATGTTAGTGGATGAGAGGAGAACTCCACAGTTAAGCGTGCTCAGGTGGGAGAAATTTCAGGATGGGTGACCTCCTGGGAAGTCTCCACTTGGGCAACCAAAAACAAATCCGTGAGCTCTGGATGGGCAAAGCGGACAATATTGGTGATGAGAGGGGCGGGGTGTTACAATTTCACATTCAGTACGCGTCCAAAATATTTTAATTAAGTTTTTTCTTGTCAAGTCGGCTCTTTCGTTATCGCTATCGTACTTCTAATACAATAACTACAATAACTGTCTTATACTCGTAAAAAAAAAAAATTAAACTAAATTCATACTTGATTTCATATTCAGTATCCGTACAAAATATTTTAAATAAGTTTTTTCTTTTCAAGTCGGCTCTCTTTATCGCTACCCAACATTATAAAACCATGGAAGCTAGAAAAGTTTAAACATCTTTTATTCTCTTTCTAGAATTGTTAAATCAAATAACTAAAAATGTTAAAAATATAATTGAATTGTCTTGATGATACACCTTTATTATGGTGTCTTGTCTTTATGACAACACTTTCTTAAATTCCAAGTTTCAAATTTTAACACGGAATTGACCTTTTCAAGATAACACATCAATTTTAATTTTAATAAATGCATTTTAATTTAACACAGTAATAACTAACAAAGACAGATTAATTATTAAACTTACATGATTTTTGAAGAGGTCCACAGAATTGTATAACGATGGTAGGCTTTTGAAGGGTCAAACCACAAAGTATATCTTTCTTCTCTACCTCTACTGGTGCTTCCGTTACCGTACAAATTGGTCTGAAACCTCCATGGCTTTCCTTTTATGTTACCCAAGAACTCGAAGTCCAGTTCGTCGTGCGTCTTCTCAAACACGTCACCGTTCGATGTCTGCATGATCAAATAGCAAATTATAATTGATTATAAAGTTATAAGTTATAATTCACTGAATTATATGAACTTGTGTAACGTATATAAAAGATTAAAGGTAGAGAGTATACGTACATAAAATGCTACAACAATTCCGGCTGTGTATTCTGATGGTAATTTGATTCTAGCACTGAATAATCCATGGTTGTACATGTCTGATGATCGAAATCCAGCCCCTGAAATTGTTATTTAAAATAATATATATATTAGCCACCCGTCCGCAAGAATTCTCTAGTTTATAGAAAATACAGTTCATGCGACGTTTATTTCAGAACCAATAATATGAAAACAATAAAAAAAAAAAACTTAATAATATGGTGATTAAAATGATATGGTGTTTGACCTCTACAAAAGTATATAAATTTTGCAAGTACAAGGTTAAATGTTATTTAGAAAATATAAATAACAATAATATTAAAATATAACTAGTAATATAAAACAGTGAGAACTTCGTATATATTCTTTTGCTTTATGTGTGATATAAGCGTTTACCCTACTATTTCTTTAAATCATCAATACACTATGCATAATTGTTATATGTAGTTCTCGACATAAAGTTGTTTTAAAAATTGGGCAGGCTACGCGGTTAGGATAGTAACGCGTTAACACCGCTGCCACCCCTCGACAACCTTCAAAGTCTAAGCAGCTCGATAACAAGTAACCGTTCGGAAAACACAAAATTTGTTGATTTTAGGTGTGGATTTGGCATAACAATAAGGGATTGGACGAGGCCAGGCAAAGTTGCCGAGGGCGCTGCAGCCACCCTTATATGTATGTATGTGTAATATAATATATATATATACATATATATATATATAGAGAGAGAGAGAGAGAGAGTTGATGCCTGTGTATTGATTGAGGTGTAGATGAACGGTGTTGTCATCACTAGACCGGAGGAGGTTGGTGTCGCCGCCGAAAAGTTGAGTGAAGCCTTTCTGGAAAGAAACTATACGCGGCAGCGGAGTGGTGGCGCCGCCGGAAAAGGGCTGCAGCAGGAGGATGAGGGATATGAATACTATGGTTTTAGAGAGAGAAAATTGGAATTGGTCATTCATTTTCATATGTTGTGTTTTTCTTACACTATAATTTTCTTATATATGAAGTGACAAAAAAGAAGGTGAGTATTGGGTATTGTCGGGTCGGGTTGTGGGCTAGAAATCATGTGAAATGAAAACCGGCTACTTTTTTTTAATATATTTGGTGGCTGGTCAAGAATGCGTCATGTATGGTGGGATTGAGACGTTGAGAATAGGGTTAGTTTAGTAATTTGAGTGTAGGAAAAAAGGTCAAAAATATGTGACGCGTATCAAGCAAAACCCCTTTGCGTAGAACGTTGATAAACCTTAAAGGTGTGCGTTGAAAGCTATATACAGATATATTTTATTCTTTTATTGTTTTTAACCTAATTAACTTGGTTGAGTGAGTTAAAATAGTATTAACTAAATGTAATATTTACTGGAGAGCAGAAGACCAACTGGTGTATCCAGTTTTATACGTGTTTTTTTTTTCTTTTTGAAAGGCAAAAAATTATACAAGTCTATTAGCCTCCAATCAAGAAGATAGGAAGACATTGACCAACCACGTGATCTTATAGGTGACATCTTAGGAAGTTATTGGTATTAAACGAAAAAAAAGCAACAATTATTAAGTGCTTTTTTATTGATAAGAATATGAAAGTGATTATAAAATAGCCTCTTTTTTCAAAGACGTTCTAATGGAATTTATACAAAATTCTTTTTTTTTTAACATTCTTATGAGACTTGTCACTGGATCACTAACCTTAATGGTATATAATGTTATTGTGCATGGTAATTGTATAATGGTTATTTGATTTCTTTGTATTTAGCGTATAATTTATTGTATAGAAATTTAACGAATGTCATCTACTCACACATCCCCTCTTCGCACTTCTTCGGTCATCAATGATGCCGTCCCCTCTCTATATTCTTCCACCATTTTGCCCACCTCAATTGAAAATCCAGTGCATTCTGATATGAGTTGGCAAAAATGGTGAGGGTGGAATGACTAGGAAGGGTGATGGGTGGTAGGGGACATAATTAAACTCAAAGGTATGTGTAATATTTAGTGTAATTACCATCTTGAACCATTTATGAAAATAGAAAACTATCCTATTAGGTATATTTATCTTTTTACATGATTTTAGTTCGTCTTAGCTATATTTTATATACCATCTAGAATACTGTACATCTAACAACGTATTGTACACAAAAATATTTTTTTTTAATTAGCCGGGAGTTTCAGTGAGAGTAAGCTCTTTATCCTAAGGAGAGATGTAAGGTTTACCTCATTTTACACTATTCCAAACTTTATCAATAGCTTCCAAACATTATCTATGTAAAGAAAACAAAACTTAATACATTTTATTTCATAACTCATCGGTTATATATCCTTGAAGCCTATTTGATTTTGTTTTCCTTGGTAGCTACACAACGAATTTAAAAAATATGCATCTTTATTTTCTTCTTTTTACTTTAAAGTTTTCACATTCCATTTGAAGTATGGAATCAAATAATATCAATATATATCACAATGGTCCCTTCTCTAATATTTAAAATATGAGAAATAAAGTAGCATATAATTAAAAGCACAAAATAGATAAGTTTTATAAAAAAACAAAATTAATTATATTTTAATTTTAAAAGATGAAGTTTAAAGATACTTAAATTAAAAGAATTACATTAATTTGGAGACAAATCTAATATTAAATTACTAACTTAGACATGTTCATGGGACTAGAATATATTATGTGGTTATATATTGCCCTACTTTAAGTGGACCAATGACAAGATTGCCCTTTACATCGATCTCTTTTCCCCCCCTTGAACATAGAATATCTTTAATTCTTATAAAGAGATGAAAATAAGTTTGGTAAACATATGATGGTTACTTGAAACTCATACCTATTATATACCATGTCTCATATATGGTTTTGTACATATCAAGTACCCATCACTTATTACTTGTAGGGTTCTCTAGTATCGAGCAAATTCGTTTATATCCTTATGTAGTAAGAAGTTAGCAGTTCATTACTCTAAGCTTAATGTAAAATTTACCTAAAAAGGACAAAAAAGTATTGAATATTTAACAATTCTATATGGTTGTTTAACTAGATGATCAACCCTCTCTCTAGATCAATCAAGCTTCATCCTTGACCAAAAACAAAGACTACTTCGTCACGGGTAGTCTAGCTCATTATGGCTTTACAACTTGTTGATCATCTTCACTACAACATTGCTTCCTAAACTAACTAATATTATTTTATTGTTGTTCTAAATTGCTAATGCAGAATATTCTTTGTTTTTTTTATTCATACAAAGTTTTTATTTACATGTTTATTAATCAAAAGGACTAGAGATGATGATCGCACATGGAAGCCCCTCTCTACATGCCACCATTATTGTGACTAAATTATAAATAAAAGTTATAGTCCAATATTAATATGCCCATTTCATTACTTCATAATTTAGAAGATATTTTTGTCACAACAATAAAAGCATAAAATATAATAAACATATTAGGATCTATAAATGATAAACTTATAAATAACTAGAAAAAAAAATCATATAATAAAGTAACTTGTCCATGTTACACCAGTGACCAGTTTACCAACGCTAGTCGTTTTTCTGGTTAACCACACACCACACTACAATCAAAGAAGCTTGAATAGTTGAATAAGTGATCATATTTAGTTCTATATTTACGTCTTTCGTTTATTTATATTTTTATAACTTTGGTTGTAAGAAACTAAGAATTATTGAATGAAAGGGTTGACTTTATATTTGAAAGGATGGAAAAGGTTTGATAACTCGGCTGGGAATGTTCCAAACCATGTGTCCAGAACGATCTCGTCATGTAAATGCCTCCCTTTTTTTTTCCTTTTTCTAGTAATTGACTTTTTCAATAATTAACTTAAAACAAAGTTTTTATATATAAAAAAAATCATGTATTAAATACTTAATACAATGGTTATTTTGAAGTTATAAGTAGATGTATCATTGATGAGTAGAGACTTTTTAGCAACAATATATTTTCATTGTTTAAAATAGTTTGAATGTGTTACCTTGAAATATATAGTGTAGGGGGCGTACAACATGACCATTTTTATATAAATAAATATTTTTCTGTATTTAAAAAACATTTATTAAAGTGCAATGCTTATGTTTAAAAGTTATATGTACATCCCTTTTGTATATTTCAAGTTATTTCTTCTTTAAACATACTTCTACAGTTAATTCCAACACAACTACATCAAATGGCAACTCAATGTTTATTTTAACATATCATATCTATACTAATATAACAATATAAGCATTCTAATCTAATCAACTAATGACATTTGGTATCAACTAATGGGTCACAACATAACTAATTTGTGATAATGTGATTCCACTTGCTCTTTTACAACTTGTACATCCTACAACCACAACTTGATGACATACAATCTAGTGATCGTATAGTTAACTTTTGATCACACACAACATTGTGATTCATATAATTCAATCCCAAACACCAAAATGAACACTTTTCACAAGTCTTAAATGTTTTTATATAATGTAACTAATATTTGGGATATAATGTTATATATAAAAAAACATTTAACTATTTTTTATATATGTTTTGATTTTGTATCGTTTAGCTATGGATATTTTGTTGTAACTATAAAATATCTTTTTGAACAAAACTATACCGGTGAAGAAATTACGATCCACTTGAAATGCTTAATTTTGTTGAATGTGGTACGTAACCAAACAACTCATTCATGTGTCATACTTCATAGTTCATCCTATGTTGCATCAATTTTATTAGTATGTAATGAAAAACACATAAACATGTACTTGAGAGATTTGTGAGACCTGTTACTGATGCTGAGAGCGTTGAGGTCGACATAACTGTCAGTGTGTTCGAGTTCCTTTTAAGGTATGTGTCAAAATATGGTAATCAATCTAAAGAATAAACTCAAACTATAATACTGAAAGACAAAGTCTGAAAGAAATCATGAACAAAGGTTTTGACAAACACAGACAAACCCTAATCTCTAAATCAGATCATTAACATATGATCTGATACAACTCACAGACACGAGATCATTGACAGATGATCTCAAATACAAAGACAAAAGACGATCATTAACAGATGATCAATCAATAAAAGAAACCCTAATCAACTGAGAGGATTACAAAGATGAAACACGAACAAGACTCTGCCAAAACTGGTAAAGAGAAGAAAGGGAAGCTTTATATAGACAGGATGAAGGCTCGGGAGAAAACACACCCGAGCCTCATTCCACCATTGGATGATAGGCGAAGAAGCACAAACACAACAGATCTTGACCGTTCAAATAGGAGTGGGGATTGCCAACGTGGCAATCCACACCGAGTCTTTAAAACAAAGATGTTGGGACAACTACTGGACGGGCTTCTTTTCTTGTGCTCCAACAGCAACACACAACCATGACCATGGGCTCCTTATCCAGGCCTCTAATCCAACTCTAAGACCAATTGGGCTCAAAACACAAAAACACAAAAAATAACATTTGTAAGATAAATGGTAAAAAATAAATGAAAGGTAGATAAACGTAAAGGTAAATAAAAGTGACCATATTTTTAACACACCCTCTCTTCTCTTTTATTACCAAAAACATCAAACATTAAATGATCACATTTGCTTTGAATAAAACCTATTTCAAATAACACACTGACAAGCTTGGCATTTTACATTCGTGGAGCTTGTTTAAGACCATACAAGGATTTTTTCAATTTACAAACTTTTTTCTCATTTTTAGAAAAATATCCTTCAGGTAACTTCATATACACATCTTCAACAAGATCACCATAAAGGAATGCATTATTGATATCTAACTGATACAGAGGCCAGTCATTTTGAACAGCTAAGGTTAAGACACTCCTAATAGTGATCATTTTCACTACAGGAGAGAATGTTTCATCAAAATCTAACCCTTTTCTTTGACTATAACCTTTAGCTACAAGTCTATCCTTATATCTATCAATTTCACCAGTGGATTTATATTTAATTTTATAAATCCACTTGCATCCTATGGCCTTTATATTCTTAGGTAACTCAACTAAGTCCCAAGTGTTATTTCTGTTGAGAGCTTCAATTTCCTCATTCATTGCAGTGACCCAATTAGCATCTTTACATGCTTCAAAATATGAATTCGGATCAATGCTTTTATTTAATAAGGATGTGAAGCAAAAATTCTTAGCAGACAGGTTAGAGTAGTTTACAACCTTTTCTAACCCATATTTACCTTTCTCTTCAACAATAAAATCATTAAACCTTCTAGGAAGGTTAGACTGTCTAGAGGATTTTCTAACAACAATTGGATGATTACTAGATGATGGTTGTCCCTCAGAGTTGAGATTTTCATCCTCTACTGTTTCATCATCCTCAGCCCTACCTCTATGATCAGTTGACCCACTTGGTTGCTGCTGTGCAGCACTACCAGAAGTGGTTTCAGTACTGTTCATTGGTTGCTGAGACCCATGAGGAACAATATTCTGGTTTGCCCTTTGTTCATCATCAGGACCATCTAGATCATTTGGGTGACTGCCATTAGTTGACTCAAATAAATCAAAGAAGTTTGAATGATTAACATTTTCAAAAACTTGTGGATCTGTTTCTTTTAATATTTTAGACTCTTTAAAAGGAAAGATGGACTCATAGAACCATACATCCCTAGAGTATAAAATCTGTTTTGACTCAAGACACCACAACTTATAACCCTTTTTTCATTTTAGTAACCAATTAACACACACCTATTAGCATGACTATCAAACTTATCAGAGTTATTCAAGATAGTACTAAAGCAAAGACACCCAAAGACCTAAAGCTGACTGTAAGAGGGCTTAAAACCATAAACACACTCATAAGGAGATCTACCATTAAGCACAGAAGAAGGAGTCCTATTAATCAAATATGCAGCAGTAAGTATACATTTTGACCACATACTTAAAGGTAAACTGCTTTGAAATAACAAAGACCTGGCAACATTTAGTATATGTCTATGTTTTCTCTCAACTATGCCATTTTGTTGTGGGGTGTAAGGATAAGAGGTCTGATGTATTATACCATTTTTATTTGTGAATTCTTTCATGTTAGAGTTAATGAATTCAGTTCCATTGTCACTTCTAAAGATGAAAGTGAACAATGTTTTCAAAAACTTCATCTTTAAACCTCATCAGATACACCCACACAGTCCTAGTAAAATCATCAACAATGGTCAAGAAGTACCTAAAACCTTCTCTACTTTTAACCTTCAAAAACTTCATCTTTAAACCTCATCAGATACACCCACACAGTCCTAGTAAAATCATCAACAATGGTCAAGAAGTACCTAAAACCTTCTCTACTTTTAACCTTGTAAGGACCCCAAACATCAAGATGAATCAATTCCCCTAAACAAGTGGTTTTATGATCACTTATGGGAAATGGTTCTCTATGTTGCTTAGCTTTATGACAAACATCACATGGGTTACTAGATTCATTATCTATTATGTTAAGTTTTATATCATCCTTTAACACTTTTAGAACAACATTAGATGGATGACCCAATCTAGCATGCCACAAGTTTGTTATTTCAAAGCTATTACAACACACACCAGAGAACACAGATGACTCACCACAAAAATACAACCCATCAATTTGACTACCAGTCACCAAGACGTTCTTGGTTAAAGAATCCTGTATATAGCAGTTGGATTCATTAAATAAAACATCCAACTTACTATCTTTTGCAAGTTTGTGAACAGATAACAAGTTCACACAATAACTAGGAATCACAAAGACATCATATAGAGTGACTTCATCAGTAAGTTTAAAATCTCCTATAAAAGTGACTTTAGCACTAGTTCCATTACGATGATTAACTTTTATATTTAAGTCACTAACATCAATTTTATTGATGACACAATCAGCATTCATAACCATGTGCTGATTTGCCCCAGAATCAGTTATCCAACCTAGCTTTCTAAACAAAGATTGCACATTTGAAAAAGAAAAAACAGGTTTGGACAAGCTAGCATAACAGAAAAAGTTACACGACCTACCTGCAGAATTGCAGCTAGTTGTACCTTCTTCATTTTTCTTGTTCAACAGACTTAACAATTAAGAAACCTGATCAACAGTCAAAGTATTCATAGAACCATTATTTGTTTCAAGAGAAGTACCACTAGTAGCATTGTTACTAGTCACGTTCTTTTAATTAAAACCAGACTTATTTTTCATCCATGCAGGATATCCAACAATTTCAAAACACTTATCAACAGTATGACCCAACTTATCACAGTGAATACATTTAAGATTAGGGTTTTGATTGTTAATCCTAGCATTCTTTTTCCTGGTTTCAAAACTCTGATTGGTTTTAGCAAAGAACCCTACATTAGGACCTTGTTCTTTTACCATAGTAACATTTGAGTTCCTATGTGATTCTTCCCTTGAAACAATTGAGAAGGCTTCCTTTACAGAAGGTAAATGATCCCTTATCAACAAATTAGTCATAACAGAATTATACACAGTATCAAGACCCATCAAAAATTGCATCAATTTTATCAAGTGACTAAAGTCATTGTACTGTTTAGCAGCATCACAGGTACAAGTAGGGATATGTAACATTTGATCAAGATGTTGCCACATAGAATGAAGCTTATGATAATATTCTGAAACAGACATCCCATTTTGATTAAAATGATTTATCTTTTGGTAAGTGTCAAATATTACAGACCCATCAATTTTATTGTAAGTCTCTTTTAAATCCTTCCACACATCAGAAGCAAGTTTAGAATACACTTGACCCATGTACAACTCTTCAGATACAGAATTCAGAATCCAAGTAAGCACAACAGAGTTACATCTATCCCATTGTCTAGCTAAGACAGTATCATCAATGGGTTTAACACATTCCCCAGTAACAAAGCTTAGTTTATTTCTTAACTTGTAAAGCAAGAATCATAGCATTGGACCGCACAATGTAATTTTCAGTACCTTTTAGCTTAATATTAATAATAGTCAAATTAGCAGAATCACTAGCATGAAGGTACAATGGATCACTAGCATCAAGTTTACTAATCAATGTACGACCACCTTCACCAGAATCACTACTAGTATCAGACATGACTATTAAACAATCAAGCAATCAACAAAACAAAACAAACAAGAATTGGAAGATAACAAGTAACAGTGTCACACTTATGCAAGCACCAAACGAAGCCCTGCCAGTGATCAAGGTTCCAGGTTCATCACTCAAGGGTGCCTGGACATGTCTTAATAGGGGAGTTTGAGTACATACAATATGAAAGTATGACAATACTACAAAGATAATCAACCAATCAAAACAAGAACACACACTGAGACAGACCAACAATATGAGCCAATTCCGGTCCCCCTAACCCGGACAGTGCTCCTAGGCACAACAGAAATTAAACAAGGTTAAGGAACAATCTCACAAAGAGGACCCAAGTTAGGGTTTCTCCAATAAACTCGTAACTCGTAACCTCCACTTAGGGTTACGACTCAGAGAGCAAGAAGACAAGCAACCAGTTGATCCAGAATCCAAGCAACTCTCAGAGAAGAACCAAACCCTAGATCTGATGATGAACTTCAGATCTAGGATGCAAGAATAAATCGTCTTCTTTCAACCAGAAATCCCACGATCTACCAACAACAATCCTCTGGAACCCTCAGGATCACAAGACAACAAAAAACCCTAAAGTGAGCGGAAGACGAACAAAAAAGAGCCTTATAGCTCTGATACCATGTCAAAATATGGTAATCAATCAAAAAAATAAACTCAAACTATAATACTGAAGGACAAAGTCTGAAAGAAATCAAGAATAAAGGTTTTGACAAACACAGACAAACCCTAATCTCTAAATCAGATCATTAACATATGATCTGATACAACTCACAGACACGAGATCATTGACAGGTGATCTCAAATACAAAGACAAAAGACGATCGTTAACAGATGATCAATCAATAAAAGAAACCCTAATCAACTGAGAGGATTACAAAGATGAAACACGGACAAGACTCTGCCAAAACTGGTAAAGAGAAGAAAGGGAAGCTTTATATAGACAGGATGGAGGCTCGGGAGAAAACACACCCAAGCCTCATTCCACCGTTGGATGATAGGCGAAGAAGCACAAACACGCCAGATCTTGACCGTTCAAATAGAAGTGGGGATTGCCAACGTGGCAATCCACACCGAGTCTTTAAAACAAAGATGTTGGGCCAGCTACTGGACGGGCTTCTTTTCTTGGGCTCCAACAGCAACACACAACCATGACCATGGGCTCCTTATCCAGCCTTCTAATCCATCTCCAAGACCAATTGGGCTCAAAACACAAAAACACAAAAAATAATATTTGTAAGATAAATGGTAAAAAAATAAATGAAAGGTAATTAAAAGTAAAGGTAAATAAAAGTGACCATATTTTTAACAGTATGCAGTTATGATGACTAATGATCCTTAGGAGGAATCGGTTATGGGAGAGAGGGAGAGGGGCGAATTACTAATGGTGTTATGTTGATAATGATGTGTTAACACTAAACCCTAGTAATCTCTCCCTATTTATGCAACCCAGGGGACACTCTAGTTAAGCCCAACTAAGGATAAGTTCGTCCATCAAAGACAAATCAGTTATGAGCTTAGAGCATTTAGGAATTGATCAAACATAATATAAATGATTATAATGGCTATCAATAAATATACAAGACATAACGTATATTAATTCCAACATTCTCCCACTTAGCCGAGTAATCATTTGTTATGAGTATTCCATAAGTCTCCGGAGATCAATACTCATTTTAGTTCTAAACCCAAACTGTAGTAGAGAAATACAGCCGTTAAGTCTTTATTCGACTTAGGACCCCCATTAATCATACTACAATCCAAATCCAAATCCAAATCTAAAACTTAACATTAGGATCAATTATCGTCATGCCCTTAGTTGATTTGTTGTATTATTGTCTTTATGTCATTATGCTAGCTTAACATACTAATAGACAAACAAATCATAATGATGAAATTTCATTAAACATAAGTCATTATTCATAAATCATAAGTCATAAGTGGTCAAATAAGTACATATGCTTCTAAGTAAGGTCATTAGCAAGTCCCATCTTCGAAACATGATCTTCGAATACCTTAGGTGGGAGACCTTTAGTCATCGGATCCGCAAGCAAATCATTAGTACTTATATGTTCGATACAAAGATTGTCTTCCTCGACTCGTTCACGCACGAACAAATATTTCGTATCTAAGAAATTACCAGCGCAAGTCGAACTGTTACTGTTCGAGAAACTAACGGCGGCTGAGTTATCACAGTAAAGCATCAATGGTCAAGAGATGGAATTGACAATTTTGAGTCCAGTAATGAGATTCCTAATCAACATTCCATGACAGGTAGCGTTATACACAACTATGTATTCTGCCATCATTGTGGATGTTTTCGTAAGTTTCTGTTTATGACTCTTCCATGAAATGGGTCCACCTGCTAACATAAATATATACCCGAAGTGGATTTGTTATCATCTTTGCATTTAGCAAAGTCAGAGTCAGAGTATCCTACCACTTCTAAATTATCACTTCTTCTGTAAGACAGTTTATAGTCTTTAGTCCCTTGCAGATATCTTAACACCTTCTTAGCTGCTTTCCAATAATCATGGCCAGGATTATTCAAGTAACGGCCTAGCATTCCAGTGACATAAGCGATATCTGGATGCGTATAGACTTGAGCATAAGCAAGACTACTGACTACTGAGGCATAATGTATCATTCTCATCTCTTCTTTCTCTACATCTGTTTTCGGACATTGGAATAAACAAAGACATCTCCCTTAGCTACCGAAGCTGGAGTAGGTTTACAATGCTGCATGTTATAACGTGTGAGAACACGATCAATGTAGGCCCTTTGTGACAAACCTAAAATCCCACTGCGTCTGTCTCGGTTTATTTCGATGCCAATGACATAAGAGGCTTCTCCGAGATCCTTCATATCGAAATTAGACGAAAGTAATCGCTTCGACTCATGCAACATATCTAAGCTATTACTTGCCAGTAAGATATCATCAACGTAAAGGACAAGACTAGTAAAATTACTCCCACTCATCTTAAGGTAGGTGCATTGATCAACTTTGTTCTTCATGAAACCATTACTCTTAACGACTTCATCAAACTTTAACTATCATTGACGTGAGGCTTGTTTTAAACCGTATATGGATTTCTTCAATTTGCAGACTAGATGTTCTTAACCTTCAGGTTTAAAGCCTTTAGTTTGCTTCATGAACACTTCTTCGTCCAAGTCACCATTAAGGAAAACAGTCTTAACGTCCATCTGATGTAACTCTAAATCAAAATGAGCTACGAGGGCCATAACGATCCTTAAGGAATCTTTTCAAGAGACAGGTGAAAACGTCTCCTGATAATCAATTCCCTCTTTCTGAGTGTAGCCTTTCACAACCAATCTTGCTTTATAGTGTTCAACGTTCCTATTCGGATCTAGTTTTGTTTTGAACGCCCATTTACATCATACTGATTTTGCACCACTAGGTAATTCAACTAAATCCCAAACGTCGTTTTTCTTCATGGATTCAAGCTCGTCAGTCATGGCCTTTATCCATTCAGAAGACTGATCACTGCTATTGGCTTCGTTATAAGAGTTAGGATCGGTAAGCTTTCTAGTATCCATATCTGCTTTAGTAAGGAAGGTAACATAATCATCAAAATTAGTAGGCCGTCTAGACCTTGATGACCTTCGAAGCGGGTTTCCAGGTTCAGTATTTTCATGGTGATGAGTGTTTGATGGGTCTTCATTAGCTGGTTCGTGAAAATCTGGCTGAGAAGGGGTTGGTGCAGTGACCTTAGGGGTAGAATTGGCATTGGGTACAAGAGGAATCATCAGAGTTGTTGTGAGCGACAAATCTGTCTCCCCCGCATCTTGTATTTCTTGAAATTCTTCATAAGGATTTACATTACTCCAACTGACCTTGAAATCCTCTAGAAATGTTGCACGCTTGGTTTCCACAATACGAGTGACATGGGAAGGACAATAGAATCTATAACCCTTAGAGTTCTCGGGATACCCGATAAATAAACAACTGACGGTCTTCATGTCAAGTTTACGTAAGAAAGGGTTATATAACTTAGCTTCGGCAAGACAGTCCCATACTTTCATATATCTAACACTCGGTTTCCTACCTGTCCAAAGTTCGTAAGGAGTTTTGGGGACAGACTTCGTAGGAACTCTATTGAGTATATGAACGACTGCCTTTAAGGCCTCGGTCCAGAGGAATAAAGGTAAACCTGAGTTGGCTAACATACTGCGCACCATCTCCATAAGGGTTCTGTTTCTTCGCTCAGCTACACCATTCTGCTGACGAGTACCAGGAATGGTGTATTGGTTCACAATCCCCTGGCTCTTACAAAACTCATAAAATGGGCCAGGGGCTTGACCCACGTCAGTATGTCTGCCATAATATTCACCTCCTCTATCTGATCTAACAACTTTTATCTGATGATCTAATTGCTTTTCAACTTCAGCCTTATAATCTTTAAAAGTTGTCAGTGATTCAGACTTTTCCTTAATGAGATACAAGTGCATGTAACGATAATAATCATCAATAAAAGTGATAAATGAAGTATGTCCAGTTATGCCAGCAACGTTATAAGGGCCACTAATGTCAGTATGAATGAGTTCTAATAAATTAGAGCTCCTAGTGGCACCCTTCTTATTTGCAGACGTCATCTTGCCCTTAAGGCATTTAACACATGTTCCAAAATCATCAAAATCAAGAGAGGGTAATACCCCATCCTTCACGAGTCTGGTTAACCTTTCTCGTGATATGTGGCCTAAACGTTGTTGCCACAACATGGATGAAGTTTCTAAGTCTCTCTTGCGTTTCTTCTTTGTTAGTAATTCATTAACATTATATGATAACAAAGACTTGGAAAAATCATCATCTAGTTCTAACTTATAGAGACCACCATCCAGAAAACCATGACCATACACTTGGGAATCATAAGTAATCGTAAGTTTGCCATGACCGTGAGAAACGTCAAAACCATCCATGTCTAACTTTGGTCCAGATACAAGATTCCGAGTAATCTCAGGAATATATAAGGTATCATAAAGAACAATACATAAACCAGTTTTGAATTTTAATTCTAATGTTCCCACGGCTTCGACAATAAGTGACTTTCCATTCCCAACATTAAGTGTTCTTTTGTTTCTTGCCAGCTTCTAGATCGTACGGAATCCTTGAAGAGAGATTCGTCACATGGACCATAGAACCAGAGTCAAACCACCAAGTAATAGATGGAACATTTAAGTTAAAGGACTCAAGTATCATAAGTAGATGATTACCTTTCTTAGTTAGCCACTCCTTAAAGTCACGGCAGTCCTTCTGCTTATGTCCTTCTTTCTTACAGAACTTGCAGAAGAACTTGCCTTTGGAGTTCTTATGGCTAGATGAGGCACTTGCTTCATTCCTCTGGGTTTTAACATTATGATTCTGGTTAGATTGTCTTTTCCTCTTCTTTGGATTAGCGGTCGTAAGGTAAGCAACTTCAAGTTTCTCCAGCTGCATCCGCTCTTCCTCTTACACGCACATAGCGATCAACTCCTGCATTTTCCACTTTTCTTTCTGTGTGTTGTAGTTGATCTTGAAAGCATCATAAGCAGAGGGTAGAGAAGTCATGATGAAATGCACCAGGAAACCGTCACTAATTTCCATTTCTAAACCCTTAAGCTTATGGGCCATATCGTTCATGGACATAATGTGCTCATGAATACCACTTCTCCTGTCATACTTAGTTGTCACAAGTTTCAGAATTAGAGTGGAAGCATGCGCCTTTGAGGTTCCTTTGAATTGATCCTCCACAAAGCCTGATATTCTTTAGCAATCTTAGAATCTGGAATAGATCCTCTAATAGGCATGCTAATGGAGTTCTTAATGAACATGAGGGACATACGGATACATCTCTCCCATTTCTCATGAACCATTTTATTAGCAGTGGTGCTTTTGTCAGTGAGTTCGGGAGGAGCATCCTCTCTCAGTGCATAATCGAAATCCAACAATGCCAAAGTTAACATAAGTGAGTCTTTCCAGGCAGCATAGTTATCACCAGTTAAGGTAGTGATGCCACAGTTGGGAGTTAATAGTGGAAAAAAATGAGAATAGTAAGACATAACATTAGAGAAGAACTTAAAGTGATCTAAGGGGGAAACTAATTATCTAAGGCAGTCAGGGAGAAAACCATTATACTAATGAAGCTGTGATAACTATTTATAACACCAAAAACATAAGCTACTTAAATACAATGCTCTAGCTTTGGCTATACGCAATTTATTTAAGTATTAAATTGCCGACAGTGAATGTAACCCATCACCTTTGGGCGGAAGTGAGACATTCAAAGTCCTAATGCAATACGTTCAGTTCACCAACATAATCTGTTACACATCACCTTTGGGCAGAAATGAAACCTTATGGCACTTATGTGAACGAGCTACAATGCTTAACGAGATCTTTATAACCACCTAATGTGACACATCACCTTTGGGAAGAAGTGACACCTCAAATGTTATTGCAAGTTAAGCAAGGTTTAAGTAATGTTTTGATAAAACTGATACGTTAGGTTTTATCAAGATTCCATTAGTTAACGATAAACCCCCTGGTTTTATAGAGGTTTCCGAATTAATAGGTTCACATTTGCTGAAAATAAGTGGGTTTTCGCTAATGATATAATGGTTCGTAAATACCTTAATGCTCAGAAACAGAAACTTGGTCGGACACTCTTATGGGTCGGACACAGGCTAATGAGGTCGGACACAGATTTATGGTCGGACACTGTTATCTTGGTCGGACACTCCTGTTCCTTTAGGAACAAGTTTCTATTGAGCTAATTTAGGAACCGATGATATCTCTTAATTTTAATTAGGATTCATTAGGTTGTTGCCATATTTTATGGGATAAATTTTTATCCTAAATTTTAACTAACAACAATCAATCCTAATTCTTAAGCAAAACATAGTGATAATTTCGATTTTCTTTATATGTTCAAAGAACACCAAACCCAAAAACTAAAAACATAATCATAAAAAACACCATACTGGAATCATAATCCTCAAATGTTAATAGATTTTATAAAAAACATCGTCCATCATCAATCTCGAATGCATTATGAGACCAAAATAATGAACCAAAACAGTTTTTTTTTCGATCGGCCTAATACGGCTGTTAGGGTTTTCAGCCGAAAGGCTTTTTAATCTGATTATTCAGGTTTCGTAATTCGTTTTCCGATTTGATTCCGAATCTTATGGAACTAACAAAATCGATCATGAGCAACATAGCTCTGATACCACATGTTGCATCAATTTTGTTGGTATGTAATGGAAAACACATAAACATGTACCTGAGAGATTCGTGAGACCTGTTACTGATGCTGAGAGCGTTGAGGTCGACATAACTGTAAGTGTGTTCGAGTTCCCTTTAGGGTATGCAGTTATGATGGCTAATGATCCCTAGGAGGTATCGGTTATGGGAGAGAGGGAGAGGGGCGAATTACCAATGGTGTTATGTTGATAATGATGTGTTAACCATAAACCCTAGTAATCTCTCCATATTTATGCATACCCAGTGGACACTCTAGTTAGGCCCAACTAAGGATAAGTCCGTCCATCAAAGACAAATCAGTTATGGGCTTAGAGTATTTAGCAATTGATCAAGCATAATATAAATGATTATAATGACTACCGATAAATATACACGGCATAACTTATATTTATTCCAACATTCTATTCTTAAATCTATCAGTATTGTCACACCTTAAAACCCATACTAATCCTATTAAAAAAAAATTTAAAAGTATACTTATTGTCTTTTGTAAATGTTATATTCTGGATTGCAACAACATATATTCATTTTATAGACTTAATAAAAAAATGTGGCCGGTGTAACATCTCAAAATCCATATTAACATATTTTTAAAACTTTATTAAAAATAACATACATTGTCTTTAACATTTTTCAAAATTATTTGAATATTTAATTCTGATTGGTTAATGATTTTACATCACAAAATCCAAATTCGTAGTTATCGTTTTGTGAGTGTTAATATTGGTACTATATCTCACTCTATATAGAAAGAGATGGTGTCACTAGCATTAGTTTGGGGTGTTTCATTAAAATCACCGTAAGTAAATAAATAACTCGCACTTTGCACCAAGCATATTCATTCTGGTCTAACTTTTTTTTTTTTTTTTACGATCAAACGGATCACTTTTGATATTTAAGGGAATCTAACTGACTATCGGGGATCTATAGAATAGGTGTGTATAATTTTGGTCTGTATGAATATTTAAGGAACTAATCAAACAAAAACGAGGCAAACTAAATCAAGGAGGAGGGTGTGTGTGTCAAATACTATTCTGAAGTTACCCTAAAACAGGTAATTAATAGGTGACATCAAATCCCTAAAGATATCCTAAAACCTTTTCTTTTTAGTTTTATTTATTTAGATAAAGAAAATTATACATTTAAACAACTAAATAAACTAAATCATGCATTTAAACCAAAAATCAAGACCATCATGCATTTTTTTTAGAGATGATTCTTTTTTGGCACAGAGAGGATAAAATGTGATAAAATTTTATGAGATTGGTAAAGTTTGTATGATTTTTATTGAAAAAATTGTGCGAAATGGTGAACAATGGTGTAGAATGGCTGGTTTTTAAATTGAAAATGAGATTGAATTTTTTTAAAGCATCAAATGGTCAAATTTTTAAACGCTATTACCACTACGACCTCAACTTCTACCACTTGAGACTCATACCCGCCAACCCCTACCCAAGGAGGCGGTGGTGGTGTCGTTACGTTGGTAGGACGTACCCACATACCCTATCCGATTGCAGACCATCCCCTTAGGGTGTTGGGTTGAGTGGAACGTTTTTAATTGTATAACAAGTTTAACTAAATTTGAGTTAATGTGTTTTTTAGCACCACAATTCAAGTTATTATTTTATTTATTAGGTTTTTATTCCACTTTTTAAATTTAGGTTGAAGTGGAACGAAAGTTTTTAATTTAGGTATTTGTTTTAACTTTTTTTTTTAACGACCAACAAACTTTTATTTCAAAAGCTAATAAAATGCTAGCAAAGAACCAATCCGAAAAACCCAAATACAAACAGCAAGAGCTATCACATACCCAAACCCGGAATACATTTGCACTAGTTTCAATGCGCAAAGCATACCCAAACCCGGAATACAATATCGCGGAGAGGCTTCTCAAGCGCAAAGTAAACTTCGCCAGCAAGCAAAGCAGCAACGGCTCTCCTACAATCACGGAGTGATGCCCGCGCGCGCAAGCGGTAAAAGCGGTAATCGTTCCATGTTTCCTTATTTATTGCTATCTCTTAACTACTTTACTAATATAATCCTTGGGTAGTGGAGACAACCCTAATCGGGCCTGGCCCATTACGATTAGGGTTTTGGGTAATGGTGGCATACGTCCACCTCTATATAAAGGACCATATCCTTAATAGGGAGGACACTCTTGGCTAACCCTAAGAGCTATCACACTTGATAGTATCCCCATTCACCCACGTTTTTGTTATAAACTACTACCTTGTGTAGTCGTCTCCCTACCCACTTAATCTTTATTTGCAGGTTACTCCAATCCAGGAAGTGCTAGTGAAGGATCAATCTTGTGGTTGCATATAGACTATCGTCCCTATAAGGAGGTTAGGCTATTTGTTTCTTCATTGGCGCCATTCGTTACGGTCTACCAATCTTTCAAACTAGTGCAAATGGATTCTGGAACCGAACAACGTGCCGACCCCATCAATGTTGATGATGGAGTTCAAGCGAATCAAGACACAGGAGCACCAACGACGGTGACTAAGAACGTGAATCAAAGACAGGCTACCACAAACTTTCCAATGTTTGCACCAAGAAAGTCGGCGTTAGCAGCGCAAAAGAAAACGGCCGAAGAGCCTGTGGAAGACCTGGAAGAATGGCTGGCTCAAGAAAATGCTAAGACTATAGCAGAGTACCAGAGGAAACTAATAGCAAAGGCCAGGTTGGAAGCAAGAAAAACTTTGAACTTTGACGCTGAAGACAACTCTCAAAACGAAGAACAACCTGCTTTTCGTCATACAACTAAACCCTGCCAGGCGGTACGTGGTGGAGAACGTGGTAAAACTACTCACGTTCAGGACCACGTCAACCTGACTGGGGAACCTGACGGTTATGAATCTGAGAATGAGATCAATTCCGATCCAACTTGGAAGCCGCGTAATAAGTCTGTGGCCAGCAATCAGACTAACCCAGACGATGATCTTCACAAGCCTTATCGTCCAAAATCGTTTGCGGAAAGATCCAAATTCTGTGCAAGAATTGCGCTAGCACCTATGCCAGTCGAATGTAAGCTGCCAAACACGATCGGAAAATATGATGGTTTGCGCGATCCAGATGATCACTTGCACGCATTTGACTGCGCAGGCAGTTCTAAGCCATGGCCGGTTCAAGCTTGGTGCCATCTGTTTGTTCAAACCTTAACGGGCGCGGCAAGAGTATGGTATGAAAGTTTACCGGTCGGAAGTCTTGTGGACTTTGATGATTTGATAAAGAAATTCAAGAATCATTTCTCCCACCTGAGGAAGCACAAGAAAGATAAGGCTCAGATTCTGTTATGTTCCCGGAAAGATATTGAGAGCGTGGAAGATTATATTGTACGATATAACAAAGAAGCTCTACAATTAGGGTGTGGTGAAGAACTTACCAGGGCCGCATTCATTCATGGAGTGCGAAACGATGATGTCATGAGATGCTTGACTGGGAAAGAAGGCGTGCCTGAAGCATGGGATGAGCTGATAGAGGCAGCAAAGGTATATGCGTCGTCGGAACGCTCGTTTACACGCTCGAAAAACTTTTATCACAACAACAATCAAGGTGCGAACACGCACGACAAAGGAAAAGGAAAACAGTCTGTGTGGTCAAGAATTTCGGGTACCGCAGATGAAGGGAAGTACTCTTCGGGGCAAGATGCGCGGCAATTCCTCAATAGCAAGCACTCACGTGATTCGAAACCGCCAAGCAAGAAGAATTATGATTGGACCCCATTGTCCAAAACACCTTCGGAAGTTTTGAAGACTGAACAAATCCAGTTCCCCAAGCCTAGGGAACTGAGCAAAGATAGAAGAAATGTGGACACGTCAAGGTATTGTGACTACCATGAAGATTACGGCCATCTGACAGACAATTGCTACAGTCTAAAGATGGAGATCGAGAATGCAATCAAGTCAGGCCAACTGTCCCATTTAGTAAAAAACATGCGGAAGAAGTCCAGGGACTCGCAGGGGGAAGGCGATGCCAAAAACAAGAGGATCAAAAACCTTAACGCGCACCATGTGCAGCGCTCCGGACGCCACAACTGTTACATGACTCACAACATGAATCAAAAGAAGAGATCTTACTCCATTATTCAAGACGATTCCTGGAAGGAAACACCTGTCGTTATTCCGCGCGTTAAGGGAGGTGCGTCTTCCACAACGCCACTGATCATAACTGGAGTCATTGGGAACTATCGCACAAGGTATATGTTCCTCGATAACGGGAGCAGTACCGACATCATGTACCAACAGTGTTTTGATCAGTTAGACGCGAACGACAAAGCAAAGCCCGTTCCAACTACGGAGCCAATATCCGGATTTATTCATGAGGTGATCCTCCCATTGGGCATACTCACACTCCCCGTCACATGGACGGACGGACAACTCTCTCGCACGGAGGTTTGTGACTTCATGGTTTTACAAGTGAGTTCCTCGCACGATGTCCTCATAGGAAGAGAGGGTTTGGCAAAGTTTAATTGTAACGCGTCCACACCGCACCAGATGGTCGGTTTACCAACGCGTGGAGGAGTGGCTTTCATACGGGGAAACAAGAATTGCCATGCAACAGACACATGCAAGCCACCCAAGATAATGAAACCGTCGAACCGTACTGATCCCGAAAAATGGGTTATCAACCCTAAATTCCCAGATCAGACGGTTGTCATAGGCCCAGTAATCTCAGACACCATACGTGCGCACTTGAAGCAGTTATTAACCAAGAATATGGATGTCTTTGCTTTTCAACCTGCGGACATGGTTGGCGTTCCACGCCATATTGCGGAACATCGGCTCAATGTTTACAAGTCTGTCGAACCAGTCGTCCAGAAAAAACGCAGTATGGGGCCAGAGAAAACAAGGGCCATGAACGAACAAGTGGCTGAATTATTAGACGCAGGCATCCTGCGAAGAACAAGATACCAAACTTGGGTTGCTAACCCGGTCATGGTAGCGAAATCCAATGGGGGCTGGCGGATGTGCGTGGATTATAAAGACATAAATAAGGCATGCCCGAAAGACTGTTATCCACTACCCGAGATAGACTTAAAGGTAGACTCACTGGCACCATTTCAGTTCAAGTGTTTTCTTGATGCCTATAAAGGGTATCATCAAATCCAAATGGCAAAGGAGGATGAGGACACGACATCCTTCCGCACAGATACGGGGACTTATTGCTATACCAAAATGCCATTCGGATTGAAAAACGCGGGTGCCACATATCAGCGTTTAATGGACACCGTGTTCAGCAAACAAATCGGAGTCAATCTCGAAGTATACGTAGATGATTTGGTCATAAAAAGCACAGAAGAAGACCAAATGCTTGTGGATATACAGAAAACCTTTGATCAACTCCGCACAGTCCGAATGAAACTTAATCCGAGCAAGTGTTCCTTTGGAATGGAGGAAGGCAAATTCCTAGGGGTGGTTGTTACTAAAGATGGTTTCTGTGCGAACCCCGATAAAGTACAGGCAATTGAACGCATGCCATCTCCATCCTCGGTCCGGGAAGTTCAGACATTAATTGGGCGCCTAGTAGCCCTCAATCGTTTTCTGTCAAATTATGCCTCCAAGTCATTTCTTTTTGTGAGTACATTGAAAAGTTGCCTCAAGAAATCGAATTTCGCTTGGACAGATTAGGCTGAGGCAGCCTTTAAGGAAATGAAAGAATGTTTAAGTCACTTGCCTACGCTCACAGCGCCACTTTCAAAGGAGCCGTTAACGTTATACTTGTCGGTAACGGACAAGGCGATAGGTGCTGTTCTATTGGTTGATCGAAAGGGTGTCCAAACCCCAGTTTATTATGTCAGCAGAACTTTGCTCGACGCAGAAACCCGATACTCCATGATGGAAAAGCTAGTGCTGGCATTAGTTCACGCATCACGTAGGCTGCGGAGATATTTCCAGGGACACCCCATCATCGTCCTCACAGATTTCCGTATTAATGATATTCTGCGCAAGCCAGAATTATCAGGCCGGCTGGCTAAGTGGGCCATTGAGCTGGGCGAGCACTCAATCGAGTATAAGTCCAGAACATCCTTTAAAGGGCAGATACTCGCAGACTTCGCCACGGAAGTCCCCACCGAAAGCATCACTGAATGCCAACAAGCACACGTCACTCCCCCTACTCCCGAACCAGCGGAGAAATGGGAGCTATATACAGATGGGGCATGCAACGAGGACGGTGCAGGAGCAGGCCTGCGCCTAATCACTCCGAAGGGAAAGGATTTCACATACGCAATCCGGCTCGATTTCCCAACAACAAATAATGAAGCAGAGTATGAAGCGTTGCTTGCAGGATTGCGCATCGCAAAAAAGATGGGTGTACAACATTTGGAAGCTCACGTCGATTCTCAACTGGTAGCAAACCACATCGACGGCTCATACGAAGCGTGCGAAGCATCAATGATTTTGTACTTAGAGCAAGTTAAAGTCCTCATGCGTGATTTTGAATACTGCAAGGTTAACCACATCAAGCGAAGCCAAAATAAGCCCGCCGACGCGTTAAGTAAGATGGCATCAACAGTTTTTGACCATCTGGCGAAAGATGTGCGGGTGGAGGTATTGGATCATCCATCCGTGCCCCAAAAGCAAGTTAATATTGTCCAAACCAGCAAGACATCTTGGACAACTCCCATCAAAGCTTATCTCATGCATGGGACACTCCCAGATAACAAGGCAGAAGCTCGAAAGCTCCAGAACAAGGCACTGCATTATCAAGTCATAGACGGAACATTATATCGGCGCTCTTATTTAGGGCCGTTGCTGCGGTGTGTTGACTTCGCAGAAGCAATGTACCTTATCAGAGATATCCATGAAGGGTCATGCGGATTACACGCTGGCCCAAGGATGGTCGTGGCTAAGATAATGAACGCGGGATACTACTGGCCCGGAATGCACACGGATGCCATGACAGAGCTGCGCAAATGCAAGTCTTGCCAGCACCACGCGCCAGGAACTTTGCGGCCCAAGAACAACTTGATACCCGTTACCACGGCATGGCCATTTCAAAAGTGGGCCATTGACCTTGTGGGCCCTTTCCCCACAGCTCCGGGAAACGTCAAATACTTGGTGGTGGCAATTGATTACTTCACCAAATGGGTGGAAGCGAAAACCTTAGCGTCAATTGATGGAAAAAGCATCAAGAAGTTTATCTGGGAATTCATCATTTGTCGTTTTGGCTTACCGATGGAGGTCGTAAGTGATAATGGCACACAGTTCGCAGACCAACACTTACAAGAATGGCTCTCTTCCATGGGTATCAGTCAGATATTCACCTCGGTAGCGCACCCACAAGGTAACGGGCAAGTCGAGCGCGCAAACAGAAGCATAGTGGAAGGCATAAAAACCAGGCTTGGTACAAAGCGCACTGGTTGGGTTGACGAGCTCCCCCATGTCCTATGGGCTCACCGCACACTGTCCAAGACAAGCAACGGAGAATCACCGTTTAGCCTCACGTATGGGACAGAGGCTGTCATACCCGCAGAAATGCATTGCGCATCGCCAAGGATCTTACTGGCAAATCATCGAGTCAATGACACGGAGTTAAAGCTCAATCTGGATCTGCTAGAGGAACGCAGAGATATGGCCGCAATTAAAGAAGCCAATTACAAGCGGCAGCTGGAACGATACTATAATGCTAAGGTTAAGGCAGAGGCTTTCCGCGTAGGGGATTATGTTTTTCGCAACAATGAAGCATCCAACGCGGAGAAGCCAGGCAAGTTCGCGCCAAACTGGGAAGGGCCATACAAGGTGCAAGAAGTATTGGGGAAAGGCGCTTATGCTCTAGAGCATTTGGATGGTACCCCAATCCCGCGCACATGGAACGCAGCCCAGTTGCGCATTTGTTACCTATAGAAATTTATTTCATGATTGTAATAATTAGCCTATGGCTACGTTCGTTTCAATTTCAATAAAGGAAAGTTTCATTTTACTTTGTACTATTTCAATGTCGATTGCATGCAATGACAACCATGATCAAAAAACATTACAGTCAGTTATGAAGCATCAACAAGCTGCAAACACAACACGACAAGCTGATACTACATACATGCCACTACCAAAAAAGAGACATACAAAAAGCAAAAGGGGTGGCCTAATCAATACAATATTTGCATCATTAATTACTTAGCAAACAAAAGATAACCATCCCTGCTACGCAGCATGCTGCCAGCCAGTGGATGTTCGACGAAGCCTTAGTTTAGGAATCTTTGGCATATCACTGAGCTCATCCAACTTCTTCATCTTCACCGGAGCAGCAGACGGTCCTTCCTGATTCACTTGATCACCAGTTAGCAAGAGGTAACCGCAATAGGTGGCCAACTGGTGCATGGGAGTGGGAGGAACCTTGATCACAGGAGGATGATCGGATAACATTAGCATACCGTGAAGTGCTTCAACTTCAATGTTGGTGACTCTTAAAGGAGAAGCCATTGGAATAAGAAGTGAGGAAAGAAAATATTGTATTTGGCGGGTAAACAATAGTTAACCTTTTATAGAAGAAAAAGGGCAGCCCATTAATTACCATTAATGGTTAATACTCGAGTAGGGAGGCTAACCGTCACATCAGTCACCTGAAGCGCCGTCAATACTGTCAGACGACGTCAGCACACAGGGACAAGTGGCATCCGTTTCAGAGGTGACGTCATACAATCATTATGACAAATTTAATTATCACACAAATTCAAGTTAAGCACAAATATCCAAACAAAGTACAGAATACGAAATGGCAGATAATTGTTCAAGAACATAACACAAGTCTAAACAATAAAGGAAGACAGCGAACATCACTCATAGTCTATAAGATCTATGTACGTGTCCACTTCAGCTTCTTCATGCACCGCGCCAGAGCTCGCACCAGCAGCGGATGACTCTCCTCCTCCCTGCGTCGCAGCTCTCCGCGCCTCTTCCTCCCTGCGCTCTTTCTCCTCCATCTCCGCGCCAAGGCGGTCAGACTCTTCGAAATAGCCGCGAAGCTGCCCAATAGGATCTTCCGTCCTCAAACATTGGTCCACCACATCGAAAACATCAAACGTCAGAGTCTCAAATTCTTGCTGCGCAGCCACGACCTCATCCTCATATGGCTTACCAAAATGTTCTCCATCTTCGAGCGCTAAGCCAGCAGCATGATGATGATAGCCTTCAGCAAATCCCTGTTGCACACCACTACGCATGGAGGTGGCTCCAATCTTCGCCACCGCATCGCCAAATTTGGGCTCATTCCATATGCGCTTGAAGACCTATGGATCACACATGAACCAATCAAGTCAAAAACACATAGCAGAAACATAAAACATAAGTCACGAATAATCTCACCCCTTGAAGACCATGCTGCATCATCCAGGACAATCGCTCTTGGGCAGCTCGAGAAGTTTGCACGACAGTCTGGAGCTCATTTTGAGTTTGCTGGAGGTTTACTTCCAGTTGCACGCGCGAAGAGTCCAACAAAGCATTCGTCTCTTCAAGCTGTGTCTTCTCATTAGCAAGCCCCTTAACCTGCCCTTCCAACTCGGACATCCGCGTTGTGGCAGTCACAAGGGCTTCGTGCTGTTCCTTCAACTTTATCACAGTGTCGGCCAACTCAGCCTGTTTGGCATCAAGAGCCTTCTGTTTCTCTTCCGCCTCGAGCACCACTCGGGCAAGATCATTCTTCACCTTCTCAACTGCCTTCCCTCTACGCTCAAGGTCTAGGTTGGTGCGCTCACATGATTCTTGTTACTGCTTGGCAGCTTCAGCTTTCTCTGCCTTCAACTTTTGGATCTCACTTTCGGCTGCTCGAAGTTGACCTCTCAATTGCTCAACTTCCGAGCGAGAATCCACACGGGCACGCTGGAATTCCTCCTCCTTTCTTCTCTGGGCATCCTCTGCACTCCTCAAAGCCTGCCAAGATCGCTGGAACTCTTCATCTTGCCTCATAATAGACCCATAGTTACTAAAGTAGAGCGCAAGGTTCAAGCTCATATCAGACATCAGTGAGCGACGATCTATGCCATCCTGGTAGTCTCGTTCGCTAGGAGGCACAACATAGGCAATGAACTCTTCCGCGACAAGCGGATTGGTAAACCGAGTCGTCTGCTTAATGTCCCATCAGGGTTGATAAGGTCTGTTGGGATCGTAGTCCGGGGGAGCTATTCTTCCCCTACCTCCACTAGTTCTCCCTGATCCTTGCAGTGTCTCAGTTGCACTCCTTTTAAGGGTGGAGGCCGATGACATCACACCCGCAGACGTCTTCTCCGCATGCACCTCTGTGGTAACAAGAACACTCGGTGCAGAAGGCTGATCAAGCTAAATACCTCCCTCCGCATGGCAAACATTAGTGGACACGTTTGTAACATCAACATCCACAGATGACGGCTCCACCAGTGGACGTTTCCCAGCTTTCTTGCTTGCCTCAGGAGTCAACGTCACTCCTTCAACTGGACCAGCTGACTGCGCCCCCAAAACAGACAAATTCGTCCCTTCCGCGTTTTCAGGGGCGGGCTCACTAACCTCTTTCACACTAACAGCCGGTTTCTTCACAGCCCCTTGTTGAACAGGACCCTTACCTGAAAAATCACACAGAGGAAATCAATTAACTTGGGCTCTCTATCAATAAGGAGATAACGACATCTAACCGGGTAGCTCACCGGAAGCTTGCTTAACAGATTTTATAAAAAGGGGTTGACGTTTGGGCGGAGGTTAACAACCAGTTTCACTCCGCTCGGCATAGCATTTGTTTCCCCTCCAGTAGCTGGCTCCGTACCCACACCTGATGGTGCCACCTTCGCGCTCTCCGAAGTCGGCTTCGGGACTTGCACTTGTGTTTGGGCAAGATCGTCAAGACGTTTTTGATACAGCTCAGTTGAAACTTCAACGGAATCATCCGGAAGAGTAGGCCCGCTGGTACGTTGGCGCTTAATCTCCTCATCGGATTCCGTCGCCTCATCATCTCCTTTAGACGCTGCGGAGCTCGAGGACACCTTTTTCCCCTTGCGCGACTCTTTGCGCTGGCGTTTTGGCCCAGTTCCTAAATTACATTAAAACGAAGTCAGAGGTCACCACCATTCAAATAACTACAAACAGGATTACCTGTACATACCATCTTTTTACGACTTGGGGAGGTCTCCCCCTGGCCAACCCCAGGTTTCTTCACGGAGTGGATTCCTGCGCCTGAAACAAAGGGCACGCCGGATCAGAGTAAGCACTGCGCGAATCACACCGCACCCTTCTTGGCGCAGGAATAGTCCGCTATCATGACTGTCATAACCGACACATAGCAACAAAGAAAAGACAATACATGTACGCGCATAATGGCGTGGAGCATCTTTGAGTTGAGACATCAAGAAATTGCGCTCCAATCGCTCCATGACTGTAGGTGCACCAGGGGGTAAAGCTACGTAACTTAGTTTGGCAGCACCACGAGCATCAAACAAATCAAACTTCGTCATCCCTACAGAGACAGAAGCATAAGGAGAAAATACCACTTTGAAGTCAACTACTAAACGAAAAAGGGAATAGACATGTTACTTACTGGCATCAGCCGCGGTAGGCTCACGACCCTCCGGGTTCCCCAAACGGCTGAGACCCAACATTACAAGCACTCCCTCAGGGCACTTCTCCATAGATAACAGAGTAGCATGAGCGCACAGGGTTTCGTACCAAGGTTGGTTTTTGTAATCTTTCATCGGAGGGAACTCCGCAATTCTCTCCTTCACACCAACACTCATCCACTGCAGAGCAACAGGGATTACCCCCCTATGAATGTAGAAAATTTTTTCCTTCCAATCGTACATCGACTTTGGACTCTTCGAGACCACCTGAGTCCGATTCCGCCGTGGTGCTACACTATACCACCCGGATCCCCCACGAGCCTCTTCCAGAACGTAGAACACGTTCAACATGTCAAAGGTCGGCTCCAAGTCTAGTGATCGGCAAGTAGCCTCGAAATGTACCAGTCTGGACAGCCCAAAAGGAGTCATCTGTGTGGGATGAACCCCATACTTCATAAAGGCACTAACCAAGAACTTCGTAATCGGAAGACGGAAGCAACACCGGGTGAAAAATGCTTCATACAACGTAATCTTGGCAGGGGAAGCTTCCAACGTCGTTTTACCGGCGGCCGGTAACTCCGGCTCCCAAGAGGCTTCAATCCCGTACTGGTCAAGAAAGGTGGAAAACGAGGAGGCATCCCACTTGATACTGGTGGTGGTAATACCTTTCTTGGTTTTCTCGGTCACTTTGGATTGGTCAACAACACCGGAAGTTTCTTGAGACATTTTTAGGGAAGATGGAAGAAAAGAACTTAGGTCAAGAAAGGAGTGGGAAATGTGTCAGTTGAAGAAATTTTGAAATGCCTTTATACTGTGTGCAATAACTGCCGGTGACGTCAGCCTGGGTAAGTGGAAACGACTTTCCACACGACACGTGGCATTAAATAGCGAAATAGGCGGCACACGCGCTAAACACGTGCTTTCACGCGACTGACTCAGCCGTCTGCCATAACTGATGGGATGCTCCCTGACATAGGCATAGCTTGTGGCAGACGCCACCCACCACGTCTTGCTCAGAAATAGACAACTGTCCTCCACTAACGGAGCTCGTCCGTGGTTGCGGAGAATTTACGTCAAACTAGGTACCGTTCTCCGCAATCCGCGTTAACGATGCTCCGGGTTCTCTTTAACCCGAACAAATCCTCCACCAACACCTTATTTCCGCTACCAAAACAGGATGAGCTATTATCAGAGCTTCAATACTATGAGTCCACCATCCACCCTCCTCTCTCATACACTCGAGAAAAGGGTACACACTGGACTGGGGGGACTTGATGGGATTGGGTGCTCATCAATGCGCAAAGCATACCCAAACCCGGAATACAATATCGCGGAGAGGCTTCTCAAGCGCAAAGTAAACTTCGCCAGCAAGCAAAGCAGCAACGGCTCTCCTACAATCACGGAGTGATGCCCGCGCGCGCAAGCGGTAAAAGCGGTAATCGTTCCATGTTTCCTTATTTATTGCTATCTCTTAACTACTTTACTAATATAATCCTTGGGTAGTGGAGACAACCCTAATCGGGCCTGGCCCATTACGATTAGGGTTTTGGGTAATGGTGGCATACGTCCACCTCTATATAAAGGACCATATCCTTAATAGGGAGGACACTCTTGGCTAACCCTAAGAGCTATCACACTTGATAGTATCCCCATTCACCCACGTTTTTGTTATAAACTACTACCTTGTGTAGTCGTCTCCCTACCCACTTAATCTTTATTTGCAGGTTACTCCAATCCAGGAAGTGCTAGTGAAGGATCAATCTTGTGGTTGCATATAGACTATCGTCCCTATAAGGAGGTTAGGCTATTTGTTTCTTCAAAACCCGAACAAACATACACAAACCGACACTATCCCATCCTTGTCAGATTGAATCTACACCAGGACTCCCAGGACATATCCGACATCTTCCTACGGTTCTTTATCCGTAAATAACTCATTATCTTGATCTCTTCCAAAAATTTTCCGACCGAAACCTGCTTGTTTCTAAATATGAAATCGTTCCGCGCTCTCCAAATACTCCAAAAAAACCGTGAGAAACACACCATAGAATGCCTTCCTGCTTCGAGTACTTGGTACAGTCGTGAGCTGATGCCTCAACACATCCCTAACATGAAACGCAATGCAATTCCGGACTCGGCACCAATTATAAATAACCGGCCACACATCAGAAAAAACCGGACATCCAGTGAACAAATGGTCCGCCGACTCAATCCCAGACTCACATAGTTTACACAGATGAGAATCAACCTGGATCTGCCGCCTAGCCAAAGCCTCCGCAGTCGGAAGTCGATGAAGAAACGCCCGCCACGCCACTACTTCAACTTTTTTGGAACCTAATTGCACCACATAAAGTCCACCTCCTGCTGAAAACACCTATGACTAAATATAGAAGAGTAAAAGAAACATTAAGGTTAATATTCATGTGTGGAGGCTTAACATGGATCGCTTACCCACGAAAAAAGAGCTTTGTAAAAGAAACATTAATGTGGGAAATAGTTCTTGCGCTTTCTGCAATTCAGCGGAGGAGTCGGCACTTCACCTTTTCATCGGGTGCATTCTTACAACCGGTGTATGGCTCTTCGTCGAACGGTGGTGCCGGATGGATCCCATTCTTCTTTTGGAGATTAAAGATATTATGAAGCTTCCAGATTTGAACCACGGCAACAAAGGTAAGAAGACTTTGATAAGAGGGATTGTCATGACGGTGTGTTGGGTAATTTGGAAGACCCGAAACAAGGCGGTTTTTGAAGACGTTCAACCCCGGGTTTGCAACATGATTGCGAACATTAAATCGTGTTCTTTTCTTTGGTATCGTAGTAGATCTAAGTATAACGATTTAATTTGGAAGGATTGGTGTTTTTTAAAGTTTGTTTTTGGCGGTCCTCGTTTTTTGTGGGCTTAGTCGTTTTTTATGAAGTTAAAGGTTCAAAAAAAAAAAGATTATTTTTATAAATTTAATTAAGTTATACATTCACGTGAACACTATGATTCGTAACAACGGATACTTTGACATGTTATTGTGAATTAGTTTTTTTTTTTTTTTTTTTTTTTCAAATAGAAAAGCAGTTCTAAATGCATTGAATAAGCTTCATAAACCGTATTATTTTCTCATTTATTTTTACAACAACCCGTGATTGTTGACATGCAGTCGAAAATAAAGATATATAGTTTTTCAATTAATTGACATGGTCAAAAACAAAATATTATCTTTTTCTATTGAGAATATACAAACTGACAAATATAAATGATAATAATATAATATTACAAAAAGTAGAACATCAGTTACTCATGCTTATAGAAGACTACAAGTAGGCTTGCAAACGAACTTAACTTTCAGTGAACAGTTCATGAATCGTTCGGTGGGAAGTTCGTTCGTGTTCGTTTGTTTAATAAATGAACGAACACGAACAAAAAAGTCTGTTCGTTTAGTTAACCAAACGAACATGAACAAAGGCTGCGTTCGTTCATTTATGTTCGTGAACGTTTGGTAACATGTTCGTTTATGTTCATTTGTGTTCGATAGTTTAATAAGGTTTTTAATTTCTATAATTTTTTTATATTCTTTTATTTTTATTTATTTTACCCAAATAAATAACTAAATGAATAATTTATGTGAGGTAAATATATGGCTATATAATATCAATAACCCTACTTTTAGTATCCACGCCCACTTCTTAGTATATTTTTCCACATTCTAGCGCCGACACCCTCCACATGTTTGGATATTTAGGTTATACTTTGAGTGGATCTAGTTAATGTCTTAATGTATGCGAATTCGATCTTATTCGAAAGTTAATATATGTCCGTTTGCGTTTGTGTGTGTTCATGAACAAAATTAACAAACGAACACAAACATGAGTGTTTCCTTAACAAACGAACACGGACAAAACATTTCATTCGGTAAGTGTTCATGAACTGTTCGTGAACAAGTATTTTTCTTAACGAACGAACACGAACAAGACCATGTTCGTGTTCGTTCGGTTCGTTTGCAGCCCTAACTACAAGTGGTAGTTTATTATATATACTTTTTATAATTTTATTCTAATAAAAATTGATAGTTAGTAATTATAACACAGAAAATTTAGAAATAAATTTCAATGCAAACTATGAGATTGTTGGGTGCAGAGACAAAAAAGGGCCCGTCCCACCACTTTTTTGTCATGTCTCCGTCTCTCACACCGCCCCCCTCATATGTCATCATCCCTCCCATCTCTAAAAGAACATGAGAGATGAACCAATCACAAACCAACCTATTTAATATTTAATGAATGGACCAATGTGAGGTTTATGTCTCCACATCTCATGTCCAAACAGTGGCGAAGCTTGACCCAAAGGTTCGGGGGGTCGGAAGTCACCGGGAGGTCGGAAGTCACCGGGAGGTCGGAAGTCACTAGTTTCGGGGGGTCGAAAACCGGTTTCGGGGGATCGAAACCCTATATTTACAAAATTTTCTATACGAATACTATATAATCGAAACTTCTGCACGAAAATTCGGAGGGGGGGGGGTCGGCCGCCCCCTCCCGCCCCAACTAAGCCTCGCCACTGTCTCGATTTCTTAATATTTACCCTCACAAACAAGTTTTCTTACGTGGAGATTTCTTCTCCCGTCTCCACACTTAACTGATACATAAAATTGTTTTATAAGTTGTACTAACTACCACATCCCTTGAACATTAGTTAAACAACAAAAATACGTGTAAATATACAGCAATTTATTATTATACTATTAATTTGAATTTGAAAGATGTTTATTTTTTTAATATAGAAATAAATAATTTGTGTTAAATTGAACACCATAGGATTATTATGTGTGGTTGATGGGTTTCTTTGGTTCTTGATAGGGACATGTTGCACCCATTTTGTCAATATCGCGTTTCATAGAAGCTAAGTAAACATCATTAATATTCAATTGATCCATATTAATTACTTTATGTTTAGTTGACAGCTGGTTCATGCAAATATTCCAAGAATAATAATATCATTTTAGGCATTTATCTTTACATATTGCTTTTAAAAAAATTGGTTGGATGATGTTTCATCGGTTTTGGTATAAGATTTCCAACAAGTTGCATGTAGTTTGGTAGACGACATGCATTTTAGGCATTTATCAACCCCAGTGGCAGTTCTTGAACAAAACATTTGATAGGGCCGGGCTCAATCTGGGTAGGCCGTACTCAATACATATACAAATTTTCAGTAAAATTTACACTACGAAATGAATAAACTGGACGGACCGAGGCCCAATCTTAGCTCCACTAAGATCCGCCTTTGATCAACCCGAGGGGATATACATATGCATATTAAGTACCGTAATTTTTTTAATAATAGATATTCTTGTTTTTATGTGTTATATATACAAGTATCTCGAAAGTGATATTGATTCACTAAACATTTCAAAAAATTAATACATAGAAAAAATCTTAAAATCCATCACTCCACGAGTTGGTTAGAGATTATGTTATTAATTAACAATATAATTATACGTTAATATGTTTACTAAAAGATCAACATGTTTTATACAAAAGTATATGTAGTCATGTAGAGAATATGTACCCTTCATATAACAACAAACGGAACCAAGAACAAAAATTATTATGAGAAGGTTGCCCGAGTCATAAAGCAACCACAAGTCAAACACAACTTGTATGGCTATGCCAGAGTGATGTGTGCGCTTTGATTTAGACCTTGGTATGGTTTGGAAGGGGTCATGAAAAGTTTGTTTAAGCTAAACTTAATATAGTCTTATTGTGTTAGGCAACAAGAGTGGGGTGGTCTTTGGTATTTCACATGGTTTGTTATTGTTAAGCTTATGAACAAAAAAGGTGGGTTTAGTAATTTTAACCTAACACAACTAGAGATGCATAAGAGGCTATTTGTATTATAAAACTAAAAGTTAGCGATCTTTTTTCTCATTTTTTGTTTTTCTAAAATTCTCTGCATACATCTCATGGAATTTATGTAAATAAATAAAAAAAAATGATCAGATTCTTATCAAGTTGTTGCAGTATATGATTAACCGTAAATATTCCTTATAAGTTTGTTGGTGTTTGAAGTTTGCTTTTAAAAAACAAAATTGAAGCCAATATCACTGGAGTGCAATGGTAGAGGCATTGGTAGACAATGACAGAAGATTTGAAGAATATTAGGTTTGATTCTTAAGTCAGATGAGTTTTTATCGGTATTTTCACCGTCGTGTCTACGGGCAGGTAGGGTGTCGGGTTTTCCCCGGAGTTGGTGTTTAGTGACTCATGGCAATTCTTGGAGTACTCGATTTTTCTGGTGAGTGACCTTGCTCGGATTTGACACGTTAACCGTAAAAAAAACAAAATTGAAACCTTGTTTTAATGGACCTACTTATAAATTGTTCCAACTAAATAATAAATGGATGATAATTACGTCAATTAAGAAAGGTGATTAATGCTTGTGAAGACTTTAGGAGGAGCCTTTTCTGTTCTCTTGTTATCATTTTAGGTTTTATACAACTAAAAGTGACACATCCTAACCTTTGAAAAGTTGTTCATCCTTAAACTTACCGTTTATTTTCACCTGACAAATTGTTTACCTAGGCAAAACGCATCTTGGTAGAGAAGGTTTCCTCTGCCCTCTTATGAGCTTCGTTCTCTACTCAATCAATGTCATCTTAAGGAGCACAGCATCCTCGTTGGCACAACAGGACCCATCCCCTGGCATCAATACCACTGTAGCATTTCAAGTAAGTTGTGCTAAGATATTGCATGCTTTACACTCGAAGGGTTGCTTATTCAGGGATGAGGGACTCACGATTTTGTTTTCACTTAATGAGTTTCTCGCACATACAAAATGAATCTTGGCAGAGAAGATTTCTGACCCCAATAAGGAATGTTCTGTTCTTTTCCTCAACCGATGTTGAACTTATAAAACACTGACTACTGTCACAAGGGTCGTGCTCTAGCATTATACATTGACTTTCTTTAAGCGAGATCACCAGCTGGAATTTCGTTCATGGCAAAATGCCGTGCTAGCCAAGGTTTTATCACAGTAAGCCTTCGGACGATGAGTTTCTCCTAACTAGTGACGATTTAGGTCACCGGTGCTACCTGTAATTGAAGGCATGAATGGCCTTTTACGTATAAGTTTACCGGGTGATCGGATTATGTTGGTCGTTAAAAAAATCATTGGTTACTTTTCAAATACTTTCAAATATGTGCTACTTGAACATGTTAAAAAAAATCAGTCGATGGACTGTATATTCAAATTTTTTTATATATTTTTATTTTTCAATTTCTACAATCTTATATACAATTTTACTAGTACTTCAATTCTTCTATTTTTTGTAAAAAAATTTACAAGTTGTTTGTGTTTCATGGTGTGTTATACCTTAGACTTAACAAGTGTTTTGTGTATGAAAGGGGTGTACATCATGCTTTGTAATTTGTACTTTTTTTTTACTTTTAACTCTAATGATTTTCATTTTTCATATTTAACCCCAACACTTTTTTCACTTTCAACTTTGTCCCCTATGCGTTTTATCTAAAACAAAATTTTGTTTTACCTTTCGTTCTAAATTTTTCGAGTTAACACAATATAACGTGCGTATGTGGTTCAACCTTTTTACTTCTATGTTTTTTCCTGTCTAACCAATGCGTTGTGTTTTACGATTCGGTATAACTTTTACGCACTAATACGCTGCAACGACGTACATGGTTCAACGTTTTTACGTCTACATGATTTCGTTCGGATTTATTTTTTCATTTTTTTATTTCTTTTGTTTTACAAGTTTTTCCGGCGTTGGTGGTTGCTGACGACCATGTGATATTTATGTTACTTGGCACGGTTTTACGCCCCAGCCACACTGCGTGGCCTTAATACTGCGTGGCCTTAATACTAGTTTTGTTTTATGTTATATTTCAAAATTTGCTTTCAATCATGCGAAAAAAATAAATAAAATAGCTTTACATTCTGTGTACATGCAATGAGGGAAGGAGAGCTTAAAAAGATTGGAGTTGTTTAGAGGTGGTTACACCCACAACACTAATAATCAGCCTTCAATCTATTGTATTATAAAATTGAATGAAAACAAATGGTTTGTGTAGATAAGAAGAGACATCGCTATCTTTCTTGTGATCACCAATCACATGTATATAATTATATTTAATATATATCTTATCTAGTTGTGCAAAATCAACAACAAAACAAATTAAAGTTTTGTCCTTAATCAGAGAAGCCGAAATAAGTGGTAAGAATATATATATATATCGGTGGAATGTTGCTTTCTCCGCCGGCCGTCCTTCATGTATTTTGATGGCCTACTATCCCAACTACTTCTTGTTGTCTCAGTTACATCCCTTTTGCTCTAACTATTGTTACAGATAATTTTAAAAACTATAAGCTAAACTGTCTAGATAACACAAATACATTTCTGTTTATTAATTGTTTAAAAAATTTATAAGAATATTTAGACTATGAAATTCAAAAATCAGTAGTGTTAGTGGGATGCATAATTTCTTGGAATTTATGAACTTTAATAAGAATGGTGTTATAGACTTGTTTTTTATTATCGGCGAACAACTGTGTGGCAACCACCCTTGCACGGCGTCGTGCCCAAGAATCGACTACTCGACCTCCAGCAGCCCCCGCCTTCTCCCGATGCGCGGAAACCCGAGTCCCACCCGCCCGAAAGCACGACAGTGTTATAGAACTCGGTAAAACCTCGCCGTCCGTCAGATTCGAACCGGCGCCACCCGTATTCGATCTTCACTCGGATACTAAACCATAAATGATGAAAGTGGGGATCGAACCTTTGATCACATAGGTAAAACAAAAGTCACTTCACCACTCCACCACTCCACCACTATGGATGGATAATGTTATAGACTTGTTTGGTTTTGTAAAATTTCTTGAGAGTGAAATTCAATTTCAATTAATAGCATGTTTGGTTGTAATATAAATGGAGTCGGGAGTTGAACTATTTATTCTATATTTATCCTATATATTAAAAATCAAGAGAAAGTATAAGGTAGAAAGTTTCTTAAAATAGGAAGTGTAGAAAGCTACACACATGTAAACCATGGTTATGGTTAATAAACTCAATCCTGATTGACTAAAAAGGGTAGTTTAGACTTTTTGTTTCTTTAACCTCTAATTCAAATACAATTCAAATTCAGAATCAAATATAGCAATATTTATTTCAATTACGACGTAATTATATTCGATATTCAATTGAATAAATTAACGACACTTCAGTAAATAACAATAGTTCTCGATAATAATGTGATGCTCTGTTTCTCATTCATTTTTATAACCTTTATTCATGATTGATAATGATTGTTGATTGTTGATCATATGAGTGATTTAGTTTTACATGTTGATTATATCTGATTACTGAAAAACAACGATCATGGAGGTATTGTAGAGAATGAAGAAGAATATTTTTGATGATCAGTAAGATGATGAAGAAGGAGAAGACATATGGAGTGCGTTTTATTGATTTTGATTACTCCGTAATTGTACAAGTGGCCAAGTGCGTCTGTTTAAAAATGTACGTTTAATGAAAGAGTACAATTAAAAACGCACCTTTTATTTTAGTGAAATATAAACGTGGATTTATTTTGAAAGTGGCAATTAAATAAACACACCTTTATTATAGTGGAATATAAATGCGAGTTTATTAAAAATCTTATCTTTCTTCCTCAAAACACTCATACTCTGTTTTAGCCTTAATACTCTGTTTCTCTTCACAACCATCAAACATCACAACATTTTCCACATGAACCCCTTCACACATCAATGAAGAATCTTGAAGCAAACACAAAAAAGATTTAATGAAAGATGTAACAGATTATGATTTGACCGGATTGGATCGAATGTTGGTGAAAGGGTTTTCATGGAATCTTGTTTGAAGGAGGGCAGGTAAGATGAAAGATAAGAGTTTTTTTTAGTCATCGTGTGAAATTAGAGTTAAAAGGGGGGATTACTATAATTGGTAGAGATGATCATGAGCATGTACAATTTTTTACATGTGCGTTTTTTGTTCCTTGGTATTTATATATGTGCATTTTTTGTTTTGCTTTGTATTTGTACATGTGCAACATGCGTTCTATTTTTTTGTGTATTTATATATGTGCGTTTTTTTTGTTATGCTTTGTATTTGTATATGTGCAACATGCGTTTTTGTTCCTTGGTAATTTATATAGGTGCGTTTTATTTTTTTTGTAGCATGTGTTTTCTATAACTAGTTAAAACATAGGTGTGTTATTTCCGAGTGACTCGTGCTCTGTTTTTCGTTTAAAACAGAGCATACCTGCGAATTGAGAATTGATTATTGTAGAAACCCAGCAAATGAAATTAGACGGTATAATTAAACGAACTGAAAATTGTTTATTGTAATTTGTCTAATATACCCTTCGCTCGTTTAACAAATTGAAAGTAGACGCTTTGTACATTTTTTGAATGATTCTCTGTAATCGTTTTTTGTGTGTGTGTTTGATTCTCCGTTCTTCATTGAAGTTCAGTAATCGTCGGAAATGAAGTTTCAATTTAGGCGCTGTTTAACAAAAAAAAGTTTGAATTTGTTTCGATCGGTTTATTCATAATCTACCCCTGGTTTGTTTCAGCCAACAATAATTATGTTTGTAAACTACGATCTTGCTACCGTCTACATCTAATTGCTATAGATCCTTTTACACTTTCTACGTTAATAACGCTTTGTATGTTATCTCTTCCCAAAAACCAAACCTTATTAATAGTAATCAAAGACATTTTTGTAATTTAGAGTTTGTTTTGAGGGGTATTTTCATTTTTGAGAAAATTGCTCGAATAGTCCCTGTGGTTTGCACAATTTTCACCTATAGTCCCCAAGTTTTGAAAATTACAGGCATAGTCCTCAACTTTTGGTGTTTCTTAACTCGGATAGTCCTTGGAGTGACTGTGAAATTACTAAATTACCCTTTTGATGGATGGAGGTTAAATAATTCAGTTAAGTCGATGTAAAATTACTAAATTACCCTTACCCTAATAAAATAATTTAAAATTATGTGGGCCCCACCCACTTCTTCTTCCACACTTCATCTTCCCCACCCTATCACCACCACCACCCACCACCAACTTCATCTTCCCCACCCTACCAACCGCCCCCATCATACCCCTCTGTTTATTCTCCGATAACTCTTCCAATTGAACCCCACCATTATCCTCAACCATTCCCTTCGACGCCATCTCCACAGCAACCATCGAATCCCCACCCGCCACCTCCTTCAACGCCACCTTCTCCGCCGTAGTAACCGATTGAAAACCCGCACAGGGTAATGGATAACTCGGTAGTTGAACACCCCTCATCCTGGCAATCCCGCAAATCGTTGCCACCATCCAATCAAGCAGGTCCCTCAGCTCCATAATACTATCATCACCGACCTGCTGTCTATTATCCCCGGCCTGCTCGATAAGGGATGTCATCACCCATTCAATCTGCTTTTTCATCTCCATAATACGATAAGGTATATGTTCATATTCTTTTTTTTTCCTAGCTTTTATATCTAAACGATGTGTTAAACAAGATTACAGAGAGTACATTAAATCTAATTATTTGAATGAATCAATTCAGGAGGCTTTATGGATTAAAAATGCAATACCTTTTTTCCTCTGTTTCTCCCTTTCGTCACTTTGTCCAATTACTCCAGCAAAAGAACTAGCTCTCTTCAAAGATTTTATCTTTTGTGGTCTGAGGAATGATGGGTTGTATTGTGGTCTGAGGAATCTTGAATGGGCTCAAGGGAAAGCGGGTGAGGATCAGGTACATGTTTCAGAGGAGCACAGGTGGGTTTTTGTTGGGATTTATGATGGGTTTAGTGGTGGTGGCTATGGTGGTTGGGATGTTGGTGGTAGTGGTGGTGAAAGTGGAGATGAAGGTGGTGATGGTTTGGGGATGTGTTGGTGGTGGTGGTTTATGAAGGTGGTGGGTAAGGAAGATGAAGTGTGGAAGAAGAAGTGGGTGGGGCCCACATAATTTTAAATTATTTTATTAGGGTAAGGGTAATTTAGTAATTTTACATCGACTTAACTGAATTATTTAACCTCCATCCATCAAAAGGGTAATTTAGTAATTTCACAGCCACTCCAAGGACTATCCGAGTTAATAAACACCAAAAGTTGAGGACTATGCCTGTAATTTTCAAAACTTGGGGACTATAGGTGAAAATTGTGCAAACCACAGGGACTATTCGAGCAATTTTCTCTTCATTTTTTCACGTGTGCTCAAGGGCATTTTTGTATTATAAAACTTGCCTTTATGGGTATTTTCATTTTTTCAGGGGAGCTCAAGGGTGATTTTGCAATTTAGGGCTTGCCTTGAGGAGTATTTACTTCGTTTCACGTCTGTTCAATGGTACTTTTGTAATTTGAGGCTTGCCTTCATGGTTATTTTGGTCGTTCACATCACGGTTGGCTTCTCTTATTCCTATTTCTTCTTTTCTGGTTTTTTCTCATCTCTTTATCTTCTATTTCTCTTTGACTAGGACATCACCACATTCTTGATGTTCCCACTCCAGACTGTTGTTATTTACTTATTTGTCGTCGTATTGCATGTAGGTATATTTCCGTCTTTTGATGTTATGTTTGGCTTGTGTTATCCGTCTTATTGAATGATGGTTTGTTTCCGTCGTTTGACATTGTCTTTGGATTTTGTTATACAAGTTTCACATCTTTCACTTTTCACTTCTTCCGCCATCTATGTTTAATCTCCCCATTTGTTTGCAATGACACCGACGGTGTTCGATTTCTGTATTGTTGATGCCAACTCCTCACGACGTCTTCAAGGCTATCTTTTGGGGAGCTGTTTTGTTTTTTTGGTTGATAATTGTTTAGATCGTTATGGGGTCTTGTCATTGTCAGGTGTGGTGATGGTTATACCAGGTTTACACATGAATAGGTGGATCGGAAGTTGGGTACGTTGTTTTATTCTCTTTTTTTTCCTGATATATAATGTAGGGCTGTGCAAATGGTCAGGAACCGACACGACCCACTAGAACCGTATACCATTTTATTGTTGAAATTAGGAACCATGAACCGAACCTTAAAAGGCTATGTGGTTATGGGTCCTAAAGGTTCTCATGGGTCAGGTAAAGGGTCTGACCCTCTAGAACCATTTAATATAATAAGCTTTTAGAGGGTTACATATTCCTATTCTTTTACCATATTCGTAAAAAAGTTCCTCCATATGGTTCTAACAATAGCTCACGAGTTGTCTTTTTTAATCATTTTTCGTTTCTTGACGTATGTTTTGGTAATAATTTTGTCAATCTCATCACTGAAACATTATGTACATCACAAATATTCACACACATAAGAGCGACATACATAAATATTTACTTCAATTTTGGATATAATATATCACATCTATCCATATACATCAAGCTGAATATTATTTCAAAAAAAAAAATACATTGTTATTTTTATAAATAATATTTTTTTTAATATTGTATTAACATTACGTGAAATAAATTACAATAACACGTAAAAAAGAATAATGAAAAGACTAAAAAAGAGTATTATTTTATTTTTCCGTTAACAATACATATCTATTGGATTATTTTTATAAATTATAGTTTTTTCATACATTATCAATCTATTAATACGTCATGTTCTAATTAAAATACAAACGGTTCTTGCGGTTCTTATATTAGAACCGTGGGTTTAGAACCGACCCGACCCGGAACCGATAAGTCATATAAATCTAGAACCGCGAACCTACCCATATATTTAAAAAGGTTCGGGTCCAAGGTTCTCGTGGGTCCGAACCACGAAATGCTCACCCATAATATAATGTATTAAAAGAATCTGGTAATGTTTGATGTTTGCATGTCAATATTTGTTTGTGGATACGGATGACGTTGGTCTAGGGTGGACAGTTGAGTGTCATGTTAGCTTAGGGGACGATGGCTTTGTAGGTGGTGAAAGATTCATGGATGTGTTTGTTTCTGGTTGTTGGTTTGAGGGTGGGTGACTGATGGCGATTGTTTGTTAGTTGGTTGTCAGTTTAAAAAGCACTCAAACCAACCTATAATTTTTTATTCTTTTTTGTCACATGTTTAACCTTTATAATACAAGGCAAGTTAATTTGTGTTGTTAAGTTAATGTTAAATCTGTTCTTTTACCCACCTTTTTCATCATCTTCTTCTTCTTTCCTAACCTGCCTGTACATTTCAGAAATAGTTTAACCACTATCGAACACCACGTCATAGCCATCATGTGAAGCATCATTACTACCACCATTAACAATCACCGTCACCTTCATGCATAGTTCACCCATCACCGGAACAACACCATATATCCAATTCTGCCATCGAAATTAACACCCGCACCATTTTCACTATATCAATCTTTACCACCACAATCGTCAGCTTCTTCATCAACCACGTTCATCAAGTAGAGCCATCTTCATAGTCGATCACCATTGTTATTGTACGCCATGAATGCCATCGAAAGCCTGCCGAGTCATTCGGCCTCCCCTGTTTCCCTCATCTCCTTACCCCCCTCCCTTTTTCTTCATATTTCTTTTTCTCTCTAACGAACTCTCTTTCTCTGTGTCTCATTCTCTCTTTGAACTTTTCTTGAGTAAACAACTTTCTTGTGCTTAAAAAGTGTTCCAAAATTGGACATATTTGCCGGACAACATTATCTTTGAGCCATGAGCTATGATATTTGAGTTATCACTAGAAAAACTCGAAAAATGTCTTCTATAAGATTTGGAAAATACCTCAAATTGCAAAAAAAAAAAAAAAAAGATTAAATAAATTAAAAAAAACAAAAAACAAATTTAAATTGCAATGGTGGGTTATGGATGAAGATGATGAAAAGGGTAGGTGTGGGTAAAATGACCGATTTGCCTTGGACTTAACAACACAAAATAACGGTGTCTGTGTTAGTGGTTGTAACCTGCAACAAAAAAGGTACATGCAGATTAGTTTGGTGCTTTTTAAACCGAAAGGAATAATCTATAATTTCACACAAATACAACAGTTTTTTTTTTGTAATTTATTTTTTTTTTCTGTAATTTTATCTATATGTTAATATTAAAATAGTACATACACATGTTATTGAAAAAATGTTCACGATGAAATTATAAGTCTTTTTTGAACCCACCAAATGGTTGAACTAAATTTCAAACTTATTTTTCTACGTGAAAGGCTACTAAAGACTACTTTTTTTTTTTAAATGTGAATTTCTTTACTTATATCGTTTGTGAAACTTAAATCCAAAACTTTAAACTTTGGTGTTTTTAAAGACCTTGTCTTCGCCAATGAATCACCAACCACTAGGGTTGTTCATTTTTTTATTTGAAACTCAAAACTTGTCCCAAATCGGAAGCCACCTGAACCCGAAGTAAAGAATACTTGAAAAACCCAAACCCGAATAAGCTCAAACCGACCAACCGGAACCTTAAATGGGTCGGTTATTGAGTCACTTTTTCTCAACTAAAAACCCAACCTGAAACCTGATGAACGACAAATATCTCATGTCTTTTTTTATACTTGCGTTTTGGTTTAGAGCATGTAACATATCATTTTGTCAAATAATGTTTGAATTTTGATAATATTCTTTAAGTAGCACGATGAATATTTTGATGATATTTTGAGAAAGAAAAAAAATGTTGTATCATATTACATCTAAACCCGAAAAATGAACAACCTGAACGAAATAACCCGAACCAAACCAATCGGAACTTTAGATGGTTCGATTATCAGGTTACTCATTTTCAGGCAATAAAACCAAACAAGTCAACCCGAAAAACCTAAAACCCAAAAAATAACCCGAATATAACCCTACCAACCACGTTGGTAACTAAAGACTACTATTGATACTAGAGAAAAAAATGAGGAACTGAAAACTTATGAAGGGTAACAAGTTGGAATAAGATGATTTTTTTTTTTTTTTTTTCATATGAAGGTTAAACAAAGAAAATAAGGTGGAAATAAGATGATTTTTTTTTTTTTCATATGAAAGGTAAAAAAAGAAAACAATGATTTATGTCTTTTTTTTTTTTTTTTTTTTTTATGTCTGCATACCAAAGTAAGCTGACAATAAAAACCGTTCTACCTACCGATTAAGCTTTATTTTGACTTTCTTAATTTCTTGTCTCTTTGCCAATTGCCAATAGCCAACAGGGCAATAGGTAGTAACTTAAGAAAAAGTCTACGAAGATTGGAAAACCCAAGTTTACACATGCTAAATTTTAAGACTATCAGGAGTGGGGGCGGGAAGGGGGGGGGGGGGGGGGGGGGGAACACCGCCGCCGGTAGGGCAGGAAGGGTGGCGTGGGGCGGAGGGCGGGAGGGGATCCACTGGCGTGGGGCTTGGGGTGGGGGTGAGGTGGCAGCGATCTATTGGTCAGTTTTTTTTTTTTTTTTTTTTTTTTTTTTTTTTTTTTTTTTTAACTTTAACACAATATAATATTATTTCCTTCCCCCCCCCCCCCCCCTCTTCCCCCCCTTTCACTCCCCACAATTATTTTCCCCCCCACAAGGGTCCCACAAGTGCCACATGGTGCTTCATCCCCCTCTTTCCCGCCCCCCACTCCTTATAGTCTAAACACATTGTGTTAATTAGTGGCATAGTTATGAAAGAAAGTTGCTGCTTGCTATTAGCGATGGCCTAATTATTCAGAACAAGTCCTGATAGTCATTTGCGCCACTACATGTTACCATCTCATTTGTTTCTAATACGGGTAGTGATGAGATTGGTACCAGTGGCATCAAAAATATTGATACATGATTTCTAAAAAAGTGGGTGTCGAACACCGTATCGAATATATTGGTACGGTACTGGTACTTGTCAAATGGTATCGGTACCATTAGAGGCGAAACATAATCCCCAGTTTTTTGGCTCAGTGGTGGAAGTTTGCGATCTTCATAGGTAGTTTTTATATGAACTGAGTTCGGCCTTCACCAATAAGAAAAAATTTAGGTCTCCTGGTTTTCGACACCCACCACTATTTTTTTTTTCAAGTTTTGCCACTGAGTACCATACCAAATTTTTGGAAGAGTGGGTGTGGTGTACCATGTAAAAGTTATTGGTACGGTACCGGTACCTGTTTCGTACACCAAATGCTTATCCCTAATTGAGGAAATAAATGATTGGAATCGAGCATGAGCTTGACTAGGCTTGAGCACGGGCTCGTAGTACTTATTAGAGCTCGAGCTTGGCTTGAGATATTTTTCAAAAGCTTGAGTTCGGCTAGGCTCGGCTCATGGATACTGGATAGTTTTTTTCAAATTCAGATTCGAGCTTGTTTATTAATTAACTTAATTAATTACATCTATAATTATTTTGAACAATTACCATATATAATTTAGCCACATTTAAACCACGCATCATGATTCATGATGTGGCTAAAGCATGGGCTTTAAAATGTCATTGCGCCTATCATTCATGAAGTCACGGTGCATGCTCATTAGGGTGCTTGAACCCTATAGTGGTCTAGGTGTAGAAACATAACTTTTATATATTTATCTTTGAATTATTTTCTAATTGAAAAGTGAAAAACGGATAATATTTAACACCACTATGATTATTCCATAAGCAAATACCCGTCACCGAATGGATCAGAATACAAACTTGAAACTTCTTAGTCATATATTATAAACAAGCGATAAACTATATTTAGATAATCCACGTCTTGCCACTTGCATGGTCCAACATCCCAATTGGCTAATGCATATTGTTAGACTCTCCGGAGAGGGGCGGGAAGGGGGAGGGGGTGGGGGGTTCACTGGCGTGGGGGGGAGAGTTGTGCCACGTGTCAAGCTGTTATTGGGGCATGCATCTTTTTCAATTTTTTTTATAATTTAAACACAATATAATATTATTTCCTTCCCCCCTCTTCCCCCCCCCCCCCCCCCCCCCCCTTCCACTCCTCACAATTATTTTCCCCCCATAAGGGTCCCACAAGTGCCACATGACGCTTCATCCCCCCCCCCTCCTTATAGTCTTAGGGTGTGGGAAGAGGTAGTTTTTTTCTTAGGACTTTAATATGAATTTACAATATTATGATTACGTGTATTTCTTATTCTAAAGTGTAGGTTATTATTGTAATGTTGATTAATATATTAGTGAATTGAAAGACCCTACACGGTTAATAAAAATCCTTGAACACTAAACATGACACCATTAAAACTATCTTATTTTCTAGGATTTATTACATATTCAATTATTCATATTTTTTTAGAATATGTAAAATTTTATTACAACTAGCTAGCAAAAAGCTAACAAAAATAAAAAGGGAACATTAAATGAAAAGAAGTCGAATTTGTATCCAATCCACCCAACATTTCATTTTCTAGTTAGTATTAAGTAACGACCAAAGTGGATGATTAAGAATAGAGTAAACAATAAAATCGTTCCTTCTATCCCAATGCGAAAAGATCATATTGTTTCAAAATCTCTACGGCATAAGAATAATCCCGCTAATGGCGTTTAGTAAACTGCAATTTGAGTCCTTATGGTTAGTTGGACAAGACACTTTGAGCCCCTAATCCCATATTTTTGCTCGTTGAGTCCATTTGCTTTCTTTTTGTTCAATGTGAGTCTCTGCCGTTACCTACTACCAAACAAATATTAGAATTGTTGAGATGTCCACTTAACTTCTTCGCTCACCCTCTTCCCTAATTGATTTAAAACCTAATTTGTCTGCCACATTCAAGCAGGTTGCATGATACACATTAAAGGGTTGAGTTATTCTAAAAAGACTACAAAAAATGAGAAGGGTGAGAAGAATACAAAAAACACAATATATCATCAAATATGACACAATGAGCCACAAAATATAACACAATGACAAAAAATATAACACAATGCTGAGTAAAAAAGACACAATGAATTGAAAAAATGACACAATGGTACATAAAAGACACAATGATATAACGCATATTCTAAAAATTACAAAGCTAAAACCCAAAAAACGAAGCCCTAAATCCTAACGTCGTATGGTTCGATATACCGATTCCAATGCCACTTGAATAAGTTCAATCGGAGTCCGTTTGATACCCTTTCACGACTTCCTATTTTTCTTTCACTGTGTATTTGATCCTAACCCACACATCAAATTATGCATATTTTATATATCAAAACGAACCCAGTTTTTAAAGAATTTTTGTGGAATTTATAAGAAATAGGCTTAATTTGGTTTATTTTTTATTTTCAGGGCTAATTGGGGCTAAAACGGACAAACGAAGCAAATCTGAGCGAAAAACAAGAAACTGGATAGCAAGAAAGCGAGACACATTTGTGCCTCAACCACGAAACGACAATATCTAGATTGCTCAAAGATTCGAAGATCCAGTGGAGCCCACAAAGTGGACCATGTCCCGTGCCTTAAGTACCACTCCTCGTGCGTGGAAATGATCCAGGCACGAGCCGTGCTTCGTCTGCTGGTTTATAAATGGCCCTCCTTCTTTACCATTTCAACTTGCTCAATTATTTTCTCACATCCAACAACACACTCTAGTTTTACCCACTCCTTTTAGTCTTATAACTCTATAAGATTTGTAAGAGTTTATCTTAATATCACTAATCCTTTAGTAAAATATATTCAAGTTTGGTGAAAAGTATCTTTTTTTGGCAATTCTTGGCCAAAGTTTTTGTGGGTGTTTGAGGAAGATAAGCCCATTAATGGAAAGTTAACTAAAATGATTTATGTATTGTCAAAAAGGGGATGTGTGTTAATGACTTTAGGCAAGAGGTTTCATACTGAAAGTAAGTGAAGTATTGGTGTCCCTAGCAACACGAGGCATCGAGGTTTCAACCAATACCCTTAAAACTAACTATAAATATTGTGTTGCCGCTAATGCGGAACATTCATGTTTTCTATGTCTATGTATAGTCAAAACATATTGATGCCTAGAAAGGGGGTTAGAGATTTTGGTATGGGATTTTGGGTTTAGGAGTTCTTGCCTTGGTGTGGAGATAAGATCAAGGCACCAAAGGACTTGATTTATTAAGGATTAAAAGTGTGTCAGTTTTAATACTAATACTTGGCGCTCGAATTCTCTCCCTGCTAATTCAGTTAACAAGTTGGGTGAGATAAATTCCGTTATGTTATTTTCTTACTTGACACGATAACGGTATATAATTTCCCTGCTGATTCGGCAATACCATTATGGGTTGAACCAATCCATGGTAACTTCTAGTTAACAAAGCATCAAGAATGTATAAGTACCCTAAACACCCATTTTCTCTTAATTGTTTACAAAACTGTTCTTTTTATTTTTATTTTATTTTATGAGCCACAAAATTAATCTTTCTTTTTGGATTGACTAGACATTGACAACAACTCAGTACTAAAAACCTCACGTGTCCTTGGTATTGGACCCTACTAAAGCGAACCACTGCTAAAGCTATTTATCTTTGAACAATCAACTTCACTTAAAATTTCCATTGAACCTGCAATACCTAATTTTATCTCATCATCGGTAAAAAAAAAAAAAAAATCAAACCTGCAAATCGGAATCTTAGGTCTCACACAACACAAGCCAGTGTCGAATGATGAACATTATCGCTTGATGTTAGTTTCGTTTTTGCCATAATCAATTTGTCTTTCTACACAACAGAGATGAAGATGAACACATAATGAAGAACGTAGTGTTGAACATGAACCCGAATATGATTTACGGTTGATGATTGCCTTTTATTCTGAATCGATGTATATGTGGATTTAAAATAAAAATCAAGAACTGTGGAGTGTTGCGAACAGGCCCCATAGTCTCTTTTGGACCCCCTGGTAACAACACTCATTGTTTTGTTTAAATAAATTGTTCTGCCTCTCGTCGCATGATTGTTTCCGGTGGTCGGGCGCAATCAGGTGTTCATCCTGGTTGCGGTAGCACTGGTAATTTGTTGCAACATCCTACAAAGATTCATTTGGATCTGGATGTTCATCCTTGTAGCGGTGACCGTTTGGACCTAGATGTTCATCCTCGACAAAGATTCATTTGGATCTGGATGGCAGTGGTTAGGCCACAAGGGGTGGTGCAAAACTCATCACACCCATCACACTATCACACCCAATCAGATTCTGCCACCTCATTCTATCACATTCTATCACATTTCATCACTAACCACTAGGGGTCGTGTGCACTTTTCATCACATTTCATCACTAACGTTTTTTTTAAATAATCTAAAAACATTACATTTAAATTAAAAAAACATTACATTAAAAAAAACATTGAATTAAACTAAAAAAACATTACATTAAATAAAAAAAATAAAAATAACCTAAAAAACAGAAAAAAACAGAAAAATAAACATTGAAACATAAGGTTTTGAAAACCTTGGTTTTTATAGGATTGGTGTGTAGGTTGTGGGTTATTGGTGCGTCTTCAAAAAATCGAGCCGGTTCGCCTAAGTTAGGCCGAACCCTTGGTCTAAACTTTCGTTTCGCAGCCATTTGTTTCTTGCTTGATCCTTTCATTTTTTTTATTGTAGAGTTTGATTGTATGTTGGTTTGATTGTGTGTATTTTGAGTTGAAATAGAAATGTATATATAGTGGTGATTTAGTAAAAAAAAAAATTTTTTTTATCTTAAACGGTCATTTGACCGTTAGCCAACGGCTAACTCCACCGTGATGCCCATCACGAAAAATGTCATCGCGGCCGTGATAAATTTGGGTGGGGCGGTGTTTCGCGGCCATCACGGCGGGGCTATCGCGGACCGCCCCGCCTGACCTTAGTGGTGGTGGTTGGTTGATGGCAGGGGTTTTCAACAAATTGAATAATGAATGTTCGAATTAATCGAATCGAATTTTTCGAATTAATCAAATCGAGTTTTCCAATTTTTTGCTCGAATTCATATTCGATTTAATTCAATGTCACCATAAATAATAATCGTTTTACTTTTAATTACAAAGCTACCACAAATTCGTTATTTTTAACATATAAAATACTAATATACAAAATTAATAAACAAAAAATTGTCAACTACATGAATTGTTAAAGTAGTAGGGACTATGGCCTTTTAGAGTTTTGTGATATATAAAGTAAACATATAAAATTCGAATATATGGTAATAGTAGTATGGGCTATGGGATTACAGAGTTTGGCTCAAATTTCTAAGCTTTCTTCAATGTGTATGTGTGTGTCTATATATATTTTGAATTTTAATTTCGAATTGAATCTAATTTAAAATCATAACTTCATATTTGATTCATATTCAATTTATTGAACTCGAATGTGAATTGAATCGAATTCTTTAACTTCTTGATAGTCGAATCTAACTTTTGATAATCGAATCGAATTGAGTCAATTTTTGAATTTTTTTTTTTAAATCCGAATCGAATTCTGAATACCCCTAGTTGGTGGTGGTGAATAAGAGAGGGAGGGAGGGGGTTATTTGAATGTCTCCTTGACGAGAAAGACTAGTTGAACACAGTTAACTAGCATTTAATATAATAATAACAGTGTAATCACAAAATACCCTTTGAAATTAACATAAACAGACGACCATACCCCTCAATACTAATGTTTGATTTTTTACTGAGATAAGTTACTTACACTCTTAGGGTATGTGTAGTGGTGGATAGTTATGTTGGGGTTATAGGATTAAAATATTAAAAAGTAATAGAAAAGGTGTTATGTTGGGGTTATGGAAAAAGAGGGTGTAGTGGGAAGGAGGGTTATGTTGGGGTTATAAATGATTGGGTAATCATTGCTTTTTATGTATTTTTATTATTATTATTATTATTATTATTATTATTATTATTATTATTATTATTATTATTATTATTATTATTATTATAAATAATATCCACCCACTCACACAACATTCAATAAAACACAACACACATTTCTTCTTCCTCTCACCTCCCAAACGCAGCATCACCCAACCACCCACCATCACCCAACAGCACCATCACCCACCATCACCCAACAGCACCACCACCCACCATCCTATGTCTTCATCTTCTTCTTCTTAATAATAATAATAATAATAATAATAATAATAATAATAATAATAATAATAATAAAGAATAACATACCACACAACGCTCGTTATGGAGAAAACCAATTCAGCTGAAAACGCTCCATAGCGCCGGAGGGGGCGGTGTTCCCGGCGCTATGGAGCCCTAAAACGCCACATAACTTTGCCCACTACACATGCCCTTATAAGGACTAACAGGGAACGAAAAAAAAAACAAGAGAACCCAAGGAGCAAAAATCTCGGATTAGGGGCTTGGGTGCCTTTTCTAACTAACCCTAAGAGCATTCTTATCCCATCCATCAAATCTATTCCATCAAATTACACTAAAAATCACTACTCCACCTCTAAATCTTCTCTCTCCTAATTAAAATAATAATAATTTTTCATACTTTTATCATTATATTTTTCTCTCCTCACTCACAACCACTTCTAAAAATATTAAAATATGTTTAGAGGTGAATAGTAACTTTTCATATTTAGGGGTAAAAGTGTTTCCACCAAATATTCTCTATATCCTCTACTCACAACCACTTACACTCACCCCATATAATTTGATGGACACACTCACATATATTTGATGCATGGGATGTAAATGCTCTAAGGACTTAAATTGTAGTTTACTCCATTTTTTATCGTTTGGTACAAAAAGAGAATCAAGTCAAAAGATGAACCCTATATTTCTCCGCATTAGACCCCCGTAGTGGGGCTTTATTTTTCGAAATTTTGCAAAAATAGCGCCCCCAACACCGGAACAGGGGGCGCTATTTTATAAAAAGTGGGTTATGCTTTATATTTATAACGCCGGCGCTCAAAAACTCAACCAATCAAAACTTGCCATGTGGCAAGTTCAAGTATATCTTTTTTTTAATACTAATAATAAACATAATAATAATAATAATAATTTAAACATAAAATTATATTAAATAAAATAATAAAATTTCAAATTTTCCCCCCAAACCGTTTGAAATTCAAAATTTCCCCCAAAACGTTTAAATTTCAAATTTTGAATTTCAAACGGTTTCCCTCCAAACGGTCATATTTCTAACCCTATAAATACAACACCAAATCTGATTTTTCAGTCACACCTTCAATTCCTCATCCTCAAAACAATGAATAACATGGGTGCTGGTTTTCAAGCAGGAGCTGCTGGACCGTCTAATATCCGGCAGTGCTCTCGCCGGGGCCGGGGACGGGGCCGCCCCCGGAGACTACCATTCACCTCATCTCCTCCCCCTACTGCAGCACAACCTCCTCTTTCTCCTCATCCTCCTCCACAACATTGGTTATATCCCCCTCCTCCTGCTGCTGCACAACCAACCTTTCCTCCTCCTCAAGCCAATGATGACTGGACGGATGAGGAAATGGTCTGGGCCATGGATTATGTCTTGGCCCAACAACAAATGGAGCGACTAACGTTGTCGCCCCTACCCCCTGGGCTGCTTCAGTCCCCTACCACCAGACTACCCCCACCCCCACCACCATCCCCCAACACCAGACTACCCTCATCCCCATCCCCCAACACCAGGCTACCCCCACTGTAACATCGCAAAATTTTCCCCAAAATTTTAATACATAAAAAGCCCTTATATATATATATATATATAATTTTATTACACCTTTATCATTAATATTATACAAATGTGCCTAAGTCTTTATTTATCCTAACTCACAACTTATATACGTACATAAATGTATATAAATAATAATAATAATAATAATATGATTCTAAATTCTTTTTTTTACAAGATTTTTTTTAAATAAAGCCTTGAGTCATAGTCAAAGTCCTAGTCAAAGTCTTAGTCAAATAGTCAATTCATCATAAAACCTTACTTTATGGTGTTGACCAATTTTAATGGCTAATTGAATCCAAAACTAGTATAAAAACCCACCTATGACCCATTATACTTTGCACCTCTAAATCGATTGTTTCAACCCGATTAAACTTTCCCTCATACCTTTCTTCTATAGTCTATTACTTCTACAATTGAAGCTTTGATTATAAGCTCTTGTAATTGACAACTTTGGGGCTACACATATTCTATTTCTCGAGACTTAATACTTTTCTAAGGTGAGTTTACGTAACCATGTTTATGCAATTCTTCATACTTGCAACATTATACTTAAGCAATTCTACATGCATGTCTAGTTGTAAACTTTAATGCCTCATGATTTAGACAACAACAATAGTTTCAACGAGTTTCAACATTACATAATCATTAGCTATGGCCAAGCCGGCGATACTCAATAATAGATCTATTGGATTGACAATCCCACCCGGATACGTGTACCTCCTACATAGGTAGCGTGGGTGATTGTTATCATTCCAACATATTATTAAGGTGAACCGTGGATGACGGGATGGACCTAAACTAGTCGGAGGTTTGATTATGTCGATTCAACATTTCACGTTTATTCATGTAGACTTAAACTTACGATAGACATATGAATTGCTAAACTTTTATACTTAAACTATTTGCTTGACATGGCTTATGTATTCTCACCAACTTCTAGTTGACCCCCCCCCCCCCATTTTTACAACTCAACAGGTAATACTGATGCTTGAAGTCTAGAGCTAGCATGAGGAGATATTTGAAGTTTTGCTTGATTATTTGATGTAGACTTTAATGTAATTCAATATTGTAATGATATAAAGGATTATTTAAACTTGTGTACTACCATGAGCTACTGAACAATCATCAATACGTGACATCCCGATGTTTCCGCCATCGGTTGGGGTGTTACAGATTGGTATCAGAGCCTTGGTTATAGGGAATTAGGTTATTAGAAAAAAAAATAATCTAGTCTATAACCATAGGAATATAACCAGTATTTGCTCCTTTTACTTGCTATTCTCTATCTCACTCCTACTTCTTATCCCTACTTCAACCCCTACAAGAAGATTGCTCTCCATCACAAGATCTACTCTTAGACTAATAGGACAATCCTCAGGTTTAGCCTGAACCACCTTGAGATCTCGTCGAAGTTCTAGATTTTAATAACGAACACGTGCAATCTGGAAGGGTGAACGCCTGTATTCTGAGTTTTCTGTCTAGGACTGGCATTGCGCATATATCCCAATCAGACGAGGGACCCGGATGCCTACCTGGGAATTCTCGGGATGAGTGTTCACTTATAGGCTAAAGCATGTCTTCACTATGTTATTAGAATCTAGAAGTTTTGATAAGTCAACGTTTTCGTTTATTCGTTTTAATTAATGAATAAATGATTACACTCACCTTCCTTAAACTAAGCTCAAAAATCTCAAAATTTTACAGCTTAAATCAATCTCATTTCATAACCATCCATGGATTTCACAATCACACTTCACCTTACCATCTTAGCCACCTTTTAAATATTCAACACCCTACCCAAATCATATAATCTCCATACTATAAAATAAACTCTTTATCAACTATCTTCACATTCACTATCTCTCACAACTTTGATTCTGCTTCAAGAATTTTTCATCATCCTCTCAAGAACTAAATTCATATCATTCACCTTCTCACACATGAGCTAGTTACCCATGATAACCAAACTATTGAAACTTGATTGTGTGTTGCATCAAACATAATCCTTAGTTATACATGAGGATTCGACTATTTGCCTTATTTGAACATTTGAAACTAGAATTTATGGAATATAAACTATTTACTATAGACACACCTAGAGTCATTAACCTTATCTAGGGCAACTCTATTACAACTCGTATGCTATACTTGATACTTGATTGCTTACATGTACATATTATCAATTTGCAATTCATGTGTGTAATAATTGGTACACTTAATCAAACAACTGATAGAGGATGAAGTACTTGCTCAACAGTTAGTAGAGTACAAAATAACCTACTTAACGATTGGTAGAGGTCATCATGCCTGCTCAACAGTCGGTAGAGGCCCTACAACCTGCTCAACGACTGGTAGAGGCTATCATACCTGCTCAACAATCGGTAGAGGTTCCTACTCACTGACTGGTAGAAGTCTTTTTCCTGCTCAACAGTTGGACTCATTTTTGGATACATGGTTAATCATATTATTTTACATGTGTGTCTAGAGTTATAGAAGGACACAAAACCCTAATGTAAGGTAAATTGGTGATTGCGGTCCGGAACGTAATCATGAATTTATAGGTACGTTAAGGTAGTGTGAAATTCTATCAAGGTTTTCGGTAGTTGACCAATTATAAACCTTAGTTATCTAGTAGTTCATGTAGTCTTTCAATAGTCCATCAACTCATTCCTTTTAGGACTCCTAAAACATAAGATTCTTATTCTCCTTGCTATTTCAGATGAACCTAATCCAACCCTTAAAACTCACACATATCAAAACTCTTACCCAAATTATTCAAAACAGTTTATTCTGTTACCTATAAATTTATGTCATGCCTTAACTCGAAACTTCCCAAACCACCCTTGTCCTAATTTCTACCCAATCACCTTCAACCCTGTGTTTTCAATAAACTTCGGGACGAAGTTTCCAAAAGTAGGGGAGACTGTAACATCGCAAAATTTTCCCCAAAATTTTAATACATAAAAAGCCCTTATATATATATATATATAATTTTATTACACCTTTATCATTAATATTATACAAATGTGCCTAAGTCTTTATTTATCCTAACTCACAACTTATATACGTACATAAATGTATATAAATAATAATAATAATAATAATATGATTCTAAATTCTTTTTTTTTTTACAAGATTTTTTTTAAATAAAGCCTTGAGTCATAGTCAAAGTCCTAGTCAAAGTCTTAGTCAAATAGTCAATTCATCATAAAACCTTACTTTATGGTGTTGACCAATTTTAATGGCTAATTGAATCCAAAACTAGTATAAAAACCCACCTATGACCCATTATACTTTGCACCTCTAAATCGATTGTTTCAACCCGATTAAACTTTCCCTCATACCTTTCTTCTATAGTCTATTACTTCTACAATTGAAGCTTTGATTATAAGCTCTTGTAATTGACAACTTTGGGGCTACACATATTCTATTTCTCGAGACTTAATACTTTGCTAAGGTGAGTTTACGTAACCATGTTTATGCAATTCTTCATACTTGCAACATTATACTTAAGCAATTCTACATGCATGTCTAGTTGTAAACTTTAATGCCTCATGATTTAGACAACAACAACAGTTTCAACGAGTTTCAACATTACATAATCATTAGCTATGGCCAAGCCGGCAATACTCAATAATAGATCTATTGGATTGGCAATCCCACCCGGATACGTGTACCTCCTACATAGGTAGCGTGGGTGATTGTTATCGTTCCAACATATTATTAAGGTGAACCGTGGATGACGGGATGGACCTAAACTAGTCGGAGGTTTGATTATGTCGATTCAACATTTCACGTTTATTCATGTAGACTTAAACTTACGATAGACATATGAATTGCTAAACTTTTATACTTAAACTATTTGCTTGACATGGCTTATGTATTCTCACCAACTTCTAGTTGCCCCCCCCCCCCCATTTTTACAACTCAACAGGTAATACTGATGCTTGAAGTCTAGAGCTAGCATGAGGAGATATTTGAAGTTTTGCTTGATTATTTGATGTAGACTTTAATGTAATTCAATATTGTAATGATATAAAGGATTATTTAAACTTGTGTACTACCATGAGCTACTGAACAATCATTCATACGTGGCACCTCGATGTTTCCGCCATCGGTTGGGGTGTTACACCCACCCCCTACCACGAGACTTCCCCAACTGAGGGGGACTTGGAAGCCCTCAGGGAGATTGAGGAGGAGGAACTCTACTGGAGCCGACCTACCCCTCCTCGTGAGTACTACTACTTCCCCTCGGATGTGAGATCCGATGGACGGGATAGCTCACGTTCCGTCTCACCCGAGTACATCACCCTCCCCGGGGAATGGGACAACTACTCTCCATAGTAGAGAAAATTAGGATTAATAAGTAATTTAGGATTAATAAGTAATTTAGGAATTTAGGAAGTGTGTAACTTTTTTTTTAATATTAGTTGTAATTTTTTTTAATATCAGTTGTGTGTTTTTAATATTTACTTGTGTGTTTTTATTATTATTTGTAATTTTTTTATATTTATTTGCATTTTATTTTAATTATTTTGAATTAAAAGATTAAAAAATAAAAATAAAAAAAATCAACCAATCACAATCAGGGGCTTTATAAATAAAGCCCCACCACTACACCCCTTTTTCAGTTTCTCTCTCCATGCTGACTCAGCAGCCACGTGGACCAATCAGGAAGGGGGGCTTTATATATAAAGCCCCCCCACTACGCATGGTCTAATACAAATCATAAATCAAGAATGTTTGCATATGTTGATAAACATGGGACGATTTTATCTAGTAAAACTGTCCGTTGTGGGCCGCGAGCGAGGTTTTAGCCCGGTGCTCACCCCTAGCCAAACAACCCCACGCGAGCAGCCGCGGCGTTAGCACAGGCGATGGTGGTCGCGTGTGTTAACGGGAGAAAGTGAGCTTCGGTCGCGCCAGTGCTCACCTCCAGCCACAACGGGGTGAAGTAACCGGGTTATTTGAGAGTGAAGTCTATGGCTTGCGGCTGCTCGCTCGCGGCTGACAACGGATATTCTAAGAGAGACAACATTCGGTAACATCATTTCTTTTATTCATCGTAATCTTATACTTGTATTTTACTTAGTCTAAAAATAACATCTCAAAAAATACGAAATAAACAGCTATATATACTGTTTTGTTGTCTAAATAGTAAATGTTCACACTACAAGACAAGTGTCCACCATTGGACAATTGGCATTTGGCCATGAGAAGTGTTCAAAAATGAACCCCACAAAGTTAAGTGTTGAGTTGTTTCTAAAAGGAAACGAAACGGCCACGATTTTGGATAACAAGTAGAGAAAATGTGTTTGTGTTGTCTTAATTAAATTATGTTTGCTAGCTCACATGTGTACACATCAAACATCATAGGCTCCAACGCATACAATGTATTTAAATCTCTACTTGACTTTTAATCTTATCAACTTAAGAGTTCATAATATTTATTAATTAAATAATAACTACTAATATCTTTTTTATAAATTTGAAATTGCACTGTGGTTTTTGGTTTTATTTTGAAAATAAGTACGCAATTATCTATAATTACTACACATAAATTTAGTAGAAACGTTAAATAAAAAGGAAACACTATATTTATAAAAAAAAAAAGACAAAATTACACAGATTGTCCTTTACTTATTACCCAAATTGCACATTCTGTCCTTTATATTTCATTTGCACTCATTCTGTCATTTGTTTTCTCAATTTGCTACACCCTTTGTCCCTTAGCCTAACTAAGTTAAAAAAGTTGGTTAACTTTATTTTTTAACTTTACACTTTTAGCCCCTGTAGTTTTGATCGAACCCTAACCATTGAACCCATTTTGATTGACATCGAATTCGACCACGATAATTAACGAAATCATAGGGCTATTATAGAACATCAAATTCCGATCAAAACCATATATAACATGATACATACTTACTTGTTTGTTTTAGAGGTGTAATCGACCGATTAAAGTTGCAACTGGGTTGTTCTTGTTCTTCAAATTGTGAACGATTTAGTGGATGTTTTTTATATGTTTTTGCACAGAACTGATCGATTATGAAGTATGAATCTATACAAGGTTCCAATATATAGTATAATCGACTGTTTTTACAAATGGGTTCGTTAACGTTTTAAATTCGGAAATTTTTGACGCGTGATTTTGCAGATGTTAGTGTGGATTTCCATATGTTAGTGCGATTTGGATCCAGAAACAGGTGGGTGTGCTCAGATCGGAGTTTGGGTGCGATTTGAATGAGTAGGATCCGTTTTTGTTAACGCGGGTCAAGTTCGGTTCGGGTTTTGACCCGTTTTTCGATCCGGTTTGTATCGGTTGGATTTGATATAAGTTTTTAACAAGTTTCGGCCAGGTTTCATGTTTGTCGGGTTATGTTTGCTGTGAATTCGCTTAACTTCGGTTATATATATATATATATGTGTGTGTGTGTGTGTGTATTTATATATATATATAATGAGTTTTTGTAAAAACAATATATGTTTTTCATCAATCGTTTTACTTCAAAATTATGGTTTTGATCAGAACTTGATGTAGTTTAAAAGCCTTATGATTTCGTTTCTTGCCGCGCCTTAGTTTCGTCATTTTATTTGGAGTTAAGGCTTAGGAAAATTACAAGGGCTAAAAGTGTAAAGTTAGAAAATAAAGTTAACCAACTTTTTTAACTTAGTTAGGCTAAAAGATAGAAGGTGTAGCAAATTGAGAAAATAAAGAATGGAATGAGTGCAAATGGAAGACAGGGGATATAAGGTGCAATTTGGATAATAAATAAATGACAATCTTTGTAATTTTGTCTATAAAAAACCTAGGAAGCGTTAGTAATATATTTCAATAATATATACATACTTTTCGTTAGGTTTAATGGTCCTGCAGCAACGTGCAGATCCTAAATACTAGTAGAGAGAATCGTATGGTTGGTCCCTATGGTTTTTCAATATTGCATTCTTGGTCATAATGCTTCACTATTTACACCGTTGATCCTTAAGTTTAACAAAATTGCACTCGTGTGGTCCTTACCTCTAACCATCGTCAATTTCCTCTGTTAAAAACAGGTATATTACATTTTTGCCCTTAATTATACAAAAAAAATAAAAACATAAATAAAAAAGATAATATTAAACATATCCCCACTCCACCCCACCCCATTCTTCTTCTTCCTTAAATCACCACCATCTCCCCAAACCATCCCCTCCCCTGCACCTCCTCCGTCGTCTTCCTCTGCCACCACAACCACACCCTAAAAGCGACTCTAAACCACCGCCGCTAACCACAACCTTACCAAAAACACAACCGTCGCAACCTACAGACCAGACCCCAGAACCCACATCCATCGACCCAACCGGACCAACCCATATCTGTGACACCCCAGGAAAATCCCATATCGGCCGTGGCCGAGTAATTAATGAACAAAATATTGCTGAATCAAAAGTGGCTCTAGTTTACGGTCAAATGAATGAACCGCCTGGAGCTCGTATGAGAGTTGGTTTGACTGCCCTAACTATGGCGGAATATTTCCGAGATGTTAATGAACAAGTCGTTCTTTTATTTGTTGGCATATCCTTGGTTCATAAGTAACGTCTTGCCTCTTAAATTACCAACACGTTATGGGGCTTAATGTTAGTGGATGAGAGGAGAACTCCACAGTTAAGCGTGGTCAGGTGGGAGCAATACCAGGATGGGTGACCTCCTGGGTAGTCTCCAAAGGGGCAACCAAAAACAAATCCGTGAGCTCTGGATGGGCAACCCATCGGGGCAAAGCGGACAATATTGGTGGTGAGAGTGGCCGGATGTTACAGATGGTATTAAAGCCACTCCTGTCCCATTCGGGATGGTGGGTGCATACCTTATCAGGGACGATGAGACTCTAACAGGGGGTGAATGTGACACCCTAGGAAAATCCCACATCGGTCGTAGCCAAGAGAGATCCTTGGTTCATAAGTAACGTCTTGCCTCTTAAATCACCAACGCGTTTTGGGGCTTAATGTTAGTGGATGATAGGAGAACTCCACAGTTAAGCGTGGTCAGGTGGGAGCAATACCAGGATGGGTGACCTCCTGGGAAGTCTCCAAAGGGGCAACCAAAAACAAATTCGTGAGCTCTGGATGGGCAACCCATCGAGGCAAAGCGGACAATATTGGTGGTGAGAGTGGCCGGATGTTACAACATCCTTCTGCACCGTTCCCAACCCCACCCCGTCACCGGTGCTGTCACCATCCCAACAAACCACCACCCCTCGTTTTCCTAATCCCGATCCACCCTACCTCCGCCGCCTTCTTCCTAGACCCAACCCACCATCGGTTATTTTTTCCGGATGAGCTCTCCAACAGACCATTTTGAACCACAACCGAACCATCGACTGGTTGAGTGGTTAGCCACTATGTCACCAAAACTGCTATCAGAAAGTTGTTTTCGGTGAAAATCGATTAACCAAACAGCATAAAGGTTGGTTTTTTCTCGGCTTTCAAGCTCGTTTTCGAGCTACTAATGTTCCCAATTGTTAGCAAACAAGATGCATTTTTTATTATGTTTTGGTTTCCTTGGGTTTCTTGGGGTGTTCCCATGAATCTTGGGGGAAATCTTGATAACACGAATGGAAAAGATTGGATCTTGTTGAAGTGTTATTGCTGATGAAGATGATGATCGAATCAAAAACAAATATTATAAACTGTCTGGTTGTAGTGGTGTGGTGGAGAATGGTGGGGAGGGGAAGAAGAAGGGTGGAATGAGATGGGCCCACTTAAAATTTTATGTAGTTTTTATTTTTTAAGTGTTATGTCCTCTAGTCATGAGGGCAAAATAGCCATTTAATATATATTTAACAGAGAATTTTAACCACCGTTAGAGGCAAGGACCAACACTGTTACAAAATTAATGCATTTGGACCATGTTAGTAATAAATTTACAACACTCGAGACCAACTATGTAATTAGTGAACCATTAGGATCAAGAGTGCAATTTCTGGAAAGCATAGGGACCAACCATGCGATTCTCTCATACTAGTATATAAGATAAGCACTTATGCAAGCATATTTATAACATAAATATGTGTGTGTACTAGTGGATGTCCACGCGATCCGGCAGGGAATGTCACAAACACTAGTTAATGACGTTACATGTTATTTAAAAAAAACTATAACAATATCATACTCAAATTACAGATATTAAAATGCTCCTTTTTGTGGTATGGCTGTTTTTTTCTTTATAAATATTAACATATGTTAAAGTTACTTCCATTTAAAAATCACAGGGGAACTAGTTTCATGGCTTTTATTTTTATTTTTATAAATATTAACATATGTAAAGGTTACTTCCGTTTAAAAATCATAGGGGAACTGGTTTCGCAAGTGAACTGGGTTTATAATTCAATAATATATTTTAAATGTTGTAATTAATTATAAAATTTTATGTTTTCTTCGTTACATGTATTATAATATAGTGTGTGTGATAAGATCGTGAGAAGGAAGTTAGTCAGAAAAAGGGTTAGCGACTAGAAGCTATGAATTCATTAGCAAATCTATTAGCAATCTAGAAGAAGCTAGTTCAACAACATAAAAGGAAAGGGATGAGATGCTAGGAGATGATATTGTTTATGGCAAAGGATATGATGTTGAATGGGTGGACTCACTTTTATACAGAGGGAAATCACAAACTCTAAACGGGTTATTTGATAAGTAAAAAACACTTTAAAAATTTTAATTTACCCAATATTAATTTTGAACTTTTGCATGTAAATACATTTAAAAGCGGTTTTACTAAAAAAAAGTAGAGAAACTTTTAAAAAAATATATAAAAGTACAAAAAAAAAGATAATAGTTAATTTGTATATTTGAATAGTTATACATTTTTGTACTTCTATATATTTGAATAGCTTATACATTAAAATGGTAGCTTCTATTGAGAGAAAGAACTTCTTGGTGGAGTCCAGCACAGGTCAGGGGTTTGGATTGGGCCCTCTGAATGAATAGTGAACCAGATCTACGAGTGGGTTAATCCACCAGGGAAGGAAATGAGGATGTTGAGGTCGACGTGTGGACACACTAAGCTAGACAAGATTAGAAATGAGGTTTTTCGAGTAAGATTAGAGGTGGCTAGTTTATCGAATAAGATAATGGATGGGTTGTTGAGATGGTATGGAAATCTTAGGAGGAAGCAGGTAACGACCACGGTCAAAACCGTGGAAACTCTTCATGCTAAGGGGATGAGGAGTAGAGGCATGTCGAAACTGACTTCGGTGGAGCGAATAAGGCAAGATTTGCTAGACTTGCACCTTTTTAGGACAATATCGTCGATGATAGGAGTTCGTGAAGACGCATGATTAAGGTTTGTAACACCCCAACCGATGGCGGAAACATCGAGGTGTCACGTAGTGACGATTGTTCAAAAGCTCATGGTACTAAAGTGTAAATAATATTAAGTATGAACCATTTTACAAGAAATGAAATTTACGTATGATACCACAATCTCGATTAATCAACTCCATCTAAGTCCGACATTCTACAAAAAAAAAAATCATAAAGCGAAAACCTGAAACATGTACGAAAATAATTTTGTCAACATAAATAATGTTGATGAGCATACTCAGTTTGCATACGTATAATAATAGTTCAAAGAATATGTTTTACAATTCATGTGTCATGATTCATTCAAGACAAATATGGAAAACACGTAAGTACACAACGCGGGCCAAAATCAAACCTCTTATGTGACAAAGTTTAGAACATTAACAATGACCTAGGACTTCCCACCACCATAGGTACTTTCCACTAGGCGGGTTGTCAATCCAAATAGCGCTATCCATTGTTAAAGTCGGCTAGCTAAGTTAATGATTTTGTAATGATTGCAAGTATACTACGTTTATGTTTAAGCACAAAGCACAAGAATTCAAGTATAACACGTATATGAATTGTATGTAAAACGTTTATGTCTATGTTCAAGTGTAAGTTTCATAGGTGTACATGTTTTACCCCAAAAGTGTAAGAAAAAAAAAGGGGATAAGTATACTCACAGTTTTGCTAAGCGATAAATCCAATAAAGTTCATCATAAAATAAAACTGGGAATTCCGAAGAACTCAACAATTACGTATGAGATCAAAATCGAGGCTTCAAGAACCGAACTTAACGAAGTCGATTACATAGTTTTTAGACGCGTTTTATGTGATTTCTTTGTGGTTTTGCGATGTTAACAGGTGCAGAAATCGAATGGAACGATTGATTAGTATAAAATTCGCTTAAAAACGAACTATTGATACGATTTAAATGTCCGACCGTTATGCACTTAAACCCGAATATTAAGCTTGATTAAACCACAATTAACTCGATTAAATGCACTATAAATGGCTGAAAATCGGTTATAGACCATGGAGAAATGATTCTGCAAAATTAAAAATGAAGTTTGAAGTCTTTAAATGGTTTAGACGGTGGCCGGAATCGGCACCGGTGACAATTCCGGTCACCGGAATTACGTGAGAGGGAAGGAGGACCTTTTAATGTTTTTTTTAACAATTTAGTCCCTCCACTTTGCTTTTCCTCAAATTTGACTAATATAACCTTTATAAATTTGTAGTTTTAATCTTTTCAAAAATAAGATAGGAACTTTAATATATGTTATCATTTCTACAACTTTAAAAAGATTAAATTCCTATATACGTATTCGAGTTGAAACGAAATCAAGTTTCCATAAGTTTTTTTTAATATAAGGAAATACAAAATTTGAAGGTATCGCGAGATTTTAATGATTTGAAAACAATGAAGAAAACAAATAATAGTAATACATAGGATTGAAACTGTAAATGTTTACATACAATAGGGAGTAAAGTTGTAATAATGTCAAAATAAAAGGGCGGATGTCACAAGGTTAAGGACTTTTAGAAAGATGTTACGGTTTTGTATTAGTTTCTCGACGTAGGAGGTTAGTTTCATTAGTCTATTTCAGCGGTAGGTGAATATTATAGCTTGCACGTGTGACTATTTGATGAGCTATCTACTCCTAAGTATATGTTTTCATATTTTTTTTTTTTACTTTTTTGATAGTTTAGTAAGAATATCTTTAGTACCTTTATGTGGTTCTATGTCTATACATTTTTCATTCATTTGACTCTTTTGTTTGGATATGAATTTGGAGTCGAGAGTCTTACTGAAAGCAATATATCTGTCTTTTTAGATAGAAGTAAGATTTGCTTACATCTCACCATCCATAGATCCTACCTATAGCTTGACTATGAGTAGAATTGCACTGGATACAATTGATTGATCTATAAGTTGTATTTGAACTCTTTACAAAATGTATGATCGCAGCGAAGAAATGGCACAGAGTGATACTACTTTATGAGAAACAATAATAACATTTGGTTGGTTTAAAATCACAACTTATTCCTCCTTGGTAGATATTGTTATTGAACCAAGACTCCCCCATCTTTTTATTATTAGCAAATAGGAAAATTGTAAGTCCAAAAAGGGTAAAAAAAGGACCATTAATGTGGAGAATGAAATCTCTATCATTAGTTTCTTACAACTTTGTAACGTAAGTAAATTAAAAAAAAAACTTGATAAGAAAGTTAAAAGTATGAAACGTTCTTCTTTTCTTTTTTTAATGACAAGAAATTCTATATAAAATAAAGAACTGGGCCAACAAGAAGATGTAAAACCCGGCAAAACAATTACATAACCTTGTTTCTAATGTTAAAATCACCTTACCTCTCCCATTAATTCAAATTACATAGTTTGGATCTACTCCTAATCCATAAAAGTGAGTTCTCCTTGACAAGACCGTCTGGTAAAAAGGTATGACATGGTTGTTGAATTCCTTCTCATTTTCTACCTTTCATATTTCCCACATAGTGTATAGAAGAATCACCTCAATCAGTGTATACCAAGCCTTGGAGCCATTCAAGCTTGTCGCCCATTAACCCATCTCATGCGTAAAATTACATAGTCTCAAGGTAGATAGTTTAAGCCAAACAAAGACTTGCCACCACTTGAATTTCACCACACAACATTGGAACAACGGGTGACCCATGGGTTTGACCAAACAACCGCATCTACTACATAAAGGATTATTAACTCGAATGCTTGCATAGATCTTCCTTAGCCATGATCCCACCAAGCTAGAGAATCTCACCTACCAAAACAAGAGACTTTTGGAGGCACCCATTTATTCCACAAATACCACCGTTAATCCTCCCCATGTGATGTAAATTTCAGCCATGCGATCACACAACTCAATAGTAGAAAAGTCTCCATGATATGAAACATTTTAAACTGAAATTGGATTGAAGTATGTTTTTTCGTTCACTTGTTGATAAATATGTAGTTATATTATTTTAAAGAAGATGGTATAGTCAATATTCAGCATGGAGTTTAAATGATATTACCGCTAGTAAAGAATTTTGTTTTAATATCATATGATAAGTTCTAAGTGACAAATACAAATATTTTTGTTTTCTTTTTTACATATTATAAATATCTCTCCATATGACTACAAGAAAATCCAAGTTGATTGAAACATGAGAACGTAGTTGGTTCCATACGAAACCATTGACATACATCCATAGGATCTCATAAGAAGTGAAGCGTCCAAGGCGTGTACGCAGTGGCGCAGGTTTGTAGGGGCGGGGAGGGGCGGCCGACCATCTCCGGATTTTCACGCAGAAGTTCTGATTATATAGTATCCGTATAGAAAATTTTGAAAATATAGGGTTTCGACCCCCCGAAACTGGTTTCCGAACCCCCGGTGACTTCCGATCCCTCGAACCTTCGGGTCAAGCTTTGCCACTGCGTGTACGTATATGACAAGTGCTAGAAGTCATGACTTGTGTATAGATGGCCCAATTTAACAAAATCCAACTCTACCAAAAAAAACTCGAATTTATATATTGCATTTTTGTTGCCCAAATCACTTCTCTATCCATTTATATATATACATAATGCATTCATAAAACAATATCCATAATATAAGAATATCCCTATATCAATTTTTGAGCGCTCAGTGAACGCGTAGGTTCATTGTTTTCTAAAAACAATATAATTAGTTGTATACTTGTATGTACGTACTTACCATGCAATGATGTAAACATTCTAGGCATATATCAATATATGACAAAAAAAAATATAATGAATAGTATAAGTATCAACAAGAAACCCAAGTTATATGGTAAACCTTAGAAACTCAATATGTGGTTCTCATTAGTCCACATCACCCTCCTAAAATTAATATTCCTTTTTCATTTAAGGGCCTTTTGGTCTTTTGTTCTCCCCATAATTGTACTATCCTACCCCCACTCACGTATCCCCATCATGTCCCTTTTTCTTTTTTGTACTTTCTCCCACTAACTTCATTATTATTAAAGAAATTCACCAACATCATCTTCTTTCTTTAAAATTTCACCATTAAAGACATTTGAAGGTTCATTCCATGGATTTTAATAGATCTTTTTACACCACACCAAAACTCTAGTCTGATTCCGTCGACGGTCATGGTGTTGACAAGGGTGCCAGATCTGATGATGGGTGGCGGCTAGGTGGTTATTTTCTGAGTTCTTACCCATGTATCACAAAACAAGACGCACAGATCTGATGTGGGTGGCGGCTTGGTCGGATCTTGCTGCTTGAATTCGTTTGTGTAACTGACCCGATTTGAGGTGAGTGGACGACCCACTTCAAGATCTTGAAGGTCATCTTTTCTTATTATTATTATTATTATTATTATTATTATTATTATTATTATTATTATTATTATTATTATTATTAATTTAGTATTGTTGAATAACTATAACTTTTGAACATGGTGAATTGAGATATTATAGTCAATAAGTGTAGTTGGTGCAATTTATGTTAAACTTTTTATAGTTTAATGATTGGCTTTATAAAATTACTTGAGGTTAATACAACTACCATATGTTAGTTTTATTGTTAATGTTATAAAGAAAATTCAGTTGGTCGTTTTGTGAAGAGAAACAAATGTATATTTTTTTCACTCTCATAATCGTAAAACACGAGCCGAGAAAAATATGTTAACATACGAAGTCCAAGGAAGCCGAGAAAAAGATGTAGAAAAACTTTTGAATAACGTTTTCTTTTTGGTACTCAATGTTTAGATTAGTGGATTAATTTTGTTAAAGTGGTCAATAGTTTGTTATGATACTTTGTAATAATGTGTGTTAATAGTTTGTATGCTATGTTTATTTATTTATTTATATAACAATTTGTATATGCATATAACACATGTTAATCAGTTGCAGAAGTCTATGATTGCTCTAGTGTTGGTTTTCACGAGTAGGCTATAGGAAGAAGGAGACGTTGATGAATAAATGTGTAGTCTTTTATTTTAGTATATGGTAACACATGTTAATGATGTCTCATTATGTGTTTGAGGATCCCAACTAACGTGTGTTTTGCAGTTGATAACGAAGACCCCCCCCCAACCCACCGGTTATGTTAACATACGAAGTCCAAGGAAGCCGAGAAAAATATGTAGAAAATTTTTTGAATAATGTTTTCTTCTTGGTACTCAATGTATAGAATTACTATATTTATTTTGGCCCCAAACTAACATGTGTTACTCCTGTTTAGTATGTTAGATGATGAGTTGGTCACATCGGTTAATATCTCATCTATTGTTTTGCAGTTGATAATGAAGACCCCCCACTGGTTAACATATGTTAACATACGAAGTCGAAGGAAGCTGAGAAAAATATGTAGAAAAACTTTTTAATAACGTTTTCTTTTTTGTACTCAATGTATAGAGTTACTAGATTTATTTTGTTAAAGTAGTCATTAGTTTGTAATGATACTTTGTAATAACGTGTGTTAATAGTTTATGTGCTTTATTTCTCAGTAAACTTATGAAGTGAAAACTATAGGGGTAAGCAACACAAAAAAAGGCTGACAAAATAAACACAAGTCTAACATATGTTACCAAATAACACATGTTAACCTCTTATGCAACATTAACACATGTTAACCTTCCATGCAGTTCATTTGAATGTCATAGGTAGGTTTTTCAGTGGTTCAATAGTTTGTAATGATACTTTGTAATAACGTGTGTTAATAGTTTGTATATTTTATTTCTCAGTAAACTTATGAAGTAAAAACTATAGTGGTAAGCAAGACAAAAAAAAGGGCTGACATTAAATACAAGTTTAATAAATGTTACCAAATAACACATGTTAACCTCTCATGCAACATTAACACATGTTACCCCTTACATGCAGTTCATATGAATGTCTTGGGTAGGTTTATCTCTTGTTCAATAGTTTGTAATGATACTTTCTAATAACACGTGTTACCAGATAACATGTGTTAACCTCTTATGACACGTCTTAATAATGTGTGTTCATAGTTTGTATGCTATGTTTACTTATTTCTTTTGTAAACTTATGAAGTGAAAACAGGAGTGGTAAGAAAGACAAAAAGGTTGACAAATGATACAGATTTAACATGTGATATTCCTAACATGTGGTATCCCATCTCATAGTTTTTATCCCATCATGTGTTAACATGCGTTATTCCTAACATGTGTTATTCAATCTCATATGACCTCCCATGTTTTTTTGGGAATCAAAATAAACTGTACCAAGAGTTTGACTTACCATTACAATAGAACATCTTTAAAAATAAACTAACATGTGTTAAATGTTGTAACACGATTACAAAAGGTTCAGACCAAATAATATATACCTAAGATGTGTTAACAAGTGTTATCCCATCTCATATGACCTCCCATGTTTTTTGGGAATAAAAATAAACTGTACCAGGAGTTTGACTTACCATTACAATAGAAGATCCATAAAAATAAACTAACATGTGTTAAATGTTGTCACACGATTACCCTTTTTAATAATTGTGTCCATTTTTTAAGTTTATGCCTAATAGTTTTTATTAGGCATAAAAAAAACTTCAAAAAGGGGACACCAAAGTCGGGCCACATAGTTTTTATCCCATCATGTGTTAACATGTGTTATCCCATCTCATATGACCTCCCATGTTTTTTGGGAATTAAAATAAACTGTACCAGGAGTTTGACTTACCATTACAATAGAACATTTATAAAAATAAACTAACATGTGTTAAATGTTGTCACACGATTACAAAAGGTTCAAACCAAATAATATGTACCTAAGATGTGTTAACATGTGTTATCCCATCTCATATGACCTCCCATGTTTTTTTGGGAATCAAAATAAACTGTACCAGGAGTTTGACTTACCATTACAATAGAAGATCCATAAAAATAAACAACCCAATAACAATTATAAAATATAACACATGTTACATATTCTGACAAATAACATACACATTAAGGACACAACTACAAAGAACTCTTTTAAGGACACAACCACAAAAGATCACCTTCAACCGCTTCTTCTCTGTACACACCGACCATCCTTTCTGACCGTCACCGGTCACCTTCTAACACCTCGGATTAATATCTTCACAATCAAAGCAAAACCCACTTCAATTTTTTTATATAAAAATAAGAAAACTGAATAAATGAAAAAAAAAAACAAATAAAAAACTGGGTTATCACCCAACAAAAACCCAAATCAAGAACGCATACATACCTGTTAAAATTGAAGATCATCACCAATGTCGTCGGATCTGAACATGAACATCCGGTCACCGTTCCACACCACTGTATATATACTTCCAATTCACCTTCATCTTTCCACATAAGTCAAATTTTATTTTATTCTATATTTTTAAACCGAAAAAATAATATAAAGGAAAGAGGAGAAGTAACATTACAAGTGGGGTGGGGTGTATGGAGAACACAACAAACTTATGCAGAATCCCAATGTGCTCATGTTCTAGTCCTTACGGCCGTTATCTCTTGGACTTTTTTTTTGCGACGGCGATCCCCACCAATAATGACTCCGCGACGGCGACAGCGTGGGTTGACAAGATAATAATAATGGGTTTTGTTTTTGTGAAGAATAGACTAGAGGAGTGGGCTTTAGGGTTCCACCACCATGGACTTGGGGAGAATGAGAGAAAATGAAGAGTGGGTTGAATGGAGTTAGGAGAAGATGAAGAAGAAAGAGGAGAGAGGGAAAAGCAAAAGATGATAGTGATGAGATTAGATGGTTGACAAGAAAGAGGAAAGAGAAGAGTCTTTCTCTTACCAAACTACCCCTCCATGTACTTTTCCTAAATATAATAATATTTTCCTAATAAAAAAGTCTCTACAATTCATCCTAGCCCTTGATCTACTCCAATGGATGGTCCAGATTGAGTTTCCAAGGTTTACCATCTAAGGGTGGGTTTCCATATTATCCATACCCATAATGAATATATTCATATATATAAATATGTAAAGCAGTAAAGGTGATCTTAGGTGGACCACATCATACCCTACCATGCAACCACCTTCACCTGATATTCTCTCCCTGAGATTTTGTTCGTCTAACCCTCAAACATGCTCCACCTGATATTCACTATCAACTACTTGTTTTTTCTTTCTAATCACAGAGTAATTTTTATTTTTTTATATGTAAAACTCCTAATATGTCTGACATAAAAATTTAAAAACAAAAATAATTAGTTAAATCAACAATTTCATTTTCCAGCACGAAAATAGGTTTCATGATTTAAAACTTGTAAGTTGTAATGGTCCTCGTCTAGAATTTCATTTTTTAGAAACAAATACATTTTTGTTCACGTGATATGATTGGTTTGTTTTATTCTTCATATTTTAATTTATTAATAACTAGTGGTAACGATACCTATAGAAGCTAGCTAATACCATTTCCAATGTATAGTCTAAACTCTAAAGGTTTTTCATCATTTTGTGTTAGCTTGTTTGGTATATAATAGTGTGTTTCGGTATATGTTTCTAGATCTGGAATGAGATATGGAGATGACGATGCAAATAGATGGTGTTTGATTGAAGTTTGGTGTTCAGTGAGTACAACACGTTGATTGACGTATACATAGCCTTTCTATGTCCCATGTACCTTATAATATAAACAAATATGAAAAAGTATGATTAATGTTAATATGTTATCATGTTGGCCATTTTAAGACTAAGCGGAGTGGGGCGGGAGAGGGGGCGGGAAGGGGGGGGGGGGGGGGGGGGGGGGAACACCGCCGCAAGGCAGCGTGGAAGTGGCGTGAAGAGGGGGGGCGGGAGAAAGCTCACCGGCGTGGGGGGCATGTGTGGGACACATGGCAGCTTCTTATTGGTCAGGTATTTTTTTTTATTTTTTTTTAACTTTAACACAATATAATATTATTTCCTTCCCCCCCCCCTCTTCCCCCCTTCCACTCTCCACAATTATTTTCCCCCCCACAAGGGTCCCACAAGTGCCACATGGCGCTTCATCCCCCTCTTTCCCGCCCCTCCACTCCTTATAGTCTAAGCTTGATGGACTCATGGGCATTTGATATTTGACCTCACTATAGATAATGAAAAGATGTGATGATGAAAATTGTAACTTTATGAAAATTGTATATGCCACTTAATTAAACTATGTTATGCCCTTAATTTTGAAGGGTCAAGTTATGTGTATATGTGAATTTGGATATTTAATTGTAGGTATTTTTTATTGTTTGAATGTGTTTAAGATTATAGCTTTTGGTTTTTGATGTATGTTTACTTATGACGGTATATTAACACTTTTTGATGATGGTGTAAGAAGGTTTACTTCAGACGGTTTGGTTATTGTGAAGGCTTTGTAGAGTAACATGGGTTCGTGTAAAAATTTTTGGGTTGAGGTCGAACCCGCCAACCTGCTGACCCAACCTGTTTAGCACCCCTTTTTATTAATTTGATCTAGGTCACAGTAAAATGTTATAGTATATAAACAATATATCAAAAATTATTTTTAAACATATATCTTGACAACTGTATATGTTAACCGATTATATTATATTTAAAAAATTCAATCGGTGTAATACACGAGTTTATTTAACCGAAACCTGTTTAATACACGGGGTTTTAAATATATAACTTTTATATTACTTAGAATATAAAATTATATTTATTAAACCCTGTAGTACATGGGGTTCTAACCTAGTAGAGTAATAAACATGATCAAATACTGAGGGTTTAGGGACAATAAAAATATAAATAAAAAGTCGGGTATGTAAATTCGGGTATCACGTAATCTCATCCCTTCTAATATTCGCAAAATTTTTGATAACTAATCTCCTACCCAGTCCTATACCCGTTGGACTTCGGGCATACCCGTCCATATGTTTGGGTATACCTATCGGGCTTGGTTTTTTTTTTTTTTTTTTTTGGCTATACTTACTAATCTCTGGTTTTGGCCATGGTTAGGACATGAGGTTTGTAATTTTTAGTATGATAAAATTGTAACTCACTTCATAATATAACTAAACTAGTGTTGAAATATCACAACAGAACATTTCGAAATAAGTGTCCAACATGCCTATGGCATTCTTTTAGTTAAGTCATTATTTTGTTTCTCATTTATAGGTCAATTGGTTTTTCATTTTATAGGTCAATCAAGGTTTATCCCATTCTTATATATATCTATACTATATTATAATGTATAAGGGAGTGGTATTTTAAGATACCTAAAAATTAAGAACTAATTTTTCATTAACAACCCTAAAACGAGGGTAAAATAGTCATTCATACATTATTTACACTTTAATACCCTATCTTATTTACACTTTAATTCCCTAATTTTTAGTTAGTAATTACATTTTCCTCCCCTCCCCTACAAAATTATAATTTCTTTTATTTAATTCTATCATAACTTTAAAACTATTATATTTTAAAACATTCGAATATACAATGACGACCGGCTCATTTTTGTCGACGTGTCGGTGTTTGTGGTGGTCAATATCGATGTGTGGATTGAAATGTACAAGAAAGAATGCCTTATGTACAAGTGAGTATTACATTTTATGTTTTAAATACTAACAAGGGGAAATATAATATGGATTTATTGTTAATATGGATGTTGAATCATAACACCATTTCATGATAAGTGAAACTCAAAATTGTAAAATTAAATTTGGTGTTAAATACTATTCCGCCCAATAATGAAAAATTCACATAAATCAAATGCAACGATTTAAAAAAACAAACAGGACACTCGAAATCTACATATTAGCTTTGGTGATTCTTAAAATATGATAATGTTGTTAAACATTATGGTTCATCCTTGTTTTAACAGACAAATAATTTGTCACACGGTAACAAAATTGCAACATTAGATTGGGCTCTAAGAATACTTTATTACGTTTGTTACTGATAGCTTCAATTGTAATACCCTATTTAAATAATCAACATTAGTAATATGTGCATATGTATATGGGTATGCATGCATATATTAATAGGTATACACATAAATATAATTAACTAAAAGAAATCTCATTAAACTTTTAAATATACATAATTAGCTAAATATATAAAACTTTAAAATAATTAAGTTTAGAAAAAAAATATAAAAATGCATTGTAGATATTAATTGTAGGTAAATTTCCTTTAAAAACCTCAGCTGCATAAATTTGGTATAAAACACATGATGCATATTATATATCCATGTGATATGAACATCTATGTTAATAACAACAAAACTCCATAATTTGAAGCAATTTGAAGGGGTTCATTTTAACAAAGTTTAAAAAAAAAAAGATAAATGCACTGAATTCGGTATTCACAGAAAACACAATAATTTTTTACACATAAACAAAATTTCCTAATTAAAAGGGGTGGGAAAATCATCAATTCAAATTTTAAACCATGTGCTAACCTACTAAAGTTTAACGAAATTTCATAATTTAAAAGGGTGGGAAAATCATGAATTTGAAAATTAAACCATGTGTTAACCTACTAAAGTTTATTCTATAAATACATACTAATGCACACCTATTTCACTTGCTAAAATACGTAGGCATGGATACTGAATTCAAAAGTTGAATGAAAGGTAGTTTAAGATACCTAAAAGTTAAGAACTTTATTTTCATTAACAACCCTAAAATGAGGGTAAAATAGTCATTTAAACAATTTTACACTTTAGTACCTCATGTTAATTACACTTTAATTCCTTCAATTTTAATCAATTTTCGCTTATTTCAATGATAGTTACATTTTCCTCTTATTTTAAGGCAACCACCCCCACAACTTTAAACGGTCATAACTTTTTCCTTACGTTAATATTTTTTTTTTAAAAAAATACATCATAAAAGAGAGCATTTTATCCTCTTTAATTTGAGTATAGTATTATTAACATTTTTTTTAATTTTAAAAAAAATGATCATTTTGGGGTTATAAAACGAATTTTGACCCTTTTAGCTAAAAAAATCAATATTCAAATCTGATATGTTTGCTAGCAGAATATGAATACTAAAATCTAAGTATCATATACGATTATGATAATATAAACATAACAAATTTCAATCATAATTTTTATTTTTAATCTCAATTTTATTTACATATAAATATCAATAAAGACCTAGCATTTTATTAAAAACATTAAGTTATCATCCACATTATGTCATAATTTATCTGCATATTTCGTAAGCTACACAAATCAATATCTAAGTGACAAACATTAACAGATTATAAATTTACCTTTAAGTGATGCGTAGCAAATCAACAATTTTGATTGACGATTTCGAATGAGCTAAGTTGCTAATTACAACACTTTATATTTTGAATTTGATCTCGATTTTGATTGTAGAACGAAGAGTACAAAAATGAAACATAAGATAGTTGGACTTCGAAGATCGTGATTTTACGATTCAAATATACGACCTTTCACTATTACTACAAGATTCGAATTCCAGTCCTCACTTCCCCGCTTTCATTTTTTAACCTAACCGCATTTCCTTTTTTAAGAATGAACTACAGTCCATACTGCATAAACAAGCCCAATACAAATACAAAACAACATCTTAGAATGGGGCCAAAAAAGATTGGTCCCTAAGTCATGCTTTAGTAGAATTATACTTTAGCAAAGTTTAGCTTTGGTTGTTAACAAAATAAACTTTATCGGATTGAAAAACGACAATTTAATCAAATAAACCGAACCAATTAACCAATTGGTTAAAAGATTATTTAATTGATAATTTTGTTTTTTTTTTGAAGCTAATAACTGAATTGAACCGAACAATGCATACCCATAGAAGTGGTTTTATTTCCCGCCGCATCGCGCAGGCAACATACTAGTACCTTTTTATACATATCTTAATCATTTCAGTGAACTTCTTGGTTTTGCATATTCATTTAGATGAAAAACATATGGGATGAACAAACCAATAGCCATACAAGCGTCTAAAGTAGCGTCTAAGATTGTATTTATTAATGTTTAATTTTTTAATATTAACATGGCTGTTATTTTATATGGTATATTGTATGTGTTTTATTGCAGGATAATGCTGATAATAGTGTTGAGATTATTTGATATGGTGCAATGTTTAGTCTTTACAAATATGATTTTCAACATGAATTTAGTGAATAGGTAATATCAACATTTATTTCATCTTCTATTGACTTGTGTATTAAATATTTTTAATTTATTTTAAGGATCAGATGCATGAAATTGATAGGAAGAGATCCAAAAGGCTCTCTTAATGGAAATGGAGTCAAGTTATTGATCTAGATAGTTCTGATGAAAATGACAAAGAAGACATATTTGATGACACTTTAGATAGGAGAAAATGGAGGAAACTCATCCTCACCAAAAGATGTAATAATCAAACATGGAGACATACAAAAAATTTCAGTGGTCGTTCTTGATGACGAATGGTGGGCAGACAATATAGATGAGATCAAGCAGACTTGGAACGTGTATGACTAAATTGATCTCACGATTCAAGTAGTTCGCTAGCTTTTATTTTTCTCAACTTTTATGTTTATTAATACTTATTATTCCTTTCGTATGTTACTTTATTTTATCAAATGTTTCTTAAAAGTATTTTACAATTTAAATGTTAAATCTTTTTAGTTACTAGACATGTGTAACGCTTATGACGTATATCCACCGCAATGATGCTATAACAAATACTATACGAATTTGAAATAAGTACCGAAATAAAAAGTGTCACTCCCGCCGCATCGCGCGGGTTTCCTACTAGTTTAATAAATTGTGTTTTGGTCTTCTACAAACCACCTAATTTATAACCTAAGTACTAAGCACCTTTGTCATTGGTCTTCTACAAACCACCTAATTTATAACCAGACTACCAGCAAAGTTGGGTCGGACTATGCAGAAAAATATATTTACAAGACCCAAATCCAATAGGCCTCAGCTGGATTACTTATATATAATGAGAAGGTAAAGGCAGATTGGGCCAAAAATTAAAGTTTGTTCTGTGATTAAGTTTACATAGACAAGTACAAGTATCTAATTATTGATTTAACTTATTATCCATACGATTATTAATCTAACTGCTCCACTTTATTTGACACAAGTTACGTACGAGTATTTATATTTTTCATAGCTTTTTACTTCAAATTGATATTAAACGAAAGTGCCCAGTTATCAGTAATTGATTATAAGATGGGTGAATATTATAAAAACTAATACACTCTAGTTTTTTCATAAAAATCCCTTATCAATTTTTTTCATATAAAACTAGTGGGCTTATTCGCGCGTTGCGGCAGGATCCAAAAAAACTCATAATATGCTAGCAGTTTTCCCACTGTGTGTTGTGGCGGGTAAAAGATTAAAATAATTTGACTTTTATGGTCAACTATGAAATTAATTAACATGACAAATTCAAATTGTTTGCATATGATACAACATTCCAAAGTCTCTAAAATGGTTGCAAAACAAGAGGTGCCGTAACTCTATTTGATGAAAGGAATATGTCAAATAACAAGCGAGAAAATAAAACTTCATGTGTCATAAGTGGAAATGGTCAAATGGACGTGTTGAGCAATGAGTTAAAACAAGTTGTCTTTAATGCGTGCAAAGTGGTTCATGCGGCCGACTCGCCCTATACTTTTACAAATAGTCATTGTCAAAATATGATTACAAAAATTATGTTATCAAAAAAATAATCTATTTTAGTTTATAAATAAAATGATTTAGGCGGCTATAAGCTTGTAAGCACTAAAGATATAACACGGGCACTTCCAACCCATTTGACCCACTTAAATAATTTTTTTTATTTGACCCCTTTGACCAATTAGGGAAACATTATAACCCAAAATGACCCATCAAGTAAAATGTCTCAAGGATCACCATGTAAATAGCATTCAAACCTTGAAGTGTCGGTTTTTATGATAAACATTGTATCCTTGAACGTCGATATCAGCTTTCGCATTCTCGACGAATCCCATAGTAACAACTGCAACTATTTGTTGATTAAAATACCTAAAGGATGAGTATAAAATTTAAAATAATACATAAGTAACAAACTTAACAAAGACATCACATTTGAATCCTGAATATTTTTTTCACGAAGAATCATCCGGAATCCAAGAGGAATTATTAGATAAAGAATTTATGCATAACTCTGAAAGAAAAAGGTATAAAGGATGCATAACTCTAAAAGAAAAGGTATAAAGGTGCACACATTTTTAAGAATTGTATTATAAAGAATATATGATCTTTTGAGTTATTTTATTACTCATAAGTAACGGTTATTCATGAGTTAAAAGTCCCACAGACTACAAGATTTAAAAGAAATTAACCTTTCAAAAAAAATATGTATTATAAATCGTACAACTTTACCGTAACATATTAATGTATAAATCTAAACCGCAAAGTATAGAAAAACCGGTCTAACAATTTTATGAACAGATTGGAGTTGAAATAATATGCTTTTTAACAAGAAAATGATGTTGGAATTACTTATAACCTCTTAAATCACTTTATTCGGACTAATTATATTTTAATGATATTTTATACATTAATTATTTTTAAAACTCAAGAAAAAAGGAATTTAACTCCTTACAAATTACCCGTCCTGACCAAACCGTTTTGACCCGTTTTGCATTATTATTTTGTACAATTGCTATCAAAGATGGTACACAAGGATATAAATGGAAGAAATGGTGTAAAAATTTGGGGATTTTTAAAACTCAAGAAAAAAGGAATTTAACTCACAAATTACACGTCCTGGCCAAACCGTTTTGACCCGTTTTAACCGTTTTGCATTATTATTTTGTACAATTGCTATCAAAGATGGTACACAAGGGTATAAATAGAAGAAATGGTGTAAAAATTTGGGGATTACACTTTAGACTCTTGGGATGCCATCTTAACTTTGACAATATGGACATCTTTGCCCACGCCTCCCATTTATAATGAAGTACTAGTAGGAATGCCCGCGCGTTGCGGCGGGTGCATCTGTTTTGCCCCTCGTGCATCGTGTTTGTTGGTTATTCATTATGATGAAGTAGAAAACAACGATGTATAAAATATATGTTACTAAAATCTGAAACTTATAAGTATATCTTCTGAAAATTTTAAATGGGTACATAACAATAGGCCATACTATTCCTTGCAACACCCTTAAATTGGCCCACGTCCTTTGGTGGGACCCTTTTATGTATCTCGAAGGCAGATAAGTATGTCATCGTAGAGCGGTTCTTAGCGTAGTGAAGTGACGTTGTATCTCTTAATGACCATAAGATTGTAGTGGAAGTGATGTAATTACTAAAATGCAGTTTGTAGTGTCCAGCATATTTCTATTATTTTAGGGCACCCGCGAGATGCAGCGGAGTCAATGATTTGCATAGATACTCTTGTTTTATGTTAGTTTGACAAACGCCGTAACAAATATAATTGACCAAACAAATTAGTAATCAATATAGTTAAAACTACCAAATCGACTGATAAGAACTTGTCTTCTTTTGGATATGTAAACAATTGGTGACTTCGTGAGATCAAAAACTTAAACTCTATTCCTAGAAGCTTATAGTAGCAGAGAAAACAAAAAACCATCGAGGAAGATGATGACGTTGCTCATGAAGTATTTTTACCATATTTGCTTGTATAAACGTCAAGCCTACATATATCGCTCACTTTAATGGGTTGAAATGTGTCATGGGTTGGGTGTGTTGGCAAACTTCAAGCCTACATATTCATTTGTGTGCAAAAGTGTCACATCATACCATCCTTCAACCACATAAATTTAAAAAGAATATATAAATACATGATATATGATGTAATTTATTTACTATAAACATTAGATATGTAAGTTATGTATGTGAAGAGTCACCACATTATTTATATACCAAATACATGACCACTATTTATAAGACTATAACATTGATACAAACATAATAAAGACATGGAGGTTATGAATGTAAAGAGTCACCATTGTTAATTTCCTCATCAATTTTATAATTATGTTTAAATTAATTTCTTCAACAATTTAATATTTAAGTAGAAAGACAATTTTACCCACTATTTATAAGACTATAACATTGATACAAACATAATAAAGGTTGTATTTACTTAAATTTTGCAGGTATCCTTCACTGATGCTTTATAATATAGTATAGAAGATAAAAATTCGGGTTGATTCATTAGCGTGACCATGAATTTATAGCTTTTTGATTTCTTATTTCTTAACACAAATAACATAAGTAATTAACACATAGTTAAGTTTTTGTTTTCTCTTTATGCTAGTGTTTAATTTATTTTATTAATTAGAATTAGAACTTAAACAATATACAATTGCCGAAAGCAAAATAATATTGCGAACCACACTACATACAACGTTTAACAAGAACATTAAATAGATCAACAAATACCTTAAAAGTCTTAGAACAAATATAGTTTACGTATAGATCGAGTTAACTATTTCATGGCGTTCAAGAAGACCATGTTGATTGAAATTGAGGAAAGTCTCCATACCCTTCTCCAATCATCCTCTCCATCATCTATCCTTCATGTCCATTTGTTCCATGCAACATCAGTTTTCATCCCATGCAGTAAGTGGAAGTAATATTTATAATATTTTAGAAACATATTAGCAAATCTAGAATGTTATATTTATAATTTTGTCCGTTTTATTTAGTTAACAATATATATGATTCAAGATACACAACTTCTTAACAAGGATAGTTGGGAAAGCCATATGTCCCCTTCATAGGGGCCATATCATCCAATTCAGTAGAGTTGAGGTCAATAGGTCATAGAACATGCTTGCTTCTGAAAAGCTTCATGGAGAGAAACTAAAAATGCACAAAGAAGAGAAAAAATTGCACTAATTAATTTTGAAAAATATTTTCTCATCAATAATTCATAATATTGTTTGTTTATTGTTTTAATTGTTAGTTGCATAATTAAATTACCTCAATTTGATTCTGCAACGATCCAACATAGTTGATTATTACATCCAACATCACTGGCATTCCCATTGTCTATAGAAAATAACTAAATTTAAATGGAGCAAAACAATGATAAATTATAAAGATAAATTTTTGTAATTGTCAAAGAACATATGAACATGTAGAAAAAAAATGTATATATGTATATAAAGATTAACTCATATCTTTATACCTTGTAGCATCCGGGAACCATATCTTACAAGCGTCTTAACTTCTCATTGATTTTTTTCTCTTCTCATCTAATGAAGACATAGTTTTTTTTTGGACAAAACAATGTTTCAAAACATGAAATTAGCTCTAAGATTTTGTTTGGGGTTATGAAAAGACTATTAGCATTCAAGAAATTGATTATAATGAAGTATATATATAATAATATAGAAGGGGGGTTGAAAGGTCTCACATTTAAGATGCATCATAGGTTAGGTTGTATTTTGTGTTTTAAAAGTTGGACATAAGGGCATAATTGGGATAAGATTTTAGGATGTGAGGTATTGGATTATGTTAAATTTACTAATCTACCCTCCTAAGTGTCTTAATAGTCACAAGTATGCCAATAATACCCTTAATTTTTTTGCTTAAACATGTTGTACATCTTGTTTGTTAAGTTGTACGGAAATGAAAATGACTATCTTAGCCATCACTCCTCCTTAATAAGATAAAATATAGACAGATAATCATAAGAAGATACCCAAAATGCACAATAATTATAAAATATACATATACATACCTACCCAAAATGGAATACTTGACATAGTTCAAATGCTTTGATATTGTTATGTAATTCTTCAAGAGCTGTGCATAAACTCCCAACTTTCTTATGTAGTCCTTCACATCTTCATTCTTATGTATTTCTTCACTCCAAATAGCAACCATCTTGGTGATGCAAGGAGGTCATATCCAATTGTTCAAGACTTTATAGTAAGTTAGATAATATGGATGCAACTTACAATACATTAGTGCAATATAAAAGTCGAATATTGAATAGATATAGAGATATTTCATAAAATAAAGAAGCAGGACCTTTGAATACATAAACCTTGGCATTGCAAAAAAAACGGCATCTTAATCAACAATTGGATGAAGGAAATGTCTGCACGAATCATAATCAATTATTACACCGTCACAAATTCATAAACAAACAACAAAATACAACGATTATGAGCAACTAGTACCTCCTCCATGTGTTAAAAGCAAAATCAACGAAAACAAAACAAATTAGAAAGAATTTGGGTTAACCGTAGGCGGTGGGTTAAAGAAGAAGATGATGATTGAAAATGGTGATTATATTGTTGAGCCAATTCTATAACTCCATGTCCTAATAAACTTGGTTATTGGGTGTTACATGGAGGTAATATTGTAGGTGTTACATGGGTCACGATTTTATTAAAATAATATTAATAAAAATTAAAAGGATACCTTTATACAACTATGAGAAATTGTAGTACCTGTACTGAGTACAAATCCAAACGAAAATAACATAAAATACAACATAAAATGATTCAAACCGAAGAATTCATCAAGAGCTTGAACCGCATCTTCTTATATGATTTCTTCTTCGTCTTTAACGAAGACTTGAACCGCGTCCTTTTGTATGATCCTTCTTGGTTGCAAGAATTAACAAAAAATAATGTTGACGGTTGTGACTAAGGCACGTGTTTAACATGTTTCCCTTAAAACAAATTCCGTGCCTCTACTCAAATTTGTGACTAAGGCACGTGTTTAACATGTTTCCCTTAAAACAAATTTGTGATATATAATATTTAATTAATAAATATTATTCTATGTTTGCACTCCAATGTGTAACTCTTTGGATCGTGCTTTGATGGTTACATTAAATAATCGATAATTGGACACCATTTCCAACAGTCTTCCACTTGGATGATTCTAGATTGTATGTTTTATACTATAACTACAGGGGACGCCTAGCTGCATCAAGCTATCACTATCAAAGTATGACAATTCACATTCGTCAGCTATTCCCTTGTGTTGAAGTAACTCCTTACTTAACCAAGTATAACCATTGAAACCATATTAATTATCCTTTATGTTTAAGCCATTCGTTGAACATGAGACATGGATCAAGATTCATTCTCATATATTGTTCAACTATTTCGTTCTCATTCCCAATTCAAGGTGGTTACAAACTAACTACACTAAGTTTGAGCACGACCATGCATTTTCACCAGTCTGATCAATGAGGCCGCTAGAATGTCCAACTCCTTTTTCAAAGAGAACAAAATTCCTTTGAAATCATACAACTCCCACTTGGCCTCAAATTTGTTCCCAATCAAGTATCCGTATAACTACTCATTTCCGATGTCGTGTTAGATAAGATCAAAGAACAACCCTTATCCAGTGTTCATTCCAGTATGATTCTCAGGTCTAAGGATACAAAGATCATACCAATTTCAAAAAATCTTATGACATTGATCCATGGAGATCGTTTTGAAGCGAGTTACGTCCGATATCAGTATCTAATGCATACAAGTGAATCTTGGCTCTCAACACTTTGAGCTTTCATCAACATGAATAACCGAGCATTCACAACCGTCTTAATTCGAATTGATTCCCATGAATTCGATCGACTACGGACTTTAGAATACTCTTAGTCAAGGATACATTAAATATACTAATATTCGAACACAGAAACATTGTTTATAAGGCATTTAACCCTTAAATCCAAAGAAATCCATAATGCAACTTTATCGCTCAAAAGCATCAAATACTAAATATGGTTTCAAGTCAAATATCAGCATGCAACCTTCATCATAAACAGTTTTTGGAAATTAAATTATTCGGGAATTGTAAAAAAAAACCTGGGAACTCACCAGTTTTTTTAAATATTTTTCAATGGCATATTTTTTAGGTACTTAAGGTATGCATGGGGGACTTGGAGGCAGGTTTTAGGGCAAGCATTAAATGTGATTTATGATATCATCGATCCTGTAGGGACTTATGGTATCTTAACTTAGTCAATGTGTTTACATAACTGTTAAATGTCACCAACGTCCATCACACCGTCCACACTTTATTTTCGTCTACGATTTCTAGGGTGTGACACGTTCCCATTTGCTTCCTTCGTATAATTTATGTTAACGATCCTTTTTACATAAAACTTTCTCCAAACACTTAAATGATAACCAATTTCATAAGCTTCATAAATTTGGAGAAAATTTTCAGGTTGCAAACGAGCCAAGTCGAGCCAAAGCTCGAGCAACTTACGAGAGCTTGAGCTCGGCTCAGTTCGAGCTTTGTTTTCAAAGCTCGAGCTCGGCTCGGGTTTGGGTCGTTTAGTGTTTATAAGTTAATATATAAAATATAAATAATAGGCTCGTGAGCTCGATAAGTGATGCTCGGGCTAATGCCCGTTTACTAAACAAGCTTATTTTTAGGTGCGGACTTGGATCATAAACAAGTTTAAATAGGCAAGGCTCAGCTAGTTTACTAAACAACTTTATATGAGGAATAAATGTTAACAAAACAAATATTCCATTAAGGCTCGACGAGCCTGACAAGCTTCACATATAAGGCTTGAGCTCGGACTTGATAAGTAAACGAGCTTTGTTTAGGCTCAAGCTTAGCTCGGTCGAAAAAGACTCGGCTCATTTCAAGCTTTTTATCAAGTCGGTATTAACTAGCTTGCAAGCGGCTCGGCTCGTTTGCACGCCTACAAATTTATAATATTGTAAAAACTTTACAAATTGATTTTTTTTTTAATTCAAGTTATAAATAAAGGATTAAAAATTTGGAGGGGATCCACTAACGTTTGCCCATAAACGACCAAGCCAAAAATGCGGGGACAAAACATCCGTTGGTTTGTATGAGTGCATTCTGTGGGCTCGTTTTTTTTTTTTTTGGAAAAATTACAGAATTCGTCCTTTATGTCTACCTATTTTTTCAGTAGATATCCTTAAACTTTAAAATTGACGAGAATCGTCCTTTATGTTATAAAAGCTTGCAGCTCTCGTCCTTTAGGCCTAACCTGGTTAGTTTTTTTGGTTAAGTTTGGTCATATGAACCCACATGAGGGCAAAATGACAGTTATGCCCTCATCTCTATCACCACCATTACTTACATTCTTCAATAACCCCACCCCTACCACCAACCTGCTACCACTACCACAACCTGCCACGAACAAACCTCCAGCACCACAACCTGTAATCAACAACCCTACACCAACTCTACTTTTCCTTTTCGAATTCGAATTCAAACAATGTCCGGGTGAGTTATCAGCCGGCCAAAGGAACCAAATCCTGCAACCTAACATCTTCAATAATATTAGTATTAATAATAATAATATCTGAACAACCAACAAATCAATGGCTAAACAAGCAGGAGGATCTCTCGTTACCAAATATGTCCAGACTACCTTCAGCAACCTAAACACTACCTTCACTGCCATTAAACCCACAACATCAACCTCCTACAACAACGATCACCGGACCTCAACATCAAACCCACAACGATCGACTAGGGTTCTAGATCTATGATACCCCTTAAACGACCCCACCGCACCAGCTTCTCCGTCTCTCTCTCTTTTCTCAATAACAACCGGTCACCACCACCATTTTCCGGCCGCCTGAAAACACACCTGTAGCACCTGAAAACCCATCTCCCCACCTGAACCCTAGAGAAATTGAACCACAAGAAGGGTTTGTCTGTGAATCGTAGAGAGAGAGAGAGAGAGAGAGAGAGAGAGAGAGAGCGCCGCTGGAGATGTTTGAAAAATTAGGGCAGTGGGTTTCTTGGTTTAATGATAGTGACGGTTATCGGTTTGTTGGCTTGATGATAGTGATGGTTATTGGTTTGATGATAGTGTGGTGTTAGGTGGTGATGATTTTTGGGGGTGGAGTGGTGGTCAGTGGTTTTTAAGGACAAGTAATGTTTAGAGGGTAAAATGACAATTATGCCCTCACATGTTATGCACGTGACATAACTTAACCAGAAAATCTAACCACGTTAGTGTTAAAGGACGAGACTTGAAAGATTTTAGAACATATAGGACGATTCTCGTCAATTTTGAAGTTTAAGAACATCTACTGAAAAAATAGGTAAACATAAAGGACGATTTCTGTAATTTTTCCTTTTTTCTTTTGAACGGCCAACTAAACAACGCCGGGTACTTCGTACGCGGCCCCCTAGTGGCAAAGACAGGGGCATAGCCCGGCCCACCTCGGGCGCACGAAGCCCCTAGCCCGCCCAACAGCTCGCTTCCAGGGAAAACCCGACCCACATACCCGCCCGAAGGCACGACAGTAGTGAACCGGTAAAACCTGGCGAGATCAGGACTCGAACTTATGACCATAGGCCATGAGTCATCCATCATTTCTCATTATGTCCTTCGTGGGAATCGAACCTGAGACCTCCAAGAGAGATCATTCGTCCATTCACCAACTGAGCTACCCGTGAAGGACCTGTGGGCTCGTTAAATCTTGATATTATATATTTTTCATTCATATTTGAAAAACTATAGTTGTTTAATAGTAAAACAAGTAAAGCTAGTATACTTTTACAAGGACTTTTATAGAAAAAAAGGGTTCAAAAATCACAAGATGTGACAGAAATCAAGAAAAACGTAACCTAATCACTTGTTACCTAAAACATTGCAAAATATTTTATGAGCATATAAAACAATAAAATACACTTTGCATAACAAAATTAACCAATATCCATAATTCAACAGTTGAAACCGAGAGTTTTCAGGAATTTTATTCCTGACTTATTTACAAAACATATTATATTTCATTGTTAATGTTGCTACAAAAAATATTGGTTCGGAGAGGGCCTGAACATTTCAAGGTCGTCAAGCTTCTGACCTCATCTGTTGTTTAAAGGGTTGAACCAGCATGAAAGAACTCTTTAAAAGGTGTAAAGGGTTTCAATTCACCAAATGCAGGTCGTGGAGTCCCTCTACCTTGTAAACGTAGATGGGAGGTTCAAGAGTTTTGATATTTTAGCTGTTATGATTCTGATTTGGGATCGAGCCAAAGTCAGATGTTGTTGTTGTTAGTTAAGAAAAGATCAAACATAGAGTATAATCTTGAGGAAACGAGTAGAAAAACTCTTGATCCAAGTTACAACTAAGGACTTTCCACTTAAGCCGATGAAGGCTTGAGATCTGCGGGTAAAAGAGTGTGATTCAGTCCAACACTTGTAGCCCAGTTGGTTGAGGGCCTAAAGTTTCCTATGGGAGGCTTGGGTTCAATTCCCCTAGCTACATTTGGAGGACATTGGTGGATGGGAAATGAGGGATGACCCAACCATTGGCTTGGGTTCGAGTCCTGATTCCGACCAGTTTTACCGATTATTTCACTGTCGTGCCTTCGGGCGGGTGAGTAGTCGGGTTTTCCCAGGAATTGGTGGCAATTGGTGGCCCGGGTACTCTCGAGTACTTGATTCGCCAAAAGGGTGCCCGAGAGTGCTCGGAAATTGATTCGTTGGCCGTTCAAAAAAAAAAAAAAAAAAAAGAGTGTGATTCCACATGTAGAGGCTGTGGGAGTCGGAATGGTTGTGGAATCAGCATGGTTGTAAGTTTCTAATAATGTATGGCAGCAGCTTGCGTGCTCGAAGGCTTCAAGGCTTCGGCCTGCTGCTGCTGAAAGTATTATTAGAGAGATTAACTCTAGAGAGAGTATTTAGAGAGAGAGTGAGAGAGGTCTGATGTCAAGACCAATCTGATTTTGTTGTGAGGGTTTGCCCTCTATTTATAGAGTGAGTTGGTCAAAACCCTAGTGGGTTTGTTTGTTGGGTTTGGGCTCGGCCCAATATTGGTCTTGGCCCAATATTGATTAATGATTTTAGCTATTTAACGCTTTCTCGAATACTAGCCTAAAAGGCTGTAAAGTATTTATGGTTAGTAGCATGAAAGGCTTTGACATTTTTAATTATGAGTGGCTTAATTGGTTCAAAAGTTTTAATGTGCAAAATTTCTCAAAAGCTTTAATGTACAACATTTTGAGAAGTTGTGGATCTTTAATGTGCAATAGCTTAAATGGCTTTAGAGATTAGCAACTTGAAAGGTTTTAAAGCTTAGATGGATAGTAGCCAAAATGGCTTTAGAGCCTGGATGAGTGATAGTCAGAAAGGCTATAAGGTGTTATAGCCCAAATGGGTAACGATTTTAAAGATTGAATGAGCAATAACGTGCAAGGCTGGAAGGTTTTAGAGAATAGTAGCCTGAAAGGCTTTAAGATTTTGATGGGCAATAACCTGATTAGATTTAAGGCTTTGATTGTTTGTAGCCTGAAAGGCTTAAAGGCTTTGATGAGTAGCAGCCTAAAAGGCTTGAAGGCTTTGATGTGTAGTAGCCTAAAAAGATTTAAGGCTTCGATAGTCAGTAGCCTAAAAGGCTTTGATGAGTAGCAGCCTAAAAGTTATGTGAAATTTTGATGAGCATAGCCTAAAAGGCTGTAAAACTCAGTAGGTTAAAAAGTTGTAGTGATCAGTAACCTAAAAAGGTTACGAGGATGGAGTGGCTAGTAGCCTAAAAAGCTGAAAAGGTAAAAACTTTGTAATACACGGTATCCTATGCACCTAGGCTGGAGAGATTGAAAGGCTGAAAAGCTACATTGCAGTAGCCTATAAAGCTGAAAAGCTGAAAACGTTACTGCTTTGTACCTATTGGGTAAAAGCATGTACTTTCGTCTTTTTGTGTAAATTTATTTTCCCAAGATTGTTTGAAAATATGTTTTATATATTTAAAACAAAAGTCATGTCATGTATTGTCAGAATCAAGACAAAGAACAAGTCATGTCATGTTATTTTGATTAAATTTACTAAAACAATAATTTCACTTATTATTATTGTATGGAACAACGTTTCCCCCCCCCCCCCCCCCCCCAAAGGAAAAGATTTTGTCTTATATGGACATGGTTATGTAAAAGTTGTTTTACAAGTTTTCTCATGTCACATATGCAATGTTTGACTTAATTTGCCTTTGAGTCAAATAAATAAAAACTATTTTTAGTAGCAGTCATCTCTGTTTTTAAAACCTTTTAGATTTTAATCCTTTTTGGCTTATTTGCACCTGGTCAATTTATTAAGGTCAGACTATTCTTATAATAAGCCTTAAATATTGTAAGGCTTTAGAGAACAGTAGCCCTAAAGACTGTAAGGCTACGATAAGCAGTAGCCTGAAAGTTTCGTGAAGTTTTGACGAATAATAGTTGAAAAGGCTTTAAAGCTTCGTAGGACAGTAGCTTAAAAGGTTGCGGAGCTTCGGTGACCAGTAGCCTTGAAGGTTAGAAAACTTCGTTGGACATTGTGTTAAACATCTATAAAGCTTCAAGGAACAATGTATGGTATGCATAGTCTGAAAACGCTGAAAAGTTTTGATGTATAGTAGATCTTTATACCTACAAAGCTGAACAGTAACAGTAGCCTAAAAGGTTGTAGTAAGAACAGTAAGCTATAAAGTTGTTGTGAAAAGTAGTGTATAAAGTTGTAGTGAACAATATCTTAAAAAACTGAAAAGATTCAGTGTACAGTAGATCTATACACCTAGCTCTGAAAAGCTGAAAAGGTTTTGGGCACAGTAACCTATAAAGCTGAAAAGGTAAAAGGATTAAGGCTTTTATCCATTAGGTAAAAACATGTATTTTTGTCTTTTTATATTTATCTTCCCCAATATTGTAAGAAATATTTATATTTTTATGGTAATGTTTTTAAAATTTCCAGCCACCTTATTTCCAAAAGACAACATAATATGTTGGAAATATCACATTCCTTTTTATTGTGTAGAGCATGATTTGTTCATAAATATAATATTTTGGATTTCTAAAGTGTGAAAATATCTCTTGTAGGTTTATAACCTCATGGATGAAAAATGCTCTATTATAATTAGGGGTGTGCAACGGTTCAGAACCGGACCGAACCAACCCGAACTGGAACCGAACCGAAACCGTTTAGTACTAAATATAAGAACCGGAACCGAACCGTAAAAAAAACCTAGCGGTTCAGTTCAGAACCGGGTTAAACGGTTCTCGTGTAAACAGTTCTTGCCGGAACCGGTTATCAATTAAATTTTACACTTAACAATTAAATAAAGGACAACTTTAGTAAACTAAAGTTTTGGTGTCGTAGTCACATTAAGGACTTATGATACATTTTTAGAGGTGCACGGTACCAAACGCTTATATGTAATGATTGTATTTTTGACACTATGAATAATATGTCTCATGCATTACTAATGTCACAAGTTACATTACATTATTATCCGATACATATTATAAGCCAACTCGTGCACCCTATATATGATTTTTTAAGCCTTGGCTCTCAGTTTAAGATATTTTCTTTCCCTTTATTGTAATCTATCTATATATTTTATAAGAGTTACATAATTCGAATGGAACTCCTATCTCAACAAGTTTGTTAGATGTTGTATAGTTAACATGACATTGAACAATATTCTATAGATTAAATCTACTGAAAATGTGGATTGTCGGTCAACAAACCATTTGGAAAAGTCCACTAAATTAATAGGGTTTCTAAATATAATATTTAAAGTTTTAACTTAACCCAGTTCTAACGGTTCTTTAAACGGAACCACGGTTTTGAATCGAACCGAACTGGGAACCGTTTTCACCAAAATTTAAGAATCGAAACCGGACCCTAAGTACAAGAAAGTGGTTCGGGTCTGGCGGTTCGGCCTCGATTCTGGCGATTCGGGACCGTGAATTACTCAGCCCTAATTATAATAACAGGAGTAAGAGCTTTGTAACATGTAAATCGTGGCTATGAACACGAATTTTGATTTTTTTAGTACATATTAAAAATGCCGGTTCTTATAGGAGGTGTAGAAGTGACATCCATGAAAACATTTTCTCCAAACATAGAAAGAACTTAGAAAATGGATCAACGGAGCCGTACTACAAAGAGTTTTTATGTTCTAAGTAGCACGGGCCCACGGTGGGCGCCAACTTGTTGCTACAACAAACATTAGTTCGAAGAGGGTCTGAACGTTCCAAGGCCGCCAAGCTTCTAACATCGTCTACTGCTTAAAGGTTTGAACCTGCAACATGAAAGAACTCGTTAAAAGGGGTAAAGGGTTTCAGTTCACAAAATGCAGGTCGTGGAGTCCCTCTACGTTGTAAACGTAGATGGGAAGTTCAAGAGTTTTGATATTTTAGTTGTTATGATTCTGATTTGGGATCGACCCAAAGTCAGAATGTTGTTGTTGTTAGTTAGTTAAGAAAATATCAAACATAGAGTATAATCTTGAGGAAAGGAGTAGAAAAACTCTTGATCCAAGTTATAACTAAGGACTTTCCATTTAAGCCGATGAAGGCTTGAGATCTGCGGGTAAAAGAGTGTGATTCCACACGTAGAGGCTGAGAGAGCCGGATTGGTTGTGGAATCAACATGGTTGTAAGTTTCTAATAATGTATGGCAGCAACTTGTGTGCTTGAAGGCTTCAAGGCTTCGGCCTGCTGCTGCTGAAAGTATTATTAGAGAGATTAACCATAGAGAGAGAGAGAGCGAGGTCTGATGTCAAGATCAATCTGATTTTGTTGTGAGGGTTTGCCCTCTATTTATTAAGTGAGTTGGTTAAAATCCTAGTAGGTTTGTTTGTTGGGCTTAAGCTTGGCCCAGCGTATTGATTAATGATTTTAGCTATTTGGGCTGGTCACCCTACATAATCACTTAAATTTTAAAAGTAATTAAATGGATAATGCCGATCCAAAAAAAGATTAACTGGATAATGATAACTAATAAAACTGACGGATTTTTCTCAAATGAACACTATATGACATTATGACTCCTGAATTCACAAAAAATCTATTAGTTTAATTTGAACATTAAAGTTCCAATAGATGGAAAACACCAATTCAAGCATGGACAACAAATCGATCATCCAAACTGCTCCGTTAACGTGGACAACTCATGACCATTCACTGTTTCTTCATGCAGTGGCCAACGGCCCAGATAATATCGACGGACGGTGGTCGGAGATGGCCACCGCCGTTCCAGGCAAGACCGCGGACGAGATGAAAGCGTACTATGAGGCGGTGGAACGTGGTTTACTTGAAATTGAAGCGGGTCAGGTTCAGTTACCACATTATCCTGATGAAGATGATGATTTTGGAGATAAACAATTCATTGTTATGGTTAAGAAAGACGAAGAGTTGGTTCCGAATACGGGTAATGAGTTGTTAGCGACGGTTGTTGGGTCTAAACGTGTGGAAAAAGAGAGGAAGAAAGCTACTCCATGGACTAAAGATGAACACAGGTATGTTTTTTTATTGCTTATCTTCTCATTCGTTTCTTGAAGAATATTGTAACAACTTGTTATTGGGTTCGTTAAGTTTACGTTGGTTAGTTTAGACCGAACCACCGTATGCATGCATGCACGTGTTTGTTTATTGCTTTTGTGTGTTAATGTTTGTGTTCATGGTAGTGTGTGCTTTATTTTAACACTTGTTTCGTCTTCTCTAAGCAAATAATGATTCATGAATGATATGATCAGTCCAAATTTGACTTTGCATAGTCAACCTTTTCAGTTTGGCCGGAAAGTCAACCCATGATTTTTTTTAATGGTCAGTTGGAATCACTCACGAATTACTGTAGTATCATCGTGCCACCAGTGTTACCACACAATCATAAACTTATAATTATGAGAAAACCCCCTTGTGAAATTCGAACCCAGGACCTTATAGTCCTTAAGTCTTATCCCACCACCAAGATGCCACTGGCAGGAGCGCTTCATAGTTGGGGCGGCCGCTACCCCCCCCCCCCTCCCCGAATTTTCGCGCAGAAGTTTCGATTATATACTATTCGTATAGAAAATTTTGAAAATATAGGGTTTTGACCCCCTGGAACTGGTTTTCGACCCCCCGAAACTAGTGACTTCCGACCCCCCGAACCTTCGGGTCAAGCTTCGCCACTGGCCACTGGGCTATAATACCTTTGGCGTCAACCCATGATTCTAGGGAAAATCACTTAAATAGATAAGTTCACCAATCAAATTATCAACATAGACATTATTTAGGTGATTTTCTCTTGAACCTTGACTAATTAATTTGGTTCAGACCTAAAAGTCAACTCATTGATTCTTGACTAATTTGGGTGATGTTTACAGGATTTTCTTGCAAGGGTTGCAAGTTTATGGAAAAGGGGATTGGCGCAATATTTCAAGAAACATGGTGGTTACAAGGACGGCTACACAAGTGGCCAGTCATGCACAAAAGTATTTCCTTAGGCAGGCTTCAATGAAAGAAGATAATAAGGAAGAAGATGATAAAAATAAGAAGAAGAGGAGGAGGAGGTCTAGCATTCATGATATCACCACCGCGGATGCGGTGGTGCAGGAGCGGTCGAGTTCAGCAACACCACCAGCTACTAATTTGATTAATGATGGCCAAGGAATAGGAGAGCCTGCAGTACCACTACCACCACCACCATCATCATCACCTACTGGCAGCCAAGGAAGAGGACAGTCCTCAGTAACAGTATGGCCGAGCGTTAACGGTAAAACCAACATTGATAGCACCATGGTGGTGCATGCACAGCCGATATCGTCAACACCACCAGTTGCTAGTACTTTCTATGGTGGTAGTGAAGGCAGAAGTGTACCAATAGCAGTAACGAAGTCGCCGTCGCCCCCTTATTTCTGTGAGGGACAAGGAAGCGGAGGACAGGCACATGGTAATTTTTATGGTGGCCAAGGAGGAGGAGCACCACAACCGCTTAACAGTTTCGATGGCAGCCATGGAGGAGGGGCACCTTCACATCTAACAACACTGCTACCCACTCATTTCTATGGCGAACAAGGACAGGCACCGCGGTATGAGTTTAATAAACATTTGGCTCCTACCCATGTTAAAGATTACTCTCTACATGAAGAATTTAGTTTTGGAAACAGCTATATTAATGAGACTAATTGTTGAATAGGTCAGAGTTATGTAATTAACATCCCATTAACTAACTATTAGGGCAAACTGAATTGTGAATGAGCAACAACTGTGGATAGTATGTTTGGATTTGGATTAGTTTAACTTGGTTTTTGTTTACTCTATTGCAGAACTATTATTGCATGATTTTCTACTAGTCTTTTTAGCTTGTTTGTTTAGTTGCCAATTTTCTAAACATCTCACCATATTCTATTTATTATAGCAGTTTCAAAGTTTGATTGTTTTCTATTTTGATTATTATCAAATGAGAGGAAACTAACATGCATCCCAAGTGGCGAAGCTTGGTTCTCAAATCAGCGGGGGCCGGACTCAATTTTTTCCGGTCGGTAGTGGCAAATCGGCGGAGGCTGGACTCAACCCGGACTCAATTTACCTACGAAAATCGTAAATTTCTACCACTGCACCAAAAAACGGGAGGGGTCAGGGCATTGTATGCTTCGCCCCTAGTCCCAAGAACAACTTCTAGTTGTAACATAGTTTTTGTTTTCATAATTTTATCACATAATGTTTATATTTATACAGTACATTAGACTATTGGGTGTGGAGGCATCTTCATGATGGGTCTTGATCGCGTGTCGAAGTGCTAATCAAAAACTAAATAAAAACTACTCCTTAGCTACAAGGACTGCAGTATAGGTAGTAGGGTTGTCGAACCTCAGGGAGCTTGTGGAAAGTGCTAAGTTACTAATTACTAATTAAATTAAAATTAACTAGAATGATTTTATGAACTTGAATGTAAAAGTGCTGCAGTGCTGCAAAACGAAGTGATAATTGATTTTTTAGAAACGACAATAATATAGAAAAAACGGTCACTCCGGGTTTCTGATTCGGTAATTATCAACTGAATTATGTTAATACCCTACCTAGGAAATCACATAGACATGACTTTGTTTAAGTTGTTCAACCCAATTCAGCTATCATAACATTAATTGCAAAGTTAAATTAATCCTAGTGCAAGAAAACCAAGATACGATAACATAATGCAATAATACTAATCAACCAAACTGTCTAGATCAGTCAAACATACAATTAGACGCAAAAACCGTTAAGGTGTTCACAAAATCTAATCCAAGTAATGAGTATCAAACATAAAGCAATTGATAAAATAACCAAATCGTTCACCCGGAGAAACCGCAAGATGATTAGCCTTGCATCTTCATGATTTTCGCTTCAAGAATTGTTCTTAATCGTACTAGCATTAACCGGGATGAATGGATCTCTTCAAGATACTCAAAACCCTCCTTTGAAGCTCTAAAATTCGTGCCTATGCTTGCCTCCACGAATTAGGGTTTGTTGTTGTGAGTTATCCCCTTTAAAAATACCAAAAATCCAATAAAAAACATTATTTCCGTCAGACATGCCCCTCATGCCCCATGAGGAGTTCAGCCTTTCCCTTCATGGGGTATGAGGGCTGAATCAGCAACATGGGCCTAATCAGATTTGGGCTTGGCTTGTTTTCTTCATTTGGGCTTCATTTTTCTTGGTCCAATTAGCTTAATTCTTCAACTAATAATCATTCTTGGCCCAATTCTTCATAGCTCTTCAAAATAAGCTTCTTTTATCTTCAACGCTCGAGCCCGAGTGTTCGGTTCCTGATATTCTTTCTTCAGTTCACGTCCTTTTTCGCCGAACATCTAAAATCAATAAAAATTACATAAATAATAACTAAAAATACTAAAAATATATACAACCTATAAAATTACCAAATACTCAAAACATGCTATAAACTCCCTAAAATAATAAATAAATGACTCGAAAAACTATTAAAATGCTAAGGAAAAATGCATGTGTTTTACAACACATCAAACTCCCCACACTTACCTTTTGCTTGCCCTCAAGCAAATCTGCTCAAAGCGTTACCACGAACAAGTAACAAATACCTCAAACACCCCCGCCATGCACTAGTTAGGGTCCAAAGTCATACCCCATTCATAGATCATCATTAGATGTGTTAATTCAACAGGCAACCATGATGCGCAATTTTGAAAACAGAACTCACCCAACTAAGTCTAACATGCTTTCGGTTTTTATTCTCATGCAACACACCCCTCACAATTTTTCACTCCACTCGGTTTAATATCTGGACTAGCATGTAATGCGCTAGTATTATTCACTCAAAAACCAAGTATGTAACTCTGTTATCATAGGCTTGTATAACAATCACACCTCAACTATAGACAATGCACATATCTAAAGGACTTACGGGTTTTGGGCTTCGGGTAAAGGTAGGATAGATTTGGCTATAAGTGGCTAAAATAAAATGGTGAAACCAACATGATTGACAATCCTTATTCACTATACTATTAATAATCACAACTTCGGTCATATTCGACCTATAACACAAACAACTTCTTCTTCTTCTTCTTTTTTTTTTTTTTTTTTCTTTCTTTTTTTTTTTTTTTTCATTGCATTTCTTTGATTTTTTTTTTTTTCACATATATATTTTTTCTAAGATAAAGACACAATCACTTAATACTTTGGATGTCATCAATAGTTGGTAAAGGTACTGGTTTATTTGGGTGATTATGTGGTTTAGCAAATGAAAGGTTATAAGGCTCAAAGTTGGCTACTAATGGTAATATTTTGGTTAAACGGGTAAACACATAATAAATAAGTGGGTATCAAAAGAAAAAGGAAAATCCTAGATTGCCTTTATCATCTATGTGCATATCTAGTCTACAACCTCGGCATGTATCAAATCACACAAGTTCTGCAACAGAGAAACATTTGGCCTACACTCAACAAAGGAAAATATATATGTATCAATCTATCATCTAGTAGGCTCAAGATCTCACCAAAGTGTGGAAATGGGTTACCGATGTGTGCATGCATTTATTACCGATAGCTCGTTACACCTAACCAGGCAAATTCTAAACATTTTTTCTAAAACACCTGCTGAAAACGGTTCATATGTCTGTTCTAAAGAATTAGACCATGATTAAGGACCCACACACCACAAGCAGAGACAGAATGAAAGCATTGAAACAGTCGCTTTCATGCCCGATCAGACCGCTTTTAGGACCTTTTTTTTTTTTTTTAATTTTTTTAATTTTTTTTTTTTTTTTTAATTTGACTCGACTACAAAATCAAAACTTTCAAAACTTCGACTAACTTCCCCCCCACACTTGAATTTCACATTGTCCTCAATGGGAGAAAGTAAAAACTAAGACGCACTTAACGAACACAAGACAACTAAAAATAAAAAAATAATAATAATAGAACTAAAATAAGAAAAAGAACACAAAGTTGGAACAGACTCCCCTGATAGAATACGCGTAAACTCCTCGAATAATCCTGTTCCCAAAAGCCTTCCAATCGTCCGTATAGCATTTCGTTCGCGGACAAAAGCAGCAAATAACTCACCCAATTCTAGCAACACTCAATAAACAGATCAAAGCATAATAATATATATATATTATCATAATACCATCCACCCAGCCACCCATATGGTTCCCGTACAAATGTCATAAAGTATTTAGTTTAATACAGACCAACTGTTAATGAAAACAAAATAACCAAAAAGTACAACCAATAATGGGCAGCTGCTGGTGCTCCATCTCTCTCAGTCCTCGTCTCCATCTCCAGTATCCTCCTCATCCTGCTCTCCTGAATCATCCTCAGCTGGCGGGGCAAACCAATCAGGAATTTTGTGTCCCTGACACGTCAGCAAATAACGGATAGCGTCGTTCTGAAGACGAACTGCATCATCCTGGCGGTGAATAGCTGCATCCAGCTGATCCAATCTCTGCACAATATACTCCAAAGTAACAGGCTCTGTACGAGCTCGAGCCCTATGTCGTGCCGGCCTCTCAACATTTAATGGCCTGGCCCTCTGTCTAATCGCCGGTAAAGTACCAAAATCAGCCCATCTAGGCGGATCCCCCTGTGTACAGGTACCCGCCATCCTCAAATCTACCAATTTATACTTCTCTGTCTTAGGATCCTCAGTCAAATGATCCCGTGGCCACCTATCAAAAACACCTAACTGCTCTGCCAACCTCCCAATATATGGCCCACAAGGTAACTGCACATCCTTTCCTACTCGACGTGTCCTAGTCATCGAAGATAATAACACAGTGGCTATGTTGGCCTCACGGCCCTCGATCATGCAGTACATGCAAAACAAGTCAATCATATTGCACTTATCGACACCGCTGTGGCGACCGACAATAGTGCATGCAAGGATCCTATGTATATACCTCAGAATAGGATCACGAATCTGCGACTCTGAAGGATCCTTATCGTCATAGTCACCCTCTCCTATCGTCTCCCAAAAACTCCTAATCTGTGCCTCAGTCATCCCCTGTGGGTGTGCTGATACATACCTGCCCCGTAACATACTAGCAAAAGATGGCTTACGTACCTCCTCCTTTGTGTAAAAACCTACCTTTACTGCAAAATCCGGCACACTCATCTCAAATATCTTTCTACCAAGAGAAAATGAAACCGCATTAGGCTCTGAAAACTTCTTGTATGAGTACTTCAGTGTGGAATAGAACTCCACTGTCAACTCTCGATACTGTGGCCAGTTGCACTTCAGTGCTGAAATCCACCTCGGTCCCAACAGAGTTTCAATCCTGTCCCTCTGACCCAATATATCTAGCAAATCATCATCCAAAGTCCTATGCTGTAACACCCCGAACTGTAGCAATTTTTCCCGTGCCTCAAACTCTTTCGTATGGATCGAAAACTGCAATAGATTATGTTGTTTAAGCTGGCGCCTCTCTAACGGAGTCGGGTCTGAATCAGGAGATGGGCAGTTCTCTCGAGTAGAATAATGTATCTGTCGGGGAGTGTAAGTGAGAGCCGGCCTCGGTGGCTCAGGCGCTCCCCGTGGCATCTTTGTTGGTCCCCTCTTCCTTTTTCCTGGTGGATCTGCTTCAGACATCTGCACAACCCATGTTAGAAAACAAATAAAACAAGTTAGAACCGAAAACAACACTTTGCGGGAAAAATTGAAAAAATTTTCGGCTACTCATTCAAGATTATTAATCACCAGAACATCCCCGCCCGAATGGAGATTGAGTACGGGCGAGGAGCTCTACACATGCAAAACAATTCAGTAGGCAATCCCATTCGACTCCCTAATTAACTCTAACACACCTTCTACCCATGATAACAAATTTAATATTCTCAATCCTCACTTCACTTGATTATCCATGCTCGCCTACTAACCAACTTTGATTTGAGTCAATTTCACTCAAATATCCCAATTTTTAGTCATCCACCTACTATCTAGAACTAGCAAATTCAACCATTAATCACTTATGACTTTAACGCCTCAGCTTCTAATCCTTGCGACTTCAACAAAATGATCTTATTAAGTCTAAACTTTAAACGACCCCCCCACGCTTAATCCCATTTGTCCTCGAATGGCCTAGACAACACATCGTCTAATTAAGTTAACATATCACCGCATTCAAAACCAAGCTAAGACCATAACACTATTTAACGCCAAGTCGCTTCAACTTATCATATGCAATGTATCAATTTTCCGCAAAAACAACCATCCACGCTCACAACATACATACTTAGAGACCTCTATAGTCACGCCCAAAACAAACTAAGGTGACAATATCGCCACTGAACAACCTTAGCGCAACAATCAAATGCAACGACTAAAGCGCCTAAACAAAAGAACCATTATACCAAACGAACGCCACGCCTTAGAATCAACACGACTAAAATGCCTAACAACATCGACTCGCCACATTAATACTAACCAAATACTAGACGACTAAGACCCTAACAAAAAAAAAACACTAACAAAACGACACAAAAAAAAATAAACATAAAAATAACGCAAAAGAAGAAAAAAATGTACCTGCGCGCAATGACCTGACACGAGTGGACGACACGAAATTACAGGAAGGTTCAGGTTGGTTCGGGTCAGGTTGTTATTGGTCCGGTTAGGTGGAAAGCGGCTGGTTGGAGCAGAGAAGGGGTCGGGTTGAATGGTGAGGGCTGTCGGCGGCGGGTTAGGTTTGATTCGTAGCTGGATGGTGGTGGTCAGGGCTGAGTTGGGTGTGAAGGTGAAGGATTCGGTGGTGGTTGAAGGGTGGGTTCTCGTGGTGAAGAAGACGGAGGTAGAAGGAGAGGGGCCGGGTGGGTTTCAGCGGCGGTTTGCGGCGATGGTTTGGAGAAGGAGGGCAGTGGTGGAGGGTTTAGTGGCAGAGGGTGTTGGGTTCGGGTTAGGGTTGGTTCGGAGGTGTAGGTGGGTGGTAGGTAGGGTTTGTGGTGGATGGTGGTCTGGTGGGTGAGGGTTACGGCGGGGTGGTTGGATGTGGAGATGGGTGGAGGCAAGCGGCGGCGGCGAAGGTTGAAGATTGCAGCGGGTTGAGGTTTGGGTTAGGTTAGGGTTAGAAGGTAGGGTGAATGGCGGAGAAGGGTTAGGTTGCAGGCGGGTGGTGGTCGGGTGATGTGGTAGAAGGTGAAAGAGGTTTGTTTGATGATTGTGGGAGAAGATGGGAAGAAGAAGAAGAACCAGGGAATGAATGATCGTGGTTTTTTTTTTTTTTTTTTTTTTTTTTTTTTTTTTTTTTTTTTAACCCCTCGAGCCCCATGGGGAGATGAGGGTACTCCCCCGCGCACCATGACGGGTGAATATGTCTCAAAATTACTTGTTTCCCTTCATACCCCATGAGGAGTGCTCATGGTGCTCGGGCACCCTATTTTGGGCAGAAAGTTTCTCCATGTGGAGCCTTTTTTGCCTTAGAAAAATATTCTAACTCTTTTTCTCACTCAATTTTCACCTCATTAATTTTTTCTAAGTATAAAAATACATACCTGGCCACCGGAAATTCATAATTCTTCCTGTAAACGTGTACAAATCCCTGCAGAGTACTAAAAAAACACAAAAACACAAACGAAAAACAACTAAAATTGAACGAAAAATATACAAACTCTACAATTAAACATACCGGATGTTTTGTTACTTAACCTCATCATCCGGTTCACTCGTCAAGAAGCAAACCGGCTCTTCTGTTGTTCCGTGTATGTCAGCTGAATCCAAATACGGTTTAAGCCGATGTCCATTCACCACTTGACGCAAATGATCGTCAAAGTCTTCAATCTCGACATCACCGTAGCTTCCAACCCTCGTGACTAGGTATGGTCCCGTCCACTTGCTTTTCAACTTTCCTGGAAATAATTTTAAACGCGAATTGTATAACCATACCTTATGACCTACCTCGAAATTCTTCAACCGAATTTTGGCATCGTGCACCTTCTTCATTTTATCTTTATATGCCGATGCGCACTCGTATGCTTCATCTCGCAATTCTTCAAGCTCACATAAGTTCAACTTTCTTTCTTTACCTGCAGCATCATAATCAGTGTTAACTTCTTTAACAGCCCATAAGGCCCTATGTGCTACTTCCACAGGTAAATGGCAACCTTTCCCATAAACCAACCGGTAAGGTGTGGTGCCAATTGGTGTCTTAAAAGCTGTACGGTAAGCCCATAACGCATCGTTTAGTTTGGAGGACCAATCTTTACGATCCGTTCTTACCGTTTTTTGTAAGATTTCTTTGATTTGTCTATTTGACACCTCAACCTGACCACTTGTTTGTGGGTGGTATGGGGTTGCAATTCTATGATCCACACCATACCGTTTGAGCAATTTTCCAAAGTTGAAATTTTTGAAATGTGATCCCCCATCACTAATGATCACACGGGGAAGTCCAAATCGTGAAAAAATGTTTGACCGTACAAAATTGCACACAACGGTATGGTCATTTGTCTTGGTGGCTATTGCTTCTACCCATTTAGACACATAGTCCACTGCCACCAAGATGTATAAATAACCACAAGAATTTGGAAATGGTCCCATGAAGTCGATTCCCCACACATCAAAGATATCTATTACGAGAATCGGCCTCATGGGCATCTCATTCCGTTTAGATATGCTGCCCATTTGTTGACACTTTATGCACTTCTTGGCAAACTCAAATGCATCCTTAAAAATTGTAGGCCAAAATAATCCAGACGATAAGACTTTGTGTCCTGTTTTCTGTCCACTGAAATGCCCTCCACAAGCAGATGAGTGCACCAATCCCAATACACATTGGACCTCGGATTCTGGAATACATCGTCGGATTATCTGGTCAGCTCCAATCTTGAACAAGTCTGGTTCATCCCAAATGTACTGTTTTGCTTGGGCTTTCAAGTGAGTTCTCTTTTTCTTTGCCCAATGCTCCGGGATGATACCTGCAGCCAAATAATTAACAATATTAGCATACCATGGTGAAGTAGATACTTCGAATAGCTGCTCATCTGGAAAATTCTCATTGATCTCAGTAGTGACTTCAGCATCCATATGGGGCAATCTAGACAAGTGATCTGCCACCACATTTTCACTTCCCTTCTTGTCTCTGATTTCCAAGTCAAACTCCTGAAGCAGGAGCACCCAACGAATCAATCTGGGTTTTGCATCCTTTTTCTCCATCAGATAACGCACTGCGCTGTGATCTGAATACACAATCACCTTGCTTCCCCAAATGTAAGACCTGAACTTATCAAGAGCAAACACAACTGCAAGTAATTCTTTTTCAGTAGTAGTATAATTCAGTTGTGCCCCATCCAATGTCTTACTTGCATAATAAATGACTACTGGTTTTTTATCCACCCTTTGTCCCAAAACTGCCCCAATTGCATAGTCACTCGCGTCACACATAATTTCAAATGGCCGTGACCAATCGGGTGCTTGCAAAATTGGAGCTTCAACCAGTTTTTCTTTCAAAGTGTTGAAAGCTTTTACACACTCTTCATCAAATACAAAAGGTTCATCTTTTAAAAGTAACTTGCAAAGTGGTTTTGTGATTGTGCTAAAACCTTTTATGAACCTTCTGTAAAAACCAGCATGTCCTAGAAATGACCTAACCCCTTTAACATTTGTGGGAGGAGGTAAAGTTGAAATAGCTTTAATTTTTGCATGATCAACCTCAATCCCACGTTTTGAAATTACATGCCCTAACACCACCCCCTCTTGAACCATAAAATGGCTCTTTTCCCAGCTTAAAACTAAGTTTGTTTCAATACATCGTTTTAACACCTTAGTTAACTGTTCTAAGCAAGATTCAAAGGAGGTTCCAAAAATTGAGAAGTCATCCATAAAAATTTCAAGTGAGTCCCCAACCATATCTGAAAAGATACTCATCATGCACCTTTGAAAGGTGGCTGGGGCATTACACAACCCAAATGGCATTCGCCTGAATGCAAAGGTACCATAAGGGCAGGTAAATGTAGTCTTTTGTTGGTCTTCAGGGTGGATGGCAATTTGATTATACCCTGAATAACCATCAAGAAAACAATAAAATTTCTGACCTGATAACTTCTCGATGATCTGATCAATGAATGGCAAAGGGAAGTGGTCCTTAGATGTAGCTGCATTCAGCTTCCTGTAATCAATGCATATTCTCCACCCAGTGACAGGTCGGGTGGCAATTTCTTCCCCTTTTTCGTTCCTGACTATCTGAATCCCTGCTTTCTTGGGAACGGTCTGTGTTGGGCTTACCCAAGTGCTGTCAGAGATGGGATAAATGATACCCGCATCCAGCCACTTCAGAACTTCTTTCTTTACTACTTCTCTCATGTTCGGGTTAAGCCTTCTCTGTGCGTCTCTTGCTTGTTTTGCTCCCTCCTCTGTTATGATTTTATGCATCACTATTGAGGGACTTATTCCTTTCAGGTCTGCAATAGTCCACCCAATTGCAGCCCGGTGTGCAACCAAAACTTCCATCAAAGCTTTCTCCTGTTCCTCCGTCAAACCTGCAGAAATAATAACAGGAAGAGTATCATTAGCACCAACAAAAGCATATTTTAGATGTTTAGGTAGTTCTTTAAGTTCTAATTGTGGTGGTGTCTCTAATGATGGTTTCAGCTTTGTGTCAATGTGATCTGGCAAACTCTCCACATGATAAGACCAGGGTGGTCTTCCTTCTCTCACTACCATCGCCTCCACCTTTGCATCCTCTTCCTCGAGTTCTTTGACTGTCTCAGAATATAACCTGCCAAACAAAGCACATTCTACCATGGACTCGTCCCCCTCATCATTAGGAATGTAAGGAGGAACACGCCCGTCAATGATGTCTGCCATAAAGCATTCATCACTAACATTGGGGTTAGAAACATTACCAAAAACACTTAACCGCATCTTGCGGTTACCAAAAGTCATATCCACAGTACCTGTCCTGCAATTAATCTGAGAGTCAGAAGTAGCTAAAAATGGTCTGCCAAGAATCACAGTCGGTTGCTTGGTTTTATCAACAGAAACATAATCAAGGACCAAGAAATCGACCGGATAATAAAACTCATTAACTTTCACAATCACATCTGACAATACTCCCCGGGGTAGTTTAGGAGTCAAATCAGCCAAAACCACAGTGGTATCAGCTTTCTTAAGTGGACCGAACTCATACTGGTCATACAAGCTCCCCGGTAGTATACTCACACTCGCTCCAAGATCCAAGAGGGCTCGTGTCATTTGAAAATCACCAACTTGAATTGAAATAATTGGTGCCCCTGGATCTTGTAATTTTTCAGGCAGAGTACCTGAAATTATTGCACTTACATCTGCTGGCATGTCAAGTTTCTTTGGAATTTTATGATTTCTTTTCTGAGTGCACATATCTTTCAGGTACTTTGCATATGCAGGAATTTGTTTAATTGCATCTAAAAGAGGAAGATTGATTTTAACTTGTTTGAAAACTTCCCACATTTCATCCGATTGTGGGCCTCTTTTATTGACTGTCTTTTTCTTACCAGGATCAATGAGAGCTGCAGGAAAAGGGATGGTATTACCCTCCACACCCTTTTCTACAACCTGGTTGGAATTATTGATCAAAACACTTTTATTTTTACTTTTTTCTTTTTCTAAAGCAGTGTTAGGTGTTTTGTTCAATTCAACAAATTCCTGTTCATCTTCACTATCATCACTACCCAAATCCTCCACCACACCCTCAACAAACTGTGGTGGAGTTCCCACTTTATTATCATAAACCTTACCATTGCGTAGAATACTTACCTGGTTGATTTGCACATTCCTCGAATTCCTTGAGCTTGATTGCTGATGTTGAGGATTAATGGTGGTGTCACTTGGTAGCTTCCCTGGATCTCTCTTAGACATATCTGCAGCCAATTGCCCTACCTGCTTGGACAATGCTTCCACAGTCTTATCCCTCACTTCATTGTCTTTTCGCATTCCCTTGACCTCTTCTTGAACTGTCCTGACATCATTCTGTACAGCTTTAATGGCCTCCAAGATTGCACTCAGTTGATCATTACCTCCTCCTGATGTGCCTTGTTGACTTCCTCTCTGCTGCTGACCACTCTGATTATAGGTATTCTTTGAGTAACCCCCTTGATTATATCCATACTGCCTGTTCTGAGACTGTTGTTGATTTCCTCCCTGCACATTAGAACCAGAAAAGTTAGGATTTAATTGATTATTAGGATTACCATACCTGAAGTTTGGGTGGTTTTTGAGCCCAGGATGATAGGTGTTGGAATTCATGTCATATTGCTTCCGTTCTCCATAAACTTGATTCACCTCTTCTGTATTCTCCAAAGGCCCCTGGCAGTCTTGGGCTAGATGTCCCAACTCTCCACAGTCAGTACATACCGAAAAAGCATTAGCCGCCTTTGCCTCACTACTCTTCCCCAAATTAAGCTGAGCTACCTGTTTTGCCAAGAGTAAATTTTGCTGCTTTAATTTTTCAATTCTTTCTTCAGCTTCATAGTCTGCTGCCTTGACAGATGATGGTCTCAACTTCCTACATGATTGTGCCTGTCTCTTTGAAGTGGCACTCATCCTTTCCAAGTGTCCCCAATCCACAGCTTCAGTGTTAGTAAAGAATGTGCCATTGCTAATGGCAGTCAAACCTCTAACATCCTCTGGTGTCAGTCCATCATAAAAAGCTTTTATTAGTTCCCATGTCTGAATCCCATGATGAGGACATTTTCTCAACAGCTCTTTGAATCTAGTAAAAGCCTCATGGAATGCTTCCCCCGAATTCTGCTGAAATCCTCTTATTGCATCCCGAGCCTCAGATGTTCTGCTCATGGTGTAGTACTCTTCCAAGAAAATTTGTTGCATATCCTGCCAAGTGTAAATACTACCTGGGGGTAGTGTAGCAAACCATTGCCTTGCCTTGTCCTTCAAGGTGAACTGGAACATCATCAACATTACCTGATCTTTAGTGAACCCTGATCCTCCAATCATATTGCATACAGACTCAAATGCTGATATATGTAAGTAAGGCTCTTCAGATCTTTTTCCATAGAACTCAGGTAGATGACCCAAATATTGGGGTCTCACTTCAAATGCTCTCCCGTTCCTACTCACCGGTGTCACTACAGCTGAAGAATTGGGTACAATGACCGGCCTAAAATGACTATCAACCCCTTGAACCGGTGCCCTCTGACGTATCTGTGGGACACCATCTACTAAATGTAACTCATCTCCTATCCCCATATGCCCAGCATTAAATTGAGGAACCCCTTGTGGAGCTTGATTATTTCTGTGTCCCTGAACACGGTTCCCCTGATTAACTCGCTGTGGTGGCTGCTGCTCATACTCCATGTCATGCCCATAATTACCATATCTCCCATCATACGGTTCCGGTTCGTCCTCTTGATCCCATTCAGAGTCCCAAGTATGCACACTTCCCTCATCATATCTTTGTTGGTTCTGTTGTTGGTTGGGTGGGATAACTGCTACATGTGGGGGAGGTTGGTTTCTTGGGTTTTGTTGGTTCTGTGGTGGACGTGGGTTAGCATGTTGGAAATACCCACCAGGTTGGAATTGTTGTAGTGGTGGTGGTGGGTTTGGAATGGGTTGGTTGGGTTGGTTTGGTAGAGCAGGTGGAATGAGATCATTTGGTTGGTTGGGTATTGGTTCATTTTGGTTATCCTGGTCAGCCATCTCAATAGCTGCTTCTTCAATTCTCTGAGCAACTGTTGAAGAACTTGATTGATTCTTTACTGCTGAACGAAAAACAACACGGTTTTGACGTGCTGTCTTCTCAATCTCTGGATCAAATAACAATGGAGACGACTTTTTGGAAAACCTAGTATGCATGCAACACAGAAGTCACCTGCACACACAAAAACAAGAAAACAAATAGAGTAGTACTGAACGAAGAAGAGAAATAAAATACGGAAACAAATAACTAAAAAGACAATTTTTTTTTTTTTTTAAGAAAATAAATAAACAAACTAAACTAAACTAAACACTAAGCGCACGAACTCCCCGGCAACGGCGCCATTTTGATCGCGTGTCGAAGTGCTAATCAAAAACTAAATAAAAACTACTCCTTAGCTACAAGGACTGCAGTATAGGTAGTAGGGTTGTCGAACCTCAGGGAGCTTGTGGAAAGTGCTAAGTTACTAATTACTAATTAAATTAAAATTAACTAGAATGATTTTATGAACTTGAATGTAAAAGTGCTGCAGTGCTGCAAAACGAAGTGATAATTGATTTTTTAGAAACGACAATAATATAGAAAAAACGGTCACTCCGGGTTTCTGATTCGGTAATTATCAACTGAATTATGTTAATACCCTACCTAGGAAATCACATAGACATGACTTTGTTTAAGTTGTTCAACCCAATTCAGCTATCATAACATTAATTGCAAAGTTAAATTAATCCTAGTGCAAGAAAACCAAGATACGATAACATAATGCAATAATACTAATCAACCAAACTGTCTAGATCAGTCAAACATACAATTAGACGCAAAAACCGTTAAGGTGTTCACAAAATCTAATCCAAGTAATGAGTATCAAACATAAAGCAATTGATAAAATAACCAAATCGTTCACCCGGAGAAACCGCAAGATGATTAGCCTTGCATCTTCATGATTTTCGCTTCAAGAATTGTTCTTAATCGTACTAGCATTAACCGGGATGAATGGATCTCTTCAAGATACTCAAAACCCTCCTTTGAAGCTCTAAAATTCGTGCCTATGCTTGCCTCCACGAATTAGGGTTTGTTGTTGTGAGTTATCCCCTTTAAAAATACCAAAAATCCAATAAAAATCATTATTTCCGTCAGACATGCCCCTCATGCCCCATGAGGAGTTCAGCCTTTCCCTTCATGGGGTATGAGGGCTGAATCAGCAACATGGGCCTAATCAGATTTGGGCTTGGCTTGTTTTCTTCATTTGGGCTTCATTTTTCTTGGTCCAATTAGCTTAATTCTTCAACTAATAATCATTCTTGGCCCAATTCTTCATAGCTCTTCAAAATAAGCTTCTTTTATCTTCAACGCTCGAGCCCGAGTGTTCGGTTCCTGATATTCTTTCTTCAGTTCACGTCCTTTTTCGCCGAACATCTAAAATCAATAAAAATTACATAAATAATAACTAAAAATACTAAAAATATATACAACCTATAAAATTACCAAATACTCAAAACATGCTATAAACTCCCTAAAATAATAAATAAATGACTCGAAAAACTATTAAAATGCTAAGGAAAAATGCATGTGTTTTACAACACATCAGGTCTCCAAAGGGGTGGTGTGCACTATGATGACGGGTCTTCTCATTAGCTAGAATTATTAAAAATAATAAAAAATCTATTAAAAATAATAATAAATGGCCCGTCGTAGAAGTCGTGGGCATGCCGCCCTTGCCGTTGCCGGCCCTGGGGACGGTGTTGCCCGGGGCGGCAACAACTTGATGCTCCTTGCCGTGCCTCTTGCCGGTTCCACACCCATTAGTCTTAGAGCACCTACAATGGTGACTACGCGGAAAGCTCCAAAATCGTAATAAAGTTTACACAAATTAAGTCTTGGATAATGCATGAACAGAGAGTTAATGAACTAAAATAAATATATATAGTTACTTATCTGAAAGAAATATCTAAAATATAAGTGCAATTAGAATTAGCTCAATTATCTAAATTTTATTTAGAAAAAATTACAGAAATCGTCCTTTATGTTTACATATTTTTTCAGTAGATGTCATTAAACTTCACAGTGTACTCCACTATCTCAGATCCAACCATCTTATAGTTCCAGACCTCATGTTCCAACTTCTGCACTTCCTCTCTAGGACAGTACTTACTCTTCAAACGCTGCATGAAATCCGCCCAAAGCATGGCATGTGCTTCCCCCAAACCCATGTTCTGAGCAGTAGCATTCCACCACGACAATGCAGGACCCTTGAATGTCGCAGTAGCATACTTAACCCGGTCCTCAGCAGGACAGTTACACATCAAAAACACAGACTCAACCTTCTCCAACCATCGGAGCAGTCCCACCGCTCCCTCAGTTCCAGCAAAGTTATGGGGCTGACAGTCCCTAAACTTCTTATAAGAATACTGAGGTGGAGGTGGATTAACAGCAACACCTAAGACGCGATACACGAATAAGAAACAAAAGAAAAGACATGATACCCAAGAATGAAGCAGAGTTGATAGAAGTCGACTCACCACCCATGGCATTAAGCCCAGCCTGGAAAGTAGCCATGGCCATGTTCAGTTGTTGTTGCAACAAGTTGTTTAGTTCAGCTTGGGTCATGTTGATGTTACCACGGCCACCACTGCCGCCACGACCACCACCACGACGTCCACCACCACGAGCGCCAGACATGATCTGACAAATCAGAAATCGAGAGATTTGGATTCACTGCTAGTGTCAATCACTAGTAATTACAAAAGTTAAACCTAGGTCCAATCCAGGACTATCCATCCAAACTCAGGGTACACTAGGATTCTCATGCATTTCAGGTTATAATTTCGTGTGCACCCGAAATGATAAACAACTCTACATGGTCCTCCAAGTGTTCCCCCAGTTTGAACTCAAATCACTGAATACTGGCACCTAGTATCATGCTACTACAAGCATATGTGTACAAGAACACGTGTAAGCAAGTGCGTCTATTGGAGCATGGAGGGGAGATGTCCAATTCCGGGACAGATCTCAAGAGTGCGCAAAACCACTCCAATACACGACACTGTTGTGCAAGATTCATCTAGTCAGTTCCTTCTTCTTCAATTCCCGAAAAAGAAGATAAGAGTAAGAAAAGTCTAAGTAAGAACGGATGATGTAACACAGAAGTGCGATGATGATGTAAAGACACCCTGACAAAGTTAGTACGTATCCCAAAACCGACTCAAGTATGTGACCGTCTAGTGTGTGTGACTCGGCTATAGACCAGACTCCACATGCAGTCCTAGTTCACTATAACCTGGCTCTGATACCAATCTGTCACACCCTCAAATTTCAACTTGCGGAGTTTTACCGCTAGGCGTATGACAAACCGGGATCCAAGTCAACGGTCACAATAAACAACACTATATGAAATATGTAAACTCAAAAGCTTAGTTAACAAAACCATTAAACCGTAGCAGAAGCATTTAAAAATTTAATCAACTACAAAACAGTGTTCCAAAATATTCAAGACACTTATTTAAAATATGCGACTAAGCCTAGACGCCAATGCAGACCCGTGCGCCTAGTCCAACCGATGCTACCTTAGCGACCTGAGAAAAACATGCCAAAAAGACGTCAACATATATAATGTTGGTGAGTTCACAGGTTTGTTTAATATGTTACCAAATGTTACCGCGTGTCACCAAAATGTTCTGATGTCCATACTATATCAATGTTACCAATTAGTACGCTAGCTAAGCGTATGTTTTGTTACTACTACGATTGGAAAACCATTACTAGACTGTTACCAGTGTTCAGCCCGAATGTTCAGCAAATGTTTAGCAAGTTGGAGACAATATGCACCCGCCCGACCCTCCAAGCCGTCGAGTGGGGCCTGTCAAACCCAATAGATCTATTCACATTTCCCTCGTTGTGCAACCCCGCACATTCATGGTTTCCCCCAGGACTTTCAAAGTTCGTATAGCAACGCAAAGTTTAATCATAGTATGACATATGTTACCAAATAAGTTTAGTGCATGTTTTCTCCCCCAAAAGTAAAAGCAGTAAAAGTGGGGCCGTGAACTCACCTTAGGTTGTGTTCTTCAAGTTTAATAAGAAAAGCCAAGTCCTTGATAATCCCAACTACCGGAGATCTATCAAAATGTTCATATAAGTGTTCCGACTAATAACCACATGGTTATCTAGTCCCCGATTGTCCAGATCGTGATCAAGTATGTTTTAAAACGTGTTTTAGAGGTTTAACCGACACACTAGACTGACCCGACATCCCATTGGTGACTCATAACCCTAACTAATCAAGTACACATAGATTACACACAAGGTTCAAGCATAAAACACTTGGTTTGCATCAAAAATCCCATTTTTGATTCCATAGGGTCGAACCAGGAAATTTTGTTCCACCTTCGCCCCTTTTAAGCCACGTTCGACCCTTTGGAAGCCACCTTCGACCCATTCGAAGTCACATTCGACCCTTTGAATAGATTCGACCAATATTGTCCAGGTTCGACCCTGGGATTCAACTTTCGACCCCACGATTGGTCGAAGGTGCCCAGGTTCGACCCTGGCAATTGTTTTTCCCAAAAACATCCGAAACATCACGAAACATCACCAAACACAGCAGTTGAATATGAATAACATATCCCCACGAAACCCCACCAATTTTGCCCCAAAACCTGTTCATTTTAGCCCTTTCCCAAAATGGCAAAAATTATGAAAACATCACATCATGCATGAAATCTTTACCCAATTTGAAAACTTTTTGAAATCAATCCATAATCATCTTAATAGTGCTCAGTTTGTCATGTGTTTGAAAACCTCAAAAAGTTCTATTGATCATACTAGCATGCATCGAGCCCTAGCTTTATTAAAACCCCCAATTTAGACATGATATCATTAATCATCTAGTTGTTACCATAAACAATCCTAAATTAACATCAATATCAGCCCTAGATCATGTTTCTAGCATTAGTGCAACAACAAATCATTAAACAACACATAATATCACATAACACATAATTAACATATGTTTATTGATATGAAGCCTATGTTTAATGATAGGGTTTAGGTTTAGAAAGATGTTTAAAAGGTTTTTATTGATAAAAACATCCTTAGAACAGATCTGGACATTTAGGGTTAGATGAAAACGAATTAAAATGCTTTGAAAAGGTTTAGGATTAAGAACACACCTTAGATTCTTGATTAGATGTTTGTAGGTTGGATTATGGAAAACAAGAGCAAAAACTCCTTCCTTAGTGATTAAAATCGTTTGAGAGTGTTTAGAGACAGTTAGGGTTTGTGAAATGGTGAAAAATGACAAAGTTTGGTATTTATACGAGTCCACATTCGCCACTTTCTCATGGTCGAATGTACCCACATTCGCTCCTTTCTCAGGGTCGAATGTAACTTTACTGGTCGAGTGAAATTCTGTTGTTTCCACATCCCAGGTTCGCCCCTTCACTAAGGGTCGAACCAAGATTATTTCCCAGGTTTGCCCCCACGCTATGGGTCGAACCTGGACCTATGTTTTCTAGTCTTTCCAGTTTGTCGTGTTTAACGCATTTTAATGCATCCTAACACATGATCATGCAATTCTAACACATGTTATGCACATATAGGCACGTATAATCATGTTCACACCTTGTAGCACATATTCTCATGTTATGTTACACGTGTGTTAATAATCTACTTGTCTTACTTGATTCAGTTCATGTAATTTCACCAACAACGGACAATCCTATAGTGACCCGACTCAACTAACTCAGTTAAGTCCATTTATAATGTTTCTCGCTAAGGTAGACTTATGTTTTACTAAAATGTTTAAGACGAACATGCCGGGTGTCACATCATCCCCACGTTGAAAGAATTTTCGTCCCGAAAATTGCACGAAGCCCTAAAATGAAAGAGACGAAAAGAAGGAAACGAAAAGAAAATTTACCGGTTGTCTCATCATCCCCACGTTGAAAGGAATCTCGCCCCGAGACTCATTCAGCTTCAGCAGTAACATGCCTAGACTCGAACGCACGCTTCGGAAAAGATGAGGATACTTGGATTCATCTGATCCTCTCGTTCCCATGTGAACTCCGGTCCACGGTCCGAGTTCCAACGAACTTTAACGATGCAGATTTTACTACGGCGAAGGCTACGAATCTTATAGTCGAGGATCTCAACAGGTTCTTCCACGATGCGAAGATGATCATCAACTTTGATCTCTTCCAGTGGTACAATAAGAGATTCATCAGCCAAGCACTTCTTTAAGTTAGACACATGGAAGACGTTGTGAACACTACCGAGCTCTGCCGGTAAGTCAAGTTTGTATGCCACCGGTCCAATCCGTTCCAGGATTGCAAAAGGTCTGACATAACGAGGGTTAAGCTTGCCACGCTTTCCAAAGCGTATGACGCCCTTCCATGGTGAAACCTTCAGAAGTACCCTGTCCCCAACCTGGAACTCCAAAGGTTTGCGATGGCGATCTGCATAATTCTTTTGTCGATCCCGTGCGGCTGCCAAACGGTTACAAATTTGTACGATTTTCTCCGAAGTTTCGTACACCAGTTCCGGACCGGTGAGCTGAATCTCGCCCACCTTGGCCCAACACAGAGGAGATCGACATTTCCATCCATAAAGAGCTTCGAACGGAGCTGCCTTGATACCAGAGTGATAGTTGTTGTTGTAAGAGAACTCCACCAACGGTAGGTGAATCTCCCAACTTTTGCCAAAATCGATAACACATGCCCGAAGCATGTCCTCCAAGGTTTGAGTCGTCCGCTCACTCTGACCGTCAGTTTGCAGATGATAAGCCGTACTCATATCCAATTGAGTACCCAAAGCCTTGTGCAGAGCCTTCCAGAAACGCGAAGCAAAACGAGAGTCACCATCAGAGATAATAGAAACAGGCACCCCGTGCCGAGAGACTACCTCCTTAAGGTAAAGTCGAGCCAACCGCTCAAGTCCATCCGTTTCCTTAATAGGTAGGAAATGATCCGATTTTGTCAACCTGTCGACAATCACCCAAATCATATCGCAACAACTTGGTGACTTCGGTAGTTTGGTGACAAAATCCATCGTGATTCGTTCCCACATCCATTCTGGAATCTCAGGTTGTTGTAGGAGACCAGACGGCTTCTGATACTCCACCTTGACTTTAGCACAAGCAAGCATTTGCTCACGTAGGAGGCTATATCAGCCTTCATGTTCGGCCACCAATAGAGTATCTTCAAATCCTGATACATCTTGTCGGAGCCTGGGTGAACAGAATACCAGGATTTGTGAGCTTCATCCAAGACAAGCTCCCGTAATCCCCCGAACAAAGGAACCCAAACACGCTCTGCGAAGTAGTGTAGGCCATCAGACCTAAGCTCAAGGTGCTTGTCAGCACTGTGCATAGTTTCAGCTTTAAGGTTTTCCTCCTTCAAAGCTTCCAGTTGTGCAGAACGAATTTAGTCAGGCAAAGAGGAATGAATGGTGAGCTGTAAAGCTCGAACATGACGAGGTTTCGCAGATTCCTTCCTGCTCAAGGCGTCTACCACAACGTTCGCCTTGCCAAGATGATACTTAATAGCACAGTCATAATCGTTCAGGAGTTCAACCCAGCGGCGTTGCCGCATGTTTAACACCTTCTGGTCGAAAATATACTGGAGACTCTTGTGATCGGTGTATATGGTGCATTTGGTACCGTACAAGTAATGTCTCCAGATTTTCAACGCAAAAATCACCGCACCCAATTCCAAATCATGGGTAGTATAGTTCTTCTCTTGAGCCTTAAGTTGGCGAGAAGCATAAGCAATGACCTTCTCGCGTTGCATCAACACGCAACCGAGACCACGAACAGAAGCGTCACAATACACAACAAAGTCATCCGTACCCTTAGGTAGGGATAGTATAGGTGCAGAACAAAGTTTAAGCTTCAGCATCTGAAATGCTGATTCCTAAAGTTCACCCCAGTCAAACTTTTGGTCTTTCTGGGTAAGGGAGGTGAGGGGTTGAGCGATCTTCGAAAATCCCTCAATGAAATAACGATAGTAACCCGCAAGACCTAAGAATTGTCGCACCTCAGATGGCGTCTTTGGTGCTTCCCAGTATTTAATAGCTTCGATCTTAGCCAGATCAACATGAATTCCCAGTTCATTAACCACATGCCCTAGGAATTGAACTTCACGCAACCAAAAATCACACTTTGAGAACTTAGCATACTACTGCTCCCGTCTAAAAAGCTCCAAGACTAACCGTAGGTGCTCCTCATGGTCTGTCTTGTTCTTAGAATAAACCAGAATGTCATCAATAAACACGATGACGAATTTATCAAGATAAGGCTTGCAAACGCGATTCATCAAATCCATGAACACTGCTGGTGCATTGGTGAGACCAAAAGGCATGACCAAGAACTCAAAATGGCCATAACGAGTACGAAAAGCAGTCTTTGGAACGTCAGCTTCCTGGACGCGCAACTGGTGATAACCAGATCGCAAATCAATCTTTGAATAATAACTGGAACCCTAGAGCTGGTCAAAGAGATCATCAATGCGAGGGAGAGGATAACGATTCTTGATGGTCACTTTGTTCAGCTCACGATAATCGATACACATGCGAAGACTTCCATACTTCTTCTTCACAAACAAGATAGGAGCTCCCCACGGGGAAGAACTCGGTCGGATGAAACCTTTTTCCAAGAGTTCCAGTAACTGGCTGGACAACTCTTGCATCTTGGGAGGTGCAAGACGGTACGGGGCTCGGGCAATGGGAGCTGCACCAGGTGCAAGATCAATACCAAACTCAACCTGACGATGGGGAGGAAGACCAGGTAAATCATCGGGAAATACATCAGGGAAGTCACGAACCACAGGGATATCCTCGATCTTCTTCTCATCACCAGTCGAAACAGAAACAAGTGCCAAAATTGTAACATTACGCATTAATACTTGTACGTTATCGTAAAAACGTCAAGTTCCATTATTATTATTTGCATTTAATTATTATTGTGGCATTTTTGGAACCCTAATGTTATTATAATTATACATAATACACATATATATATTAGATAATTGTCAAAAAAAAAATATTGCTTGGCCGGGACTCGAACCCGCGCCCCAAGCCGGACCTTACACACACACACACATAACCACCCGAGCTGCACGAACTTCTTGTTTTATTCCCAGCTCTTAATTTATTTAACCCGACATTTGATCTTCACAGTTGACTAGAGAAGTCAACTGTGATCACAAGCTTCCATAATTAACCAAGATTAACGCGTATTAATTCCTGAATTGGCATGGCATCGTTATTTCCGGCCTATTACACGTCGTATACACAATCAATTATCTTTAATTCGTCCCCAATCTTATCAGTTATCGCGTCAACCATTCATATCGAAGTCAAACTTTCCAATTCAATGATCCAAGCCCCAACACTATAAATTGAGCACCTCTGGACCATCACAACTCGCCACTCATTCTTTCTCAACCTCCAATTTCTATAAACAATCTTCTGTTCTTGGATTTTTGATCGTGTATTGACTTCGGGCATTGACTGATCAATCCAGTATCAAAACCTGTTTGTAAGTCTGATTTTTTTGATGGATTTTATTGTTCGGCATATACACAACATTAACCCTAAGGTTAATTGGGTTAATGTTGTGTGAATTGTTCAATTGCAGAATCTAGGGCTCGTATGCACGATTTGGGGAAGAACACGATTTCACATATGTTATTTATTTTAAACGAACTGAAACCAAACACAACCACTGGTCTGGACCAAGTGGTTGTGCCTGGTGACTGTGAACCGGCTGACGCGGGTTCGACCCACAGCAGCCACACCCTTTTCTTTTTGTTTTGTTTTAATTAAAAACAATCAAGTTTAAATATATATATATATATATATCTCTTGTATTTTAAAAATTCATTTTAAAATACTAAAACACTTTTAATAATTCTACAAAAATTATTTTGTGTTAATCTAATGAAAAAGTTTAACATACAATTTTTAGTTTTCAAAAATTTATTTATTTAATATATATAATAAATAAATCAAGTTTATTCTATTTTATTTATAAAATTCTATAAAAATATCAAAACAATTTTATAAATTTCCACAAAAATTATTCTGAGTTTTTATAACAATAAACTTTTCTGAAATGATTTTTAATTCTGAAAAATCATTTATTTAATATTTTTAATCAATTTTTGTTAGTTTTAATCATAATTAAATCATAATAAATTCATTTTTCAATATTTTTGCACCAAAATTTTATATAAGTTATTTCTGATTATTTGGAACAGAAATATAATTTTTAAACTAATAATTCTTTAATTTTAGTATTTTTAAATATTAAAGTTAAATTTTGACAATTTGAAATAAATAGATTTAATATTCTATTTTTATGTAAATAATTTTATAAAAATTATTTTTATACTTTAAACTCATTATTGTGACCATCTTTGATTTAAATTTTATAAAAAGACTTTTGATTATTTATTTATCAAATTTCTCTCAATTATCAAACATTTTAATTATTAATCAAACAAGCACTTATCCCCAATTCAAAGCCCTAGAGTATATTTGTAGACTAGAAATACTTAGACATATTTGTTACCTTAATTATAGGGTAATACTTGGCATATTTAGGCAACACAAGATTCTATTTTTCACAAGATATAACATTTTGCTAAGGTGAGTTTTACATAGCCCCTTTTCTATTTATCACCATTTTTGGGGTGAAACATGTTACATCATTCTTTATGCAATTCAATCATCAAAGTGTCTATGTGTTTTTCTATGTTGCATTATGTCTTGAACATGACTAGGGTAAGCACAATTCTAGCATAATCATTAACATTGATCAGCCGACGGTATACATTGATAGATCTATTGGACTGACAATCCCACCCGGATACGTGCCTCCTACAAAGGTAGCGTGGGTGTTTGTTATCGCATAACATATTCGAGTGAACCATGAGCGTATGGGATGTACCACATTATAACAGTCACAAGGGTTGATTATGCACTCGCTTTACTTCTAGTATGTTTTCACATATGGACTAGACTTGCCATGACACTTGAATTGCACAACATTTTTATTCGATTATCAAAACCTATGCAATTCTCACCAACTTTTGTTGACCCAAAAATATTTTCAACTTAACATGTTTCAGGTTCTACTTGCTTGAAGATTTGAATTAATGCTTGAAGATGTGTACACAGTATTATTCAGTTTGATGTACGAATTCTTGTAGAACAATTGTATGTAATTTATTTAAATCATTTAATGAAATTTATTATTCGCCATAAGCTACTGAACAATCATCAATACGTGACACCTCGATGTTTCCGCCATCGGTTGGGGTGTTACAAAAATGGCCGAATAACCCTTCCGAAGATACTTAAGGGCTTTCATACTAGAAATGATACTCAGCGGAGCACCGCTCTTTTCACCATGAACCGAAAGAGTCTCTCCATCAGGGAGAGGGATCCGAATGACCTTATCAAAACAAACGATCTCCACACGATATAGCGATAACTAATCCATGCCCATAACGACATCAAAACTTCCCAAAGGTACCGGCATAAGGTCAATGGGGAATGACAAACCCGACAGTTCTAAGCGACATTCCCTAAGAATATGTGTCGCTTCATTGTTCTTACCATCAGCCAATTCTATCAAGTACTTAGCCTCTAAAGGTGTGGGTACTATATCTAGCAATCGACTAATGTCCACAGATATGATACTCTTATCGGCACCAGAATCAAACAAAACAGAAACATAGCGATCGTTGAGAAGGAACGTACCGGCAACTGTGTCAGGATCCTGTTTGGCCTTTGCAGAGCCAATGACGAAAGCACGCGCATTCCTGCCGCCTCCTCCGTTGTTCCCGTTACCGTTTCCGCCCCTCCCATTATCGCCCTGCTTCAGTTTGGGACAATCACGTTTGAAATGTCCTGTGTCACCACAGTTATAACACCCCTGCTTCCTTGGAGGTCCCTGAGCAGCAGGAGCAGGAGTAGCAGTAGGAGCCTGAGCCAAGGGGAGTGACACCCTGCAATCCTTAGCAAGATGCCTCAACTGATGGCACCGATGACAGCGAGCCCGATCACAACTCCCAGAATGATGATAGCCACACTTGTTACACTTGGGATGCTTCCCAATATACCCACCTGACTTCTGCCCCGAAGACGACCCAGATGAATCAAACTTCTTCACCAGCTAAGACGGTGCTGGTACAACACTCTTCCCCACATGATCCCATTTCCTCTTGTTCCCCTCAGAGCCCTTCACAGTAGTACCCTTAGGAGGCAAAACACCTTCTGCCACCTTCAGGTTAGTCATCCGATGAGCCAATCGAACAACTTCAGCAAGTGTGTGAAGATTCCCGGCAGCCACCAACACTGCTATCTCCGGCACCAACCCAGAAATGTAGTGTTCGATCCTTCTATAGTCAGGTGCGTGCAAATCAGGACACAACACCGCCAACTCGTTACGCCTCACAGTGTACTCCTCTATCTCAGATCCAACCATCTTGTAGTTCCAGACCTCATGTTCCAACTTCTACACTTCCTCTCTAGGACAGTACTTACTCTTCAAACGCTGCACAAAATCCGCCAAAAGCATGGCATGTGCTTCTGTAACATTCCATATTTTTCGAAAAGTGGATTAATATAAAATTCCCAAATTTAATCATTTTTTTTCTACTTTCTCGTGTTCTATTTTAACCACGATTTTTTTGTATAATAATAATAATACATTAAAAAAAACTCATAAATGTTTATGGATCTTGTTTAAAAAAAAATAATAATAATAAATAAAGTGTAGGAAGACTTGATTATTTTTTTGTGGGACTTCGAACACAACAACAAACATTGTCGTTTTTTTTTTTTTTTTTGGTTCCTTTTGTGTAGATTCAACAAAGCAACAACAACCACATGCAAAACATAACCATTGAGCCAATGTCTAAACCTACTGCACCTTTCCACCCATGCTATTGCGTCTGACCCGACCCAAACGAAAACCCAGCGCAACAACAACTCGTTTTGGCAAGTTATTTTGAAATCAAATCACATATTCTTGACCGTATCAAAATCCGCATCTTCCAAATATAGATTACGCGTTTTATTTATGAATATTGTCGGTCAATTTAGATCAAAATAGAAACCCATTAAAAACCAAATCAATCTCACTTCTAAACCTTCCAATTGAGGATTCTTTATATAAAAACCATGGACCCCATACAGAACTGTCTCGCAAACCCTCTCACACCATACCGGGATCCTACCACCATTCTATAACCGGCGAACCATCCAAATTTAGTTATTTGGCAACCGCTATAAACGCCTTAATGTTGATGGTTTAACCAATTGCATAAATAGGATAAGCGTACATGAGCAATGGGTCTCGAAAGCTTATATACCCACACACTTGCTCTCGCGAAAATCATATTAAACCTCCGCCGCGCCGATCGTAACAGCCCTCCCCGATGACACCAACCTGTCGCCATCATACATCGCCACCGCACACCGCGGCATTTGCTGCCACAGACCAAAAATATCACCTATTTAATCCGCCTTCTTATTCAGGTTAGAAAACCAAACATTTATATTTTTTTTGTAAAATATAGTTATCCGAATTCTGGTTAGGTTTCATGGATTTCCGGCGACTACGGACCTATTATGTTGTTTACGCTTTGGCAAATTTTGAACATAAATTTAGTATAGCACCTCTTACCTCAACAGTTTGACTTGTGTGTAGTAAAAATTGGTAAGAAACCACATAAGCATTGGCTAGATCAAATAGTTAAAAATCCATTTTTGTTTGCCAATGATTCTGAACGTTGGAGATGAGCCAAAATGGGAATGGCCTTGCATTTTGGTGGTTCCCATTAGTTTTGCAAATTTTTAAACATCTTTATTCAAGTCAGTGACCTAAAATTTTTAAGCACATAGTAAGGTGGTAAGGTATATTTAAAAGACTATGTTGGGTTAATAACTAAAAGGTTATAAATTGTTTAGGTTACTTGTATAATTACAAATTTTGACTGTCTTTGTCTTGGTTCTATCCATACATCTAAACTATACTTTTTGATTGAATATGTAAATTATAAAAGTATGAACCTATTAGGAACTTTAATCGATCACAAGATGTAAAGGTCTTTTTCGCCGGATAATCGTTGAGTCCTATAGAGAAATTAACCACGGAATATATTATTTATTAAGCTGTCATAAATTCAGAATGCGGCGTTAGAAATTCTTGTTAAGTTAATGTATGCATTTTAGGTTCAATCAATTCACTGATACCTCTGGATTACTTGCAAGTCCATTACTAAAATCAAGGTGAGTTTACATAGCCTCTTTTTCTGTTTTACATTTTGGGGTGAAACATGTTTAAACATTTTATACACTATCATTTACTTATTCTTACATTGTTGAAACTTGAGATTCAATTACACTATCATTTACTCATTCTATCATTTGACTGTAACAAAAAGACACAGTACAATCATTAACATTGATCAAGCCGCCTGTTTAGATTATAGCGCTATAGGTCTGACAAACCCATCCCCCCGCATAAATTCAGGGATGATCGATAACAGTTACACTTTTACTAACTTGCGAGTTAGGTCTCAGTCGACACAAGGTTTGATTGTACAAAAGACGCATTGTTACATGTCGGACTCATATTCTATCATTACTCATTATTATACTTCAACTATGATTGCTATACAACATATTTTTTTCAACTATATGCAAAACCTATGTATTCTCACCAACTATTTATAGTTGACCCCCCATCTTTCCAACTTAACATGTTTCAGGTTTTATTTGCTATTGGGAGTTGTACAAGTCTTGGAACACATAGGAGCTTTGGACCTAGTTTATGCAAATCAAGTTTATGTAATTTGTATGACAAATTATAAATTCTTTAGTAATATTCAATTTCCATTTAGTACCATGAGCTATTGAACAATCATCACTACGTGACACCTCGATGTTTCCGCCATCGGTTGGGGTGTTACAGCTTCCCCCAAACCCATGTTCTGAGCAGTAGCATTCCACCACGACAATGCAGGACCCTCGAATGTCGCAGTAGCATACTTAACCCGGTCCTCAGCAGGACAGTTACACATCAAAAACACAGACTCAACCTTCTCCAACCATCGGAGCACTCCCACCGCTCCCTCAGTTCCAGCAAAGTTATGGGGCTGACAGTCCCTAAACTTCTTATAAGAACACTGAGGTGGAGGTAGATTAAAAGCAACACCTGAGAGGCGATACACGAATAAGAAACAAAAGAAAAGACATGATACCCAAGAATGAAGCAGAGTTGATAGAAGTCGACTCACCACCCATGGCATTAAGCCCAGCCTGGAAAGTAGCCATGGCCATGTTCACTTGTTGTTGCAACAAGTTGTTTAGTTCAGCTTGGGTCATGTTGATGTTACCACGGCCACCACGGCCACCACTACCGCCAAGACCACCACCACGACGTCCACCACCACGAGCGTCATACATGATCTGACAAATCAGAAATCGAGAGATTTAGATTCACTGCTAGTGTCAACCACTAGTAGTTACAAAAGTTAAACCTAGGTCCAATCCAGGACTATCCATCCAAACTCAGGGTCCACTAGGATTCTCATGCATTTCAGTTTATAATTTCGTGTGCACCCGAAATGATAAACTGCTCTACATGGTCCTCCAAGTGTTCCCCTAGTTTGAACTCAAATCACCGAATACTGGCACCTAGTATCATGCTACTACAAGCATATGTGTACAAGAACACGTGTAAGCAAGTGCGTCTATTGGAGCATGGAGGGGAGATGTCCGATTCCGGGACAGATCTCAAGAGTGCGCAAAACAACTCCAATACACGACACTGATGTGCAAGATTCATCTACTCAGTTCCTTCTTCTTCAATTCCCGAAGAAGAAGATAAGAGTAAGCAAAGTCTAAGTAAAAACAGATGATGTAACACAGAAGTGCGATGATGATGTAAAGACACCCTGACAAAGTTAGTATGTATCCCAAAACCGACTCAAATATGTGACCGTCTAGTGTGTGTGACTCGGCTATAGACCAGACTCCACATGCAGTCCTAGTTTACTATAACCTGGCTCTGATACCAATCTGTCACACCCTCAAATTTCCACTTGCGGAGTCTTACCGCGAGGCGTATGACAAACCAGGATCCAAGTCAACGGCCACAATAAACAACACTATATGAAATACGTAAACTCAAAAGCTTAGTTATCAAAACCATTAAACCGTAGCGGAAGCATTTAAAAATTTAATCAACTACAAAACAGTGTTCCAAAATATTCAAGACACTTATTTAAAATATGCGACTCAGCCTAGAAGCCAATGCAGACCCGTGCGCCTAGTCCAACCGATGCTACCTTAGCGACCTGAGAAAAACATGCCAAAAAGACGTCAACATATATAATGCTGGTGAGTTCACAGGTTTGTTTAATATGTTACCAAATGTTACCGCGTGTCAACAAAATGTTCTCATGTCCATAGTATATCAATGTTACCAAGTACGCTAGCTAGGCGTATGTTTTGTTACTACTACGATTAGAAAACCATTACTGGACTGTTACCAGTGTTCAGCCCGAATGTTCAACAAATGTTTAGCAAGTTAGAGACAATATGCACCCGCTCGGCCCTCCAAGCCGTCGAGTGGGGCCCGTCAAACCCAATAGATCTATTCATATTTTCCTCGTTGTGCAACCCCGCACATTCATGGTTTCCCTCAGGACTTTCAAAGATCGTATAGCAACGCAAAGTTTAATCATAGTATGACATATGTTACCAAATAAGTTTAGTGCATGTTTTCTCCCCCAAAAGTAAAAGCAATAAAAGTGGGGCCGTGAACTCACATTAGGTTGTGTTCTTTAAGTTTAATAAGAAAAGCCAAGTCCTTGATAATCCCAACTACCGGAGATCTATCAAAATGCTCATATAAGTGTTCCGACTAATAACCACATGGATTGTCCAGATCGTGATCAAGTATGTTTTAAAACGTGTTTTAGAGGTTTAACCGACACACTAGACCGACCCGACATCCCGTTGGTGACTCATTACCCTAACTAATCAAGTACACATAGATTACACACAAGGTTCAAGCATAAAACACTTGGTTTGCATCAAAAATCCCATTTTTGATTCCATAGGGTCGAACCAGGAAATTTTGTTCCACCTTCGCCCCTTTTAAGCCACGTTCGACCCTTTGGAAGCCACCTTCGACCCATTCGAAGTCACATTTGACCCTTTAAACAGATTCGACCAATATTGTCCAGGTTCGACCCTGGGATTCCACCTTCGACCCATTCGAAGTCACATTTGCCTTTCCCAAAATGGCAAAAATTATGAAAACATCACATCATTCATGAAATCTTTACCCAATTTGGAAACTTTTTGAAATCAATCCATAATCATCTTAATAGTGCTCAGTTTGTCATGTGTTTGAAAACCTCAAAAAGTTCTATTGATCATACTAGCATGCATCGAGCCCTAGCTTTATTAAAACCTCCAATTTAGACATGATATCATTAATCATCTAGTTGTGACCATAAACAATCCTAAATTAACATCAATATTAGCCCTAGATCATGTTTTTAGCACTAGTGCAGCAGCAAATCATTAAACAACACATAATATCACATAACACATAATTAACATATGTTTATTGATATGAAACCTATGTTTAATGATAGGGTTTAGGTTTAGAAAGATGTTTAAAAGGTTTTTATTGATAAAAACATCCTTAGAACAGATCTGGACATTTAGGGTTAGATGAAAACGAATTAAAATGCTTTGAAAAGGTTTAGGATTAAGAACACACCTTAGATTCTTGATTAGATGTTGTTTGTAGGTTGGATTATGGAAAACAAGAGCAAAAACTCATTCCTTATTGATTAAAATTGTTTGAGAGTGTTTAGAGACGGTTAGGGTTTGTGAAATGGTGAAAAATGACAAAGTTTGGTATTTATACTAGTCCACATTCGCCCCTTTCACATGGTCGAATGTACCCATATTCGCCCCTTTCTCAGGGTCGAATGTACCTTTACTGGTCGAGTGAAATTCTGTTGTTTCCACATCCCAGGTTCGCCCCTTCACTAAGGGTCGAACCAAGATTATTTCCCAGGTTCGCCCCCACGCTATGGGTCGAACCTGGACCTATGTTTTCTAGTCTTTCCAGTTTGTCGTGTTTAACGCATCCTAACACATGATCATACAATTCTAACAAATGTTATGCACATATAGGCACGTATAATCATGTTCACACCTTGTAGCACATATTCTCATGTTATGTTACACGTGTGTTAATAATCTACTTGTCCTACTTGATTCAGTTCATGTAATTTCACCAACAACGGGACCCGGTACTAGTGTATTCCTAAAATGACTCCCAATGATCCTCCAGATCATTGAACCCTGGACAATCCTATAGTGACCCGACTCAACTAACTCAGTTAAGTCCATTTATAATGTTTCTCGCTAAGGTAGACTTATGTTTTACTAAAATGTTTAAGCCGAACATGCCGGGTGTCACAATATAAAGCAGAGAGAGTAGTCGATAATACCTTGCTATAACGGTAGCTTAGAATCTATTTGCAAGCTAGCAATTAACTTGAAGCAAGGGTGTTTTGGGAGCAGAAATTTAGAAGATGCAGTAGAGATAAAACCATCGTTCGGATATGCAATTTGATTATGAGTTTAGATTTGGTAGGTTTGGTGTTAGAGGGTGGTTGTCGATTTAGGAAATTGGGGTTTAGATTTGGGGATGGGGATGTCGGAGGCCGTGGTGGTGAACGATGGTAAGATGTGGTGCTGTCTCGGTGGTTGTAGATGATGAAGGGACCAGGAGGAACAACGGCTTCTCCAATGTAGGAAAGAAAGATTTCATCATACGGTAGCAATGGTGCAGCCTCTTCAACTCCTGGAAGATCACGATTGAGAAAGAAAGAGAGTGAATCAGATATGGTGACAGATGCTGGTGGTGTGATGGTTGATGATGGCTGAGAGTCAGAGAAAGAGAGAGAGATACTTGAGAGATATTTTTTAAAAAGGGGCAAATGAAAAGAGGAGGTGAAATGTCAATAATACCCTCACGTGACTTTCACGTGACATAACTTAACCAAAAAATCTAACCAAGTTAATGCTAAAAGACGAGACTTGAAAGATTTTAGAACATATAGGACGATTCTCATCACTTTTGAAGTTTAAGAACATCTACTGAAAAAATAGGTAAACATAAAAGACGATTTCTGTAATTTTTCCTTTTATTTAATGAAATTGATTAAAAAGAAAAGTTTGTGCAATTTCTTCATTTGATTAAACACATTATACCACAAAATAAGAAAAGAAAAACAATTTAAACGCAATAAAGAGTTTATTTGAGTTGAAACTATTATTTGTTTAAATTGTTACTAAGCAACATGATAGTAGTTATATTAGCAATTGAAAATTAAACAAGTCTATCCAAAACACGACATGATTTTTTGTGTGTCCGGACTAGAGTTGATGAGTCTGCTAATGTTTATCTCTATAACCCGTTGACTCGATACGAAGAACTAACACCTCCAGTTGTATTTATTTCCTAATTATTTATTTGAGGTGTGCGTATATTTGGAGAGAGACAATGATTGACTCATGTTTTAAATATATTTATATATAGAGAGAAATCATTTTTGACTCATGTTTTAAAATTATTGGTTTGACAGCCATCATCTAACTTTTTATTTTTAAAAAATGATTAGCTCCTCCAACCCATAACAAATACTCCCAACACACTACACCAAACCATACCACTAAATTTTTAACCCTTTCAATGGCATCCCCAATAAAAACAATTGTGATCCTTGTCCAAGAAAACCGATCATTTGATCACATGTTAGGATGGATGAAATCCATCAACCCCGAGATTGACGGTATTACCGGAAACGAATCCAACCTTTTGTTGGCTAGTAACCATGAGTCGAAACGCCTGTTCCACATCAACAAGGCCGGGTTCATCCAACCTGACCCCGGCCACTCTTTTGAAGCCACGTATGAACAAATCTTTGGTGTGGAATGGTCTGAGTCGACTCGCGGTCTAACCCCCACAATGGATGGTTTCGCCCAACAAGCTGAAAAGGTCCAAGAAGGTTTGTCCGAGGTGGTAATGAGTGGGTTTGACCCGGATTCTTTACCCGTTTACAAAGAGTTGATATCGGAGTTTGCGGTTTGTGATAGGTGGTTTTCTTCTATTCCCACTTTGACCCAACCCAACAGGTTTGCACATATTGCTTCACTCTATAATATGGTCGTTCTAGTAAACTATGAGAAATATATTTATGAGAAATATAACTTGACATTAACAAAATAATGATTGAAATAACATATTATTACTTGCTAATGCGTTTTACTTTCTTGTTTTTTCACAAATATAAAATAAAAAAGTAAGTGGTTTAATATTCTTTTACCATGTGACAGATTGTATGTGCATTCTGCGACTTCATACGGTGCAACAACAAATGATAACAAGATGATGATAGAAGGGTACCCTCAGAAGACCATATTTGAGTCGGTGGAAGATGATGGTTTTTCTTTTGGAATTTACTATCAGTTACCTCCTTCAACTCTTTTCTACAGGTAACTTTTCTATATTTTATATGTATTCGTAAGTTGTAACTCGTCGATAAATAAAAAAGAAATCTTAATTATTGCTTATATAGGATGACCCTACTCAATGTTCATCCAACCCTAAATTAGTAGCTAGCTTCGGTTTACCTTACCATATTTTACGAAGTGTGATAAGTTAAGTGAAATAATGCATGCATATGTGTGTTTATATTATAAGCAATTATGCATTACTTTATCAGACAAGTAAATAAAATTCAAGCTCGTTCATAATTTATAATCATTTTATATATTTATTTTTTGGTCAAATTAATTAGCATTATCATAAACTCTCAAGACTCAACGTTGCACCTGCTCCATAGCAGCCAACTCTTCACATGTTCAACTCTAAACAACTCCATTAAAATATATTTTTTATGATATTGAATCTTGGATCAACCTTTTGAGTGTCGTTTTGTTGTTTAAAAAATAATAGATATTAGCAATTTAGAAAAAAAAATTGTCAAATGTAATCCTTTAAACCTTATGAGGTGTGAATATCCTATTTGACAAAGTTATAGTTTATTTTATCATAATTTTTCAAGAGATGGTCATTTTTATCACTAATAGTCTAATTCTTCTTATTATTTTTTTAATAAAACTGAATACATTGTTTTGCATATTTTAAACTCAAATTGCTTTTAATCATGACTAAAGACAAATAACGAGCAATTTGGACAGTATGTCTCATAGTTTTGGCCCTACCTGCTTTTGCCTTTTTTCTTTGGTCTATATTCACTGAATTAAAGTAATGACAATCTCAACTGAATGAATTAAAATAAAATAAACTAAAAATGATTTATTAATGCAAAACTAAAGAAATATTTTGATACTTCAAAGTTTAGGTAGGTAATACGTTCACATGGTCCATTCAACGACGATTGACAATTTCATATCCAACAACTCCGTTATAGTAAATAGTAATACTAATCTTTTTAGCTATTTTTTTTGGCTAATAATTATATTTTATTAAAACATCATCACGAAAAATTACATTAAGATAGCGGGCAGGCGGGCAACAAGCTGCGTCGCCACCCCTTTCTGGACGGCAAACCCTAGCCTACTAAAAACGAAACCCTGCCCCACCGGAGTCGAGACACTGCTATGAATAACCTGTTGGACTCTGGACAGGAAACGGATGGCTTCCGGTGCCAAGGAGCCGAAGGTATCAAAAGTCGGGGGTACGAAAACGTGTTGGTTCTCCTCACAAGCTTTAGCATGCTTCTCAACTTTCTTCGTCCCTACTTTCCGCACCGCTTGCCCTACTACAAAACCATTATCCCTTAAACCAATCAGGGGAGATACACCTGTTAGGTCGACACAAGCGTGTTTCCCCCCGGCCCACCCAAAGACAAGCAGGTCTGCTGGACGTAGGATGGATCTCCCTTCTGCGGGGTCCGAGAGGAAATTCACCGGAGCCTCCTTCTTGGCTGAGATCCCAGCCCTTCTTAAAATGTCTCAAAGAACGTCCCGGACCTAGTCATGCCTATATTTAAAACCAGGCAGCTCTTTACAGTGGACTGCGTGTTCCCCGTATTTGTCCAAGCATGCCTTACGGCAAATCGGACATACTTCATCTTCATGGTACATGGGGATCACCAAACGATATTTTAGAATTGCTCTATATTCAACCCTAGACATGGTTTGGCCCAAACCTTCAATTGGGATAACATTCAGGAAATCTTGGGCATGAGGGCTTTGCAAGCATTCAATAACTGCCTTTTGGCGGGGGGACAGATCAAAAGTTTCACCCAGGCTCTGCACGATTTTCCCAAAAAGGGCATTCGCCAAAGTTTTCTGAGGCTTTGGGGGGGGGGGGGCGGTGTCCTTGTTAGAAAAACCGCTAATAAACCTGGGAGATAGTCATTTATCCTTTCGAGGGCCTGTACGTAGTCCAAGTCCATGTCGGCAACCCCGCTATTCCTTAAGATGTAGTCTTGGAGATTCCAAGACTGAGCTCGTGATGCCACAAAAGCATACACCCCAACATCCTTTGCTGAGAGGAGCCCTAATCCTCCCAAACGCATCGGCAAGGATGCCAGTCGCCACTGTAGGTCACCAAATAACGGACCCCCACATACCACTATGTCTTCGATGGCTCCCCGCAGACCCTTGTCAAAACATGATATCGCTTCATCCGTTATGGCGGGTTGGCAGGTCCGCAAACCAAAAAGCAACTTAGCGACCCCCATACAAGATCTGAGCAAGAGGAGTTCACTCTGGGGATCCCTAAGGCAGGGCAAAAGTTTCATAAGATCAACCGCGCGCGAGGCTCTCCGCCCTGCCAATCCCCGTATAAAGTAAGAGCCCGACTAACAGCCCCTCCAAGGAGCTTCACCCCCTTTTCTGGCCTGCCAATCTCACTAGGAAAAAGCCCGTCCCTAAGTTTCACCCCATTACAAGACGGCCAAAAAACCTCAGTTTTCTTAATATTCAGTTGAAGCCCTAGGGATGGCCCCTCCTTCTGGATGATATCTAAGGCATTCGCAACATCGGTGGCATCACCAATAATCGTCCCATCATCAAGGTACCACGCATGAAATGGGAGGTTACAATTTTCTTGCACCCGGAGAACCATAAGGTGTAATGCCAAGGCGAAAAGGAGGGGACCTAAAGGGTCCCCCTGCTGAACCCCCGTAGTGGCCCCTAGACAATCATTACCAACATACAACCTAGCTGGCTGGGCATATAGGAACTGGACCCACAAATAGATAGATGGGCAATGCTGAAGAACTTCGCGAAGTAGGGCAGTGCGGTCGATCATGTTGAACGCGTTTGAAAAATCCACAGTAAGCATAGCCAAAGAACCGTCTTCATGGAAGGAGTTAAGGAACCTGTTCGCACTGTGGAGCACCGCCTCTGCCCTATTAGGAGTCCCCACCCCAAATTGGAAGTCCCCCAGGTACTTAGCCATTTCCTTACCAACCTTCCTCATAGCCACTTTAGATACCAGTCTACGCCAAATGGCCCCTATTGCAATAGGTCGGATCCCGTTATCAGGTTTTAGAAGGGGGGTAAGGGGGCCGAAGCAATAAATTCAGCAAGTACCCTGGGACACAACCCCCTAGCAATAAGTTGACGACTTCAGTAATAGCTGAGAGCAAACCTGTGGAAGCCACAGACCCCTCTCCGCTAAGAGCGTCCAATAAATGCTGGGCCCTCAAACCGTCCCTCCCGCAGGAGGTCCCTTTAGGGAAAGATCGGAGGCATCGAAGCACACAGTCCTCATCCACAACAAGCGTGGGCATGATGTCGGAGTTAGAAGGCAAGGACGGAGGAGGAAACACCGGATGTTTATCAATGAGGGCTTTCATGGTGGAATCCCCAAAAGGAGCAACCCCACTAGAACATAACACCTTGACAGCAGTTGTGAAATGACCATCCCTTACTTTCCGAAGGCACTGTTTGACATTGGGGCTCTTTTCAGTAGCCTCACTCCCCCCTGCTTCTTGCTTGATAAAAGAAACACTCCCCACACAATCGAAGAGAGAAGGAACCAAATCTGCAAACCCAGAGCCGTCTTTCCACAAAGAAAGTGATTGCAGGATGCTACTACACTGCAATGATTTCCTATTCCCAGACCTTCGCTCCTGCCTAGTGGACTGTTTGACCACCCGTATGGTACACCGCGGCAATAAAAGTAGCTTGACCCAACTTTCTACGGATCCTGGTGAAGCTACCACTTTGCGTAAAGCACCTGTCATGGCCTGGACAAACGCCAATCGACAGCTTGGGGGATGCTCTTGACCGTTTGAATGGGCAGTGAGAAAACCTTTTCTAAGAGGGATATATCCCCAACAACACCTCCTGAAGGGCCAGGTTCCATGTCCACAGTCACGTGATGAGGTTTCTGGATCCCAATAATGAAATCTTCCACACCTCCCGTAACCACAGAGAAGGAGATAACGTCATCCGCACTGTGAATGCACTTTTTGCTGAGAGCATGCATCACCATGCACCTCCCACATAACCATTTAGCCCCATCCCTAAGGGCGCCCCTAACATCCATAAAAAGGTCCAAGTTTTGGGAGATTGCATCTTGCAAAGACGCCCTCCTTTTTTCTGTCTTGAAATGCAAACTCTGCATGTGCTCAAGAAGGCGTAGGAACCCTGTAGACCCCGGCTTACCATCTTTACACTCATGAATATTCTTAAAGGGGCATATTCTCAAACCACTACTTGAGCCAGGGCCAAAACCTCCTCGTTTAACCTTCTGATCCCTTTTATTAGGAGCCATATGCACGCAAACACCCAACCCAATAACAGGCAAGAAAAATAAGAAACCCCTACTCGAGACGAGTTGGGTGAAAATAACACGGGCCTAAACCACGCCCCCGCAAGAACAAAGGAGTTTGGAGGGGAGCAAGAGCAACCAAAAATTGCTCACCTTCTACCCGTCAACGGCAACTGCCCTTTTTTACGTCATTATGCCATGTCTGACGACGTGAATGAAGAGGCGTACGAGAGGGAAGCTTTTTATATTGATTATTATTATTATTATTATTATTATTATTATTATTATTATTGTTAATATTATAATAATAAGGAAAACAAAAGACACTAAATAACTTGTGAGACCTTAATAAAAGGAATGCAGTGAGCTCAAAACCCAATTTCCTACTTCAAAAGGAGATTTAAAAAGGTCTCGAAGGAATTTAAAAAAAAAGGTCAAAGTAAATAAGGGAAGCCGAAGGAAAGTACAAAAGGGTCGAAGGAACAAATAGATTTACGAATCAGAAATAATAATAAACTACCGGTCGAATGAGAAGGGTCGAATGGGTTTGAATGGGTTATATTGTTTTGAAAAAGGACCGTTGGTAGGAGGGTAAGGGTCGGGTTAGGGTCGGGTCGGTTGAAGGATCGTTGTTACCGATTGGGTTTTGGGGTTGGGTTGTGTCGGTGTTTGGTGGAGGTGGAGGAGCAGGGCGGTGACGGTCTGAGCGATGGAGGCGGAGGGTGGTGGTCGGTCAGGTCGGTGGTCGTTAGGTGGTGGAAAGGAAGGGTGGGAAATGGAGGTGAGGTAGGTGGTTGGAGGTGGGAGAAGAAGGCGGAGGGTGGGAGATGGAGGTGAGGTAGGTGGTCTGGTTGAATTGAAAGAGGTGAGGGTGGGAGATGGAGGTGAGGGTAGAAGGTTGAACTTTTAGGATCTGGTACCTATTAAATAACCGAATCGACTTTAACATGCTTCATTTAGGTCAGCAAAGTTAACTATGGGTCGAACCGGTTGAATGGTTTGGTTTAGTATTTTTAAACCACCTTTTATGCCTGGTTGATTATGGTTTGGACTAGTTGAATAAAAAGCCATTATGGTGAAGTACTTTTGAACCACCTTCAATCATTTTAACCTGACCTAGGGATGTTCATCTTTTCGGTTTATTTGATTTGAAATATTTTTTTTTTCAAAACCGAACTGAAAACCAAAAATCCATTTGTTGGCCGAAACCTTTGAAAATTAGTAGTTTTACTTAATTTTCAAAATATATTATCTTTTTGTAATTAAAAAAGGTAGCAGCACAGCTTGTCGCGTGCTTACCTACCATCCTCATGTACTGTGTTTATATGTGGAAACCTACAAAAAGGCCACTTAATTTGATCTTAAACATGACAGAAACCTACGAAAACTGAAGTACATAGACAACTTCCACCAATTCGATCTAAGCTTCAAACGACATTGCAAGGAAGGGAAACTACCAAACTACGTTGTCGTCGAACAAAGGTACTTTGGGATCACAGCATTGCCGGGAAACGATGATCACCCATCACATGATGTGTCTGATGGTCAAAAGTTTGTGAAAGAAGTTTATGAAGCATTAAGATCAAGCCCACAATGGAATGAGATATTGTTTGTTATCGTGTATGATGAGCATGGTGGTTTTTATGATCATGTCCCGACGCCTCATGTCGGTATTCCGAATCCGGATGGTCTCGTTGGTCCTCCGCCTTATAATTTCCAGTTCGATCGGCTTGGTGTTCGGGTTCCTGCCATCCTTGTTTCCCCGTGGATTGAACGTGGGACAGGTTAGTGACATAACGTAAAAAGAATAAGGTTTTGGGTTGTCATATTTAAACTGTTTAATAAACAATTCGTTTTTAGGTGACATGTAAATCTGTTTAATGTAAGGAAAAATCACCAAAATAGCGTTGCTATACCTGTTTAGATAAATGGGTTAAGCGTGTCGTATTTGTCTCACAAGATTTTAAATGTGTACAAGTAATTAAAGGTTCATGCTTTTTGCACGAATGGATATATGGATCATGTTCGGATGCAACAATTCAGCATGTCAACTCAACACGACGAAAATGTAAATTGACTATTCCACTTTACGAAAATAAACATCCGAGCCATGTCAAAAAAAGACGACTCACTGAAAACCATGCAACGAAACGTCTAAATTTAAGGAGTCAATCACAAGTTGACATATGAGACTTCTAAATTTAGGGGTTTCAAGTCCGAAATGTTTAAATTTAGAGGCTTCAAGATGAGACATTTTCGAGACTCAACTTTTTTAGACTTTTTAGTTGTTATTCCACCCCATTTTTTTTTCATATGATAACATTTAAAAAAAATGTTACCGTATGAAAAAAGTTATGCTCGTTTAGATGGGTGGAAAAAAAGTTCGAAGAGTCTCGGAGACGTCTCGGCAAAGCCCCTAAATTTTTAGACTTTTTAGTTGTTATTCCACCCCATACTATTCAGTAAGACGTATTTTCATATGTTTATTTTAGTAAAGTGAAATAGTCAATGTTTTATCAAGTGATTTTCCCATTTTATAAACCAAATGAGTATCATTTATTTTACAACTCAAAACTGCAAAAAGATTTATCTAACATGAATCATTAACGACTGCTAACCAATATGAATATTCACAGTGTTGCATAAGCCAACGGGGCCATACCCTACATCAGAGTTTGAACATTCATCTATTCCTGCAACTGCTAAAAAGATTTTTGGTCTAAAATCACATTTAACAAAACGAGACGAGTGGGCCGGCACGTTTGAAGGTGTTGCAAGCAGAAGTACACCAAGAACCGATTGTCCAGGTACATATATACATCCATCTTTACACCAAACACTGTCTCTTAACTACAAAGCTCGAGCTTGGCTCGTTTACACCCCTACTTACTAGTCATATTTGTGTTACAGTTGTATTGCCAGACCCAAAGAAAATGAGGGAGACTGAGCCAGATGAAAATGAAAAACTAAGTGAGTTTCAACAAGAGTTGGTTCAACTAGGCGCGGTCTTGAATGGAGATTATAAACTAGACGTATTCCCTCACAAGTTAGTCGAGAATATGACTGTAACCGAAGGTGCAAAATACGTGCAGGACGCGTACAAAAAGTTTTGTGATGATTGTGAACAAGCCAAGAGGGATGGCAAAGATGGGTCTCACATAGTTTGTTTAGAGGAACCAACTGCAGGTGAAACTCCAAACACAGTGTCAAAATCTTTTTCTCAAAAATGTTTTTCTTGTTTACTTTGTGAAAATTGATGTTATGTTTGATGGTACTCATGTATCAGGCTTTGTTTTTTATTGTTTTGTGTAATTTTGAATCATGTATCATAAATATTTATTTGTTTTGCTTGTCACTAAATAAAACTATATGATTTGTGTGGTGTTATGTGTAGAGTGTATACGCTTCTAGGGTTCATCACGGGTTAAGAGGTGGACCGTAACCGGGAAGCTAAAAAAAGCCTCATACCTAAGTACCAGGGCCCGCTCAAGGGAGAGTATTTTGAATTTTTTTAAATTTGGTATTTGTTTGTAAATTAATAACTCTATGTTCTGCAAATCTTTTTTATTATATTTATCATGCAAATAGCTGGTCACAAGGTTCGATGAGTCAGTTACATTCGGGTTTGGGCTAGACCACTTTCAATTGTTGGGTTGTAACTTCTCTTTGTTTCAATCTCATGTTTTGGGCTGCAATGTGTATCAAGTGTGGGATTGTTAGGTATCAATAATAGAGAGACATATATTGTAATTGTTTCATAGTTTAGGGTGTTAGTTGTTAGTGAGTTGTGTACTTAAACATAAATTGAACATAATGAAAGGTAGTTATTGATTTGGGTTAATCCTCCTTTCTCTTGTGTTTTTTCTCTTATTCTTTACCTCCTTCTCTTGGTCACCATTTTACCACGTAACAGGGATTCACAAAGACATAGATCATCAAAATTTTGTTTTATTTGGGGATCCCAAAATGTAAAACTCATCATAAAGGGATATTTTTTTATCAACATTTACCATGGGGGATCGCGGGTCATTGCCATTGTGAATATTGAGTAACTTGAGTTTATTTAGCAACTCAACGCCTCCAATTACACTAACAGTAACAAATTATACTCTCATAGAGACTTCTCCAATTGAGTCTTGCTAATTTTATAAGTGAAATTAACTGTTAAGAACTAAAATGCTACAACTTTACTAACTTTAGACCAAAATTATAAAAAACGAAATCTCAAGGGATTAAACCTGCATGCTACCAAATAGTTTAGGGACAAAGTTTCCACCACTAAAAGAACTGGGCCCGTTAAAAAAAAAAGAGGGGAAAGCCCAAATTTCACAAAACGGTTTGGCGGGAAAATTTGACTAAAATCGCCCAATCACAAATATAAATAATATCCTTCATTACCATCAGTCATCACAATTCATAACTGATTCCGTCGTTATCAATATCATTACTTGTTCACCGGATCAACCATCGATATCCATGCCTCATCGGCGTATCGATTTACAGAAGGTACGTTACAGTTTTGATTGATATTATTTACGACTGTACTAGTAGATTCTATGCGACACTGTGATCGGTACTTACTATACTATACGCATTCATATGATATGTAGCCTATTGATATTATTTACGATTTCATATTGAATATATAGACAAATTATAGTTTCTCACAACTGCTTGCTGTATGTATTTGAACACATAATGATGTGCTGCATATCTTTCAGTTTTATTGGTTACATTGTATTTAGGTGTTCATGCGTAGGTTTAACCGATTTTTACCAGGCCGATTGTAACATGTTGATGGTTAGGTTTACGATTTCATACTGAGTACGGTTATTGTATGAGTGTATGACAAACCAAATACCTCTGTTCTAGCAGGTTGATGGTTAGGTTTTTAACAGTTTAAACAGATTTGATTCAAAATGTTTAGATGTTATTAGTTTTCTTAGTTTGTTAATGATACATATCCATGAATATACTTTGTATTATGTTGATACAAAACAAGTTTGGTGTCAAAACTAACTAAACTGCTAATGAACTAACAGAAATCAATTGCTAGTAATAGAAAATACAACTAATAAAAACTGCTCTAATATAATATAACAGATTATATATATAACTGCATGTACTAGAAGAAAACTAACATAACAAAACATCTTTAGGTTATACAAGTTAACAACTGCTGTCCCTAAAACTACCAAAATATGGATCATGCCACTGTTGATGAACAGCCAACATTGTATTATGCCCAATCTGTATGTCTGCTACTGCTTTAACTTATCTTTCTCATCAGTCTTTGGTTTATACTGTTTTAATCTGCTTGCTGGAAAGTGCAGCCTGGCCCTAAGCGGCCGGGGTGCTCGTTCCTTTCGGTCGAATCCTCTGACACAAACAAACCCTGAGAAAAGTAGGAAATGTTCATATTAAAATTTGTTAAAAGTTAAAACCTAGCTTTTTATTACACTTGGATACCAAGATTGAATAAAGTTCATCTTTAAATCTTTAATATTGATAGGAATGTACATACCTCTCCAGAAGCAGTATTGAATTTCCTCTGTTGTCAGGCCTGAGAGATAAAAATGAAATGTGGTGAGTTTGGTACACATTATAGTTTAATGTGATCTATTACACTGATTTTATTTAAATTAAATTTGACTTTTTACCTTTGAATATCGATGGTATGGAAGTTCCGAAATACACTGTTCTTTTTGGTAAATTCCATAACCAAGCCCTGGGTACATCAATTGGGTTAAGGCTTGACTCATGGTCTGCAAACACCTGCAACTCAAAGAAAGTGTTTTTGTTTAAAATAGGATAAAACATTCTTGCCAACCTTTAAAAGAAAAAAATATTAAGGAAAATGCTATTTGATATTCAGAAAGAGTTCAAGTTAGCCGAGTCAGCGTCATGATATACCTCATTGACTTGAAAATATGTGCCATTGAGCGGAAAACTACCTCTCGTCGCAGTTCGACATGGTATCTGTTTATGATATGCAATTAAGATTTAGGTCACATGAATATATAACAAGATCAGATAAACATTTCAAATTATTATATTGGAAGTTCATAAAAATATGTATATAAGGAAATTTGAAGACTAGAAGACATGGCTATGTATGTACTTATCACATAGTAGTGTGATATTGGGAATTCTTGCAAATCAGAGTGCACAACTACGTTCTTTTTTTAGATAGTTGTGTCATGTGATATCATAACATTTTTAAAAGTTGTTTTGAACAAATTAATTAATAATCAAATTGTTTGATAAGCTCAATACGCATATCTTATTATCTTTTGGAGATCTAAAACTTAATGCATTCATCTAGCTTTTCGCTAAGTGTGTGGTGTGGTTTGTAGAAAACCCACTTTTAACTGTGATAAGAGGCCTTATAGGACTAGCAGATCAATGTTGTACCATATTTGAAGAAACTTGTATATAAACTGAAATATGTAAACAAGTTCCTTAACACACACACACACACACATCATCATCATCATCATACTCAGTTTATATAGACAGATGTTTTGATGACTTTTTCTTATATAGACAGATGTTTTGAAAGACAATAAGTTGACCTTCCTGTTTTAGTAAGTTGGTTTTAATTATATATAAACCAAAATGGATGTCATAGGTTTTGTAGGTATAGGTAGACTGGTAGACGATTACTCACCAGGAGGGTCCCACGAACGGTTTGGGAATTTGCCTCACGAGTGCTAACGCAGAAGAAGCATGTTTCTTGGTTGCACGATGTTCCAGATTCTTGGAAGCAACATTGTCCCTCTGGCGGCTGAATCGAATCTGCAGTTTCACCTAGAATATAGGAACATCAAAAGACAAATGACTTACTCAGCAATAATAAAATACTTATATAATTATGTTGTTTTCAATTCTCTACTTCCTCCTTACCAGGTGTCCAAATTGCTAAAAGGTATGGGCAAGGATCATCAGTTTCCCGTGTGTCCAGCTGAAATTTAGAACACATTTTTTATGAAACTGAAATTAAAAAAAAAATGCAATATATATTTTATTCTTAAGGTGTTCTTACCCCTTCCAAGAGAGGATGTGAGTCTGGAAGCTCATAGCTGCAAAGTTAATGTGAAAAACTATCAGGAATAACATCAAAGTTATGTACAATTGACATAAAATATCAAATTAGCAGTCACTTACACTTGGTGCTCTGTTCTTAGCTGGCTGACATTTTTAAGTTTTGGTGTAGGAATTGAGGCAGCTTCTGGTGTTAACGCGACCAATGCCTTTGACATGTCACCTTCTCCAAGCTCCATGTGTCTTTCCATGTAAGTTTGCAAGTTCTGAGTGAACTCTTCAATGTTGAGTTTAATCATTGGAATTTCTTCGTTGTCTCCACTAAAGTCCTCTATATCAAATGCTTCTTGTTGTATATGTTCTGGCTCTGGTGATGCTGGCATCTCAACTATAGGCCCTGGTGTTGCAGGTACCTCAACCGTAGGCCCTGGTGTTGCTGGTACTTCTACTATAGGCCCTGGTGTTGCTGGTTCTTCAATAACAGGGTTGCAAATTTGGATTTGTGACAACTGATTCGGCTGATTACTGGTTGAAGGTAAATCTATCATCCCAATTGGATTTCGTCCAGTTCTATTTTCTGTTGAACCTGCTATACTCGCCTCTGGTGCTGGTAACGCAAGTCTTGCACTGCAGTGAATCAGAGTATGCATTATGATGGGTGGTCAGGGCAGTAGGAAACAGGTCAGGATGGGTTTGGGTTTAAAGGGGTCTTTTTAGTTTGAACTGGAATGGATCAGCCTGACATGCTCCACCCTTTTTATCCATCTTTTAACAATTTTGTATAAATAATTAATGTGTTATTTGAAACAATGTTGTTACAATAGTAAATCTAAATCTTTGAATAAAATGATACCTTTAATTGTATTCGTTAAAACATGCTTTGGTGATATTCAACTAGTTTGACCTGTTCAACCCGTTCCCAATATTTTTTATTTGACCAGTTTGAGATCAAGCTATCCTACATGATTAAGTTTGTGTTTCTTTTTTTGGTGTGTGCCTATGTCAAGAAAACATGGGGTTAGGACCTCCATGTTTAAATTTCAATGTAACAGAGGCGATATTAAATCATAAAAATCTGCTTCATCTTGAATGGAAAAAAGCATGATGATTATGTTACTGGTCATCCTAATCAGAGAGATGGAAATGATTTTAGGATTATCTTGCTAAAACCTTGCAAAGGCACTGGCAAAATGTCTGCACTCTCCTCTCATGGGACAAGCATTGCAATTTGGTTTGGTCTTTGTACAGAAAACCTGCAAAAGTGGCAAACTTACGTTAGCATCAGTTAGGGAGTGTGTTATATATTCCTTAGCAGCTTAGCTATATGGTCTTACCTTTCCAAATGTTATCATCTGGTAATGCAGCTCATACCTGTCAATAATGAAAAAAAAAAAACAATTAAAAGGTGTAATAAATGTTCTAATATAAAACTTGAATGTGTTAAATCACTATATTTATAAATGTGCGAAAATTGTTGGCATACAAAGTTTTCTGGTCAAGCTTGCACAGTCTTGGCCATAAATACTTTTGAATTGACTCCTGAATTGGATAGCTGTAAACACACCAAAATGTTAAAGTCTCTCTCATAACTCAAAAAAACTGCATAAGCTTTATTGCTTACAGCTCCAAAAGATGCAACTGAAGAGACTCGGGAAGTGCTTGCAGTGGTACCCATCCAAGTCTTACAGCTATGCGCCCCACATTTGTGTCAACCTAGTTGAAAGTATTAATATTAGAACTTATAAATATAAATATCATAAATACCTTATTAAAATAATTTGAGTTACACTATCTCTCAAGTATAATGCTTACTGGGAAAGCAAGATGATGTAGTGTTAGCAGTCGGATACACTCAACGCTTTTCAACCCCAACCCTTTGAAGCTTAGCAGATACTCCCTAAGTAGAAAAAATTAAACAAAAAAAAGTTAGTGCTGCTTTTAACAGAAAACATGGTGTGCATTCTTAGCATGTTTAATTTCAACGTTGGACTCATTGTAAACAAGCTCTAACGGCCTTACTTGGCTTTGTCAGGTGGAACATCTCTTAACCATTCAAGATCAATGCTTCCATGGTCTCTTACTAGCCGGTCAAGCATGTCCTGTGTCATGTAAGTAACATCAAAATTTGTAACTGCTTCTTGAAAATACTAAGCAGTTAAATTTTTGTTACACAATTACAGAAGTTACATTTTAGAATACTAGTATACTCTAATTGAATGAAGCTCTTTACGAGCACATAAGCATCTGAATACACTTCGGGTCACTTTTGACCCATTTGACTTTTCCATTTGACCTGTTATAGGTAAAATATAGCCCAGATGATCTGTTGAAATTGTCACCTACCATTTATTATGGTATAAAAATGTTCATTATGGAACTATATATTGATACCTTAATTCTCGCAGCCAGCCTGTTGTTCATACCCCTCTCCTTGATGGCATCAGCAACATCATCTACATTTGCTCTTCTTATTGCCTCATAGTCCATTGAATCCATTGTGTTTGGTGTTCTCTCTCTTTTTTGTTTTACTTCAGCTTGAAATCTAAGCTCATCCCAGTCAACTTTACTCTCTGTCTTTTCAGTTTTCTCTTTCTTAACATTAGAATGACCCTCGTCCATACCATCATTTTTTCGGTTACTTTTATCTTTATTTAAACGAAAATCAACTACTTTCTGCACCGATTCTCCTGAGGCTTCAACAATGGTGTTATTCTTACTGGCTTCAGAAGTCTCTCTTGAGAAATTTGTTTTCTCAAGAACATGTTGCATCATGCAGCAGTTGCTGTTTGCTGATTCTTGGGAACTTATTGTGTTGACCATCTGAACCGTAGTTTGACTTGCACGGTCTGTTGATATTTCACTTTCTCCACTTGCACATTTTTCATTGTTCTTTTGAATATTTTCTCCATCATTAACCCGTGTATGTCCCTGCATGTGTAATAACTCAACAAAAGAAGTGTACTCACCAACAACAGCTTTACCCCTGTCTTTTTGCTCTACAGATTTATTAATGGAGCATGTATCTGCAGAGGCTATTTCATCAGCTTCTAGATGATTTATAACTGATTCTTTGCATATTGCTGATTCTTTTTCAGATGAGACTGCAACTTCACATTCTGATTTATCATTCAAGTCAACACTAATGCCACAACTTTTAGAACCTTCATCGCTATTAACGACTTCATTTTCTTCACAAGAATCAACCTCCTGCAGCATCATAGGAATCGGATCATGGTCTCCTGATGCATCTACTTGGCATGCTACTTCATCAAACGGTTCACTGCTGGTGTTTGGCTTGACGGGATACCGTGCAGCAAGTGCCATAAACGCTGAACTGCAATGGTAAAGTGAAAAAAATTAGTTTTCTAGTCACAATTAAATCTATTTCTTTGTATCTTACCTGGATAGATGATCTGAAACATTCTGAGTAAGGAAAACCCCAACCACTGAATCCAAAACAGACCCTTTCCACTGTGAGAACCGTCTGTCCCCTGCAAAACTTACATTTTCAGTGTTGAAAAAAAAAACGATATATTTAAAATTAAATACATTCAAAGTTTAAACAAATTGTTACCTTGAACAAGATGCATTCTAGCTATAAATGAATCTGCTCGCCCGCGAAATACTCTTCGTTCTTCTTCCCACCATTTTGCCTTATCCTCATCTGTCCCATCTATTCCTTCACTATTTATATTTTCCAATAGAAGCATCCAGACTCTATTTGTCTCATCGTCAAGGTCAACTTTAGGACGCTGCTTCTTTCTCTTCATTGGATGGAATACACCGTCATAAGGAACAAGACTTCTGTCCTGTTGATATACAACAAGAGCATTTTTCTCATGATATCCCGGTACAAATGCCCCTCTTTTGATATGCAGCCGCTTAAATTGTTCAACCAGTGCATCAATATTATATATGCTTTCATATCTTAAGTTTTGATAGTAACCTGCATTTCATAAAACAAAGACATTATTTTTGTTTTCGATAAATGAATTCAGCACATTCGCTAGTCACTAAGAAGTATATACCTAAGTGATTATGATACAAAGAGGCCATCATAATGCTTGTGTTTGTCTGTTTCTTACTGACATGCATATCAGCAGCATGGAATTCCAAGTATGTATGCTGCTGTTGATATCCACCAAATGAAACGGCATCATGCACCATTATTTTCTTCCTTTTGGAATTCTGACAGTATGTCTGCTTATATCCGTGTTTTGGCATTTCAGGTGCTTTACCCTTTTTCTTGTTGATTGCAGATGATTCGTCGTTGACACGGTTGTAATCGGTGAACTGTGACAGATACGACTCCATTGAGGCATTGCGTATAGACACGTTTTGCTCATATAAAAGTTTAATCCCATCATTGGATCTTTGTGCTTCATCAACCTTATTGCACACACTTGTGCTACAGCCGGATTCATTCAGACTTGGTAAATGACTCGGTACTTTGTCATGGGTTTCTTGTAAGAAATTAATCTTACATTTTACTTTTGTGTAGCTTATTTTTATCGTCCCCTGTGGTAGCTCAGTTTTGCTAGGGGTGATCGGGCTGTGGGACACAGTTTCATGCACTTTTTCGTAATTTTCCACCCCTTCACTACCCACCGTGCATGTTTTATCAACCGTTACTTCTGCTTGTTTCTCAGATTCATCAAAGTCGATCTTTCTGTTACACGTTTTCTCCGTTTGTTGATCTGGGCTCATTTCTTGGGCCTGTTTCTCAGATTCATCAAAGTCGATCTTTCTCTTACATGTTTTCTTAATTTGTTGGTCTGTGCTTCGATTTACACTCCCGCTTGTTTCATCCACAGCGGGTGTTGCTGTTGACTTCTCAACCCCCTTACGCCTAACATATTTTCTCTTCCCTGTTGAGGAACCATCAGGCGTTGTTGCCGATTTTTCAACCCCATTTCTCCTGACATATTTCCTCTTCCCTGTTGAGGACCCATCAGGATTCGGGGTCTCGGGCTTCGGTGTCGCAGGCTTGCGTGCTCTTCTGGGTTTGGGTTTACCTTCCGTAATCACTTTCGGCCTGTGCTTTCTTCTTTTCTGTTTCGGCTGTGGCGTCTCATTCAGGTCAGCCTGTTCAGTCAGCCCCTTCTCAGAATCTTGATTACCCTCAACAACCTCTTTATCCGATGCAAGATTCAATCTTTTGGCCTGATCAGGTGTCAACGGTGTGAACTGCAGAGATAAACCCGTATTTACTGTCGACTCCGCCATCATTTCTGGCAACGAATTGAGATCACACAACAAGTTCAGCCTCCCAGCTGCAATGCCACACACAAATCACAAGTTATTTAAATACATTATTCCCTTACAGCCTAAAGCACAAATGAATAATAACAGTAAGCAACAGTGCTTACATTGTTGTGTTAGGCCGGCCACACCACCACTAAACCCACCGTGGTCGCCACCGCAATCCGAACCGGATTTTGTGGAGCTATCTGCCAGTGCAAGCAGATCTTTACAAGACAATTTTAATGTTTCCACGTCATCCAACGAAAGACTATTACACATTTGACTAGTTGACCCAAAATTACCCTTCCATTTACTAAAGCTTCTCTTTACAAACTGTTCTTCAAACATAGCTTCATAAAACGGACTATCAAGCCACCTTCTACACACCACATCCGGGTCGGGTTGACCCGTTTTAGCTGGTGTCACAGGAACATAAACAACCTCATTCTCTACAAATTCATTAAATTCATTACCCAATAAACTTTTCTCCCTTTCAGCTTCACCATCAACCCCATTATTAAACATTATTCTGCAAAATAAATAAATAAATAAATAATTCCTCCAAATTAATAATATCTTCAAACCCACATAACAAGTTATAAAATTTCATGCAAATTACAACAAAAACCAAACTTTTAACCTACAGATCTTAAGAAACAATGAAAAAAGATGTAATTAACGCCTAGATAGCTTTAATCACCGGAAAGTGACGTAATCGGTGATTAAAAAAACAACTAACCTTACTGATCGAAGATCAGATAAATGGGTTATGTAATCGGAGATCTAATTCAGTCGGTGGTCGGAGAGATAAATGTATGGGGAACAAGCGATTGTGGGGGTTGAAGAGAGAGAATAAAAGAGATATAGAGAAAAGGTGAGCATCAGGATGTCTATTCATGGCTACTTGTTCCAGAAGTATATGTTTTGATTGATTTGTTTTGTTAAATGGGTTCGCGGGACGCAGGTCGTTAGAACAGAATCTTCTATTTTTTTGAGTTTGAGTTTGTTTACATATAATAAACAAAAACTGATAACTGTTGTTTTGAAAAACAGTTAAAGTGGTGCATCACTATCACTATGTATATAGTGTGTGATATCCAACGCGTAGGACCCACCCATTTTATATTCATATATTTTTATTATTGTATTTTATTTTAAAGAACACAAATAGATTTTAAAGCGATAAAGTGTTTGTTATCCAACCCGTTGGACCCGCCCATTTACGTGCATATAGCTTTTAACTATATGCGTTGAGTTTCTAATAAAACAAAATTATCGTCGAATTTTTATTGTTTATGTAGTTGAGTTTTTTCATTCATGTATCGATTTATATTATATATATTTTCCTTTAAATAACCTTTTTGCTTAGTACTCTTATGGCAATAGCAAATATATTTTGTTGTAGTTTCTAACAAATTCAACTCAATTTTGTAACATGTGGTTAGAAGTCCTTTTTTACTAAAGCACGTCTCTTAATACTTATTTTTTGGACTTTTAGACATTACTGTTTTAAAAAAAATTTGAAGTCATTGATGTAAACTTTAAAATTAATCAAAACAGCCCCGGTTTAGCTTGGCTCTAATATCTAGGTTGAAAACCTAGTTAATTAAAGTGCACCTCGGACAAAGCAAGACCTCAAAATCATTAATTTAATCGATTCTTTCCTAACAACTTTTTAACCGTTTATATTATTTTTTTTTAACGGTAACTTTCATTAGAACTCTTTTTATATTTAAGTTGTCATCTTATTTTTGACTGGTTGATTGAATTAGTTTTAAAACAATATAAAAATATTTTATTACTATTAATGACATAATCAATCGACCAAAAAATATGATCTAAGAGTACTCAAGTGATCTGATTGTATATACAAAAACAGGTCTGTCAGTTATAATAATCTTTTTAGGCTACACGATGCAGGGCTAATGCCCCTGCCACATCAGCCATTTTTCAAAGAATAGCGTCTTCCTCCCTGTTTCCTCTGCGTCATTGGGGGCGCTATTGATGCCTCGCCAAACCAACAACGGCCGACAATGGCATATTTGCTAAATTTTGTGATGTATTAACTGTTGTACAACAGTTAATACCTATTAACCACTTCACTAATTCATTTAATCCATATCATGTTCACTTTCAAATACCTATTAACCACTTCAATATCTCTATAGTTTTTTTTTTATAAAATGTTGTCAAACTTTGACTTATTTATATTTACGCGGGTATATATGCGGAATCCGACTGCCAGTGACGTTCGCTTTTATACTTGGTCCATCAAGGAATACGCAGTTTCCCTGGGATGTTGGATATCCTTGATTGTACACACTGGGAGTGGGCGACATGTCCAACTACTTGGAAATGCCAACACCTTGAGATGATCAGAACGGTCCAACCTTAATACTACACGTAGTCGCTTGACAAGATCTATGGATTTGGTATGCATACTTTGGTATGGCTGGTGCAAACAATGTTTGCACTGTTTAAAATTCATTGAATATGTTTGATGATGTCATAGAAGGGCGTTGGACCAGATACATCATTTTATGAAAATGATGTGCATTACTTGTACATGTATTATCTTGTTGACGATATATACCCAAAGAGGGTCGCGTTGATGAAAACACTCTCATGCCCTGACGATGAAAGATGCTTGTACTACAAGAAAAGGCATGAGTCGGAAAAAAAAAATGTCAACAAGCTTTTGGGGTGTTAAAGAAATGATGGACGATCATTGGCAAAACACACGTATACCAGAAGAGAGAAAAATGAAAAAAATAATGTATACTTGCATTATTTTATATGACATGATTTTGGAAAGCTCAAACGTTATCTATTGGGGCCGTTTGACACTAATAAAGTCGGTTCTCTCTAGCCTTCCAATTTATTACCTATCCTTATACAAGGGGCCTTAGAAAGTTGTAGAGAAAATTGAATGCCTTATGAAGAATTTTCTGTGGGCCGGTTCAGCCGATCGAAGAAAACTTCATTGGGTTCATGGGACGTGGTTACTACTCCGAAGAAAGATGGTGGTTTGGGTATCTCTAAGCTAATCGATGTTAATTTGGCGCTCCTTACCAAATGGGCTTGGAGATTCAAGGTTCAAGTGGGAAGTATTTGGAGGAATATTATAGAGGCTATACAAGGAGGTCGAAATAAATGGGTTTTCTTACCTGCTGCCCGGAATATCAGTGGCTGCTGGAAGTCTTTGGTGGCTGCCCTCGACAAGATGCGCCTAAATGGGGAGTCGGTGAATTGGTACTTCAAAGGTAAAATGAGTAATGGGGATACTTTGCGTTTTTTGGAAGGACCATTGGCTCGGGAAGACTACCTTAATGTTCAGATGGCCGACCCTATATGCTGCGGAAAGGGACAAAAGCTGCAAGGTAAGCGATAGGCTAGTTCGAAGTGGTGATGTTGTTGCTCTATCGGCTGAATGGAATGCAGAAGCTGACTCGGTTGAAGCCATATCTGAAATGGAAAATGTCTTTTTTATGATATCCTTTGTTCACCTTTCGAGTACTCAAGATGGTTGGATTTGGGACTCGGATGGTACAGGTACCTTCTCCGTGGCGAATGTTAAAGATTTACTAAGGAAGGGCAGGAATGAATTCAGACCTCATTATTTTAATTGGGAACCTTGGGTGCCTATCAAAGTCAACATCCACATGTGGCGAACCGAAATTGTAACACCCCAACCGATGGCGGAAACATCGAGGTGTCACGTAGTGACGATTGTTCAATAGTGTAACACCCCAACCGATGGCGGAAACATCGGGATGTCACGTATTGATGATTGTTCAGTAGCTCATGGTAATACATAAGTTTAAATAATCCTTTATTTCATTACAGTATTGAATTACATTAAATGTCTTGAATGAAATCTAATACATCCAATAATCAAACAAAGCTTAAAACTTTAAATATCTTCTCATGCTAGCTCTAGACTTCAAGCATCAGTATTTCCTGTTGAGTTTGGAAAATATGGGGGGGGGGGGTCAACTAGAAGTTGGTGAGAATACATAAGCCAAGTCAAGCAATTAAGTTTTAGAATAAAAGTTTAGCAATTTATATGTCTAATGTAAGTTTAAGTCTACATGAATAAACAATAAGTATAGTATGCACATAATCAATCCTCCGACAAAGTTTAGGTCCATCCCGCATCCACGGTTCTCCTTATAAAGTTTAGGTTCATCCCGCATCCACGGTTCTCCTTATAAAGTTTAGGTCCATCCCGCATTCACGGTTCTCCTTATAAAGTTTAGGTCCATCCCGCATTCACGGTTCTCCTTATAAAGTTTAGGTCCATCCCGCATTCACGGTTCTCCTTATAAAGTTTAGGTCCATCCCGCATTCACGGTTCTCCTTATAAAGTTTAGGTCCATCCCGCATTCACGGTTCTCCTTATAAAGTTTAGGTCCATCCCGCATTCATGGTTCTCCTTATAAAGTTTAGAACGATAACAATCACCCGCGCTCCCCATACAAGATGGTCAACGAATCTAGGTGGGGTTGTCAATCCAATAGATCTATCATTGTGTATCGCCGGCTTGGCCATAGCTAATGATTATGTAAGTTGAAGTTTAAGTCTAATAGTCTTTGTCTAAGTCATGAGGCATTAAAGTTTACAACTAGACATGTATGTAGAATTGCTTAAGTATAAAGTTTCAAGTATAAAGAATTGCATAAACAGGGTTACGTAAACTCACCTTAGCAAAGTGTTAAGTCTTGTGAAATAGAATAAGTGTAGTCCAACGTTGCCAAGTATTACCCTATGTTTAAGGCAATAAATAAGTCTTTCTAGTCTACAAGTATTTCTAGGGTTCCTAATTTATTTAAAACGTAATAAAAGGAGTGTAACATAAATCATAAAAAAAAACTAATCATAAAAAGTTTTAGTTAATTGTTTGATAAAACAAGTTCTAATGGAAATTGTTCAAAATATATAATCAATTGTATACGTTTATAGAAAAAAAAAATTAGATTTTAATCCTTTAAGGGCTTAGGATAATTATTTCAATTACAATGATTATCTAAAATGAGTTTCATATTAAGAGATTTACATGCTACGTAAATTGCAATGACCCATTTATAACAGTATGTTTTTTTTTATTTCATAGATTAAAATAATTTAATAAAATTAGTTTGAACAAAAATTTATAAGTATTAAACTAGTACTAAAAAAAAGTTAATTGGATGACAAACATTAAATAATTTGATATGAGTTTATCATTTTAAATAATTATTAGAAAAAGAAAATGTTTTAAACTTCAAATAAGATGCAAAAGAAAAGTTGAGATATGAAGTTTATTTAGTATAAAGGATATGATAGTCCATGTGCCCCAATTATTAATTTCTTAAACAACTTCCCAAACTTGACCAAATTAGGAACAAAGGGCACCTCAAACACATCTTCATATGTGTGTTTGGCAGGAAGCTCGAGATCGAGAAAAAAGAATATAAGACTCACAGTGCCGGAGGAAGAGGCGGTGATGGCGAGCGCCAGAGATTAAGACCATTAAGGGACGGTGGTCTGGAGTTGACGGTTGTCGGTTACCGGTGGCTTGTCGGGAGGACAGAGCGGCGTCCGTTTGACACAAGCAGAAGGGAGGAGACCAAGAAGGTATGGAATATGGTTCACGACGGTGGTGTATGTTGCGAAACCGCTAGTTCAATACGGGTTTGTAGACGGATTTATCCAGCACACGCCAACCCACAAGAGATCGATAGAGAGTTGGGTCAGGAAATGGTTGATATAAACTTTATGGTTCGACTTGTTTGTTTCATTTCTATACAAGACTATATATACGCATACAAACACAACAAAGATGGAGATAAAAGCTCCTCTAGACTTTGACTCAATAATTATACTTTGACTCAATAATTACACATAATTCTTTGACTCAAGACTTTGACTCCAAGAATTATGTTGTCAAGACTTTGACTCTTGACTCAAGGCTTTGATATATATATATATATATATATATATATATATATATATATATATATATATATATATATATATATATATATTTATTTTGAAACGAATTTATATCTTCCTTATTTGAGATTATAAATGTAATTGAAAAAATAATTAGCTTTAAATAAGAAATAAAAAAAATCATTAGTTTGAATTAGAAAATAAAAACACCGTCTTATAAAATGACGATTTTATAAATAGAATTAGGATAGGACATATGTCATGATTAAAGATTTTTTTTTTAATTGTAATGATAAAAGGAACTTAGAAAAATAGAGTGCACGGATAAAGATAAGAATACTTAGAAATAAATTAGACTTTATATCATGGATCGGGAAATACTTTAATGCAAAATAAATGAGAAAATTCGTGAGGTTACAAATAGCACATGGACTAAATTGTAAATAATAATAGCAAACAACTTTCATTATTCAAATTTTAAATACAAAAGTCTTAATAGAAATCTCAAACATAGATAATAAATGTTCAATCTTTTATTTAAGCACTAGGTCCAGCCTAAGCGTGAAAAGCAAGCAAGATCAAACTTCACCTGAAACATGTACAAAATAATTTGTCAACACATACAATGTATTGGTGAGTACATCCATTTGATACATGTAGTACAAAAACGTTTCGCAATTCATGTGTTGTATATCGTTTGCAATTATGTAATTTAAGTAATATCCATTCAAGATCAACCCTAGGAATCAAGAATCAAAAATAAAACCATTTTTGAGTATAATGAATCACAAGACAATGACCAAGGTCTTTCAACAGAGTCACAAGGGGTATATAGCATAGTACTATTCATTGAAATGCTAGGCCCTCAAAGGTTAATGATTTTGACAAGTCATAGACACACAAATTAACATAAAGCAAACACACATGAGAATTTCATTAAGAATAAGAAAAACATTTGATAATAGCGTACATGAATAGCCCCAAAAGTGTGAAACATGAAAAAGGGGAAAGATATACTCACAGTTTTGCTAAGCACGATGAATCCAAATAAACTTGTCAAGAGTTAAGACTAGAAATTCTGAAGAACTCAACCTATATGTATAAGAATACTAATAAAGGATATGTCTTAAAAGTTTAAGGTGTTAAGGTTCGCTAAATTATTTGGGGAAATAATATTTTTATGAAAAATATGTATTTAGCGATAATATGTATCACGAAGGTATATTATGTTTTAAGTTTCATAAAATGACTAAGTAAACTAATTATTATCAAAACATGATAAATATCAGATTACTAAAACTAATAAAATGATATAAATAATCGATTAATTATATGAATTGGAATGTGAACTTAGAAACTTTACGTTGGCTTTTTGTAGTGAACCAAACAAAATAAATATTAAATAGTAGTAATATTAGTTTAGAAAACGTTTTTATGCAAACTATAAAATTCCATTTATTTCATGACCAAATTCTAACAATTTAACTCATAACTTAATTTTTATCATCAAGGGTCACATGTGGGTTTTCTAATCATCATTTTATACCCAATTTTCTGCTCAAAATCAATAATTCAAAGATCAAGTTTCATGTATTGAAACCCATTTTTTAATCATTCAAGTCATACTTAGTGTCCATTTTAACAATGTTAATCAAGAAAATCCCATTTATATACATACATACATACATATACACGGCATACATATATGTATGTATAATTAGTTTTTGTTTTCCATTTTTAAACCCATACATTATCATTTTAATATTTAAAAATCATGTTTAGTAACTTGGATCTTGTTAATCATGGATTAGATCATACATGCAATGATAGATTTAGATTAAAATTTAACATAAACGTATATATATATATATATGTAGATACATACGTACGGTCACACACAAATACACATCCCATTCTCTTTCATTTTTATAAAACCATTTTTATCATCTCTTTGTTGTGTGAATCATCTAAGTTTAAAAAGTGAAAGATTAAAATGAAATGGACAAAGATTAGGGTCTTTACCTCAAAAACAAAGACTTAACTTGAACAATTTTAACTTGAAAACCCTAAGAATTCCTCCTTGATCTTCAAAAACTTTTAGTTCTTTGGATGATTTAGAGTGTTTAGGATGTTTAGAGAGAGATGATACATTGAAAAAGTAAGAGAGAGGGAATAGGGGTGGTGGTGTGAGACGAGTAGAGAGAGGGAGAGGAAGGGTTGGAGTGTGGTGGTGAAATCGTGATGTGAATATGAAGGGTCTTGAGTGTTTGTGAAGTTTTATAATGATAATCATGTATCATGAATCATCACTCTAGGCCTTTGTGGCAGCCCCAACTCACGACACACACACATTAATAGGCTAGATTACTTGTCAACATAATATTAATTCATCATATAGTGGGTATTAGGTGTAGATTAGCGGGTATACTACTAGTTAACGCGGTACAGACCTTTAACCGTTTTAAATACCCGACACACCAAAAAAAATATTTTTGATTCAAGACATAATATTATACAAGCCAAGTTAATATTAGGTGCTATCCAGTGTAAAAATGGTGAATTTTCATAGTATAGGCGCGCAGATTGCGCGGAAATCACATTTTTTATACTCTAAATTTATTTCTCCCTATTTTTCATCTAAATATGTTTAGAAATATCGTTTCAAGCATAAATTTCGAATTTCGGACTTAACCGTGAGTATAAAACGTGATTTCATAATAATCAAGTTTCAAAGAAAAATAAGAACCAACATGCGAAACATAATAAATTTACAAGGACTAAACTTGCCAAAGTTTCAAAGTGTAAGGGCTACGAATGTCACAGAAATGAATCAACTTCCAACTCGTCTTGCTCTTAATAGTCGACAAATTGTTCTTCCATCGTTGACTTGTCCCCTTTGTGAAGCGTATGATGAAAATTGCAAGCATGTTTTTATTGATTGTGGGTTCGCTTTTGGAGTTTGGAGTAGTATTTGGATGTGGTGCAATATACGGCCGGTTAGTATTCTTGACATTGAAAACCTGCTCCAAATCCAAAACCGGGTGTAAGGGTCAAAGTGGGCCAAGAAAATTGTAGGGGAATTGTCATGACAACATGTTGGGCTATTTGGAAGATAAGGAACAAAAAGGTTTTCGACAACAATGCTCTTAAGGTGGCCGATGTTGTGTCCGTTGTAAAATCTTTATCGTTTTTATGGCTTAAGAGTCGTACTAGGTTTGATACCATCATATGGAAGGATTGGTCTGTATCTCCTATGTATATTTGGAATTGTGTTGTGACGGTCCTCGTTTTGAGGGTCCGCTGGTTTTAATAAAATTCACCGTTTAAAAAAAACTTGCATGGAATTTTTTATTTACCTTTCTCCAAATAATTTTAATTATTCTCTTTCTAGTATACTAAAACTCTTTTGTAATTACAACTATTTTGGTCACTACACCTCCATTCCATATATTTTGCTTTGTTTTTTTTAAATTTAACTTCCACCCCAATATATATTTGCTTTTTTCAATGTTCATATTCAGTCTCCACAATTTCTTCGGTTTTTTTTTTTTTTTTCTAAGTAGTACTAAATAAAATAAAACGTTAAGTACATGCATCTTGCATGTGAGAGATGTTTCGGGGCATGTAATATTAAAGGAGTTAAGGGATAAGCTGAGAGGATAAGCTGAGAGGATAAGGTACTTACCCTTAAGTGCTTTGGTTTGGACCTTGTTTGGATTAACACGTGCCATAATCTATCCACCCTGCATGTGTTCAATCGTTGGTTGCTCATCAATATCACATTCACTGTTTAACAGAATTTAATTTAAGTGGTCTATATATTTTAATCATTTGGTATCGACGGTTACGTAAAAAAATTGGAAAACGAAACAATTTGTATCAATTTCGTTTACATGTTAACTTTAAAAAGCAAAATAATAATAAATAAATATATAATTGGTTTGTAAGGTGTTTGAGATTAGCTTACTAAAATCTTAAATCAAGCTGAGCTTAAATGAGGATATGAGTTTTAATATAGAGTACTAATAAACTTCTTTTAACATTGACATGTATCACTATTAAACAAATGAGTATCAGTGATGTCTCACTATTGACATCAACGGATTTACGACAAAACCGTCATGAAAAAAACTTGCATAGCAGCCCAGATTTCATTAATTTGGGTCGAAACTTGACACCAACCGGATTTCTGTCATCGAATAAGGATATGATTTTCGACAAGTTTACAACCTAGTTTAATCATGGTTTATGGATGTGGGGCGGATTATCGACAAGTTGTCCATCGGTAATTGTATGTATAATTTGCACAAAAATCCCACCATACAAACCTATCAAACCATGAGTAGTAACAATTGTTCGATTTCAGTACCACTTTCATGTTCTATACAAACCTCATTAAGTATATTTATATTCTCGATGACGTGTATTTGTAGATGACTATAATATTAGAATTAGCGGTATTAAAAGTAAAACGTGATCTTCAGTAATCTGTTGCTAAGCCAGCCATTGTAATACACATTACTCATGTTCATAATACTAACAAGGTATCACTAATATAGATATGAAAATATATTGATCAAACAAAAATGCTTACGTGTGTAAAGGTTAAGGGAAGCTTAATAATGTAAAAATGATAGTATTATAAAATAAAAGACTATATAATTAAAAATATAAGGAATAATAAATATTATATAATATGTTTCTTTCATGGTTGCAAACATTGATGTTGAGTGTTTTTTCAATACGACAAATGATAACTTTTTATGCTCAAACGTACTTTTATCTTTGTATAATATAATATAATATAATAAATGACTGATAGTCACAAATGATTGAGTAATAATTAATGAATTATTATCATTCTCTTTTCTGAGACTTTCTGAGACTTTTAATAGGGCTCAGTATATTTTGACACCTCAAAAAAAAATTGACGGCTAATTTCCTCCACTATTATTATACTCCTTTTTATATCACCTTTTTATTTTGCATCCCCTTAGATTTGGTTAAGTAAAGAGTTACTTGATCTCAAAGAACTAGTTGATGACTGTAAAGTGTCATACTGTGTTGGGTGCAGTGCGATGCAGCTAGGCGTCCAACTCTACACACGTTGACTCATTTGATTAAAATCGTCCAAATGGGAGATTATCGGATATATAGTATGTCCAATGTAATTAAAGTCGAGGTCAACGTAACCCGACGCGGTACGATCCGAAGAGTTACATGGTACACAAATCAGATAAGTTCACGTGTAGGTGGATTATTATTTGTGAAATAATAATAGTTTTGAACTCAAGGGATTTAATATTAATTGGATTATTATTAGGGAATATTATGATAACAAGGGGGCTTAGTGTAAGTTATTGTTTTATAAATAGGGGATTAGGGTGTAAACCCTAATCACAAGTTTTATCATAACAAAACAACACCTCTTGCCTCCTCCCTCTTGAAGTTTCGGCCGACACCAAAAAAGGGCCGCCGCCCTCCTGTGTTTGACCAAACACCTCAGCCACCTCCTCTCCTTGGGCGGTTCTACCTATGGGTGTCTCGTGCTCGGTTGTGAACTTCCTACTAGTGAGGATTTGTTGTAGCCCGTGTGTTACAATTCCGGTGTAGTCGTCAAAGGTTGATTACTAATTGGATTAATAAAATCAACTAATAACACACACACATATATATATATATATATAAATCGGCTATTATATATATTGTATATATAACATTCCCTATGGTTGTTAATATTATTTATTTGTTTATACGCGTTTAACTGAGATCCTGATTGGGAATATTTTATTAATTGGATTAATAAAATCAACTAATAACACACACACATATATATATATATATATATATATATATATATATAAATCGGCTATTATATATATTGTATATATAATCCGTTTTTGTTAAATATATAAACCGCTTCTGCTTCGTATTTGATACCATGATTCCCAACACCTCCGGCCATGGTCCACCACACACTATTCAACCACAGCACACCATTGAGGTCTCGGGTCTCCACCAATCGATTGAAAATACGGCAAAAAAACAAAATTTTTGAATGTCACCTTTAAAATTTTGGTCTAGATCTGCCACATACTAATATAATAATCATAATAAGTTAATGAAATACAGAAATAAATATTTGCATGGAATTTCTTATTTACCTTTCTCCAAATAATTTTAATAATGGGGCTGCTAAACATACCTCCTTTTATATTATTTTTACTAAATATACTCTCCCCTTCAAGTTTTTGTATAATACAAATTTAACCTTTTACTTTCTTATTTGCTAAACTTTATTCCATAATCTTTTGAATTTATATATATAATTTTATAAAGATTATCAAGATCCTTTTTCATAATTTCAAAGATATAATCTAAATTTATATATATTACAAAATTGTAGAATTGTTTTGATGGATCATGAGAACAAAAGATTTGAGTTGATAGGTTCGATAAATTGATATTCATGCGTGGGCTAAACGATTTGATAAATCTGAAAAAATAGAGGGGGAAAGTTGACAAATTTTAAAGTGGTTTTTTAGGGAAGGGATATGACAAGTAACAAGAGGGTACGTTTAGCCCACCCCTTTTAATAATTATACTCTTTCTAGTATACTAAAAACTCTTTTGTAATTACAACTCTTTTGGTCGGTCACTAGTCACTACACCTCCATTCCATATATTTTGCTTTGTTTTTTCAAATTTAACTTTCACCCCAATATATATTTGCTTTTTTCAATGTTCATATTCAGTCTCCACAATTTCTACGTTTTTTTTTTCATTTCTAAGTATCTATAATCTATATTCTATAATTTATAATAAATAAAAGAATTGAATTTTTATGAGGTGACATTTAATGGAGGCCTCAACCCCTCATTGAATGTGCCACGTGACACGTTGAGGTGAGAGTTTTTAATTTATTTTTTTATTATTTTTTTTATTATTTTGTTTTCATCTTTTCTCATACACTTATCTAACCCTAATCTTTTTAAGATTTTAAAAACAAATTTAGATTTTTCTCTCATGTTTCCTCCCATAATTTTTAAACGTTAATATCATTTATATACGAGATTTTTTAAAAAATAAAATTACACCAAATTAACGAGCGTTTTATTATCTTTCCAACGATTACCATAGTGCTATATAAAAAACGGAGAAAAAAACGACTATTTTTTATGGGGTTTCGTTCATACAGGAAAAAAAACACAAAGTGTTCAGGTTATTCATTAATCATGTTTTTTCTTTTAAACCAGGTTCTTATCTACAATGTTGAAATTTAGCCCAATCGTCATGCTATCATTGGAATTTTATTCTTCTAAAGATGGATAGGTATACTTTATCAAGAGAAGCTAGACGAAAGAATCACGCAACACTACAACACATGGTGTCACCTTATAACAAGATTATTTTTTTATTTATTTAATTACAAGAGTAATAATTATTACTATTAGTATTAGTATTATTAGAATGGTTATATTTTTCAACCTCGGAACACTACCGAGATAAAAGCTAGTACTAAATAAAATAAAACGTTAAGTACATGCATCTTGCATGTGAGAGATGTATCGGAGTAATATTAAAGGAGCTAACGGATAGAATTGTACTTTACTCATCCTGGAGCTGAGAGGATAAGGTAATTACCCTTAAGTACTTTGGTTTGGCCGATAAAAAAAAAGTACTTTGGTTTGGACCTTGTTTGGATTAACACGTGCCATAGTCTTACCATGCACCCTGCACGTGTTCAATCGTTGGTTGCTCATCAATATCACATTCACCGTTTAACAGAATTTAATTTAACTGGTCTATATATTTTAATCATTTGGTATCGACGATTACGTAAAAAAATTAGAAAACGAAACAATTTGTATCAATTTTGTTTACATGTTAAATTTAAAAGGGGAAATATAATTAAATAATCCTAACTTTGGGGGGTTGGAAGGGAATAATTTCAACTTGAAACTTGTAAGATAACAGTCCCAACTTATCAATGTTTTTATTTCATTGGATCAAAACTAACCGAAGTTAGTTTTTAACAGACCCAATTCGTTTTCTGGCTAAAAATGTAAATTTTAAAAGATCAAGGACCATTTCTGCCATTAATCAAACTTTTTAAATAAACCCATCTTTCCCCGACCACCCTCGTTCTCCGGCGACCACCTCCGTTCGAACCTGTCAACACTCGAACCGTTCAACACCCGAAGACGAAGACAAGAGGTTACGTTAATACTTTGGGTGTTCGCTGGAGAAGGAGGGTGGTCACCGGAGGTGGTATCCAGAGAACGAGTGTGGTCGGGGGAAGATGGGTTAGTTTAGAAAGTTTGACTAATGGCAGTAATTGTCCTTGATATTTTAAAAATTACATTTTTAGCTAGAAAACTAACTGGGTCTGTTAAAAACTAACCCTGGTTAGTTTTGGTCCAATGGAATAAAAACATTGACAAGTTGGGACTATTATTTTACAAGTTTCAAGTTGAGATTATTTAATTCCATTTCCCCAATTTAAAAATCAAAATAATAATAAATAAATATATAATTCGTTTGTAAGTTGTTTGAGATCAGCTTACTAAAATCTTGAATCAAGCTAAGCTTAAATGAGGATATGAGTTTTAATATAGAGTATTAATAAACTTCTTGTAACATTGACATGTATCACTAATTCACTATTAAACAAATGAGTATCAGTGATCTCTCACTATTGACATCAACGGATTTACGACAGAAACCGTCACAAAAAAAACCTGCCTAGCAGCCCAGATTTCATTGATTTGGGTCGAAACTTGACACCAACCGAATTTCTCTTATCGAATAAGGATATGATTTTCGACAAGTTTACAACCTAGTTTACTCATGGTTTATGGATGTGAGGCGGATCACCGACAAGTTGTCTATCGGTAATGGTATGTATAACTTGCACAAAAATTCCACCATACACCACATCTATCAAACCATGAGTAGTAACGATCATTCGATTTCAATATCAGTTTCATGTTCTATACAAACCTCATTAAGTATATTTATATTCTCGATGACGTGTATTTGTAGATGACTATAATATTGGAATTGGCGGTATTAGAAGTAAAACGTGATCTTCAGTAATCTGTTGCTAAGCCAGCCATTATAATCCGCAGTAATACACATTACCCATGATCATATTACTAACAAGGTATCACTGATGGATTCTCGTCATTAACGTCCTTCACTGAAGAGCAGACCACCAGTAATATTTATTTAGTATTGTGTAAATACTTTGGTATTATGATGAAAGTGTATAAAATGTGATCTTTATAGTAGTATTTAACATAAAATATATTGATTAAACAAAAATGCTTACATGTGTAAATGTTAAGGGAAGGTTATGTAAAAATGATGTATTATAAAAAAAGAAGACAATATAATTAAAAGTATAAGGAATAATATATAGTATGTTTCTTTCATGGTTGTAAAACATTCATGATCAAAGTCACCCAAGTGTTTTTCAAATACGACAAATGATAACTTTTTGCGTTCATATGTATTTTTATTTTCTATGATTATTTATATATAATATAATATAATATAATATAATATAATATAATATAATATAATAAACGATTGAAAGTCACAAATGATTGAGTAATAATTAATGAATTATTATCATTCTCTTTCCCTGAGATTTTTTTAATACGTCTTAGTATATTTTGACACCTCAAAAAAAATTTTAACGACTAATTTCCTCCAATATTTTTATACTCCTTTTTATCACACATTTTTTATTTTGCATCCCTTTATATTTGAACTCACAATCTTTCTTAATAAAGGATTCCTCTCTATCATTCCACCACACGGGTGGGGGCAACACCTCAAAAATCTATTGTTACATTCAAAAAAGCCTATATGATGTGTAGGGATGAGCATTTAAGCCCGAATACCGATCCCGTCCCGTCCCGATCCCGATACCGTACCGAACCGATACCGAACCGAGGGGTTTCGGGATCGGTATCGGTATCCATATTTATGGATTTTCGGTTTCGGTATTATCGGTATCGGTACGGGATCGGTACGGTATCGGTATTTTAAGGCAAAATACCGATACCATACCGGTACCGTACCGATACCGTACCGTACCGTATGTGTTCGTTATCGGGATCGGTATTGGGTTTTTGGACTTTTCGGTATCGGTATTGTCGGGATCGGTATCGGTTCGGTACCGATCCCGTCCCGAGCTCATCCCTAATGATGTGTATAGGTCAATACGCATCATATAGGTACCCCGCACTTATGGTGGTATTTTTGTAAATACTAATTTCACTTATTTATTTTTTAGTTGTGTTTACAAATACCAATTTTTTTTTTATATAAAACTGTAAACGTTAATATGCAATATTTTAAACAGTTATAAAACGTTTTTTGTATTAATTTTTAACAACATTAATGAAGTAATTGAACGTTAAGTTATCATTTATTTTGTTTTTAATTTTGTTAAATTACATTTTTTGTGATCAAATTTTAAACGTTAATATTCATTATTTTAAGAGTTAAATGCTAATTTCGTCCTTGGGTTTTGGTTCAGTTTGCTGCTTTAGTCCAAAAAAGTTTTTTTTTCAATGGAATCCCCGAGGTTTGGATTTTCTTGCTATTTTCGTCCATTTCACTAACTCAGTTTAAAACTGACGTTAAGTCAGGGGTAATTTTGTCATTTTGCCTGCAATTTAAAATTTTAATAAAAAAATCTTTATCTTTCCTAAAAAATCAACCTTACCCCACCCCCTATATCTCTCTATATCCAACTTCAGGTCACTTATTGCATCATTCAGGTCAATTTCCATCACAATATCCAACTTCACTTTATGCCAATTTTGGATGTTCTGATATGATAATGATAATGATAATGATAATAATAATAATAATAATAATATAAAAGGGGTATTGATCTTAAAGGGTGCAAGAAATTGAGGAAATGAAGTCAAATCATGGAGAATAATCAAGAAAAGTAAGTAAAGGCATGTTTCCTTTTCCCTTTCTTCCCTCCTTCCTGTTACTGACCACCCCAAACCTGCGGCACCATTATGCCTTCCATTCGATCGGTGACGGGGACGATGAGTGGTTACGATGGTGGACGTAGTGGTTATGGTGGTGGATGTGGTGGTTATGGTGGTGGACGTGGTAGAGGTGGTGGGTACCAGAAATGAAGGTTGAAGGTTATGTTGGTGGTGGTGTGGTTATTCATTGTGGCAATGGTGGTTCGTTGGATGGGTTGGTGGTCCTGTGATTGGGTTGGTGGTCCTGTGGTGGTTTTGTGATGCAGCGGTTGTGGTGGTTCAGTAACGGGGCCATAGTTCAGCGACGAGGCTGTGGTGGTGTATGGTGGAGTTGGGTAAATTAGGTGGGTAACAGTGGTGGATGTGGGTAGCGAAGTGGGTGACGTTGTGGGGGTTGGATAGCAGATGTGGGTGTTTTTTATACTTAAGAGAGAGGTGGGGGAGATAGATAGGGAGAGATAAAGGGGGATGGTGGGAGTTGGGATTGGGGTAGATTGGGATTTGGGTGGTGGTGTTGTTGTTATGTATGTAGAGAGAGATGAGGATGGAAATAGGTGGGTTTAATAATTAGGGTTTCATTTAAAAGGGGGAAAATAATCACAGGATGAAATGTCCAAATTGTCCCTCATTTAAGTAGGCAAAATGACAAGCCTACCTCAGACTTAACGTCAGTTTTTAACTGAGTTAGTGAAATGGACGGAAATAGCAATAAAATCCATACCTCAGGGGCTCCATTGCAAAAAAAAAACTTTTTTGAACTGAAGCAGCAAACTGAACCAAACCCTATGGACGAAATTGACATTTAACTCTTATTTTAAACAGTTATAAAACGTTTATTGTATTAATTTTGACTAACGATAATGAAGTTATTTAAAGTAAACTTATCATACGTATCCAATCAAACATTTACACGTTATAAACATAATTAGATATATACATCAACAACAACCATAAACCAGAGATATAAAAACTGAACTGCATACATATATAATATTCAGTTACTGCATAAATATATAATATTCAGTTTGTACATACATCGATAACCAAAAAAGTGCAACTGATATCTGGAATACAAAAAAAAAAAAAAAAGAGGCTACAAACTAAGTCAGATCCGGCTGATCCTAATTCGCATGAGGCTCAGCGTCCGCCTGAAAATGTGGTGGTATCACAAGTAGTCGTGCGCAACAATCGGAGCACTGTCCTCATCTAGTCCATGCCATCGTACATAAACCTAAACATGTACTCAATGCAGTCTAACTTGCATTGCATTGCTGGGTGAGGCGGGAGTACATAAACCTAAATGTGGACAGGGTACTGTGGCGGATGTTGTGGCCTATGATGAGGCAGAGGATTGGCCTCAAGCACCGGCTCCACATGCCCATGCTCCTCAATAATAATAATAAATAAATATATAATTCACTTGTAAGTTGTTCGAGGTCGGTTTGATAAAATCTTGAATCAAGCTAAGCTTAAATGAGGATATGAGTTTTAATATAGAGTACTAATAAACTTCTTATAACATTGATATTTATCACGATTAAACAAATGAGTATCAGTGATGTCTCACTATTGACATCAACGGATTTATGATAGAAACCGTCACAAAAGAAACATGCAAGTAGCCCAAATTTCATTGATTTGGGTGGAAACTTGACGCCAACCGAATTTCTGTCAGTGAATAAGGATATGATTTTTGACAAATTTACAACCTAGTTTACTCATGGTTTATGAATGTGGGGCCGATTACCGACAAGTTGTCCATTGGTAATTGTATGTATAAATTGAACAAAAATCCCACCATAAATTGCTACACCACATCTATCAAACCATGAGTAGTAACATTCGTTCGATTTCATTATGAGTTTCATCTTCTATCCAAACCTCATTAAGTATATTATATTCTCAATGATTTGTATTTGTAGATGACTATAATGTTGGAATTGGCGGTATTAGAAGTAAACGCGATCTTCGGTAATCTGTTACTAAGCCAGCCATTGTAATCCGCAATAATACACATTACCATGATCATATTACTGACGGATGCTCATCGTTAATGTCCTTCACTGAAGAACAGACCACCGGTAATATTTATTTAGTAGCGTATATAGAATGAAAGTGTATAAAATGTGGTTTTTATAGTAGTATTTAAACGAAAGCTTTATAGATATGAAAATATATTGAATAAACAAAAATGTTTAATGTGTTAATGTTAGGGGAAGCGTAAGAATGTAAAAAGTATGTAATATAAAAAAAGGCGTACATCTTTAATAGAATATAATAATTATTATCAATATAATATATATATATATATATATATATATATTAGATTTATACCTCGGAAGCGTCCTAGGGTTGAGAATTCTAATATGACATATCAATTTTACATACAAAATAGATTGATGCGCCTTACAGTTACATGCAGGAAAGCTTCAGGTAGCACATAACCTAAAACAATTAACAATTTATCTCCAATATTAACGCCTAACCTTAAACAATGTATAACTCTAATATTAAAACCTAACCTAAAACAATGTACAACTCCAACGCTTACACCTGTTGTAAATAGAATTCATGTTTACTGGTTTGAACATAATTAATGACTTGCCTATACATGATTAATGAATAATCTGAACACTTTGTGTTTTTTCCCTGTATGAACAAAACCCCACAAAAAATAGTCGTTTTTTTCTCCGTTTTTTATATAGCACTATGGTATTCTTTGGAAAGATAATAAAACGCTCGTTAATTTTGTATAATTTTTTTCTTTAAAAATCTCGTATATAAAAGATATTAACGTTTAAAAATTATAGGAGGAAACATGAGAGAGAAATATCTAATTTTGTTTTTAAATTTCTTTTTTTTCCTAAAATCACTTAATGCCACATTGCATCCTACATGACACTCTCAAGGAGGAGAATGTCTATATGAGTGTCATGTAGAATTTAGCCCTTTGAAATATAAATGTATTTATTTATTATAGATTATAGATAGATTAATATTTGAAAGCATGAAATCCTACATAGCACTCAAAGAGTTCATCCTCTCCTTGAGTGTGTCATGTGGCATCCTCCTTATTTCCATTCAAAAATCTTTTTCTCTCATGTTTCCCCCACAATTTTAAAACGTTAATAACTTTTATATATGATATTTTTTAAAAAAATTACACCAAATTAACAAACGTTTTATTATTTTCCCAACGAGTACCATAGTGCTATAAAAAACGAAAAAAAGAAAACGATTTTTTTTGTCGGTTTTTGTTCATACAGGAAATAAACACAATGTGTTTAGGTAATCCATTAATAATGTCTAGGCAAGTCACCAATCATGTTCAAACTAGAAATTATATTTCCATCAAGAGCAGAATAGGTTAAAACCACTCATTTAAAAAAAAAAGTCACACCTTTAAAACTACCGCCTCAATCACGCCCCGCAATGATTGTTTCTAGCTCTGTTCCTCATTCAAACATACATCTTTTTAATATACATTTTTATTCTTATTCACATGGTTAAGATTGTGTTTGTTTATATTATAGTATATTAATTTCTATTTTACATTATAACACATATTTTATCACATTATATTAGATTTATCCATCTCAAAAAACTTTCGGGATATAATCTAGTTTTAATATATAAATAAATAATATATAGTATGTTTCTTTCATGGTTGCTAACATTGATGTTCAAATAGTCACCCAAGTGTTTTTTTAGGTACGACAAATGATAACTTTTGGTGTTCATATATATTGTTATTTATTTAATACACTGTCTGATATTTTATATTGTATAATATAATATAATAAGCAATTGACATATGATTAACTAGATTATACCCCGGGAGCGTCCCGGGTTGAGAAATTTAATATGATACATCAATTTTACATATGAAATAGATTGATGTATAACTCTAATATTAATTTATAACCTAAAACAAATTAACAATGTACAACTCTAATGCTAACACTAACCTAAAAGAATGTAGAACTTTAATGTAACTCTAATATTAACACCTATCCTAAAGACTAAACAAATGTACAACTCTAACATACTAATATTGATACCTAACTTAAAACAACGTATAACTCTATTAACCTATTCGGCTCTGGTTGGAAAAAAAACATATTTACTGATTTAAACATAATTAGTGACTTGTCTATACATGATTAATGATTTACCTGAACACTTTGTGTTTTTTTTCCTGTATGAACAAAACCCCACAAAAAAATTTCTCCGTTTTTTATATAGCACTATGGTACTCGTTGGAAAGATAATAAAACGCTCGTTAATTTGGTGTAATTTTTTTTCTTTGAAAAATCTCGTATATTAAAGATATTAACGTTTAAAAATTATGGGAGGAAACATGAGGGTGAAAAATCCAATTTTGTTTTTAAATTATTTTTTTCCTAAAATATCTCAATGCCACATGAGATGACACATGGCACACTCAAAGAAGAGAATGCCTCTTGGAGTGCCATGTCATTAAAATGACTTTGGTTTATTATATGTATAGATGAATTAGTGTCACTTATTTATTATCATTTTATGTATCTAGGTACGAGGTTGATTGGGGATGTCAGACCAAGTCAAACTCGTACTCATACCTGGTACCTATACGATCTGTATTAGCTAATATGAATCGTATAAGCATTGTATGATTTTTTGAGATCATTGTTGGGTGAGTTTTTAGTATATTTTAAGGGGTTAGAGTTAGATGGATTTTGATTTTTTTTATAAATACTAATTTTACTTATTATTATTTTTTAATTTTGTTTAAAATTACCAATTTTTTATAAAACTGTAAACGTTAATATTCAATATTTTAAACAGTTATAAAACGCTTTTTGTATTAATTTTTAACAACATTAATGAAGCAATCGAATGTAAAGTTATCATTTATTTTGTTTTTAATTACAATCTACTAATACTGGAACATTCATGAATTGTTCTCTACACGTGTCCTTGATAGAAGCTTTCCATGCGTTTGACACTTACACCATTTTCATGCTCCACGTGTTTGACACCTGAGCCCATCTCAATCTGTTAATCACACGCGTCCTTCAGATATATCTGAGCTACTTTAAACCCACACCGCACACATAACCATACCATAAAGAGGGTAATATGAATTAGAGTACCCAGCGAATGGTGGTAGTGGCGGAGCGAGACATTGGCTATACTAATGAACGGTTGGCTAGAAGTGTGTTTTTCAAGCTGTTCATCATCAGTTCTGAGGTCACGTAATCACCAGGTAGCACTCCAGTTCATCTTATTTATGTATTTTTGGGAGCCACGATTATTTTGTATATATTTTGAAGTTTATATTTGATTATTGTAATCTAGGATTCAATACTCGGTTTGACAGATACGCATATTCTAGCAAATGATAGAAGTGCGATAACTGTACAGGACCCTACCATCTACCGGTTATATAATTCAACCCTAATTCGTTTTTTAGGTCCATTTACATAAACTCTTATCATTTTCAGCACTTGAATTTTGTTAATTGAATTGATACTAATATAATGATTAAATCATCCTTTGTGAATTAACCGACTGGAAGTTTTTGACAATATGAATGTTGAATGAAGTTGTTATGCAATTTGGTTAAAGCATTAATGAATCAATGAAGATTTGCTGATGGTATGTAATTTACCATTGTAGAACTTCAATTATATAATTTATATTCCCGCAGTCTTCAATTATCCGTACCGAACGATTTCTCTCAGCAATTCTATTCTTAAATGTGAATTCGTTAGAAACTAAATTGATTCAATTATATAATTTATATTCCCGCAGTCTTCAATTATCTGTACCGAACGATTTCTCTCAGCAATTCTATTCTTAAATGTGAATTCGTTAGAAACTAAATTGGCAGCTTGCTAAGGTCCATGTGGATATAAGAATGTGAAGAAGTTATATTTAACATCCAGATCAAAGCAAGACATAAAATATAATGAAAGCATATTTATTTCATTAGTACTTAATATTTTCATATAAAATTTATGTTTTAATAACATGATCTCATGGTCAATTCTATAAAGAATAGAACACGTAAAGGTGATCCATTTTCATGTCCCACATGTACAATTCTCACTAGCGTATCGTTTATGAAGAGAGATCCAAAGGTTTGACCAGGTACCTTTTAGAAGATATTACCATGATTAAAATCTACTTATGCTTAATCAAGCTATTAAAATTGTCCATATGTAGTGATTAAATTGCAAGATACTTGAGTTCAAGCTTTGTGACAGGCCGGCGATGAGACTAACTGATGGTGATTTCAAGCTACTGCAAACATTTTGTTCGCATGTGCATAGATTGTTTAGGTCTTTTCATGCGACAACAATGGTCACCGGAGGTAGAGCCGAACGCTGAAACCTGTTCTACTTGCTGCTTGCTGAGTTGTGTGGGTCGATCGATCTTCAGGTTTGTTTCCCTGTTTTTTTGGCCCCCCATGAATCGACTAAAAGTGGTAGTAAGAGTTAAGACCTCACACAGAGGAAATTGTTCTTTCAAGCTCCGTGTTTTGGGTGACAAGATTAGTTTTTTTCCCAACTTTTACCCTAATCAATGTTTGTTGTTGTTCTATGCTGTAACTTCACAAAACCAGCAGAATGGAGTAGCATGATTATTTATTTGAGATTTTTGCAACTTAAAATTTATTGTTGTTTTATGCCCTAACTTTACAAAATCAACAATCATACACTCACTCAACTTTTCATATTTTGGTTTACTGTTGTGTGCACGATTTTATTAACTTCGGTTTCGTTACTACTTTGTTGGGTTTCTAAATCATGTAGTCTTAGATACACGAGTCTTTTGGTCAATTTAAACCTGCTCATGTGTGTTTAAGAGTGTGTTGTGTGTTCGCTTCTTCACTTTGGATGTGCCGGTTTGCATTCGCTTTATTGTTTCGTGTATCCGTTTTTATAATTTTTTACCGTGTCACTTCTTGAGCCTGCTTTAATAGTTTTTAGCGTGGTTTTGGTTTTTAATTTCTATCTTCTATTTTATATTTACCGGTAGCTGTGTGTTCTTTTGTATAGGTGTCGTTACCCGCTAATAAAGAGGAAAGACATAAGAGATTTCATCACTTTTCACAAAACCTTCACGAGAATTTCTTTTGCCAGTCATGCTTATGTTCTTGTGCTTCCTCCGATGAGTTTTATGTGAGATCGATTACAGTTCTTATACATTGTTTTATCTACTTTGTCAATTTGATCAGCTAAATTGATATGTTCAGGTGAGTACCCATGATTTTTTTTGCTTAAAACTTTGTTGTGGATAAAGACAGCTAAACGCCTTAAAATTATGACGGGTACAATCTACACTGCTTTTTGGAGCTAATGGAGTAACGTAATGAGATATTTATTGGATGGGTTAGGAGATTAGCAAGCAAGGTGTTTGAAGATATTCACACAATGTTTTCTTAGGCTACCAACATATCTAAGCACAGGGAATGTTGTTGTTGGGTCTGCTGACCTAAAGAAGAACAGATGATCTGAAAAGCCAAAACATACTATATATATGATCTATAATAAATCAGTGTTTACTTGTTGATCCCCCCAAAAGACTGTTGACTTCTAACAACTGCTGGTGTGCAAGTGCTGATCACAAAAAACTGTTGAAGAAACAAATGCTGAGCTAAAGACTGTTGAAGACAAGGACTGTTGGAGCCAACAACACTTAGGCTCCAACAGTGAATACAAGCCATCAGAGTTTTACCCATCAGCTGTTTAGTCATCAGAGTTTATCTATGTAACAGTGTCTGTATTCATTAGTTATTTTATGTTGTTATATATATGTTAGATGTCGCTGTCTTAGATGATGTCAGCCATAGGTCATCAGAGGTTTAGTTTGTCTATAAATAGAACAGTACATGTACTGTTCTATTCATCACTCCAAACATTCTTTTAGACAAACATCTGTGAGTGATCAGGCTAATGGGGAGTAATTGTGTAATCATTCCAATCTGTGTTGAGGAATGAGAAGTTTGATTCTAAAACAATTATCCTATTTGTTTTGATTTACAGTTTACTATTTCCGCTGCACTTTCCATATTTGATTATCTTCATTCATATTTCATTTATAAACTATCAAAAAAAATCAAACTCAGATCCTAACAATTGGTATCAGAGCTTGGTCAATTAAATTCGATCTAACCAATCAATTTAATATAAACAGATCAACTCACAATTATTGATATCGTTTGTTTGTCGAATTGAAAACAAAGTAAAAGTTTATTTACGTTCAAAGTTTTTTAAACACACTTTATTTTACAAACAATCAGAGAATGGCTTCAATCAATCACGATCCACATAACACTGGCACGAATAACAAGCCACCGATGCTTGTCAGATCTGAATTCAATATCTGGCAACGTCGGATGAGCCATGTTCTAGCTCAATAGAATACTGGGTGTTGGAAGTCGGTTATCTTTGGACCACATGTTCCGATGGTGCCGAGTACCGAAGATCCCAAGGTTAAAACTACTCTGAGCAAGATTTTGAGAAAATTTAGTTAGATGTTAAGGCCTTCAATATTATGGCCATGGCTCTACCAGATGATATCTATGCTGGGCTGTTACACGGTAACAGTGCAAAGGAGTTGTGGGATGCTTTGAAAGAACAATTTGGTGGGACTGAGGAGGTTATTGAAAACAAGCGTGAAATACTTAACCAACAATATGAAACATTCAGTCATGTGAAGGGAGAGTCATTAACTCAACAATTTGAGAGGTTTAACTGTCTAATTAGTGAACTAAAACTGGTGGGTCTAACTTATCCTAATTCAACATTGAACCATAGGTTTTTGAGATCATTACCAGACAAATGGGACACTATTGCGATTGTTATGAGAAACTCAATTGGTTTTAAGGACTTATCTCTGACCCAGTTTCATGGTAAGCTCTTGACCTATGAGAGAGAGCTTAACCAGAAAAAGAAGCTTCAGAACTCTGAAAAAGTGTCTGATGATTATGTATTTGGTAATACAACACTTTTGGGTCAGGATGAGGTGCCTGGTAATAATAAGGATCAGAGTTATGATCATTTTATTGACATAACTTCAGGTTTTAACTCTGGTTTTAACTCTGATTCTTATTCACCCAACTATGCTTTTGCAGTAAGTGGTGGTGATATCCAGGCATCTGATAACATATCCTTTGAGTATAATGACTTTCAATATTTTGACCCTGATGACTTGGAGGAAATGGACATAATGCACCAACTGGCTCTGCTCAGTGTGAGAACTAACAATTTCTACAAGAAAACTGGCAGAAGATTTCCAGGTTTAAATGGCAGGTCAAAGGTAGGGTTGGATAAATCTAAGATTAAGTGTTATAAATGTCACAAACTTGGTCATTTTGCTAGGGAATGTAGGAGTCAATATGGTACACCTATGATTACCTATCCAAATCAAAGGCCATAGACAAAACACTTATCAAGTTTCCCATAATACCCCTGGACCAAATGTGCAAAACACTGCTCACTATGCACAGTCCTCGTCCACTGTTCCTGTCCATTATGTCCAAACCACTGTTCCTCAGATTCACTATGTTCAAACCCTTGTTGCTCAGGCACAAATGCCAATAACTGCTACTCCACCTTCTGCCCCTGCAGGGACCAGTCAACAGAGTTTTTTTCACACAAGGCTATGTTGATTGGAGCAGTTTACCAGATGAGTTAACAGATGAGAATTTTGCTCTTGTTGCCAAAGCTGAAAATGAACCAGAAAATTTTTGTTTCATGGCTTTGCACACAATAGTAAAAGAAGTTGAATATGAGGATGGGGTGTCTGGGTCTGAAAATGTGACTAATGATGTTGTTGATGCAGTAGTTCCAGATAAAAAGTCTGAAGAGAGGTTGTAAATCTCTCAGATCCATGGGATGATAATGATTGTGAGTGCAAGTGTGATTGTGCATTGATGGCTGCTGCTAAGGTATCTCCTCAAATCTTAAATGATTTGTGTTCAAACAAATGTGTATAGCATTTGCAAACATTAAATAGGTGAATGAAAACCTTAGAAAGAAAATTTTAGATGATGAAGTTCAATTTGAAAAACTTTCAAAAGAGTTAAAATCAAAATTGACTGAAAAAGAATTTGAAATCAGCTGTTTAAAACACGAAGCAAGTATAACCAAAGACTAGCTCCAAACTATGATAACAAAATATCAGAGTTGTAAAAAGGAGCTTGAGTCCACCCAAGTTGAGTGTGAAAAATGGGTGGGATTATGTAAAGGTTTTGAGATGCTCCTCAACAAACAGACCAAAAGTCATGTGAAATTTGGCATTGGTAGTGAAACCACTGCTCAAGCTTTTCAAAACACTGACAAAAGGGAACCAAAGTTGGTTGAGGTTGTTCGAACTAATTTGGAGGGTCAAGAAATTAAAATCACTGAACCCAATGGTAAGAAAATTGTTCTTGAAAAACCTGAGGGTTCCTCATCTTTTACTGAACTTGAAAAATATGAGTTTAAACCAACTTGGTCAGATGAGTGTGCTGTTCTTGAATACTTCAAACCAGATGATTTTGAAACCCCTGCTGGTAAGAAGGCACCACAGGCAAAAATCAATCCCTTAAAAGATCTTCCAGCAGATGCTCAAACATCTGTTGAAAAGAAGGTTGAAAAAGGGAAGAAGAAAGAAAAGGGTGTACACTTGTTCTGTGATTTTTGTGAAAAGAAGAACCATGTTACAAAAAAACTGTTTTCTTCTAAAAGCATATGATATCAACAAAGGAACAAGTGTGTGTGATTCTAAAACTACATTGTGACAATAGTCAACGTAACAGGTCAACGTCCGTACATGTTTCAGTTGTGACATCATTATATGTGCATATTTAGACAATTTGCATACACTATACCCCCTGGCTAGTAGAGCATGAGTTAATCAGAAAACTCAACATAGTGCACTTGTTTAGTCATACAACACCCGGACACATCATCAAAACAAGCATTACAAGAGGTTATGCCCTCTAACACATGCTAATGCACCTCTAACACACGGTTGCGAACACAAAGATCATCATGGGAAATCATTCAACAAACCCATGACACATGTGAAACAAAATACATTTTAATGTCGTCATCAAGAGGCATGGAACTTAACAAACTCTTACTCTTGTGAAACCGGATGATATTCCTATATCAAAGGTGTACTAGAGGCTATACAACGAACAATCCCAACACTATTAACATGAATAGGCCGATTTATTTAACATGACATGTTAAGTATTGGATCATAGCCAAGCTTAGTGTCTTAGAGCTATACAAACATATGTATACACACACACGGCATACATACACACACATGACAACTACTCATTCTTGAACTAGTCACCATCTACCTTGTCTAGTTCCCTACATATGTGTACACATATATGATCAAACACCTAGACATCTACACAACTCATGAATGACAAGTCCTTTCCCTTGATTCCATGATTCCGGTCGATCCATCACACACACCACAAGGAAACATCCTTTTAATCTAACACTTTCTCATGTGAGATCCTAAACCTAAGGTTCTAGCTGATCCCTAAGCTAAGAAAGGCCACCATCACCCTAAGTTTATACCCAAGTAGTTAAACACAACCTTATACCACCACCCAAGACTCCAAACCTTTCCACTCTTAGTGTAGAACAAACATTCTTCCACCTTCCAAGGTTTGCGGCCAAAAAGGACACCACAAGCAACATAATAGGACAAGCTAGAAACACATGTATTGTCACCATCTATTCTAACTCCTAGGAGGCCTTTATGGCCGATCCAATGGGAGCACACCACCAAGGCTAGAGGACAAGTGATGAGGGACATCTAGAAGCTTATGAGGTCAACCATTTCACCAAAATAGCAACTTAAACTAAATATGACACAATGATAAAGTGAGTCAACCCTCCCTAAATGTTGATGCCTAAAAATCGGCCCATGCTCAAAGCATGCTTGCCATTTCCTTGTTTGATTATGTCTTACACATTCCTTACACTCTTTTATGTATAAGACAACTAAACACTCCAACACCCTAAGCTAGCACACTTACCAGAATTGTAATCCCTTGTTTTCCTCACCCCTTTTGCTCGAAATCCACCAAGAAAAAGACAAGGAGATCTTTGACTCATGAAGGGTCACTATCACTAAGTTACACCTAAGTAGAAGGAGTAGACTTTCACCATAGGACTTACACAAGGAGGCTTGCCACATATATCACCTCTAGACCCATGTCTAGCGGCCGAACACTAAGCATGGAGGAAGGAAAAGACAACTAAAGACCTTACATGGATTAGGAAACTAACCTATGACTAGATGTAGCAAGGAGTTGTCAACATACCTTAGCATTTGCCTATAAAAGAAGGCTTAGAACTTCCAAACACCTTGCACCACCCATCTCACAAACACTCATCCACTACACTCTCCTATCACTCGGCTCTTGAAGACACACCTGAAGAGGAGCTAGTTCGAAGGAAGGATGAAGGATCAATCTCTCAACTAGCTTCATCTCACTTCAAATAGGTAATATCTTAACCTTCTAATCTTTTAGACACCATTCCATTCGATCTTAAGGTTCTATACCCGACCATATGCCTTGATCACGATCGGCTTGCACATTCACACACTCACTAGGCACAAGCATGATCACTATGTAATGGTTCAATGCTATATTAAGCCTAGTAGCCGAAATCATCTAACAACTAGAACAAATCGGCTCTATCTAAGCATTGTTATCTAAATAATGTTTTGAGACAAAGTCATGGTGTAATGAAACATGTTAGCAATCGGCTTATGATCAAAACTAGTACTAATACACTCGTAAAATTAAAAGCTTTCTTTTTAGTATAAAGGCAATCGAGTCTCCCTTAAAATGAACCCAAGTTGATTTCAAAACATCCATTATCCTTTTACAAACATGGATCAGCCTAATAGAAGCCACTAAAGGATCGATTACTAGGCACATAACATGAAAATGCTTCGGCTATAGCTAATATACATATGTTAACAAGAGCCGAAACATGTGTTACCTCACAAACGGTTTCAAAAGAAGAAATAAACATGTGTTAAGCAATATCTTCTCAAAAACCAACCACACATGATGAATTAGTACTAATATACGGCCCAATTACCCCATGTGAGGTCCAATATAGTTCACCATGGACATTCCACACCAAAACAACAAAGTTTTGGAACTATATGTTTGTTAGAACATTAACTAGTATCATGAACAATGAAACACACTAAACACAATGGTCCACAAGTGTCGGGTGAACAATTTGTATGATAAACAACCTCCGGGTGACTTACCGTGTCCATAATGATCATAGGATATCATTTGTCAGGACGGTGATCATCTAGTAGCTCACTAGACCACACACGACTCAAACAGGTGAGTTTTCTATGGCCCCAATTTACTATTTTACATTTTGGGGGAAATACATGCATCAATACTTGTGTCAATTTCAAGTGTGTGTACATTCTAGCATGACTACCATGTGGAACATGAGACATTTTGGTTCATGAGCTCACTAGTCCTCGTACATCGTTCACTGTAACCATTAGCTAGACATTCAGCCATGGAACACTTTAATAGATCTATTGGGTTGACACCCCCACTCTTGGTTAGTCGCTCTAACCGGCCACATGCAAGAGAGTGTTAGTATTCTACTATACATACATTGTCTTTAGTGTACAAACACGAGGCACCACAGTCAAGAGGTTTGGTTACAGGACTCATGGTTCTCACAGTGATCATTTGCTTAGCTAGCTCATGATCGGTCAAACACGGATGACACGTTCATTTTAAAGTACATTCAAAACGCATAGACTCACCAACATTATTGTTGACAAAACTCCTTATGCATGTGTTTCAGGTAACTAATGGAGGGCCACAGAGGATTGAGGGAAGGGTTCGAGCATGCACACCGTGGCATCACTTTGATGGCTTTTGTCAGATTCAAAATGTTATGTTTCCAATTTCCATAAGACAATGTTCATGTGCTCACACTATGGATAATTTTCAATAAATTCATGACAAATTCCATCTTTTATGGTGGTACTATTTTGAATAAATGTGTATTGCTTGAACCTTGTGCTTGAAAACCTTTCGATCGTTGCACTCCCGTGTTTCCGCCTAGGCGGGGTGTGACAGATTGGTATCAGAGCACGAGGTTATAGCGAACTAGGATTCTTTTGAGTCAACTATAACTTAAAGTATTTTTTCAAACGTTTTCACAAAGTGCCACGAAGTCTCGCCATGTAGCCTCAAACCTCAAGCCGCCCCACGAAGACATACGGGTACTATGGTTTATTTATTTACGCATATGATGGTTTACATATATGTGCATGTTGTGACAGGAAACATGGTCATTATTGTCGATCTCGTTTCTTCACCCGAGTTAGAGCCAGATTACTTAGTAGATGATTCCCAAGAGGATGACTTACCTCTCACCCAGCCAGCACCCGAGTCCCATCATAATGGGTGGATCTCCGATTCTGAGATGGACATTGACTCACCTCCTGTTCAGATACGTACTTCCGACGACGAGGTGGACGATGACACTCCACCCCTAGCTGTCTCTGACCCCCATCCTTCTGTCACCCCTTCTGTCTCATCTCCACCGGCCAGCCTAAACCCCTATTTACGCTTAGACACTTCGAGACGTTTAGTCACTAAGTGTACTCCTCACAAGAGGACTCGACCGGCCTTAGTGATAGCTATACCTGCTAGGACCCCGATTTTCCCTACTGACCCTGTCCTTGTTTTCGAGCCCGTCCAGCCGGCCATCCCTGTTTTCGAGCCCGTCCAGCCGGCCATTATTGTTGACAAAACTCCTTATGCATGTGTTACAGGTAACTAATGGAGGGCCACAGAGGATTGAGGGAAGGGTTCGAGCATGCACACCGTGGTATCACTTTGATGGCTTTTGTCAGCTTCAAAATGTTATGTTTCCAATTTCCATAAGACAATGTTCATGTGCTCACACTATGGATAATTTTCAATAAATTCATGAAAAATTCCATCTTTTATGATGGTACTATTTTGAATAAATGTGTATTGCTAGAACCTTGTGCTTGAAAACCTTTCGATCGTTGCACTCCCGTGTTTCCGCCTAGGCGAGGTGTGACATACATGTTCAATATGTGGTAAAAAGAATCATAAAACCAAAGAGTGTCTTTATCTCAAAAATTTTGATGTCAAAATACAAGAGTATAAAGCTAAACCTCAAGCAAGTCAAGTTGTTAGTACTCCAAAAGGAAAGTCCAAACAGACTTTTGCACCAGCCCAAACATCTGTTGACAAAAGTCCAACCTCTGTTGACAAAAGTCAGTCCAACTTTACACCACTTGGACCCATTCCCCCACTTCCATTTCAAACATCTGTTGGCACTACAGAAGTGCAAACATATGTTACAACAACAGAGTCACCAAACCTCTGTCCCTCACCTCAAAATGCCATCATACCATATCAGGAAGATTTAATCTACCTAAGAGCTCATCCACCAGACCAAATCATTGGCAACATCAGAGAGGGAGTGCTCACCAGGAGCCAATCCTCAAATATCTGTCTTTTTGCAGGCTTTCTATCCCTCACACAACCTGACAAGTACCAAGAGGCACTGAAAGACAACAGTTAGGTAGAGGCCATGCAGGAAGAGCTCATTCAGTTTAAAAGACAACAAGTATGGGAACTTGTGCCATTGCCAAAGGATGTATGTCCAATTGGCACAAAGTGGGTCTTTAAGAACATAACTGATGAAAGGGGTATAATTGTCAAGAACAAAGCCAGACTTGTGGTTCAAGGCTTCAGACAAGAATATGGGATAGACTATGATGAAACCTTTGCTCCTGTAGCTAGGCTAGAAGCTATCAGACTCTTCCTAGACTTTGCTGTCAACCACAACATCAAGGTGTATCAGATGGATATCAAATGTGCATTCCTTTATGGAAAAATTCAGGAGGAGGTCTATGTATGTCAACCACCTGGTTTTGAAGACACATTCCATCCTGATCATGTCTACAAGCTCAACAAAGCTTTGTATGGCCTGAAACAAGCCCCAAAGGCCTGGTTTGAAACTCTTTCCACCTTTCTCTTATCCATTGGTTTCAGGTAAATTTGATAAAACCTTATTTTTAAAATGGAGAGGGAAAGATTTAATGATTGTTCAAATATATGTGGATGACATCATTTTTGGGTCCACGTGTAACAAAATGTGTGAAGAGTTTAGGGAACTCATGACAGCAGAGTTTGAAATGAGTGCTATGTGTGAACTTCAGTGCTTTCTTGGTCTCCAAGTTAAGAAGCTGCAAAATGGTACATTCATTCACCAAAATAAGTATGTTAAAAACCTACTTACAAGATTTGAGATGAATGATTGTAAGCCATGTAGTACACCCATGAGCACTACCAAGCTACTCACTATTGATGACAAAGATGAACTGGTTGATCAGACACATTATAGATGCATGATTGGGTCTTTACTATACCTAACTGCATCCAGGCCAGACATTATGTTTGCCACTTGTGTCTGTGCAAGATCCCAGGCATCACCTAGAAAGTCAAATCTTATTGCTGTGAAGAGGATATTCAGATACCTAAAGGTGCTCCCACACTTGGTATCTGGTATCCTGCTAATGGAAATATTGAGCTTTCAGGTTATTCAGATAGTGATTTTGCTGGTTGCCACACCACAAGGAAGTCTACATCAGGTGGGTGCCAATTTCTAGGGAACGCCTTAGTCTCTTGGCAAAGCAAAAAGCAAGCAGCTGTTTCAACTTCAACAGCAGGGGCTGAATACATTGCTGCTACAAGCTGTACAACCCAACTCATGTGGCTTCAAAATCAATTACTGGATTTTCGTATAACTGCACTAAGGACCCCACTCATGCTGGATAGCCAAGCTGCTGAAAATATCATCAAAAATCCAGTCTCTCATTCCACCTCAAAGCACATCGACATCAGACATCACTTTGTGAGAGATAGCTATGAAAAAGGTTTGATTTCTCTGCACCATGTTCCAACAGAGGATCAGCTGGCAGATGTGTTAACAAAAGCTTTAGACACATATACCTTTGAAAATCAGATCGCTCGGATTGGTATGCTAAACATGGATTAACAACAAAAATGTTTTCTTAAATAAAACATTAAAATGTTTTCAGAAAATCAAAATCCATCCTTAAAAATAGCTTTTGGTTGAAAAATCTGTTAAAGATAAAACAACCCCTGTTTCATACATTCTATCATCCGTTGGTTGAAAAATTTGTTTCAAACATTTGATCAGATAAAACAACCACTGTTTGGTTGAAAAATCTATTTCAAGCATCTGATCAGATAAAACAACTGTTTTCCACTATATACATATATACATAAAAAAACCATTAGTGCTTTGGCAAAACATCAATAGCTGTTTGCCACATATGCTCCATCAGATGTTTGCCATGTCTTCTCTCAAAAGCAGTGCTTTGGCCACATCAGCGGTTTTCGTCCAAGGCTATAAAAACCCTGTTTTTCCCCAACAGTTGTTACACTGTCTCATTGTATTCAAAATACTAAAACCGCCTTCTTCAACCTCAAACCCTCATACAAATTCCTTCACTCATCCGACTCAAAATCCATTACAATGGATCTTCAAGCAAAAGCCCCCCACAATTACCTACCATATCGGGTTAAAACAGATGAAAACACTCCATTCCACACCATCATTGACGTCATCCTTCAATCCAAATACTTGCCTATCATAACCGCTGATTCACCCATTTACATCGACACTCTTCAAGAATTCTGGTTGAATGCTGAGACCTTGCTACAAGACAAAAAACCCACAACCATAATTTCAAAAATTAGAGAAACACATGTCACCATAACCCCCCAAACCATATCCACAACCTTTTCTCTAAACGACTTGGCAGGTATGCATTCTTTTCCTAAGGCTGAACTTCACACAGAGTTCCTATAAAGTGTTTTGATTCACAAATGACTGGAGCAACAATTTACAAAAAAAAAAAAAAAAAAAAAAAAAATTCCCACCAGTTATGAAATTTTTCTTTCATACACTCCTTATATGTCTCTCTGCTAAAACTACTGCTTTCAATGAAATCCTATTGAAAGTTCAGTACTTGGGATATGCAATGTTGTCAGAATTTGACTACAATCTATCCCAAGCACTGTTTCTAGATTTAGTAGCAAATGTGAAAGGAGTTAAGTCTGGGCCAAACAATGCTTTTCTCTTATACCCAAGACTTTTAAGTTTTATCCTACAAAAGGTCTTTTCTGAAAAGGATTTTAAAAAGGGAAAATCTTTTCAAATGAAGAGTTTATCGCATGAAACTTTTACAAGAATGCTGGGTCCAAACACACAAGAAAAGGTGTCAAAAGTTAAAGTTTCAAAAACACAAGCAAAGGGTGTTAAGACAACAACTGTTGTCCAAACCTCTGTTGCCGAGCCCACTTCTCCTGGTGATCATGGTACTACATCCAGTGCTGTGAAACCCACACTAGCCACTTCCAAAAAAGAAACTTCCATCCACAAAACCCCCCAAGAAACCAAAAGGGTAACTCTGGAAGATGAGATACCAGAGGAAAACCCTGTTGTAGCACAAAAGCAACAACAAACAACTGTTGATACTTCCTCTCAACAGATGGATATATCTCCACCCAGCTAATCTCCTCATGTATTCTCACAAAAGGATCATGTTGTAAGCCAAGGGGACACACATCATGAAGCATATGAGTCACTTGACCATATGTTCAAAAGCCCTTCTCCCGGGGCTGCTTCTCTTTTCACTCCCCAAACTTCATCATCACATGTTCTACCTACCATGAAACCATTGTTCGAAGCCATTGATAAAACTCAGGACAATCCCAGTTCCTATTCATCACCTATCACTAAGAGCATACTTCAACAAGTGACTGGGTCTGAGAAAAATCAAATGGGTAGCCCACGAACAGAGGAGGCCACACCTCTTGAGTTGCATGTAACTCAAGGTGGTTGTTCAAGTGAAGCAGCCACTACTGCTGTAGACCATTGTCTCACAACAAGACAATGGTTCCATCCCTAAGACTTCCTTGAAGACAACAACTGATGAGGCCACTATAGTGACCCCAAAATCAGTTGGAAGTCCCCAGAACCAAGACAAAGGGGCATCTGGTTCTTACTCTATGGACTCACCTCCTAGAACTGAACCAGTTACAACTACCACTTCTGGTAGGAATTCAGATGATCCTATTAACTTAGGTGATGAATTAAAATACCAAGAATTGACGGAGAGAGTCACATCCATTGAATCATCTGTTGCTGAAATCAAGACTGATATCAAGACAAAGATACAAACTTTGGCTTCCCTCACCAAAAGTTAACCATCCAAAGAAGACATTGCTAGTGATCTATGGAAGTCTATCAGCCCTATCATCATAGCTCATAAAAAACTAGCAGATCAAACTCATGAAACATATATGGCTCAAATCAGAACCATGGTGGATGCTAGGTACATAAATACTCAAGCAGACATTAAAGCCATTAAAGATCATTTGCTGAAGACCACTGGCTCTGCCCCCACAACTATCTTAAGAGATGAAGATGATGATGAATTCACTACCGATGATGCCAAAAAGGGGGAGAGTGGCAGAGATAGATTGCCAAAGCTAGATCCCTTTGGATGTCCACCTTCTCAAAAAGGTCAATCACAAAAGTCTGCTGCCAACAAACCAGGGTCTGCTCTAGCTCCACAACAATCCACTGCACCACTGCTACTGCTGAAACTCCCAAAGTTGATAAGGTCTGAAACTAAGCTAAAAAGGTCTGAAACTTTGCAAGTCAAAGCAGAGGCTTTAGTGCAGCAGAAACAAGAACAACAACAGGAATTTGAAGATGTTGGCTCCTCTAAAAGGAAGAAAATGCCTGCAAAACATGTTAGGCAACCACCATCCAAAACCAAAACCTCTGTTCCCAAAACATCTGCTAGAACCACTGCTACCACCAAAACAACCACTGCTACCACTGAACCAACCACTGAACCCTTAATCACAACAACAACCACCATTACACCACCCATATATATGCCACCCACATCACCATCACAACCCCAAACATTTGCTGGTCCTACACAAGTGCCAACAGATGTACACATCCACTACTACCCAAACACCATCATCTCCTCTGATCTTGTACAAAAGGAAGAGAAAATCAACCTTTGTGGTACAGGAAGAGAATATAGAAACCACACCAACTCCCATTTCATCACCAAAATCTGCACCCATTCCAGCCATTCCACTTACATCCTTTTCACCACACACTTCCCAATTTGCATCCCATAGACCACCACCATCCATCACACCATTGGCTGCTCAGTATCCTCTTGAGCTTGATCTACTCAAGGGGAAATTCAATCCTTCTATAATATTGAGGATCCATCAAAAAGAACTTTCCAATCTCTCCCAAATCTGCCTGTACCCAGAAACATTGATCAATACCTAAAACTGAAAGCATAGCGGACATATTTGATCATCAAGGAGAGATGCAAAGGAAAGGATGACAGGACTGTTCAGGGCATCCATTCTGGAGAGCTTAGCAAATTGAGAAGGATTGCAGATTTTGCTAAGACCCTGAGCAATTCCATGTCAGACATGCCAATTAGTGGTGATTTGGAAAGGGTAGTCAGGGAATATATTCTTGATCAAATCTTGGCATCTAAGCCTTACAAAGCAGATAGAAAACAATTTGCAGGCTGGACCGCTCATGCCCTTCAAGAAGAACTGTATAGAATTGAAGAGATGACCAAGAATCCTACTCAAAAGGCTTCTGCTCCTGATTTCAGAAAAGTCGGAGACCCAGTCAGAGCCTTGAAATATAAAAGAATGAGGGAAGAGATAGTGGCTGCTAAGTATGGAGAAATGAGGTATGTGGCAAGATGGTCTGAGCTGAGGATGGTTGAAACCTACAAGAAGCTTGAAGAGAATAGAAAAACTGATCCCACACTACCAAGAAAACCAACTTATCCTGATGCACCAGTGGTTAGAAGATCTCAACAAACCTTTTCACTTGATAGCTTATTTGCAACATCTGATCTATCCATTACTGCCAAGAAACAGTACAAAAGGCAGAAGCAGATGTCTGAAGAAGATGAAAAAGAGTTTGCTGAAACATTTGTGAAAGAAGGGATCTTCAACCAAATCCATTACTTCTCTGACCCTGTCACTGAAGAACTAAGAAGAATCATTGGCAGACCTCCATCCCCAAACTCATCCCAAATAAATCTGCAACTCAAGAAATCCTCAGGTTCAAAAATTCTAAAGTGGAAAGTCAACAAAGACACCCACAAATTGACTCTGCTCAAATCTGATGGAGAAGCTCAGAAGTTAAGAATGGATGATGCATATGGTCTGTGTGCAGATGATCTCCAAGACCTTCTAAATTTAGAGCTTGAAAGAGATGCTGAAGAGTTGTTCTCTTTAAACTTTAAATTACAATTCAAAGGGAAAATTAGAGAAAGTCTGATGAGGAATAAAGATCAGCAATAAAGGTTGAGTTTTGGCACCATCTGTTCTAGGGGGAGATTGTTGGGTCTGCTGACCTGGATAAGAACAGATGATCTGAAAAGCCATAACATACTATATACACGATCTATAATAAATCAGTGTTTACATGTTGATCCACCCTAAAGACCGTTGACTTCTAACAACTGTTGTTCCTCCTAACAACCGCTGCTGTACAAGTGCGGATCACAAATAACTGTTGAAGAAACAACTACTGAGCTAAAGACTGTTGAAGACAAGGACTGTTGGAGCCAACAACACTTAGGTTCCAATAGTGAATACAAGCCATCAGAGTTTTACCCATTAGCTGTTTAGTCATCAGAGTTTATCTATGTAACAGTGTCTGTATTCATCAGTTGTTTCATGTTGTTATATATTTGTTAGATGTCGCTGTCTTAGGTGATGTCAGCCATAGGTCATCAGAGGTTTAGTTTGTCTATAAATAGAACAGTGCATGTACTGTTCTATTCATCACTCCAAAGATTCTCTTAGACAAACATCTGTGAGTGATCTTGCTGAGGGGGAGTAATTGTGTAATCATTCCAATCCGTATTGATGAATGAGAAGTTTGATTCTAAAACAATTATCCAGTTTGTTTTGATTTACAGTTTACTATTTCCGCAGCACTTTCCATATTTGATTATCTTCATTCATATTTCATTTATAAACTATCAAAACAAATCAAACTCAGATCCTAACAGTTGTTGCTTCGAATGGATCCCTGAGCCTCCTGTATTTCCTAATGTAGGCTATTTGGTTGATTGGGCTGTTGTTTTGGGATGTGTTGTTTTCTCCCTATTTCAGGTATAAGGAATTAATGGATGAGAAGCTTTGTAAGGGAATACATCAAGTGAACACAATTGATGAAAGTATTAAACGCCAATGATTTTTTATGCCATTTAGCGACACATTTATAATCAACCCTGTTTTTAGTTTCATGGTAACATATAAAGCATAAATCCATCCGCAAGCTGAATTCTTGCAGCATGTGCGGGAGGGATATAGCTATGGACTTACTCAACTAGAAAGTTTGATGTTTTTTATAAATGAGCTGGCTTAAGCGTTCAAGCGTTTACATTAACGCACCAGTTTAAACTCCTATAACTGAAACGACAAGTGAATCTCCTGCGAACTCTTATTAGCTAGAACGACAAGCGATAAGGACAAGCAAATCCTAGTCGCAACACGGCAGTGGGAATAAAACTAGTTTTGTTAAAATTACAATTTTTTGTTATTAAATTTTAAACGTTAATATTCATTATTTTAAATAGTTATAAAACATTTATTGTATTAATTTGACCAACGATAATGAAGTTATTGAAAGTAAACTTATCATACGTATCCAACCAAACATTAAAACGTTATAAACGTACTTAGATATATACATAAACAACAACAACCATAAACCATAGATATAAAAATTGAAACTACATAAGTATATAATATTCAGTTTGTATATACATCAATGACCAAAAAAGTACAACTGATATTTGGAATACCAAAAAAGGCTACAAACTAAGCTGGTTCCGACTGATCCTGATCCGCCTGAGGCTCAGCGCCCGCCTGAATATGTGGTGGAATCACAAATGGTCGTGCGCAGCAATCAGAGCGCAATCCTCATCTCATCCATGCCATAGTACATAATCCTAAGCAGGTACTCAAAGTGGTCTAACTTGCGTTGAATTGATGGGTGAGGCAGGGGTACATAAACCTAAATATGGACAGGGTACTATGGCGAATGATGTGGCCTATGATGAGGCGGAGGATCAGCCTCAAGCACTGGCCACGTGCCCAAGCTCTTCAATAACGGGCATCACCTCAGGTAACGGCTGGGGGACAAAAACATGGGAATCCATATCTCAAAAACGTAATGTATGCATCGCCGTATAATAACCCTTGCTCATGATGGTGCTATGCTGACGCAAAGAACCATGCAACACGGCAGTGTACTGGTCGCAGTGTAGCAAAGTTGGTAAGACCAAGTATCAATCCGTGGACACTGATATGCATCCCTCGATACTAAATCTCCGTCGAGTCCTAATCTATATGAAAGATCATGATTTTTAACTAACAATTAACTAAAAAGATAAACAAGAAAACAAATAAACTAAGAGGAAATAAACAAGCAGCAGGTACGAGAGATCAGGGAGTAAACGCTCACGAAAGGGGAATCAGAAATGAGGAAGATGGCTACCTAGATTGGGATTCCTCATGATGAAGCTGAAAGCTAAAGGGAAATGGATATTCGAATGACTACCGGGATCTACGGGCATAACCGAGTCGGGAAACACTATAGTATATATATCTCCTCTCGGTCTCACTGGAACAATAATTGAAATCCTAAGCAGTGTGAAGCTCAACGGGTAAAGAATGGATCACCTCTCGGTATCACCAAACATACAAGTTTACGCGCCCAAAGATTAGATCTCCTATCGGTCTCACTAATCACTAAATACCTAACGGTATCAAGGGGTGAATCTATTCCTAACGGTAAATGTTTGGGAAAGCAAATAAAAAGGATACCGGGAAAGAAATTCACTCTCGTGAAATATCTAACCAAATAAACCAATAAATCCTAAAAAACTCACAACCTATCTCCTCTCGGTCTCAAGGTAGGTGACAGTCGCCTCCTTTTTCCTCCAAACCTCGTACCTCCTTTTATAACGATCCACTGCATGCCCTACTCGTGTTCAGACATGGGCCGACCCAAATACTTTTTTTTCTTTTTGTTTAGCCCACATTACAACCAATTAAATGCAGCACAACTTGGTTGTCACCTATTTTGCTCCATCACGTTTTGGTCCTAACCCATTAGATCCTACATCACAAAAATTAAATAAGAGTCTATTGCAAGTGATATATCTAATTAGACGACCTATTCAACCATTTTAGCTCGTTTATGCAAAAAAATCATTAAATATTAATAGGAACCAATAAAGAGTAATATTTAATAAAAACTAGCCCAAATATTATTTAATGTGTAGAGAATATTGATATAAATATATGTATATTTTAGAGCGTATCAAGTAGCAGTCCTTTGGACAAGCTTTGTTTAAATCTTTGTAATCAACGCACATGCGCCATCCGCCAGTTACTTTACCTACCATGACTGGGTTGGCAACCCAAGTTTGGTAGCAGATTAGGCGGATGATGCCTGCGTTGAGCAGCTTGTCGACATGCTGATTAGTGGCCTTTGTTTTCTCCGGCCCCATGTTGCGCTTTTTCTGTACAACTGGCTCCACCGATCTGTATGCGTTGAGTTTATGTTCCGCGATTTATCGCGGAACACCGATCATGTCAGATGGCTGCCGGGCAAAGACGTCAATGTTTTTTACGAGGAGCTGTTTCAAATGCGCTCGGATGGTGTTGGCGATTTTCATGGCCGATGATTACCGTTTGGTCCGGGAATTTAGGGTTAAGAACCCAGTTTTCTGGCTCCAAGCGGATGTCTATTTTGGGCATTTTTAGGGGCTTTGCTGTGTCGACTGCGTGACAGTCCTTGTTGCCCCCAATGAATGCGACGCTAGTGCGGGTGGGGAAGTCAATGATTTGATGTGGTGTGGATGCGTTCGCGTTGAACCGCGCCAGGCCTTCCCGACCCAAGAGAACGTCACGATGTGACGTCGCTGGTAGGACCATGAAGTCGCACATTTTTGTGCGCTCATGCCTACCATCAGTCAAAGTTACTGGAAAATATATCATACATCGCGGCATGATGACTTCGTGATTAAAGCCCGATATTGGTTCATTGACCGGAACGAGGCGGGCTTTGTCTTTCTCGTCCAGTTGCTGAAAACACTGATCGTAGATTATATCAGTGCTGCTTCCGCCATCAAGGAACATAGACCTGGTTCGGTAATGTACAATGACGGGGATTACGAGCGGCGCCGTGGATGAGGGGCCGCCGGGAACTCTGGGAAGGAGGATGTCCACCTCCTTCCGGGAGTCATCATTTTGTTGTCAGGAACGCTTACCTTGGTTTTGGCGTTTAGCGTTCCCGTTGATCATGTTACAGTGGTGGCGCGGGGGCGGTGTATGACGTTTGTTTCGAGGTTGCGGATTTGCTTCCGCCCGACCTCTTCGCATTTGTCATCTTGATTGTTCCCTCGCCCACCCCTGTGAACATTTTTTATCAAGTGGCCAAACTGGCCAGTCTTGAAAGCGGCTTTTATTTCTAACTTCAGACTGTAACAATTGTTTGTAAGATGGCTTTAGTCGTTGTGGTAATCACAAAATTTTGTGGTGTCCACATTTTTCCGCTTTCCAAGGACTTTTGGCTCCTTGAAGGTGATTTGCTCAGTCTTGAGCACTTGAGAAGGTGTCTTGGAGAGAGGGGTCCAATAAGTGTTTTTCTTGGCGTGTCCCCTCTGTTCCCGCGATTGCTTGTTGCAAATCGTTTGGCGGGCGTCGTTAGCAGACGAATACTTACCTTCGTCCGCAGATCCAGAGATGCGTGACCAGACAAACTGCTTATTTTTTTTGTTGTTGTTGTGGGTCTACTGGAAACCGCGCTGCTGCTTGAGGGAACGCTCAGAACATGCGAAGATTTTTGATGTCTTGATAACTTCATCCTAGGAATATGGGATTCCGTCTTTACCCGAGAGGGTTTTCATGAGTTCCTCATTGCGGTCTCCTTGAATAAAGCCCGCGCATGTGAGTTCTTCGTCGCATCCGATCTGCAACGCCTCCTTGTTGTAGCGCACGATATAGTCCTCGATGGACTCGTTATCATTGCGCTGGCATAGTAGGACATGTGATTTGTCCTTCTTGTGCTTCATGAGGTGGGAGAAATGGTCCTTGAACTTCTTTATGAGATCATCGAAATCCCCGATTCCTCCCACCGGGAGATTGTCAAAACAAACCCTGGCGGCGCCGGTGAGCGCTTGGGCAAACAGATGACACCAGACCTGAACCGGCCAAAGGACCGTCGTGCCCGCACATTCAAAATCGTGCAAGTGATCAGACGGGTTGCGCAGGCCATCGTATTTACCGATGTTGCTGGGGAGTTTGGCTTGTTTCTCAATGGGCGCGGTGGCGATCCGCGCACAAAATTTGGAGTTGGCAGCGAACGACTTAGGCCTGTAGGGCCTGTTAAGATCGTCGTCCTTTTTTTGTGTGACGTGACGGAAGTATCCCGCGACGTCCGATGCTTCTTGGATTTGTGGTAGTCCGATTCGCTGGTAGACAAGTAACCGTTTGATTCACTCATTGGGCTTTCGGGGTCCTGATCGTGTGTATTTCTACCACGACCTCCGCCACGAGTTTTGAAGTGGTCAGTTTTTTTTCTTTCCCCTTTCGGCTAAGTTTGGCCTAGGGGAAGGCAATGGTTGCTTTACCAGCATGCGCGGGTAAATTTTGGTATTCTTCATCTGTCGCTGGAACAACCACTCTTCTGGGTCGATGGGAGCAGCTGACTGCTCGGACTATGTGGCGTGTCTTCTTGGCAACCTCTTTGTTTTGATTATCCGGAGTGCCTGATATGCCCATCAATGTGCCCAAGAGCACAATGGATGAGGCAAGACCAACAGCTCCGGCTAGGTTGGGATCTGCCCTAAGCAGTTAATATCGGTGAGATCTCGGTTATATCGGCCCGAGATCTCGGTTATCGGTGTTAAGGGCCTATATCGGTGTAAAATATCGGTTATTATATCGATGCCGATAATATCGGCCGATATCGGCGATATATCGGCCGATATTGAATTCATAAATCTCGATCATATCACCGAAAATATCAGGTTCTTTGTTCTAGACGAGTTTCAGATGTAGATTGGTCGTGGATGAAGAAGATAGTTGACTAGAGATGTGGATTAAGAAGATACCTTGCAGTAACCGATCGGAATGCGTCGCCGGATCACTTCTGTTGTAGTCGGAATGACTCGCCGGAGAACAGAACCTGTGTTTTATTAGTATGCCTATTGAAGATGAGGAAGATGATACATAAAGAGAGGCGACTGATTCATATCTTTTTATTTAGGGTTTTTAATTAAGTTTGTCTTTTTATCACTTTACACCCTCTAGTTTTCAATATTAAACTTTTAGCACTAATTTTTAAGAAAGAGTTATGTACAAAGTATTCTTTTCTCCATTTTAGTCCCACTAGGTTTGTATATTTCATTTGTAACTCTAGTTACTTATGAAATTTGATATATATACATATACCGATATCTCACCGCGAAAACCGATATATCAAATATCGGTTCTTGACCGATAACCGATATTTTTCCGCATTAACTGCTTAGGATCTGCCATGGGTGGGCTAAAAGATGTAGTTTAGAAACTCTTGTTTTCAGCCGGTACGGATGGCACCAATAAAAAAACAACGAGTATAACTCGAGGTATAGCCGGGGGGTCGCTACTCATGTTCACTGCAGGATATCCATTGCTCACACCAAGGTTAGATCCGTGGCCCGTAAGGTAGGGAGAGGGTGAAGAGATGGTACACCAACACACAAGATATAAGTGGTAGGTCCACTATAAAAGTATGATCTTTATTGCTTGAAAGGTTACAAGTGTAAAGAAAGAGATACAAGTGTATATGTTTGTATGGTGAAAATGATCAACCTCTAAAAAGGTAAAGAAGTCTTCCTTTTATAGAGGATGTGTGGGTCGGGTGCCGCTGCCCACAACAAGCGTGATGGGCTTGAGCCCAGGAGTTGGACTTGCCTTTGAGAAGCCCGTCCAGTTGGGTTTGGACCAAGGGTTTGCATAAAGCAAACTGGGTGCAAATGGCGTCCTGCCATTTGTCTACGTGGCGCGCTGTGGTTGATTGTCAGGGGCGGCGCCCTGCCACTGGTACACGTGGCGCCTTGTGGTTGACTGCAGGAACCTCCTTTTCTTCCCGCTGCCAGAGGGTGTCAGGCGGCTAGCTTATTCTAGAAGATTGGTTGAGGTGACATCTGACCCATGGGATGTAGTGCGGCAAGTGGGGGCTTAAGGGGAGCTGCACCTTGGCGCAGCCAGCTGTTACATTCCGCGGGTGGCCATTACCAGGACTAGCGCATGGTTTCACGCGGACGAATTGCACTCCGCATGTGATGCTCATGAAAGCTGAACTCCGCGGAGGTGTGTTATGATCTTGAAGTTATCATTTCGAATGACAAACTCTCTGTGAGTGTATTTAATAGCAATGTTGTGAGGTAGGGTACGCCTGCGCGTCAGAATTGTTACCCTACCCCTTCAAATAATACGAGAGAGAGTGGTTTAATTGGATATTGTGCAAAGACTTTTGGTAGAAGAATGTGATATGATGGTTGTGAGATAACGCGCAATCAATACCAAAAAGACAATAATACCATTTCGCTTTCATAGTCTCATTAATTTTATATTGAAAGGTGATGATGTGAATGAAGGCTAGCCACTCATTAAATTTCTTGAGGCTTTCTTATTTTGAAGTGTCTAAACTTCTCCTATGTATGTATATTCAGTGAGTGCAATTTAGCAAAGTACAATCCAATTTTCCCATATGAGCCCAACAGAAACCTGAAAACCCACCTGCAGTGTTTGGCCCAATCCTATCCGTCAATTTTAACATACTTATAGTTATACATTTTCGTTACAGAATAGAATACTATTGTAACAAAACAAACAACTCGAAATCGTATAATTTCTCATCAATGGTTCACATTTTTAAATTGTTTCATTACCTAAGTACAAATATGTAAATTATGTACAAAAAAAAAAAAAAAAAAAAACCTTTAATCTAATGTGTTCAATTTTTTTAATCTAATGGTATTAGACTTTCACATGTGTAGTATCTATAATTAAATAGCATATACTCATAATTTCTTTTAGATTTTATAAGTGGTGAGTATATAGTGCATTTCAACCATTTTCCCATAATTAAAAAAATTAAGCTTAAAAACTGGATGATTTATGTTTTTCGTTATGTTGTTGCTTAAAAACTTTGTTTTGCCTAGAACCCCTCTCTAATATTTAAACCGTAGTGTAAAACAAAAACAAGCCCATGATGTTAGAAATCGGTACTAAAGATACACACGAATTAAGCCAAAACTTGTTTCTTATTATTTGATTGTGATTGAATGAATGTGATTGTGATTGAATGCTTGACTTACAAAATCATCCATCTATTTATAAGCCTACAATCCTTGGTGATCAAGGAACTAGCATTGGAGAACAAGGAAACTAGCCTGTATACCTTGTCCACCAAGGAACTATAATAATCTAGAAACTTCTTTTGACTTAAACTAGGAAATCTATCTCTAAAACCTAGTTTACAAGATTGACAACTAAGTCCTTCTAGTTACGAAACCTTGCATTACAAGATTAATTTATCAGGGTTGGGTTATTCTACAAAAGCTACAAAAAATGAGAAGGGTGAGAAGCCACTAGAAAATGACATGTGTCCAAAGGATTAACAAGTGGGAGGGGTAATTTTGTCAAAAACATATGCACATACAAGTCACATGCCATTTCCACCTTCATTTTTAAATGCCCGTAACTTTTTTATACGTCATCCGTTTTTTAAAAAAAATTATACCATAAAATTGAGTGTCTTTTTATCTTTAATATGAGTACCATATTGCTATACTTTTGAAAAAAATTTTCAAAACCCACTTGCGTAAGACACAATGGAATGTAAAACACAATGAACACCAATTAAATATAGGGTATAAAACACAATCAAGAGTCTAGTAAAACACAATGGACGATATACTAAAGATACAATGAATAGAATACTAAAACACAATGAATACTTTTGAAAAAAAAAGTTGAAAACCAGTTGCATAAGACACAATAGATGACATACGAAAGACACAATGAACAAAAGACTAAAATACAATGAATACTTTTGAAAAAAAAGTTAAAAACCCAATTGTGTAAAACCCAATGGACGACATAATAAAGACACAATGAACAGAATATTAAAACACAATGAATACTTTTGTAAAAAAAGTTGAAACCCAGTTGCGTAAGAAACAATGGAGATAATGTAAAACACAATGAGTACCAATTAAATATGCAATGAACAATAGGGTATAAAACACAATGAACAGTCTAATAAAACGCAATGGACGACATTCTAAAGACACAATGAATAGAAGACTAAAACACAATGAATAATAGACTTAAACACAATGAACAACATAATAAAACACAATGTACACCTAAATACAAAACTCATTTGCGTAAAACACAATTAAAATCATACTAAAAACACAATGGACAAAGTTAAATCATGTGTAGACTAAAAAAACATAAATAACATATTTATAAAGCACACATGCATACTATAACACAATGAACGTGCAGAAGACACAACGGAGAAAAAAAACCCATTTAGCACGAATTTTTTTTTCAATTTTAATGTAGCAATGTGGTACTCATATTGAAGATAAAAAAAACGCTCGTTAATATGGTGAAATTTTTTTGAAAAAAAAAATGTCGTATGAAAAAGTTATAGACGTTTTAAAATGATGGGGGGAATTGACATGTGCATTGCATGTGGAGAGAGAAAGTCAACAAATGTTGTTTTCCTTTTATGCCCTTTCTCTAATTTATTATTTATTTTTTTCAAACAAACTAATCTCAACCCTTAAAATATATGATCAATGGATCACAATCCTTCTCACCCTTCCTAGAAAAAGTATCTTGTGTATTTGATCCTAACCCTAATTTATCATTCACCCCCTAATCTTGTAACACCAACGAGTCCTTTCATCTCATTGAACTTCAAACGATCTTTAACTCCTATTTCAAGATTAACGTCTTCATTCTTCACCTTAATCTTGAATTAGATTCGTTTCTTTACATCCACACCGTTGTTGACAACTTCAATTCCTTGACCAAGATTCATTACTCCTTCTTCCCAGGTCACCAGAACTACCCCGTTCTTGACCACTGATCAAAGAAAAACAAGCTCCATGCTTCTTTCGTTTTTTCTTTCATTGCTAGACACGACAAGATTCAAAGCACCCCCGCTTTGACGAATCTTCTTCCGCCCGTCTATCCGCAAATCCCGATCAGATACATCTGCCATTAAAAACAACCTACCCTGGTTACTCCGTTTTTATCCATGGCGGGAAGGACCGGGTCTTGATCAAATCTGGATTGAAAATTGCTAATGTGTGAAGCTTATCATTACTAAATCGATGCGAACTGGTCACTTGTCACCACTGCCATCCCAAACGGTACTCCCCGTAATATCGACTAATCTGAACCACTGTTCGCCACCACGAATATCAATAACCAACAAAGACAACAACGACCCGCCATTCCGTCTTTTCGATCGCCAAACGAATTCCTTAGCTCTTCGCTCTTTCGTTTCTCCTGCGACACGCTCGTTGGGTTTTAGAAAAAAACGTGTTGCTCGGTTCGCACTTGGCTGTCCATCGCCACTTCTTAATTAACCATTATACATTGAGTTTCCGTGCTTGTGATGGTAATGAAAGTTAATTATTGAGTACTCCTGTACTGCCACGTGACTTCCATCCCCTTTCATTCAACCTTAGCTACTTATGTATCCAAATCTTCAAAGCACATTCCACCGATCCTAGTCGGCTTACTGCTTGATTGAAACACCCTGCTCAACAAGATTCTAGTGTTTCTTGATTGAGATAATAACCAACCGCAGCTTGTTCTTCATTCCGATCATAAAACTTGATCGAGTTCTTCACAGTCTTGCGCGCCAAGTCTTGTCTGCCGCCGTCGTTGCAGGCCCGTTAGGGGCGGCTCCCCCTTCTTGGAAAACGACTCTCAAAACTGCTAAGCTCTGATACCAATTGTTAGAAATCGGTACCAAAGACACACACGAATTAAGCCAAAACTTGTTTCTTATTATTTGATTGTGATTGAATGAATGTGATTGTGATTGAATGCTTGACTTATAAAATCATCTATCTATTTATAAGCCTACAATCCTTGGTGATCAAGAAACTAGCCTTGGAGAACAAGAAAACTAGCCTTGATACCTTGTCCACCAAGGAACTATAATAATCTAGATTCTAGAAACTTCTTTTGATTTAAACTAGAAAATTTATCTTTAAAACCTAGTTTACAAGATTGACAACTAAGTCCTTCTAGTTACTAAACTTTGTGTTACAAGATTAATTTATCACATGAAATACACAAATCAATCTATCAACTCAATTAGGCTATGTGTTATGATAAGTTGAAAGGTGAAAAATAGTGTTGTCGTGTCACCTCCATGTAGGCTGGATGATACATGGACACCCGCGTAGTTCATTAATTTCTAATGCATATATTTTGTCCTTATATACTTAACTTCATTTCAATCCATGTTTTAGGAAGTTAATTGTTAGTCGTTTAGTGGCATAGTGGTACTTTATGTAAGGCTATATAATAGTCAATATGTTTTCATTAGTGAGATATGTAAGGAAAATATGAGTTAAATTCCAAGTCTTTACCTCGATTTGCTCGTGGTTTTCAACAAGGCATATGTCATACAACACCAATTTGCTTTCGAGCGGATAGAGGATTTTCAGTTGTTACATGCTCCACTAGAATATGGCAATTGAAGTCCTTTGGCTTTTGAGGAGTTCTATGAGAATTTGAGGGCTATTAGAGTTTCAAAGATGGTTGTTTTTTCCCTTCAGAGCTATTAAAGCGAGTGCACACACTGGCAAGCTTGACCCGAAGGTTCGGAGGGTCGGAAGTCACTAGTTTTATGGGGTCGAAACCCTATATTTTCAAAATTTTATATACGAATACTATATAATCGGAACTTCTGCGCGAAAATTCGGGGGGGGGGGGGGGGGGGTGTTGGCTGCCCCCACCCGCCCCGACTAAGCTGCGCCCCTAAGTGCACATGAGAACACCCTGTTAAGACACCCACATAGTCCATTTCTTACACATGTCTTTTGTCCTTATTTACTTCACTTCATTTCAGCCTATGTTTTTGTAGGTTAATTGTTATTGGTTTTTAGTTGCTTAGCGGTAGTTTACGTTAGGCTATATGATAGTCATTATGTTTTCGTTAGCGAGATATGCATGAAAAATATGAATTAAATCCTAGTCTCTCTCTATCTACGATATCAAATTGGTTCATATTTTGGGTTTTTTGTGTGTGTGTTCGCTTAAATAATTTATTTAGTGTATGTAACCCGATCACCTCCTTAAAAGTTCGGTTAAACCGTTCAATCATGAATCCACCATTGATCAAGGGAGTGACTTCATCTTTTAATAAGGTGTGTTATGGTATTGTGAAATTGTGTGGTGTGGTGAATTATATATAGAAAAAAAAACTTAAAAAAATATGATAAGATGTTAGCTAGTTTGATTGGCTCCATCGAAATGAGAGGGTAATGTGGAATTGGGCAGCACCTACGGTCTCGACCACCCAAAGAGTGCATCTCCTTTTTTCACAAAGGGGGTGTAGTGGCGTTCATGCCTCAGCTTGTCTTATGTGTACAATGAATTTATTTAGAAGGAAAACGTGTTAGATGGTGACTAGGGCTATAAACCAACCAAACGAATACGAACACGCGTGTTCATTTGTTAGGTATCTACAAACCATTTGTATTATTCCCATTTACTTATTCTAAGGTATTTTAAAATTAGGTTAAAAACTCGTGTATTGTTCAGGTCGAATAAAGGAAAATATTAAGTAATTACTAAAGAATATTATGAATTATAAAATCATATTTTAAAATGAAGATATATTTGACTTTTCTTAATTAACTTTTGAGAAAATTGCTTGAATAGTCCCCGTGGTTTGCCTAAATTTCACTTTTAGTTCCTAACTTTTTAAAATTACATCTGTAGTTGCCAAATTTTGGCATCACTTAACTCGGATAGTCCCTAAAGGGGATGGAGATTAAATAATCCAGTTAAATAAGTATGAAATTACTAAACTACCATTGTTATTAAAAATATAAAAAGAATTAATATGAGACTCACCCACTTTATCTTCCCTACCCAATCACCTCCACAAAGCACCACCACCTCCCCAAACCACCACCACAACCACCGTCCTCCACCCCTCACTAATTCTTCTCCATTTTTCTTCAACTCTTCTTCTTCTTCACTGATTGAGTACCTTCTCAACAATATATATACATGAGATGGTGGTGATGATGTAGTTGGGGAAACGTCGTATAGAAAGAAATAATATTTTATTCAAATTTACAGGTTCACATCCGTTAGATAGAACCATAAAAAGGTCCGCGGGACCCCTACCAGCACAACCGACGGCGGTGTTATTGTGTTGGTAATGAGGTACCCGTAAGCAATTCTGTTGATGCCCCGTCCCCTTATAAAGTCGATTTAGTTGTCTTTAGATTGAATGAATTGGCTAGATTACTATAGGAATTCACTTAAATATTGCATGTTATTGCTTCTACGTAACATATATAGGATCCGGATCATATGAGAACTCTACTGAGTTGTGAGAACTAAAGAACCCATTTGGACCACACAAAAGTATATTATCAATATAATAATGAAAGGGTAGCATAGTAATTTATCACCTCCCCTACCCCACCCCACCCCACCCATACCCACACCCACTCACATAAATACCATTTTTAAATCAGATTTTTTTTTTAAAAAAAAAACCCAAATCGTGACTCTCTCTCTCTTCTCTCTCTCTAAAAATTCACCCTCTCTCTGCTCTCTCTCGTCTCTCTCTGCTCTCTCTCGTCTCTCTCTGCTCTCTCTCTCTCTCTCTCTTTCTTCTCTCTCTCTCCACCGGTGATGGTGGTTTGCAGGGGCGGCAGACATGGTGGTGACCGGTGGTTTGCAGGGGTTGAAGACGAACATGGTGGGTTTTGCAGATCGTGGGTTGCAGAGGGTTTTTGAAGAGGTTTTTTAATGGTGGTTTTTGCAGGTGGATCGACATGGTGGTGACCGGTGGGGGGGGGGGGGGGTTAGGATTGTGGTGGTAGGTGGGGGCTGTGGTGGGTTTGTTATTTTGAAGGTGGTGGTGAACGGCGATAAGGATGATGGTGAATGTGGCAGGGGACGGGCGGAAGGGGTAGGAGGGACGGTGGATCTGAACAGATCTACGACGGTGACGGTGACGGCGATGGGTTTGACGGTGGTGAGGGTTAGAGGGTTTGACGGTGGGGAGGTGGTGCTCGACGGTGGTCCGACGAAGGTGGTGGTTCGATTGACAGGTATTTGTTATTATTATTATTATTAGTATTTTTGTTATTATTATTATTATTTTCTTTTATTTTTTTTATTTTCTGTTATTTTGTTATTATTATTATTATTTTTATTTTCTGTTATTATTATTATTATTATTATTATTATTATTACACCGGTGTTATTATTTTTTTTCTGTTATTTTGTTATTATTATTATTATTATTTATTATTATTTTTCTGTTATTATTTCATTATTTTTTTTATTTTTTTTGGGAATGGGTAGGTGATGTAAACACATATGGAATTACTAGAGTTTAAATTTGATAAAATTTGAACATATTGTGCAAGTGTTAATAATTTGTCTGATTTCTAATATTTAGTTGTTTTGTTTGTTGTGGATGGTTTGTTTTGATAGCTCGGTACGAAGATGATGATGTTTTTCGTTTTAAGGGGATGATGCTGTGAAGACGACGATGATAGTGTAGTATGATGTAAGAAAACACTAGTGTAAATATCAGTTTACACTAGTGTAAATATGAATGCATAGATGTTTGGTGGTTATTTTTTACACCACCTATAGTATCATTTTGTAAGAAAACACTGGTGTAAGCATCAGTTACACTAGTGTAAATATTAATGTATTATCATTTTTTGATTTATATAGATGTTTTTTGATAGATGTTTTAGTAAACACTGGTGTAATTTGCACCAGTGTAAATCATCCTTATCATATGTTTTGTTTGGTTTTTACACTAACATAATTTTGTAGAAGTTTGTGTATGGCAGATTTACACTAGTGTAAATAATTACACCAGTGTAAATCATGATAGATCATCTCATCAGATTTTATTTAAAAATATGATTTTTTTAATAATTAAATAAAAAATTAAAATAGTATTATAATAATTATTTTCTCTTTCATGGTGCTTTTACCTAAATACCCTTATTGTACTTTTTTGTATTAAAATATACTAATAATTTTTTAATTGGCATGTAAAGACAAAAAAAACATCTAGATTAAATCTTAACCATAGGATCATCACAATCAATGGTCCACAAGAGTTCCTTAGTTCTCACAACTCAATGTGGTTCTCTCACGATCCTAACCCTATATATATATAGGGGAGGGTTATCTTGAGAACGCTAAATATCGCGAGAACCGTGAGAACAAGTGAGAAAACTAATCAAAATCATTTTTTTCAATACAAACCTAATTATAATTAAAATATAACATTAATAAATGAATTTTCTTTTCAAATAATTCATCTTTTCTTGCAAAAACACTTTCAAATTAACTTTTTACACATGTGTAAATGAAACAGTTTACACATGTATAAATAGTAAATTTACACATGTGTAAAAACAAATTATTTTCGTATACGTTTGAATTTTTACGCGTAAATTGTGTTTTTGAGATTGTATTTTAGTAATAAGGACAAGTGTAAAAAGAAATTTTGAATTTGAATGGTTTTAGATGCCGTTCTCACAGTTCGCACGAAATATAGGTGTTCTCAAAATAACTTTCCACTTTTGAGAACACCTATATTTCGTGCGAACTGTGAGAACGGCATCTAAAACCATTCAAATTCAAAATTTCTTTTTACACTTGTCCTTATTACTAAAATACAATCCCCAAAACACAATTTACGCGTAAAAATGCAAACGTATACGAAAATAATTTGTTTTTACACATGTGTAAATTTGCTGTTTATACATGTGTAAACTGTTTCATTTACACATGTGTAAAAAGTTAATTTGAAAGTGTTTTTGCAAGAAAAGATGGATTATTTGAAAAGAAAATTCATTTATTAATGTTGTATTTTGATTATAATGGGATATGTATTAAAAAAAATTGATTTTGATTGATTTTTGTACTTGTTCTCACGGTTCTCACAATATTTAGCGTTCTCAAGATAACCCTCCCCTATATAGATATATATATATATATATATATATATATATATATATATATATATATATATATATATATATATAGCAAGAGATTCTAATTGCTTCAACAATTTAATAAGCTATTAAATAATCTTTGTTTAAATATTTTGTAAATGATTAAAGAATACTCAAATATTCCATTTAGCTAGTTGTCAATTGTCATTGTCAATAGAATAAAAAGACATAGTAAAACTTAATTTGAATTTTTCTACAAAAGAAACTTCTATTTAAAGCCAAAGATGGATTCATAACAATTTTAAACATTAATTTTTTGTTCATTCTTGCAATCCCAACAAGCAAAAATGGAAAATGAAGCTATTAACCAAAATCCCATCAAAACTATAGTAATCTTAGTACAAGAAAACCGATCATTTGATCACATGTTAGGATGGATGAAATCTCTCAACCCGGAAATCGACGGTGTCACTGGGAAAGAGTCCAACCCAATATCCACTATCGATCCGCATTCGGGCCGCCTCTTCCAAAGCAACGAATCGGGCTACATCCAGCCCGACCCAGGCCACTCATTCCAAGCCGTTTACCAGCAAGTGTTCGGTGTGCCATGGACCGAAGAATCATCATCTTCGACAATGGCCCCAACCATGGAGGGATTTGTAGAACAAGCCGAAAGCGTGGAGGAAGGTCTAGGGCAGGTTGTAATGTCGGGTTTTAAGCCGAATGATGTTCCGGTTTATAGAGATTTGGTGAAGGAGTTTGCGGTTTGTGACCGATGGTTCGCTTCGATCCCGGCATCTACGCAGCCCAATAGGTTATATGTTCATTCAGCCACTTCACATGGTCTCATGAGTAATGATACGTTAAAGTTGATTGAAGGGTTCCCTCAAAAGACTATATTTGAGTCATTGGAAGAAAGTGGCTTCTCTTTTGGGATTTATTATCAATATCCTCCAACAACACTTTTCTATAGGTATTAAATTCTCCTAACTTTGCCTTACACCATTTTTCACAAATTATTAAAAGTCTTACATTATTAGTTCTTTTAGTAACAGGATTACCAACGGTAATATATGATTATCAAGGTGTTTTTTGGCAATAAATTTGTTGCTAAACACATCCTAGTGAGATGAAAATGACAAAGGTTTTATTCCCAAGTCGCAACCGATTTTATTTATTTATTTATTTATTTATTTTTTATTTTTATGATAGAACTATTTTTTTAGAGAAAGTGACAAGTTTGATGGTTAAGATTACAAGAAATTACACAATTGAATAGAATATGGGTTGAGTACTGAGTACTATAGAGTTTATCCATCTATATACTTTGTTTATTTTTAATTTCATAAATAATTAATATGGTACATATGATTACTAAAAAAATCTTAAAGTAACAATGGAATATTTTTTGTCAAAGGATTCTTGGTAAGCTGTAAACATTTCCTATACTTTTAGTAACATATCAACTTGTTGATCAATTGACCTGGTTTTTCTATTGATTAACAATTTTAGTTACTTGGTCAATTAAAAGTAATATAAATCATTTTTATAGATGTGTTTAGGGGTGAGCAAATGCCGGTTCGGTTTTTACATATAACCGAAACTGATAACTGAAGTTCGGTTTTAGGAAAAACCATAACCGTAACTGATCGGTTACGTCGATTCGGTTAATATGTCGGTTATCGGTTCGGTTTCGGTTATGTTCGGTTAATATCCAAACATAAAACTTGTGCAAACTTAAAATAGTTAGTAAAGTGTTTGGATCTTTTTCAAGTATACAAATATATATATGAAAACGCAAGTAAATACATGAAATACCATGGAAACAAATAAAAAAAATGCTTCAACTATATCGATATACATGAAAAATACACGAGTTATATAAAAGATATATTTCAAGTACATAGATATATGTATGAAAAATACTTAAGTATATAACTATCGGTTCGGTTATTTCGGTTATTTCGGTTACGAAAGAAGGGAAAACCAAAACCGTAACCGAATGGTTCAGTTTTGGCCATATGTTAACCGTAACCAGTCGGTTAATTTGGTTTCGGTTATTTTCGGTTTGGTTTTGATTTTTTTTCGATTATCGGTTTTCGTATGCTCACCCCTAGATGTGTTTGAAGATGTAACCTTCATAATTAATCCGTTCATTAACTTGATAAATGGGAATTAGAGCATATTATTTGTAGGCATGCCGATCCATAATTTGTTGGTAATAATTAAAACTAGTGAGATTCTCCCACGCTAGGTGATGGAAACTCAGTTGGTATCGATTCAGTCTGTTATGGTAGCAACACTCTCTAAGCAACCGTTAGGGATAACCCAAATATAAAAGTCCCGATACGCACAAAAGGTTGTCAACATGTGTTTTACAATAATAAGAAATTAATCATAAAAATGAATACCAGTACGTACGAGCTCGTCATGGTATCCACTTATGGTACCAAAAAAATATGTTTTGTTATGTACAACTCCGTTTTAAATAAAATACATACTAAGAGATAGCTGAAAAAATTAATCATAGCCGCGTAATCAACAAAATTTATGCCAAAATACCAAGTAAAAAAATTAAACACAATTACGTTTTCAGCTTTTTTTTATAAAAAAAGTTAACGAACGCAAGTTATCTTTACTTCTTTACTACTATATAATGAGTTCTGGACGGATAAAATTGTCATTTCATATTCATATATAAGGGCAAATTTGTAATTTCATTAAAATGACAAGACAAACTTAATTATATTGATTAATACTTAGTCCAAAGAAAAAGGCAAAAAATTATAATAATAATAATAATAATAATAATAATAATAATAATAATAATAATAATAATAATTGTTATTAATACAACAATTAAATTCTATTGATTAATAATAGAAGTTTAAAGAAAAAGGCAAAAACAAAAAACAAAAATGAAAAATAGTTGGGAAATTGTATTTAAATACTTAAAACTATTACTCGTTGACCGATATCACTTCGAACTATCAGTTTGATTACCAATACTCCAAACTTTACACTCTGTTTGTTATGTCACCCCAAACTAAGATGCAAACACTTCCTCATCATCAGAACTTGACCTTGATTTCAAAACGAGAGTAGCATAACAAACAAAGTGTAAAGTTAGGAGTATTTGTAGTCAAAGTGATAGTTCGAAGTGATATCGGCCAACAAGCAATAGTTTAGAGTATTTAAATCTAAATTCTCAAAATAGTTTGCATAACATTACGCTATTCACAATTTTAACACCCCCTACCCCCCCTTTTTTAAAATGTTACTTTTGAAACTAGATCGACACATTAAAAAGAATATATGTATATATTTTATACATCTTGTCTACAATAAATTAATCGAAAACAAACTCACATGTGCATTATATAATTCTTGGAATTAGTTTGTGGAAATTGACAAACAATTAGCAAAGAGACACTTTACCCATCATGCTTTTGGATAACAACATAATATTCTATTTTACTAATAATAGAGGAAAAGTTTGGTTCAGTTATAAGTTGATTTGAATCTCTATAATATAATAGGTAAAAGCAATAGGTGGAATGTTGATGTTTAGCGTGACTGTTTTCAGGCTATTAAGGTTATTTAAATTACGATTTGATTTATGTTTGAATTCGGATCGAGCTAAATAAACAAAATTATATATATGTACTTTTTATAAAAGAAATTCAAGTTGTATAATTCAATTTGATTTTTCAAGTCGAATCAGGTCCAAAATCACAAATTTAAACGCAACATCCAAACACTGTGAAGCACCGCCGCAACGCGCGAGTTTCTGCTAGTTAAAGATAAATAAAATAAAATGATAAAAGTAAATTAATTAGATTAACCTTGAACAAAGCCTTATATATCTTGAAAATTAATATTGATTACGTTTGCTTGATATTGGACAGAAATCTAAGAAAACTGAAGTACATAAGCAAGTTTCATCAGTTTGATCTGGACTTCAAACGACATTGCAAAGAAGGAAAGCTACCAAACTACGTTGTTGTCGAACAAAGGTATTTTGATCTCAAAATTTTGCCAGCAAATGATGACCACCCTTCTCACGACGTTTCAGAAGGCCAAAAGTTTGTAAAAGAAGTCTATGAAGCATTGAGATCAAGTCCCCAATGGAACGAAATATTATTTCTAGTCATATATGATGAACATGGTGGCTTCTATGATCATGTCCCCACCCCTACCGTTGGTGTCCCAAGCCCCGATGGCATCGTTGGACCCGAACCATATAACTTCACATTCGACCGCCTTGGAGTCAGAGTTCCGGCTATCTTGATTTCTCCTTGGATCGAACGAGGAACAGGTATGTATTATTCTAAAGAGAATATATTAGTTAGCGCTTATTGCAACAACTTTTACCATAGCTAGAAAATATGATCTGATTATGTTTTTTTTTTCTTTATGATTATCCCTATATATAATCATAACTAATATGTTTTTTTTTTCTAATGGTCGATACATTTGTGTTTGTTTGAATTGTGTTTAGTACTACACGAGCCATCAGGACCATTCCCGACGTCTCAATATGAACATTCCTCCATTTCCGCGACAGTAAAAAAGATTTTCAACTTGAAAGAATTTTTGACAAAGCGGGACGAGTGGGCTGGCACATTCGAAGGGGTTCTCAATAGAACCACTCCTAGAACAGACTGTCCAGGTATGATAATCACTTAATCCATCTAGTTGAGATATTGTGTTCATTGTGACATTAGGTCTATGTATATTACTAGTACGTTAGTTTCTTTTGGATATATATCAACATTTGTTCAAGAACTCAAGACTATGTCGAATAATCATAAATGTATGTTTATGCAAACAGTTGCATTACCCCAACCAGAGAAAATGAGACATGACGATGCAAACGAGGAAGCTAAATTATCAGAATTCCAAGAGGAACTAGTGCAACTAGGCGCGGTATTAAAAGGCGACCATAAAAAGAGTGATTATCCTGACAAGCTAGTAGAAAACATGAATGTTAGTGAAGCCCTCGAATATTGTCAAGTCGCGTTCAAGAAGTTTTGTGATGACTGCGAGAAGGCAAAAAGCGACGGAAAAGATGACTCGTACATTGTTTGTGATGGAGAAGTATCATCTGGTCGAAAAACCTCGAAGACCTTTGTAGATAAATTGTTTTCATGTTTGGTTTGTGATAATTAAATATACTTATAGTCTTTATTTTCGGATTGTGTGTACATGCTTATTATATTATGGTTGATTGTTGATAAATAAAACAAATCATCACATGATTGATGTTTTACTTGTTTATGTGTGTAAATGTGTAATGCTACAAATTGTTGACAGTTTGGTCGTGTCGCGGTATTATGTCCATCCACATAAGCTCAAAAGGCAATAACAAGTAATTTTGCCCAATTGTACTTGCGTTTGACTAACTTACACTTTTGAGCCTTAATGGGTCCTGACATGTGTTAAGCCTTAATTCCTTAATGGGTCGTCTTGACATGTGTTAGTGGATAATTAAGTTTACATCAAGACACAATAACTTATATTAAGTCATTTTCCGGCCTAGTGTAGATATGGATCATTAACTTACACTTATGGGCTTTGACATTGTTAGTGTGTAAATTGTGTTTCTCTAATTAATTTCTGTATTTTCGAAAGTATGTTAGCTTCTAGAATTAAGGCAGTGACCTTAGTTCATAGTCCCGTCAAAAGTAATTGTCCAATAATTTAATTATTTTTTGTGGGTGTCATTTGGGGTTTAACCGAACTTTTAAGGAGTGCAGCCAGGTTTTTTGCTCACAAATTACGCTATTTTTTAAGGGGGCGTCCGACCCTCTTGGAATGTACATGGCTCCACCAATGAGTTTGTTACATGGTTATATTTTATTTTGCTGTGGTTACTATTAAGGCTACTATTTCTATATAGGCGCCTTGTATTAAATAATAATAACAGTGAACCGTCTTCTTCCTTCCCTTTAAAACAAACCTGCAATTCAGTCAACCTAAAGCCACAAAACCTTCTTCTTCCTTCCCTTCAAATATACATAATTCGTTCTCGAGTGGTGGTGATGATGATTGTTGGGAAAAAGATAGCATAGAAAGAAATAATATTTTATTTAGATTCACGGGTTCACATCCGTTAACTACAACTAGGATTTGGTTTACGGATTCACTACCAGTACAGGTGATGACGGTGTTACTGTGCTAGTAGTGAGGTACCCGTGACCAAATCTAGTAGCATCCCGTCCTCCTTAGGTAGTGTCACGGTACTATATCCATGCACATACTTTACCATTTTGTGAGAAGAATAGTGATGGTTCAACCGATAAGGTTGAAATGGGTTGTGATCACCTTCATTGAGTGACATCTGGTGAAAACTTGACAATCTCTTCCAATGTGTGTCTAAATTAAAGATCAAGTCATGTGCTTGAAATTTACGTGCAAACTTGGCATTTTGTTCAAGGGCCATTGATCACTACAAGACATTAGGCTTTCAGGGACACCCCTATTTGTGGTAATTCCCTGTGTAAATCTAGAAAATGTAATGGTGTCTAGTAAATTTATATAATTAGACAAAAGATCAAATACAAATGAAATAAACATGCGAAGTGAAGGGAACCAAAAAAAATGGAGGTGACATTTTATTAAATAATTAATGACAACCACTTTTGGTATATAATTACGCTAGAGTAATTATTCTAGTTATATAACTACAATATATAATTACTTTAGATTACTCTAGTTATATAATTACGCTAGTTATATAACTAGAGTAATTATATAATTGATCTACTTATATAAAGTTTTCAATATATACAAAAATGTCACCGCGTGTTTTTTTCTTCACTTCGCACGTTTTGTATGATAACCGTATTTGTACGCTTACTTAACTCTATATAATTATATCCACTCTTTTATTTCACAAATAAAATATACATCATTATTGGTTACCATTATCAAGACAAAGAACATAGATATGGGTATGGTATTGATAATACCATTTTATAAGGAGATTCAAACATAACTTATTTAAACTCTAGTTTGACGACAATTGATTTGTGACTTGAACCAAAGTACAAACCCTTGCATCCTGAAAGACTTTCCCAGGCCTACACAAATAACCTTTTTGAGGTGCACAATGAATGTCCTCTGAGCATACACACAAACCTTCAAGTGCGCAACCCTCCTTAACAATGGTTAGACCATCTTTGAGTCCTAAAACTTGATCGGTCCACTCACTTGAGAATAACCCTAATGGATCATATTTATCTTTAACCTTCAAAAACTCTGCACCATTTTTGTACTTCTTGATCACCCCATTGAATGCCACATTTCGATTCTTCCCCCAATGCGGTAAAGCACCGTACTTGAACACCGCCATTTGTTCGATTTCTTCTAATACATCTTCAAAAAGTCTTGGAGTTTTAGGATCTTTGCTTCTATAATACGTGATGTCAAAATCTAAAGAGTCTTCTTGTTCGCCTATGTATGCATTTGAGCCGGTAACATATCTCATAAGGATCCCATTGTATAGATCTATACCGCACAACGCTTGTGGTGCGATACTTACAAGCTTTTGTATGTCTAGGATGAAATCTTTAGCTTTAGAAAGTGCGACGCTAAATGTGGTTTGGTGAAAGAATAAACCATTGATTCGAGGATCCCAAGGACATGCAGTTATTTCAGCATCTATCAGACCTTTAAGGCAGCCTCCTGATGCTTGAAGTCGGTTATGGTATCCAATCACAGGGTATCCCGTGAAGAAAATACCTATGTGATGAATAATAACCGTGTTAAATAGTGTTTTCTTTAATTAAATTGAATAATTGAAAACTCGATCTCTTTATATAGAGATTGCATTGGTAAGTATTCTACTACTAAACACTTATTTTAAAAGCATCTCCAATAAGAGGAAATCTAGAATATCTACCACATAGCTGCACGCCATTCTTGATTTCTATCTTAAAAAAAAAATACATTCTTCCTCAAACCTTAAACCCATAGGAGTCTCTTAGGGTGGGCTGAAAGGACCCACAGCTAGGACCGTTTAATTCGGGGCACAATTTTTTTTTTTTTTTTTTTTTATAAATATGTTATATACATGTGTGTGATTGTAAGATAGAGAGTTTAAGATAGAAAGTTTTAAAGATCATATTACCATTATTAGTCAGCCCAAATGCAGTATTTATTAGAGTATCTGTAGTAACTTTTCCACCAATACACTTTCCAGTAACATCACCAGTAGCTTCTTGGAGTTCCTCTACAGTATTATCATTAAAAAATGTGAGTACATATATATAACCATTTACATTTTGCATGGAAAAAACATATGTGCTTAGCATCAATGTTTATGGTGACTACCTGTAGATCTTATGATGATGAGTGCAAGTGAAGGGGTAGCTCGAAAACCCGGGTGATCCCAGAGTCCATTTCCAGAGACATTGGAGGAAACTCGATCATCAATGCGATAAACAACTCGTTTTTGACTCGGGTACCATATCATGTCCGCAAACTCATGTTGTCTTCCGAAAGTGGCGACTTGATCAGATAAGTCCGTATCGTTTTTTGTTAGGAAGGTAACAGATCTCTTGAACATAGGTTGTAACTTTAAAGTCACCTGTAGGTTATGAGATCAAAACAATTATGTCAATTATGTCAAAAAGAACCTACGTTAATCACTATTGAATAAAGCTAAATCATGAAGAAGGTGAAATAATTTTGGAGGAGCCAATTAAAAAAATCCAAGTGGCACTCACCTTTTGTTCACTAATCAATTTTTTACTTGTAACCTTATTTTTTTGTTAATATTATTATAATGGACGATTGATACTGAAAATCAATGAAATCATTATACTATACAATGAAAACAGACAGTCAACTTTCTAATGTGAAAGTGAAAACGGATGAACACGGCCATCACACATATGGTTTATAAAAAAACATGCATGATGATATAGTTGGTTGATATTGACCGGTTCACTAAGTTTTCCTGTAACAACTTTTCATGCATAGTTATTTAAAATTAAAAGGGATAATTACTAAAATAGACGGTTGACCAACAAAATTTGCCAAAATAAACACCTGATGCGTCTAAACATTAGGGACCAGCCACTATTTTGCATCTACCAATCAAATGATTACACGTATAAAGTCTTTAGAGACTTTAATTTTTAATGTCCCTGCGTCTAAACTTTAGACGCGAGGCTGTTATTTAGACGCAACGGTTAGCCTCTTTGCGTCTAAAGAAAAGGTTAGCCCCCTAATTTGCGTCTAAATAACAGTCTCGCGTCTGAAGACTTTACACATGTAATCTTCTGATTGGTAGACGCAATGAGTGGTTGGTCCCTAATGTTTAGACGTGTAAGTTGTTTATTTTGACAAATTTGGTTGGTCAGCTGTCTATTTTAGTAATTATCCCAAAATAAAATAAAATGGGTACAAAACCGACTAATAAGCTGATTTGATACGACCAAAATGTAATAAGCTGATTTGCTGGGGTTGTCTGCGGTTTGTCTTTTTGGTTTTTTGTCTTTCGGTTGTTTGTTTTTGTTTTTTCGGATTGTTGTGTTCGGAGTTCTTGCTAGCGTCTTGCTAGTGCGTTTCAATAAGAGTTTTGTTTGCCGTTCAAAAAAAACAAAACCGACTAATAATGTACCTGAGAAATGACTCCAAGTACCCCAAGAGAAAGCTTAGCTGCCATCATCTCACCATCAAGCTCACCATTTTCTTCTAGTGTTCTCACTGTAGCATAACCATCTTCTTGGCTTCCTGGTGTAACAATCCGCATTTGAACCAGATGATCATGAATCGCACTACCATTGCCCCAAAGGGTGCTACCATGTGCACCTGTGCCTAAAAGACCACCGATCGTCAAGCCCAACCAATAAGGAGTGTAAGGTAAAGCCAACCCACTTTTAGCAGCTTCATCAATGAGTTGCATCAATGTTACACCACTCTCTACGGTAACAAGCATTGTTTCTTTATCTATCTTAATAATATTGTTAAGATTCTCCGTACTGATAATGAGCCCATCCTCACCATCGGGACAAACCAACTTTGGTATACTGTGAGAGTAACGCGTAGCTACTCTCATCTTTCTTTTTTCTCGCGTAGTGTTTGCGACTATTGAGACAATGTCTTCTTCAGATGAAGGGTACACTGCCTCTGCTGCGTGGCAAGTGCTACGGTCTGGGAATGCACCATACGAGTTGGTAATGGTGCAGTTTGTTAAGTTGTTGGTACATTTAACGGGCTCTTCGGGGGGATTACCGTTTGCTAATATGATTATCAGTAAGAACACCCATTTGAGTATCAAAACTGATCTTGATAGCATGATGAAAACTCTGCAACGAGGAGAAAAGGGTTAACAAAGGAGATTTATGCAACTTTATATGTGCATAAACAAATGAAATGTTGCTTATCAACGTGTTTTAAGGTGAGGTATATATAGGGATGTTAACAAATGAAATGTCTCTCTCTGTATTATTATCAACGTATTTTATAGCTGCATTGTAAGTAATTAGGGATGCGGTCAGAGTTAATAACATATTAAAATGGGTTGAGTGTACAAATCGTAGTCATAGATAGTTAACATGATAAATATGGTCACTAAAAGATTTAAAAAATATATAGTGATTAAATAACTGTTATTTAATATTTTAGTAGACGGTCATTAAACATTTCGTCTATATACTTTGAACACGTGATCATATGCCAACTTGTTCATCCTTTTGAGCTGGTTGTTTACCGATTAACTTTTAAGCAATTGCCAATTTAAAACAATCAATATACGATCGATCATTATCATAAATGAGGTGGAGGTGGGACTTTTGTTAATCCGTTGATCAATAACTTAATATAAATAGGATTTGGGGTATAGTAGAGAGTTGAGAAGAAATTGTTTTCTAAGAAGAAAAAGAACAAGTTTGAACCAATAAAAATGCTTCATTTAATATTGGTATTAAATGTTTGTAACCCTTATAAACTAGTAGCCTTATTAATGAAAGTCATAACTCCTATTCAAAATATATATATCATTACAAAACAAATGTAGGATTCATTTAGGATGAACTCTAATATGTGTAGGATTAATTTCGAGACGTGTATGATAAATGTAGAGCGAATTTTAATGTGTAGGATGAATATTTATATGTGTAGGATACAATTTTTTTTTTTGAAAGGTTAATTTCTTTTAAATCCTGTAGTCTGTGGTACTTGAACCCAAGACCTTCCACAACCTAGGTGTTTTAAATGCTTTGCCTTTGCCAATGGACCACCACCCCATTGGTATGTGTAGACTATATCTATGTTGGATGAATTATGATATGTGTAGGACAAAGTGAATAATTAATGTAAGAGGAATTATAGTATTTAATGTTTTACCATAATATCATTTCTTCTTTTTGTTCTTACATTAACTTTCTTCTCATTTGATCCTCCCCCTTGGGGTATATTATATCTATCTATACTTTCTATAATAGCAGAAGCGTGAGTGACGTCAGAAAGCTGATGTGTCAGCCGGAGAGACTGACCACCAATGCGCGTATGATCCAAAAACTGACGTCATTAATCCCATTAAAATATTCAAAAAAAGGGGTGGGCCACGTGAAACCACCGATATTGCCCTCAACAGCGGTTATCAATCCCTGGGTCTGCCAACCAATAGCAGACGTTTACTAATATCCTCTCAGCTGTTTTAGGCCCTAAGTTTTTGAATTTTAAGGGGGGAAATTTAAATCCACGTAGGGAAACGTGCCTCATCAGCCCCCTGTATATAAGCACATAACCAATGCACCAATTTCTTCTATCAGCTTTGAATTTTCTAAAAAAGATTTTCAAATTTCCCTCTGAAAATTTAAAACAATGTCCACGTCAATGGACGATGAAGAAATGCATGGCACTTTTATTCTTGATATCAATCCAGCCAAAGATATGTGGCACATGAAGGCTCGTGTCATAAGAAAATGGAAGACAGCCTATAAGTTGGAAGTTATATTCATTGATGAGCAGGTAAACTTTCTAAGTTGGTTTATTTTGTTATTCTTGAAGACGTGGTTTTTTGTGCATACTTTTTACATTCTGTTATAAGGAGCTGCAGGACGATAAGATTCAAGGTTTTGCCAAGTCTCATTTTATGCAACTTTTTGACAGTCAACTTGAAGAAAATGGTGTGGTTGTGTTATCTAAGTTCGGTGTAGGTGAAAACAAGGACATTTACAGAGTTGTAAGACATCAATATAAAATCATTTTTTATCGTTGTACAATTGTGAAACATGTTAAGGGCTGAGAAGGTGTTGAGCATGGTTTCAACTTCTTACCTTTTAAAGAAATTCTTGATCGAGAAGCCAAGAATCTGTTGAGCGTTAATTTGTATTTTGTTTTTTGTTTTTTTTATTTTAGAACAAAGTTTAAGATTCAGTTTTGTTGAACATTGTTCCTTTTAAACTCAACAGATGTTTGGCAAAACTGTGTGTTTGTTTTTATAGATGTTGCTGGAAGCGTCATTTGGTGTGGTGACTTGGATGTGTATGGACAAGCTCCTAATGAAACCAAACGGATGAATCTTGATCTTCAGGACTTAGAGTAAGGGTTTTTCTTGAAATTGTTATACAGTGTTTTTGTAAAGTATAGCATCTGCTATTCAGATACCTAACACTTAACAAAAATATTTTGTTTTTAAGGTGAGTCTTATGTTTCAATGGTTGAAAACAATCAATGTTAGAATTGCAAATTTAATTTATGTAATAAATGTTATGATGAGATTGATCTATGATTCACTGTTTTGAATCTTATGTGGAACACATTTATTGATGTAATAAATTATGTGTAATTAATTTTTGTATAGTTGCAGGTTTTTGCAAATTTTTTACATCTATGGTTCTTTTGTGTTGTTTTAGAGGTACGACGTTAAGATGTACATTGTGGAAATCTTACGCAATACAGTTTAAGAAATTTATTTCCAACATCACTGAGGAGAATCTACTCACAATTATCCAGCATGGAAGGGTTAGAAACTGGAAGGGTAAGTTGTGTTTCATTTTTGTTATTTTAAAAAGATTTTATTATAAATGAAGTCATAAAGATATGTGTGTTATGAAATATATAGAACGAATTACAGTTCAAACAGATAATGATGGATCTCGCCTCTTTCTCAATCAAGGAATTGATGAGGTTTCTGAGCTAAGCAGGAGGTGTTATTTATTTATATTTCTATAGGCAAATTTAAATTTAATTTGCTTTAGCTTTTAGATGTAATTTGTTCCATATTTATGTAGCTTGGTGTTAAAACAAGAACAAGAGTCTGGATGTACTTCTCAAACCTTTCTTTCTTCCCAGAGTGTTTATCCAATGCGTCAGGAATTCATAGTTGGAACATTGAAGAGGCTTGTTGACGAACTGATCGATATTCAAGAGGTTTCAATATTTTATACCTCCCTTTTATATGTCTTCATTTTACTATGTGTATGTTGAATATACATTTTGTTTGCAGCCGATGTCTTTTGTTGTCGTTGGCACCGTAAAAAGTGTTGAAGAAAGTTGTGGTTGGTTTTATGATGCGTGCCTGAAGTGTAACAAGAAAGTTTTAAGTAAATCGGAGTATTTGTAAGATGTTGAAGATGTTTGTGAAGCAATTCTCAAATTGCCTACTACTGCGTTGGTGTGTAGGAAATGCGAGTGTGAATGTACTTCCATTACCACAAAGTATGTAAATCAGTACATGTATAAACTTTTTTGGTTTGCAGATTTTTCATTTCATTTTATACAGATTTTTTAGATAAATTTTGTTTTATTTGTTTTAGGTTCAAGTTGCAGATAAGGGTTCAAGATAAATCTGGTAGTGTATCGTTTGATAAAGATGTGATGAGGATCATTGGAGCTGCTGCCTGCGATATTAGGGAAAGGCAGTTGAGGGAAAGCGATACAAAACGTTTGCCGCATGAGTTGTCTCGGATCGTGGAAAAGAAACTGGCTTTCAAGATTGATGTTTCTGATTTCAATCTTATAAATGACTACCATGTGTACATTGTGGTTAAAATTTGTGATGATCCTGTCATAATTGAAGAGTTGTTTTCCGGATATGAGAATGTACACGATAATTCTGGAGAGGTATTTATTCTAATTTTTTTGTAATAAGCTTTTATTTTTAGTAGATGTTCAAATATGTTATGCTTCCATAATATGTGAGCAATTTTTAGGTCACTCAGGAAGTTTGTCAAGACAAATCTGTTAACCTTTCAGAATCTTCGCAAGTTGGGTTACAAGTTACTTCTAAGGTATTTAAGAAACTTTGTGCAAGTATTTGTAATTTGTTTCTACAACTTGTATTGTTATCTAACGTTTTATTAACTATTTGGTTTTTTCTCTGAAGGATGTTTTATGTGTTGATTCTGTTGTGGATACTGTCACAAGTCCCAATGAAAAAAGAAGTGTTGAGGATTTTGATAATGTAAATGTTGGTGAGCATACTTTTACAAGCTAAAGATTGAAGAAGAAGACGATTAGATTTAAAAGTTAGGAACTTATTGTTAATGTATTCTTATGTGTGTTTATTGTTTTCAGTTGTAAGTTTTTGTTAACATCTTTGAAGTTAAACTTATGTATGTTAATTTTGTACATACTGGTTTAACATTTTCGAATGAATATATTTTAGTTAAGAGCTGTTTGTTAACATCTGTTTTTGCTTTGGATGTTATGGTATTTTAATTTCATCTATTTGAACTTTTGTTATACAATATCTGTTCAAACAATAGTGTCTCGAGTATTTTATTGTAGTTGATATTAAATTTTTTAATGCTTATAGGATCAATTTAGTAGATGTTTGTTAGTGCAGAATCCTCTCTACCGGGTATCAAACACGTACACAATCAAAGGCGGAATCAATGATTGTATAGAAAGAACCAAGAAGAAACATAAAGCACACAATTTATTGATAGGGTGCACACGACTTCTATGAGTCGTCTGGTACACGCAAGCTTTTAACAAAACAAATGACAAGCAACCTCAAAACAAACAATGAGACCCCTATTTATACACAATATAGGCGGTCACCATTACATGGGCCATATAGGTCGAACCCAGTATTAGAATAACCCAAGACAACACAAACTTCTAAAATCTAGCCCAACAATATCCCCCTAGGTTTGTGTTGACTTGGTGTGTCTCTACTGCTTCTTGCTGCGCTTCCTGGAACTCTTCTTCTTTTTCTCCAATGCCTTTTTCCATTCTTCAGACGACTTTCCAACATATGGACCGAACAATCCAGTCTCTACTCTTCCTCTGCTATCAGACGCTAATCCCAGTCTAGCTATCTGACCCACTGCACTAGTAAACGATTTAGCACAGGCTTCATACGTGGGATCACATTGAATCTGATGTTTCACCAGGATTTGAATATCTTCAGAATGCAAACTCATCAGATCTTTGGCATCAAACACTCTCAGTTCATCACTATCACAAACAATCACTGCAGATCTAGAGGTAGGATCATAGACCCAGAACTTCATATCCTTCAAGCATCCCCTGTCCATTGGCTTAGACAAAGGAATGGTCTTCATCTTTTCAGTAGGTGGCCACTGAACTGTCTTGAACGGCTTTCCATCTGCAATCAATACACCCTTATACTCCACCAATAGTGAACTTGCAGTCTTCATATCCCTGAAATTCACTTTTGCTTGCTCTTGAATCTTCTTATGAAATGCGCTTCCAATCTTATTTCTTGGATTTCTCGTCTGATTTATGAAAGGAGCTATTGCAAGTTCTGCCAAATCGATCTTGGTCTAGGAGTTGAAGGCAGAAGTAGAAGAATAATACTCAACGACTCCATTTCCTCTATGAACAACAAAAACTCCCTTGTCATCATTATATCTCCAACATTCTATCCCTGTTCGATTTCCATAAGTATCAAACCGATCTCTAGTCATTGTCACGAATCTTTCAGGATGCTCCTCCATGGGATCAATAGATGGCTCAGCTGTATTCTTAAGAACATAAGTGCTTCCAGGACGACGATCTCTCACTCTAGGAACTTGATCTTCAAAATATTTCTTCATATGTTCTTCATGTTCCTTTTATAGATCTTTCACGCCCAGCAGGAGTCATAACTTTCTCAACAAATGATGACGTCTCTGAAAACTCCTTTCCAAACTTATTCTCCAGTTTCCGAGTCAAGTTAAGCAGTCTAGCTGAAACATCGCCTAATCCTGACTCCAATTCAGCAATCTTTTGGTTCTTTTCAGTGACAGTCTCCATCAAACTCTGCACCTGAGCAGTTAGCCACACATTCTCAGTCTCCAGCTTCAGCACTTTAGTCTGTAATCGATGAACATCCACTTCAGCAAAAATGTCTTCTTCGCTGTCAATTTCTTCCTGACTAGCCTCTCTCTCTTCAGTTGTCAAAAATTCAACGTCCACATGTTTTCCTTGTTCTTTATCAGCTAAGAAAGCCATCTAAGCTCTTTGAAAGCTTCTTCATCAAACAAAACCTTACTCGTACCAGATGCACTGGAAGATCCAACTTTTTCATTTATTGTTCCTGTGATTGGTGCCTTGCTCATGAATTGAGAAAATGATTCAGTTGCAATAGCAGGCACAACAGTGGAACTAATAACACCAACATGAATATCGGTTGATACACCAGCATCAGACATGACAACATCAGCAGCAGTAGAACGAGTTTCAGCAACAGAAGCTGAAACATCAGCAGTGACAGTCAACCTAGGATCTCTTTTACTTCTCTTCCTTGGCCTCAGATCAGAATTGGGGTCTTCAGAAAATTCAACATCAATAAATGTCTCAACTACAACATCGGATGGAGGAATCCTTTTTTCAGCTTCTCGAACAGTATTCAGTATGCTTGAAAGCACTTCTGCTTGAGGAATAGTAACCTCAGAAGCAGCAGTGTTTTGGAGCTTCAGTCACAATCTCCTCTCCAACCAATCCTTTCTCAGCTTCAGTCACTGACTTTACATCGGTATTCTCAATTATAAAGTCATCTATCTCTTCTTCATTCAGATCATCAAAATCAAAGTTCTCAAACTGTTTTTCGTCATTTCCAACAGTCTTCTCATCATCTTTCGCTACTTCCTCATCTTCACTTTCCACCTCAGTTAAATTAACGTTTTCAGGAGGAGAGCGCAGCTCAGTATGTAGTGGTTCGACAATCTAAATATCATGTCCTTCAGCAACAAGTGCAGATGGCATGGCTGAAGCTTCTTCAACAATCTCACTAAACTTTCCAAACTTAACTAGTGGAAATTTTCCTAAAAAAATCTGCCTTGAGTCTTTACGAACTTGTCTAATTAGTCCAAAGACTTGAGAAGCCATGCATTTTTTTATCATATGTTTCAACTGTCCTCTCAAGATTTGGATACTTGGACTCTAGAATCATCTGCACAAATCTTGGGAACTTGTATAAATACTTCTTGTTGAGGGTCTTCATGTTTGCTAACATATCTTCAAAAATGCACTTTGAGTAATTGTAATCCCATCCCTCAATCAATGCCGCTATTCCAGAAGCATATTTTACTCCCTTTATCAAACCCTTTGATTATTTTTTATGCAACTTAAGATCAATTGATGTTTGAAAGGGATCAGCATAGTAATGTCAGGGATTTTCCTTATTATTAATTTTTTGGTTGGTTTTTTTAATTAGAAAATGTGATATGTTGTGTTTATGCTCTACGTTGTTAAAACAGAAACATAGAAATTGCTTATTCAAATGGTTGAAATTGAGTTAGAAGAGAAAGCAAGTGATAGAAATTGCTTATTCAAATGGTTGAAAATGAGTTAGAAGAGAAAGCAAGTGGGTCATATGCTTACCGTTTTACAGGCTAATCACACTTTTCTAGGTACTTCACGTAACCTTCTCTTTAGTGATTATGTTGTAGTGTTTAAAATTGTCACGATAAATCGTTATTCACTAATTCAAAATTATTTTATTGGAGTTGTTTGTTGTAAGTCTCAGTGTTCAGATTTTAAATATGTACCATTTACTTGTATTTTAGTTCTAAATGAAAGCATAAAAACTTGGTGAATGGAGCGACAAATGAAGTAGCAGCAAAAAATTCATATTACTACTTTGATAGTTTCAATGAGTTATTACATAATTCATTATTGTACATCTACAAATTGGAAAATTGGGCATACCAGTTAGAGAATGATATAGAAGTAATATATTGTTAGTGGAATTGCATTGTGGATGTTGAATTAAATTGTATGAAAACAAGCGCCGCCCGAGTTTAAAGTGTCTCCAGCTACACGCAGTCATTTTGCCAGTAAATTGTTTTGATAATTTTAGCTTGGTGATTTCTTTAGTGATTTAACATGTTCGCGCCCCAACGTGCGCAGGAAATTATGAAAAGAAAAGTTGCTGATATGATATTGAAAGGGTAGTATTCTCTTTGTGCTTGATTTCATTTGTTTTTTGTGATGTAATTGCCTTTCTTCTTACATATTGGCTAATCAGTTTGTAGATTGTATATGTTTCTAATTCTTATGTCATGGTACGTACTCATGGATCGATTTGTATGCTTTAAACTATGTCATATACTTGCTACCATCATTTATTTTTATTTTTTTTCTAAACATTGTGTCATGTGTTGGTTATTATTCAGATTTGGAAATGTGTTGAAAGGGGAAATAGACGAATGCCTAGAAAATGCTCAAGAAATAGCTGCATTAGTGGATCCAATATATACTCTGGCTTGATAGAAGTTAACATGTCAACTTAGTAACCTAACACTTAACGAGTAGAAAAATATTTATTTCAGAAGGGCATATTCGAACCACAACATTGGGTACCAAGGTATACTACTGAATCTGCATTTCTTGCGTTTTGTAAATAATCACATTGTTGTATTGCAATTTGTATTTGGATCCCGCAGCAACACGCGGGTAAACCAATCGGTTCTCGGAGTTTCGGTTTATTTTTGGCGCACTTCGGTTTCTAGCATGTACCTGTTTGGCCAAAAACGAAAACCGGTTCTAATCCTTCTTAAAAAACCCAAACCGGTTTAGAACCTAGATTGGTTTGAGAAAGAAAGGGTTATATTTAGGCTTCGTTAATGTATTTTGCATAAAACAGACAAGAAACATAAATGATTAATGCACTCTTTCAATATCTTTCTATTAAAAAACAAATTAAAAGATGATTGCTTCGGTGGCTCCATATGAAGAAATTCGCATTACAAAAAGAAAAATAAAATAGAAAAGCAAAAAAGGGAGATGAAGATTTGATTAGTCATCTAAGATGTGTGTATAATGTACAACACCAACAACGTGATTGACTAAACGCAATAGCCAAACACAATACAATCCCGCCGCAATGCGCGGGTTCCTGCTAGTTATTTTTAATGTATATATGATCCATTTTATGTGAAAAATTTATAACCATTTTAAGAGAAACATTTTTAACCAGTTTTTTTAAATGAAGGTGTTCTCAACCCATTGGTTCTCAGCCCACATAATTAACAAGTTCTAGACCTGGTTCAATTAAAAAAAAAAAGTTGGATTCTCGGCCCCATTCTCGGTTTTATTAAAATAAAAAATAAAAAAAATATTGATTGAGATAAAACCATGTCTAATCATGTCTATCCCTAATTTGTCTCATTATTCAAAACCAAATTCTTCAAATCAACAAAACAACCCTCTCCATCTCTTTATTCAAACCGAAAACCCCACTCCTCCTGCTACTTTCGGGTATACTTTCGATTTCAGTTTGTCTTTCTTCATTGATCGAGTACTAAGGTAAACTAATTGTTAGTATTGTTGTGATAATTTTTATTAATTTGCAGGTGTATCGTGAATCTAGGGGATTAATCGACGGGTTTTAATCACTGTTTGGGATGGAAGGCGGTAAAGGACGGTGGTTATTTGGGGGTCGTTTGGGTGTGACGACGGCAGACGAGGCGGTCAATGGTGGTGTTGAATGAAGTGATTGTAAAAGGTGTTAAGGATTTCGATGAAGGTGGATGAGGAATAGTGACGGACGGTGGTTATTTTGGGTGTGACAACGGTGGTGTTAATAGTAATGGTTGTGGACAGAGGCTGCGGTGAGAATTGTGCAGGAGAATGATGACCGATGGTGATGGGTTTCAAAGATGATATGTGATGTTAAGTGTTGTTGGTTGTGGTTAATGGTGGAAAGTTATTTAGGTTGCGATGTTGATGACAATTGATGGAAGATGATAATCGAATGGTGGTCAGATTGTTTGGGATGACGATAATCGGTGAATGGAGGTGGTGAACAATGGCTTATGGTTGTGTAGATGATGGTGATGATGGTTATTGTTGAGCACGGTTTTTGAAGAAGAAACACAGAACTTTGAAAGTTCTTAGATATCCGAAAAGGATTTTTTTTAAAAAAAATTGAAACTTTAAATATGTTCTCGGATTCAAATGTTTGAAAACCCAATTTGATTTCCGAAAACCTTTTTTGTAAACTAAAGGACCCGAGAATTCATTTATAAAATCAAAGCCTTTTCTTTGTTTCCAGAAATGTTAACCCTTACAAGAGGTTTATTATTTTATTAACTTACTTTAAATTTTGTGTTAAAGGATAATGTTGATAAAATTTAAAGTTAAATGTTCGTTTTGTCTAAGTTCTGACTTAAAATCTCACGTACTCTGTTTTGCGCAGAAATGGCCGATTTAGAAGGTGTTGATAATGCGGTTGCTGAAAACTGAAAAGCAAAGAGAGAACCAAAGACCGGATTTATGCACGAACATAATGTTGCTGGATACTTGCTGGATCCCCTCGAGAAGCACAAAAAGCTTTTCTATTCTATGATCGTTGTTTTGAACTTGCGTAGAATCGCGCATGCAGTTAGTAAAAATCCACCAATGTGTAAATCGTGGATTGAGGATTTCTGGGGAAATGCAAAATTCATCAAGAAGAATGGCGTTCAAGTGATTGCTTCAACAATCCAGAATAAGGAGGTGATCGTGTCAGAGCAGATTATAAGAGAAGTTTTGTTATTTAGGGACGAACCAGAATATCCAGTTTCTTATCCCGATGAAGATGTTAATGGCGTTTTACGAATAATGAGTTATGAAGGAGGTTATCCGACAGTGCAAAAGAAGCTCATGCATCCGTACTGGAGATTTTTGGTGCATGTATACCTTATGTGTATCTCTGGGAACAAAGGTAGTGGGGACTCCTTGAATAAAAAGCAAGCGTCAGGTGTTACAGCTCTTGTTATGAACTGGAATTACAATTACTCAAAATATGTGTTCGAAGAGATGCTAGGAAATTTGAAAGGTGTGAAGAAGAACTTATTCATGATGTATCTGAGGTTCATTCAGATGATCTTAGATGCTAAGTATAAGGATTTGGAAAGAACGATTGGCAATTTTGATGCGAAGATGATGGGTCCTAATGTGTTTGGATTAATTTGCCAAGAGAGGAAAGGAGCTAAAGAATTATACAAGTACACTATTCCTCTTGAAAAATTTGAAAGATTTTCAGAAGTTGGTCTGCCATAACTAGAACCAGAACAAAGTGTGAATGTGATGGTTGCGATGTGCAGATAATAGACCCATCTGCAGGTTTCTGGAGAGAAAGCTGTTATTGAAAATATTGACTTGTCGGATCTGTCAAAAGAGTGTAGGAATGAGAAAGTAAGTGAAGAGAAGGAACAAAATAAAGGAACAAGATAAACCTGTTTTGGAACAGCAAACAACGACTACAGAAAAACTTGCTACTGATACTTCTGTATTGTCGTCTGAATTGCTAAGTGTGTTCTTAGAGAAGGCAAAGACTGTTGTTGAGAATCCTCATCTCACACCAATCAATGTGTCTACTGAAGATGAAGAAACTGATCCTGAGCCAGAAAGACCGTTGAAATGAAGAAGAAGAGATCCAAGGCCAGGTGTGCTTATAAATGAACCTATGTTGAACCAATCTACTGAAGAGATGTCATTTGATGTGCCCAAGTTAACTGAACATGGTACTAATGAATCCGAGAAGACAAGTAATGTTGACGCTGAAAACAACTCAAGTGCAGAGGAAGTTGTGGGAATTGAGTGGAGCCGGTGGAAGTCTTTCGGGTGATGAGTTAAAAGGAAAGTCCGCCATGCTCGAGGATTTAGTTGATGAATTTGAAGATGCCGATGTTGTAGATTTGAAAAGAAGAATGATTGTGTTGGAACAGGAACAAATTCTTAAAGATATCAGAATCATTGATCTTGAGGAATCTGTTAAAGAAAAGGACAAACTGATCAAAGAACTTCAAGCAAACATGGGAAATGTGGTAGCAGTTGTCACGGATTTTGCTCAGAAGTTCGAGAACAGATTTGGATCAAAATTCAAAGAAAAGAGTACTCCGGTCATTAATCGAGTTGTTGAAGATGTAGAGTCAGATTCTGCGAGAAATGAAGAATTTACACTAGAAGATGAAATTGGTAGTGATTTTGAAGACTCTGATGAGGCAAGAGAAGAAGGTTTGAGAAAGTATTTTGCCAATGAACTAAGACTGAATCGAAGGAAGAAGAAGGTGATTCCTAGAAGAAGAATTATGATTCCAAATAAGGCAAAACAAGTGTCACTGAATCAACGTCAACCCGACAGATTTATGGTAGATACAGGAAAGGATCGCTTTGACTTGTATAGTGATAGATCAGGGATAAAGAGTTGGATGTTCAGTGAAGAGAAAGGTAAATGGCTTGTTAAGAGAAACAATGGGAGAGTTGAGTATTATGGCAAAAGATCAGACTTTGAGTCTTGGACTAAGGTAGATCTCACTAAACTAATGAAGGCTCCTAATCGTGAAGAATTGACTTCCCAGACAAGGACAGGTTTTGCACCCCGAAGATGGTTAGAAGAGAATGCCAAACGTGATTTTCAGGATATGAAAACTGCAGAGTCGTGGGTAAGGACATATGGAAAGGTGTATGATCATCGTACTGGGGACAAAATGAAGACTGTGATGTGGCCAGCAACAAAGAAAGGAACTACTATTCCAGTGGCTAGAGATTTGACAGATAATACTCTTGCAGGTTTTCAGTTTTGGGTATATGATTCATTTAATGGTGATGCAGTGATTACATGTGATGATGTTGAGTAGCGTATTTGTGATCCCACGGATTTGATGAGATTTGCTGAGAAAGATATTCAAGTGTTGGCAAAGAATCAGATAAGAGCTACTGAATAATATGAAGTATGTGCAATGGCATTCACCAGTGCAGTGGCAGTTATAATTAAGATGAAGTTGTGGGCTGGATAGAAAAGCAGACTTGAAACTAAATTGTTTGGGCATGTTGTTGCAAATCCTCATGCTGTGTTGCAGCCATCAAAGAAGAAGAAAAGGGATGCTTGAGTTAAAGATAAAGCATAAACCTAGGGGGAGATTGTTAGGTTCATATATTTATAGGTTTATGTTTAGTGTTAGTTCTTGGACAGTTTAGTAGTTCTTAGTTATTAGTTCTCACTTTGTTAGTATTTGGGCTGTGGAAGGGCTAAGGCCATGTTGGTCCATTTTAGAAACCTTCCACATATTTAAAGTTGTTTTGTGGTTCATTTGTAACTAGCGGTTTTCATTTTAATCATAGAATTCTCTCTAGTATCAGAAGGTAAGTTAAACCGTATTCTATTGAAGATATTTCATTGAAATCGTTCATTTGTTCATGAATCATCTCAATCATTGATTCCGCCTTTGATTGAGATTACTTGATATCGGGTATAGTTTTTGGGATTTACACTTTTGTTGTAGTGTCTAGAGAAGAATCTCATAGACAGTCCAGCAATCCTTCTAAAACTTCAAGTACTGTTGGGTTTGCTTCTAAAGCAGTTCAAGGGTGTTGGATCAGTATGCTCTTTTGAAGTTGCTTGCTTATGAACACTTATGTGTTTTGCAAGTTAATCAAAGCAGTTTTGTGCACAGCGGAATAAGTTAAAGTTTCACTATCAACATGAGTTATTACTTCCCCCGGATGTTTATAAACTAAAGACAGTTAATGAGAATCTTAGCAATGAATGTATATGATAATAAGTAAGCAAATAGATTCTCAGATTATGAAATGGAATTTCAAGTTTAAGCTCTGAAGGATTTCAGTTTTCAATTAAAATTGATGTCTAAAATAGTGGGATTAACCCATCTATTTATAGACAAATACATACATGAACGTTGTTACAAAAGCAAGATTGCAACAGGCTGTAGTCTTGGAACTTGTACAAAAGATAAAGTAGTAATAATAAACTAATAAACTACTGAAACATAAGGGCGGTGGAAAGATTCTAGTACAAGTGCTGATGAGTGACAAACTACTGATGAGTAGTTTGTCTTCAGTAGTTCTTCAGTTGGCTTGTCTGGTTTGACTTCAGAACTTCTGATCTTTACTCTTCAGTACTTGTTGAATCCTTCTTCAGTACTTGTGTCTTCTTTCTTCAGTAGTTTCATACTTAAAATATTTTGGCAGAAGTATGAATTAGACTAAGGTTAGCAAAAGAGGTTTCAACAATCCTTTTTGTCCTTACAATCTCCCCCTGGATTGATGAAGCCAAAAGCTTATCTAATTCTTTATTGTCTTCTTCTGTCTTCAAGTATCTTCCAGATTTCTTTGAACATGGAAGTCTTGAGTTGGTTCAGTTGTTCATTTGTGAGAGATCCTTGTTTATGTTCAAGATGTTGAATTGTAAGCAAGTCTTGTGTAGATAGATTTTTCAATTCATTCATAGATTTGAAGGCCTTTCTTGAAAGATCTCTCCTTGTCACTAATACTGAGTTGGAATCAGTAAATGACCATTTCATTATCAGAACTTTAGATTTGTCAAAATCTAAAGTGTAAGGGATCATGCTGGATCCCTGGGATGTTCCTGACTGAGGGATGTTTTCTACTTCAGTGACCCTCAGGTGGGATTCTCTTCCTTCTTCTGTTTACACCACACTAGGTATATCAAAGGTGGGTAAATGATGTTCAGTGATTACCTTTGTGTACTGTTTGTCAGTTATAGTTTTCTGAATTTGGTAATCAAATGTAGAAGGATTCCTGAATTGTGTCAGTAGAGGCTTTTCTTCAATCACAAAGTCTCCTTGTACTACTGTATTGCCTTCAAGCAACACCATCTTGAAATCAGTCTTTGTGATCTCCTCTTGCTTCTTCTTGGAAGAAGGCTTTGATTGTCTAGAACCAGAAGTTCAAACTACTGAAGTTGACACTTCAGAAGTTTTGTACTTCTCTGGATTTGCAGCCTTGTCAGCCTTGAATCTTTTGTATGTGTCAAATAATTTTTCTTCTCTCTATTTTGACACTGAGGCTTTTGAACCAAAATCATTGGCTACCAATTCATCTATTATTTCAGCTCTCTTTGCCCTTCTGTCGTTTTTAGTGGCAATCTTGTCAACAACAAGTTGAGCTCTTCTTGTAAGCTCATTTATGGAGAGCCCTTTGAGTGAATAAGCTTTAGTCTTGCTGTTCTTGGTAATGAAAGACATCAGTTGTTGTCTTTTGTCTTCCTCAGCAACTCTTTCAAGTGCAGCTTGTTTATTCAACTCTTCTTCATATGCTTTGAGTTTTTCAGTGTAGCTCATATCTTCCCTTGCTTCTAGGTTGTTCTAGATCTCATCATCCTTGGCTTTCTTTTGTGCTGCAAGTAGACTCTTCTCCAGTAATTCTTTTGACATTGAAATGGGAGAAGGGTTTTGTACAGGCATTTGAGTGGTTGTAGGCCTTTGAATAGGAGTTGGAATGTCTTCAGTTGCCATAGAAGGCTCTTCAGTTGGAATATTGGAAGTGTTAACTACTGAAGGGCTGATAGAAGTATCAACTACTGAAGGATTGTCTTCAGTACTTTCAGAGTCTTCAGAAGTTTCTTCATTGAGGCCTTGGGAAGTTTCAGCTTCAACTTCAGTTCCAGAAGGAAGCCTATCTTGATCTTCTAAGTCTTTTTGAGTTTCTTCTTCCTCTTATTGTTGTTGGAGAGCCACTTTTTCCTTTATCTTGGCTTCCAGTGACTCCCTTGGTTCCTTAATCTTCTTCCACTTTTTGACTTCATCCACTTCTGGAAGCCTGCCAGGTTGAGAAGTTCTACCAGATAATTCTGCAAGCTATCTTGTATTGTTGTCAATTTTGTTGAAAAGCTCACTAAGTTTGTTGTTGATCACCTAAAAGTGAGTTTTTGTTTTCAACTCCCAAGAAGTTGTGAAAGATTTGAGGGGGTGTTTTTGGGTGATCTTCAAAGTGTACTGAAGATGCCACTTTAGAGGAATTAGGGATTAAGTGGTCTTTAACCTGATCTGTTATGACCAGCTCTTTGAGCTTAGAGACACCAGGTGCAGGACCTTCACTCGTAGCCATCAATTCATGTTTTGTGGAATGTGAATCATCATCCAAATCAATGGAATCATCTGAATCCCTAACGACATCCTCAGTAAGGACATTATCAGTTGTCTCATGAACCTCTGTTTCTTGGTTCTGAGGATTTCCTACCTCAGGCATAAAGCCTTCATCAGTAGTTGCCACAAATGAGGTCTTAGCAATGTTAATTCTGTCCTCAGATCCACCACTGGGTGGTAAATGAGTAGTAGCAGCCTCAAATTTACCTAAAGTCTCTAAGTTTGGGCTTGGAAACCTTGGTTCATCCTCATCTCTTGGGATAGGGATAATGACATCCACATCCATGTCAACTTGTGATGGTACCTCCCCTGTTTAATGTGGTTGTTGGGGAATGACATGTTCTGATGGGATTTTCTCTTTTAGCCCAGAGAGAAGTTTGGCAACTTCAATGGTTGTGTGTGATGGTTCTGGTTCAGTAGTTTGGGGTAATGGTTCAGCAGTTTCAAAAGAAGGATCAGTAGTTATGGCCTTTTTAAATTTTTTTCTTTTGAAAAGAATGGTAATGGGTGCTCTTTTGTGGGTTTGAGATGGATGAGACTGAGAGGATGTTTTAGTCACATCTTTGACAAGTGCAGATTGCACATCAATAGTTTCAGGCATCTCAATTTCCTGAACTACCTTTCTTTTAGGGTTTGAGGGTTTAGGCTTTTGTTGTTTGATTTTCTTGGCCTTTTTGGGTAAGGGTTTGGAAAATGATGGTTCCATGGGGACTGTTTCTAGCCAGGCAACCGGTTTGTTATGCCTTGATTATGCTTGTGAGGATAATGGATTTAAAACAGTTGTTTTTCCCACAAGCACCCCATCTCCAAGTTCTTTAATTATGCATTGCATTATGAACCTTGGATACAACAAAAACTTCTTTTTAGAATTTTGGTGATGCAACACCAACACATTAAAGAAAAGTGCTGATGCCCTGAATTTTGTTTCATTCACAATGGAATGAAAAATAGGTTGAAAAGTATAGGGCATCTGATCATAAGATCCCATTTTTGGACTCAAGCACATGATGATATAATGAAACAAAATTTTATATTTTGGTTCAAAAAATTTCTTAAAAATGGTTGCATGTGAGAGAGTACCTTGGTAACCACACTCTATCATGGTTAAATGGATTGCAGAGTTGGGAAAATGATCTGGTGCATCCGCATCATCCAGACCCAGTCTTATCCCCAAAGTAGCTGGTGTGATTGCCATTACTTTCCCTTGGATGGTTTATTTTTGTGAAATAATCTGATCATTCACTGTCACCGTCTCGGCATTTAACCAGAACTCATTAAGAGTTTCAGTATGGATTGGAGGATCAATGGTGAGGGCAGTGAAGTATTGAGATTTGACGACTAAATCAATGATTTCGTCGTATTGGGACCAGGCTTCATGTTTCTCAAAATAGCCTCTTTTATTGTGTCCCTGTTTCAGTATGAGAGCCATGTGGTTTGTGTGTGTGTGGATCGAACAGTGTTTTTGTTTGCAGGTGAGGGTTTGAGAGTGTTTTTGAGAGAGAAGGAGGGAATTTTGCTTTTTGAAAGGATAAGTGATGGAAAAGGTGTTTATTAGAAGTTTATAACAGCCCTAGGTAGAACTTCTAAAGTGGGAAATGTCTGATTTTCCCTTATTGACAAAACTGCTGATAAAGAACAATTTTCATCAGTAGTTCTCATTTTCTCTTCAGTAGTTTGTTAACAACTGATGAGAATGTTTATTAAAACTTTATTCATAACTTCTAAAGTTTATTTTATCAGAAGTTAATCATTTTTCAGAAAATATCCCCATACTGATGTTTTGTACATCAGTAATTTCTCTCTTTTTGTTTTTCAGAAGTTTTATGACAGACAATGTAAGTGTAAATAAAAATATGTGCAGAAAAATAAAAGAAACACTTACAAATTTAGCATCCCAAGTGTTGGATCAGTTTGCTCTTTTTGCTAAGTAAGAACTTGCTATCTTGACACTTAAGTGTTTAGCAAGTCCTTGTAAATCAGATTATAAGCACATCGGAATGTATAAGTTAAAGCAACACTTTTTATACTTAAGGAAGAGTTATTACTCCCCCTTGATGATTGAAACTAATAAATGACAAGTATTTATTATGAATCTAAGCAGTAAATGAGAATTAGATACTTAGACAGATTCACAATAAATACAGAAATGGAATAGAACAGTGATAGTGTTTGAAGGATTTTTCTATTAAAATCAATGTCTAAAACAGGAGGTTGAAGCCTCCTATTTATAGACGTTTACATACATGTATCTTGCCTAAAAAGCAAGTACAGAAACAACAGAAACAAGTTGCACAAGTTGCAACATTGAATCAAACAAATACAGCTAAAAGTAATAATAAACAATAAACTACTGATGCAAAAAGGCGGTGGAAAATATCTGATGCTAAGTGCTGATGAAAGACAAACTACTGATGAGTAGTTTGTCTTCAGTACTTCTGAAGTGAACTTGTCTGGTTTGGACTTCAGAACTTCTGATGAAGTTTCTTCTTCAGCACTTCTCATATTTTCTCTTCAGCAGTTTCTTGTCTTCTCTTCAGTACTTCTATACTTAGCCAAAATGACAGAAGTGAATTAGACTAAGGTTTCCAAAAGTGGTTTCACCAATCCTCTTTGTCCTAACAATCTCCCCCCTGGATTGATGAAGCCAAAACCTTACTAATTCCTTATGTTTTTCTTCTGTCTTGAACAATCTTCCATATATCTTTATACATGGTGTTCTTGAGCTGGTTTAACTGACCATCAGATAGAGATCCTCTCTGTGGTTCTAGATGTTGAATTGTGAGCAGGTCTTGTGTTGACAGTTTCTTCAGATCACTGATCTTCTTGTAAGCCCTGCTTGAGAGGTCTCTTCTTGTCAACAATACTGAGTTGTTATCAGTAAGTGACCATCTGATGATAGGTATCTTTGACTTGTTAAAGTCAAAAGAATAGGGAACCAGACTTGTCCCTTGGGTTGATGGTCCTGAGTGCTGGATGTTTTCAGTTTCAGATAGCCTCAGGTGGGATTCTCTTCCTTGTTGTTGTTGCATATCAGGCATCTGAACAGTTGGGAGATGGTGTTCAGTCACTACTCTGGTATGCAGCTTTTCTTTGATGGTCTTTTGTATTTGGTAGGCAAAAGTGGAAGGATCCCTGAATTGAGTTAACAGAGGTTTCTCCTCAATGTCAAAATCTGAATGGACTATTGAACTTCCTTCAAGTAGTACCATTTTGAAGTCAGTTTTGACATTGTCCTCTGCCTTCTTTCTCTGAGTAGCAGTTCTTCTTGATACACCAGAAGTTCTAACTACTGATCTTGAAGGATCAGCAGTTTGAAACTTCTCTGGATTTGCAGCCTTGGCAGCCAAGTATTTTCTGTAAGTATCCATTAGTCTTTCTTCTTTCCATCTGGATACTGAGGCTTTTGAACCATATCCTTCTGCTACTAACTCTTCTATTATCTGGGCTCTCTTGGCCTTTCCTTCTTTGCTTGTGGCCATTTTGTCTGCAAGCAGTTGTGCTCTTCTTGTCAGCTCTTGCATAGAGAGTCCTTTGAGTGTAAAGGCTTTAGTCTTGCTGTTCTTGGTAATGTAAGACACCAGTTGTTGTCTTTTATCTTGTTCAGCAATCTCATCAAGGCTAGCCCGCCTTTGTAGTTCAGCTTCATAAGCCTGAAGTTTTTCTTCATGGCTTAAATCTAAATCACCCCTTTCTTCCAGAGTTTTCCAGATCTGATCTTCTCTGGCCTTCTTGTTGGCTGCAACTAAGCTCTTCTCTAATAATTCAGCTGATTGAGAGATAGGAGAAGGGTTTAGTACAGTCATTGTTGTAATGGATGTAGGCCTGATGGGATCAAATGTTGGTTGAATGGGAGCAGTGGTTCTGGAAGGTTCAGTTGTTTGAGGTTTGGAAGTGTTAACCTCTGATGTGTTGACAACTGCTGATGGTTTGTCAACTACTGAAGGATTGTCTTCAGTACTTTCTGATTCTTCATCAGAAGTTTTGTCATCAGAAGTTTCTTCATTGTGCCTTAGGGATTCTTCAGATGTTTGGGTCTCATCTTCTTTCTCTGCTGCTTCAATTTCTTCTATTGAGACGCCAAACTGTTTGGCCAATTTTTCTTTCCTGGCCTGATCTTTTTGATCTCTTTCAAGGATGGCCACTCTTGCCCTTATCCTGGCTTGGAATGACTCCTTAGGTTCCCTGATCTTCTCCCCCTTTTTGGATTCATCAATTTTAACCCTTGAAGCAGAGGGTTGGGAGAATTGTCCTTGAAGATGAGCAATCTGTTTGCTGTTGAAGTCTAGTTTGTTGGACAGATCATTCATCTTGGTTTTGATCACTCCAAATTGATTCTTGATGGACAGCTCCAAGTCAGCTGTATATGTTTGGAAGTGATTTCTGATGAGAGTATTCATCATGTGGTACAGGGGACCCTCTGGGCTGCATAGCTGGTTCAGGTCTATGCTTGTTTGCCCAGGGAATTGGGTAGGCATTTGTTGTGAAGGGGGTGTTTTTGGGAGATCCTCATGTTGTACAGAGGATGCCACTCTAGGGGTTTTAGGGATTGAGTGGGCTTTAACCTGTGCAGGGGTGACTGGCTTCTTGAGCCTGGATACCCCTGAAACAGGACCTTCAGAAAGTGCCGTCAATTCAGCAGTTTGTGTGTGTGAAACATCATCCAAATTAATGGAATCATCTGAATCCCTGATGTTGCCCTCAATGAGGACTGTCTCAGTTAAATCATGAGCTGAGCCCAACTCAGTTCTCTCATGAACCTCTTGTTCTTGGTACTGAGGATTTCCTACTTCAGGCATTAAGCCTTCATCAGTAGTTGCCACATCTGAGGTCTTAGCTATGTTACTTCTATCCTCAGATCCACCACTGGGTGGTAACTGAGTAGTAGCAGCCTCAGATGCCCCAAGAGTCTCTAAAATTGGGCTTAAAGACTCTGGTCCACCCTCATCTCTTGGGATAGGGCTAGAGATGTCCACATCCATGTCTGATGTAGTAGTTATGTCCCCTGTTTGTTGTGGTTGTAGGGGACTGACATAATCAGATGGGACCTTCTCTTTTAGCCCAGAGAGAAGTTTGGCAATTTCTATTGCCTCTTGTTCAAAAATTTGTGGGGTTGGTTCAGTAGTTTGGGCAATAGGTGAAAGTTGTTGTTCAGCAGTTTCAAAAGAAGAGTGTGTTTCAATAGTTTTTCTAAGTCTTTTTCTTTTGAATAAAATGGTTATAGGTGCTCTTGGTGGGGTTTGAGATGGATGAGACTGAGAGGGTGTTTCAGTCTCACCAATTTGAAGAGCAGAATGCTCAAGAGCTTGTTCAGGCATCTCAACCTCCTAAACAGCTTTTCTTTTGGGTTGGTGGGTTGTTGTCTTTGTTGGCTTGGGCTTTTTGGCTTTTGGTGGTGTGAGTTAGGAAGATGTGGGCTTCAGGGGGACTTGGTGTTGTTCTCCCTGATCATCTTCTGGCCAGGCAGCCGGTTTGTTATGCCTTGAGTATGCTTGTGATGTTAAAGGATTTAAAGTTGAAAATTTTCCCACAAGCACCTCATTACCCAGTTCCCCTATTATGCATTGCATAATGAACCTTGGGTATAACAAAAACTTTTTCTTGGTATTATTGTGATGTAACACCAACTCATTGAAAAATAGTTTTGATGCCCTGAATTTAGTTTCATTCACAATGGAATGAAATATTGGTTGAAAAGTGGAGGGCATCTGGTCATAAGACCATGTTTTTGGACTCAAACACATAATAATATAATGAAACAAGAGCTTGTATTTTGGTTCAAAATATTTTTTGAAGATTGTAGCATGGGAGAGAGTACCTTGATAACCACACTCAGTCATGGTTAGGTGAATATCAGTATTAGCAACATGGTCAGGGGCAGTTACATCATCCAGACCCAGTCTTGTTGCCAGTGTGGCCGGTGTGATGGTCAGTTGTTTCCCTTTTATTCTTGAGTTGAGGGAAATGACCTCATCATCCGTTGTCACCGTCTCAGCATTTGCCCAGAACTCATTCAGAGTTTCAGTGTGAATTGGTGGGTTTATTGTGAGAGCAGTAAAATATTGGGATTTTACAACAAGATCAATGATCTCATCGTATTGGGACCAGCCTTCTTGTTTTTCAAGAAAGGCCCTTTGATTGTGTCCCTGTTTTAGAACTAGAGCCATGTGGTTTGGGTTTTGATCGAACAGTTGATTTGCAGGTTTAGGTTATTAAGAGAGTTTTTGAGAGAGAAGGAGGGATATTTTGAGTTTGAAAGGATAAGTGTGGAGAAAAAGGTATTTATCAGAAGTTTTAACCGCTTGAATCTTCTTTATTAGAAGTTTTTGAACCGCCTTTGGTTAAAGATCTCTTTATCAGAGGTTTTAAACTGATTAGGTCAAACCTCTGATGATGGGAAAAGTCAGATTTGCCCTTTTGACTTAAACTGCTGATGAAGGATTACTTCATCAGTAGTTCCCATTTTCTCTTCAGTAGTTTTAACAGCTGATGAGAAATATTTTTATAAATACTTTAATTCATAACTTCTGAAGGTTATTTTATCAGAAGTTACACACTTTTCAGAAAATTATCCCCATACTGATGTTTGTTCATCAGTAGTTTCTCTCTTTTTCAGAAGTTTTGTTTCAGACTTTTGTCTGTTTTGTAAGTGAAAACCAGAAAAAGAAAAGGTAAACAGGATGGAATCAGGGGTGGAAGAAAAAAAAAAATTGTGATGTTTTATGCATAACAGTAGTAGATAGAAGTGATTGATGTAGAAGTTTGATGTAGAGTTGGGTAGAATCAAGTGTTAACTTGGATTCTAACTGATATGCATATATGTTTAAAAAAAAATAAAGTAAACACTTACAAATTTAGCATTCCAAGCATGGATACTAACTTCTGAAATGTTGATGTGTCAAGGGGCTTAGTGAAGATGTCAGCTATTTGATTAGCTGTTGCTACATGCTTCACCTCAATCTTGCCTTTTTCATAGCAATCTCTTATGAAATGGTACCTGATCTCAATATGTTTGGTTTTTGAGAACTGTACCGGATTTTGAATGATGCTAATGGCAGATTTGCTGTCTACAAACAAAGGTGTCTTGGTTTCTTTGATTCCATAATCAAGAAGTTGATATTGGAGCCATTGTATCTGTGATGTACAACTTGCAGCTGCAATGTATTCAGCTTCAGCAGTTGAAGTTGCAACAGATGTTTGCTTCTTTGATTGCCATGACACTAGACAGTTACCCAGGAATTGACAACCACCAGATGTTGACTTTCTTGTCATCTTACACCCTACATAGTCACTATCTGAAAAAGCTGATAACTTGGTATTGCTTGAGGCAGGATACCAAATTCCCAGTGTTGGAGTTCCTTTCAGATATCTGAAAATTCTTTTGACTGCTATAAGGTGTGATTCCCTTGGTGCTGATTGATATCTAGCACAGACACATGTTGAAAACATAATATCTGGTCTAGAAGCAGTCAAGTATAAGAGGGAACCTATCATGCATCTGTACATGGTTTGATCAACCTGTTTTCCTTGATCATCAGGTTCAACTTGTGTGATTGGTGTCATGGGAGTGGAACATGATTTACAGTCGTTTAAAGAAAATTTGTTCAATAATTCTTTAACATATTTTGATTGATGTATAAAAGTTCCATTTGTTTGTTGTTTGATCTGCAGTCCTAGAAAGTACTGCAGTTCTCCCATGGTACTCATCTCAAATTTAATTTGCATGAGTTTCTTAAAATCATCACACAGTTTTGTGTTTGTTGAACCAAAAATGATATCATCAACATAAATTTGAACAAGTAAGACATGATTTCCAACATGTTTAATGAAAAGAGTTTTATCAATGGCACCTCTTGTAAAGTTATTTTTGAGTAAAAAGGTGGAGAGTGTATCATACCAGGCTCTTGGAGCCTGTTTGAGCCCATAAACAGCTTTGTCTAGTCTGTACACCCACTCAGGATGAGAAGGATCCTCAAACCCAGGTGGCTGACAGACATACACCTCCTCTTTTATTTTTCCATACAAAAATGCACTTTTCACATCCATTTGATAAACTTTAATTTTGTTGGAAATGGCATAGGCCAGAAATAACCTGATGGCCTCAAGCCTTGCAACTGGAGCAAAGGTTTCATCATAGTCAATTCCCTCTTCTTGAGAGTACCCTTGAACTGCCAGTCTTGCCTTGTTCTTGATTATCATACCAGCTTCATCTTGTTTGTTCCTGAAAACCCATCTTGTGCCAATTGGTTGCTTGTTTGGAGGTAAGGGACAGATTTCCCAGACCTGTTGCTTGTTGAACTAAAGCAGTTCATCTTGCATAGCTTGCACCCAATTATTGTCTTTGAGGGCTTCCTGGTACTTCTTTGGTTCCAACTGTGAAATAAAAGCTGAAAATAGGCAAAAGTTGGAGAGCTGGTTTCTGGTAAGAACACCTGAAGCTATATCACCCATGATTTGATCAAGTGGATGATCTCTGTGTTCAATCAGTTGTTGTAAACCACTGACAGGTGTAGGTGGCTCTTGTTCTTCAAACAAACTACTGAGGTCTATAATATCTGGTTCAGCAGTTTTAGCTTCTTCAGTAGTTGCAGGTGCTGAAGCAGATGTTTGAGTTTGGCCTTCAGTATTTGTTTCATCAGAAGTTTGAGAAACTTCTGATGGTGTTGTAGTTGACTTAATGACTGTTTGAGGAGTCCAAGGTGTAGGATCCTCATCTTCAAACCTTTGATCACCATAATAAGTAGGTTTGGAAGGAGTAACAGTCTTTTCAGGTCCAAAGTGGAAGTTGTCAAGGTCAAAGAGTTCAGCAGGATGTGCTGGAATAAGAGTGTGTTTTGACTCATTGAACTTGACATTTAATGTTTCTTCTACAATCCTGGTGTGAGAATTAAAAACCTTGTAGGCTTTTCTAGTTGAAGAGTAACCAAGAAAGTAACCTGAGTAAACTTTGGCAGCAAACTTTGAAATAGATTCCTTTATGTTCAAGATGAAACATTGACACCCAAAAGCCCTGAAAAAGGAGATAAGGGGCTTCATGCCATGAAGAACTTCATAGGCAGTCTTGGAATGTCTCTTGACCACAAGAACTCTATTCTGAACATAACATGATGTGTTAACTGCTTCTGCCCAAAAGTACAAGGGCAGTCCAGAGTCAGCTAACATTGTTCTTGCTCCTTCTATCAATGTTCTGTTCTTCCTTTCTACTACACCATTTTGTTCAGGAGTTCTGGGAACACTGTATTGTCTAATAATCCCTTTAGACAAACAGAATTCATCCAGAGTTTTGTTCCTGAACTCTGTCCCATTATCACTTCTAATGGTTTTGACAGATAGAGAATATTGTTTCTCTACTTGTAGAATGAAGAACTTAATGATTTCAGCAGCCTCATCCTTGGAAAATAAGAAGAATACCCATGTGAATCTTGAGTAGTCATCAATGATGACTAAGCAGTACTTCTTTTTACCAAGGCTCATAATCTTGACAGGTCCAAATAAGTCCATATGGAGTAGTTGAAGACATGCAGTTGTTTTTGATTCTTCAATAGACTTATAGGAGGACTTATGCTGTTTTCCCTTTAAACAGGATACACAGTGTTCTTGACACTGGTATACTTTCAAAGGTAGACCTCTGACCAAGCCCATTTTTGTGACTTTATTTATGGTTTTAAAGTTCACATGGCCAAGTCTCCTGTGCCAGAGATCTGTTTCTGAAGTTGATGCCCTTGAGAAGAAACAGGCAGTGTTGTTCAATACTTTGTCTTTCTCAATGTCCACTGCATAGACATTGCCACATCTTTTGGCAATCAGCAAAGTATGATCTTCAATAATCTTCTCTATCAACTTCTGGCCTTCTGGTGAGATGATCTTGCATGCTGTCTTTGTGAAAAAGGAAGAATATCCTTTATCACACATTTGTGACACACTCAGCAAGTTGTATTCAAGGTTTTCCACCAGATTGACCTTGTCAAACTGTATTTTGCCAGAGGAGACATTGCCATGTCCTAGCACATATCCCTTAGCATTGTTCCCAAAGGATACAGATCCTTCTCTTTGGCTGATAAAGTTGTTTATCAGGTATCTGCATCCAGTCATGTGCATAGAGCCTCCACTATCAACATACCATATGCTGTTTAAGCCCCTGGAAACTCTCTGCACATAAAAGCAAATTAGTTAGGTTTAGGAACCCAAGCCTGTTTGGCTTTGGGTTTGCTCTTGAGAACAGTTACAGTTTGTTCTTGACCAGGTTGAGAAATCCATGTCTTTTTGGCAATGGATTTTTCATTAAGAACCATGGTGGTATCCTTTTCAGGACCACCATCAACCTTGATCATCAGTAGTTGTACCATGTTCATTAGATTTTGTATCTCAGCAGTTTGTGAAACTGCTGATGATTCTGGTCTAACTACTGACAAAGAATTTTGAGAAAAAGATTTTGGTTGAGATTTTATCTTTTTCTGAGAAAAGGTGTTTTCAGGTTGTTGTTTCTTGGGTTTAAAGATTCTTTCATAATCATTTCTGATTTGATTTCCCACAACCTGTTGATGTGTCAAGGGGTTTTGTGAATATGTCATCTATTTGATTAGCTGTTGTCTCAAGCTTCACTTCAATCTTGCCTTTTTCATAGCAATCCCTTATGAAATGATACCTGATTTCAATATTTTTAGTTTTTGAGAACTGAACAGGATTTTGAATGATGGTAATGGCAGATTTACTTTCTACAAGCAATGGTGTCGTGGTCTCTTTGATTCCATAATCAAGAAGTTAATATTGGAGCCATTGTATCTTTGATGTACAACTTGCAGCTGCAATGTATTCAGCTTCAGCAGTTGAAGTTGCAACAGATGTTTGCTTCTTTGATTGCCAGGACACTAGACAGTTTCCCAAGAATTGACAACCAACAGATGTTGATTTTCTTGACATTTTGCACCCTGCATAGTCACTATCTGAAAAAGCTGTTAACTTGGTATTGCTAGAAGCAGGATACCAAATTCCAAGAGTAGGAGTTCCTTTCAGATATCTGAAAATTCTTTTGACTGCAATGAGGTGTGATTCCCTAGGAGCTGATTGATATCTAGCACAAACACATGTTGAAAACATAATATCTGGTCTAGAAGCAGTTAGATACAGAAGGGAACCTATCATACATCTATAAATGGTTTGATCAACCTGTTTTTCTTGATCATCTGGTTCAACTTGTGTGGTTGGTGTCTTGGGAGTGCAACATGATTTACAGTCTTGTAAACAAAATTTGTTCAATAATACTTTAACATATTTAGATTGATGTATAAAAGTTCCATTTGTTTGTTGTTTAATCTTCAGTCCTAAAAAGTACTACAGTTCACCCATTGTACTCATCTCAAATTTTGATTGCATGAGTTTCTTGAATTCATCACACAATTTTGTGTTAGTTGAACCAAATATGATATCATCAACATAAATTTGAACAAGTAAGACATGATTTCCATCTTGTTTTATGAAAAGAGTTTTATCAATGGAGCCTCTTGTAAGGTTATTTTTGAGTAAAAAGTTTGAAAGTGTTTCATACCAGGCTCTAGGAGCCCGTTTTAGGCCATACAGAGCCTTGTCAAGTTTGTACCCCCACTCAGGATGAGAAGGATCTTCAAACCCAGATGGCTGACAAACATACACTTCCTATTTAATTTTCCATACAAAAATGAACTTTTAACATCCATTTGAAAAACTTTAATTTTGTTGGAAATTGCATAAGCCAAAAATAACCTGATGGCTTCAAGTCTTGCAATTGGAGCAAAGGTTTCATCATAGTCAATTCCCTCTTCTTGAGAATAACCTTGTACCACCAGTCTTCTCTTGTTCTTGATAATCATACCAGCTTCATCTTGTTTATTCCTAAAAACCCATCTTGTGCCAATTGGTAGCTTGTTTGGTGGTAAGGGACAGATTTCCTAGACCTGTTGCTTCCTGAATTGGAGCAAATCTTCTTGCATAGCTTGAACCCAATTGTTGTCTTTGAGGGCTTCTTGTTACTTCTTAGGTTCTAACTAAGAAATGAATTCTGAGAAGAAGCAAAAGTTGGAAAGTTGGTTTCTTGTAAGAACACCTGATGCAATATCACCCATGATTTGATCCAATGGATGATCATTGTGTTCAATCAGTTGTTGTAAACCACTGACAGGTGTAGGTGGCTCTTGTACTTCTTCAAACAAACCACTGAGGTTTATAATATCTGGTTCAACTGTTTGAACATCATCAGTAGTTGTAGGAGCTGAAACAGATGTTTGAGTTTGTACATCAGCAGTTGCTAAATCAGAAGTTTGTGAAATTTCTTATGGTTTAAAGTTGACTTTATGACTGTATTAGGAGTCCATGATGCAGGATCCTCATCCTCAAACCCTTTGATCACCATAATAAATAGGTTTAGATGAAATGACAGTCTTTTCAGGTCCAAAATGGAAACCGTCAAGGTTAAAGAGTTCAACAGGATGTGCTGGAATGAGTGTGTGTTTTGACTCATTGAACTTGACATTCAGTGTTTCTTCTACTATCTTGGTTCTTGAGTTAAAAACTTTGTAGGCTTTTCTTGTGGAAGAGTAACCAAGAAATTAACCTGAATAAACTTTTGCAGCAAACTTTGAAATAGAGTCTTTAATGTTTAGATTGAAACATCGACATCCAAAAGCCCTGAAAAAGGATATAAGGGGCTTAATGCCATGAAGAACTTCATAGGCAGTTTTAGAGTGTCTCTTGTTGACAAGGACTCTATTCTGAACATAACATGCAGTGTTGACTGCTTCAGCCCAGAAATACAATTGTAGGCCTGAATCAACTAACATGGTTCTTGCTGCTTGATCAATTAGTGTCTTGTTCTTCCTTTCTACCACACCATTTTGTTTAGGAGTTCTGGGAACACTGAATTGTCTAATAATCCCTTTAGACAAGCAGAATTCATCTATAGTTTTGTTCCTTAACTCTGTCCCATTGTCACTTCTAATGGCTTTGACAGAAAGAGAATATTGTTTCTCTACTTGTAGAATGAAGAACTTGATGATTTCAGCTGCCTCATCCTTGGAGAATAAGAAGAAAACCCATGTGAATCTTGAATAGTCATCAATGATGACTAGGCAGTACTTCTTCTTACCAAGGCTCATGATTTTGACTGGCCCAAATAAGTCCATATGGAGTAGTTGAATACATGCAGTTGTTTTTTATTCTTCAATAGACTTATAGGAGGACTTATGCTGTTTTCCCTTTAAACATGATACACAGTGTTCTTGACACTGGTATACTTTCAAGGGTAGACCTTTGACTAAGCCCATTTTTGTGACTTTATTTATGGTTTTAAAGTTCACATGGCCAAGTCTCCTGTGCCAGAGATCAGTTTCTGAAGTTTATGCCCTTGAGAAGAAACAGGCAGTGTTGTTCAGTACTTTGTCCTTCTCAATGTCCACTGCATAGACATTGCCACATCATTTGGCTATCAACAAAGTATAATCTTCAATGATCTTCTCTATCAACTTCTGGCCTTCTGGTGATATGATCTTGCATGCTGTCTTTGTGAAAAAGGAAGAATATCCTTTATCACACATTTGTGACACACTCAACAAGGTGTACTTAAGGTTTTCAACCAGATTGACCTTGTCAAACTGTATTTTTCCAGAAGAGACATTACCATGTCCTAGCACATATCCCTTGGAATTGTTCCCAAAGGATACAGATCTTTCTCTTTGACTGATAAAATTGTTTATCAGGTATGTGCATCCTGTCATGTGCATTGAGCCTCCACTGTCAACATACCAAATGCTATTTAAGCTTCTGGAGACCCTCTGCACAAAGTAGCAAATTAGTTAGATTTGGGAATCCAAGCCAATTTGTCTTTGGGTTTGTTCTTGACCAGTTTGAGGAATCCATGTCTTTTTGGCAATGGATTTTTCATTAAGGGTAATGGTGGTATCCTTTTGAGGACCACCATCAACTTTGGTTATCAGTTGTTTTACCACATTCATGAGATCTTTAATCTCAGCAGTTTGTGAAACTGCTGATGATTGAGGTCTAACTACTGAAAGAGAATTTTGAGAAAAAGACTGTTGTTGAGATTTTACCTTTTTTCTGAGAAAATGTGTTGTTTGGTTGTTGTTTGTTGGGAAAGAAAGTTTCTTCAAAATCATTTTTGAGTTGTTTTCCCACAACCAGTTGTGAAATTTTCTTGTTATACTGATTTCCTTTTCTATATCTACAAAATTCTGTTTTGTGGTTAAACAAACCACAAATCTCACATTCTGTTGCCTTCTCCTTTTCCTTTTGAGATGTTGAAGGCAAATTTCGGAAAGTTTTGATATGATTTAGGTCATCAGTAGTTTTCAGGTTCTCAATTCCTGATGTAGATGAAACTACCGATGGCTTAAAGTCAGATTTGATCAGTACTTCTGAAGAACTTTCTTTTTCAATTTTTAGAAAGTTTTCATGAAAAGATGTGCATTCTTTCTCTTCAGAAGTTTTATTTTGAACTATTCTCCTCCCATCATCAGTAGTTTTGGGAGAAAAATCAGTTGGTGTTTTAGTGTGATTGTACCCTATGCCAAATCTAACATTCAATGCTCTTTGTTTGTTAAGCAGCAGTTGGTAACCTTTACATAACTCAACCTATTTCTCACATTCAACTTGGTGTCAGCAAGCTCTTTTCTGACATTTCCTAGGTCTTCTATCATGATTTTAAGTTGTGCTTGGGTTTCAATAGCATTATTTGTCAATTTAGAATTTTTTTTGATTTTGCAGCAAGTTTTCTTTCTAAATCACATTTTATTTGAGTATATTTTCTCTCCGAGTCATTAGCTTTGCCTTGTAAATGCACATCGGTCTCTCTTATGAGAGCAAAAGATTCTTTGCATGAGTTTGAACATAGTTTTGTCAAAGATTCTTTTGATACCTGAGATAAGGCAGATTTTGAGGTGCAGCCCTCAAATGCCATCAAGGCAAAATTCTTTCTGACATTGTCAGGTTCTCCCCAGTTGATATCAAACATTTTGTTGTCTGCATCAGGATTGCACTCAGTTGTGTCAAAAGGAAGGCTGCTCCAGTCAACATACCCTGAAGTGAAAAGACTTTGTTGTGAGGGTTGCTGAGTTTGTGGAGGTTATTGAGTAGCTGGAATAGAAGGCATTGATTATTGGATCTGCATTTGTTAAGTAGGCATCTGTACATATTGTATTTGTGGCACATATTGGATTTGTGGAGCTTGTGCCTGTACAAAATGTGCACTTCCCTGTGTTCCATTATTCCTATTAAAAATAGGGTTAAACTGATTTCCAGACTGTGGTTGGTTATAGCTAGAGCTTCTACACTCTCTAGCAAATTGACCCAACTTCTGACACTTGTGACATCTAAGTTTAGATTTGTCAAAACCAACTTTTGTTGAACTGTTCAGTCCTGGAAATTTCCTTCCCGACCTTTTGTAAAATTTGTTAGTTTTTATACTTAACATGGCCAGTTGGTGTAAAATATCCATTTCTTCTAAGTCATCACTACTAAAAATTTTTAAGGCATCCATGATAAAACACATGTTATCAGTAGTTTGACTATTTTTATCATTATCATAAGCTGGATATGATCTTTCTGATGAGATCCCAGCAGTTATGTCAATGTTATCAAAAGATCCAAAATTATTTGGACAAGAAGGTGAGTCTTGTCCTAAAAGTGTTGTACTACCTGGTACATAGTCATCAGCTGTTTTGCCAGAATTTTGCAACTTTTTCTTTTGATCAATTTCACTTTCAAAAGTTAGCAATCTCCCATGTAATTTTGTAAGAGTAAGGGAGTTAAAATCTGGTGAAGATCTAAGGACTATAGAGTAAGTTTCCCATTTTTCTGGCAATGACCTTAAAAATCTATGAAGCATAGATACATTTGTGTAGGTCTGACCATTTAATTTCAACTCAGAAATTAATGAGGAGAATCTTTCAAACTGTTGTGTCAAAGTTTCCCCATTTATATGAGTAAATGTTTCATATTGCTGAGCAAGGATTTCTCTAGTGTTGGCAATCACCTCTTCAGTTCCTCCAAACTGCTCTTTTAGGCAGTCCCAAAGCTCTTTGGCACTTTCACAATGTAAAAGTCCAGAATAGATTTCATTTGGGAGTGCCATTTCCAACATTGAGAAAGCCTTGGCATCAAACTCAAGTTTAAGGAAATCTTCATCTGTGTAGTTTTTGGTTCCTTTGCTATTTCAACTTTAGTTTCAAGGTTTATATTTACTGGTTTGTGAGGACCATACATCACATATCTCCAACAACCAGTGTTAGTCTGAGACAGAGTATGTGCCAGCCTTTTTTGCCATATGTTATATTCTGAACGAACAAGCATAGCAGGCTTATTGGCAGAACCAGTATTATGAGGATCCATTTTTGAGAGTATTGATTTGTCAAATTTCTTTCAAAGTGATGGATGTTGAAAAAAGTGAACTTTTATCCTATATTGAATATCAATAAGAGCCTGTGTCTGATTCTCAATTTGTTAGATTGATATGTGATCAGATAAACCAGTGCTCTGCTACCAATTGTTGGATCAATATGCTCTTTTGAAGTTGCTTGCTTATGAACACTTATGTGTTTTGCAAGTTAATCAAAGCAGTTTTGTGCACAGCGGAATAAGTTAAAATTTCACTATCAACATGAGTTATTACCCCCCCCCCCCCTGAATCTTTATAAACCAAAGATAGTTAATGAGAATCTAAGCAATGAATTTATATGATAACAAGTAAGCAAATAGATTCTCAGATTATGAAATGGAATTTCAAGTTTAAGCTCTGAAGGATTTCAGTTTTCAATTAAAATTGATGTCTAAAATAGTGGGATTAACCCATCTATTTATAGACAAACACATACATGAACCTTGTTACAAAAGCAAGATTGCAACATGCTGTAGTCTTGGAACTTGTACAAAAGATAAAGTAATAATAAACTAATAAACTACTGAAACATAAGGGCGGTGGAAAGATTCTAGTACAAGTGCTGATGAGTGACAAACTACTGATGAGTAGTTTGTCTTCAGTAGTTCTTTAGTTGACTTGTCTGGTTTAACTTCAGAACTTTTGATCTTTACTCTTCAGTACTTGTTGAATTCTTCTTCAGTACTTGTGTCTTCTTTCTTTAGTAGTTTCATACTTAGAATATTTTGGCAGAAGTATGAATTAGACTAAGGTTAGCAAAAGAGGTTTCAACAATTCTTTTTGTCCTTACAAAGGGAGTGTAAGTTTTAATAACAAAAGGTCTTCTAAAACTTCAATCCAGTCTTTGAAGTGTACTCATTGTAATAAAACTAGGCATACAATTAACAAATGTTTTGAAATCATTGGTTATCCCAATTGGGCTAAACCTAGAGGGTATCAAGGGAAGAAGGTAGATGATAGTAATAGCGTGTCATCTGATAAGGCTAATACTACTGTTACTGCTTTGACTAGTGATCAGGTTGCAAAATTTTAAGTTTGATTAATGATAAGAGTTCTGAATCCACTTCAAGTTGCAATCTGCATGGTAGGTTGTTTTGTGCTTCTACTTTAGGATATGGTGTATATTGTTTCACTAGTTCTGATGGGAAGTTAATTTGTATTGGGTGGTGATGTCGTGTGAGTTAGGTCTTTTTTAAACGTCCTTTTTAGAACCAACACTTTCTCGAAAGAAGTGTCAAGACTCGGTAAAAAGGGTAATTAAACAAAACCTTTTAATTAAAACACTTATCTAAGTTTTAAATTTATAAAAGTAAAACGATAGCTGCTGACTACTTTAAACCCACACGATTGGCAAGTGGACCTATCGAGCGTAGTATAGTCTATAGCAAGTACCGAGTATCAAAGCCTAAGATATGACTTCCCCTACTCAACTCTAAGCTACTACGATAAAAAGAAAAGATAGTAAAATAAAGAAAGAAAAAGCAAGAGTGATCAGAATAAAAATCAATACCAAACAAAGTGCTGATTCGAGATCCGACTTATTTTTGGAATGCATTAATAGTAACTACCTAACTAAGTGATGTAAACAAATGTGCACTTTTACTGAACTTGGAGTTGCTACAACATTCTCCAGTGATGTTTGTTATCGCAATACGAGTTGTGTTCTTGTTTGAAAAATGAGGGTCTCCCGACCTAGTAAGCTCACCTCTCAACTATGATAAATGGATGAATCAAGACTGTGTATACCCAACCCCGAATGATCCAACTCCCACAGCTGCAATAATGAAATCTAAATACTCAAAACCTCTATGGATAACTTGTCGGTGGCCGTAGCATGACCGAACAAGAAGCCACTTGAAATCATAAAGGAGTCGTGACCTACCGGCACACGTGCATCCTTTACTTGACCCAAATAACTATTTTAATAAGTGAGTGGTCTATCAATAACCGCGCGGCAGTATAAAGATGAGAGAAAATAAAGACCGTTTTCTCTAAACACGGGTTCATCAAATCTTAGTTTGCGCCAAAGCTTTCACATAGACGATGAAGCTAAGTCGCACAACTAAGACTCGACTTATCGCTAGGACCGAATATAAAGACTGTACCGACCCTAAGGCAGATCTTGATAGTAGAGGATTAAGTCTCAAAGTCTGTGTATTTCTACCCATAAATGGACTAATCACTACTTATGGGTTTAAGTTCACAAGTGCATGGGTTTTTACACACCATGGGTACACTCATGAGTCCTTCCCATTTCCTATAAGACACCCACAAGACTAAAGACTAGTTAATTAGTTATTTAGCTAATCAAACAAGACTCTAAGTAAAAGAATTTAACAAGAACACAACACCATTTAACTAATAAAAACTATGTAAATCCATGCCAAAATAAGTCTTCACCCTAGCAACACTCAAGTAATCTAGCCCAACATCGGCTCTACAACTATCACACAAGCAATGATGGATGAGGAATACGTGGTGGTGAGTGTGATATGGATTAAAGAGGGTGGTTTGGATGAGTTTTAGTGATCTCTCTCTACTCTCAATCTTCAAGCCTTTAAGGAGTGATCCCAAGCTCCAAAGGTGAGTTGCAAGACCCCTAAGATAGTTGAAGTGTGAGTAAAACTCAGGTGAAATGGGATGCCCAAAATGTGGAGTGGAGGCCTCTATTTATAGGCAACCCTTGCACGCCCTCGACAGCTTCTGGCACGCCCATGCTCGACAACGCGTACTGTTGCAGAGTCCTTTCAAGCAGACTTGTCTGTACCAGATCTTGCACGCCCGTGTTTGTTGTTGGGAGTAACTGTCTTGTCAGTCTTTGTCGGTTTGAGCCTTGGAGAACACGCTGCAGTAGAGCACGTTCGTGCTTGTTCATGGAGCACGCCCGTGCACACCTGAAAACCTCAGTTTTGCCTTCCGTTGACTGGGAAATGTTGACTAGTAGACCTGGGATAAGTGCACGGTCGTGCTTCATCTAGATCTTCTCCGAAAGTCTTCAAATCCTTGTCTTTTTCACCAGTTTTAGGTTCTTTTCACTTTTCACCTTCGATACCTGCAATTATCAACAAAGAAGAACAAACCGTGACAATGCCAAGACAAATGCATAAAATTAGGTGATAATTAGGTGAAAATGTGCACATAAAAACATGTTAATTTTGGGAATCATCAGATGGATAATAGACTGGGGTCCTTATAGGGTTGCTGATAGAGAAGGTCACAAATATGTTTTAACCATAGTAGATGACTTCTCTAGGGCAGTATGGGTTTGTTTGATGAAACAGAAAACAGAGGTTTTTGAACATGTTAAAGATTTTGTGCAAATAATTTTCACACAATTTAAAAAACATATCAACTTGTCTAAACTTTCTTTAGAATTTGTTAATACTCGAATGACAATGTTTTTGAACATGTTAAAGATTTTGTTCAAATAATTTTCTTAAAGTGACAACGGTTTAGAATTTGTTAATACTCGAATGAAAATTTTCTGTAGAGATAAGGGTATAATTCATCAAACAACTTGTGCTTATACTCCTCAACAAAATGGGGTTGTTGAGAGGAAACATAGGCACTTGTTGAATGTTGCTAGGTCACTACTGTTTCAAAGTAATTTTCCTATAAGGTTTTGGACTAAATGTATATTGACTGCTTAATATTTGATTAATAGGATCACTTCTTCTGTGCTAAATGGAAAGTCTCCTTATGAAGTAATTCATGGATTTACACCCTTCTTAGATCATTTAAGGATCTTTGGATGTCTGTGTGTTTTGTACTGTATTAAATGAGTCTAATAAACTGGAAAGTAGGGCTGAAATTTTTTTTTATTGGGTACTCTCATGAGAAAAAAGGGTACAAGGCATATAGTTTAGATAGTAAGTCTATTCTATATTCCAGAGATGTAAAGTTTTTTTAATCCTGTTTTCCAATTAAAGAAAAGACTGTTTTCGATAAAAATGAAACTATTTTTGATCCTCAAATAAATACTTTAAACCTTTTTGATATTTTTGAAAATACAGATGTTCAAGAAGGGTATAGGTAGTAAAGAATTAGGAACACATGGCAGTGAGCAACAAACCTCATCAAGCAAAACTAGTGGCTTGGCTGGTTCACAGCAGCCTAGTTTTGACAAAGAAGAGGCTGGTAAGGCTAAGCATATGAGTACTAATGATGATTTAAACCAACTATCTGAGGGTGACACAACTGTTGAACAAAGTGAGGTTAGAAGGTCTACTAGGAGCACTAATTTTTCAAGAAAATTTAGTGATTATGTTGTAGAGGGAAAGGTCAAGTATGGAATTGAGAATGTGGTCAACTTGTCTAAACTTTCTTTTGAAAATAAATGTTTTGTTACTAAACTTGACAAGAGTGTGGAACCAAAAATTTGTGATGAGGCCATTACTAACCCTAATTGGGTCAGGGCTATGGATGAAGAGCTTGAAGCTCTTTATGATAACAATACATGGGAAGTTGTAGATCTTCCTAAGGGTAGACACAAAATAGGGTGTAAGTGGATATTTAAGATTAAGTATAAGTCTACACGAGAAATTGATAAGTATAAGGCTAGATTAGTAGCTAAAGGGTATAGTCAAAAGGAAGGTTTAGACTATAATGAGACATTCTCACCTGTGGTAAAAATGGTAACTATGAGGTGTCTAGTTACCCTAGCTATTCACAACGGTTGGAAAATATTTCAACTTGATGTGAATAATGCCTTCTTATATGGGGACTTATATGAGGATGTCTACATGACCCTACCTGTAGGGTATAACAATGTGTCTAGGTCCAAGGTTCGTAAGTTAGACAAGTCTTTGTATGGGCTGAAACAGGCCCCTAGGATGTGGAATGAAAAGCTTGTAAAAGCTTTAATTGAATGTGGGTTTGTGCAAAGTAAGTGTGATTACTCCATGTTTGTCAAAAATAATGATAATGTTTTTCTTATGTTACTAGTATATGTTGATAACATAATACTGACTGGTAATTCTGAAATTGAGGTTGAAAACATTAAGTCATTATTCAAAACAAAGTTTTTAATAAAATATTTGGGTAAACTCAAAAAAATTTTAGGAATAGAAGTTTTAAAAACTGGGGATGGAATATGTTTATCACAGAGAAAATATTGCACTGATTTACTAAGTGAATATGGAATGCTTGTTTGTAAGCCAGTATCCTGTCCAATTGAACAAAATCATGTGTTGACAAATTTAGTCAAACATGATTGTAAATCATTGGATAGTGTAACTGGGTATCAACAGTTGATTGGTAAATTAATTTACCTCTCACACACAAGACCAGACATTTCATATAGTGTGCATTATCTTAGTCAATATATGCATAAACCCACACATGGACATCTTAAGATTGCATTGAGGTTGTTAAGATATCTTAAAAACTGCTCCTGGAAAAGGTATAATTTTTAGGAGAAGTGACAATCTAAACTTATCAGCTTATGCTGATTCAGATTGGGCAAAATATATTGAAACATGAAGATCTGTCAGTGGTTTCTATGTATTTTTAGGTGGGTGTTTAGTTGTTTGGAAAAGTAAGAAGCAAGACACTATCTCTAGGTCTTCTGCTGAAGCAAAATACAGAGCCATGTGTGCAGCTTCTTGTGAGGTGATCTGGTTAAAGAACTTGTTGTATGAATTAGGTATCCTGGTTCAGTTACCAGTATGCCTACATTGTGACAGTTCAGTAGCCATGTTTTTTGCCTCAAATCATGTATTCCATGACAAGACTAAACATTTTGGTCTTGATTCATTCTTCTTAAGAGACTTAATCTCTCAGGGAGTGATTAAGACAATACAAGTTGATTCCAATGATCAACTTGCTGACTTGTTTACTAAAGGGTTATTACCAAATCAACATAACACATTATGTGTTAAGGTAAAAATGTATGATTGTTTTGAGAAACAAAATGATGACGGGGGGGGGGGGGGTGTTAAAAATATAAGATATATTTTTTATATCTTTTTCTCATTTTATTTCTTATTTATAAAATAAATAATTTCTTGGTTTATAAAAGAATTTTTATACAAGAGTTATTAAAATTGGGCTTATAAATTGGTTGTTATAATTCTGGCCTTCATCATATTGCATATGGATGTGCAGGTGGTCCAAGAAGTTGAGGCCCAGTACTGAAGTTAAGTTAATTGTTGATAAAGCCCAGTTCGTTAGCCCAGCATGAGGTCCAGCCCGGTTGCTTATGTGAAAGACTACACTTAGTTGGCAATCTGTGTGAGAAAACACAAATGATTGCCAACCCTTGATCAAGTATTGGGAGATTAATCTCAGCCATTTATTTATCTCGTCACACGTGAAGGACAACTGATATATAAAAGGTTGTGTTATCTCTCTCATCATCAGTCTTGTTATTCGATCATTTTATCATCTCTTTCACTTTGTTATTCTCTCAGATTAGGGTTTATAGAGTTGTCATCAGATTCACCTTGAATCTGCTGACATTGATTCTACTAGTTGTTGTATAGAGTTTACTCTACAGTAATCTCTAATCGTTGTTGTATCTGAGAGTTTTGTGAGGTAGAGTTTGTTAGATAGATTTGTAAGGGTTTTTCATACAATCTGGGTTGGGTTTCTATGAATAAAAGTTTATATGTTTTGATTCCATGTTTGTAACAATAAACAAATTAAACGATACACAATTACAAATTGATCCATGAAAACAATAGTCAAACACAAAACAAGACTAGAAATTAATGAGAAACACATGAGAGAAAGCATGCAAAACATGATCAAAATTACAAACTAAAGGAAGAAATACAAGAACAAACTCCCAATTAATTAAGGACAAAACTGAAAAACTGTTGCGTAATACCGCATGCAAAACAACCTAACCGTCATCCTTCATCATGGAATTTCAGCATACTATGTCGATCTCGGAAACGACTCTATCAATCCTACCTTTAACTTACCCTTGTGAATATCAGTTAAGAGAAAAGTATATTTTTCTTTCTGTACTTTTTTTCATGTTTTTAAATCCACGCGAAAGTATTCGATCTAGTTCTGCAGTTGTCATAAAGAAAATGGTCCTTGAATTTTCCCTCTACAATCATTGTATAACCATTTATCCTCTATTTTTGAAACATTGTCCGAAGATGGACTAACAAAATGATCAATGTTATTGCATGATGTCCCTAGGCTAGTATATATGTTGTTTGGACGAGTTTCGGGGTGTTTGGAGATGTTTATACGCGTTTTAGGGTAGGTTTGTGGCTATAGGCGAGTAGTGGATGGTTATAGGCGATTACACCCTATACCACATCACTGTTCACGCGATTAGGGACTCCCTATAGGCGATTATGGGCCAATCGCCTATAGGAACATGTCTTATAGGCCCTACTCGCCAATACTGACCTGTACGAGTACGAGAGGTATAAATAGGCCCAATCATTGCCCTAATAATCAGTTTTTGCCACACACACTCTCCAAACACCCTCCCCAAGTCTGAGATTGCTTGGTTTGATCATTGTAACACTCGTGCTCTATTTTAATGATATAAACGTTAACCTTTTGACCCGTTTGTGTGTTGTAATTGCTCGTTTATCATTGTTTCAAGTTAGTTTTTGTTATTAAGACATATTCAAGGGATTCCGCACCTTGAATATAACCCTCGTGATTGTCGGGTGACACGTTCATCGGTCCTATAAGTGGTATCAGAGCCGAGGCTCTTATCACGAGTGTTTTGATAACAAAAATGAGTGAAAACAGGTAGGTTTTTGTGTGAAAGTTGTGATTTTTAATCAAAAACCTGTTTTGAACTTTGAAACTTTGAGTTTTTCACAAAAACCCTTATTTTCAAATTCTTAATGTGTGTTTATGGATGAAAACGTGTGTTTTTTTATTAGGTTTTGTTCTAAAATTGTTTTGGAAACTTTTCCAATCATTTGGGGATTAAACACATCGTTTTGGATAAGATTTTGAGGCAAAAATGGTGGTTTTTGATCAAAAGTGAAGTTACAGATCAGATCAAATCAGGCGATTACAATACCTGATACTTCCCAATCGCCTATCTATAGGCGATTAGCAACCAGAAGACACGATTAGGAGCTTCATTCGCCAGTTCTACATGCGATTAGGGTGCTATTCGCCATTTTCTTATGTGGCATAGACCTTAATCGCCTAAAGTCCACCAATCGCATCTAATCTTGTAATCGCTCAACTGTTCACTAGCAATTACACCCTAATCACGTGTAATACTAGTGATTACAACTGTACTCGCCTCTACAAAACCCTAATCGCTAATAAACACACAATTAGAGTTCCCAATCGCCAATAACAACCTAAAACTGAAAATTTGACTAAGTATCGGACTTTTAACGAACTTAAACATATGGCAAACCCGTGGGGACATCTGAACCAACCAAGGCAACAATATAATCAGCAAATGAACAATCAAGCAAACGTACCCACAAACCCTTGGCAATTCTCAGCCGAGCGTAACGCGCAACGGATGCAACAAGCGCAAATGCAAGCGAACGTTGCCGGAATCAATCCGTGGGTGCTAGCGGCTCAACAACAGGCAATGAATGCGAATCCTTGGGCACTTGCGGCTGCTGAAAATTCACAGACGAATCATCTGTCTTCCATTTTCATGAGTGACTTAGAGACGGGTAGTTCTAATAGGGCACCGAAACTGCATTACATGTCCGACTACCACGGATGGAAGGGCAGATTTTAGACGTATGTTGAGGGTATTGATGGTCTCGTATGGTCAGCTATAGAGACAGGGTACAGTAGGCCGATGGTTGAGAATTCAAATACTCCGATCTCACTGGAAGATATGAATGAAGATCAGAGGAAGAAGTATAACTATGAAAAGAAGGTGATGTCAGAATTGAAACAAGCTCTTCCCAAGGATATACTTCATCAATTCGCTCAGTGCACTACTTCACAGATGCTTTGGTTAGCACTTGCTGAGCATAATGAGGGAAATCTGAAGACTCGAAAGGTCAAAATGGATCAACTCAAGAAGGATTTCGAGAACTTCAATGCTATTGGGAACGAATCGCTAAGAGACATGACTGCAAGATACTACCATTTGATGTTTGAAATGTACCAGTACGGGGTCTTGTACTCATCTGCAGACCTTGTGGAAAGATTTGCTGAGGCGCTACCTCCTCATTGGCACCAATTGTTGGACATCCTGAAGTCAAGCAATGCTTATCAGACACTCACCATCAATGAGTTCATTACCGAGCTGGAGAACAAGGAGATAGAGGAGATCAGGAGGGCAAACAAGGCGCTCATTCCACAGAATCCCAGTATCTACTACGGGAACCCTCTTTAGGACGCCAGTGTGGGTGGATCCAAACCACAGACTGCTTTTGTGGTTAACCCGGATCCAGTTTATGCATTTGACAACTATGGTCCCCCAACTGATGTTTCTCCTCCAACCTATCCTTTCAGACAAGGAAACCAGTATCCTTTGAAATATAATACTAATCATTTTGGTGTGAACCCTTTTTCTCATCTTGCAGCACCAGCACAGGCAATGTAACACCCCAACCGATGGCGGAATCATCGAGGTGTCACGTAGTGACGATTGTTCAAAAGCACATGGTACTAAAATGTAAATATATTATTGAATAATCCAAATTGTCTTACATGGAAACGAAAAAATACAAAGTCTGAATGAAACATAAATATTGAAATAACTTATTAAAATCAAGCACTAAAAGTCCCATGCTATAGTACTAGATCAAACTGCACCTGAAACATGTACAAAATAGGTTTGGTCAACATATGAAATGTTGGTGAGCATTCCTAGTTTTAATACATATAGTAAGTTGAAAAAGATATACAATTCAAGTGCATGCTACAGTGCAAATATGTAAACTATGTATCAAACAAATGAGCGAAATCAACCCTGTGACTATATAATGTACTAAATGAACGGCGGTGTACTTATCCAATAAATGGATAAAAAGCTTAACAATGACCATGGATTCTCCGATGAAAAAGTGGAAGAATCAACCTAGGCGGGTTGTTAATCCAATAGCGCTATTCAATGTTAAGGTCGGCTTGTACCATGTTAATGATTTCACTAAGTACAAATGTATTCTACATGTATTGTCTAAGCATAAAGCACGTTGTAAGCAAATGCACATAGTACTAGAATTGTATTGTGAAAATGTAAACTTGTATTTGTAATTTGTAATAGTGTATATGTAACACCCCAAAAATGAATAAAAGCAAAAAGGGGATAGGAAGTACTCACAGTTCGCGTAAATAACTTGAAATTCTACCGAATAACGTAATTTGACTTGAGATTATCCCAAAGGGTTAACCTAAAGAATTTGATAATGTGTAAGGGAAATGATTCTAGGATACAAGTAATTCTAGGGTTCCTCATTTTGGGGATATGTAATTGTTCAATTATTAATTAAGTAAATTGATAATAAATGGGAGAAATTCGGTAAATAATTTAAATAAAAGATTATTGTAGGTTTTTGATTTAGGATAATCATATTATAGGGTTTTAAGTATAAAAATATTTTTTATAAAATTATTTCCTCAAGAATTAAATATTTAATATATTTATTCTTATTTGTCAAAGATATGATTTTAATATCTAAAAATATTAAAATTAGAGAAATTTCAACTTAAAATTTATATTTCTGTTATAAATGAACAGAAGTAATTTATGTAAAATTTTGGGATAAAAATATTGAAAAATGAATTTATTATGATTTATTTATGGTTTAAAATAACAAAAATCAATTAAAAATATAAAACGAACGATTTTTCTAGAATAAAAATTATTTCTGAAATGTTTATTGCTATACAAGTTTAGAATAATTTTTGTGGAATTTAATAAAATCGTTTAGATATTTTTATAGAATTTTACAATTATAAATGAATAAACTTGTAATATTTATAATATTTATTAAATAAATTATTTTTGAAAAACTAAAAGTTGGATAATAAACTTTATCCTCAGAATAATTTAAAATAAATTTTGTAGAATTTTTAAGCCATGTTTAGTAATTAAAATCTATTTTTAAAAATAATATTGTATATATAAGTATAAAAGAGTTTTTTTAAAAAAAAAAAGAAAAAAATGTTTGCATGTGCCCAGACTCGAACCCGAGTCTCTAGGCGGTCTGATGCTTAATCACAAGCCTAGCCACCAACTGGGCTAGACCCTGAGAACGATTATAGTTGGTTTCAGTTAATTAAATAGGTTACTTGGTTCGTTCTTATAAATGATTTAAATGAAAAAAAAAAAAAAACTCGCTTGTGGGGATCGAACCTTGGCCTTCGGCCGGTTCTGATCCCATGAAAACATGGGTAAATCCAACTGATCTAGATCAGTTGGTTATTATTTTTCTGTTTCAAAATGATTTTATATACTTGTCTGTAGCGATGTTCTTCCCCAATTCAATACTTATGAACCCTAGTTTTTCAATAACGTTAATTAGCAAGCAATAGCCCCTGTAATGTTGGGGCTATTGCTTGTAAAGGGCCGATTAACATACCCCAATAATGAAATTGGACTTACAATGCGATTATAGCTTCGATTGGTCGAGTCAACAGAAAAGTCAAACCGGAGCAAAATTTGGAGATTTGAAAGAGTGTAAGGGTAAATTGAGTATGGGGGTTTGATTTTCGGCGATTATAGCTCGTAGGGAAGGCCTCAATTTATAGTATAGCACGCGTATAGATCGAATTGGAAAGTTGACTCAAGGCTTTAATACAAACGCGTGATTAATCGATTTTTGGTAAGTTTTGATTATAATTGGCGTCTCCAGTACGCACTATGGTCTGTCAAAGAAGCTTGTTTACCATAATCGGGATCAAAAGACGCGGATTGAAGTGTTATTTTTGGAAGGAAGACTCGCAGTTGACTTTGGGAAGTCAACTGTGTGTATGTAAGGAAGGTATATACTTATTTGGGTTAGGATATGTTCACAAAGAGGCTTTTGGCTCAACTGGTTAAAACGTGTGCGTGTTTGGGCCGGTTTGGGACGCGGGTTCGAACCCCGTCCCAAACATTTATTTTTTTGGTAATTATTTCAAGGTTTTTATATTAATAAATGTTTATAGTATGATTATAGGGGTCCAAAAGTGTCACAAAATATATATATATTTTTTAGAACGTACGGAAATGATAAAATGCAATGTTTTATTATTCGAAGTCTCAAACGTACATAGAATTAATACGAAATGCAAAACACGAAAAGTGACGGATGTCACAGCATCCCCTACTTTTAGAAATTTCGTCCCGAAATTCCTTCAAGTGGTAGTCTCTGGAAAAAGATGAGGATACTTAGACATCATTTGGTCCTCACGCTCCCAAGTAAACTCTGGGCCTCGTTTAGACTCCCAACGAATTTTGACAATTGGAATACGGCTTCGCTTAAGTGTATTGACATCTCGATCCATAATCTCCACAGGCTTTTCTATGAAGCGCATCGACTCGTCAATCTGGATATCCTCTAAAGGAACATGAAGGTTATCTTCAGCCAAACACTTCTTTAGATTAGAAACGTGAAACGTTGGATGGACATTGCTGAGCTCTGGTGGTAAGTCGAGCTTGTAAGCTACCTTCCCAATTCGCTCAAGGATCTTAAAAGAGCCTACAAACCGAGGTGCAAGTTTCCCTTTCTTTCCAAATCGAAATATACCCTTCCAAGGTGAAACCTTGAGAAGTACCATGTCTCCGACTTGAGATTCTAGAGGACTTGAAATTCTAGAGGCTTGCGTCTTTGATCGGCATAACTTTTCTGTCTACTTCGAGCAACTTGCAAATTCTCACGAATGCGTAGAATTTTGTCTGTCGTTTCTTGTATTAGCTCAGGACCGGTGATTTGTGTTTCGCCAATCTCGTTCCAACAAACAGGGGAACGACATTTGCAACCATAAAGTGCCTCAAATGGTGCCATGTTAATACTGGAATGGTAGCTGTTATTATACGAGAACTCAACCAAGGGTAAGTGTGTGTCCCAATTGCCACCAAAGTCGATGATGCATGCTCTAAGCATATCCTCCAATGTTTGGATGGTTCGTTCAGTTTGACCATCCGTCTGTGGGTGATAAGCCGTGCTAAGATTTAGTTGAGTACCAAGTGCGGATTGAAATGTTTGCCAAAAGCGAGAAGTAAACCAACTATCACGATCGGAAATAATGTCCAGAGGAATACCATGACGACTGACAATCTCATTGATGTAGATTTTAGCCAGTTTCTCAGCTGTGTAGGTCTCACGAATGGGTAGAAAGTGAGCAGATTTGTTCAATCGATCGACGATGACCCAGATACTGTCATGCCCACGAGTGGTGCATGGAAGTTTCGTAATGAAGTCCATAGCAATGTTCTCCCACTTCCACACTGGAATTTCTGGTTGTACAAGTAAACCAGATGGACGTTGGTGCTCAGCTTTGACTTTGGAGCAAGTAAGGCATTTAGCCACATAAAGAGCTATGTCCTTTTTCATACCGGGCCACCAATACAAGGTACGCAGATCCTGATACATCTTATCAGCACCAGGGTGAATGGAGTAACGAGACTTGTGAGACTCGTCCATGAGGAAGGTACGCAGGTTGTCACGATCAGGAATCCAAAGACGGTTCATGAAGTAAAGTAAACCATGTTTGGTTTCCAACTGATTTTCGGCTCCGCACGACATTTCATCGTACATGTTGCCTTCAGTAACAGAGACATGTTGGGCTTCAATGATGCAGAGTTTGATATCAGACTGGACCTGGGCACAATAAAGCTGGGCATGATCTTTACGACTGAGGGCATCGACTACAACATTCGCCTTGCCAGGATGGTAGCGAATCTCGCAGTCGTAATCGTTTAACAACTCAACCCATCGTCGTTGACGTATATTCAGATCTTTCTGGTTGAAAATGTGTTGAAGACTCTTGTGGTCGGTGAAAATCACACATTTTGTACCATATAAATAGTGCCTCCAAATCTTAAGTGCGAAAACGACCGCTCCGAGTTCAAGGTCATGGGTAGTATAATTTTTCTCATGGGTTTTCAATTGTCGCGATGCATATGCTATAACCTTGCCTCGTTGCATGAGAACACAACCAAGACCTTGGTTAGAGGCATCGCAATAAACCACGAAATCCTCATTGCCGTCAGGTAAAGTGAGGATTGGAGCATCACACAGTTTCTGCTTCAATGTTTGGAATTCTTCTTCTTGACTGGGTCCCCATACATATGGTTTATCTTTATGGGTTAAAGAAGTGAGAGGTAAGGCAATCTTGGAGAAGTTGAGAATGAAACGACGATAATAACCCGCTAGACCAAGGAAAGAACGAACTTCCATGGGAGACTTGGGTGTAATCCAATTTTTAACGGCCTCAATCTTAGCTGGATCCACGTGTATTCCCTTATCACTGATAATGTGTCCCAAAAATTGAACCTCCTTAAGCCAAAATTCACACTTGGAAAATTTGGCATACAGTTGTTCATTCTTCAAAAGACTCAAAATTTGTCTAAGGTGTTGTTCGTGAGCTAATTTGGTTTTGGAGTAAATGAGTATATCATCAATGAAAACAATTACGAATTTATCCAAGAAGGGTTTGCACACGCGATTCATGAGATCCATGAAGACAGCGGGTGCATTGGTTAGTCCAAAAGGCATAACCATGAACTCGTAATGACCATAGCATGTACGAAAAGCTGTCTTTGGAATATCGTCTTCATGAACTCGAAGTTGGTGATATCCAGAACGAAGATCGATCTTTGAGAAGCAAGTCGAACCTTGAAGTTGATCAAAAAGATCATCAATGAGGGGGTAATGGATAACGGTTTTTAATGGTGAGTTTGTTAAGCTCCCGATAATCAATACACATTCGGAAAGATCCATCCTTCTTCTTTACAAATAAGACTGGAGCTCCCCAAGGTGATGAACTGGGATGAATGAAGCCCTTGTCTTCCAACTCTTGAAGTTGACTCGCAAGTTCTTGCATCTCAGAAGGTGCAAGGCGATATGGAGATTTTGCAACGGGTGTGGCACCAGGTACAAGGTCAATTTGAAATTCAACAGGACGCACCGGTGGGAGTCCAGGTAAGTCATCAGGAAAGACTTCTGGAAATTCACGAACAATAGGAACATCTTGGATACTCTTGTCTTTATCTTTCTTTTCCACGACATGGGCCAAGAAAGCCACGTATTTCTTACGTAGATATTTTTGTGCTTGAGTGCAGGACATGGGTTTAAGACCACTGGACGGTTTTTCACCATAAACCCATAAAAAGTCACCCGATGTGAGAGGAAACCGAATAAATTTTTCAAAGCAGACAACTTCAGCATGGTGTTTAGAAAGCCAATCCATACCCACGATGACATCAAAACTACCCAATTTCATGGGTATGAGATCAATGGAGAAATCATGCTCGTTAAGACTAAGAGTACAACCCTGAATGATGGAATCGATTGAGATGGGGTTTCCATCCGCGACCTCGACAGTGAAAGGCGCTCCTAATCTAGAGCAAGTGTGAGATAGTAAAGGTTCGAATGCTAATGACACAAAACTTTTATCCGCACCAGTATCAAATAAAATCGAAGCATAATGACCATCAAGTAAAAACGTACCATTCACCACATCATTTGTTTCCTGGGCTTCTGTTGCATTGATGTTGAAAGCCCTACCACGAGCTACTGGGTTTGTTGTACGGTTTGCTGGGACAAGAGCTGGACACTGATTTCTGAGGTGGTTTGGATCACCACAATTGAAGCAAGCTCGACCATATGTTATGGGTTGTGGGTTTTGGCGAGCTGGTTGAGGGTTGGCTGGCTGAGGGTTAACCGGTTGAGAGTTGATTGGTTGAGGTCTAAACACTGAACGACATGTGGTAGCTACATGACCATACCTACCACATGTGGTACAGTGGCGACAAGGAAAATTTGAGGGGTGATGGTACTAACAGGTAGCACATTTGGGTAAGTTTCCCCCATAAACCTTCTTGACAGGAGGAGCCTGGACCATTGGAGCCTGGGTTATTGGGGCTACAACGGCATAGTTTTTACTTCTGAACTTCTGCTTCCTAGAGTTGGAACCGGTATTGTCTACAACGACTCTTGATGATTCAGTAGTAGGGGTGGGGGTCTTCTCAGCTGGTTTCTTAGTTCCTTTCCTAACCAGATTTCCCTTTTTCACGTGCTTGTCAGTCAAGGAGGCTGCAAGCTGGATGGCTTCTTCCACCGTAGTGGGTTTGCTTCCAGTGACTACGTCTTGAATCAGGTCAGGTAATCCCTCGATATATTTTTCGATTGCTCGAGAGACCGGGGTAACCATGTGTGGAACCAGTATGCTGAGTTCGTGATATCGAGTGTTGTACGCAAAATTTTCACCACTGTCTTGTTTCAACCCATGGAACTCTTCCTCTAGTTTCCTGATTTTGTTCTTAGGGCAGAATTTGGCGATCATGAGTTCCTTAACCTCAGCCCAAGACAAAGATAAAGCAACATCAGCGCCCCGATTGCGCTTTTCACCATTCCACCAAGTTAGCGCCCCCTTTTGAAGGACACTGGTAGCATAGCGAACGCGGAGTTCATCAGGACACTCGCTGTTCACAAAGGTGCTCTCCATACTTTCAAACCATTGGAGGAGGCCAGTAGCACCCTCCTCACCAGTGAATTTTGTGGGGTTGCAAGAGTTAAAGTGTTTGAAAGTGCACCGAAACTGAGTCGCACCCTCTGTGTTGGTACTGTTACTATTCTGGGTTAACTCACTGACAAGATTTGGGATCACTGCAGCAATTTGCTCAGCGACTAGAGATGCGAGGCGACGATCAGAACGTTGTCCAGAAGCACGAACAGTGCGTTGGCTAGCATCACGGAGCATGCGGCGAGCAGACATCTACAAGGCAGTCAATGAATAATCATGAGATTATAAAATGTAAGTGTATAATTGTACAAATGATTATGAAAGTATGAACTTGTAAGAAATATATGGAAATCATGAGATATTATATATGAAACGAGAGTGTATTTTTTTTTTTTTTGGAAATCTTGCATAAAATGCTTGGATTGCCCTTGTCTAGCTGTAAAGCCCAACAAGAACGTTGACTTTTCAAAGGAATTGAACCCAATGGTGATCAAAGAAGACATGCTTTAGCCTATAAGTGGACACTCACTTCAGGAATCCCCAGGTAAGCATAATAGGTCCGTTATTGGATTTATGCGCTATGCTTGCCTATGCCAGAAAACCCAGTGTACAGGCATCAACCCTTCCAGATTGCACGTGTTCCTATCACACTCATTAAAGCTCAACAACTTCGAAGGAGCAAAATAAGAGTAGGCATTCTGTCTAAGAGTGTCTTCATGAAAGGTACTGCTCCCGCTCCATGATGATGTAGTCTTTCCACTCCTTGTAGGACACCATCTCTATGCACCATGATGAAAGATGAAGAGAAGTGTAGAAGAAGGGAAAGATAGAGGGAGGAAAGTAGAGGGAAATGAGGGGAATGGTAAATTAGGAAATATTGTACCTGAAAGTTGAAGTTCGGTTATAGTCTAGGCCAATTCGTCTAATAACCTAGTTCCCTGTAACCATGGCTCTGATACCAATCTGTAACACCCCAACCGATGGCGGAATCATCGAGGTGTCACGTAGTGACGATTGTTCAAAAGCACATGGTACTAAAATGTAAATATATTATTGAATAATCCAAATTGTCTTACATGGAAACAAAAAAATACAAAGTCTGAATGAAACATAAATATTGAAATAACTTATTAAAATCAAGCACTAAAAGTCCCATGCTATAGTACTAGTTCAAAATGCACCTGAAACATGTACAAAATAGGTTTGGTCAACATATAAAATGTTGGTGAGCATTCCTAGTTTTAATACATATAGTAAGTTGAAAAAGATATACAATTCAAGTGCATGCTACAGTGCAAATATGTAAACTATGTATCATACAAATGAGCGAAATCAACCCTGTTACTGTATAATGTACTAAATGAACGGCGGTGTACTTATCCAATAAATGGATAAAACGCTTAACAATGACCACGGATTCTCCGATGAAAAGAGGGAGAATCAACCTAGGCGGGTTGTCAATCCAGTAGCGCTATTCAATGTTAAGGTCGGCTTGTACCATGTTAATGATTTCACTAAGTACAAATGTATTCTACATGTATTGTCTAAGCAAATGCACATAGTACTAGAATTGTATTGTGAAAATGTAAACTTGTATTTGTAATTTGTAATAGTGTACATGTAACACCCCAAAAATGAATAAAAGCAAAAAGGGGATAGGAAGTACTCACAGTTCGCGTAAATAACTTGAAATTCTACCGAACAACGTAATTTGAATTGAGATTATCCCAAAGGGTTAACCTAAAGAATTTGATAATGTGTAAGGGAAATGATTCTAGGATACAAGTAATTCTAGGGTTCCTCATTTTGGGGATATGTAATTGTTCAATTATTAATTAAGTAAATTGTTAATAAATGGGAGAAATTCGGTAAATAATTTAAATAAAAGATTATTGTAGGTTTTTGATTTAGGATTATCATATTATAGGGTTTTAAGTATAAAAATTTTTTTATAAAATTATTTCCTCAAGAATTAAATATTTAATATATTTATTCTTATTTGTCAAAGATATGATTTTAATATCTAAAAATATTAAAACTAAAGAAATTTCAACTTAAAATTTATATTTCTGTTCTAATTGAACAGAAGTAATTTATGTAAAATTTTGGGATAAAAATATTGAAAAATGAATTTATTATGATTTATTTATGGTTTAAAATAAAAAAAATCAATTAAAAATATAAAACGAAAGATTTTTCTGGAATAAAATTATTTATGAAATGTTTATTGCTATACAAGTTTAGAATAATTTTTGTGGAATTTAATAAAATCGTTTAGATATTTTTATAGAATTTTACAATAATAAATGAATAAAATTGTAATATTTATAATATTTATTAAATAAATTATTTTTGAAAAACTAAAAGTTGGATAATAAACTTTATCCTCAGAATAATTTAACATAAATTTTGTAGAATTTTTAAGCCATGTTTAGTAATTAAAATCTATTTTTAAAGATAACATTGAATATATAAGTATAAAAGAGTTTTAAAAAAGAAAAAACGAAAAAAATGTTTGCATGTGCCCAGACTCGAACCCGAGTCTCTGGGCGGTCCGATGCTTAATCACAAGCCTAGCCACCAACTGGGCTAGACCCTGAGAACGATTATAGTTGGTTTCAGTTAATTAAATAGGTTACTTGGTTCGTTCTTATAAATGATTTAAATGAAAACAAAAAAAAACAATTCGCTTGTGGCGATCGAACCTTGGCCTTCGGCCGGTTCTGATCACATGAAAACGTGGGTAAATCCAACTGGTCTAGATCAGTTGGTTATTATTTTTGTGTTTCAAAATGATTTTATATACTTGTCTGTAGCGATGTTCTTCCCCAATTCAATACTTATGAACCCTAGTTTTTCAATAACGTTAATTAGCAAGCAATAGCCCCTGTAATGTTGGGGCTATTTCTTGTAACGGGCCGATTAACATACCCCAATAATGAAATTGGACTTACAATGCGATTATAGCTTTGATTGGTCGAGTCAACAGAAAAGTCAAACCGAAGCAAAATTTGGAGATTTGAAAGAGTGTAATGGTAAATTGAGTATGGGGGTTTGATTTTCAGCGATTATAGCTCGTAGGGAAGCCCTAAATTTATAGTATAGCACGCGTATAGATCGAATTGGAAAGTTGACTCAATGCTTTAATACAAACGCGTGATTAATCGATTTTTTGGTAAGTGTTGATTATAATTGGCGTGTCCAGTACGCACTATGGTCTGTCAATCAAGCTTGTTTACCATAATCGGGATCAAAAGACGCGGATTGAAGTGTTATTTTTGGAAGGAAGACTCGCAGTTGACTTTGGGAAGTCAACTGTGTGTATGTAAGGAAGGTATATACTTATTTGGGTTAGGATATGTTCACAAAGAGGCTTGTGGCTCAGCTGGTTAAAACGTGTGCGTGTTTGGGCCGGTTTGGGACGCGGGTTCGAACCCCGTCCCAAACATTTATTTTTTTGGTAATTATTTCAAGGTTTTTATATTAATAAATGTTTATAGTATGATTATAGGGGTCCAAAAGTGTCACAAAATATATATATTTTTTTTAGAACGTACGGAAATGATAAAATGCAACGTTTTATTATTCGAAGTCTCAAACGTACATAGAATTAATACGAAATGCAAAACACGAAAAGTGACGGATGTCACAGGCAACTTCAAACTTTGGTGGACCTTCTCCTTTAGGGTTTGGTAGTGCTCCAACTACAAGTTATGGTGGATATGGAGGTGCATCGACTTCAAGTCAAGGTGGCTATCGGACCAACCCAGTTCCAGAGCAGCTGAACACCGCAGGTTTAGAGAAGGTGACTGTAGAGTTAGCTCAAGAACACGTGGCTCTACTGTAAACCTTGGTAAACTCCTACAATGGATTGGTTGCTGGACAGATCGGGAATCATCATCTTACACAAGACGATTACTCGCAAATAGATAAAGATGACATGGATCTGATAAACATCCAGTGGCACTTCGCAAGTGTGGTGAGAAGGGCAAAGGAGTATATGGACAGGATAGGAAGGAGAGATGTTCTGATAAACAACAACACTAAGTTTGGGTTTGATAAAACGAAGGTCACGTGCTACAACTGTGGCACCAAAGGGCACTTTGTAAGAGAATGTGACCGACCGAAGCAACAAGGACATCAGAATCCCTTCAACAACAACAGAGCAAATCAGAATCAAGGCAGCAAGCTCAGACACCAACCCAATCCAAATACTGAGCGAGCTATTGTCCAAGTAAATAACCAGAATCAGAACCAGAGGCCTCCTGCAAACAACAATCAAGGACAAGCCCTGGTAATTCAAGCTGATGAAGGTTTCAACTGGAACCATCTAATCACAGGAGAAGAAGCTCCTCAGGGTGGTGCAGCATGCTTTTCCCAACAATCGTCAGAAGCACCACTTGAAGTTGAAGAATGCTCAAGTTAGTCTGCCGTTATTATTTCTGAAGCTGAAGTGTCCGACTGTGACTCTAAGTGTGATTCTGATCTGGGAGAAGATTTGGAGGATTTGTTAGCTGAAGCAGATGCACTGATCGGTAAAAGATCATTTCTTGTGTATGCTGACTGTATTGAGAAGAACTTTGGCGAATTCTTTGGAGCTCAGAAGACTGCAGCTCATTATGCTTTGATGGCCATTACAGAATCGTCAAACAAGGAAGTTCCACAGGGCCTTATCAGCAGCCTATGGATTGTTGATAGTGGAGCTTCTGGGCACATGATAGGCGACTTATCCCTGCTTTTTGACATAAAGAATATCAACGGGGGGCATGTTGCTTTTGATGGTAATAAAGGGGGTTATATTACCAAAGAAGGCAGTATGAGTAACGGAATTGTAAGCTTTGAGAAGATAAGCTTTGTCAAACAAATAGACCACAACTTGCTGAGCGTCTCGCAGATATGTGACAAAAAGTTCACTGTGTTCTTTGATGACAATGCTTGTTTCATTCTGAAACCTAGATTTAAGATACCGAAAGAGTGGGTTATGATCTCAGCTCCCAGGGTCAACAACATATACGTCCTGGATATGAGCCGAGCCATGAAAGCAAAAGGTCAAGTCACTTGTTTTCTGTCTAAGGCGACAGAAAAGGAATCGATCATGTGGCACAGACGGATGGGGCACATCCACCTGAGGAAGATGAACCATCTGGTTCAGAATCAACTGGTGGAAGGTGTTTATGTTAAAAATTTTCATCTAAACGACGTTTGTGTCTCATGCAAGAAGGGGAAGCAGAAAAAGAAGTCTCACAAGCCTAAGAAGACAAACCTAGTTAGTCTACCTCTCGAACGGCTGCACATGGACCTATTTGGCCCAGTCAATCGAAAGAGCAAGAACGGTGACTTATACTGCTTGGTGGTTACAGATGACTATTCTAGGTTTTCTTGGGTCGTGTGTATGAAGCACAAAAGTGAAACTTTTGAATACTTGAAGAATCTGTTCACTAAACTGGAAAATCTATATCAGCTAAAGATCCGTAGGATCAGAAGCGATAACGGGACAGAATTAAAGAATCATGCTATGAGTCGTTATGTGCAGAAAAGGGTATTCATCATGAATTTACAACACCGTACACTCCTCATCAAAATGGGGTTGCAGAAAGAAAGAATCGGACTCTTATTGAGGCAGCCAGAACAATGCTCGCAGACTCAAACTTGCCTGTGATCTTCTGGAACGAGGCACTTCAATGCGCGTGTTACACTCTAAATAGGGTTCTAACGGTAAAGAAGCTTGGCAAGACTTCTTACGAGCTTCTGAACCAGAGGAAACCGAACTTAGAGTTTCTGGAACCTTTTGGAGCTCCATGCACCATGATACATCCCGATGGGAAGTTTGGTGCAAAGGCAGAAGAAGGTTTCTTTGTTGGTTACGGCACTCCCAATAAAAGAGTGTACAACAAAAGAACCAATTGCGTTGAAGAGTGGCTTAATGTCGATGTTCAACGCTATACTGCCAATGCACCTGGTGTTGGACCTGATTGGTTGTTCGATTATAAGAGTCTATTTGATTCCTTCAATGTGGATAATTTGGTAGATGATGTTGTAGCGCAAATGTATTACGAGTGTGAAAACGCAGCTAGCTCACCGCTAATGCGTCCGATCGTTGTCAATGCACCTGAACCAGCACCATCTGATGCCTCTGCATCCACGGGTACCCCTGGTAAAACCGCAGCAGCAGAAGTTGAGGAAGTCTTTCAGGAAGCGTCAGCAGAGGTTCTCGAATCTTCATCTTCAGACGACAATTTTGCAGAGTCTCATGAAACTCTTACTGAAGAACAAGCTGGAAATGGTGAATCTACCTCTACAGCTCCAGTCATTCCAACAGGAAATAATCAAGCTGGTCCTTCTTCTTCAGCAGCTCCAGGGATAGGTCTTAGGATCGATCTCTCCGGTTTTAATATGTAACCCGCTGCTCCCTCCAGTTCAAGCGCCGCAGAGACAAATTTATCTCAAGGTTTGGAGAACCTTAATCAGTATTCAGATGATCCAGTGCCGGCACATCCGGAATCTCGGATTCACGACACTCATCCGATGCAGAATGTGATTGGTGATCCGGCTAGCAGAGTCATGACACGCAGTCAGCTCAGAAATGCTAGTCCAGGTGACAATACAGGTACCTTGGCACTCTATTCGGAGATCAGGAAAGCAGGTCATCAAAATGATTGGTCCTTCGCTCTATATGTATCTCAAACTGAACCAAGAACCGTGCAAGAGGCACTGAGAGAGGAACCATGGATTGAAGCAATGCAAGCCGAGCTTCAGCAGTTCCAAAAGCTAGGGCTGTGGGACTTAGTTGACTTACCTCTAGGCTCAAAGAAAATTGGAACAAAGTGGGTCTATAAGTGTAAACGGGATGACCGCGGGGTGATTATCAGAAACAAGGCTCGATTAGTTGTCCTCGGTTTCCGTCAAATCGAAGGAATAGATTACAATGAAGTATACGCTCCAGTTGCGCGCCTTGAAGCTATCCGGATGTTCTTAGCTTACGCTTCGTACAAACGGTTTAAGGTGTATCAAATGGACGTGAAAAGTGCTTTTCTGTATGGTATCGTGAAGGAAGAGGTGTGTGTTGCTCAGCCACCGGGTTTTGAGGATCCGCTTCATCGCGAAAAAGTTTACAAATTGAACAAAGCGTTGTACGGACTCCATCAAGCTCCGCGTGAATGGTATCAAATGCTTAGTAACTATCTAATATCCAACGGGTTCAAACGTGGACTCGTGGATTGCACCTTATTCACCAAGGAAAAGGGTGGTGACCGTCTTCTGGTACAGGTTTATGTTGATGATATTATTTTTGGGTCTACTAATGATGTCATGTGCATGGAATTTGAAAAGCTTATGCAGGGTAAATTTGAGATGAGCTCGATGGGGGAGATGCAATTCTTCCTCGGTCTACAAGTAGAACAACAAGAGTCGGGGATCTTCATCCACCAGACAAAATACGTTGCTGACATCTTGAGCTGGTTCCAGATGGAAGACTCTACTCCAGTAGGCACACCAATTCAGACCAATCACGGGATTGGTCCTGATGAGAAAGGACAAACCGTTAATCCTTTTCTCTATCGAGCTATGATAGGCTCACTCATGTACCTCACTACATCAAGACCTGATATAATATTCGCGACATGTCTACTATCAAGATACCAGTCAAGGCCGAAACAGTCCCACCTGGTTGTTGTGAAGAGGATCTTACGTTATCTAAAGGGTTGTCCGACCAAAGGTCTATGGTACCCTAATGACGATAAGTTTGACCTCATCGCTTTTAGTGATGCTCACTATGGCGGATGCAAGACAGACTTAAAATCCACATCGGCTGGATGCCAGTTTTTGGGACCAAGACTAGTCTCGTGGCAGTGCAAGAAGCAAGCCTCGGTAGCCTTATCCACATGTGAGTCGGAATATGTAGCAGCATCGAGCTGCTGCTCCCAGGTTCTTTGGATACAGCAACAAATGAGAGACTATGGTTTGAAATTTCTTAATACTCCCATTCACTGTGACAATGAGTCCGCTATAGCTCTTGCTAAAGACTCAGTTAACCATTCCAAGGCGAAACATATCTTGGTTAAGTATTATTTCATACGCGATTGCTATGAAAAGAAACTTATCGATATGGTCAAAATCCACACGGATTACCAACGTGCCGATTTATTTACCAAAGCTTTTGACGGTCCTCGTTTTGACTACTTGTTAATCTTAAACGGCATTAAAGTAAAGCAGGATTAGATCCTCATCGGTAATCGTTTTTGTAAATATTTTTCTTTAAAAAAATCAAATCAGAAAAATCCAAAAAAATTGTCTTTTTGCAAATTTTTAGATTTTTAGGGGGGGAAAATTCAGAAAAATACAAAAACATCAGAAAATGCAAAAATTCAATAAAAAAATGAGAAAATCCCAAAATCAAAGAAAAAATTGAAAAATGAAAAAAAAAAGAGTTTCTTTGGTGAAATAGGGAAGATGATATTAACCCATCAGTCGGACTGTTTGGACTCTTATCATCTTAAAAATATTGGAACTGATAAGTAGCCTCTACAATGATGTGTCGGTAGGCTCAAAATTATTTCCAAGTTCGGCACGGTGAAATAAACCTAAATCAACTGAAACATGTGTGGATCAACGTGCGTTGGCATATGGTCTTGGTACCGAAGTCTCGTTTGATAGCATGCCAAAATCCGAGGTTTCATGGTCTTTAAGAGGTTGGTACATCCGGGGTGAACTGGACGTCTCTCAGAATAAATAGGAGTGGCACATGTGTCGTACGTTGGGTTCGCAGCCTACAACTGAGACGCCTCTATGTCGTTTCCTGAAAAAAAACAAAAAAAAAATAATAGAATAAATTCTGATCAGGAGACGTCCGGAAATCCTAAAAGAGCAAAACGATTCATAAATGCCAAAACCCTATTCTCAAAGAGAATTCGCTCAAAGGTATCAAATCATATACCTAAAGCATCGTACCGTGAAAAATCAAATATACGGTATTTGACTTGAACCCTGGTCTGGATCTCACTGGTCTCTCTGTTGCAGCGTTTCTACAGACCTGATCACCACTGAGTCCATTCCTTGTAAAATACGAATGACAACAGCTTACTCACCGGTTACGAGAAAGCTTTGTGCATGACTTGATATGGGAATTTGTCGCGTGGCGGGGAACACCTTGTACATCAGTCTTAATATTACCTTAACGTATCTAAAGTGCCTAGCGATAAAACTTGATTTTGAGTTTAGGTGGACAACAATATCGGCAGTTGTTGTAGGATGCTTATTGGTAATTTAAACGAAAACTAAATATATAAGGGTTCTAGTATGGTCCGTACACTGATATGATTCCCTAACTGATGAAACTCGCAAAAATATGATAGTGTACAGTTAGTTGATCTCCCATTTTCGTTTTATTTATGCTTAGTTTTATCCGTTTAATCATTCTTGATTGCCGATGATGGAATCCTAATCCATTGTAATCTTACTTCTTCAAAAATAAAACGCCGAAAATCAACTAGTTGAAAATTGTGTTTTTGCCGGGTCAAATCCGTACTTTCTCTTAAGTACAGGGGTTGAAAATGAAAAAAATTCAAAGATATGAGTCGTCATCAGAGTCATGTGTTAAAACGGGGTGAAAAACGCATGTTTTGAACCTTAACGGGTCAAAAATGTGAGATTTGATGCTGCATGGGCAATTTGGTAATTTTTGTGTAGACTTTAGGCATTTGGAGTTATAATCGCCTATAGGTATAAGCGAATACCCCTACTCGTGTGTTACTTGAGGCGATTACATCCTAATCGCGTGAGTGTATAGGCGAGTAGGGCTTTTGTCTCATATTATACACAAGATACAACTACAGACATTTAGATCTTCTACTCGTGCGCTGTTATACACGATTAGACGTAATCGTGTGTTCCTTCAAACGAATAGAGACCTACTCGCATACGACATCAAGAGATTACGTTTCTAATCGCGTAGATACAACGCGATTACAGCCAAGTATAAAAAGGGGACTTAGCATTTTTCTCATTCATTATTTTTTTCAAACCAGTCACTGTGCTCTCGTTTCCCTCTTACCCGACTGTAACCAAACCCTTTTGCCCGTGAATTTCTGATCATAGATAATTTTTCTATACATACAGGTATCATTCCCTCATAATTATAGATCGTATCATCATGCTTTAAGGGTTTTAATCGTGTTTTCTATAACCCAAACCCTAACCCATGTGTTTTTTATTATTGTGGATTAAAACAAGTTTGTTGATGATGTTTGATGATAGGGGTTTCTTTATCGCCCCTGTTAGGATGTTATCATAGCCAAATATGTTTCAAAACATCAAAGATTTGAAAAGCCCCAATTTTAAACCTTAAGAACCCTAAATTTTTCATCCGGCAAATTAACCCTTGTTTGTGATCTGTTTGGGTAATATTCATAGGGGTTATGTTAGTTGGTTGTCTTGGGCTTCAATGTGACAAAATCCGGACTCGAATCATCACTTCTCATAGTTGACAAAATTTTGGTGATCGATGTTACTGTTCACGCGATTAGATTTCCTAATCGTGTGAACAGTTAAGAGAATGGATAGCCTGTTCTTCTAATCGCGTATATAGTGAGCGATTGGCCTATTTTTAACCCTACTCGCGTATACACAAGGCGATTAGAGGCATTCGGATTTGATTATTGGCGATTACAAGGCTATAATCGCCAATAGCAGGCTGTTGACCAAACTTTGTCAAAAACTTGTCCGGTTTCTGTCCGTTTTATGCGTATTTGATCTGCTAGTGATACTTATAACTTGTTTTGATGTCCAGGATGATGAATTGGAAAACATCTCCCAAGCACAACTGTTGTGCTTTTCTCGGACCTGTCACAATGGAGAAATGCAAAACTTTCCAAGGCGTTATCGACTTTCTGAAGCGGTCAAGAATCCACTACGCGATAACCAAGCAACACGCAACGTATAAGGATATCTTGCTGGAGTTTTACCAGAACGCCAAAGTAGACTACAAAGCTGTACCGATTGTGATTACAAGCTCGATACAAGGCAAAGAGGTTATTATTACTGAACAAATCATTCGAGAAGAGCTGCAGTTTGGCGATGCAGATACTGATCCTATAGTGTTCGACGCCATATTGATTCGTGGCGGTTTCCTGAGGATGAAATACATGGGTATAGTCAAGAAACAGCAGATCCTCATGAAAGGACTACTACCGCCCGAACTCAAGTATCTCACGCATATAGTCTTGAAGTGTATTGGTCCGAGGAGAGGTACTTTTGATTCTATCAGGGATACGTTAGCTTCTGCGATAGTCGCCTTGACTCTCAACAAGCCATTCAACTTTTCCAAAATGATCCTACATCATCTGAAAGAGATCATATTGCAGAAGACGACGAAGACCTCATTCATCGTCTATCCTCGTTTTTTGCAGATGATTATTTATCGCCAAGTACCAGGCTTGATAAAGCATCCTGCATAATTCATTGTAATTTAAGATATAACTGGGAAAGAGATGAACAGGATGAGAAGTTATAAGAACAGACCGAAGTCTGAATATCCTCCGAGCAGGCGCGTATATGGGCACATGAGCAGAGATGATTATGTGTCACCACCGGGCAGTAGGTGGAGATACGATGATAGCGATTCGGAAGATGACGCCCGAATTCATAAGTTGGTGTTTAAAGAAGGGGATGATATTGGGCGAGAGAAAGTTGAGTTAGGTGAAAACGCTCCTGGCAGAACCACTAACACTGCTGAAGGCAATGAGGATGATTTTGATCCGGATGTTCTAGATTTCACAGAACCTTCCGGTGCTGCAACAGAACAAGAATCCTCTCGATCTGCTAAAGGTAAAGAACATGTTGATGAAGACGCACCAGTCAACATAACTGATGTTGAAGATGACTCTGATGACACAGAAAGTGATTCCCCTGATACATTTTCTGAGAAACAAGAAAGGGCAAAGAGAAAGGCAGCAGAGGAGAAAGCTAGTGCAGCTGCGATAAGAGCTCTTGCTGAAGAACCCACCTTTGTTGTGGGACAGGACGATTTAATTGCAGACTTAGATGCAGAGCTTGACACTTCACCTCCTCCAAAGAGACAAAAGACCACTGCTAAGAAGGATAGTTTTCGTGGAAAGAAGACGATGTCTCATAAACCACAAATGGAGAAGACTTCAAGGAAAAGACATTTTAATCTTCCTAAAGCGTTTAGGGTTCAAGACACTCAATCCTCCCAAGCAACAGCAATGACAACAACAACAACAGCAACAACAACAACAACAACAGCAACAACATCATCAGTTCCCACATCTGTTAGTGCAGCTATGCCTACAAGAGTCACCATGTCGATGCCTACTTCGGTAATCTTCACTGAGCCAGTCTCAGTTACCGAAGCAGCGACAAGTTCCCAGATTGTTTCCAATCCAATTGGTGACCGGATTAGGAAGATGCGACAAGAAGTCCGACCTCCGGCTTCTAGGTCGACCGATCAGACCTCTTCTTCTTCAGCATCTGCAACAAATGAACAACTTCAGCGAAAAATCAGCGAGTTAACTGCTATAGTTTGTAAGCGAAAGATTTTAACTAAAACAGGATAATATGATCATACAAGTTACAAAACCAGGTGCGGAAACCCTAGTTCTGAACAAACTGATAAAACTCTAATCAAAACACAATCAAGATCATTTTCAAAGCTTTTTCATAGATTAACTTTCTCAAATATTCAATTACAATCAATCACACGTTAATCTAGATCAATTACAGACTTTCACAAAATGACCTGGAACCTGACCTGAACACATACACAAATGACAACTCAATTACATACTCAAAAACACAAAACCTATTTATAGATACTGCACGTTCGCCCCTTTGCACTGGTCGAATGTGGATCTTTTCCACATTCGCCCACTACCAATGGTCGAACGTATCTTCTGATCAGCTCCAGTCCACCTTCGTCCATCATCAATTCACCTTCGCCCCCTTTTATCTACCTTCGCCCACTTCTTTCTACCTTCGCCCATATATACAAATCTTAACATATGTTAGTTATCCAATCATTAGTCGCAAAACGCATCAACAAACTCCCCCTCGACTATTGATTGGATTGTCTTCTCTGTTGGTCCATTGTCTTGTTCATCAACTTGATTCTGAGCTGTTTCTTCTGCTCAGTAGTCATTGGAGGCTCAAATTTTCTCTTCACTGGTTTAGACACATTCGCTATCTTCACTGTCTTACCAAGCTTATTCTCCAAATTGCTTCCCGCATTGATGTCGTAAGCAAAACAAACTCCTACCACTTGTGTATACTTTCTTGCTTGAGCAAAGTCTTTTGGTTCATAGTAAATCGGATTGTAGAAAAGCATGATGATGTCTTCAAACGTGCAATTAATCAACCACATAGGATCAAATACATGAACATGCTTGTATTTATCCTTTCCATCTCTCAACACAATCACCGCTTCAGCCTTTCTCCAATCATAATACCAAAATATAAAATCAGCACTGAAATGCTGTGGCATAGGCATCAAAGGTATCTTTCTCATCACTTCAGGTGCTTTGTAGATCAAAGTCACTCGTTTCATATTGGTTTGAGGATCAATATCCCTATGAACTTTCCTTCGGGGATATTGTGGCTTGAACCTATTCCATCTTGTTCGACTTTCCCAAACCAACTTATCTGCGCACCAACCAACATGCGAACCATTCAATTATGCACCTGACATTGGAAATCTACATAAATCTCTGACCGCCCAGTACGGTAGAGTAAGCAAATCACAGAATCTATTGAAGTACAAGATTCCTGTTTCCCATTTAGCAGCTATGCACTTCAGCCTGCCTAAGTATGTCCACCCGAGAGCTCTGCCTTTGAACTTGGCGTTGTGAAACTTATAAAAGTTACCTTGAGCTTCAGGCTTTGGTCGGTTCTCATCCATTTCCTTCAATTTTCTCAAATAACTCTTCAATTCATCAGACTGATTTGAAGGTCCTTGTTTATCAACACCAAATACCTTCTCCACAAATTCTGCACTCCTTTGCTGAGCTTTCTGCTTCGCTGAATTGTTTGGTACCTCAGTAAAATCAGGAAATACTTCTTCTTCATCATCTTGTCTGAAGTACTGGGGAAACTCTTCATGAGTTATATCTTCCATCTCCACTTCATTGTTCTCAGGAGTCTGCATATCATCTGAATGACTTCCAATATCCTTTTCAGGAATATCTGGAATCGATTCGTCCACTAAAAACTCCTCAAAAGTCTTCCCTACCCTCTGTGCAAGACCATCTAGAATTTCCTTTGCCACAGATGCAGGTAATTCTCCTTCCTCAAGATCAGGATCTTCATATTCCAATTCATATCTTAAATCATCAGTTTGGAATATCTCAGCGAAACATCCTGTGAACTCAATGGTCCATTCTCTCTTTTCCAACATATCTTTATACAAATGTTTAGCATCATCAGATAACGATCTCACCTTCTCATTCCAGAAAATACTTTCATCTGAATCAACGTTCTCACCTTTCTTCTTAGAACTTGATTCTCCAGTATCTTTCTTCTTTGATGTTCTCTTCTCATAAGTAAATCTGGAAGTATCATCTCCTCTATCATTATCACTCCCACTGCTAAACTCATCTCCTTTCTGTCTCCCAGCACCTTCTGCATCATCATCATCATCATTCTTGTCATCATCATCATCATTTTTATCTGACTCATCATCATCTTTATCTGACTCATCATCATCTTTCTCTTCATCCGATTCAGAATCCTCATAATCAACTTTCTCTTCTTCATCTTCTTCACCCTCTTTCAACTTGGGTGCAGTGTTATACAACTCATCAATCAAATCACTAAGGCGTTTGTTCTCAGCCCTTAGTTCTTTGTTATCTGCTTTAATCAGCTTAATCCTGCTCTTGTTTCTTGCACACTTTCCTTCAAGCTTTTCATTCTTAGCTTCAAGCATCTTAACCTTCTCATTGATCTCATCTTGATTAGATTTAGACGCAACCACAATCTGAAGCATTTTCTCCTCATTCTGCTTGAATTTAGCAATCTCAGCTTGTTGAGCTACAATCATTTTCATCATGTCATCCATTTTCCTATTCACCTGCTTCATCACATCATCATCCACAGTGACTTTCTTGGATTTGGATTTGGATGGCTCAACTTCTTTTTCTTTCTGAGGCTTTCTGAACATGTCAAGTACATTGTCCAGTGCAACGTTAAGTTGATCAGCTGATATTGGTTCTGCCTCTTTGATTTTCTTTTGTTTCTTGGCGACAGGTGAAGATAGTTTTGATGATGTACCAGCATCGGGCACTCTTTTTCCTTTCAACAGTTGAGCTAAATCTTTCTCTCTCAACTCTTTCGTACTAGACTTCTTCGCCATGGTCTTTTGCTTTTTCGTCTTAGGCAAATTAACCACCACAGTCTCTCCAACACTCAATTCTGCCAAGTCAACACCTAGACGACTCACCAACCATAGTGGCCTTACGTTTGGTGGCCCTAACATTTTCAGCATCAGAATCCCACTGCTCGTCTATCTCAGTCTCCTCTGAATCAACTGACTCTTCATCCACCAAGCCTGAACCTTTCTTTGCCGTTGATTTATGTCTAACCGCCTGTTGCTTTGAACTTCCCTGATCAATCTTTCCCTTGCCCTTCCCTTTGGCTCCAGGATTGACTACTTGTCTCTTCCTCTTAGTGCTTGAATCAGCGTACACTAAGGGATCATCATTATCCGAATCACTATTATCATGCCTTGCTTTGTTCTTGCCAGGATCAGTGTAATCCTGACGAGCCAAAGCTCCAAAGAGTCTCCTATTAGGTGGCTTTTCACTATCTGGCACACCTTTGTATCCCTTCATCCTCACTAGAGTACGAATGTTCATGTGATCTTGACCTAGAATCATAGTTGGATCCTTCTTCAACTCTGGATACTTATGGTCAAAGATCATCATCAGAAATCTAGGATATAGCATGAACTTCTTGTACTTCATACCTTTCAGCATCTCCAGCATATGGTCTAGAATCATACCAGAAACGTTAAATGGTTTGTTGAGAGTCAACGCAACCATTAACGAACTCAAACTTCTTCTCATAACGTCATATCCACCGCTCACACATCCAAATACATGGATAATAACGTGTGCAAAGTACTTGAACTGCACGCCCAGCTTCCCTTTATACATAGATCCATCTGTAATCGGACCTTTGTACTTCATCCTTAAGAAACAAGCTTTCTGCTCAGTCCATGATAACTCTCTGGGATCTTCACTGACTTCAAACTTGATCTGCAGTGCTTCCCGTATATCAGACTCTGTCAAAAACATCTCCATATCTTGAATCTTGCTCTTGATAATCGTCTGATTATCCCAGAAGTCATACTTCGCATTTTGGTAGAAATCTTCAATAATGTCTCTATATATGATCGTCGGTGTGGCTAATGCATGTACAATTCTGCTCCTTCTCAAAAACTCTATGATCCCGGTGAACTCTGTATTCTTCTCCACGTCACCAAGATAAGCACAGCAGTTGTGAGATCGCTCGAACGGCCAACTGCTTGGAACAGATGCTTCAGCCTGTTGCACCGGATCTGGAATAACATTCTCTGCTGGAGCTTCCACATTTTCTACTGGTGCTTCAACATTCTCGGATTGATCAGCCATCTGTACATCAAAAACAGAAAAAATACGTCAAAATGCAAAAACGACAAAAAGTTAAAAATTTTAAGGTTTTAAAGGTCTACATTCGCCCCTTTTGTTTTGGACGAATGTGAAATGTTTTGGACGAAAGTAAAACAATTAGGTCGAATGTGAAAAATATTTGATTAAAAAAACACATTCGCCCGTTTTTAAACTACATTCGTCCATAAAATGTACATTCGTCCATTTTAGTGACCCGAATGTGAAACATGTTTATCCCCAAAATTTTAAAATTTTTGCAAACTCGTTTTTAACCCTTGATTTTGATTAGGATATGTCCTAATATAGCCGATTATCACTCGTGTATCACCAATTGTCCATTACTTTCAATATATATCAGTTTTTAAAGATGAATTAGGTTAAATCAGTTCATTCAATCAATTGATCACAAAAACGATGTTAATAACCTAATTCCTTTAACATTCTCCCCCTAAAACTGATATGTATTGAATGTAAATCAAAATCAAACATTAACAAACATCCTAAGACCCCTAAAATTGAAACCCTAAGTCCGGTTAAAAACACGACGATTCTGCACTGGATAAAGCTTCAATACCTGTAAAATTAGTCTCAAAATGATCAGTGATGAACAGGGAACAAATCACACAATCACAGGAAATAAATGCAACAAGGTCTGGTTATCGAAGAAATTTTGAAAAATTTTGAATGAAAGGTTCGAACCTGAAAGTGCTTATATATAAAGGCCACCTTCGCCCGTTTGATATGGACGAATGTGGGGTAATTCCACATTCGCCCCAAGCTAATGACCCGAATGTGAAAAGTTTTACCCGAAGGTGGAATTGATACTCGAAGGTGAACATGTCCCTCATTCGTCCAAAATGAAACGGTCGAAAGTGAGGATTTTTCCACATTCGACCCAATTAAGGGGCGAATGTGAAATGGAAAAATCTGAAAATTTCGCCAAATCACGAATTCGAATCCCGTTCAACATTTTTCAATCTGTAAAACTTCCAAAACTCAAATTTTCACTTTTTGAATGATACAAAGCCCAGATGGTGTTATCAAATCTCAGAAATTGACCATCAAGCATCCCCGGTTATCAAAAATAAAGCAGAAATGCAAATCTTTTGGGTTTTCTGAAATTTTAACAAAACACACCTAAAATCTTTTTGGATTTTGTATCTTTTTGACAATAAAAGTAAAATGCAACAAAGTAAAATGCATCAAAGTAAATGAAAGCAGTAAACATTTTGTGATATCCGGTAAGAGGATCATATCAGTTTTCTGAGAAATCTGAACACAGCGTTGATCTGTTTTAATATTATCATTGGAAACAATATGTGACACGGCAATTGCTGATATTGTGGTCCACGTAAGCTCACATGCAGACAGTTACGCAATGCTTTAAAATGATACGAATTAGGTGTTTTAGACTAACACATTGTGGTTCCCACACACACGACATACTCCCGTATCAAGAAGTAAATGCACAAAGACTCATTGTAAAGCGTGATTATGCTTTCGTCGTCTGTAATTGTACAAGATATAATGCATAGAGGTATACAGGTCAACAAATTAATGCAGCAAAGTAACATATGCACTATACCAGGTTGAGGACTGATATTAATCATGATTTGCATCAATGATCAATACGATGTAATAGATAATCTTTGATCATCATATAACATGGAAAGTTCCTCAATTCGGTAACTTTAGGATTTGGCATATAGCTCTTTTATAAAGACACCCTGTCTGATCTAGGTCTGTAATGACTTACAGCAGAAGATCAGATAGGCTATCCCCAGACAACTAATAACATAACGACCCTAAACCTCCGAGTTTTGTACAAATACCCTATCAAACGAAATTACGGTACTAAGACCATATGCCCATGAGGTGTTCAGCCACAAACGCGTAGTTTGTTATGTTTGTATCACTAATGCACGCAATATTTAGTCTACGAAGCCTATCAGCATATCACACGTAATCAACATACATCTCATTATACTATACAATTCTTTAGCCTGTGTCAGATCCCCACTGATGTACTATCATTTCCTCTTTTTATCCAGGAAATCATTTTGGTTTTTCTAATTTTTAGGTATTTTTGAAAATTTTTTAATGTTTTTGGTTTTTCTGATAAAATGACTCCCCCTAAAATAAAGAACATATTTTTGGGTTTTTAATTTTTCTGAAAAACAAAAAAAATTTGAAAGAAACAATCCACTTGAAAGCATCAACTTCTTTGAGGATTAAACAACCCTCTCGAAAGCATCAACTTCTTTGAGGATTATGATAGTAAAGAGAAATTCCCAATTAGCAAAGAGAAATTCCCAATTAGCAAAAATTTTAAAAACTAAAAACTAAAACTAAAAAGCGATAAACCGAGGTGCCGATTAGTCCTGTTTTTCCTTTATATTGTTTACTTTTAAAAGATATTCAAAGCGGGATCTGTCAAAAGCTTTTGTAAACAAATCTGCACGTTGGTAGTCAGTATGGATTTTGACCATATCTATCAATTCCTTAGCGTAACAATCACGGATAAAATGATATTTAATCCGGATATGTTTCGCTTTAGAATGATTTTCAGTATTTTTAGTTAATGCAATTGCGGCTTCGTTGTCACAGTGTATAGGGGTTTTAAGAAACTGCAAACCGTAATCCACCATCTGTTGTTGGATCCAGAGTACTTGCGAACAGCAACTTGAGGCTGAAATGTACTCGGCTTCACAGGTAGACAGTGCCACGGAAGTCTGTTTCTTGCATTGCCAGGTAATTAACCTGCTCCCTAAAAACTGGCAACCAGCTGTTGTTGATTTGCTATCTTTGTCACAGCCGCCCCAATCTGCATCACTAAAAGCAATAAAATCAAAATCATCATCATTAGGGTACCAAAGTCCTTTTGATGGACAACCCTTCAGATATCGAAGGATACGCTTGACCGCCGTCAGATGACTTTGTTTCGGCTTCGATTGATAGCGAGCACAGAGACACGTTGCATACATAATATCTGGTCGAGACGCTGTCAAATACATCAGAGATCCGATAATTGCTCTGTATGTAAATGGGTCTGTCAGCTCCCCCTTAGCGTCCACTCCAATCCCGTGATTGGGTTGAATCGGGGTATCCATCGGCTTAGAGTCCTCCATCTGGAACCGGCTCAAGATGTCGGATACGTATTTCGTCTGGTGAATGAAGATCCCGTCGGGTCTTTGGTCCACCTGTAAGCCGAGGAAAAACTGCATCTCCCCCATTGCGCTCATTTCGAACTTTTCTTGCATAACAGTTTCGAATTCCCTGCATAAAAATTCGTTAGTTGAACCAAATATAATATCATCAACGTAAATCTGTACTAGAAGCAAATCATCTCCCGTCTTCTTCGTAAAGAGGGTGCAATCGACGAGGCCGCGCTTGAATCCTTTGGAGATGAGGTATGTACTTAGCTCCTCGTACCACTGTCTTGGAGCCTGGTGCAAACCATATAGAGCTTTGTTCAGCACGTAGACCTTATCCCGGTGGATTGGGTCCTCAAAGCCTGGTGGCTGCCCGACATAAACCTCCTCCTTGACTTTCCCGTACAAAAATGCGCTCTTGACGTCCATTTGATAGACTTTGAATTTCTTGTATGAAGGAAACGCGAGGAACATCCGAATAGCTTCAATTCGTGCTACTGGTGCATAGATTTCGTTGTAATCAATCCCTTCGATTTGATGGAAACCCTGCACGACCAATCTGGCTTTGTTACGAACAATAACCCCACGATCATCCTTTTTGCACTTAAACACCCATTTAGTGCCTATTTTCTTCCTTCCCGGCGGCAAATCTGTGAGCGTCCAAACTCCCAATTTCTGGAATTGCAATAACTCCTCCTGCATTGCCTCAACCCAGGCATCTTCATTCAAAGCGTCCTTGTATGTCCTTGGCTCTACCTGCGACACATAACATGCAAACGACCAATCATTTTGACTACCAGATTTTTGAATTTTGGCATATAATGCTAAAGCACCAAAACTCTCTGGCGAGTTAACGCTTTTCAGCTGCCCTCTGGTCATAACACCACTTCCAGGATCACCGATAACTTGCTCCAGCGGGTGAATACGATGAATCCGAGATTCTGGATTAACAGGTACAATAACTCCCGTCTGAGCAGTCAAGTTTTCTACAGCATCCTGATCATGACCCGTGTTTGATGATGAAGCAACATCTGGATTTGGAGTTGGGTTCACAGGTTGCACCTCTAATTCTTCTGCATGTTCAAGAACGGCTTCTTCAAATTGTTCATCTTCAGATTCTGAAGTGTCTAATGAAGTTGAAGCCTCTTGAAACATCTCTTCCTCTTGTATAGGAGCACTGGTATCATTAGAAGCTGGTAGGGGGTTCACGGTGATTGGACGCATCAACGGTGAAGTCGCCGCGTTTTCACACTCGTAAAGTAATCTGATAACAGCTTCTTCAACCAAGCTATCTAGGTTGAATGATTCAAAGAAATCTTTGTAATCAAACATCCAATCAGGACCCGTGCCTTGCAAATTTTGAGTGTATCGTTGAACTTCCACGTTAGCCCAATCCTCCACTTGACGAGTTCGCTTGTTGAATACCTGTTTGAGCGGGGTTGCATATCCAACAAAATATCCCTCCTCAGCTTTAGGACTAAACTTCTCACCTGGATTCAACATCGTGCATGGCGCCCCGAAAGGTTCTAGATACTCTAAGTTTGGCTTTCGTCGGTGTAACAGTTCATAAGATGTTTTTCCAAACTTCTTCACTATTAAAACCCGATTTAATGTATAATTTGCTGCATAAATCGCCTCATTCCAGAACATTACCGGAAGATTTGAATCAGCGAGCATTGTTCTAGCCGCTTCAATTAGAGTCCTATTCTTTCGTTCAGCAACACCATTCTGCTGTGGGGTATACGGAGCCGAATATTCATGATGTATCCCTTTGCTTTCACAAAGTTCATCCATCTTGGCGTTTTTGAACTCCGTCCCGTTGTCACTCCTGATTCTTTTTATCTTCAAATTGTAAATATTCTCCAATCGAGTGAACAGAACTTGTAGGTTGGTAAAAGTGTCGCTTTTGTTCTTCAAACACATCACCCATGAAAATCTTGAATAGTCATCAGTGACAACTAAACAATAAACCTCTCCAAGATGACTTTTGCACTTGACCGGTCCGAATAGGTCCATGTGCAATCGCTCAAGCGGCATCTCAACAGAGTTAACTTTCTTCACTTTATGGGACTGTTTGTGTTGCTTCCCCTTCATACAACTTACACATTTGTCGTTCAGATGGAAATGTTTCACATTTACTCCATCGACAAGCCCATTTCTCACAAGTTGATTCATTTTTCTCAGATGAATGTGCCCCATTCTGCGGTGCCACATTATCGATTCTTTCTCGGTCGCCTTGGATAGAAAACATGTTATTTGCCCCTGTGATGTCATCGCCTTGGACATGTCAAGAATATAGAGATTGTTGACGCGTGGTGCCATCAACATTACCCACTCCTTTGGAATTTTGAAGCCCGGTTTGAGAATATAACAGGATTTGTCATCGAAATGCACAGAAAATTGTTTATCACATATTTGACTGACGCTCAGCAGATTATAGTCTATCTGTTTCACATAAGATATCCGCTCGAAAGTCACAATCCCATTACTCACGCTTCCCTCCATCGTGATATATCCTCCTTTATTACCCGCGAAAGCGACATACCCTCCATTGATGTTTTTCACGTCGAACAGCAATGCGAGATCCCCCGTCATGTGGCCTGAAGCTCCACTATCAACAATCCAGAGACTACTAATAGGGCCAGCTGAAACTCCCTGCACACACAAAGTAAACATTTAGTTATTTCGGGGGACCCAAGCCTGAGTCTTGGGCCTTTGAACATCGGCTTTCAAAGAAACATCCTCACTAACTTTTTCAACAACTTTTTGTTTTGGATCAATCTTTTTCTGATTGTTCAAAACATTTTCCTTTTTATCACTTACCTTTGAAGTAGAAGCTCCTGGAGTACCATTAGGTGTCCAAGATTGTTCAGACCTTTTAAGAATACGAATTTGAGATTTTGGTTTTTCAATTGGTTTCTGAACATTGTTAACAAAAGTAACTTTCTTGGCTACCTTATCTGAGTTAACAGACTTAGGTCCAACATTTGATTTGACAATCGGTTTTTGTGGAACCTTTTGTCTATCAATTGTTGTGTTCACCACAGGCTTTCTCCATGATTGTTCCATAGCAATCCGATTTCTTTGATCATATTGAATTGGACGATTGTTCCTCATTTGATGAAAATTGTTTTGATTATAAAAATGTTGTTGTTGAGGAACAACTCGTCTATGTGGTGGAACATAATGATCAATCGGTTTTCTCATGGAATTTCTAACTTCAACCTCATGTCTTTTATGCCTTACATATGGACATTGAGCAAGTAAATGCCCACGTTCCCCACATTTAAAGCATTTTCGATATTCTTCAAAAACATAATGAGCATTTGGCGGAGCAAATGATCTAACAGGATATTGATCATTATACTGTTGATTCCTCAAACTCTCAGGAAGTGGTCCTTTTGAGTAAGTGGGCTCATGAAAACCATTTGCTTTATCATTTGGTCTAATGAACTCTGTGACATGGACCTTTGGTTCTTGAGGAACATCCGAAAACAATTTCTTTAAAATTTCTGGTGGAATTTCGTTTGTTCTCTCATGTTTTGGAAACCAAATAGTGCTTTCTTGCCAAATCTTTTCAATTTTAGCATAGTTAGCATTTTTGATTGGAAATTCCTCATCAGAGATGATTTTATCGGATCCTTCCATCCGATAAAACACCTTGACAGGTTTGTCACTTGGTTCATTCTCAAAATCCTTTCTAATCTCATTCTTTTCAGACTTTTCTCACGATGAACAGTTGCCATCGGATGCACATGTTGAGATGGTGACACTGGTTCAGTAGTAATGATGTGATTTTCTTTTGGAATCTCACACGCATTAACAGTTTGATCATTACCAGTATCATCATTCTCTGAGTCTGAATCCACACTTTCAGCATAAACACCCTCATCATTCAAGCCTAAAATCGGTCTCACATCGGAATGAGGATCACCAATACTCGAGGTATTAGATTCCATTTCCAATGATGAGTCTGATTTTACCGAGCTCTCCGGTATAACTTGGTGATAGTTATGATTTTCAAAAAGAACCGGAGATGGTACAGACTTGTAATTGGTGGTGTTATCATCAATGATATGGTCTACCACATAAGCAATATGCTTATAACTTTCCAACTTTTTGTTTACTTTCTCAGCAAAGCATTTTATGGCTGCCATTTCCAACTTGGTGTTTTCAATTTCATTGATATAGTTGTTAATTGCCAATTGTTTCAATGATAAAGTATTTTTCAAGTCGGAAATGTCCTTTTTATAGCCATCTAATACTTTGTTGAAAGCATTCAACTCTTTGCGAGTAGATTGACTGTTTATGATAGCACTATCACGTTGAATTCGGAGTTGTTTATTCTCCTCAGTCAATCTATCACATGTTCCACAATATTTATCACTCCTAACATCAGTGCTAGATTCAGAACTTACAGGTTTTGGCGGTTCAGTCATGGCCATCAACGCGAAATGAGCTTCCTTTCCAGTGAAAAACTTGGAATAGTCAATCTTGGTGAAAGCATCATCAGCAATGCACGACTTCCTCGTCATTAGAAAATCAGCTTCTGCTAACAGCTGATCAATGTCATCATCTAAAGAATCAACACTTGCCTCTGTGTCCGATTCACTGTCTGAATCTGAATAAACTGATCTACACTCCTCAGGAACATCAGAAACTGTATCAATCACCATTCCAGAACTCGTTTCTTCAGCCTTAACCTCTACAGGTTCATTCTCCACATCCATCTCAATCTCAGAATCATCACTATCACTCTCCTCAGTTTCTTTCTTTTCTTCCTCCATCACCGACTCTTCAATATCAACCTTGCAAGCAACGCAAGCCACATTTCCACCAGTAGTGATTTCTTCCACTCCTATCTGCAATCCCGACCAATCAAACCTTTCATCCTGTTGAGTCATCAGTGCTTGATTCTGACTCGTGTTCTGTTGTGTCTCATTTGGTGTAATGATCGGTATAACTGTTCGGTTAGTGTTGTTAGGAGATTGGTTTTGGATCTGGTTTGATGTGTTTGGTTGTCTGTTTTGGTTGTTGTTAGAGTTATTTTGACGGTTTTGGTAATTGTTGTTGTTTTGGTAAGAAACTCGATTTTGGTTTTGTTGTTGACGATTCTGATAGGTTGCATTGAATGGGTTTCTATTACCTTGTTTTGGTGGCTGAGTGCATTCACGTTTAAAGTGACCTCTTTCTCCACAATTAAAACAAGTAACTTTCTCCTTGTTGAACCCGTAGGTTGTGTTAGGAGAAGTTCCCAAATCTGTTCGACCTGTCTTTTCAATAAAGTCTGTTGCTCTTCTCATGATGCTTGCACAAGCCCATTGTATATCAATTAGTTCCATCTCTTCCTTGTCGATCTGTGCATAGTCCTCATTGGTTAAGTTGTTATTCCCAATTTGACTAGCAACAAGTCCATTGTAGGATGAAACCATTGCTGAGACTAGTGCAATATGTTGTTGAGCAATTTCCACTGTCACATTGCCCAAGTTAGAAGTCTCCAAAACCACTTGTTGCTGATTAGGTTGAGTAACTTGGTTCATTGGTTGTTGAGATTGGCTAGCAGTATAGAAACCTGCTTGTTGCATTGGGGAGAATGGTGAAATGTAGGAATTGTTGTATTGTTGTTGTGGTGGTGGTTGTGTGTATGATGGTTGTGAATAAGATGAAGTTTGTGCCATGTAGTTGATGGTCGGTTTTGGTGGTTCCATAACATTGGAAATGCAAGCAACATGTGGTGCAACTACCCCTCCTGAACTTGAGTTACTCACAGGAACTGAAGTACCTCCAAAGTATAAACTAGGATTCTGAGGAACCTGTGCTCTCCTAGCTTTTCTCTTCTCTTCCATTTCCTTGTTTTCCAACTTCTGTATGAACTCTTGAATAGTCCAGTACTGATATGCATCCTTCTCCCTGAGAACTTCCACATGCTGATCCCAATAAGGTGGTAGAGCATCTGCAAACTTATCCACCAAATTCTTCATGGGAATCTGTATACCATAACTAGACAATTCGGTTAGCAAATGACTATATCTAGGAGTTAATTCTTTTAAAGTTTCATTTCCAATATAAGAAAAATTCTCAAACTCCTTTCTCAGTTCATCCATCCTCAAACTTCTCGTTTTCTCATTCCCATCATGCCTCCTCTTAAGCACATCCCACAATTGTTTAGAGGTCGTACAAGTCCCAAATTGATGTAGCAGATCATTTGTGATTGCCTGAGTCAATTGGGAAAAGGCTTTCTTTTCCACCACATATTTCTTCTTCTCATCCTCAGTTAAGCTTTCCAAAGGAATCATTTCACCTGTATTCTCCAAAATCGGTGCTGTGTATCCTTTAGCAATCATGCTCCATGCCTCTGCTCCTTCCACTCCCATGCCTTCTAAATGAATCTTGAACTTGTTCTGCCACTGATTGTATTCTGATATGTCCATGAGCTTTGGTGGCCTACTCCCGCTACCTGAAGACAAATCATTAATCAAAGTAGAAATAGCATTAGTAGTTTGAGTATTTACCACCGCCGCTGCTACTCCCCAGTAGTCATGTTGTGGTGCTGGAGGTGCTACACTTTGAGGCATCGAGCTCGTCATCGCCATGTAGTTTATCGGTTGCGAAGACTGTGTGCTCATCTTTTGTGCTGCCACTGTCCATGGGTCCATCACTTGCTGTTGTGGTTGTGTCGTTGCTGGTCTCGGTGTAGTCGGAAAATTCCACATGATCACGAACTTAGAAAACTTCAACACTTAGAAAATTTTCCAAAGTAAATCCTAGGTTCGCCCGGATTGACCTAGATTCGCCCAAAATGAACTAGGTTCGCCCAAAATATAACACTTTCGTCCCTTCTGATTCTAAGTTCGACCAAACAGTACCACCCGAACGTAGAAATCACCAGAATGTAAACACAAACTAACACACTTTCCACTTTCGCCCAAAACAAACCGGTCGAATGTGGAATTCTATACCCGAAAGTGAAGATTACTACAACAAATTTCAGGTTCGTCCAAACAACTACTCAGGTTCGCCCAAATACACTCAGGTTCGACCACTCAGATTCCAGGTTCGCCCATTTTGCCAAGAACACACTTTGAAAAACGGTTACACTTTGAAAAACGGTTATTTTGATCTCAGATTTTCAAAAGTTTATGGATTTGAATGATCTTAATCAGGTTATGCTTCGGAATTGATTTGGAGCAACTTTAATTCTTGGAAAACTTGATTTTAACCACTAATTCAACTCTAAATCAATCAAAAACACTCAAAAACCATTTTCATGCAAAAACAGATGTATTTTGATCAAAAATATGTCCAAATCAGCTCTGAGTTTATCAAATTTGTTGTTGTATGATCCGTATGGCTATGATACCACTTTGTAAGCGAAAGATTTTAACTAAAACAGGATAATATGATCATACAAGTTACAAAACCAGGTGCGGAAACCCTAGTTCTGAACAAACTGATAAAACTCTAATCAAAACACAATCAAGATCATTTTCAAAGCTTTTTCATAGATTAACTTTCTCAAATATTCAATTACAATCATCACACGTTAATCTAGATCAATTACAGACTTTCACAAAATGACCTGGAACCTGACCTGAACACATACACAAATGACAACTCAATTACATACTCAAAAACACAAAACCTATTTATAGATACTGCACGTTCGCCCCTTTGCACTGGTCGAATGTGGATCTTTTCCACATTCGCCCACTACCAATGGTCGAACGTATCTTCTGATCAGCTCCAGTCCACCTTCGTCCATCATCAATTCACCTTCGCCCCCTTTTATCTACCTTCGCCCACTTCTTTCTACCTTCGCCCATATATACAAATCTTAACATATGTTAGTTATCCAATCATTAGTCGCAAAACGCATCAACATAGTTGCTACTCAAACGCGTGAAATAGCTGAGTTGACAACCAAGAATGCTAATATTGAAGAGAACGAAACGGCAATGCTTGAGCTGATCGGGGAAACAATCCAGTCTAATAAAGAGCTGCAAGCGACAGTCGATGCCCTTACATTATCTAATCAGCAGGTTATTGAATCAAACAGTCAGCTAATGGAATCTCACCAGCAACTGATACAGTCGAACCAAAGCACTTTGGAGAGACTTGCAGGTGTGGAAGCCAAGAACAGCGAGCTTCAACTTACAAATGTGAACAATGAACATAGAATCACTAGAACTGAGAAAGAGAACACAAAACTGAGAACTAGGTTAAATGAGTTAACTTGAACTCAACCTAGACTCACTGGTGGTGCTAGTTCAGAAGCTGCGGCTGGTGCTGGTGATGATGATGATGAAGAAAGTAATGATGAAGAAGATGATGATGAGGACGATGATGATGATGAATCGGATGATGGTAATGATGATGCTGGTAAAGGCGGTGATGGTGGTGATCCTGGAGCCACAGGCGGTGGCGGATCATCAGCTGGATCGGGGTCGAGACGTACTAAGAAAAGTCACGACAGATAAGGCAAGGATCCCACAGCAGGTTCTTCTGCTCAGGGGGAGCCAGGTCCCGTGAAAAGCAAAATTCAGCAGCTACGGGATGCAATGAAGAAAGCCGTAGTTCCAGTGGAGTATGTTGAGCCTTTGAACTGTTATTTTGCCTATGATGATGAAGGCAACCTACTTCCTCCACCTGCTATACCAGAATATGACTTAGAGGAGGGCGAGATACCTCCTAAGATGACCTCTGATGACATGAAAGAGGTGTATGGACACGCACTCGGAGAATCTTCCGGTGCGAGTCAAAGTCCACCTCCAGAGATGCATCCGGGGAACAATGAGGTAAATTTGGAAGAAGGAACCAGTGTGCCAACTCCCGAATATGTGGTTGATCATACGGGCACTGGGATTCCTAATATTTCTGAGGAGATGGTTCATGAAGCTGAAGTAAAGCTAAAATCTAATCCTACTCCTGTTCCTGACAAGGTGAAAGAAAGACACGACAAGATCAGGCAGAAATATCCAAATTGGTTTCTATCGGCTGAAGAGGAAAAGAAGAAGAAGGGACCAGTACAAGCTTCTATCTTCAAGAAACGTTTGTCTAAGATGTCAGGAGATGTTATCAGTTGGGCTTATGTGGAGAAAACGAAGATGCTGGGCGTGAAATGGGAAGAAGGTTTGTTATACTTCAGTCCCTACCGGAATGTTCTTAGTCTCCCCTTCTGGTATATCCGAGATCTGATCAGACTAGACTTTCCTCTATACTATGAGAAAGAATCCAGCTTAGATACTTTCTACAACCTTCTAGCAAAAGAGAGCCGATCTGAATGGAGATCCCTTAAACCTCAGTATCCCAAGTCATACAAAACTGACAAGATTCATCCACACACCAAAAGTCCTATTTGGGAACATAAGATCAAGCCGCCGAACTGTGTATCAAAGATTCCTATTGTCCCGGTTGAGCAAGACTTCTCCTCAAAGTTCTACTACTGGCACTATGATGCAGTTACTACTAAGGCAGTGATCGTCTTGAGAAACTCTCCTAAATCGTGCAGGAAGATCAGGATTTGGGATCCGATGTGGCTTATCAACTGTTCAGAGAAAGATGTGGAGACACCGTTCCTGTATCCCATTCAGCATTTGAAGGCCGAAGCTGATCAAGCATTGAAGTATTAAAGGGTGATTCGCTTCTGTCACGCCAACAAAGTTCATGTTGGATGCGAATGGTCAAGACTTTCGAGGATCAGGACGATGTCGATTTGATTAGAAGATTGGAGATGCTGCTTGTCTTATTATGTTTTGTTATGTTTGTTCTCAAATTTTTGAGTCTGTAAAGTTGTTGTGTTTGTTATAAACGATGTCTTTTGAAGTCTCTGTACGTATACTAGCCTGGTCCAAGGGGGAGTCTGTTAGTGCATGATGTCCCTAGGCTAGTATATATGTTGTTTGGACGAGTTTCGGGGTGTTTGGAGACGTTTATACGCGTTTTAGGGTAGGTTTGTGGCTATAGGCGAGTAGTGGATGGTCATAGGCGATTACACCCTATACCACATCACTGTTCACGTGATTAGGGACTCCCTATAGGCGATTATGGCCCAATCGCCTATAGGAACATGTCTTATAGGCCCTACTCGCCAATACTGACCTGTACGAGTACGGGAGGTATAAATAGGCCCAATCATTGCCCTAATAATCAGTTTTTGCCACACACACTCTCCAAACACCCTCCCCAGGTCTGAGATTGCTTGGTTTGATCATTGTAACACTCGTCCTCTGTTTTAATGATATAAACGTTAATCTTTTGACCCGTTTGTGTGTTGTAATTGCTCGTTTATCATTTTTTTTCAAGTTAGTTTCTGTTATTAAGACATATTCAAGGGATTCCGCACCTTGAATATAACCCTCGTGATTGTCGGGTGACACGTTCGTCGGTCCTACAATCAAGGCATGACAAATAAGGTTGAAGAACAAAATTCCACCTTTCGAGTTCCCTAAGAAGAACCAATTCCACCTTATCGTGTCGACCTGTTTAAGACATGAAACCTGTTAAGGTCAAACACGAAACCTGTTAAGGTTGTGTAGGTTCATGTCCAGTGGCGAAGCTTGGTTCGCCAATCGGTGGGGGCCGAACTCAATTTTTTTCTGTCGGTAGTGGCAAATTGGCAGGGGCCGAACTCAACCCACAAACTAAATTTACCTACGAAAATCACAAATTTCCACTAATGCATCAAAAAACAGGGGGGGCCAGGGCCACCCCTGGCCCTCACAATACTTCGCCCCTGTTCGTGTCGTGTTATCGTGTCTAAATTACCAGCCCTGCTAAACACATCCTAGTGAGATGAAAATGACAGGGGACGAATATTAAATTAGTGGTTGGTTTTTTTTGGGCTCCATTTTCGTTGGGAGATAGTTGTCTTGTTTGTTTTTATTGAAAGTCAAACATTCAAAAAAAAAAAAAGTAATGGCATTAAACATATAACTAAAAACGACCATTTGCCTCCGAAACTGATTCTTTTTATATGATAGCACTATATTTTTTTTTAGAGAAAGTGACAAGATGGTTACGATTACACGAAATTACACAATTGAATAGAGTATGGGTTGAGTACTAGGTACTATAGAGTTTATCCATCTATATACTTTGTTTATTTATAATTTCATAAATAATCTATTAATATATATAAAAGAATTGAACATTGGTGACGTGGCGTGCAATGGTGCCTTCATCCTCTTCATGAAACTGCCACGTGGCATCATAATTGAAAGATTTTAATGTTTTTTGAATTATTTTCTTTTTTAATTAAAAAAAAAATAAACATAAAACCCTAAATTTATCTCTCTATCTCTCAATTCTTAATTACTAAAATTAAATTGAGTTATTTTAAGAAAAAAGAATTTAAAAACAAATTTAAATTTTTCTCTCTTATGTTCCTCCCATAATTTTTAAATGTTAATATCTTTTATATTCGAGATTTTTTAAATAAAAAAATTACACCAAATTAACGAGCGTTTTATTATCTTTCCAACGAGTACCATAGTGCTATATAAAAAACGGAGAAAAAAACGACTATTTTTTGCGGGGTTATGTTCATATAGAAAAAAAAACACAAAGTGTTCAGGTTATTCATTAATCATGTTTTTTTCTTTTAAACCAGGTTCTTATCTACGATGTTGAAATTCAGCCCAATCGCCATGCTATCATTGGAATTTTACTCTTCTAAAGATGGATAGGTATACTTCATCAAGAGAAGTTAGGAGAATGAATCACGCAACACTGCAACACATGGTGTCACCTTATAACAAGGTTATTTTTTTATTTATTTAATTACAAGAGTAATAATTATTACTATTAGTATTAATATTATTAGAATTGTTATATTTTTCAACCCCCATCATGAATTCTACATCTATATAAGTCAACGTCAAATTGTAACATATTTTAAATTACGTGAAGATGATTATATGTTAAAGGTTATCTTTTTAATACTGTATTATGTTTAATATGGTTTATGCTTTTTATTTTTTTTAACTTTTTAAATAAATGTTTTTTTAACTAAGATTGATTATGTTTAAATTATTTACGCTTTTCGTGATTTGAGTTTTCTTCTTTTATCATTTTTTATTAAATCATATTAAATTTTTCAACCCCGGGACCTTCCCGGGGTAATCAGCTAGTTAATATGATATAAAAAATGTATCATCACCATAAAGGCATTGACCATCATTTTAAAGATATTGACTAAGACTTGATCAAGACTTTGTCCAAGACTTGACCAAGACTTTGCATAATCTTAGCTTAGTCAATTATAATTGTAATTATATAATTAAGTGTATCCCTTAGTATTAGCCTTTTCCACATTCTGCCTTTTGTTTCCTTTTGATTCACCATGGCCAAACAAATCACCCACATTACCGCCGTCACAACCCGAAACCAAGGGCCACCTCGAACTACCACTACCAACACTCGCCCGACTCGCAACAATAACACCTATTGCTACTATTGTAAGATTCCCGAACATGACACTAAAGATTGTCGCAAACTTAGTCGCTTCCTAAGAGAACACAATGTCTCGCCTCAAAATCCCAACACCCCGGTGGTTAACTACACCAGTCCTCACCCAATGGTTACAACCTCATCTTGGATGTGGGACACTGGTGCGTCCAACAACACCGCGAACAACAACCAACAATTTTCTGTTATTTCCGAATACGGAGGACCCGATAAGATCGTGCTAGGTGATGGTACAACTCTCCCTATAACTCATATTGCTCAAACAACTATTCCAACAAATTCACGCCCACTTCTTTTAAATAACATTTTAATTGCTCCTAATCTTCGAAACAATCTTATTTCCGTTGCCAAAGTTTGTCGTACTAATCGTGTTTCCATTGATTTTTTCACTATCATGTTTTTTTGTAAAGGATCTACGCACGGGGGCGCACCTCATGCGGAGAGTAAACGTAAATGATGTTACTATGGACCAATCTCTTTGTCTCCTCAAGTCAACAACACCCAAACAAACTCTCTTCTCATGTGGCACCACATACTTGGACATCCATCGCTTCAAGTGTTCAAGTCTTTAATTTCTAGATTGGGACTTCGTTTTAATAAGGTGACCCATGAGTCTTTTCATTGTACTTCATGTTCCCTAAATAAAAGCCACAAACTACCTTTTGGCAAAAACTCTTTTGTTGCCAATCAACCTCTACAACTTCTCTACTCCGACGTTTGGGGTCCCGTAAAAACGTCAATCGATGGCTTTAAATACTATGTCATTTTTGTTGACTATTTTTCCAAATACATTTGGTTATACCCAATCAAACGAAAATCCGATGTCAAAATTCTTTTTCCACAATTTAAATCTCTTGTTGAAATTTTTTTCAAAACCAACATTGTTGCGTTGTTCACTAATAATGGGGGTGAATATGTTGGTCTTTCACCTTATCTTGCCTCTCAAGGTATCTCCCATTACACGACACCACCTCAAACACCGGAACAAAACGGTATTGCCGAACGACGTCACCGGCACGTTGTGGAAACCGGCCTCGCCTTACTCCACTACTCCCACTTACCACAACATTTTGTGTCCCATGCCTTTCAAACCGCAACCCACCTAATCAATCGTTTGCCTACACCCATCTTTAACAACAAATCTCCCTACGATATGTTGTTCAAAACCGCTCCTACTTATTCCAAACTCAAACCGTTTGGTTGTCTTTGCTACCCATGGTTACGACCCTATGCTACTTCCAAACTCCACTCCCGTTCAACTACGTGCATATTTCTTGGGTACTCATCCTCTAAATTGGCATTCAAATGCTATAACCCTACTAGTCACAAACTATACCACTCTTGCCATGTTGAATTTATCCCACATATTTTTCCATCTCAAAACTCCAACCCCCAACCCAAACATATGTCATTTGACTCCTTCCTATCCACATACCAATCGGCCCAATCAACCTCCTCTTCTAACCAACCCACTCCAGACCCAAACATCTTGCATCATCCAACCCATACTCCACAGCCCACATCACCCGAAGCCCAAACCCCTATCCCTCCACAAACCCATGGCCCACCCCCTCTACTACCTGCACACAGCCCACCCTCCCACACAACAGGCCCTACACCCCAACCCACCGAGACACTCTCACCAACCGGCCCACCGACTTCACCCGATAGCACCACCCCTACCCCAACCGATTCCCACTCCCACGACCCCACCTCACCAATGTCTTCATCCAACACATCTGATGATCCCACGAACTCACCTCCACAAAACCCACAACCACCTCGTCGACAACCAAAACCTAACTCAAAGTATTACAACCCCAACTTTGTCAACTCTACGACCATTCACCCTTTACCCGTTTCTCTTGAACCATCCACTTATACTCAAGCCTTGAAAGATCGGGATTGGCGCCATGCCATGGATCTTGAGTATAATTGTAACATCACACAAATTTTCTTTATATATATATATATATATATATATAGAACTCCATCGTTTATTCATCCGATTCATGTTTACAGTATCTTTACCATCCATTTTGTTATTTTTTATGTTTAAATAATGACGTATAATCAATATTAAATTGGATTGTATTAAAAATTCTAATTTAAAAACGTTGAAAAAAATGTTTGCCTGTGCCAGGATTCGAACCCGAGTCCCTGGCGGGCTAAACCTTAACCACACCACACAAACCACTACACCATTTGGTGTTTTGTGATGTTAATTAAAACCAATTAAACTTAAACCCTTTCAAGGTCCCTTAGTCAAACCTGAAAAGTCAAACATAGTCTCCTAGTCAAGTCAAGTCAAAGTGTTAGTAAATATGGTCTCCTAGTCAAGTCAAAGTGTTAGTAAATATGGTCTTCTAGTCAAGTCAAAGTTGTTCCTAAATTCTAGCCTAGTCAAAGTAGTCCCTAATTACAACTCCAAATTTTACACTATAAATACACTAGCCTACCATTCAACTCTTTACACCATTAAAAAAAACATTATTATCCCATCTCCCATATACTAAAGTGTTCATCCGTCATTATCTCCTCTAGCTAGTTTAGAGTTTTCCAAGGCATTATTACTAAGTGTTTGCACGCTCAATAAAACGCACGAACTCATTATGCACCTAAGGTGAGTTTACATAGCCCCTTTTTCTGTTTTACATTTTGGGGTGAAACATGTTTAAACATTTTATACACTATCATTTACTCATTCTATCATTTGACTGTAACAAAAAGACACAGTACAATCATTAACAATGATCAAGCCGCCTGTTTAGATTATAGCGCTATAGGTCTGACAAACCAATCCCCCCGCATAAATTCAGGGATGATCGAAAACAGTAACAACATTTAACTAACTTGCGAGTTAGGTCTCAGTCGACACAAGGTTTGATTGTACAAAGACGCATTGTTACATGCCGGACTCATATTCTATCATTTCTCATTATTATACTACAACTATGATTGTATACAACATATTGTTTTCAACTATATGCAAAACCTATGTATTCTCACCAACTATTTATAGTTGACCCCCCCCCATCTTTCCAACTTAACATGTTTCAGGTTTATTTGTTATTGGAAGTTGCACAAGTCTTGGAACACATAGGAGCTTTGGACCTAGTTTATATTAATCAACTTTTGTAATCTTTACTTGTAAGATTAATCGTAAATTGATTAATATTATTAAATTTTCATTTAGTACCATGAGCTATTGAACAATCATTCATACGTGACACCTCGATGTTTCCGCCATCGGTTGGGGTGTTACAGATTGGTATCATAGCCATGGTTATAGGGAATTAGGTTATTAGAAAAAAAAAATCTAGTCTATAACCATAGGATTTTAACCGGTACTTGCTCCTTTTACTTGCAACCTTACTTGTTTCTATTCTCTATCCTACTTCTTATCCTTACTTTAGTCCCTACAAGAAGATTGTTCTCCATCACAAGATCTACTCTTAGACTAATAGGACTGTTGGATCAGTATATTGCTCTTTGTTGAACTTGCTAGTTGACACTTAAGTGTTTAGCAAGTTCTTTATGAGTGATAGCACAGCGGAATGTTTATAAGTTTAAAGCTACACTTATCAACAGGAGTTATTACTCCCCCTGGATTCAAGAACTAATAAATGATAAGTGTTTATTGAGAATCTAAGTATTGAATGAGAATTAAACACTTTGACAGATTCTTAATAAACACGAAATGGAAATAACAATAATAAGTGTTGAAGGTTCTTGTATTAAAATCAATGTCTAAAACAGAGGGATGAACCCTTCTATTTATAGATTTTACAAATACATGAACCTTGCCAAAAGCAAGTTCAGAAACAAGTTGCAACAAGTTGCAGTCTTGGAACTTGTACATAAAGCAAAAAGAAATACTAAAGTAATAAACTACTGATATACAAAGGCGGTGGAAAAGATCTTCTGTAAGTACTGATGAATGACAAACTACTGATGAGTAGTTTGTCTTCAGTAGTTCTTCAGTAGAAGTGTCTGGTTTGAACTTCGGAACTTCTGATGACTTTTCTTCTTCAGCACTTCTGAATCTCTTCTTCAGCAGTTCTATACTTAGAGTATTTTGACAGAAGTGAATTAGACTAAGGTTTGCAAAAGTGGTTTCACCAATCCTTTTTGTCCTAACAATCTCCCCCTGGATTGATGAAGCCAAAACCTTACTAATTCCTTATTTTTCTTTTCTGTCCTTCACAATTTTCCATATTCCTTTGAACATGGAATTCTTGAGCTGGTTCAGTTGATCATCAGTAAGAGACCCTTTCTGTGGTTCTAAGTGTTGGATTGTAAGCAGGTCTTTGGTTGATAGTTTCTTCAGCTCATTCATCGACCTATATGCCCTGCTTGTTTGATTTCTTCTTGTCACAAGTACTGAGTTGTTATTAGTAAAGGACCATCTGATGATTGGTACTTTAGACTTGTCAAAGTCTACAGTGTAGGGAACCATGGTGGTACCCTGGGTTTCTCTTGAGTGTTGAATGTTTTCAACTTCAGTGACTCTCAGGTGGGATTCACTTCCCTGCTGTTGTTCCATCACATTAGGTATCTGAAATGTTGGCAAATGATGTTTAGTTACTACCTTGGTGTGCAGTTTGTCTGTGATGGTCTTCTGGATTTGATATGCAAAGGTGGAAGGATCCCTGAATTGTGTGATCAGAGGCTTTTCTTCTATGTCAAAATCAGAATGGACTACTGTACTACCTTCTAGTAGTACCATTCTGAAATCAGTCTTTACTTTCTCCTTTGATTTCTTTCTTTGTGTAGCTGGTCTTCTTTGAACACCAGAAGTTCTAACTACTAAAGTTGAAACTTCAGTAGTTTGAAACTTCTCTGGATTAGCAGCCCTTGCAGCCTTATATTTTCTATATGTGTTCACCAATCTTTCTTCTTTCCATTTGGACACTGAGGCTTTTGAACCATAACCATTAGCTACCAGTTCTTCTATCATCTGAGCTCTCTTGGCCTTTGTGTCTTTACTTGTTGCAAGTTTATCTACAATAAGTTGAGCTCTTCTTGTCAGCTCTTCCACAGAGAGTCTCTTCAATGTGTGGGCTTTGATTTTGCTGTTCTTTGTAATGTAAGACATCAGTTGATGTATTTTATCTTCTTCAGCAATTTCATCTAGGCTAGCCTGCCTTTGGAGTTCAGCTTCATAAACCTGAAGTTTTTCTTCATGGCTTAGATCCAAGCAATCCCTTTCTTCCAGTGTTTTCCAGATCTGATCTTCTCTGGCCTTCTTTTGGGCTGCCACTAAACTCTTCTCAAGTAGTTCTGCTGATTGAGAGATTGGAGAAGGGTTTAGCACAGTCATTGTGGTAACTGTTGTAGTAGGCCTAGTAGGAGCAGAAGTTGGTTGAATAGGAGCAGTTGATCTGGAAGGGTCAGTAGTTTGAGTCTTGGAAGTGTTAACTTCTGATGGGTTGACAACTTCTGAAGGTTTGTCAACTACTGAAGGATTGTCTTCAGTACTTTCTGATTCTTCATCAGAACTTTGGCCATCAGAGGTTTCTTCATTGTGCCCTTGGGATTCATCAGACTTTTCAACATCTTCTATTTCTTGAATAGAGACACCAAATTGTTGGGCCAGTTTTTCTTTTCTGGCTTGATTCTTTTGATCTCTTTCAACGATAGCCACTCTTGCCCTTATCCTGGCTTCGAATGACTCCTTAGGTTCCCTAATTTTCTCCCCCTTTTTGGATTCATCAAGTTTGGAAGTTGAGGGTTGGGAGAAATGACCTGTAAGAGTAGCAATCTGTTTGCTGTTGAGTTCAATTTTGTTGGACAGATCGTTCATCTTTGTCTTGATCACTCCAAATTGGTTCTTGATTGACAGCTCCAAGTTAGTTGTGTATGTTTGGAAGTGATTCTTGATGAGAGTGTTCATCATGTGGTAAAAGGGACCATCTGGGCTGCATAGCTGGTTCATGTCTATGCTTGTTTTCCCAGGGAATTGGGTAGGCATTTGTAGTGAGGGGTGTGTTTTGGGGTGATCTTCTTGTTGTACAGAAGATGCCACTCTAGGGGAATCATGGATTGAGTGGGCTTTAACCTGAGATGGTGTGACTAGCTTCTTGAGCTTAGAGACACCAGGTGAAGGACCTTCACTTGTAGCCGTCAATTTAGTAGGTTGGTGTTTTGAAACATCATCCAAGTCAATGGAATCATCTGAATCCTTGATTACATCCTCAATGAGGACTGTATCAGTTACATCATGAGCTGAGCCCAACTCAGTTGTTTCATGTACCTCTTTTTCTTGGTTTAGAGGATTTCCTACCTCATGCATTAAGCCTTCATCAGTAGTTGCCACAGTTGAGGTCTTAGCTATGTTACTTCTGTCCTCAGGTCCACCACTGGGTGGTAAATGAGTAGTAGCAGCCTCAAAAGTACCAAAAGTTTCTAAGTTTGGGCTTAGAGACTCTGGTTCATCCTCATCTCTTTGGTTAGGGTTGTGAGTGTCCACATCCATGTCAATTTCTGAGGCTATGTCCCCTGTTTTATGTGGTTGATGGGGACTGACATGTGTAGATGGGACTTTCTTTTTTAGCCCAGAGAGAAGTTTGGCTATTTCAATGTCTGGTTCAGAAATTTGGGGTGCTGGTTCAGTAGTTTGGGCAGTGGGTTCAGCAGTTTCAAAAAAAGAATCAATTGGAATAGTTTTCTTAAGTCTTTTCTTTTGAAAAGGATTGTTATTGGTGCTCTTGGTGGGGTTTGAGATGGATGAGACTGAGAGGATGTTTCAGTCACATCTTTTTGAAGTGCAGATTGCACAATAGGTTGTTCAGGCATCTCAACCTCCTGAACATCTTTTCTTTTAGGTTTGGTGGGTTTTTGTTTTTGTATCTTGGGTTTCTTGGCCTTTGGTGGAGTAGGTTTGGAAGATGAGGGTTCCATGGGGACTGGTTCTGGTTCCCCTTGGTCATCTTCTGGCCAGGCAGCCTATTTGTTGTGCCTTGAGTATGCTTGTGAGGTTAAGGGTTTTAAAATATCAATTTTACCCACAAGCACCTCATTACCCAGTTCAGATATTATGCATTGCATAATGAACCTTGGATATAACAAAAACTTTTTCTTAGTGTTATTGTGATGTAACACCAACTCATTAAAGAAAAGTTTTGATGCCCTGAAATTTGTTTCATTCACAATGGAATGAAATATTGGTTGAAAGGTTGAGGGCATCTGGTCATAAGACCCTGTTTTAGGACTCAAGCACATAATAATATAATGAAACAAAAGTTTATATTTTGGTTCAAAATACTTCTTAAAGATAGTAGCTTGTGAGAGAGTACCTTGATAACCACACTCAGTCATGGTTAGGTGGATTGCAGAGTTGTCAAACTTCTCAGGGGCATTCACATCATTCAACCCCAGTCTGTCTGCAAGTATGGCCGGTGTAATGGCCATTTATCTCCCTTTAATTGTTGAGTTGAGGTAGATAACTTCATCATCCACCATCACTATCTCAGCATTAGCCCAGAACTCATTGAGAGTTTAAGTATGTATTGGTGGGTCTATTGTGAGAGCGGTGAAATATTGGGATTTGACGACGAGATCAATGATCTCATCGTATTGGGACCAGCCTTCTTGTTTTTCTAAGTAGGCTCTGAGATTGTGTCCATGTTTAAGAACTAAAGCCATGTAGTTTGTGTGTGTGTTGATGAATCGAATAGTGTTTGTGTTGCAGGTTCAGGGGTTTGAGAGCTTTCTTGAGAGAGAAGGAGGGAATTTTTGTGTTTGAATGGATAAGTGTTGAAAAAAGATATTTATCAGAAGTTTTTAACCGCTTGGATCTTCTTTATTAGAAGTTTTAAACCGCCTGGGTTAAAAATCTCTTTATCAGAAGTTTTAAACCGACTAGGTCAAACTTCTGATGATGGGAAAAGTCTGATTTGCCCTTTTGGACTAAACTGCTGATGAAGAATTATCTTCATCAGTAGTTCCCATTTTCTCTTCAGCAGTTTTGAACAGCTGATGAGAAATACTTATAAATATTTTATTCATAACTTCTGAAGGTTGTTTTATCATAAGTTAATCACTTTTTAGAAAATATCCCCATACTGATGTTTTGTTCATCAGTATTTTCTCTATTTTCAGAAGTTTTTCAAGTTTTTGAAAACAGATGTAAGTGAAAAACAAAAAAAGTTGTGCAGAAAAATAAAGAGAAACACTTACAAATTTAGCATCCCTAGCATGGATACTAACTTATGAAATGTTGATGTGTCAAGGGGTTTAGTGAAAATGTCAGCTATTTGATTAGCTGTTGCTACATGTTTCACTTCAATCTTGCATTTTTCATAGCAATCTCTTATGAAATGATACCTGATTTCAATGTGTTTAGTCTTTGAAAACTGAACAGGATTTTGAATGATGCTAATGGCAGATTTGCTGTCTACTAGCAATGGTGTATTGGTCTCTTTGATTCCATAATCAAGAAGTTGATATTGGAGCCATTGTATCTGTGATGTACAACTTGCAGCTGCAATGTATTCAGCTTCAGCAGTTGAAGTTGCAACAGATGTTTGTTTCTTTGATTGCCAGGACACTAGACAGTTTCCCAAGAATTGACAACCACCAGATGTTGATTTTCTTGTCATTTTACACCCTGTATAGTCACTATCTGAAAAAGCTGATAACTTGGTATTGCTTGAAGCAGGATACCAAATTCCAAGTGTGGGAGTTCCTTTCAGATATCTGAAAATTCTTTTGACTGCAATAAGGTGTGATTCCCTAGGAGCTGATTGATATCTAGCACAGACACATGTTGAAAACATAATATCTGGTCTAGAAGCAGTTAGATATAAAAGGGAACCTATCATACATCTATACATGGTTTGATCAACCTGTTTTCCTTGATCATCTGGTTCAACTTGTGTGGTTGGTGTCATGGGAGTGGAACATGATTTACAGTCTTGTAAAGAAAATTTGTTTAATAATTCTTTAACATATTTTGATTGATGTATAAAAGTTCCATTTGTTTGTTGTTTAATCTGCAGTCCCAGAAAGTACTGCAGTTCTCCCATTGTACTCATCTCAAATTTTGATTGCATGAGTTTCTTAAATTCATCACACAATTTTGTGTTTGTTGAACCAAAAATGATATCATCAACATATATTTGAACAAGTAAGATATGATTTCCAACATGTTTTATGAAAAGAGTTGTATCAATGGCACATCTTGTGAAGTTATTTTTTAGTAAAAAGGTTGAAAGTGTATCATACCAGGCTCTTGGAGCCTGTTTGAGTCCATAAAGAGCTTTGTCTAGTTTGTACACCCACTCAGGATGAGAAGGATCCTCAAACCCAGGTGGCTGACAAACATACACTTCCTCTTTTATCTTTCCATACAAAAATGCACTCTTGACATCCATTTGATAAACTTTTATTTTGTTGGAAATGGCATAGGCCAGAAATAACCTGATGGCTTCAAGCCTTGCAACTGGAGCAAAGGTTTCATCATAGTCAATTCCTTCTTCTTGAGAGTAACCTTGTACTACCAGTCTTGCCTTGTTCTTTATTATAATACTAGCTTCATCTTGTTTGTTCCTGAAAACCCATCTTGTGCCAATTGGTTGCTTGTTTGGTGGTAAGGGACAGATTTCCCAAACCTGTTGCTTGTTGAATTGAAGCAATTCATCTTGCATTGCCTGCACCCAATTGTTGTCTTTGAGGGCTTCCTGGTACTTCTTTGGTTCCAACTGTGAAATAAATGCTGAGAATAGACAAAAGTTGGAAAGCTGGTTTCTTGTAAGAACACCTGATGCAATATCACCCATGATTTGATCAAGTGGATGGTCTTTGTGTTCGATCAGTTGTTGTAAACCACTGACAGGTGTTGGTGGCTCATGTTCTTCAAACAAACTACTGAGGTCTATTATATCTGGTTCAGTAGTTTCAGTGTCTTCAGTAGTTGCAGGTGCTGAAGCAGATGTTTGAGTTTGTCCTTCAGTATTTGTTGAATCAGAAGTTTGTGAAACTTCTGATGGTTTTGAAGTTGACTTAATGACTATCTGAGGAGTCCATGGTGCTGGATCCTCATCATCAAACCTTTAATCACCATAATAAGTAGGTTTGGATGAAGTGACAGTCTTTTCAGGTTCAAAATGGAAGTTGTCAAGGTCAAAAAGTTCAGCAGGATGTGCTGGATGAGAGTGTGTTTTGACTCATTGAACTTGACATTCAGTGTTTCTTCTACTTTCCTGGTTTTTGAGTTAAAAACCTTGTAGGCTTTTCTAGTTGAGGAATAGCCAAGAAAGTAACCTGAGTCAACTTTGGCAGCAAACTTTGAAATAGATTCCTTGATGTTCAAGATGAAACATTGACACCCAAAAGCCCTGAAAAAGGAGATAAGGGGCTTTATGCCATGAAGAACTTCATAGGCAGTCTTTGAATGTCTCTTGACAATAAGAGCTCTATTTTGAACATAACATGATGTGTTAACTGCTTCTGTCCAGAAGTATAAAGGTAGGCCAGAATCAGCTAACATTGTTCTTGCTCCTTCTATTAAAGTTCTGTTCTTCCTTTCTACCACACCATTTTGTTCAGGAGTTCTGGCAACACTGAATCGTCTAATAATCCCTTTAGACAAACAGAATTCATCCAGAGTTTTGTTCCTGAACTCTGTCCCATTATCACTTCTAATGGTTTTGACAGGTAGAGAGTATTGCTTCTCTACTTGTAGAATGAAGAACTTGATGATTTCAGCAGCCTCATCCTTGGAAAATAAGAAGAATACCCATGTAAATCTTGAGTAGTCATCAATGATGACTAAGCAGTACTTCTTCTTACCAAGGCTCATGATTTTTACAGGCCCAAATAAGTCCATATGGAGTAGTTGAAGACATGCAGTTGTTTTTGATTCTTCAATAGACTTATAGGAGGACTTATGCTGTTTTCCCTTTAAACAGGAAACACAGTGTTCTTGACACTGGTATAATTTTAAGGGTAGACCTCTGACCAAGCCCATTTTTGTGACTTTATTTATGGTTTTAAAGTTCACATGGCCAAGTCTCATGTGCCAGAGATCAGTTTCTGAAGTTGATGCCCTTGAGAAGAAACCGGCAGTGTTGTTCAGTACTTTGTCTTTTTCAATGTCCACTGCATAGACATTGCCACATCTTTTGGCTATTAACAAAGTATGATCTTCAATGATCTTCTCTATCAACTTCTGGCCTTCTGGTGATATGATCTTGCATGCTGTCTTTGTGAAAAAGGAAGAATATCCTTTATCACACATTTGTGACACACTCAGCAAGTTGTACTCAAGGTTTTCAACCAGATTGACCTTGTCAAACTGTATTTTGCCAGAGGAGACATTGCCATGTCCTAGCACATATCCCTTAGCATTGTTCCCAAAGGATACAGATCCATCTCTTTGACTGATAAAATTGTTTATCAGGTATCTGCATCCTGTCATGTGCATTGAGCCTCCACTGTCTACATACCAAATGCTATTTAAGCCTCTGGAAACTCTCTGCACAAGTTAGCAAATTAGTTAGATTTAGGAACCCAAGCCAGTTTGGCTTTGGGTTTGCTCTTGAGAACATTTACAGTTTGTTCTTGACCAAGTTTAGAAATCCATGTCTTTTTGGCAATGGATTTTGCATTAAGAACAATGGTGGTATCCTTTTGAGGACCACCATCAACTTTGGTCATCAGTAGTTGTACCAAGTTCATGAGATCTTTAATCTCAGCAGTTTGTAAAACTGCTGATGATTCAGGTCTAACTACTGATAGAGAATTTTGAGAAAAAGACTTTTGTTGAGGTTTTGTCTTTTTCTGAGAAAAGGTTTTTGCTGGTTGTTGTTTCTTGGGAGAAAAAGTTTTTACATAATCATTTTTGATTTGTTTCCCCACAACCAGTTGTTGATTTTTCTTATTGAACTGAATACCCTTTCTATATCTGCAAAATTCTGTTTTGTGGTTGAACAGACCACAAATTTCACATTCTTTTGTCTTTTCTTTCAAAGACAGATCTCTGACTGTTTTGATTGGTTTTAGGTCATCAGTAGTTTTCAGGTTCTCAACTCCTGATGTAGTTGAAACTACTGATGGCTTAAAGTCAGATTTAATCAGTACTTCTGAAGAACTTTCTTTGTGTGACTTTAGAAAGTTTTCATGGAAAGATGTGCATTCTTCCTCTTCAGAAGTTTCACCTGAAACAATTTTTCTCCCATCTTCAGTAGTTTTGGGAGAAAAAGCTGTTGGTGTTTCAGTGTGATTGTACCCTATGCCAAACCTAACATTTGAAGCACTTTGTTTGTTTAGCAATAATTGGTACCCCTTACAAGATTCCACCCATTTTTCACATGTAACCTTGGTGTCAGCAAGCTCTTGTCTGACATTTCTTAGGTCATTTATCATGATTTTAATTTGTGCTTGGGTTTCAATAGCAGAGTTAGTTAACTTAGAAAGTTCTTTTGTTTTTGCAGCAAGTTTTCTTTCTAAATCACATTTCATCTGAGTGAATTTTCTCTCAGAATCATTTGCTTTTCCTTGTAAGTGCACATTTGTCTCTCTTATGAGAGCAAAAGATTCTTTGCATGAATTTGAACATAATTTTGTCAAAGATTCTTTAGATACCTGTGACAAGGCAGATTTTGAGGAGCATCCCTCAAATGCCATTAAGGCAAAGTTCTTTCTGCCATTGTCAGGCTCTCCCCAGTTGATGTCAAACATTTTGTTGTCTGCATCAGGATTGCACTCTGTGGTGTCAAAAGGAAGACTGCTCCAGTCAACATACCCTGAAGTAAATAGACTTTGTTGAGAGGGTTGCTGTTGCTGTGGATGTTGTAGAGCAGCTGGAAAGGGAGGGATTGATTGTTGGCTCTGCATCTGTTGAGCAGGCATCTGTACATATTGTATTTGTGGCACATATTGGTGTTGTGGAGCTTGTGCCTGTACAAAATGTGCACTCCCTTGTGTTCCATTATTCCTGTTATAATTGGGGTTAAAATTGTTTCAAGACTGAGATTGGTTAAAGCCAGAGCTTCTACACTCTCTAGCAAAGTGTCCCAACTTTTGACACTTGTGACATCTAAGTTTAGATTTGTCAAAACCAATTTTTGTAGAACTGTTAAGTCCTGGAAACTTCCTTCCTGACCTTTTGTAAAATTTATTTGTTTTTAAACTTAACATGGCCAGTTGGTGCAAAATATCCATTTCTTCTAGGTCATCACTGCTGAAACTATTTAAGTCATCCATGATAAAACACATGTTATCAGCAGTTTGACCAAAGTCATTATTGTCATAACCTGGGAATGATCTTTCAGATGAGATCCCAGCAGTTATGTCAATGTGGTCAAAAGATCCAAAACTATTTGAACAAGTTGGTGAGTCTTGTCCCAATAGTGTTGTACTACCTGGTAGATAGTCATCAGCAGTTTTACCAGAATTTTGTAACTTTTTCTTTTGATCAATTTCTCTCTCAAAAGTAAGTAATCTCCCATGAAGTTTTGTAAGAGTGAGGGAGCTAAAATCTGGTGAAGATCTTAAGACTATTGAGTATGTTTCCCATTTATCAGGTAAAGACCTTAAAAATCTATGAAGCATAGATACAGTTGTATAGGTCTGACCATTTAGTTTTAGCTCACATATTAATGAGGAGAATCTTTCAAATTGCTGTGTTAAAGTTTCCCCATTAATGTGAGCAAAAGTTTCATATTGTTGAGCCAAGATTTCTCTGGTGTTGGCAATCACCTCTTCAGTTCCTCCAAACTGTTCTTTTAGGCAGTCCCAAAGCTCTTTGGCACTATCACAATGTAATAGGCCAGAGTAGATTTCATTTGGGAGTGCCATTGCCAACATAGAAAAAGCTTTTGCATCAAGCTCAAGTTTTAGGAAATCATCATCAGTATAGTCTTTTGGTTCTTTTGGAATCTCTTCCTTAGTTTCAAGATTTATATTTACTGGTTTATGAGGACCATATATCACAGATCTCCAACAACCTGTGTTGGTCTGTGACAAGGTATGTGCCATTCTCTTTTGCCATATGTTATATTCATTTCTTACAAGCATGGCAGGTTTAGTGGCAGAACCAGTATTATGAGGATCTATTTTAAAGAGTATTGATTTGTCAAATATCTCTTAAAGTGATGGATGTTGATAAAAGTGAGCTTATAATCCTTTATTGAATATCAATAAGAGCCTGTGTCTGATTCTCAATTTGTTAGATTGATATGTGATCAGATAAACCAGTGCTCTGATACCAATTGTTGGATCAGTATATTGCTCTTTGTTGAACTTGCTAGTTGACACTTAAGTGTTTAGCAAGTTCTTTATGAGTGATAGCACAGCGGGATGTTTATAAGTTTAAAGCTACACTTATCAACAGGAGTTATTACTCCCCCTGGATTCAAGAACTAATAAATGATAAGTGTTTATTGAGAATCTAAGTATTGAATGAGAATGAAACACTTTGACAGATTCTTAATAAACACGAAATGGAAATAACAATAATAAGTGTTGAAGGATTTCTTGTATTAAAATCAATGTCTAAAACAGAGGGATGAACCCTTCTATTTATAGACTTTACAAATACATGAACCTTGCCAAAAGCAAGTTCAGAAACAAGTTGCAGTCTTGGAACTTGTACATAAAGCAAAAAGAAATACTAAAGTAATAAACTACTGATATACAAAGGCGGTGGAAAAGATCTTCTGTAAGTACTGATGAATGACAAACTACTGATGAGTAGTTTGTCTTCAGTAGTTCTTCAGTAGAAGTGTCTGGTTTGAACTTCAGAACTTCTGATGACTTTTCTTCTTCAGCACTTCTGAATCTCTTCTTCAGCAGTTTGATCCTTCATCTTCAGTAGTTCTATACTTAGAGTATTTTGACAGAAGTGAATTAGACTAAGGTTTGCAAAAGTGGTTTCACCAATCCTTTTTGTCCTAACAAGGACAAATCCTCAGGTTTAGCCTGAACCACCTTGAAGATCTCGTCGAAGTTCTAGATTTTAATAACGAACACGTGCAATCTGGAAGGGTGAACGCTTGTATTCTGAGTTTTCTGTCTAGGACTGGCATTGCGCATAAATCCCAATCAGACGAGAGACCCGGATGCCAACCTGGGAATTCTCGGGATGAGTGTTCACTTATAGGCTAAAGCATGTCTTCACTATGTTATTAGAATCTAGAAGTTTTGATAAGTCAACGTTTTCGTTTATTCGTTTTAATTAATGAATAAATGATTACACTCACTTTCCTTAAACTAAGCTCTAAAATCTCAAAATTTTACAGCTTAAATCAATCTCATTTCATAACCATCTATGGATTTCACAATCACACTTCACCTTACCATCTTAGCCACTTTTTAAATATTCAACACCCTACCCAAATCATATTATTTCATTTCTCTACATGTTACTTATTTTTTTTAAAACTATAACCTCATACCTTAGCACAAACTAAAGATTTCTAAATCTTGTCGTATTTTCATTACCTAGTAACTTTTACAAAGTACATATTTTTGTCAAAAGATGTCCTCGAACTTAAATTCAATTGTTTATTTATTGACGTAACAAACAATTTTCTATATAATGCTTTAAACTATTAAAAATCACTTAATAGAACCTTGATCTTCAAAACCTAATGTCATGTTTGAAATCTCCAACTAACGGGATATTTTAATCAAAGTCCACTTAGCTTGTACTATTTAACAACTTTTGCTTTATGTATAAAACCAATTTTGAAAATAAGTTTTTTTTTATTATCCATAGGAATAATATCTAGTCTCTAAATTCTCCATCGACACTCACTCATTTTCAACTTGTTCAAATTTTTACAATATTTGGCATATACCACAATCATGTTTTCTTATACACTTGATTATAACCTTTGATCCAAACCCCAAAATTTACACTGCTACATAATCTCCTTACTATAAAATAAACTCTTTATCAACTATCTTCACATTCACTATCTCTCACTACCTTGATTCTGCTTCAAGATTTTTCATCATCCTCTCAAGAACTAAATTCATATCCTTCACCTTCTCACACATGAGCTAGTTACCCATGATAACCAAACTATTGAAACTTGATTGTGTGTTGCATCAAACATAATCCTTAGTTATACATGAGGATTCGACTATCTACCATATTTGAACATTTGAAACTAGAATTCATGGAATATAAACTTTTTGCTATAGACACACCTAGAGTCATTAACCTTGTCTAGGGCAACTCTATTACAACTCGTATGCTATACTTGATCCTTGATTGCTTACATGTACATATTATCAATTTGCAATTCATGTGTGTAATAATTGGTACACTTAATCAAACAACTGATAGAGGATGAAGTACTTGCTCAACAGTTAGTAGAGTACCAAATAACCTACTCAACGATTGGTAGAGGTCATCATGCCTGCTCAACAGTCGGTAGAGGCCCTACAACCTGCTCAACGACTGGTAGAGGCTATCGCACCTGCTCAACAATCGGTAGAGGTTCTTACTCACTGACTGGTAGAGGTCTTTTTCCTGCTCAACAGTTGGACTTATTTTTGGATACATTGTATACGATTCAATCACAAGGCTATTTTGCATTACTTACATGTGTGTTTAGAGTCATAGAAGGACACAAAACCCTAATGTAAGGTAAATTGGTGATTGCGGTCCGGAACGTAATCATGAATTTACAGGTACATTAAGGTAGTGTGAATTTATATTAAGGTTTTGGGAGATACCCCGTATGTTTTCGAAGTATCAGAGGTGTGATGGGTTAGCTGCGATACACCCTATATATAAACACTAATGATACGTGGAAAGGGATACTGTAGGGTCAGACCAATAACAAACCCTAGTTATTTGGTAGTCCATCTAGCATTTATGGTTATCTTATACATTCCTTAAACTCTTACCCTACTCTGAACCATAGTCACCCTAACTATCCTCAACACTATTCAAATGTTTCTTCTTAAAATAAACTTCGGGACGAAGTTCCTAAAAGTAGGGGAGACTGTAACATCACACAAATTTTCTTTATATATATATATATATATATATATATATATAACTCCATCGTTTATTCATCCGATTCATGTTTACAGTATCTTTACCATCCATTTTGTTATTTTTTTTGTTTAAATAATGACGTATAATCAATATTAAATTGGATTGTATTAAAAATTCTAATTTAAAAACGTTGAAAAAAATGTTTGCCTGTGCCAGGATTCGAACCCGAGTCCCTGGCGGGCTAAACCTTAACCACACCACACAAACCACTACACCATTTGGTGTTTTGTGATGTTAATTAAAACCAATTAAACTTAAACCCTTTCAAGGTCCCTTAGTCAAACCTGAAAAGTCAAGCGTAGTCTCCTAGTCAAGTCAAGTCAAAGTGTTAGTAAATATGGTCTCCTAGTCAAGTCAAAGTGTTAGTAAATATGGTCTTCTAGTCAAGTCAAAGTTGTTCCTAAATTCTAGCCTAGTCAAAGTAGTCCCTAATTACAACTCCAAATTTTACACTATAAATACACTAGCCTACCATTCAACTCTTTACACCATTCAAAAAAAAAAAACATTATTATCCCATCTCCCATATACTAAAGTTTTCATCCGTCATTATCTCCTCTAGCTAGTTTCGAGTTTTCCAAGGCATTATTACTAAGTGTTTGCACGCTCAATAAAACGCACGAACTCATTATGCACCTAAGGTGAGTTTACATAGCCCCTTTTTCTGTTTTACATTTTGGGGTGAAACATGTTTAAACATTTTATACACTATCATTTACTCATTTTTACATTGTTGAAACTTATGATTCAATTACACTATTGTGACATCCGTCACCTTCATCTTTAGTCAATTGACAAATTTAGTCCCTATACTTTTCAACGTTTTCAAATCTATTATAACGTGAGTTACTTTTAAATCTTTAATTTGAACGTGAAAAGTTTAACAAAACTTTTGGGAAATATTAATTTTTATTTATTTATTTATTCAATTTATTTTTAAATAAAAGCATAAGCTTAATGAAAAAAAAAACGTTTGGTTTAATATGTGATCAAAATAGAATAATTCAAATTAATTAGAGAGTAAAAGACATGAAGACGTTGAGTGCATATAATTAATGTTTTCCCCACAATAAGCCTACCACCTCACTATTTCTTCTCAATTTCACATCCCTAATTTAATAATACTTACGAGAAGTTTCATCCAAAACATTTATTATTGGAATTTACTACACTTGAACCATCACCTTCTAGTTTGTAACCGACCAGCTATATTTAACCACCATATTGGAGAAACCATAACAATCGATTCAATAATGAAATTTTATACATATAACGAAATTTCATTACTACACACGCCAACAACTACCACCGGTCATCCCATCCGACACCGTCGTCGCACCGCTATTTAGAACAAAAACCCATGCCAATAACAACGCCACTCCGACCAGCCGCACCCGTCTTCGTTAACCAAAGACACTATCGAAGTCCACACTGTAACTGTTGTTTTGTTTTTGCCCGGATTTGGACACTGAACACTATCCACACTACAACAGCATGATCAAAACGTTTAACCAAACCATTATGGTTTCGATCTCAGGTAACTCTTTACCACTTGAATGATCACGAATACTATATAGGTTATCGATATGTATATTGATAGTGATAAATAGAATTATGGAACTTTGGATTTTAAGGAGAAAAGTATTTTAACGTCATCTCTATTGATCTATACACACATAGACATCCTTAATTAATGTATATAATCAGCTACAATCATATTATAAATATTGATTCATATTTAAATTAGTCAATCATTTTTTTTAGTAGAGCTTCGTTAGTAGATCAACATTCAAATAAATTATTTATGGTGTTTGATAAACTTGTAACTATTGAGGTTTATAAAATAAACGTACAGTTACATTTTATACTTTGTGAATTAAAGTTTCCAACTCTATAATTAAACTAGTATGAAATTCTTGTCAAACATAGTATTCATTCCATTTTACCCAACTTAATTATATATACACTTTATAAATAAAACCTTTTTATCAAACTGAGTATTCATTTTGCGATGCTCAATTAAGTAATGGGGATAATATTGCATTTTGAATGCCAAGAAATTTAGATAGTTTATTAAACATCATATGTTATAAGCGTTCATATGATCTTAAATGAGATAGTATACAATACCCAACTACGAACTCAAAACCATAACTACAAGAAGTACATGAAGAATTCATGATAAAAACGACTAAACTTATATATTAGTAAAGTCCACAAATCCTATTGTGAAATTAACCCCGATATATATATATTTATATTTAGGTTGCAACGTTATAATTTCTTGTCAAGTTGATTTACACGTGTAAAGCATAACTCAATGATTTCTGTTGATTTCTTACAAGTTCGTCATCGTAATCAAAGTGAGTATATCTTTCCCCTTTTTACTGTTTTACTATTCTGGGGTGACTCATGTACTTACTATCAAGTTTCTATTTCTTTTACTAAATGCAATTATCATGTGTGTTTGCTTTATGTTAATTGGTGTGTCTATGACTTGTCAAAATCATTAACCGCTAGGCGGCCTAGCATTTCAATGAATAGTACTATGGTATACCCCCTTGAGACTCTGTTGAGAGAATCTTGGTCATTGTCTTGTTAATTCATTATTCAGTTGGTTAGTCATGTGTTAGTCATTATTCTCAGGTTTGGTTTTGAACGGATATTACTTATTACATAATTGCAAATGGTACCGCACATGAATTGCTAAACACTTTTCCTACTATATTTATTCAAACATGGTATGCTCACCAATACATTTTTGTATTGACATATACTATTTTTCGTACATGTTTCAGGTTATTTATGAGATGACTTTTAAGCTTTTTGGAATTTTTACTTAGATTTTGGATTCATTGTATTTCAGTTTTAGTTGTCACTTTAGAATTACTGTATCTTGTATTTTTCTTTCAATGTAATAAACTACTTAATCAACATATCAAAATTTACGTTTTTAGTCCATGAGCTATTGAACAATCGTCACTACGTGACACCTCGATGTTTCCGCCATCGGTTGGGGTGTTACAGATTGGTATCAGAGCCATGGTTATAGGGAATTAGGTTATTAGAATGCCTTTTAGCCTAGTCTATAACTAAGCTTACTTTCACGAGTCCTCTCGTGTATATTTCTCTTTATTCATATATTTTCTTTCAAGATATTTTTGTTATGATTCTTTCTCGTTATTCTTTCGATATTTTGCTTGGAGAAGAAGACACTCATATTTCACAAACGAAACGATATCACCAAGTTAGGAGTGGTAACCATACCTTGGTGATTAGTTTCACTCCTCTATATGTTATTTATCTTAGGAATATATCTTTGAGATAGGAGTGACATCCACACCTCAAAGAGTATTTCCTTTAAAAAGAAACTTTACCACTAAGCTGGGAGTGAAATCCTTAACTTAGTGATTGGTTTCATCCCACAGTAGTTTTCAATTTTGAAATACATCTTTGAGTTAGGAGTGAAATCTACATCTCAAGGATCTATTTCTGAATCTTGTTTTTAATCTCACTAAAGTTTGGAATTCACTAGTGATGGGGGACGTGAAATCTGGAAGGGTGAGCGCCTATATCCCGAGTTTTCTGTCTAGGCCTGGTATTTCGTATAAATCCCAAACGATGCGAGACCCGTATACCTACCTGGGGAACTCTTGGGATGAGCATTCACTTATAGGCTAAAGTACGCCCCCACAAGTCACTAGGAAATTTCAAATACTTGAGTTAGACAAAGTTTCTTATGGAAACAATTCCAATGTTTTATATCATTGATATTTACATTTGTTTATCATTTGAAGACCCAATTTAATCACTTGATGTTTTATATGCTATCATTCATTCGCTTTTGGATTCCTTATCGACATTATTAAAACTTTTTGTTCGTTATATTACCACATTAAAGCTTACACTATTTCACTTATGCTTTGAGACTTTTACATTATAAGGTATTACTCTTTTTTCGTTAAAACATTTTTTACCCACGACTTAAGTTTTAAACTCTGTGTTTAACTTCGACCACATCCTGATTTTAGGAATGTTGCGTCATCATACAGTTAAAAACAAACACGGTTTCCAAAACTTATTATTCAACCATATATCCTTATATACCTAATACTACTATAGCTACACCCAGTCGTTTAAGCCATAGTCAACTACCATCAGTTAGCATTTCTTAGTCAGACTAAACTCATACATAAATGTCTATCTACACGATACGCACTAGTACACTACACTCTAAAACGATTAACTTGGCAACTTATCCTGTATGTCTTTTCACAAAGCCTAATCACCAGATTAGTACCCACTTTATATACACCTTGTGTCTTGAAACAAGTAGCCCGCTATGAGCCCAAAGAGATGCCTTAACGATCCTTACAAGCAAACTATCTTTCAATGTATAAATTTCGTAAAAGTTTGATAACTAAAAGGTTTCAAGTTTACCCAGTCCTAACGGGTAACACTTAGATTTTCTCAAATATTTCATAGCAATTAATTTTTTTTTTTTTGACTTTAAAGATATTTCAACCTACAATTTAAAGAAATCTTTAAAGGCAGAAAATTCTATTTTCCAAAATTCGTCAAGGCATCTGGAATCATTCACAACCTTCACGCCATTTTAAATTTTGGTCATCCTCATACAAGTAGACTATACGTCTGTTCTGCGCACTTTCATTTACAGTAAATTTTATTATTTTTACACCATTTTATTTATAGTTGCGTTCGCACATTATATTATTATTCTTGTATTATTCTTTTATTGGTGGTTATTTTCACGCGTTATTCACAACTATTCTCGCACTAGTTATTCGTAGTTATTCTTACAACACTGGTTTTGAGCATTAATTTAACTCGTTTACTTTCATTTTGTGCAAATTGCGCGATTTACTCAATTTACGTTATACTATTCTTTCCATCGAAATTTTATGCTATACTTATATACTTACATGAACGCATATTTGGTATGCATTTTTTTTTCTGTTGTGAGCAAAACCCTGTTATACTTTACATTATTTTGTTCATCATCATGGCCAACGAACATACTAGTTGATAACTCGTATGAGATCTAAGCCAGTGCCCACGTACGACTCGGATTAGAGTATTTCTTCAATCCGAGGGGAACGGTGTAAACCTCAGGGTCTATCAATGTGAGTGTTTAGAGCCAACGATGTGAACAAAAGTTACCGGTTAAGGGTGAACCCGAAAGGGAAGAACCTCTAACCATGTCATTGTTTCATTGCAGTATCAATTACTTAGCATACCCTGATTGCACGCATTTGTTTCTGGTATTACTTAGGATAGGGTTATGGAAAAGCATAACACCCTAGTGTAAGGTAAATCGATGATTACGGTCCGGAACGCAATCATGGGTTTACAGGTACATGGGGGTGGTGTGTAATTCTAATTAGGCCATTGGTAGACAATCAGTATGAGTCCAAAGTATCGGGAGTGTGATGGGTCAGCTGTGGTACACCCTATATATAAGCATAAACGATACTGCGGGATCGGACTAGGAGTCTAACCAAGAACCTACCCATTACCCATTACTACCTCTTCATTAGATAGTTAACTAATAGCTAGTATTTTCGATAAGAACGTTCTTACATGAGCTTCAATTCGTCGTCCTAGAGTCTTTCTTTTGACCACCCACACAGAAAACTAAAACCTTGTGTACTCGTACATCCTCGGTTGTTTGGATTCTTGTTACGTATCCTAATAGAGTACAGTTAGAAACCTTTCTAAAGTAGGGGAGACTACCTTCATCAGTGCCTTTCCCCTCATCAGTTACACATTCACAAAGCCTTACTCATCTAAACTCTTAACTTTCTAAATTTGGGTCAACTATCAAAGATTTTGACATTATTACTTTGGATATTAGACAACTACTTTAAAATTTATCAAAATATGAATGATGTGATATTGTTTAAAAACTACTTGACTTTTACAACGCCTTGATTCATAGAAACCTCCACTTGAAAGAAATTTCGAGACGAAATTTTCTAAAGTAGGGGAGACTGTGACATCCGTCACCTTCATCTTTAGTCAATTGACAAATTTAGTCCCTATACTTTTCAACGTTTTCAAATCTATTATAACGTGAGTTACTTTTAAATCTTTAATTTGAACGTGAAAAGTTTAACAAAACTTTTGGGAAATATTAATTTTTATTTATTTATTTATTCAATTTATTTTTAAATAAAAGCATAAGCTTAATGAAAAAAAAAACGTTTGGTTTAATATGTGATCAAAATAGAATAATTCAAATTAATTAGAGAGTAAAAGACATGAAGACGTTGAGTGCATATAATTAATGTTTTCCCCACAATAAGCCTACCACCTCACTATTTCTTCTCAATTTCACATCCCTAATTTAATAATACTTACGAGAAGTTTCATCCAAAACATTTATTATTGGAATTTACTACACTTGAACCATCACCTTCTAGTTTGTAACCGACCAGCTATATTTAACCACCATATTGGAGAAACCATAACAATCGATTCAATAATGAAATTTTATACATATAACGAAATTTCATTACTACACACGCCAACAACTACCACCGGTCATCCCATCCGACACCGTCGTCGCACCGCTATTTAGAACAAAAACCCATGCCAATAACAACGCCACTCCGACCAGCCGCACCCGTCTTCGTTAACCAAAGACACTATCGAAGTCCACACTGTAACTGTTGTTTTGTTTTTGCCCGGATTTGGACACTGAACACTATCCACACTACAACAGCATGATCAAAACGTTTAACCAAACCATTATGGTTTCGATCTCAGGTAACTCTTTACCACTTGAATGATCACGAATACTATATAGGTTATCGATATGTATATTGATAGTGATAAATAGAATTATGGAACTTTGGATTTTAAGGAGAAAAGTATTTTAACGTCATCTCTATTGATCTATACACACATAGACATCCTTAATTAATGTATATAATCAGCTACAATCATATTATAAATATTGATTCATATTTAAATTAGTCAATCATTTTTTTTAGTAGAGCTTCGTTAGTAGATCAACATTCAAATAAATTATTTATGGTGTTTGATAAACTTGTAACTATTGAGGTTTATAAAATAAACGTACAGTTACATTTTATACTTTGTGAATTAAAGTTTCCAACTCTATAATTAAACTAGTATGAAATTCTTGTCAAACATAGTATTCATTCCATTTTACCCAACTTAATTATATATACACTTTATAAATAAAACCTTTTTATCAAACTGAGTATTCATTTTGCGATGCTCAATTAAGTAATGGGGATAATATTGCATTTTGAATGCCAAGAAATTTAGATAGTTTATTAAACATCATATGTTATAAGCGTTCATATGATCTTAAATGAGATAGTATACAATACCCAACTACGAACTCAAAACCATAACTACAAGAAGTACATGAAGAATTCATGATAAAAACGACTAAACTTATATATTAGTAAAGTCCACAAATCCTATTGTGAAATTAACCCCGATATATATATATTTATATTTAGGTTGCAACGTTATAATTTCTTGTCAAGTTGATTTACACGTGTAAAGCATAACTCAATGATTTCTGTTGATTTCTTACAAGTTCGTCATCGTAATCAAAGTGAGTATATCTTTCCCCTTTTTACTGTTTTACTATTCTGGGGTGACTCATGTACTTACTATCAAGTTTCTATTTCTTTTACTAAATGCAATTATCATGTGTGTTTGCTTTATGTTAATTGGTGTGTCTATGACTTGTCAAAATCATTAACCGCTAGGCGGCCTAGCATTTCAATGAATAGTACTATGGTATACCCCCTTGAGACTCTGTTGAGAGAATCTTGGTCATTGTCTTGTTAATTCATTATTCAGTTGGTTAGTCATGTGTTAGTCATTATTCTCAGGTTTGGTTTTGAACGGATATTACTTATTACATAATTGCAAATGGTACCGCACATGAATTGCTAAACACTTTTCCTACTATATTTATTCAAACAGGGTATGCTCACCAATACATTTTTGTATTGACATATACTATTTTTCGTACATGTTTCAGGTTATTTATGAGATGACTTTTAAGCTTTTGGAATTTTTACTTAGATTTTGGATTCATTGTATTTCAGTTTTAGTTGTCACTTTAGAATTACTGTATCTTGTATTTTTCTTTCAATGTAATAAACTACTTAATCAACATATCAAAATTTACGTTTTTAGTCCATGAGCTATTGAACAATCGTCACTACGTGACACCTCGATGTTTCCGCCATCGGTTGGGGTGTTACAACTATCATTTACCCATTCTATCATTTGACTGTAACAAAAAGACACAGTACAATCATTAACAATGATCAAGCCGCCTGTTTATATTATAGCGCTATAGGTCTGACAAACCCATCCCCCCGCATAAATTCAGGGATGATCGAAAACAGTAACAACATTTAACTAACTTGCGAGTTAGGTCTCAGTCGACACAAGGTTTGATTGCACAAAGACGCATTGTTACATGTCGGACTCATATTCTATCATTTCTCATTATTATACTACAACTATGATTGTTATACAACATATTGTTTTCAACTATATGCAAAACCTATGTATTCTCACCAACTATTTATAGTTGACCCCCCCATCTTTCCAACTTAACATGTTTCAGGTTTATTTGTTATTGGAAGTTGCACAAGTCTTGGAACACATAGGAGCTTTGGACCTAGTTTATATTAATCAACTTTTGTAATCTTTACTTGTAAGATTAATCGTAGATTGATTAATATTATTAAATTTTCATTTAGTACCATGAGCTATTGAACAATCATTCATACGTGACACCTCGATGTTTCCGCCATCGGTTAGGGTGTTACAATAATGCTCTCCTTCATAAAAACACTTGGGAACTTGTCCCTCACACAACCCAAACTCCCATTGGTTGAAAATGGGTATTCCGAATCAAACGCAAACCCGGCGGCACGATTGACAAGTACAAAGCCCGTCTAGTTGTCAAAGGGTTTCACCAACAATATGGAAAAGACTATCATTAAACATTTAGTCCCGTTACTAAACCCGTTACCATTCGCACCGTTCTATCTATTGCTCTTTCAAAAGGATGGTCTTTACGTCAACTAGACGTTAATAATGCGTTTCTTCATGGGACTCTTCATGAAGATGTCTTTATGGTGCAACCTCCCGGGTTCACCAATACGGAATTCCCACGTCACATTTGCAAACTCAAAAAACTCCCTCTATGGACTTAAGCAAGCACCGCGTGCTTGGTACATCAAACTAACTAACTTTCTCACTCGTTTTGGCTTTAAAAAATGCATTTCTGACCCCTCTCTCTTTGTATACAATCTCAACAACATCACTTGCTACCTCCTTGTGTACGCTGACGACATTCTCCTCACCGGAATTCACAATCCATTTATGGATTCCTTTGTTCAAGCCCTAAGCAACCAATTCTCTATAAAAGACTTAGGCCCTCTCCATCATTTTCTAGGAATTGAAGTCATTCCTACGCCTCATGGTCTATTTCTTTCAGCACATCGTCACATTCAAGATATTCTTACCACCTTTAAAATGTATGGTGCAAAATAGGTTCTCACTCCTTTAAGCACTTCCGATTATCATTCTTCCTTTGACTCCACTCTTGTAGTCGATCCCACTCCCTACCGCCAACTTGTAGGCACTTTACAGTATCTTGCCTTCACACGTCCCGACATCTCCTCTGCCGTCAATAAATTATCTCAATTCATGCACTCACCTAAACAATCACACTGGAAAGCTCTCAAATGGGTACTCCGCTATTTGAAAGGAATGGTCCATCATGGGTTGTTCTTGAAACGCAATACTAACCTGAACTTGCAGGCTTTTTCGGACTCAGACTGGGGGGGTATTAATGATGAGGGACGGTCCACTACAGCATATCTCATATATCTTGGGTCCAATATCATATCTTGGAAATCTGCTAGACAAAAAACTGTCTCTAGATCATCTACCGAAGCTGAGTACAAAGCAATCGCTAATGCTGCGGCTGAACTCTCATGTGTTAAAAATTTACTTGGTGAACTCGGGCTCCTAGTTAAGAGCACCCCATCACTTTACTGTGACAACACCGAAGCTATTTATGTATGTGCAAATCCTGTTTACCATTCCCGCATGAAACACATCGCTCTGGACTATCACTTTGTGCGGGAACAAGTCAATTCTGGGCAACTCAAAGTTCTTCATGTCAGCTCCAAGGATCAACTCGCGGATGTGCTCACCAAACCGCTTGCACGTGCATCCTTCCTATATTTCCGGTCCAAGATTGGAGTCTCTAACGGATCCTCCATCTTGCGGGGGCGTATAAAGAATGTATCATCACCATAAAGGCATTGGCCATCATCTTAAAGATATTGACCAAGACTTGACCAAGACTTTGTATAATCTTAGCTTAGTCAATTATAATTGTAATTGTGTAATTAAGTGTATCCCTTAATATTAGCCTTTTCCTTATTATAAATCCTCTATATAAGAGTCTTGTAATTCTTCAATATTAATCAATACAAATTTTAATATAAAAACCACTTTCTCTTATATATGATACATATGATTACTAAAAAAAAATCTTAAAATAACATTGGAATATTTTTTGTCAAAGGATTCTTGGTAAGTTGTCAAAGGATTCTTGGTAAGTTGTAAACATTGGAATAACATATCAACTTGTTGATCAATTGACATTGTTTTTCTATTGATTAACAATTTTAGTTACTTGGTCAATTAAAAGTAATATAAATCATTTTTATAGATGTGTTTGAAGATGCAACCTTCGTAATTAATCCGTTCATTAACTTGATTAATGGGAATTAGAGGATATTATTTGTAGGCATGCCGATCCATAATTTGTTGGTAATAATTAAAACTAGCGGGATTCTCCAACGCTGATCGGAAATTACACTATATTAATTTACAAACCTAAATGAATAGTAACTTAAAATAAATAGTAATTTTAATAATATTTTATTTAATTAACTATATTATTATTTTATTATATATTATTTTATTCAAATAACTATATCATTATTTTATTTATATTATTTTATTCAAAAACTATACATGGTTGCAGAACTCGCTAGGTGCTACCAACTCGGTCAACTGGGGAGTTACGAGTACTCGGCCTATTCGGGCGAGTACTCGGGGGTCGAATCGGCCTATGCGTGGAGTACTCAGAATATTCGGCAAACTCGGCTATACTCGGTGACCCACCCTGTAGCGAGTGCCCGACGAGTAATCGGTCAACTTGGATGACTTTTGCAATTATGATTATATACTATTAATATAAATAACATAATATTATGTAATTTCATTATTATTTTATTCATATTATTTTATTCAAAAACTTTATTATATTATATATTATAAATACAAATAACATAATATTATGTAATTTCGTTACAAATTTCATGTGTTACCTTACAACCAAAATGGAATCTTGATTGTATAATTCATTGATTAATCAACACCTTATCTAAATCTCGATTGTAAAACGCGCAACGCGCGTGATTTTATACAACTAGTTAATCATAAAAAACAAATGCCTATACTTACGGGCTCGTCATGGTATCCACTTGTGGTATGACAAATAGGGTTGAAGAACACAATTCCACCTTCGAGCTCCCTAAGAAGAACCAATTCCACCTTATCGTGTCGACCTGTTTAAGACACGAAACCTGTTAAGGTCAAACACAAAACCTATTAAGATTGTGTAGGTTCGTGTCGTGTTATCGTGTTCGTTTCTAAATTCCCAGCCCTACCAAACACATCCTAGTGAGATGAAAATGACAGAGGGCGAGTATTAAATTAGTGGTTGGTTTTTTTGGGCTCCTTTTCGTCTGGGAGATAGTTGTGCTGTTTGTTTCTATTGAAAGTCAAACATTCGAAAAAAAAAAAGTAATGGCATTAAACATAACTAAAAACGACCATTTGCCTCCGTTTTAGCCACCGGGTTTTGAGGGTTTTTTATTCCCAAGTGGAAACTGATTTTTTTTTATATGATAGAACTATTTTTTTTTTTTAGAGAAAGTGACAAGTTTGATGGTTAAGATTACAAGAAATTACACAATTGAATAGAATATGGGTTGAGTACTGGGTACTATAGAGTTTATCCATCTATATACTTTGTTTATTTATAATCTCATAAATAAATATATGTATCTAATAAAAGAGGAACACTTCTACAGTGTCAACCTCACATTAAATTACTATTATGTCCTTACATTGAATAACTATTATGTTTGAAGAATTACTAATATGTCCCCTTTGAATTTGACAAAATACGAGGGTGCCTTGAGACGTGTTTCGTCCTCCTCTTTTTGTTTTACACGTGGCTTTTAACTTTGTTCTTTTATATGCTTCCAATCTTTATTTTGAACGGCCAACGAATCAATTTCCGAGCATTTTCGGGCACCTTTTTGGCGAATCAAGTACTCGAGAGAACCCGGGCCATCAATTGTCACCAATTCCCGGGAAAACCCGATCACTCACCTGCCCGAAGGCACGATAGTGAAATAATCTGTAAAACCGGTCGGGATCAGGACTCGAACCCAGACCAATGGCCTGGGTCATCCCTCATTTCCCCTCTACCAATGTCCTCCAAATATAGCTAGTGGGAATTGAACCCAAGCCTCCTATGGCTACAAGTGTTGGACATGTGCTTCCAATCTTACTTGCAAATATTGAAAAATGTTAAAAAATCCACAAGTGGGCCTGCCATAATTATAGTTGAAAGTTGTGACCCTAAACAAATAATGGGTTGCCATTTTTGAAATCATTTGGGCTCCATATCAGGATAACAATGGGCAACCCAACTGTTATAATGTTAAGGTTGGTCTGCAAGGTAATGGGCGGCGAGCTATTTTTTTACGTCCACACCAGAATAACAGTCACTTAATGTTATCTTTAATGTCCACCAAACCCTCAACGCAACGGGAGCTACCGCAGCGAAGCGCGATTTTTACCGTGTACCAAACCCTCAACGCAACAGGAGCTCCCGCAGCGAAGCGCGGGTAACCATCGTAACAGAGAGTATAACCATCCTAAACCATCGTACCAGAGAGTATAACATTACATGCATGTCTACAGACCGCCCAAAAATGGGCCACTGCACCGCCCAGTAAGGACTGACAACCACCCAAACAAATGTTGCCACATACAAATATATTAAGAGCACTAGGTTAGCGACCCGTGGGTACCCACGGTGCAAACCAAAGTAAATTAAAAATTAAAAAGTAATATTAAACTAATAGTTTTATTATTCAAGTTGAGTGTGCATAAAAGAATGAATATATGTAAGATCAGGGACGGAACTATAGGAGGGTCAGGGGGGGTCAGCTGACCCTCCGGCCGACCAAATTTTAACTGAATAGGGATATTAACCACAAGAACCTTTTAAAGTTTAACTCTTTAATACGTCTAGCTAAAGTGAAAGTGAAGGGTGGATATGCATAAGATCATCGTGGTTTTGTGTTTGGGCCTAGTTTTAAATAAGTATCCATTTGTTTGGGCCTTTAATTTTTATAGAAGATATCGTGTCCATTAACATGTGCAACCTATACAAAAAATAAATTGAGAAATAAGTTAATTAAATTTACGTACATATAAGTATATATATATATATATATAAACTTATATAAATATATAGATATTTACATCTATTACCTTCGAACGATGTTTTTTTCCATTTAGATGTTGCACATACTGAGCATTGTCAAGACATTGCACGTCACAAAAGTTGACAATAGTTAACTTGATCAAGAACTGCACTGTTGGCAATCATCTGAGCGAATCTAACATCCATGACAACCTATAAAAACAAAACAAAGTTTCATGAGTATTTGGAAATCATATAAAATAAATTAATCATAAACTTTATTGGTAACATAATAATAAATCTAAACAAAACATTCAAAGCTTGTCTTGTAATATTATGGACATAATTGTATAAACGAAGACAACAACAATCGTAATATTATAGAAAAAGAAAAAAAACAAAATTGTGATTCAGAAACTTTTTTGCAGAGTGAATGTCTTGAATTTTCGGAATATTGTGGCAAAGGATGGATTATTACGATAGTTTATATAGATATTAGGGTTTATGTTTTTTTTGTTAACTTTTTTATTTTCGGTAATAATTAACTACAATATATATTAACAAAAAAGTTGAATAATTAAAGGTTAATGTAGAGGAAAAAAAATAATAAAAAGGTAAAAGTTTAAAACATAACATGAAAGGAAAAACATGAGAAATTAGTATTCTCCTAAAGTTTTCAATTGTAATTTTGTTGTGGTTGTGAAACATGTAATTTGAAAAATAGTTGATGCAAATAAATCTAATAATTAAAAAACTCTCACACCAAACAAAATAATAGGATTCTTTCAAAAATAAAACATAGTTAAACATACAATGTTGACAAAACATAATAATAGTGAATGACAAAAGAAATTAAAATAAGTACAAAAAAAAATTATGAATATGTTCGTAAGATCCATTGCAGCATGGTAACTTCCTAGCATCTTGACATGGAAAACTGATAAAAGATATACACATATGAAATAACTTTATTGAAATTTAAATAATTCTTTAAAACATAACATGAAGCAAAAAAAAACACATAATATGTAATATTGTTTATGCACGAAATAAACGATAAGTAAAACACAGACATTCAAACAATATTACAAACTAATTATCAATACGGACGATGTTCCAAAGTTTAAAAAACAACCATACTAAAGACATTGCACATTTCCAATAAGCAATAACATACATGTTGCTTTGAAACAATTGAACTCACACTACTCATCAAAAACCAATCCTCTTTCTGTAACAAAGGTCTTCCTTCCCTCTCTGAATATTATATCTGTGACACCCGACATGTTTGGGTCAACATTTTATAAACACATAAGTCTACCTTAGCGAAAAACGTTTATTAAACATACTTGACGGGGTCGGTAGAGTCGGAACACAGTCCGTATTGTCCAGGTCCAATGATTCGGGAGATCATTGGGTTAGTCACACACACACACGATACGAGTCCCGTTGTTGGTGAATTACATAAACTAATTAAGTGTATGTGTAGACTAATTGTTGTATGGTGGATTATATGCTTAGATGTGTTTAAATGATGTGTAGATAATCATCCGTGCTTAAATATGTTAAACATAGACTAAGGTTGCATGCTCGTATGGTAGGGTGCGTTAAAATGCGTTAAACACGACAAATTGGAAAAACTAGAAAAACGTAAGTCCTGGTTCGACCAAACGAATGGGCGAACCTGGACAATACTCCTGGTTCGACCCTTGTAAAAGGGGCGAACCTGGGATATGGAATTGAAAGAATTTCATTCGACCAAGTCAGGGTACGTTCGACCCTGTGAAAGGGTCGAAGGAGAGTACATTCGCCCAGGTAAAAGGGGCGAATGTGGACATAGTATAAATACCACACTTTGTCATTTTTCACCATTTCACAAACCCTAACCGTCTCAAAACACTCTCTAGCAACTTTAAACATTGGGGAAGGAGTTTTTGCCCTTGTTTTCTATAATCTAACCTACAAACATCTTCTACACAAAGATCTAAGGTGTGTTCTTCATTCTAAATCATTTTTAAAGCATTTCAATTCGTTTTCATTAAACCCCAAGAGTCCAGATCTGATTCTAACATGTTTTCATGTATAAAAACCTTCCTAATGTCTTTCTAAACAAAACCTATTCATAAACAATGAGTTTTCATACAAATTAACATGTGTTAATGGTGTTTTATGTGATGTTATGAATTGTTTGATGATTGATTGCTGTATAGATGTTATAACAATGATCTAGGACTGTTATTGATGATGTTTTATGATTGAGATAGGTTACAATTGATTATTAATGAAGTTTTGTTCATTTTGGGGATTTTGGGTTAGATCTAGGGCTTGTTCATGAGGATAGTGATAAGGATATGATTGGGGGTTTATTGTTCATAATAATCTGAGTATATTAAGTTGATTATTGATTGATTTTAAAAAGTTTCCTAATTGGGTAAAGATTGCATGCGTTTGATGTGACATCTCCATAATTTGCTATTTCGGGTAACTTGTAAAACGGACGGATTTCGGGATAAAATTGGTAGGGTTTTGTAGGAATATGTTAATGATAGTTGACTGCTGTGATTGGTGATGTTTCGTGATGTTTTCGGACCGTTTAGATGCGTTTTGGTGCGTTTTATAAAATGCTGATGAAAACGGGCGAACGTAGAATAAAATTGGTTCGAATGGGCGAACGTGGAACAAAACGTGGCTCAAACGGGCGAACGTGGCTCAAACGGGCGAATGTGACTCAAACGGGCGAACGTGGAAATGGGAAAAACCACATTCAACCATCTGATGTCCGGAATGAGATTTTTGATGCAAACTAAGTGTTTTATGCTTGAAACTTATGTGTTAAACTTATGTGCATGACTAATTGATGTAATGGGTCACCAACGGGATGTCGGGTCGGTCTGGGATGTCTGGTTAACGTTTAAACACACTTTTTAACACACGTAGTCAAGATCTGGACAATCGGAGACTAGTTAGCCTTCGGGTTAATAGTCATCACACTTATCTAAACTCATTGATAGGTTGTCATTAGTTGGGATTATCATACACGTGTTGGAATTCTAGTTATCAGAAGACGCACTCTAAGGTGAGTTTCACGGCCCCTCTTTTATACTCTTTTCTCTCGGGGGAGAAGCATGCCACACGTTTTAACAATGCAACGTCTATGATTTGAAAACACAACTCTTATGAAACTTACCACTTTTGGAAACATAACACTTTTAGAAACATGACGCCTTTTGGGAATGTAACTCTTTTAAGAAACGTGACACGTTTGGCACTTGGCATATTTAAAATTGGCACTTGACACTTTTAAACATTGGCATTTGGCATATTTAAACATTGGCACTTGACACTTTTAAACATTGACACTTGGCATTTGGCACTTGGCGCTTGGCACTGATTTACTATACCACGAAACCTAAGTCCCTATTGAAACCATGAATGTGCGGGGCACAACGGGGGAAATGTGGATAGATCTATTGGGCGTGACGAACCCCACCCGACGGCTGGGAGCCGGGCGGGTGCATATTGTCTCTACTTGACACTTGGCACATGGGCAGCAACTCGAGCAACATTTGTCAGTAATGGTTTTAGCAACACAATCGTAGTAGTAAGGGAACGTTTGTTATTTACTTCGAACTTTTGCACACTTGGCACTTTATGAGGAATCGCTTTACACATGAAAACGTTTACGAACTTAAAACCTGTTAAGTCACCAGCATTATATGTTGACGTCTTTTTGGCATGTTTTCTCAGGTCGCTAAGGTAGCAGCATTGAGTATAGGCGCATGGAGTCTCACGGCGTCTAGGGATCATATGCATGTTTTGTTAAACATTTCAGACTTTGAGTTTTACTTTTAAGTTGTAATAATACATTTTGCTTCCGCTGTGTTAGAACGGTTTTGAAACTCAATGGTAGTTTACGTTGTTTTCTTATCATATAGATGTCGTTTATTGTGACCGTTGACTTGGATCCTGGTGTGTCACGCGCCTCGCGGTAAAACCCCGCATGTGGAAATTTGAGGGTGTGACAATATCTTTCATAGCCCATCGAATACTCAATACCAACATAAACATCCCACTCGCCACCAGCCTTATCCCTAATTTTAGATCTAACTTTCGTCCAAACCATTATCTTTAGCCCATTCTTTAGTCAATCGCTACAATGAAATCAGGATGATTAATAATAAACTTAACAAGGTAGTTTATATTTATTTTAAATAATATATTTTAGCGTGAGAAAATCTACAATTTTATCACAAATTCTAAGCGTCGGAAGCACACCTTCATCTTCTCAATTCGCATCATCATGATTAGCGCCCATAATATGATCACCATCAGAAATGATAATAACATCATGAGGTACTTATTGACATCAAATTGAACGAGTGGAGGAGGATGCACCAAAAAGTTATACGGAGTAAAATCAGTCATGTGAATTGATCGAGCACTTCAAAGATAATAAATTGGCCTTCATTGATTGACATGTCTTGTTTCACATTACCCCAGCCATCAGTTATGTAAAAAACTCATTATCGTCATCTTCAATAACAAATGTCCACCAATGATACTTATAGTCCCTAGATACGAAGAAATAGTGTTCAACATTTATGGTGAACAAAAAAGCGATTGACATGATACAATTATATAGATAAATAAATATTAGATATAAGTAGTTTAAGATGATATAACCAAACTGAAAAAAAACGTATACCATATAATCTTTGTTCTTATTTTTTTAAGTTGTTTTGTAGTAGAAGAAAGATCCAACATCAAGTGCATGATTTTATTGCGGCGATGCTTAGAAAAAAAAATAGAACGCCTTACAATATTTGCTTATTATATACTAAATCATAAATAAAGCATATTTATATCCTAAATTTTAAGCAAGTGATATTAGAAACTTATGAGAATTAAAAACAAAAACACATAAATCCTTTTAACATCATTGATTTTAATTTGGTTTATTTGTTTTCACCCGTTAGAGGTAGAAGCCGACCCATTCATTAGCAAACGGGTAGAAATTTCCACTTATAGCAAGCGAAAATTAACCTGGAATGTTGAAACTTGATGGTTGTTTTGTACTTTGTCTTTCCTTCTATCAAGACAGACTTCAGCATTGCAATTTTCATTGGATGGATGGAGTATTATAAATGACAAATCCATGCATGTCACATATAAGTTCATACATATAATTGCAAATGGAAGTTACTTTGATCTTTGTTATAGATATAGAACATGTGAATGATTGATACTTTTCTAAAACAATTTATAATCAAATAAAGTATTATATTTTTAGAATGGAGCAATACATTATAGTTTATATTAATGTTGTGTTAATGTAAAACATAAAATTTGTCTTGAATTGGCCTAATTTACGACTGTCCATATTGAAATGCAGTGAAATTATGTATAAGGTCATAAAACTCGGTTGTGGGTGTCAGAGTCAAAACATGGAAACTGGTAATAGTGTGGAGCAATTGTATCTAGTGGTAAATGACATTAATTGCATATTTTAATGCATTTTGAAACGGGTCAATGGGTCGGGGCGCGAATTCGGGTTTAGAAGATGGTTGCTTGACATGTGTACAATATTATTGAGGAGCTCTAGTATGGGGACAAGTGTCCCCCTAGCTACTCCTTTATTAGAAGAAGGAGATGTTTGGGTAAACTTCTCCTTATCTCCTTATCTCCTTCTTCTACCTCGTTATCTCCTTATTGAAAAAGTCACAAATTCTAACTTATAACTTATCTCCTTTTCAACCCACAAAAACCTCCTTTTCAACCTATTACCCAAACAAACTTATCTCGTTATCTCCTTTTTGATTAAGGAGATAAGGCATAAGGAGGTGAAATAAGGAATGCCAAACATGGCCTAATTCACTGAAAATATATTTCACCTTACACGTGCTCTTCATATATCACCTGCTAAAATTATGAGAATACTTCATCAGTTTTTCGTTATATTCGATTCACGACCGTAAGATCATCTGATTCTTTGTTAGTGATAGAATATTATTGGCCCACGTAATTGAAGATTATTGGCTCACATAATAGAAGGTTATTGTTAACGTAAATGAAGATTATTGGCCTACGTAACTGACGAAAATTGCTAGATAGCGGTACAACACTATTGCTAATTGATGGAAATAACTAGCAAAGACATTTATTTTAGCATAATTTGAACAAATAATAGTTACCTAATATTATCGCTAATAATGTTAATTTTAATGCCACGAAACCTATAACGACACGAGCGTCCCCGCAGCGAAGCGCAACATATTTGTGGCCTCAAGGTTGGTCTGGAACTTAATGGGTCGCCAGTATTTTTGTGAAGCTCACGCGAGAATAACAGTCACCTTAATGTTATCTTTACTGTCCACTAAACCCTCAACAAAATAGAAGCTCCCGCAGCGAAGCGCGGGTAACTAAAACACTAGTCAGAATATATATTTACGCAAAAAAGAAGCTAAATGCTCAACTAAAGATAGCAAATGGCAATGTACCTGTATCTTTTTGGTGTTTCAATAAACAGAACTAAATAGTAGTTGTAAAAACAATTTTGAGTAAATTGAAGCTTGCGCTTAAGGCGCCTGACTTCTAATCAGGCGATTGTGAGTTCAAGTCGGGCGTGAGCGTTTTTTTTAATCACAATTTACCGTTCTTGATCAGTCAAACGCAGGTTGACACTTTTTATGAATTTGCATTCTATATAATAACTTTTATAAAACCTTATGTAAAGTACACAAGTGTATATAAAAAATTAGTATAACAAAACATGTAACATTAAGAATTGTTTTTTACATGTTTTCTATTTAATATGTTCAAAGTAATTATAGAATTAAATGTCACGGGCTCTCATAAAATCTCTTGACTTTCTATTGATTAAATATATGGTGTTTAAAGACAAATTTGCCTCCGAAAAAGTAGTTATTATATGCATTTTATGTTATATCATAAGCATTTATATGATATATATGATTACTAAAAAAATCTTAAAGTAACATTGGAATATTTTTTGTCAAAGGATTCTTGGTAAGTTGTAAACATTTTAGATACTTTTAATAACATATCAACTTGTTGATTAAAAGTAATATAAATCATTTTTATAGATGGGTTTGAAGATGCAACCTTCGTAATTAATCCGTTCATTAACTTGATAAATGGGAATTAGAGGATATTATTTGTAGGCATGCCGATCCATAATTTGTTGGTAATAATTAAAACTAGCGGGATTCTCCCACGCTAGGTGATGGAAACTCGGTCGGTATCAGTTAAGTCTGTTATGGTAGCAGGCTAGCAGCACTCCCTAAGCAACCGTTAGGCATTAGGGAAAACCCAAAATATTAAAATCCCGATATGCCTAAAAGGTTGTCAACATGTATTTTACAATGATCGGAAATTAATCATAAAAAACGAATACCAATACGTACGGGCTCGTCATGGTATCCACTTATGGTACCAAAAAAAAATGTTTTGTTCAAGGGCGAAGGATGTTGAGGGCCAGGGGTGGCCTTAGCCCCCCCCCCCCCCCATTTTTTGACGCAGTAGTATAAATTTGCAATTTTCGTAGGTAAATTGAGTCCGGCTCCTGTCGATTTGTTACTACCGATTGAAAAAAATTGAGTTCGTCCCCTCCTGATTCGAGAACCAAGTTTCGCCTCTGGTTTTATTAAGTACAATTCCGTTTTAAATAAAACACATATCAAGAGATAGAGGAAAAAAATAATCATAGCCGCGTACACTACAAGAAAACTTGACTAATACGTCAACATATCCCGGTGACAAGTCGCTGGCAAAACCCTTAATGGCGACATGTCGCCGAGAAAAGGTTCGTCCTCACAGATCCGACGCCATAGGTTAATTAAGTCGTCAGAACAGTGTCACAAGGAGAGGTTACCTTATACCGGCGACATGTTGTCATCATAGATTCGTTTCAAATACAATTTATTTTTTAAAATTAATGTAAATTGAAATTTGGTAATTATCTGTACCTGCTACATGTCGCCACAATAGGTCTACACGAGTATAATCTTTTCCAGTTTTTTTGTTATTATTTACAATTTTCAGCACTAAATACAAATCTGTAAATTAGCATAATTTGAAAACCACAATAAGGCACCTAATTGTAATATATCATTGTCAAAATATCTACTTTTGTTCGCCCTAATACAAACCGTCTAAAACTACCAAAAGATTAAGTTTACCACCATCAAAAGACATGTTTGTCCTAATACAAACCATCCAAAACAACCACCAAATAGGCTAGTTATCATAACAAACTAAAAATCATATTCACTTCCACCTTCGTCTTCATCTTGATCTTGTTGCGACAACCCTTGATTTTCCAATTTTTTCACTTTGGCGGTCAAATGTTGGACGCTTTGAGTAAGTAGGCGAACATTTTCTCTCAACTCATCGTGTTCAGCTTGTGATGTTGAGTTTACGACGCACGATACATCAGGGCCGACCTTTCGCACTTTCCGTCCGATTCCCCTAGTCCAACCATGCCTTGGACCAAGAACACGTGTGAGACACTCTTCCTCATCAATAGAAAGGTCACCTGCTTCCTCTTGCATTCTTGTGCGCTCCCTTTCTATTTTTTCTTATAGTAAATAATAAAAGCAAGAATTCACAACAAGATAATTCTTTTAATACATGTAAAAGAATTTACAATCACAAAGATCGAAAAGAAAAATCGATCTAAGAACATAAGTAAACTAAATATATAAGTTGTGATACAACATGTACTACGCCAAAATATGCCTACGGCCACACAAAAAAAGTGTGACCATATGCCTTTCGCCACACTTTTTTTTCCAGCTCAAGTGTGACCATAGGTCGAGTCATCATAGGTATCATACGGCCACATTCACATTTAGTGGCCGTAGCACTTAAAAAGTGTGGCTAAAGGATACCAATATTTCTTTTTGAAATCAAGTATTCTGTCTATTAAATGTGACTAAAGGGTAGTAACGGACACATGAAACTACTCTAAGTGTGGCCATTTTAGTTATATAGTCACTAAAAGTTTTGTTTTAGCCACATCAATTAAAAAAATATGTGGCAAAAAATGATTGTTTTAATAAGCTTTCCATCTATTAACTGTGGCTAAAGTGTAGGAATGGCAACATGAATTCAGTGTAAGTGTGGCCGTTTCTATTATATAGTCACATGAATTTACCTTAAGTGTGGTAAAAAACTATTTATAGACACACGAAACAATTTTGTAATTATATGTGTGACTATATTCTAACTTTCGGTCACACATATTTTTTTTTCCTATGACATTTGCTATTATTCCGTCACATAAAAAAGTGACAATGGTGTGGCTATTGCCTAGCTTTGGTGACACATAATTCGTTTTGTCCATGGAATTCGGTATCATTCCGTCACATAAAAAAACAAATGGAAGATCGTGTGACTAATGATTATATAAAGTCACTTGAAATATTGTAATTTTATTTGTGACTATTGTCAAACATTTGGTCACATGTATTTCGTTTTACCATGACAATTGCTATCATTCTGTCACACAAAAATAAACAAAATTAAGATTGTGTGGCTAATTGTTATGTAAAGCCACATGAAATTTATAATTTTTAGTATGACTATTTTTTAACCTTTGGTTACACATAATTGTTATATAAAGCCACATGAAATACTATAACTTTATGTGTAGCTATTTTCTAACATTTGGTGACACATATTTTCTGTGATTCTATATGACTATTAAAAATGAGAAAACCAAATGATATTATAAAAATAATAAACAAAATTCCATACATAAGTTTCAAGCTTAAATACGAAAAATCTAATTCTCAGCCGATTTTCATCTTCTTGTTCTTTTCCTGCAATTTTTTTAATCCATCTAGAGTTGTAAAACTCTTCTTTTGCTTCTTGGCGAACTTAGTTGTGGTGTTTTGTGTTTGATTGGATGGTGAATCTGGAAACTGGAGAAACAAAAACAAGAAAAACATATATAAAAATTCCTAATTTAGTTATACTTAATTCAAGATTAATTAAAAAACAAACCTTTTCGTCAGATTTGAAAAGGGATTTTGGCCAAGGAACAAAAGAATTTAATGCTTGACCAATTGTTTCTAACTACTCCCCTGTTTGAATTGATAAATATGCCGCCTCCTTTATAGCTTCATCAAAAGAAACTCTATAGCAATTATCTTATAAATGGAACCCCATGAATGGCAGGCGACTTCACACAAGACAACACCATCTCCACCTCCAATGACCAAAACCTACCAATTAATATATAAAAACAGTGAGCTTTATAACTTTTAAGTTTGTTGATGAAGATGAACAAATGCTAATAATTGAGATAATTTATCCATTAAAGATTGCAGGTAACTAGTTGTCATAAAGAAGAAGAAAACCTTTTTGGGATTCGGGATTGAACAAAGAGGAAGATGAGTAATCATTTATTGGTATGCAGATTCATATCCCTCTGTAAGTTGAATTACACAATCCAATACAAGAACCTGCAGCATTTAGATATCCACAACATAGTGATTAGATATAAGCCATGTGTATACAAAGACACGTGGAACAAGTTATATACAAGACTACCCACCAGGTTATGTTCCTGTTTTGAATGATTCTGCATCACCCTACACGCCTCATGGCAATGGTTCAAGCGGTGCGAATAACTCAAATGGCTGGATAGAAGGCAGCGGAAATGAAGATGACAATTATGAAATTGCAAGTAGTTGTGACTCAAACGACACAAGTTCGTTTGAGATCATTTGCTGAGTAGGGAAGGACACAGGAGCGTTTTGGATTCAAAGATTAGGTGGGAGACTGTTGGAAGATTAAAGGGTTACGGAGCAGAGAAAAGGAACTGTATAAAATCAAGATCTATCATACGTTGTCATTAACATACCAAAACTTAAAGCATGCATATAAAAAAAGTATTGCTGGACACTTCCTAAATAGTCAAAAAAAAAATCTCAATTTTCAAGTTAAACATTGCAGTTTAATAAAGACCAATTACTAATAAGATCATTTTTTGAACTACTGCATAAAACTGAATAATGATAATGCATATTTAACTATTAGCACACAAACAAGCATTAATTACAAAAACAATATCACTTTAGAGCACTTATTTCATTAATGTCTGATGTACGATGAGTGAAACTCAAACAAATTAAAAAATGTGCTAATTTTTACCAGGAGTTTTGCTTCCCACAACAGAATAATGAAGAAATGTTTTAATCCTACACTGTTTTGAAAAGAAACAAACAGGTTAACAAGTTTGGAGGCAACATAGAATTCAAATACATCTCGATACCTTGAATGACTTCCCCACATATGCTAAATGCTTCTCGCTACACGTCTCATTCGCAGACCATCCCACACCTGCAAAAAAGCAAAAAAGACATCACACCTTCCATATTAAAGAGACTAGTGGGAATGCCCGCGCGTTGCGGCGGGTGTCCTAACTGATATTAGATTCAATCATCCATAACTCATTCCGGGTTTCTAACATTCTATTCCACTCAACGAAAAATAGACATGGAACCTATAAGATTAAAACTTAAGGTTAAAAACATGCCAATGAAGCCTAGAATTTTTCATATGAAGAGCTACGTTTATTTTACCATAACATTTTTTCATCAAAAACATCAAAAGTAATGCTATTGCTAACATGAAAAGATAACTCGGTCATTTGCACATATATGGTAAGCGGTTGGATTTGGTTGGCAGATAGATTCTCTTAGCTAGTTTGAAATGCTTCTGCAATCTTAGCAAGGTTTCGTTGCCCAACAGCCCTTGCACAATTCATTAGTTTCTTGAATAGGTCCTTAATCTATTAGTAGCAAAACCAGGTTTTCAGATTTTAAATTTTTATGCATGATAATGTTTTTCCTGTGTTCGGTAACAATTTCAACCCTTAAGTAATGAATGGATCAAGAGGGATGAAAGTTTTTCAAACGCATACTTCCTATATTGTTATGATAAATATTAATATTAGACCATTATTATAACGATATTGTATCTCAACTACATTGATATGTCAATAATTAACAAACAGATTTGCAAAAAAAAAAAAAAAAAAAAAAAAAGAAGAAGAAGATAGAAGTGCTTGCATTGCAATTCAACCAGGCCTGGCATGTACTAAAAATGATTCATTTCAGCCCGTACGTTTTGACTTTTGACCCTTCCCCAACCTACCATCTTGCCTCATCTATTATATATACATGTAAACATACACCTATATGTGTGAGCATAAGAGATAGAAGACGTACAAATAACGCTTTAGTTTTGGGTTGGCATACATGCTAGTATCAATGTGTTCCCATTGTCCATTGTGTAGACTAATATCTTTTGCCGAAGCCCTCAAAGGATGTCGTAAAACTGAAATAAAAAACAATTAAATTATCTTTAAAAATCTTAACATAATATGATATATGCACATGTGCTATCCACAAGAAATTGATACCTCTTTAAGACACACCCTTTTGACCCGTTACTTGACTCACCCATTTTTCTAGGCTTACAAGGAACATTAGAGGTAGTACCAAATGAGTAGAAATAATATGATCATATATAATGATGCAAGCAAGTGAAAGAAAGTTGCTAACCACCAACGCTTTTCTTTTGATTTGTTGCAGCATGGTGTCAATGAGTGTTTGGTGGGGGTGGGGGTCCAACACACGGTCACAGTTGAAGGGAAATGGTACAAAAGTTAACAAACAAAGAAACCCTACTATCATAAAATCAATTCATCTATCCTTGCTTTTCTTTATGTATTGTATGTTATGTATAGTCTTGTAATCTTCCTTTACTTTTTTTTTCTTTTGGTGTTGATGATGATTATCCCTTTTTGAGTATATCCTGCTCCTACTCCTGCACCAAACAAGAAATTAAGCTTAGTATTTCCCTAGTCCAAATTAAGATCTTGACCCGCGTATTGGCTGAAAGACATACTTGCATCAAGTATACGCAGTTGTTTAACGTTTAACAAGTAACGAACTGAGATATTCTTACCAAGAAAAACTAAAATTGTGACCCATGATTCCTGTTGAACAGCCGGAAATCACCTAAATTTCAATGGCTTCTTGCAACAAAAAAGGATAAATGTTAGGAAATAATCCCAACAACAGTAGAATTACTGCCAAAATGAGCGAAATTATACCAAGGGTAATCTGGTAATTCAACACGCATAGCAGAATTAGACCATATATAACCCGAATGCTCGTGAACTAATGTGGAAGAGAGACCGACATGAAGGATGTGGTAATGAGAGAGATCAAGGGCAGCTCAACGATTTCATGAGCCCGACGCCCGAAATAAATTAAAAATTTGTGGCCATAGTTTATTTTTTTTAAACTGACATTTGGGACTTGGGAGATACGATAAGACAGGTGGTGACGATAAGAAATGTTTTAATCCTACACTGTTTTGAAAAGAAACAAACAGGTTAACAAGTTTGGAGGCAACATAGAATTCAAATACATCTCGATACCTTGAATGACTTCCCCACATATGCTAAATGCTTCTCGCTACACGTATCATTCGCAGACCATCCCACACCTGCAAAAAAGCAAAAAAGACATCACACCTTCCATATTAAAGAGATGTAATGTATATTGCAAAAAGTGAAAACACCTCACAACTTCCATGGTTCAATGCATGTTATATCGTTCATCATATATGAATTTATTTACCACTAAAGATACCCGACCAGTCGTGAAGAGTGAAGAGTTGAATTCACATAATAAACCATCTTCAAGATCTTTTTTACCAGCCCTTACTAGTCACTACATAACTTTTTAACTGAAAAACGATATCGACAATGATGTTAATCACTACATGCACTCGTCTTGTACGACAAAATACCACAAGACTACTTGCAGATGAATAACTAAAATATTATATATCACTAATAGTCTTCTCCATACCTAATTTCCATTACATCCTTACAACCTTAATTAAAACTTCAATTTTTTCCTCTTTCGTTCTAATTTACTTTTACCTACCCTACACTCGTGGAAACTGAGATACAATTAGATTGTTCCTAACCCCAAGACACAAATCAGATCACAATTAGAACAACACACACTTAAAAATACATAAAAGCAAATCGATCCCTTATAGGCTTCAAACCACAAGTATATTATTTGATTAATAAACTTTAAAATGACTTTGACATCATTATAGAACGATTATTATAATATAAATGAAGCGATAAGGAGATGATTGGATTTGAGACACGAACCGGAGATAAATTGTAGAGAAATAAGAACCCTAACAATCTGCGATTTGAGAGACGGTTAGGGTTTTGTGATGATGAACATCGGAGAACCGTGGAGTAAGAGAGAGTTACGGGTTACGATTTTGGGACGATGAAGGTCGGAGAACCGTGGATTAAGGTTTTGTGATTATGGGATTTGGGAGAAGATAGGGTTATCAGAGAATGGGTTTGGTGTTAGACGATGTGTAGTGGTGGGTAAAATTTGGTGGGTGAAAAGGGCGTTTTTTGACACGTGGCAATGTGGGGTCACTTGGTAGGTGAAAGGGGCTTGAAATAGGCAAGGAGTGTAATGGTGGGTGAAATTTAGTGGGTTATAGGGGCATTTTCTGATTGGCTATTAAATATATAATGAATATTATATTTGAATGAAAAAAAAAGGAAAAAAAATAAAAATGAAGTAGAAGGTGCTGATTGGCTGGGCAAATGTTGGATATGTGCGAAATTTTTGGCGTGGGAATGATTGGCGCCCATTTAACAGGGGGCGGTGTAGCCGGATGAATGGGGCGCGAAATTGGGCATTTAACGCCCTTTTCGCGAGCCACTACGTATGGGATTTGGTGGGTTTATCGAGGAGGGATAATGAGAGGGAAATTATATTTTTGAGAGAGCAATACATGCCGACACACTATCTTTTGATATTTTCATGATCACAACAAAATTCGTCAAAAAATTTATCAGATTTCAAAAAACATGACACTTTATTTATTTTATTTATGACACGTGCTTTTTGAATGTTATAAAATGGGTGTGTGTCAAGGAAGGCATATTTTGTAGTAGTGATCCATTACAATCCATTAAAGCCCAATATGGTCCATAAACACATATATGATATACTATTGTGAATTGTGATCCATCAAAGCCCAATACCATCCATTAAGACATTTATTATTATTATTGTCACTTGTGATTTATTAAGGCCCATTATAGTCCATTAAGACATGTATGATCTACTATTGTTTTTTGTGATCTTTTAGGGCCCAATATGGTCCAATAAAACATTTATTACCTACTATTGTCCAGTGTGATACACTAAGACCCAATATGGCCAATTAAGACATATATAATCCAATATTGTCCATTCTGAACCACTAAAGCCCAATATGGTCTATTAAGACATGTATGATCTACTATTGTCCATTTTGATATATTAAGGCCTAATATGGTCTATTAAGACATGTATGCTTTACTATTTTTGATTGTGATACATTAAGGACCAATATGATCCACTAAGGCCCAGTATGGTCCAATAAAACATGTATGATCTACTATTGTCTATTTTGATACATTAAGGCCTAATATGGTCTATTAAGACATGTATGCTTTATTATTTTCAATTGTGATACATTAAGGAACAATACGATCCATTAAGGTCCAATATGGTCCACTAAAACATGTATGATCTATTATTGTCCATTTTGATACATTAAGGCCTAATATGGTCTATTAAGACATGTATGCTTTACTATTTTCGATTGTGATACATTAAGAACCAATACGATCCATTAAGACATGTATTATCTACTATTGTCCATATCGGTCCTTTAAGGCCTAATACGGTACATCAAGACATACATGATCTACTATTGTCCATTGTGATCCATTAAGTCCCAATATGACCCAATAAAACATATATGATCTACTTTTGTTTTCAATCTGATCCATTAAGGCCCAATATGGTCCATTAAGACATGTGTTATCTACTATTGTCCATTATGATCTATTAAGGCCTAATCTAGTCAATTAAGACATGTATTATCTACAATTGTCCATTTTGATCCATTGAGACCCAATATGGCCCATTAAGACACTATGATTAAGGCCTAATTTGGTCCATTAAGACATATATGCTATACTATGATCCATTAATGCCCATAATGACATATATGATCTACTAATGTCCATTGTGATCCTTAAAGGCTCACTATGATCCATTAAGACATATATGATCTACTAATGTTCATTGTGATCCTTAAAGTCCCACTATGATCCATTAAAACATATATGATCTACTAGTGTCCATTGTCATCCATTAAGGACTAATATGGTCCATTAAGACATGTACGGCCATTTTCGGTACTGGTACCGGTGTTTTGTGTTTTTTTGACAGCGGTACTTTTGGTAGCGGTACCAGTTCAGTACAGTCCGATATTTGGGTTGATTTACGTTCAAAATCTAATATCATAACGCTCATTTTTCAACTTGTACCGGTACCCATTTCTTCTATTTTCAGGACCGGTACTTCCATTACCGGTACCGGTTCGGTTCCGATGTCATCTTTACTCATTACAACGCAGCGTAAGTTTTTAGTACCTTTATGACATAATAAAGGCATAAACTTCAAAATTAATGCATTTGTTATGTATATTCTTACCTAAATTATACAAAGACAAATATATGAAAGTTTGAAAAGAAATTACTAAAATAGTAAAATGAAATTTTATATTTTTATATGTTTATGGTAAATAACGTATTATTTTTAATGAGAGTTGTATTTGAGAGGGAAATTTTAGATTTTTGAATGAAATATTTTGAGGGAGTTTTTGGAGGGAAATCTAAATTTTGTAATTTTAGGAATATGAAATATTTTGGGGGGAGTTTTGGAGGGAAATTGAAATTTTGTGATTTTAAGAGGATGAAATATTTTGGGGGGATTTTTGGAGGGAAATTGAAATTTTGTAATTTTTAGAGGATAAAATATGTTAGGCAGAGTTTTTGGAGAGAAATTGAAATTTTGTAATTTTAAGAGAGAAATATTTGGAGAGGGAAGTTGTAGTATGTATAGCCACATAAGATTTTGTGATTATAAGTGTTACTATTGTTTTACCTTTGACAAGACATATTTTTCTATGACATTTGCTATTATTACGTCATAAAATAAAACTAAGTGACGATGGTGTGGCTAATGGTTATATAAAGCCACATGAAATTTTACAATTTTAACTATGGTTATTGTCTAACCTTTGGTTACACATATTTTTTCCATGACATTTGCTATCATTTCGTCACATGAAAATAAATAATGACATGAGTGTGGCTAATGGTTAAAGACACATGATTTTTTTGTAACTTTAATTGTAACAATTGTCTAACTTTAGTCACATATATTTTTCCATGACATTTCCTATCATTCCGTCATACAAATATAAATAAAGTGTTGATGGTGTGACGAATATTTATGTAAAGCCACATGATTTTTTTTTATTTTAAGTGTGGCTATTGATTAGTCTCTAGTCACACAACAATATATGTGGCCATGTGTATTAACTTTTCGTCATACACCAAACAAATAGTGTGGCTGTAAACCACATTTGGCCACACTTTTCTAGTGTGGCTACTAAATGTCACAATTTTTTCTTAAAGTGTGGCTAAAGAATTCGAGAAGATGTAGTTTTTCGTCACATGAAATAAATAATGTTGCCTTAGATCACAATTGGCTACACTTTTTTTAGTGTGACAAGTAAATGTCACAGTTTTTTCTTAAAGTGTAACTAAAGGTTTTGAGTTGTTATACAATGGTCACATGAATACGTAATATGTGTGGCAAAAAGTGGGCTGGAGGTTTTTCAAATGTTAGAAATGACATGTAGCCACACATTGAATCAAAAGTGTGGCAGGACGATTTTAGGAAATGTGTGGCTAAAGCCACATTTTGGCGTTATGAATTCCATTTCTTTTCCCTAATTGTATCCCATTAATTCGTTATTTTTACCTACTGTTGGCCACAAAAGACTTGGTAATAAATAGAAAAACATGGACCTTCAATCACTTCCCCCAATATATGTTGGGGGTGAAGTCCTTGGGCTTGTTTTATTGAATGTTTAGAAAGCCCATTTAGGTTTTCTTGTTCACCAAGCCAAACCCTAGATTAGTCTCTACATATATCATGTCTATGTAATTGTAATAGTTGTCAGAGCTTAATAATAAATCCCTAGTTGCAGCCCGTGGACGTAGGTTCCCCACTGGAACCGAACCACGCAAAATTCTCGTGTCCGTGTGTCGTGCTTTATATTTTCTCATTTATTATTGCGTGTTCGTTGTGAATCGGTTATTCCGTTGCGCCACTTAATCCTAACAAGTGGTATCAGAGCTACGGCTCGTTGGATTCACGTAAAGATTCGCAGAGGTGTTTATTCTGTTTTGAAGATTGGAGGTTAGGGTTTGCGATAACCCTTGAGACCCGTTGGATCTTTTGTTCAAAATTGATCAAGGAAAGTTGATTTATATAGTACCCGGTTAGAGGTGTTATTACATTGTCAAACATGTATGAAAAGCCGTCTGCAGCTAACAAAGTGTTCTTGATGAGAAAGTTGTTCACGATGAGTATGAAAGAGGGAAGCTTAGTGACCAAGCATATAAATAATTTGAATTCTCTTCTGTCCAGATTGTCATATGTGGGAATGAAATTCGATGATGAGACCAAAGCTGTGATTTTGCTATCTTCACTGCCTAATAGTTGGTCCGGGACGGTGACTGCTGTCACTAACTCAGTTGGGCCTGAAGGGTTAACATTTGAAAAGATCCGGGATTTGGTATTGGGTGAGGATGTTTGCCGCAGGAATACTAAAGGGTCGTCTTCTGAGATGTTACATGTTGGCAGGGGAAGGGGGAATAGTAGAAACACTGGGAGCAGTAAGGGTCGGGGTAGGAGCTCGTCTAGGGCTCGTCCGAGTGTGCGTTGTTGGGACTGCAATGAAAAGGGACATTATAGGAATGAATATCGGACAAGAATTTTGATGGAGGATTGAAGAATTCTGGTGGATTGAACACTGCTGCGGTAAGCGATTCTGAGGATGACGCTTTGATACTATGTGTTGAAAGTAGTGTGGAATCCTTGGTCATGGATTCTGGTGCATCATTCCATGCTACCCATAGCAATGATGGCATGCGGAGTGTTAAAAAGGTGATTTTGGCAAGGTTAGGCTAGGAAACGGTGAAATTCTTAATGTGACTGGCATGGGAGATTTGGATCTTGTTACTACTTTGGGCACTACTTTGACTTTGTGTGACGTCAGGGTTATTCCAAGGCTTGAAACGAAGTTAATCTATGTTGGGCAGTTGGATGAACAAGGTTTGGATGTTAAGTTTGGTGGTGGAAAGTGGAAGGTCGTTAAAGGTAATCTCGTGGTTGCTAGCGGTTTCAAGAAGGGGTCGTTATATATGGTGCATGTTCCGTCTGGGGATGTGACCGCCCTTTTTAAGACGAACGCCAAAGTCGGGCTCGCCGATTCGACAGTTAAACGAGTCCAGTTTGCAGAAAAGGACTCTGGGACTTCAGATAATTCGCTTGAGCATATTTGGAAGTCTGAACATGTACGGGATTTTTGTAGCAGTGTGAGCACGGGGAGTGTTCCGAAACCGTCTGGAAATCGACGTTGGGTTCAGAAGACCAGGTTTCCGAATGAAAATCTCTCTTGAGAAGTTTCTCCTAGTGGGGAGTGTTCCTCTAAGAATCCCTGTATCTGGTGGTTTGTGTATATAGGAATCAGTTGGGATTGAGGATGTGAAGACGGGGTCTTGTGAGACCGGGTTGCAGCCATCTGGGGCTTCAACGGGCCTTTCTGTTTACTGATGATGATTGGTCGGCTGTAACTAGGTTGATTGGGGATACATGGTTTGAAGTTTTGGTTTGTTCTTGGGAGCTGGACCTGGAAGACTTATGTTCCTATGTGTGTTTGAACTTTACAGATTACTGAAGACATGGATTGCTTTGTGCTTGTTGGCGGACTTGGTGTTTATCGCAAGGCCTTCAAGTGGGAGATTGTTGGGTGTGAAGTCCTTGGGCTAGTTATTGGGCTTGTTTTATTGGATGTTTAGAAAGCCCATTTAGGTTTTCTTGTTCACCAAGCCTAAACCCTAGATTAGTCTCTATATATATATATCATGTCTATGTAATTGTAATAGTTGTCAGAGCTTAATAATAAATCCCTAGTTGCAGCCCGTGGACGTAGGTTCCCCACTGGAACCGAACCATATAAAATTCTCATGTTCGTGTGTCGTGCTTTATATTTTCTCATTTATTATTGCGTGTTCGTTGTGAATCGGTTATTCCATTGCGCCACTTAATCCTAACAATATACTCACATATTTATTCACAAAGTCAAAACCTATTGTAGTGCAAGTTATTAACCCATAGTAGATTGGAACTACTACAAGTTTGAACTTTCTGTGATAAGCATATATATGCATACTAGCATTGTTTTTTTTTTTTTTTTAAAACATACTCCCCTAGCATTTATATCTTAAGTGATTTAAATAAACATATACTTACCCAATGTTCTTCCGTCTTTTCAGTGACCCATCCTTTCGTCGGGTGGAAATGCATCTCTCTCCAATTTTCGATAAGCCGCATAGTCCCACTCATTTGCATCTGTAAACAACAAAATTGATATCATTAAGAATTGAATAAAATGTACATCTTTTAAAAGTAATAATAATTTTTTTTACATCCTCGTATCGCCTTGAGGCAAATGACTTGCTCCCACCACGACTTGGATATAGTTGTTTTTTCTATTCTCTGCGTTTCATTCGGAACGAAGCCTGTACTTTTCATCGAGGTACAAGTTATCAATAAGACGGTTCCACAACTCTGGGATGTGTGTATCAAGATGATTCTTCCTTGCATTTTCAAGATCATTATATCCCCCCATTGCAACAAAATGCCTTTTTGAAGTGGCTTTATGGTCCCGGTATTTTTTTGCACAATCGTCATTAATGCCTTTCCTTATCCTAGGCCACTCAGGCTTGTCAACCCAACTTGAAAGTTTAAAATAATTCTGCAAAACAAAGTAATTAGAAAAAAGGCGTAGAAAGTAAGTAATTTAAACACAAATAAAACCTTGCATTCTATACGTACATTAAGTGTGCGAAACACACGAAGCTTATCATTCTCAGGAACTTTCTCCCAATTTTCATGATGCAAAGGTATATGCCAAACGTCATTAGAGAGACACCTTATAAACATACTTCCATTTTCTCCAACAAATATAAAAGTTCCCTTGGGATCAAGCTCAAGTTCAAACTTTTTCTTGTTATTTTTATCAAACAAATCATGCATATCCTTGCTTGCTCCGCGACCACAGACTTTCTTCGGTAGAGCTACATTGATACATGAAACTAAATAATGTGACTTACAAGACTCGCAACCACGAGGGATCCTAGTCGGACGACCACGAGGAGGTCAATCCCCACCGTCACCACCGTGTGATCTTGCACATGTTGCCATTCCTTCACAGATATGATAAACCATAACCGATTGGTTATGACGGTTAAACGGTTTATAAAATTATTTCAATTTCTAAATACATTGCGTACTCGGAGTACTACAGTTTAGGCTCAATAATCATGTAAAAAGCCTCTGTTTTGGCCAAGTTATGGCCTCCCAAAATTCACTAAAAATCTTAACAGCATCTATAGTATGTTAACAGCTTGTACTTTAATTCATGTATCCAACATTTAAGCCTCTGTAAACTCATAAAAGTGACAAGTAACAAGCTTTAAACAACTAGTAGCATGTATGTATAGTAAGTGTAACACAACCATGGTTCTAAATGGCTGAATAATCTTGAGTTTTTCAGCTTTATATATAATGGTTAATTTCAGAAGGCGACTAAGATCCAAGCCTAATGGGTCGCGTTCGTATGCATATATCTACATGCATATAAACACGTATTTAAAGAAAAAAAATATAACATACATACATACGTATGCACATTCTTACACATATATACATATCAACTAACAAATACACACAAAAAATAATTAAACAAACATACATATATATGTATATATCCATACATACAATTTTCATACCAAAACAGGTATACCTTTAAAATAACTTTGAAAAACTTTTCAAATTCCACTTGCTTGCAGCTTTCTCCAAGAGGTGCCTCCGGGACACGTCTCAATATTGCTTTTCTAACTTTCAACTTTGTCCTAGCTTGAAGCTTCAATTTTCCCAACAAAGCTTTGAAAAAATGGATTGGGTTAATATAACAATACAAAAGATCATAAAAACAAACACATTCGGCCAAAAAGTCCAAAAGTCACCAAACAATTTCAGGCAAAAACTAAACACACAAGTTTCGTGTTAGTTTCAATGACATCATAGAAGATTCACACTAATGGTGCGTTTGGTTCGTGGAATGGTTTGGAATTGGAATTTGTGTAGGAATTGGAATTAGAAAGAATTGGATTTGAAATTTAAACATTCCAAAAGAAATTGGAATCTCAAATCCTTTATTACTGTGTTTGGTTGGTTAATAAATTACAATCTATCACCCTTGCCCCCACGACCCACATCGTTGTGACCCGTACCGTTTCGACCAATATCGTTTCAACCCGAACTGTTTATACCTCCATCGTTTCGACCTGTACCGTTTCGACATGCACCGTTTCGACCATACTGGTCGAAATTGGTACGGTCCGAAACGGTACCTGTCGAAACTGGTACGGTCCGAAACGGTTCGGTCCAAAACGGTACAGGTCGAAACTGGTACCGGTCAAAACTGGTACGGTCCGAAATGGTACCGGTCGAAACCAGTACGGTTCGGTCCGAAACGGTACCGATCAAAACGATTCGGTCCAAAACTGGTACCGGTCTGAAACGGTACCGATCGAAACGGTACCGGTCGAAACTGGTACCGGTCGAAACTTGTATCGGTCTAAACTTGTACCGGTCAAAACGGTTCGGTCCAAAATGATACCGGTCAAAACGGTACCGGTCGAAACGGTACCGGTCGAAACTGGTACCGGACGAAACTTGTACCGGCTAAACTGGTACCGGTCAAAACGGTTCGGTCCAAAATGATACGGGTCAAAACGGTACCGGTCGAAACGGTACCAGTCGAAACTGGTATCGGTCAAAATTTGTACCGGTCTAAACTGGTACGGTCGGAAACGGTTCGGTCCGAAATGGTACCGGTCGAAACTGGTACCGGTCAAAAACTGGTACGGTCGGAAACGGTTCGGTCCAAAACTGGTACTGGTCGAAACTGGTAGCGGTCGAAACTGGTACTGGTCGAAACTAGTACCGGTCAAAACGGTTTGGTCCAAAACGATACAGGTCAAAACGGTACCGGTCGAAACTGGTACGATCCGAAACGGTTCGGTCCGAAATGGTACCGGTCAAAATGGTACGGTCCGAAACGGTTCGTTCCAAAACGGTACCGGTCGAAACCGGTACGGTAAGAAACAGTTCCGGTCAAAACTTGTACAGTTCGAATCGGTTCGGCTCCAAATGAAGTCAAACGTTCGAATATTCCAATAAATTAACTTGAATTCCTTCTAATATTGGAAGGATTTTGAATTCCCTTTGTTAAAGGAATTTGAAGGAATTCATACCAAATTCCAATTCCAATTCATTTGTCAACCAAACACACAAGATTGGAATTGAAATTCCAATTCCAACAAATTTAATGAACCAAACACCTCAAGAGTTGGAATTAAAATTCCAATTTGATTCAATTTATGCGAACCAAACGCACCCTAAGAATTTCATATTGTATTTTTGTAAGAAAACACAAATACCTCACATTCCTGTCTCTCATCATCACCATGTCTTATATCTAAAAAACATACACAAACCAATCCTTTTCACTCATACAAAGCCTACACTTTACAAAAACAAATAACCTTTCATTAAATGAACCCAAAACACTTAACATCCTAAACATTAAGCTACTACTGATCTGAACATCCAAACCCCTAGCATCCTAAACATTCACCACAAAGCAGGAAAAATTTTGGCTAATCACAGAAAAGGGGGTCAAATTAAGATGTACCATTTCATTGTTGCTTATTATAAATTATAAAGAAAAAGTTTAAAGTTGCTTATTAAAGCCACATCTAAAACTCACATATTTCATTGTAACTAGTTGTATTCCAGTTACAAAGATGCATTATAACAGTTTTTACTACAACTACTAACACACCGAGTATTGGATAATTATGACAAAATACATCTTCTGACCTTGGTTCTCTGTTCCAGCTGCAGACATTGTACTGTTCACGGCCTGCAGCATGTGAAAACCGAACAACATCTTTAACTGTGCTGAATTTTTCAGCAGCAAGCCGAAACAAATTGGGGAAGGTGTCTTTAAAAATGCCAGCTCCATACCACCTGTCAAGACAAAACCGTACTGTTCGTCCGTCACCAACTACGCCTTTAAAACAGTTGAAACTTTCGGCCCTGCATAGAAAAATTGTTAAGAAAAGTAGCAATAGGCTTCCAACAACCAGAATTACGCGCATTAACTGAAAGTAAATCCCACATCTTTGTAGTCAAAGATTTTATCAGTGCAATAATTACCAATCAAACACTAACAACAAAATGTGTGCATTGCATATTATAAAGATATTACAAACAACATAACACTAACATAGCTTTTGGGTTGGATATATCAAGAAAATCCATGGTGTGAGGCTGAAGGGCATTGTTGACATTCACAATATCTCCTTCTTGTAATAACATGTATAGGTAGAACGCATATTGATTTGAATACAATACCAAAACAAAAGTCTATTTTACATGCTGCTACCAATCGACTTGGCAATCATAATATTTGGAGCTTCGTTTTCTCAATCGACAATTGGTGTCGCATCCAACTTGGAAACCTTAGTCGCCTGCATTGCAGTTTTCGTCCCTGTGGTTTGCCTAAACTAACAGGTTCAGTCCAGGCTTAACACCCTGAGTACCTGTGCTTTCATTTTCTAACAGTTTACATCCCTCGACCTAACGGCCGTCCATCTGCCGTTACATCACCCCCACGTGCAGCTCACGTGAGGGGTACTATGGTCATTTAAAGTCCTTAATGAAGGTTAATGAAGGGCAGTTTGGTCATTTCACCCATGGAGGGGGGTATCTGGGTCATTTCAAGTCGAAATCGAAGGGTATTTTCGTCATTTCACCTTGATTAAAAAAAATCTTAACGAAAATATCTGCAGAAAAATAACTTTCCCTCCTTATTTAATCCCCTAATATTCAACCCTAAGCTTCATCTCATCTTCAATCCACTGATTCAATAATCACAATCAAGATGAACAACCAAACTACAATGGTGATGTGCAGGTGTGGAGCAACAACAGACCTCAGAATTTCATGGACGAATGAGAATCCAGGACGTAGGTAACATCGTTGCACAAATGGATGTGGTTTCGTTGATTGGATGGACCCCCTACTTGTACAAACCCTATTGTGTTGATACCTGCTCTGTTGGCCACCATACGAAACCATGAAGACAATGTGATAAGAATGTGTGCAAGGAAATCAGAAGTTGATCAAGTGTTGAAGAAAACAGAGGATGTGTTGAATAAAACAGAGAATGAAAACAAGATGCTGAAACTGGGTCTGGTGTTTGTTTTGATGTTTTTGGTGATGTATTTTGTTATGATGTAGGTCTAGGGTATGTGCATGTGTAGGGTATGTGCAGGTCTAGGTTTGGTGGATGTTTTTTGGTGGTTGTGCAGTCATGGTTTGTAGGTTTGGTGGATGTTTTTTGTAATGAAAGTAATGAAACTCATGTTTTGATGAAGATGAAGAATGAATATTATGTAATGAATGTTTTGGTAATGAAATGAATATTATGGATGAATGAATGTTATTGTGTATGAGTCATATGTTGATGTTATTGTTATTGTGAATGATTTTATGTTAATGTTATTGTGCAAGGTCATATTGATATTGTCAATGATTGTATGTTAATGTTTTGTAATGAAATTAATGAAAGTCATGTTTTGATGAAGATGAAGAATGAATCAGTCACAAGGTTAATGAAGTGGAATCAGTCACAAGGTTAATCAGTCACAAGGTTAATGAACAACAAAGAGTATAATATTATCAGTTTGTTAATGGTTGTCAAATGGATCATAGGTTTAAGTCAAATGGGTCATAGGTTTAAGTCAAATGGGTCAGTTTGTTAATGGTTGCAGCCTATGAAAACAAGATGGTTTTCATAGGTTTAAGTCAAATGGGTCAGTTTGTTTAATGGTTGCAGCCTATGAAAACAAGATGGTTGAATGGTTTAAGTCAAATGGGTCAGTTTGTTAATGGTTGCATCCTATGAAAACAAGATGGTTTTCATAGGTTTAAGTCAAATGGGTTAGTTTGTTTAATGGTTGTAGCCTATGAAAACAAGATGGTTGAATGGTTTAAGTCAAATGGGTCAGTTTAAGTCAAATGGGTCAGATTGTTAAGATGTTGGATCAGTTGAATGGTTTTGGTTTGTGCAGTTTGCTTGTCAAATGGGTCAGGGTATAATGTTGTTAATGGTTGCAGCCAAGTATGGGTCAAGTATGCAAATGAGTCAATACGCAAATGGGTCATATGTTTAAGTCAAATGGGTCAAGTATGCAAATGGGTCAATATGATCATGAATAGAATGTCATTTCTAACGTCCATATTGCCCTGTATAACGGCCATATTCACTATAAATAGAGCAAAAAAGGGGACCAAATGACCATACAATCGAATTAGTAAGATGGATAAAAAAAACACAAAAAACAAAAGACTAAAAACCAAACACACTCAACATGAACAGGCTGCTAGTGATCAAGATCCAAAGGAACAAGATGTTGTTGATGATCAAGATCAACAACCACAACATGCTACTGATGATGAAGATGATCCAAATGGAAGTGATGAACAACCAAAACATGTTGCTGATGAGAGTGATGTGCAGTTGAATCAGTTTGAAGAGCCACTGATTGATAATCAACAAGATGTTGCTGATAATGAACATGATCATGAAGGAAAGACAAAAAAGGAACAGGAAGAAGCTAATCCATACGACGATTATGATCCTGAGATTTTGAAAAGAGCCTGGGATTATGTAGACTCTGATGATGAGTGGTACCACGACCCGTATGAAGATGAGCGTCGGTCTGATTCATGCTCTGATGATGATCGTCACTGGAAGTGAAACATGTAACAAATGGAAGTGATGAACAACCAAAACGTTAGGCCGAGGGATCTAAACTGTTAGAAAATGAAAGCACAGGTACTCAGGGTGTTAAACCTGGGCTGAACCTGTTAGTTTAGGAAAACCATAGGGACGAAAACCGCAATTAACTCATTCAAGTATATGACGAAGAAGGGTTCAAATTAACGTAGTGTCGATTGTCAAATACTAAATTTTGTCTAAAAAAACAATAACATTTGTAACTTATTTCTTACTTTATATTGCAGTTCACAGTCCCATCTCTCTCGCTTGACCACCAGCCCGTCTTTTTCTTTCCTTTTTCACCTGGATACAACAGTAAGTTGTCAAACAGAACACGTACACTGTTCAAAAGAATCGATTTTTAACTTATATGATAATGATAATAAACCAAATAAAGTTAAAACCCTACCTCTGCTTAATATACACCTTCGTAAATCACCACAACCACTCGCTTCATCCACCTCACGCCACCGCTGCTGACTTACCTTCTTCTGGTCATACTTTCCCCGTGAGTAATCAGAATATTGACGATTGCATGCTAATTTCCATAACCCTAACAACTCCCTTCATACTCAATTTGTTGTAACTAAAGTTAATATTGAGATCAATTTGAATAAAGAACAAATTAGTTAGGATTTATTTGGCTCTCTTACCTTCTTTTGGAGCGGTGACAACGGCCGCTGGTAGAAGTGGCACTACACTTTCCATAAGGGTCATTTTTCGACGAACTGCACTTCCGTTTTAAAGCAACGAAGAACACATCCACAGTTCACTGCAAAGTTCAATATAGCATTTAACCTCTGACCAAAAAAAAGTAATTCATAACAAATGAAATACAAGAAACTTAATTACCTATCACAAACTTGTAATCACCACTATCCCCAACTCTGGTACTGTAGGAAAAAAAATCAGTCATCGATATAGGAAAATAACCAAACGCAATGTATAAGAATATATAACTACAAACAGATAAAAAAATGGAGTTATGCTATGATCGTACCCGGATAGAGATGATAGTCTTCCTCTGATGTCTCTAAGCCGGCCATAATAGAATCGATAGGCGAAGCACCCAATAGCAGTCTATTCTCGCCCATCGATAGATAGCAGATTGATTCCAAGCTCAACCCATATACGTATAGTCGATTAAACCCACATGAATCATACTCATCATTCATTAACAAAATGAATGTTTCAATGCATATCCAAATGTATCCAAGGTGTGCAGTTGACTATCTAAATAGTTAAACACAACATGCATTTTACTACCAGAACCTTAAACAAAGTCATGGAATACGACCAGTTTCTTCGTCTCACGTTTTTTGACCTCAACAGCGAGACACTTGTTGTTCTCCTTCCAGTAATCAGACATGGAGTTTGATGACGTAGGTAGCCCAAGGCAAAAAGTCTGATAACCATCACAAATATACGCTTGAAGTGTTGAAACCTACAAAGGTTCAAACGACGAATAAGCACAGATCAAAAGATGACCTGTCTTGTCACCTTTTCCTCGGCCAGCATAAAGCAACTGTCGTGTAGACATTGCACAGCTCGGACCGCAGGTCTAAAGCCATTACCAACCTAAAGTGGCCTGTCCTCTTGTTGCAACATGGTCCAAGATAATATGCCTTCCTGAATTAGAAGACAAATCCTCTATATAATCAGGATCAAATCCACACATCTGATCCATCCCTGATTATTCCTCTTACACTTAATCTTCTATTCTTTTAGTCAACACACACACGTGAGGAGTCCATCTCCATCACACACACACATCACTCAAGTATTAACAATTCTGGTCTTGAGTAATTCTCAAACCAGAATTCCAACACTACAAAACCATATTATCTTGAACCTCCTTCTACGTTTTGCAACGTAGGAGGACATCACGACCTGCGTTTGGCAGATCGAAATCCCTGAACCCTTTAACCCTTTTCTGTGACTCAGAACTAACGTTAGGCTATTATTTGTTGTAGCAACAAGTTGGCGCCCACCATGGGGCTGCGCCATTGTTTCCTTAAAATATCAGTTGTGTAGCTCCGACTTCCTAGCATGTCTGACCCTGGGTCTCAAGAAGAGGTGAACCAGATCTCACCAAGCACAGATCAAGTGTCTCCCAACAGATCTGTGTCGTTTTCCACTCCTGGGAGTACCCCTGCTGGTACCCCAACTCCACCGACTCACCCTGAGTTCATTATTTTCCAAACTCCACCCCCTACACGTTCAGGGGTGATGTCTCCTCTCCCTAATGACATACAAGGTCCTAAACGTATAGATCTGACCCTAGAAGGAATCGAGAGTAACTTCCTACAGCTCAGGTCTCTCTTAAACCAGCATGTCATGAGGGAAAAAGAGAAAGGGGTCCGCATCCTGCTAGACTACAACGAGGAGGAAGTGTCACTTTCTCCTGGACCGCCCTTTCCTCTCACTAGTCGACCTAGCCAGCAAAGTGCTTTCCGAAGTTATGAAGCAGGTCCAAGCAGCAGGCTTCCTGTCCATCAAACGACCAAACCTAGTCCTACCGCTTTTCCTCTGTTCACTACCCAATCCACCACCGCTGGTGCACCCATCGGGTATGAACTCACCCTGGACCAACTCCTGCAATCACCCATCGCCAGTGTCCCACCACCGGCTGCCACCTCATGGGCTCAGGCCATGGCTACTTTGCCTATGGCCCGTAGTGCCTCCATGAGTGTACCCATGGTAGCAAGCAACGTAGCGGCGACTGAGAGCCTTCAAGGCTTTAACCTCATGCCCTACATGATGTCTCAAATGATGGCCCACTTTCTCTGGCAACAACTCATCAGTCAAGCTATTGCTACTCAACAAGGGAACACTAACGGAAGTAACGACAGAGTGGAACACACCACCCACCAACCATACAAACCTAATAGCCTGCCCTGTTTCTCTCGGGAGATAGCAGATTATGAGTTCCCAAACAAGTTGAAGATGCCTGCTCACATCAGAACCTACGACGGCACTGATGATCCAGAAGACCATCTACAGATCTTCTTTGGGGCTGCTCGCATCGAAAAATGGGGTGACCCCGAATGTTGCCTCATGTTCATGCAGACTCTGGTTAGATCTGCCCGGATATGGTTCAATGACTTACCTGCTGAAAGCATCAAAACCTTCAACGACCTAGGCAAGGGATTCCTAGCCAACTTCTCACAACACAGACGTTGTGCCAAAGATGCAACGGTAATCTTTCAGATCAAGCAAAAGGATGATGAAAGCCTGAGAAGTTTCATTGAAAGATACAAGAAGGAAGGCCTCACCTATGTTGGTGCAGATGAAAAAAAATGAAGGTTGTAGGGTTCATGAACGCCATCAACTCGAAATACCTCACAAGAGACTTTAACAAGAGTCTCCCACGAACTCTTGAAGAAGCCCTATAAAGGGCTGAAGCCCACATCCGAGGAGAAGAGGCTGTAGACATCAAGGAGCAAAGAAAGAGAAGCTCCACCTGGAGAAGCAACAACCCTATCAGAAAGAGGGAAAACTATGGGACTCATGATAGAAGACCCAGAGGGTCTAAGTCTCGAAGGCCAGAAAGCAGGAACCCTCCAAGTAGGGACAGAAATGTCAACTTCCCAGTCCTCACCAAAACTCCTCAAGAGATTTTAGCAACAGAAGAAGTCAAACACACCTTTCGGCCTCCCCGTCCCTTGCCAAAAAGCAAAAGAAACGAAAACTCCAACCAATATTGTGAGTTCCATGAAGAAAAGGGACATCACACCAACGACTGTTTCCAACTTAAGAAAAGAATTGAAGAAGCCGTTAAGTCCCGGGAGCTTTCCCACTTGGTGAAAGGTGTAAAAGAAAACATGACCGACAACAAGAAAAAAGAAGTTGCTATGGTCTCGTTTGAACAAGGAACACCAAGTAAGCGTCAGAGGTTGGAAGCTTGGGAGCATCAAAGCATCTAATTTCCTCACACAAAAGAGGACAAACATTGTGATCCCCTCCTCCTTGAAGCATCTATTGGTTCAATAAAAACAGAAAAGGCTTACATAGACACAGGAGCGGCTACCAAAATCATGTTTGAAAAATACTTCAAACTCCTGAGCCCTGAGGAACGCTCCAAGCTCCAACCCACAGAGGCCTCCATAAAGGGTATTGCAGACATACCCATCAAGCCCCTGGGAGAAATAACACTTGATGTGAATTTCTCCGATGGGAAAATGCAAAGAACCGAACCTCTAAGATTTATCGTCCTGGACCTACCGTCCAATTATGACATTATCTTCGGCAGACCTGGAGTAGTGGTTTTTGACATGACCATTTCCATCAGTCGAAAGAATGCCAAGATCCCCACCAAAGATGGGATCGCAACCCTTCAAGCATCAACCACAGTGCTAGTGGTCAGTGAAGATAACGATGACCGAAACAAACTCGGTCTCAGCATCAATCCAAAGTACCCAAAACAAATAATACGGGTTAACACAGATCTCCCCACAGAAATACTTTCAAAACTTGAAGGGTTACTACGGAACAATGTTGACATTTTTGCCTGGTGTCCTAGTGACATGACTGGCATCCCTTGAAGCATTGCTGAACATGAGCTTAAGATCCCTCTACATGTCAAACCAATTGTACAAAAGAAAAGGAGTCTTACCCCCGAGCGAAGCAAGGCTGCATGTCAAGAGGTTGACAAGCTAGTCGAAGCAGGAATCCTCCATGAAGTCAAATACCAGTCCTGGGTTGCAAACCCGGTGATGGTCAGGAAGCCCGATGATTCATGGAGGATGTGCATAGATTTCAAAGACCTCAATAAGGCTTGCCCAAAGGATTGTTATCCTTTACCCGAGGTTGACTTAAAAGTTGACTAATTGACAGGTTCCCCATTTACCTAAAGATAACTTTTAAGTTAATTCACTACCTCAAGGATTGTTATCCTTTGCATAAAGCAGGCTTAAAAGTTGACTCATTGACAGGTTTCCCCTTCAAGTGTTTCCTGGATGCCTATAAAGGTTATCACCAGATACAGATGAAGGTGGAAGATGAAGAGAAAACAGCCTTTCACACTGACAAGGGCATCTTTTGTTACCAAAATATGCCTTTTGGCTTAAAGAATGCAGGTGCCACATACCAAAGGTTGGTTGATAAAGCGTTTGCTGAACAAATCGGCAGGAACATGGAAGCTTACGTGGATGATCTAGTTATTAAAAGCAAAACGGAGGAACAAATGCTTCAAGACATATAGGAAACGTTCAGCAACCTCAGAAAAATCAACATGAAACTCAACCCTGTAAAGTGTTCATTTGGGTTCGAAGAAGGAAAATTCTTGGGACATATCGTGGGAAAGCAGAACATAAAGGCCAACCCCAGCAAGGTTCGAGCCGTCCTGAACATGAAGTCTCCACAAACCAAGAAAGAAGTAGAAAGCTTGAACGGCAAACTCGCTGCTTTAAAACGCTTCATGTCAAAACTAGCTGAAAGATCCTTACCATTCTTCAAAACGCTCAAGGGATGCACGGACAAGAAAAACTTCAGATGGTCAGAAGAGGCAGAGGAATCCTTCAACCAAATGAAACAGTATTTAGCTTCCCTCCCAACCATTGCAGCCCCTGAAGCAGGAGAGACTATCTCTGTCTACCTTTGTGTTACTGAAGAAGCCCTTAGTGATGTTCTCACCATTGAAAGAGATAAAGCCCAGGTACCTGTTTACTTCTTCAGTAAAACTTTAAAGTTAGCAGAGGTCAAGTACCCTCCTCTTGAAAAACTAGCCTTGGCCCTAGTGCAAACAGCTAGAAGGCTCAGAAGGTATTTTCAAGCACACCCCATATAAGTGGTCACCGACCAACCCATTAAGAGTGTGCTTGAAAAACCCGAAACTTCGAGACGCCTGGCGAAGTGGGCCGTCGAACTAGGTGAACACAAAATCACCTACGTCCCAAGAAAGGCAATAAAGGCACAAATATTAGCTGATTTTATAGCTAACGTCCCAAAGGTGGAAACCACTGAAGTTAACATAGCAATAGACGAACCTTCCGATCCCGAAGCCTGGAAGCTTTATACTGACGGAGCTTCCAGCGTTGAAGGATCCAGAGCAGGTCTTGTTTTAATCAATCCTGAGGGATTAGAATTCACATATGCTCTTTGTTTGGAATTTCAGGCCACCAACAATGAAGCAGAATATGAAGCTCTGATCGCAGGATTAAAGCTTGCAAAAAAGATGGTCGTCCAAAAGCTTCAAGTGTTCACTGATTCACTCCTGGTTTCTAACCAAGTAAACGATAGCTACATAGCCAAGGAATCAAACATGAAAAAGTACAGAGAAAAGGCGAAAGAAATCATGAACACCTTCCAATCCTGCAAAATCAAACAAGTTCCAAGATCACACAACAAAAAAGCTGACGCTCTCAGCAAGCTCGCCTCATTAAACTTTGCCCACCTCACCAAGAAGGTGCTGGTAGAAGTAATCCAACATCCTTCCATATCCGAGCTCGAAGTACAAGATGTAATCACTGAAAATGAACCAAATTGGATGACCCCATACATAGCATTCCTGAAAAAAGGTGAACTTCCTCAAGACAATGTTGAAGCCGAAAGAGTCCAGATCAAGTCAAAGCAATACATCATCCAAGAAGACATACTCTACAAAAAAGGGTATTTGGCTCCTCTGCTTCGATGTGTTAGCCCGGAACAAAGCAGATACTTAATCAAGGAGGTTCATGAAGGTATATGTGGAGCTCATTGTGGTCCACGATCAGTGGTAGCGAAGTTCATGAATCTCGGCTACTTCTGGCCCTCCATGCAGAGAGATGCATCAAAACAATTGAAAAAATGTGAAGCCTATCAAATACACGCCCCAGTCCCAAAGAGCCCCAAGCATGACCTAATCCCGGTCAACTCAGCTTGGCTGTTTTCTAAATGGGGGGATGGATATCGTTGGACCCTTCCCACCTGTGAAGGGAGGAGTCAAGTTTTTATTGGTTGTTGTTGATTACTTCACAAAGTGGCCAGAAGTGAGGCCTTTAGGGAAGATATCTGGAAAAAAGATCATCGACTTCGTTTGGGAAAGCATCATCTGCTGTTACGGCCTACCCGGAGTACTGGTCACAGATAATGGGAAGCAATTTGCAGAAAAACCCTTCAGCACTTGGTGCAAGGAATATCGAATAACTCAAGTCTTCAGTTCTGTGGTATACCCACAATCAAACAGCCAGGTTGAACGAATGAACCAAAGTGTGGTTGAAGGGATCAAGGCAAGACTCGACAGAAAAGGAGGAAGATGGTTGGATGAGCTCCCAAGCGTCTTATGGGCCATCCGAACCACCGAGACAACAAGCAACAAGAAAACGCCATACAGTCTTACTTTCGGATCCGAAGCAGTTATCCCGGCCGAGATTGGGGTTACCACACCCCGAACGCTTCACGTTAACATCATGACCAATGAGGAATAAGCTCTGCTCAACCTAGATCTCTTAGAAGAAGCAAGGGACTTAGCAGCAATTCAAGAAGCTCAATACAAACAAAAGATGGAGTCCTACTACAACGCCAAGGTAAGGCACGGACGCTTCAAGTCGGGATATTTGGTCTTAAGGAACAACGAAGCAAGCAAAGAAAGAAAATCAAGGAAAGTTAGGACCAAGGTGGGAAGGCCCCTACACCATCTTGGAATCCCACAAAGGAGGATCCTATAAACTTGCCAACATGGAAGGTAAGAAACTACCACGCCACTGGAACGACAAGAACCTTAAAAAGTTCTTTGTCTAGGCCTTCAAGAAATGTAATTTCCTACTAGTTGAATGATGTAATATTGGCTTGTTTATATCAATGAAAGGATCAGTAGATCCTCTTTAAAAAATTTGTCTTTCTATCCTACTTCCAGGTTGAGAACCATGCAAGAAACTCCATGGCAAGGGCCATGTAAGGGGATGAGCTCCCAGGCCATATCGCTCAATAGGTTCAAGGGTTGAACCTATATAAGGGGTGAGTTCCTAGATCAATCCAACTCCATGAGACCTACAAAGCTCTTTCTTTACATGTCTCATAGACGGGTTTGAGCAGCCTACACCAATTGTTCCTTAAGTTTTTGAACAAACTTACGAAAAAACAAAAAACACTAAGTAGTGTACAGGATAGATGGTGACTTGTTTACCTAGACTACCTTTAGGATGAATGACTGCAGCATTCAACCTTTCAAAGTGCTACCGGTTAAACATTCCCAAACATAACAAAGACAAATACCATAGAACAAACATAGTTAAAAAAGCCAACAAAGAAAGTAAACCTAAAATAGCCTTAAGGGCTCAAAACGTTAGAAGCCTTAACAGGCCAAGTACTACAAATTGTTCACAAGGCTATCAAAGCCTACTACCATAAAGGAGTCCACCAGGCTCCAACAAAAGTCAAACTATTCAAATACCAGATTAATTGTTTACAAACATACTGCTAAGAAAGCTATGAATAAAGGATAAGAAACTAAGCAACATCGCCAGACCTCGAAGGCTTCGAGGCCTCATCTTCTCCAACCACTTTTGCCACCTTTGTTTTCTTAGTTTTCTTCCCCTTTTTCAAAGGCCTATCCCCAACAACCCCAGCCTCAGAAGCTTCAACGCTTGCATCCTTGGACAGTAACTCTTCAGCATCTAAAGTCTCCTCACTGTCACCAGAGCGAGTCTGTTTCTTGGAAACTGATTCAAGCACTTGAGCACACACAGCTTCATTCAAACCAATGGGCTTCATCTGTTTTAGTACCTGCAAAGGTTTTCCATAACAAGAGGACACCTGTGAAACATACTGATAGGATTTCTGCTCCATCTTCAACACCGTCTCTTTAAAAACATCCAAGGACTTGGGCTGAAACAAAGGAGACTCCTCCATAACCTCACCGGCTTCATGAGCTTTAAAACCTGTAACAAAACCTGTATGCTTGCCATGAATGAGGAGTTTGGTATAAACTTCGCCAAGAGTAGAATTAAACTCCGCAGAATGAAGCAGATACATGACAACTTGCTGGAAACCTTCCTCAATCAACCATTGATTGTCATCTAAGGCACCAGCAAGGGAAGCCTCCAACCCAACCTTCTCTTTCTCAAACACTTTCCTCTCTGCTTCAAGGCCCAACCTATCAACCTCAAGTTTCACACGAGCAGCCTCATGTTTAACAACCTCAGCCTCATGCCCTTTCTTCAACTCATCTATCAGCCCAACAAAGGTCTTCTCTTTCTCAGCCCATTCCAAAACATCCTTCTTCAAAGAAGCCAAAGCTTGCTTCATCTCTCTCCTTTTCTTGGCAAAATCACTATACTTCCCCATCATCTTCCTGAACCTGCTAATACCTTCAGGAAGCATAGCAGCCAGATTACAAGTTCCAACCATCATTTTGGTCAAAAGAGCATCATCATCCAACCCCTCCAAACAAGCCTTGGCACCAGGGGTAGCAAGATGTGCAAGAACATCCTCACAAACAGAAGATGATTTAAAAGTGTCAGAAGGTTTCACATTCCAACCAGGAGTATACACCCCTTCACCATCCACACTTGTGGAACCCTCACCATGCTTCATCATCACAACTTTTGCAGCCACCTTATTACCCTTACTCTTCTTGCCAACAACTTCTTCAATAACACCTTCAACCTCCTAATCTTTCCCCCCTTCAGAATTCTCTATATCATCACTAACATCAACCGCTTCAGAAGCATCCACAGACTTCGCAGCCTTCAACAAACGACGACTAGACCTCCTAGTCAAGACAGGCTTAGAAAAACTCTTCACATTGGGAACAGCGACATAGTTACCACCATCATACCTTCCCTTCTCATACTTCGTCAAAGCATCCTCACCATCGGCAGCTTCAGCATCCTGGAAGACAACCTCTGAAGCATCATCGCCCTTAATAAAGTCCAAAGCCGACATAACTACAAGACAAACAGTAAGAAAAACAGAAAACATAAATAATATGAAAGAAAAACCAAATAAAAACGGTGATTAAAACAAGCATACCCTGATCACCCTTCATCAACACAGGGTCTCTACCCTGTTTCTCCCAACAAGTGCTAATACTAGATAAAACTAGAAAAGGTTCGCCAAAGGGACGAAGCCTTGAAGGACATGCCCGAATAGCCTTAAGAAAAATCCCTTCTAAGGCAGACTCCAACGGCTCTGCTTCGTTAAGAACAGCCTCGGGATGCCTCTACACAGGTTTGAAGGGAAAAACAGACTCAGAAACCCAGAAAAATCTAGTCTTCCACTGACCAACGGTTGTTACATGAAAAGAAATCAAGTTTGTTTCAACCGAGGAACCTTCAAAGGTAAACCAATCACAATTCTTAGCAAGGCAAAAGAAACACCTAAACATAAGAAGGGTTGGGTCATAACCAAGAGCCCTACAAAGGATCTCAAAATGCAAAACACGGCCAACCCCATGAGGATGGATTTGACCCAAAGAAACCCTATAATACTCAAGTACATTGAGCAAGAAAATAGAAAAGGGGTGACGAACGTTGGAGAATTCAAAATGACGACAATATAGTGCAATAAAACCATCAGGACAACTGGAAACAGGATCTGTCAAACCAGGAGCTTCAACTTCCTCTTGGGTAAGGGAAGAGAAGGTGATAGACATATCCTTCTTAGCACCCAAAGGCAAAAAGTCTGATAACCATCACAAATATACGCTTGAAGCGTTGAAACCTACAAAGGTTCAAACGACGAATAAGCAAAGATCAAAAGATGACCTGTCTTGTCACCTTTTCCTCGGTCAGCTCAAAGCAACTATCGTGTAGACATTGCACAGCTCGGACCGCAGGTCCAAAGCCATTACCAACCTAAAGTGGCATGTCCTTTTGTTGCAACATGGTCCAAGATAATATGTCTTCCTGAATTAGTAGACAACTCCTCAATATAATCAGGATCAAATCCACACATCTGATCCATCCCTGATTATTCCTCTTACACTCAATCTTCTATTCTTTTAGTCAACACACACACGTGAGGAGTCCATCTCCATCACACGCACACATATATTAACAATTCTGGTCTTGAGTAATTCTCAGACCAGAATTCCAACACTACAAAACCATATTATCTTGAACCTCCTTCTACGTTTTGCAACGTAGGAGGACACCACGACCTGCGTTTGGTAGATCGAAACCCCTGAACCCTTTAACCCTTTTCTGTGACTCAGAACTAACGTTAGGCTATTATTTGTTGTAGCAACAGAGTTCAACCACCTTCCCTATCACTTTAGTTCTCGATCCGTGCATCGCAGCTGTCAATATGATGTATTTCTTTCCGGTTGACTTTGGTGGTGAAATCTTGAGATCTGTTGATTCGTTGTCAAAAGCCATTTGATGTTTTTGGTTGTAGCTAGCGCGTTGCAACTAATCCTACACCCAAAGTCAGCAGCTGATTAGTCCCTCATGTTGAGCATAGTCCTTATTCTTCTTGATGCAAAAAAAGTTACAATTTAATATTTGAATGAATTAATGAGTTAGATAAATATTATGGCTACAAATTATATAAATGCCATGCCAAAACAAAGAATATAGGAATTATGTCGATCTCATCATCGTCTATCAGCGTATGTGTTCACGGAACCCTAAAGGGCTGTAATTATGTTCACAATCCGAATTAGGGTCCACACAGGAAAATGTCATAGTTTCATAAGTTAATTTATCATCTGATGTAATCTTGGTAACTGCAAATGTTGTTTAATGAATAGCTTACCTGAATTAGTTCATATGCAATTTCAGGTGATATATCAACTGCTTTTTGATACCATTCATAGGAAAATGTCATAGTTTCATAAGTTAATTCTGCTCTTTGTTTAATCTTGGTAACTGCAAATGTTGTGTAATCTTGGTAACTGCAAACATTTGTGTTTGTTTGAATTGTATTTAGACCACTCCCGACGTCTCAATACGAACATTCCTCCATTTCCGCGACAGTAAAAAAGATTTTCAACCTGAGAATTTTTGACAAAGTGGGACGAGTGGGCTGGCACATTCGAAGGGGTTCTCAATAGAACCACTCCTAGAACAGACTGTCCAGGTATGATAATGATTACTTAATATCCATCTAGTTGAGACATTGTGTTCATTGTGACATTAGGTCTATGTATATTACTAGTACGTGACTTATTTTCTTTTGGATATATATCAACGTTTGTTCAAGAACTCAAGACTATGTCGAATAATCATAAACGTATGTCTATGCAAACAGTTGCATTACCCGAACCAGAGAAAATGAGACATGACGATGCAAACGAGGAAGCTAAATTATCAGAATTCCAAGAGGAACTAGCTAGTGCAATTAGGCGCGGTATTAAAAGGCGACCATAAAAAGAGTGATTATCCTGACAAGCTAGTAGAAAACATGAATGTTAGTGAAGCCCTCGAATATTGTCAAGTCGCGTTCAAGAAGTTTTGTGATGACTGCGAGAAGGCAAAAAGCGACGGAAAAGATGACTCGTACATTGTTTGTGATGAAGAAGTATCATCTGGTCGAAAAACCTCGAAGACCTTAGTAGATAAATTGTTTTCATGTTTGGTTTGTGATAATTGAATTATATTTATTGTCTTTATTTTCGGATTGAGTGTACATGCTTATTATATTATGGTTGATTGTTGATAAATAAAACAAATCATCACATGATTGATGTTTTACTTATGTGTGTAAATGTGTAATGCTACAAATTGTTGACAGTTTGGTCGTGTCGCGGTATTATGTCCATCCACTTAAGCTCAAAAGGCTTAACATATCCTTATTGATCAGTTTATGTTACAAGAAGCAACATTAGGCAATAACAAGTAATTTTGGCCAATTGTACATACGTTTGACTAACTTACACTTTTGAGCCTTAATGGGTCTTGACATGTGTTAAGCCTTAAATCCTTAATGGGTCTTGACATGTGTTAGTAGATAGTTAAGTTTACATCAAGACACAATAACTTATAATAAGTCATTTTCCGGCCTAGTGTAGATATGGATCATTAACTTACACTTTTGGGCTTTGACATTGTTAGTGTGTAAATTGTGTTTCTCTAATTAATTTCTGTATTTTCGAAAGTATGTTAGCTTCTAGAATTAAGGCAGTGACCTTAGTTCATAGTCCCGTCAAAAGTAATTGTCCAATAATTTAATTATTTTCTGTCGGTGTCATTTGGGGATTAACCGAACTTTTAAGGAGTGCGGTCAGGTTTTTTGCTTACAAATTACGCTATTTTTTTAAGGAGGCGTCTGACCCTCTTGGAATGTACATGGCTCCACCAATGAGTTTGTTACATGGTTATATTTTATTTTACTGTAGTTACTATTAAGGCTACTATTCCTATATAGGCGCCTTGTATTGTTCATATCATTCATACATCATTCATTCTAGTGAACATATACACATGAACATATCACAAAGTTTCTTTAGTTGATTCTTAGGTAGTGTCACGGTACTATGTCCATGCACATACTTTACCATTTTGCGAAAAGAATAGTGATGCTTCAACCGATAAGGTTGAAATTGGTTGTGATCACTTTCATTGAGTGACATCTGGTGAAAACTTGACAATCTCTTCCAATATGTGTCCAAATTAAAGATCAAGTCATGTGCTTGAAATTTATGTGCAAATTTGGCATTTTGTTCAAGTGCCATTAATCACTACAAGACATTGGGCTTTCAGGGATACCCCTATTTGTGGTAATTCCCTGTGTAAATCTAGAAAATATAATGGTGTCTAGTAAATTTATATAATTAGATAAAAGATCAAATACAAATGAAATAAACATGCGAAGTGAAGGGAACAAAAAAAAAATGACGGTGACATTTTCGTAAATAATTAATGACAACCACTTTTGTTATATAATTACGCTAGAGTAATTATTCTAGTTATATAACTACGCTATATAATTACTTTAGAGTAATTTTATAATTACTCTAGTTATATAATTACGCTAGTTATATAACTAGAGTAATTATATAATTGATCCAATTATATAAAGTTTCCAATATATACAGAAATGTCACCGCGTGTTTTTTCTTCACTTCGTACGTTATGTACGATAACCATATTTGTATGCGAACTTAACTCTATATAATTATATCCACTCTTTTATTTCACAAATAAAATATACATCATTATTGGTTACCATTATCAAGACAAAGAACATAGATATGGGTATGGTATTGATAATACCATTTTATAAGGAGATTCAAACATAACTTATTTAAACTCTAGAATTCAGCTTTTGGCGACAATTGATTCGTGACTTGAACCAAAGTGCAAACCCTTGCATCCTGATAGACTTTCCCAGGCCTACACAAATAACCTTTTTGGGGTGCACAATGAATGTCCTCTAAGCACACACACAAACCTTCAAGTGCGCAACCCTCCTTAACAATGGTTAGACCATCTTTGAGTCCTAAAACTTGATCGGTCCACTCACTTGAGAATAACCCTAATGGATCATATTTATCTTTAACCTTCAAAAACTCTGCACCATTTTTGTACTTCTTGATCACCCCATCGAATGCCACATTTCGATTCTTCCCCCAATGCGGTAAAGCACCGTACTTGAACACCGCCATTTGTTCGATCTCTTCTAATACATGTTCAAAAAGTCTTGGAGTTTTAGGATCTTTGCTTCTATAATACGTGATGTCAAAATCTAAAGAGTCTTCTTGTTCGCCTATGTATGCATTTGAGCCGGTAACATATCTCATAAGGATCCCATTGTATAGATCTATACCGCACAACGCTTGTGGTGCGATACTTACAAGCTTTTGTATGTCTAGGATGAAATCTTTAGCTTTAGAAAGTGTGACGCTAAATGTGGTTTGGTGAAAGAATAAACCATTGATTCGAGGATCCCAAGGACATGCAGTTATTTCAGCATCTATCAGGCCTTTAAGGCAGCCTCCGGATGCTTGAAGTCGATTATGGTATCCAATCACAGGGTATCCCGTGAAGAAAATACCTACGTGATGAATAATAGCCGTGTTAAATAGTGTTTACTTTAATTAAATTGAATAATTGAAAACTCGATCTCTTTATATAGAGATTGCATTGGTAAGTATTCTACTACTAAACACTTATTTTAAAAGCATCTCCAATAAGAGGAAATCTAGAATATCTACCACATAGCTGCACGCCATTCTTGATTTCTATCTTAAAAAAAATACATTTTTCCTCAAACCTTAAACCCATATGAGTGTCTTAGGGTGGGCTGAAAGGACCCACAGCTAGGACCGTTTAATTCGGGGCACAACTTTTTTTTTTTTTTTTTTTTTTTTATAAATATGTTATATATATGTGTGATTGTAAGCGCGCATGTGTGTGTGTTTTTTTTACTAGAAACGTATTTTAATCTTAAAAATTTGGGCCCATTAAAAACTCATTTAAAACTCAAAAACTTATTAGCCCATTTATAAGCTCAATATCCGGACATCAGGTGCACCGGACGGATACAACCATCTCACCTCCTCCATGCAACAACCTATTTGAAGATACTGTATAGATCATATTACCATCGTTTGTCAGCCCAAATGCAGTATTTATTAGAGTTTCTGTAGTAAGTTTTCCACCAATACACTTTCCAGTAACATCACCAGTAGCTTCTTGGAGTTCCTCTACAGTATTATCATTAAAAAATATGAGTACATATATATAACCTTTTACATTTTGCATGGAAAAAACATATGTGCTTAGCATCAATGTTTATGGTGACTACCTGTAGATCTTATGATGATGAGTGCAAGTGAAGGGGTAGCTCGAAAACCCGGGTGATCCCAGAGTCCATTTCCAGAGACATTGGAGGAAACTCGATCATCAATGCGATAAACAACTCGTTTTTGACTCGGGTACCATATCATGTCCGCAAACTCATGTTGTCTTCCGAAAGTGGCGACTTGATCAGATAAGTCCGTATCGTTTTTGGTTAGGAAGGTAACAGATCTCTTGAACATGGGTTGTAACTTTAATGTCACCTGTAGTTTATGAGATCAAGTTAAACAATTGTATTTAAGTATGTCAAAAAGACATGATGCGTCTAAACATTAGGGAACAGCCACTGTTTTGCGTCTACCAATCAGATAATTACATGTATAAAGTCTTTAGAGACTTTAATTTTTAATGTCTCTGCGTCTAAACTTTAAACGCGAGGCTGTTATTTAGACGCAACGGTTAGCCTCTTTGCGTCTAAAGAAAAGGTTAGCCTCCTTTGCGTCTAAATAACAGTACCGCGTCTAAAGTTTAGACGTAGTGACCTTAAAAATTAAAGCGTCTGAAGACCTTATATGTGTAATCTTTTGATTGGTAGACGCAATGAGTGGTTGGTCCCTAATGTTTAGACACAACAGGTGTTTATTTTGACAAATTTGGTTGGTTAACTGTCTATTTTTGTAATTATCCCAAAATAAAATAAAAGGGGTACAAAACCGACTAATAATGTACCTGAGAAATGACTCCAAGTACTCCAAGAGAAAGCTTAGCTGCCATCATCTCACCATCAAGCTCACCATTTTCTTCTAGTGTTCTCACTGTAGCATAACCATCTTCTTGGCTTCCTGGTGTTACAATCCGCATTTGAACCACATGATCATGAATCGCGCTACCATTGCCCCAAAGGGTGCTACCATGTGCACCTGTGCCTAAAAGACCACCGATCGTCAAGCCCAACTGTAATTGGTGAAATCTCTGTACGATGCAGAGAGATAAATTCTCATTTAAATAAAGTATGTTACAAGATATATAAGGAAATAAATTACAAGTAATGACAAAATAATGTACATAACTACAAACGAGATTGCAGGAGAAGATTGGTCAATTGGTTGACCACTTGTTTGAATATTATCTTTTAATATTATCTTTTATCCCCCGGCAAGCGGAACGACGGTGATTGTACCCGAAGTAAGTCACGAAAGAACTCGAACTGTGGTCGTGATAGACTTTTGGTGAAAATATCAGCGACTTGAAGCTTGGTAGGAACAAATTTCGTGTGTAACTTCCCGGACATAACTAGTTCCCGAACAAAGTGGTAGTCCAAGTCTATGTGCTTGGCACGTTTGTGAGAGACCGGATTTTGACTCATGAATAATGCACTTTTGTTGTCACATAGCAAAGTGGGACGTGATGATGGAAGCGCATGAAGCTCCTTTAGTAAGTGAGTGATCCAAACAATTTCAGCTGCAGCATTGGCCATTGCCCGATATTCAGACTCACAACTTGAACGTGAAACAGTGGGCTGTTTCTTTGCACTCCATGAAACCAAGTTACCCCCTAAAAATATAGAATACCCATAAGTTGATCGTCTTGTTTCAATACATCTGGCCCAATCCGCATCCGAATAGCCTAAGATGGAAGGGGAGATGGGACGAGTGAAAACAAGACCATGTGAGATAGTACCTTTGACGTATCGAAGAATACGTTTAACCAACTGAAAGTGTTTTTCAGTGGGCGTGTGAAGGTGCTGACACGCCTGGTTAACCGCATAAGATAGATCAGGTCGAGTGATGGTAAGGTAAAGCCAACCCACTTTTAGCTGCTTCATCAATGAGTTGCATCAATGTTACACCACTCTCTACGGTAACAAGCATTGTTTCTTTATCTATCTTAATAATATTGTTAAGATTCTCCGTACTGATAATGAGCCCATCCTCACCATCGGGACAAACCAACTTTGGTATACTGTGAGAGTAACGCGTAGCTACTCTCATCTTTCTTTTTTCTCGCGTAGCGTTTGCAACTATTGAGACAATGTCTTCTTCAGATGAAGGGTACACGGCCTCTGCTGCGTGACAAGTGCTACGGTCTGGGAATGCACCATACGAGTTGGTAATGGTGCAGTTTGTTAAGTTGTTGGTACATTTAACGGGCTCTTCGGGGGGATTACCGTTTGCCAATATGATTATCAGTAAGAACACCCATTTGAGTATTAAAACTGATCTTGATGCCATGATATATGAAAACTCTGCAGGAACAAAGGAGATGTATAAACAAATGAAATGTTGCTTATCAACGTGTTTTAAGGTGAGGTATATGTAGGAATGTCTCTCTCTATATTATTATCAACGTGTTTTATAGCTGCAATGTAAGTAACTAGTGTTGGACCCGCGCTTCGCGGCGGGGTTACAGTACAGTGTTGACGCTAATGTATTTATTATATGATTTATCGATGAGTTATTATAGATCAGTGGTGGGCCCAAGAAATATTTTCTGAGCGTGCGATCGAGGGTTTTAACCAAACTGTTAAGGGGTGCAATTAGAATTTTAGCCTACAAATCACACTAATCTAAACGACGATAAAAATAAGCAATTAGCACGGTTAAGTAAGCATATCTAGAGTTAAAAGTTAGCTTTTACAAGTGTTAAAATAAATAAAAAATTATTTAAATTTGTTACTTGAAATATTGAAGAGATAATATAGATCAAGGTTTTAATCTAGAAAACAAATAAGCAAGGGTATCTTTGGTGACTGGTTATAACAAAGTGAAATTTCAAAAAGAAAAAACCTTTTAATTGAGTAAATGGTTTTTGTTAAGTTGAATCCATTGTTTTATTTTATCTAGTCTCTCACCTCTACCCTCTCTCCATATACATCATCTAACTCCATTGCCATAAAGCATTCACTTTCACAACCCAGCACCACCAACTCCACTGCAACAACAACCACACAACACCATCACCAATGATCGCAGCAGCCATCGCAACAACCACCATCCAACACCACCACCAACCGCCACTGCTATAATCATCATCCAAACACCACCACCACAACCAAAGATGCCACTAACAACCACGAACACCACAAAACATATCCGTTACAGATCTCGACCATCACCATCTACCACCCCATCTCTTTTACCTCTATCTCCTACTCTCTCTGAAAGAACAAATCTGACGGATTTGTGACGGTGCGACGACGACGACGATGATGATGATGATGATGATGAAGGGTGCGTTACACCGGTCACTTTTCACTCTTTCTCTATTAACTTTCTATCTGTGCTTGGTGATGATGGCGCTGTGTGAAGCTCGTCATGGGGTGGATCTTTGATGGTGATGATGGTGACTATGGCGGTGGTAACCAGTGATGGTGGGAAGTGTCAAGTGTGGGAGGATATGTATGTGAGAGGAGTAGCGACACACATGCTTTGTTTGTTTGCTGGAAAAAACCACGAAAACAATGAAAAGGAAAATAAGAAACGTGGTCCAATCAAAATTGAAAACATGGCCCAACCATGAATTAGGACTGTTCACATTTGGTTTTGTTAGTATATAGAATTAGGGAAGCGGTCAGAGTTCAATAACATATTAAAATCGGTTGAGTGTACAAATTAATCGTAGTCATAGTGATTAAATAATTGTTATTTTATATTTTCGGTAAGCGGTAAACATTTCGTCTATATACTTTGAACACGTGATCATATGCCAATTTAAAACAATCAATATACGATCATTATCATAATCCTGATCATGTGGCCTAGTGGTAAAAGAGCCGGTTCTCTCTTTGGGGGGAGCCGGGTTCAATTCCCACGGGAGGCATGTGATGGATACCCCCACCCTTGTGGTGGGGTAGGTGGTTGGGAAGTGATGGAGAGACCCTTGATCCTTGTGGTCATGGGTTCGACTCCTGATCCCTCCAGGTTTTACCGGTTCACTACCGTCGTGCCTTCGGGCGGGTTTGTGGGCCGGGTTTTCCCTGGAACAGGAGACGGGTGGGCTGAAGGGCTCTGTCCGTACAGACTAGAGGCCGTCTGGGGCCCCTTTCGGCCATTGAGGGTCGCGTACAGAGTACCCGGCAATACTTTAGTTGATCGTTCAAAAAAAACGATCATTATCATAAATGAGGTGGAGGTGGGACATTTGTTAATCCGTTCAATAACTTAATAAATAGGATTTGGGGTATATTATATTGGGTATTTAGAAGGTGTAACCGCGACTTCTCAGAGACTAAATTCCCCCCAATATTTTCAGCAACACACCACTTTCCCTCTCATTACCCCCAAAATTTTCAGCAAAACACCACTCCCCTCAAACCCTAACCTAACTGGTGACAACTATCACCTCACCCAACTACAGAAAACCCTTGGCGAAGGCGGCAACCATCTCCTCACCTAACCTAACTGGCCGCTACAATCCCTAATCGAAGGCGGTTGTTGTTCTACCTTCTCACTTGAGCTTAAACCAATCGACAAAAAGAGGTGATGTTGAAGTTGTTCTACCTTTAATTTGTTTAATGTTCACATATTTAAGTTTAAAGGCATTTGTTATTTGGATCTAAATCTATATTTGCCATCAAATCTTCCTAATTGTCTAGTATTGATGCGTGTATTAGTTGTTTGTGTGTTTATTTGGTTAAACCCTAAGTATTTGTGTAACAGTGATAACCTTTGTGTTATCTCCAGCTGCTGATACTCCAGTTTTCCTTATTGTTTTTGGTTATGTTTTAGGGTTGATTTTGATATTTGAATGGGTAAGGCTATTAATATTTGATTTTGATATTTGAATGGTTAAGGATACTTGATTTTGAATTTTGGAGTTTTACATCAACATAATCGAAGGGAAGAAAACATCGACAAGGTCCAATCTGTGTTCTAAAGTCTAATGTTAATACTTTTGTTCACATCCTATTTGCTGTCTTAATTGTATGTGTTTTTGTTTGGTCATGTTTAAGGCAAAGTCTAATGTTAATACTTTTGTGTAGGTTGCACATGCTTTGCTGACTTTTTTATTGGAGTTTATTTACAAGTCACACCAAGAATGGCTGAATGGGTTTGTCTTCTTATGCTTTTAGATTTGATGCTTTTGTTATTTGTGATTTTGATATTTGAATGGTTAAGGCTATTTGATTTTGAATTTTGTAGTTTTACATCAACATAATTGAAGGGAAGACAACATCGACAAGGTCCCATTTGTGTCCTAAAGTCTAATGTTAATACTTTTGTTCACATCCTATTTGCTGTCTTAATTGTCTGTGTTTTTGTTTGGTTATGTTTAAGGTAAAGTCTAATGTTAATACTTTTGTGTAGGTTGCACATGCTTTGCTAACTCTTTGATTGGAGTTTATTTACAAGTCACACCAAGAATGGCTGAATGGGTTTGTCTTCTTATGCTTTTAAAGTTGATGCTTTTGTTATTTGTAAATGCATTTACTTTTTGTTTCTCTATTTGGACATCATCAATTACATCTTTATATTGACCGTAAGTACATACTAAATTAAGTTCGCTGACACATTAGTTGAAACAGTATGTATATGTTGTTGTTTCACGCCTAAAAACCCCTCAGGCCCTGACCCTAGGAAGAAGCTTCATGCGTTAAAATTGTAATCATACTATAAGATAAGATAAAGTTTACTCCGCTTTTCTAAGAAATATAAAAGTAGCCCTGGTAACATAGTTTAATAAAAAAATATGCATGCTATAAAGAATAACATATGTTTGTATAACTAGCTCCCTCACTTGTATGCTTTCTCAATTGTTATATGCAATTTGCAATAAATGAGCCTCGCTGCTGACACAATAGAGGTCCAGAACTACAGATACTATGACAAAATAAAGGTCCAGATACTAAGGAAGTGGATAACCAATGGATATAGACCTGAGTGTGCTATCTCTTGAGTAGAAATAAACGAGTTGATTTTGTTAAATGTCATTTTATCACCAATTTAGTAACTTTATGGTTTCATATTTTTATTTAAGTGTTCAACTTCTAACAAAGTTCCTGCTTGAGTAGAAATATACGAGTTAATTTCGGGATTGGCTAACCACAGCTCCAAATGACACTCCTCCTTCAGCCAAAAAAGACTACTTTTCAGCCCCCGAGGTAAGTGACGTGTAAAAAACTCTTTTTCTACTGCAGCGAATGTTGGGTTAATCTTGATGGTCGGGTCAAACGGTTCATGGTTCACTAGTCAATGGGTCAAGCTTAGAAGTGGGTTTAGCTTTAAACTATTTAGTCTTATGTTTGCATGAAATAAGCTAACTTTAAGAAGCAAGTTGCAAGGCTGGACACTTGAAGTAAAGCATTTGTGTTTTGCTTTATGGTTTTATTAATTAGTTTTTAATATTTCTGCATGAGAATAAAGAATGAGTCCAAAGTTGACCTACTCTTTAGCAAATGTACGTGCAATATGGTTAGAGGAGTGGGTTACTTTTAACCGGTTCTTTAGGCTAGTTATAATTGAATAGGTAGTATTGACTATTTCTTTTGTAAGTAAGTTATCTTGTACGCCTATTTAAGGCATTTATATTTGCATGGAATAAACACTTTTTCCATTGAAAAGGAACAGGTTCGGAAAGAGCAGATAGAAGCAGACTAAACAGAGGATCACAGACGCCGATTCAAATGGAGTAAGGTCGTGATTCCTAAAGTGAATTACTTCGCTTGGCGGGCAGTGCAAAATGGTATTCCTATGGCTGATAATCTAACCACTAGAGGAGTGATAGTAGGGGACGGCAAGTGCAAAAGATGTGAAACAGAATTCGAGTCGGTGGATCATATCTTCGTGAAGTTTGTCTGGGCCAGGGCTGTATGGTGGCATATAGGTGACTTGCTGCAAATACCTGGTTTAATGGACATAGAATCGGTTGCGCGAATACTGGAAAAAGGGACGAAGGCTGCAGGTAACAAAAACAATTGAGAAGTAATATATGCGGTGTTTTTGGCGACGGTGTGGAGGCTCTGGTTAGCAAGAAATCCGAAGATCTTTAAGGGTAAGATTGTACTGTCAATCAAAATTGTGGAAGATATAAAAGAAATGACATATTGGTGGATGCTTAAGAGGTCAGTAATTCGAAGTGTGGACATGTTCAGGTGGTACAACTCAGGTGACATTGATACTGGATAAGAACTAGCACATAGAATTGGACAATTGGTAGTGTAATGTATTGTAATCTTCTTATTTGTAGGTTTATGTAGTCTAGTACCTTGCTAGGCTGGTGGGCTTTGTAAGAATCTTTGGTGATAAATGATGTGTTGGTGAAAACACCTTGTTAATATGTTAGTTTGTATATATTTTATTCTTTTATTGTGTACTTTTAGTCGGTCTTAGTTATTTATTAGCGCGCATGGGTTTTGTTGGTGTTTGACTGTTTGTGAAAAATGAGCTCAAAACAAAAGAATTTTAATCGAGACACAAACACTTGAGAGCAGGTGTTCATAGACGTTGGGGAGTAGACGGGAAATTTTGATCGAGCGAAGAATACCCGAGTTGAAAGCACCGAGTCATAATACTAATATTATTAATAATAATAATAACAATAATAATAATAATAATAAACAAACAAAAAAAAAAGAATCGTGAACCCCAAGTTCACATTCCAAGGCCCATGACCCAAGGAACACATATTGTGAGAAGATATTACTCTTTGAAAGGATTATTATCGAGGGGTTCTTTTGACGGCCGCAAAAGCTAAAAGGGGACGCACACAAGAGGTCGCCAACAACATCTTTGGTTCAGTAAAGGAATTACACCCTACGTGAATGCGATGAGCGGCTAGTCTTTTTGTGGTTCTCTCCGGGTGAATGATTCATTTATTTTATTAGTTTTATTTTGTTTTATACCTAGTATTTGGATTGAATTTTGTGAACATCTTAAAGTTCTTTTAGATTCAATTGTATGTTTGACTGATCTAGACAATTTGGTTTCTTTGCATTTATACAATATATCATCGTTTCTTGGTTTTCTTGCACTAGGAATAATTTGATTTTGTATTTAGTGTTAAGATAATTGAATTGGGTTGAACAATTTAAACAGAATCATGTCTATGTGATTCCCTAGCTAGGTTAATTACAGAGTAGCTTTAAAATTACCGAGTCAGAAACCCGGAGTGACTGCCTTTCATTATATTATTGTTTTTTTATTACTTTTCAATCAATCACTTTGTTTTGGCAAGCAAGCAACAAATCAACTTCATAAAATTAATTTAGTTTAATCATTTAGTTTAATATAAAAATTGCTATTAACACTAACCACATACTCCTCGTGGTTCGACAACCCTACTCCCTATACTGCAGTCCTTGTAGCTAAGGAGTTGTTTTAATATAGTTTTTGATTAGCTCTCGACACGCGATCAAAATGGCGCCGTTGCCGGGGAGTTCGTGCGCTTAGTGTTTAGTTTAGTTTAGTTTGTTTATTTATTTTCTTAAAAAAAAAAATTGTCTTTTAGTTATTTGTTTTCGTATTTTTTTTCTCTTCTTCGTTCAGTACTACTCTATTTGTTTTCTTGTTTTTGTGTGTGCAGGTGACTTCTGTGTTGCATGCATACTAGGTTTTCCAAAAAGTCGTCTCCATTGTTATTTGATCCAGAGATTGAGAAGACAACACGTCAAAACCGTGTTGTTTTTCGTTCAGCAGTAAAGAAGCAATCAAGTTCTTCAACAGTCGCTCAGAGAATTGAAGAAGCAGCTATTGAGATGGCTGATCAGGATAACCAAAATGACCAAATACCCAACCAACCGAATGATCTTATTCCACCTGCTCTACCAAACCAACCCATCCCAAACCCACCACCACCACAACAACAATTCCAACCTGGTGAGTATTTTCAAGCTGCTAACCCACGTCCACAACAAAACCAACAAAATCCAAGAAACCAACCTCGTCCACAACAAGCAGTTATCCCACCCAACCGACAACAGAACCAACAGAGATATGATGAGGGAAGTGTGCATACTTGGGACTCTGAATGGGATCAAGAGGACGAACAGGAACCGTATGATGGGAGATATGGTAATTATGGGCATGACATGGAGTATGAGCAGCAGCCACCACAGCGGGTTAATCAGGGGAACCGTGTTCAGGGATACAGAAATAATCAAGCACCACAAGGGGTTCCTCAATTTAATGTTGGAAATATGGGGATAGGAGATGAGTTACAGTTAGTAGATGGTGTCCCACAGATACGTCAGAGGGCACCGGTTCAGGGCGTTGATAGTCATTTTCGGCCGGTAATTGTACCCAATTCCTCAGCTGTAGTCACACCTATTAATAGGAATGGGAGAGCATTTGAAGTGAGACCCCAATATTTGGGTCATCTGCCTGAGTTCTATGGAAAAAGATCTGAAGAGCCTTACTTACATATATCAGCATTTGAGTCTGTGTGCAATATGATTGGAGGACCAGGGTTTACTAAGGACCATGTAATGTTGATGATGTTTCAGTTCACCTTGAAGGACAGGGCAAGGCAATGGTTTGCTACACTACCCCCGGGTAGTATATACACTTGGCAGGATATGCAACAAATTTTCTTGGAAGAGTATTACACCATGAGCAGAACATCTGAGGCTCGGGATGCAATAAGAGGATTTCAACAGAATTCGGGGGAAGCATTCCATGAGGCTTTTACTAGATTCAAAGAGCTATTGAGAAAATGTCCTCATCATGGGATTCAGACATGGGAACTAATAAAAGCTTTTTATGATGGACTGACACCAGAGGATGTTAGGGGTTTGACTGCCATTAGCAATGGCACATTCTTTACCAACACTGAAGCTGTGGATTGGGGACACTTGGAAAGGATGAGTGCCACTTCAAAGAGACAGGCACAATCATGTAGGAAGTTGAGACCATCATCTTTCAAGGCAGCAGACTATGAGGCTGAAGAAAGAATTGAGAAGTTGAAGCAACAAAATTTACTCTTGGCAAAACAGGTAGCTCAACTTAATTTGGGGAAGAGTAGTGAGGCGAAGGCAGCTAATGCTTTTTCGGTATGTACTGATTGTGGGGAGTTGGGGCATCTAGCCCAAGACTGCCAGGGGCCTTTGGAGAATATAGAAGAGGTGAATCAAGTTTATGGAGAACGGAAGCAATATGACATGAATTCCAACACCTATCATCCTGGGCTCAAAAACCACCCAAACTTCAGGTATGGTAATCCTAATAATCAATTAAATCCTAACTTTTCTGGTTCTAATGTGCAGGGAGGAAATCAACAACAGTCTCAGAACAGGCAGTATGGATATAATCAAGGGGGTTACGCAAAGAATACCTATAATCAGATTGGTCAGCAGCAGAGAGGAAATCAACAAGGCACATCAGGAGGAGGTAATGATCAACTGAGTGCCATTTTGGATGCCATTAAAGCTGTACAAGAAGAGGTCAAGGTAATGCACAAAGAAAATGAAGTGAGGGATAAGACTGTGGAAGCATTGTCCAAGCAGGTAGGGCAATTGGCAGCAGATATGTCTAAGAGAGATCCAGGGAAGCTACCAAGTGACACCACCATTAATCCTCAACACCAGCAATCAAGCTCAAGGAATACGAGGAATGTGCAAATCAACCAGGTAAGTATTTTGCGCAATGGTAAGGTTTATGATAATAAAGTGGGAACTCCACCACAGTTTGTTGAGGGTGTGGTGGAGGATTTGGGTAGTGATGATAGTGAAGATGAACAGGAATTTGTTGAATTGAACAAAACACCTAAAACTGCCTTAGAAAAAGAAAAAAATAAAAATAAAAGTGTTTTGATCAATAATTCCAACCAGGTTGTAGAAAAGGGTGTGGAGGGTAATACCATCCCTTTTCCTGCAGCTCTCATTGATCCTGGTAAGAAAAAGACAGTCAATAAAAGAGGCCCACAGTCGGATGAAATGTGGGAGGTTTTCAAACAAGTTAAAATCAATCTTCCTCTTTTAGATGCAATTAAACAAATTCCTGCATATGCAAAGTACCTGAAGGATATGTGCACTCAGAAAAGAAATCATAAAATTCCAAAGAAACTTGACATGCCAGCAGATGTGAGTGCAATAATTTCAGGTACTCTGCCTGAAAAGTTACAAGATCCAGGGGCACCAATTATTTCAATTCAAGTTGGTGATTTTCAAATGACACGAGCCCTTTTGGATCTTGGAGCGAGTGTGAGTATACTACCGGGGAGCTTGTATGACCAGTATGAGTTCGGCCCACTTAAGAAAGCTGATACCACTGTGGTATTGGCTGATTTGACTCCTAAGCTACCCCGGGGAGTATTGTCAGATGTGATTGTGAAAGTTAATGAGTTTTATTATCCGGTTGATTTCTTGGTCCTTGATTATGTTTCTGTTGATAAAACCAAGCAACCGACTGTGATTTTTGGTAGACCATTCTTAGCTACTTCTGACTCTCAGATTAATTGCAGGACTGGTACTGTGGATATGACATTTGGTAACCGCAAGATGCGGTTAAGTGTTTTTGGTAATGTTTCTAACCCCAATGTTAGTGATGAATGCTTTATGGCAGACATCATTGACGGGCGCGTTCCTCCTTACATTCCTAATGATGAGGGGGACGAGTCCATGGTAGAATGTGCTTTGTTTGGCAGGTTATATTCTGAGACAGTTAAGGAACTCGAGGAAGAGGATGCAAAGGTGGAGGCGATGGTAGTGAGAGAAGGAAGACCACCTTGGTCTTATCATGTGGAGAGTTTGCCAGATCACATTGACACGAAGCTGAAGCCATCATTAGAGACACCACCACAATTAGAACTTAAAGAACTACCTAAACATCTAAAATATGCTTTTGTTGGTGCTAATGATACTCTTCCTGTTATTATTTCTGCAGGTTTGAACGAGGAACAGGAGAAATCTTTGATGGAAGTTTTGGTTGCACACAGGGCTGCAATTGGGTGGACTATTGCAGACCTAAAAGGAATAAGTCCCTCAATAGTGATGCATAAAATCATAACAGAGGAGGGAGCAAAACCGGCAAGAGATGCACAGAGAAGGCTTAATCCGAACATGAGAGAAGTGGTAAAGAAAGAAGTTCTGAAGTGGCTGGATGCGGGTATTATTTATCCCATCTCTGACAGCAGTTGGGTAAGTCCAACACAGACTGTTCCTAAGAAAGCAGGGATTCAGATAGTCAGGAACGAAAAAGGGGAAGAAATTGCCACCCGACCTGTCACTGGGTGGAGAATATGCATTGATTACAGGAAGCTGAATGCAGCTACATCTAAGGACCACTTCCCTTTGCCGTTCATTGATCAGATCATCGAGAAGTTATCAGGTCAGAAATTTTATTGTTTTCTTGATGGTTATTCAGGGTATAATCAAATTGCCATCCACCCTGAAGACCAACAAAAGACTACATTTACCTGCCCTTATGGTACCTTTGCATTCAGGCGAATGCCATTTGGGTTGTGTAATGCCCCAGCCACCTTTCAAAGGTGCATGATGAGTATCTTTTCAGATATAGTTGGGGACTCACTTGAAATTTTTATGGATGACTTCTCAATTTTTGGAACCTCCTTTGAATCTTGCTTAGAACAGTTAACTAAGGTGTTGAAACGATGTATTGAAACAAACTTAGTTTTAAGCTGGGAAAAGAGCCATTTTATGGTTCAAGAAGGGGTGGTGTTAGGGCATGTGATTTCAAAACGTGGGATTGAGGTTGATCGCGCAAAAATTAAAGCTATTTCAACTTTACCTCCTCCCACAAATGTTAAAGGGGTTAGGTCGTTTTTAGGACATGCTGGTTTTTACAGAAGGTTCATAAAAGGTTTTAGCACAATCACAAAACCACTTTGCAAGTTACTTTTAAAAGATGAACCTTTTGTATTTGATGAGGAGTGTGTAAAAGCTTTCAACACTTTGAAAGAAAAACCGGTTGAAGCCCCAATTCTGCAAGCACCCGATTGGTCACAGCCTTTTGAAATCATGTGTGACGCGAGTGACTATGCAGGTGGGGCTGTTTTGGGTCAAAGGGTAGATAAAAAACCAGTGGTAATTTATTATGCAAGTAAGACGTTGGACGTAGCACAATTGAATTATACTACTACTGAAAAAGAATTACTTGCAGTTGTGTTTGCTATTGATAAGTTCAGGTCGTATATTTGGGGAAGCAAGGTGATTGTGTATTCAGATCACAGCGCGGTGCGTTATTTGATGGAGAAAAAGGATGCGAAACCCAGATTGATCCGTTGGGTTCTCCTGCTTCAGGAGTTTGATTTGGAAATCAGAGACAAGAAGGGAAGTGAAAATGTGGTGGCAGACCACTTGTCTAGATTGCCCCATATGGATGCTGAAGTCACTAATGAGATCAATGAGAGCTTTCCATATGAGCAGCTATTCGAAGTATCTACTTTACCATGGTATGCTAACATTGTTAATTATTTGGCTGCAGGTATCATCCCAGAGCATTGGGCAAAGAAAAAGAGAACTCACTTGAAGGCTCAAGCGAAGCAGTACATTTGGGATGAACCAGACTTGTTTAAGATAGGAGCTGGCCAGATAATTCGGAGATGTATCCCAGAATCGGAAGTTCAATGCGTATTGGGACTTGTGCATGCATCTGCTTGTGGAGGACACTTTAGCGGGCAGAAAACAGGACACAAAGTGCTATCATCGGGGTTATATTGGCCAAGCATTTTTAAAGATGCTTTTGAGTTTGCAAAGAACTGCACCAAGTGTCAGCAGATGGGTAGCATAACTAAACGGAATGAGATGCCCATGCAGCCTATCCTCGTGGTTGATATTTTTGATGTGTGGGGGATCGACTTCATGGGCCCGTTCCCAAATTCCAGGGGTTATCAGTATATCTTGGTGGCTGTCGATTATGTATCTAAATGGATAGAAGCAATAGGCACCAGGACAAACGACCATACCGTTGTTTGCAATTTTGTAGTATCAAACATCTTTACACGATTTGGACTTCCCCGTGTGATCATTAGTGATGGGGGGTCGCATTTCAAGAATTTTAAATTCGGTAAATTGCTTAAACGGTATGGTGTGGATCACAGAATTGCAACCCCGTATCACCCACAGACAAGTGGGCAAGTTGAGGTGTCAAATCGTCAAATTAAAGAGATTTTACAAAAGACGGTAAGACCAAATCGTAAGGACTGGTCCACCAAGCTAGATGATGCATTATGGGCTTACCGTACAGCTTATAAGACACCAATTGGCACCACACCTTACCGGTTGGTTTATGGGAAGGGTTGCCATTTACCGGTGGAAATAGCACATAGGGCATTATGGGCTGTTAAAGGAGTTAATACTGATTATGATGTTGCAGGTAAAGAAAGGAAGTTGAATCTATGTGAGCTTGAGGAGCTGAGAGATGAAGCATATGAGAGTGCATCATCATACAAGGACAAGATGAAGAAGGTGCACGATGCCAAGCTTCGGTTGAAGAAGTTCGAGGTTGGCCAAACGGTATGGTTGTATAATTCCCGTCTTAAATTATTCCCAGGGAAGTTGAAAAGCAAATGGACGGGGCCATACTTAATTACGAGAGTTGGTGAATACGGTGATGTCGAGATTGAAGACTTTGATGATCATTTACGTCAAGTAGTGAATGGACATCGACTTAAACCGTACCTGGATTCGTCTGACATCCACGGAGCAACAGAAGAGCCAGTTTGCTTTTTGACGAGTGAACCGGATGATGAAGGTAAGTGATAACGCATTCGGTATATGTAATTGTAGAGTTTGTACATTTTTTTTGTGTATTTTCGTTGTTTTCGGTTTTGCGTTTTTTTTTTTGTGTGTTTGAGTTTTTCAGGTAATCGTATCTATTTCGACACGAGGAATCATCAGTAACAGGAGTCCAGGTAAGTTTATATGTTAATGGGGCATGGGAATAGGTTTTAAGGGGTTTGGGAGTGTTAGAATTAAGAAGTTAAAAATTTTTCTAAGTACAAAAACGTCAAAACTTTCTGTCAACACGGTTCTTAGAGACCCTCTAATACCTTGCTATACCATTCATGGGTCTCCAAGATCATCCCTAAAAAAAAAAAAACGTGAACGTGAACTGCCTTCTTCCCCAATAATCACATAACCCTAACACCATCACCATTAACCTTCCACCTCCTCCTTCACTCAACCAACCACCGCCGCCATCTTCCTTCTACCTCTGCTACCCGATACTGATGTATTGTAAAATACATCTATTTCCAGTGTAAAGTTTGTACAATTTTCGAGTCGTTTAGATAGTGTTTTTATTAGTTTTAGGCTTGTACCGGTCTATTTTATTTAGCATAGGTTTTTATAGATTTTTATTAGTTTTGGGTCATTTTTAGTATTTATATACTTATTTATTTATTTTTTATTTTTGTAGGTGTTCATGGACGTTGGAGCGAAAACGAGCAACTTTGATCAAGTCAAGAATACCCGAGTCTAGAGCACGATGTCATAATACTATATATATTAATAGTATATTAGATAATAATAATAATAATAATAATAATAATAATAATAATAATAATAATAAAAATGAAATCGTGAATTTGGTATGTGAGGGCTCATGGCCCAAAAGTCAACACATGATTGGTAGGGCACACTAATTAGGAGAGGCCGCTAATTTTTCTTCGGAGAGGCCACATCGAGAGGAGTGAATATCATCTGGGGAGGCCGCAAATAATTAAAAGGAGGAACATTATTTTTTGGGGGGAGCAGCGATAATATTCGAGGTGGAGGTCGCATAATATTCTATTGAGGAAGGCGGCATAACCACTTTGAAGAACAACAAGAGCCGCAAGAGTGGAGTAGGCAAGCCAAGGATCAAAGGTTCTAAGCCAGGGAGCGAGTATTCGGGTGTTTATCATTCGGTTTTTTCGTTCTTTTATTATCTTTGTTCTATACAATGATTGCTGAATTTTTATTTGTCTTTGTTTATATTTTCAAGATGATTTGTGGCTAATACTTTTATAGCTATCTAGACCAAGACAAATAACTATGTTTTGATTTGCGTTTTCTATGGTTTCTGGAACTTGTTTTGGATTTATGATTCAGTAAAGATTTTGATTTCTCTAGATCTGGTGTATGTGCGTATCTATTATTTTTTTACTGTCACTTATTCACTCCACTTGCACTTTTGTGAATGTCTTTCATGTATGAGTGCTAGTTAGGTTGCAGACTTTGTGTAGCAACTAGTTTATGGTCAATAGTCGCGAGTTTACCATAGGAGTGATATTTGGTGGTTAGAAGATTTTAGGTATTCTTCCAAGTTCAATAGCTGTGAGGTGAGGACTTGTTGGTATGTCTAGGTTGTTAAATTGCTAGGTTAGAGGCTTTGTGAGAAGATCTACCTAGTTTCCCTTTCAGTTCTTGCATATCAAGTTAGATCTAGGCTTCAATAATTACCCCTTGCACCTAGTGTAGTGAGGCTTTCGCGCTGTGAGGTAGATTGTCTAGCGGGTACTCGATCATAAGAGTTAGATAACCTGTGAGGGTTTGTACTCCAACCGGTAGTTTAACATCACAAAAATATTCTAGGGTTTCCCCTTGAGAAGGGTCGAGGGTGTCTAGTTTATTCTTGATGTTTAGTATTTTAAGATCCCGGTTCCAAATCGGTTCCATAACCATAGAAGCTCATCAGGCATAGTTAGGAGTCTGGTCTAGGTAGTGTCTCGTCATCATCTGAATTTAGCTCAACTAAGTTCGTGTCTCTAGTTCAGTTTAGTAATTTTAGTTAACCTTTATTTTATTGCAATTTATTTTTCAGTAAAACCCCCCTTTAAAATAATAAATTAATTTAATCAGTATTTAGGATAAGTAATCGAGTCTAGTTTTCGTTTTCCATTAGAGTCTTGTGGGTTCGATATCCGGACTTACTTTAGCTATACTAGAGTCGATAGGTTCACTTGCCTGTCAGTAGTTTAGTTTTAGAGAGTCTGGAGTATTACTAGGTGTCTAGTTTTAGGTTTAATTTAGTTATTTTTATTAAACTACTTTTAGCACATCAAGTTTTTGGCGCCGTTGCCAGGGACTCTTGGCGATTGCGTTAATTAGCTTCGATTGAACTTATCTTAAATATATGTGCTTTTTTTTCACTTTTATTTTATTTTGAGTCTAAGCTTGAGGTTAGTGCTGTTTCCCTGAGTTTATCTAATTCTGAGTTTACCATCCCATTTAGATCACCTAGTCCACCACCTACCCACCCCCAAATGGCCGAACGTCGCACTGTCCACCAACAATCCACCCAAGGTTTTACGGGAGCTAACTCTCCTATTATCGCCCCAACCATCAACAATGAGGGGTCCTGGAAGATACCCTCCTACATCATGACGGCAATTGCTAACAATTGTCAATTCCACGGCCGTGATGATGAGGATGCCCCGGCCCACATTGCCAGACTGACTCGCATCCTAGCCACTTTTAAGCTGCAGGGTGCCACAGAGGATGCTAAGTTCCTCCATTTGTTCCCTTTTTCCCTTGCTTGTCGAGCCGCCACTTGGCTTGACTCTCACCCTACTGACACTTTCGCTACTTGGGATGCCCTTAAACAAGCCTTTCTGAATAAATACTTTCCACCTAGCAAGGCTTCCCGACTTCGCGATCAGATCCACTCATTCCGAATGGAACCTGATGAGCCATATTATCTTGCATGGGAGCGGTTCCAAAACCTGCTTAGCAAGTGCTCCCAGCATGGTCTGACTGATTGGGCCCTTGTAGAGAAATTCTACAATGGCTTAACTTATGAGGCAAAGTACCGTTTTGATACTTCTGCAGGCGGCCACCTGATGAGTAAGAAAACTACGGCCGAATGCAATGACCTATTTGAAAGTTTTGCCCAGACAGACCATGAGCAGCGAGCCTTACTTAGGAATTCTACTCCTGCACCTAGTACTACCTCACCCGCACAAGGTGGTCACCAAGTTACATTAGATGCTATTGTGGCTGCTGCTTTAGACGCACTGACTAGGGAAGTGAAAGAGTTGAAAATGAAATCTGAAAAGTGTGAGATGTGCAGGGGTGGGCATGTTACTTCTGAATGCCCTTTGATTCACCAGGTAGGGCAGGTAGATTTTGTAGGAGGTCAATACCACGGGGAGAATAACTCTTATAGAAATTCAGGTGGGGATAGTGGGAATGGTTTGGGTAAAATAGAAGAACTTTTAACCCAACTGGTGGCTAAAGATGCCAATACTCAGAAAACTCTAGCAGAACATGACACCTTGTTGAAAAATCAGGCTATGCTCTTGAAAAATCACCACTCTGCATTCTTAGATCTTCAGCGCACCGTTGGTGACATTGCTAGGCAGTTGGAAGAGCGACCCCAAGGTCAGTTCTCGGGTAGTACTCAGGCAAACCCGAATGCCCACGTTAAGGCAATCACCACACGTAGTGGTAGGACATTAGAGAGTCCTAGAGCACCGGTTGAGGAGGAGGACGAACCAGTGATTAGAGAGATAGACTTAGAGGCTCCTAGTAGGGTGCAATCTAGGCTAGGCCCAGTAAGTACAACACCGAATAGTGAGTCTCAGGATGAGAAGCCAGTAGTTAGGCCACGAAATGTTAGGCCCAGTCCTGAGATTGATCCTACCCATGTTCCTTACCCTGCCCGCATTAGGAATCAAAAGTATTGTAAGGAATACGGCCACTTCCTAGACATGTTTAAGCAACTTAAGATCAATCTCCCGCTCATCGAGGCTCTCCAGCATATGCCTAAATATGCGAAGTTCCTAAAAGACCTTCTGACACGGAAGGATAAATTGGGAGAGTTGTTGACTGTTCCACTTACTGTTGATTGTTCTGCGGTGGTTCTGAATAAGCTACCGGAGAAATTGACGGACCCGGGCATTTTCACAATCCCGTGTTTATTTGGTAGCGATGTTCAGCACCACGCGTTGGCCGACCTAGGTGCTAGCATCAATTTGATGCCTTACTCTTTGTATGAGAAGCTAGGCTTGGGTGAACTTACCCCAACGCGCATGACACTGACGTTAGCAGATAAGTCTGTTAAATATCCACGGGGCATCATAGAGAACTTGCTTGTTAAGGTAGATAAATTTGTGTTCCCCGTGGATTTTGTGGTCCTCGACATGGAAGCCGACGATAGAGTTCCACTTATTTTGGGACACCCTTTTTTATGTACCGCGAAGGCATTGATTGATGTCTTTGACGGTAAGATCACACTTCGGGCGGGGGATGAAACCGTTGTCTTTGATGTCTCAAAATCTAGACCTAAGATGAGTGAGAGGTGTGAGAATGTCTTCTGTGTTGATGATTCCTTAGGAGTACCGCCATTAGAGAAGCAGGAGGAAGATAGATCTAGGTCTGAAGATGTGGTAAAACCTAAGTGTGGGGATAGTTCATTGATATGTAAGTTTCACTACACATCCCAAATGCATCAGGGTTTTAAGGCGAGTAAGAAGAGGTTTGATGAGCTAGAGAGGCCGAGAGGTTGCAGGATGAGCTTGTACGTGAGAGCCCGGTTTGTTAGTTTCGGGGGTGATGTGGATCTTAAGGATCCCCCGTAGGTTTTGAGGAGTGTTGAGGATAGTTCTTGGGTAGAATCCCAAGTGTAGAGTTTGTAAATTTATTTTTATATTTATTTATTATTATTATTATTATTTTTATCTTTTCATTTTTTTAATTTGTGGTTCGGTATTATGCTCGGGTTTTGTTTGTTTCGTTTTGCGCAGGTTTGGATTGCACCCCCCGTACTCAATCTCCATTCGGGTGATTCCGGAGCTGTTATCATTTATCAAAGCAAGCCCAGAGTTTACTATTATTTCAGAGCCGATCGCGAATGAAATGCTATACGATCGAGCTGGATTGGACTAGAGTTTTTGGAGCTTACGCGTTATTTTACCAGCTAAGTCCTTTCGAATTTGCCCTTATTTTTATAATTTTTGTATTCGGAATTTATTCTTTTGTTTTGAGTCGTTTTCTATTCCTACATTGAGGGCAATGTAGAATTTAAGTGTGGGGATGGGAAACTGTCGTTTGGTTTGTATAAAGAGTCGTTTGAGTCAAAAAATGAAAAAAAAATGAAAAAAATTAGAAAAAAAAGTCCCTGATTTTGAAGTTTGCATTATATAAAATATGGAAAATAATAGGTAAAGTTAGGTGTCCGGTTTTCAAATAGTATGTATAATAAGAGATTAAAATTGATTGAAAATGTGTCTGATTTGGGATATGTGGGTAGGCTCGGCCGGTAGAAAGGTTTCCTTTGAAAAGTAATAAATTAATTATGTTAGGCTATTTTGTGGGTTCTCATCTAGGAGAAACGGGGAGACCGAAACCGCCAAAAATAGTATAAGAAGCACCGTTATAAGTAGAAAACCGTTAGAATTTCTAATCACTAAAAAAAATAGAAATCAAAGCAAAAATGCTGAAGCTTAAGGTGCCTGGTGTTGGATCAGTTTGCTCTTTTGTTTAAGTAAGAACTTGCTATCTTTGACACTTAAGTGTTTAGCAAGCCCTTGTATATCAGATTATAAGCACAGCGGAATGTATAAGTTAAAGCAACACTTTTTATACTTAAGAGGAGTTATTACTCCCCCTTGATGATTGAAACTAGTAATGACAAGTATTTATTATGAATCTAAGCAGTAAATGAGAATTAGATACTTAGACAGATTCACAATAAATACTGAAATGGAATAGAACAGTGAAAGTGTTTGAAGGATTTTTCTATTAAAATCAATGTCTAAAATAGAAGGTTGAAGCCTCCTATTTATAGACGTTTACATACATGTATCTTGCCCAAAAAGCAAGTACAGAAACATCAGAAACAAGTTGCACAAGTTGCAACATTGAAACTAACAAATACAGCTAAAAGTAATAATAAACAATAAACTACTGATACAAAAGGCGGTGGAAAATATCTGATGCTAAGTGCTGATGAATGACAAACTACTGATGAGTAGTTTGTCTTCAGTACTTCTGAAGTGAACTTGTCTGGTTTGGACTTCAGAACTTCTGATGAAGTTTCTTCTTCAGCACTTCTCATATCTTCTCTTCAGCAGTTTCTTGTCTTCTCTTCAGTACTTCTATACTTAGCCAAAATGACAGAAGTGAATTAGACTAAGGTTTCCAAAAGTGGTTTCACCAATCCTCTTTGTCCTAACAATCTCCCCCTGGATTGATGAAGCCAAAACCTTACTAATTCCTTATGATTTTCTTCTGTCTTGAACAATCTTCCATATCTCTTTGTACATGGTGTTCTTGAGCTGGTTTAACTGTCCATCAGATAGAGATCCTCTCTGTGGTTCCAGATGTTGAATTGTGAGCAGGTCTTGTGTTGACAGTTTCTTTAGATCACTGATCTTCTTGTAAGCCCTGCTTGAAAGGTCTCTTCTTGTCAATAATACTGAGTTGTTATCAGTAAGTGACCATCTGATGATAGGTACCTTTGACTTGTTAAAGTCAGAGGAATAGGGAACCAGACTTGTCCCTTGGGTTGATGATCCTGAGTGTTGGATGTTTTCTGTTTCAGTTAACCTCAGGTGGGAGTCTCTTCCTTGTTGTTGTTGTTGCATATCAGGCATCTGAATAGTTGGGAGATGGTGTTCAGTCACTACCTTGGTATGCAACTTGTCTTTGATAGTCTTTTGGATTTGGTAGGCAAAAGTGGAAGGATCCCTGAATTGTGTTAACAGAGGTTTCTCTTCAATGTCAAAATCTGAATGAACTATTGAACTTCCTTCAAGTAGTACCATTTTGAAATCAGTTTTGACATTGTCCTCTGCTTTCTTTCTTTGAGTAGCAGGCCTTCTTGTTGATACACCAGAAGTTCTAACTACTGATCTTGAAGGATCAGCAGTTTGAAACTTCTCTGGATTTGCAGCCTTGGCAGCCTTGTATTTTCTATAAGTATCCATCAGTCTTTCTTCTTTCCATCTGGATACTGAGGCTTTTGAACCATAGCCCTCTGCTACTAATTCATCTATCATCTGGGCTCTCTTGGCCTTTCCTTCTTTGCTTGTGGCCAGTTTGTCTGCAAGCAGTTGTGCCCTTCTTGTCAGCTCTTGCATAGAGAGTCCCTTGAGTGTGTAGGCTTTAGTCTTGCTGTTCTTTGTGATGTAAGACACCAGTTGTTGTCTTTTGTCTTGTTCAGCAATCTCATCAAGGCTAGCCTGCCTTTGTAGTTCAGCTTCATAGGCCTGAAGTTTTTCTTCATGGCTTAAGTCTAGATCATCCTTTTCTTCCAGAGTTTTCCAGATCATATCTTCTCTGGCCTTTTTGTTGGCTGCAACTAAACTTTTCTCTAGTAATTCAGCTGATTGAGAGATAGGAGAAGGGTTTAGTACAGTCATTGTTGTAACTGTTGTAGTAGGCCTGATAGGATCAGATGTTGGTTGAATGGGAGCAGTTGTTCTGGAAGGGTCAGCAGTTTGAGGTTTGGAAGTGTTAACCTCTGATGGGTTGACAACTGCTGATGGTTTGTCAACTACTGAAGGATTGTCTTCAGTATTTTCTGATTCTTCATCAGAACTTTTGCCATCAGAAGTTTCTTCATTATGCCTTAGGGATTCTTCAGAGGTTTGGGTCTCATCTTCTTTTTCTGTGGCTTCAATTTCTTCTATTGAGACACCAAACTGTTTGGCCAGTTTTTCTTTTCTGGCTTGATCCTTCTGATCTCTTTCAAGGATGGCCACTCTTGCCCTTATCCTGGCTTGGAATGACTCCTTAGGTTCCCTAATTTTCTCCCCCTTTTTGGATTCATCAAGTTTAAGTTTAGAGGTTGAGGGTTGGGAGAATTGACCTTGAAGATGAGCAATCTGTTTGCTGTTGAATTCTATCTTGTTGGACAGATCATTCATCTTTGTCTTGATCACTCCAAATTGATTTTTGATTGACAGCTCCAAGTTAGCTGTGTATGTTTGGAAGTGATTCTTGATGAGAGTGTTCATCATGTGGTACAGGGGACCCTCTGGGCTGCATAGCTGGTTCAAGTCTATGCTTGTTTGCCCAGGGAATTGGGTAGGCATTTGTTGTGAAGGGTGTGTTTTTGGGAGATCCTCATGTTGTACAGAGGATGCCACTCTAGGGGTTTTAGGGATTGAGTGGACTTTAACCTGTGCAGGGGTGACTAGCTTCTTGAGCTTGGATACCCCTGAAACAGGACCTTCATAAAGTGCCGTCAATTCAGTAGTTTTAGTTTTTGAAACATCATCCAAGTTAATGGAATCATCTGAATCCCTGATGTTGTCCTCATTGAGGACTGTCTCAGTTAAATCATGAGCTGAGCCCAACTCAGTTCTCTCATGAACCTCTTGTTCTTGGTTCTGAGGATTTCCTACTTCAGGCATTAAGCCTTCATCAGTAGTTGCCACATCTGAGGTCTTAGCTGTTTTACTTCTTTCCTCAGATCCACTGTAACACCCCAACCGATGGCGGAAACATCGGGATGTCACGTATTGAATGATTGCTCAGTAGCTCATGGTGAAAAATAAGTTTCATTAATGATTTAAATAACTTACGTACAATTGTTCTAGAATTTGTACATCAAATTGAATAAAACTATACACGTATCTTCAAGCATCAATTCAAATCTTCAAGCAAATAGAACCTGAAACATGTTAAGTTGAAAATGTTTTGGGTCAACAAAAGTTGGTGAGAATTACATAGGTTTTTGATGATTGAATAAAATGTTGTGCAATTCATGTGTCATGTCAATCTAGTCCATATGTGAGAACATACTAGAAATAAATCGAGTGCATAATCAACCCAGATGACTGTTATAAAATGATACATACCATACGCTCATGGTCCAATATGTTATACGATAACAAACACCCACGTAACCTTTGTAGGAGGCACGTATCCGGGTGGGATTGTCAGTCCAATAGATCTATCAATGTATACCGCCGGCTGATCAATGTTAATGATTATGCTAGAATGGTGCTTACTCTAATCATGCTCAAGACATAATGCAACATAGAAAACACATAGACACATTGATGATGGAATTGCAATGATGATGTTATAAACATGTTTCACCCCAAAAATAGTGAAAATAGAGTAAAAGGGGCTATGTAAAACTCACCTTGGTAAAATGTTATATCTGTTGAGAAATGTGTTGACCAAATGTATCAAGTATCACCCTAAAATGAGGTAATAAATATGTCTAAGTCTAACAAGTCTACAAATGTTTAAGTTCTAGGGCTTTGAATTGGGGATAAATGCTCATTTGATTAATATTAAAATTATTCGCCAATTGAGAGAAATTTAGTAAATAAATAACTAAAAATCTTTTTTATAAATGTTAAATCTAGGATGGTCACAAGAATGTGTTTAAAGTATAAAAATAATTTTTATAAAATTATTTCATTTAAAATAGATTTTTAAATCTATTTATTATAAATAGCCAATATTTAACTTTAATATTCAAAAATACTAAAATTAAAGAATTCCTATTTTAAAAATCATATTTCTGTTCTAAATGATTAAAAATAATTTGTATAAAATTTTGGTGCAAAAATGATGAAAATTGGATTTATTATGAATTAATTATGATTAAATCTAACAAAAATTGATTAAAAATATAAAATAAATGATTTTACTGAATTAAAAATTATTTCAGTAAAGGTTGACTTTATAAAAAGTCAGGATAAATTTTGGAGAATTTAAATAAATTGTTTTGATATATAAATGGATTTTTATAATTATAATAGTATAAAAATGATTTAATTATTATAAATATTAAATAAATGAATTTCTGAAAAATAAAAATTGTAAATAAAACTTTTATTACAGATTAAACAAATATAATTTTTTTAGAATTTATAAAATAGTTTTGATATTTTAAAATGAATTTAAAAGATTAAAAGAATTTAATATATATATATATATATGTTTGTTAAAAAAAAGAAAAGAAAAGAAAGAACAAAAAGTGGTCAGAGCGGGACTCGAACCCGGGTAACCTCGGTGATGAAACAAGGTCACAACCACTTGGCCTAGGCCAGTGGTTGTGATAATCCCAGATTAAAATTAATTATATACGCGATATGCAATCGAGTTTATCCCCAAATCATTATTATGAACCCTAGAATCTGCAATTGGGCAAATCACACATCAATAGCCTGATTAACCATAGGGCTATTGATGTGTGATGGCCGATGAATAAAACCCACAAAACAAATTGGACTTACAGCGTAGTATCGTGTTCGATTGAATGGTCAAGTTAAAAAGTCAAACAACGATCAAAAATAAGAACAGAGTGATTATTGTGGAGAATTGGAGGTGGAGAAATGATTATGAGCGAGTTGGGACTGTTCTGGAACGTTCAATTTATAGTGTGGTTCGATGGTTAGGTTAATTGGAAAGTTTGACAATTTATTAAAGTCTAAACGCGTAATTACACTAATTGGTCAACGATAATTAGTAATAGACATGTAATCATAGATGAACGAGGCCGGTAATCACGGTTCCATTCCATTTCGCGTTTAAAAATGTTGATTAGGTTGGTCAAACTGATTAATTGATTACCATATCTGCTGCTGCTGTGATACGCGAACAAGGAAGGAAGAAAAGGGATCAGGAAGTAGTGTATATATATTATTTGAATCAGAGTTAAAACAATATCAAGGGGTAGCTCAAGTGGTGGAAGTGTATGTTGGTTGTGTTTGAGGCGGGCTGCTGCCCGGGTTCGAACCTTGCGGGGACCTATTTTTTTTTTTTTAAACAGAATTGAGAGTGGAGGGGGGGCAGTGGGCTAATGGGCCGGTGGGTCTTAATGGGTCTGGGTGGGCCTGACAAGGATGAAAGGAGATGGACCGTTTATAATTATTTTTTTTTTTGGGCTGCTTGTTAGTTTGAATCAACATATTATTATTATGTATTATCATTATTATTATTATTATTATTATTATTATTATTATTATATATATATATACATATATATAAATTGTGTGTAAGGGGTAGTGTATGAAATAAGAATTTGGGGGAAAATTTTTGCGATGCTACAGTCTCCCCTACTTTTAGGAACTTCGTCCCGAAGTTAAGAGAACACTAGGTCTACAATTGGTCAACTACTGAAAACCTTGATAAAATTTTACACTACCTTAACGTACCTGTAAACTCATGATTACGTTCCGGACCGTAATTATCAATTTACCTTACATTAGGGTTTTGCGTCCTTTTATGACTTTACCGATTGTTGAGCAGGTCTGATAGTCCCCACCAGTCGTTGAGCAGGTGGTAGGGCCTCTCCCGACTGTTGGAAAGACATGATGACCTCTACCAATCGTTAAGTAGGTTGTTTGGTAGTTAACTAATTGTTGTACAAGTAAGCAAGTAGATATAGCAATTAATTAAAACAAGCATGCACACAAATGTTATGATAATACTTGGATTTATTATTTGAATCAAAAAGTGTCGATACATAGAATCAAAAGCAAACAATACTCAAATGGTGGGACTTGCTGTTAAGTAGATGGAGGGTCTTGGCCTCGGTTTAGTTTAGGGCATCGGTTACGGTAGTGATTTGGGTCTCCACATTCATAGCATTGACCATAGTTGTATTGATTAAGGTTAGCAGCTTGAGCAGGGTTGGTGGGTTGGTTGGCACTTGGATTTGGGGTCTCACGACACGTGTTGACCAGATGGCCATACCTTCCACAATTGGTGCATAAGCGACATGCTGAAGCAGAGGGATGATGTCGGTTACATGTATTACATAATGGATGGTTTCCTGTATAAGGTTTCCTCTTAGAAGCTTGTGGAGTGAGGCTTGCATCAGGATCCCTGGTCTTACGCTTCTGGTTCTTGGTAGTTACCGCAGCCACAATACTTGTTTTCTTGCTTTTCCGAACTAAGGTTCCGTTCTTTATGTGTTTTCCATTGCCATTTCTATTTCCATTTCCATTGCCGTTCCCATTCATTGGGATGACTTGAGTCAACAAGTTAGAAACCAGAGTTGTGATTTGTTGTGCCAATTGTTGAGAAATAATCGTAGCTAGTTGGGCGTCACCTCCACTGTTGTGGTTAGTATTGTGGTTGTGGTTGCTGCTCTCTTCTACATGATTGTCTCCACTGTTAATGCGAGTGCTGTGGCATGGAGACATGATCTGTAAGGAACACAATGAAGTCTCAATGAGGCATGTAATGAATGAGGTAATATAAGGAATGTAATCATTTATTCATTAATTAAAACGAATAAACGAAAACGTTGACTTATCAAAGATTCCAGATTCTAATAACATATGAAGACATGCTTTAGCCTATAAGTGAACACTCATCCCGAGAATTCCCAGGTAGGCATCCGGGTCCCTCGTCTGATTGGGATATATGCGCAATGCCAGCCTAGACAGAAGACTCAGAATACAGGCGTTCACCCTTCCAGATTGCACGTGTTCGTTATTAAGATCTAGAACTTCGACGAGATCTCAAGGGGGTTCAGGTTAAACCTAAGGATTTTGTCTTAAGAGTAGATCCACTGATGGAGAGCAACCTTCTTGTAGGAATGAAAGTAGGGATAAGAAGTAGGAGGGAGATAGAGAATAGCAAGTAAAAGAAGCAAGTACTGGTTATATCCTATGGTTATAGACTAGATTATTTTTCTAATAACCTAATTCCCTATAACCATGGCTCTGATACCAATCTGTAACACCCCAACCGATGGCGGAAACATCGGGATGTCACGTATTGAATGATTGCTCAGTAGCTCATGGTGAAAAATAAGTTTCATTAATGATTTAAATAACTTACGTACAATTGTTCTAGAATTTGTACATCAAATTGAATAAAACTATACACGTATCTTCAAGCATCAATTCAAATCTTCAAGCAAATAGAACCTGAAACATGTTAAGTTGAAAATGTTTTGGGTCAACAAAAGTTGGTGAGAATTACATAGGTTTTTGATGATTGAATAAAATGTTGTGCAATTCATGTGTCATGTCAATCTAGTCCATATGTGAGAACATACTAGAAATAAATCGAGTGCATAATCAACCCAGATGACTGTTATAAAATGATACATACCATACGCTCATGGTCCAATATGTTATACGATAACAAACACCCACGTAACCTTTGTAGGAGGCACGTATCCGGGTGGGATTGTCAGTCCAATAGATCTATCAATGTATACCGCCGGCTGATCAATGTTAATGATTATGCTAGAATGGTGCTTACTCTAATCATGCTCAAGACATAATGCAACATAGAAAACACATAGACACATTGATGATGGAATTGCAATGATGATGTTATAAACATGTTTCACCCCAAAAATAGTGAAAATAGAGTAAAAGGGGCTATGTAAAACTCACCTTGGTAAAATGTTATATCTGTTGAGAAATGTGTTGACCAAATGTATCAAGTATCACCCTAAAATGAGGTAATAAATATGTCTAAGTCTAACAAGTCTACAAATGTTTAAGTTCTAGGGCTTTGAATTGGGGATAAATGCTCATTTGATTAATATTAAAATTATTCGCCAATTGAGAGAAATTTAGTAAATAAATAACTAAAAATCTTTTTTATAAATGTTAAATCTAGGATGGTCACAAGAATGTGTTTAAAGTATAAAAATAATTTTTATAAAATTATTTCATTTAAAATAGATTTTTAAATCTATTTATTATAAATAGCCAATATTTAACTTTAATATTCAAAAATACTAAAATTAAAGAATTCCTATTTTAAAAATCATATTTCTGTTCTAAATGATTAAAAATAATTTGTATAAAATTTTGGTGCAAAAATGATGAAAATTGGATTTATTATGAATTAATTATGATTAAATCTAACAAAAATTGATTAAAAATATAAAATAAATGATTTTACTGAATTAAAAATTATTTCAGTAAAGGTTGACTTTATAAAAAGTCAGGATAAATTTTGGAGAATTTAAATAAATTGTTTTGATATATAAATGGATTTTTATAATTATAATAGTATAAAAATGATTTAATTATTATAAATATTAAATAAATGAATTTCTGAAAAATAAAAATTGTAAATAAAACTTTTATTACAGATTAAACAAATATAATTTTTTTAGAATTTATAAAATAGTTTTGATATTTTAAAATGAATTTAAAAGATTAAAAGAATTTAATATATATATATATATATGTTTGTTAAAAAAAAGAAAAGAAAAGAAAGAACAAAAAGTGGTCAGAGCGGGACTCGAACCCGGGTAACCTCGGTGATGAAACAAGGTCACAACCACTTGGCCTAGGCCAGTGGTTGTGATAATCCCAGATTAAAATTAATTATATACGCGATATGCAATCGAGTTTATCCCCAAATCATTATTATGAACCCTAGAATCTGCAATTGGGCAAATCACACATCAATAGCCTGATTAACCATAGGGCTATTGATGTGTGATGGCCGATGAATAAAACCCACAAAACAAATTGGACTTACAGCGTAGTATCGTGTTCGATTGAATGGTCAAGTTAAAAAGTCAAACAACGATCAAAAATAAGAACAGAGTGATTATTGTGGAGAATTGGAGGTGGAGAAATGATTATGAGCGAGTTGGGACTGTTCTGGAACGTTCAATTTATAGTGTGGTTCGATGGTTAGGTTAATTGGAAAGTTTGACAATTTATTAAAGTCTAAACGCGTAATTACACTAATTGGTCAACGATAATTAGTAATAGACATGTAATCATAGATGAACGAGGCCGGTAATCACGGTTCCATTCCATTTCGCGTTTAAAAATGTTGATTAGGTTGGTCAAACTGATTAATTGATTACCATATCTGCTGCTGCTGTGATACGCGAACAAGGAAGGAAGAAAAGGGATCAGGAAGTAGTGTATATATATTATTTGAATCAGAGTTAAAACAATATCAAGGGGTAGCTCAAGTGGTGGAAGTGTATGTTGGTTGTGTTTGAGGCGGGCTGCTGCCCGGGTTCGAACCTTGCGGGGACCTATTTTTTTTTTTTTAAACAGAATTGAGAGTGGAGGGGGGGCAGTGGGCTAATGGGCCGGTGGGTCTTAATGGGTCTGGGTGGGCCTGACAAGGATGAAAGGAGATGGACCGTTTATAATTATTTTTTTTTTTGGGCTGCTTGTTAGTTTGAATCAACATATTATTATTATGTATTATCATTATTATTATTATTATTATTATTATTATTATTATTATTATATATATATATACATATATATAAATTGTGTGTAAGGGGTAGTGTATGAAATAAGAATTTGGGGGAAAATTTTTGCGATGCTACATCCACCACTGGGTGGTAACTGAGTAGTAGCAGCCTCAGATGCCCCAAGAGTCTCTAAAATTGGGCTTAAAGACTCTGGTCCACCCTCATCTCTTGGGTTAGGGCTAGTGATGTCCACATCCATGTCTGATGCTGTGGTTATGTTCCCTGTTTGTTGTGGGTGTAGGGGACTGACATAATCAGATGGGACTTTCTCTTTTAGCCCAGAGAGAAGTTTGGCAATTTCTATTGCCTCTGGTTCAGAAATTTGAGGGGTTGGTTCAGTAGTTTGGGCAATAGGTGAAATAGGTTGGTCAGCAGTTTCAAAAGAAGAGTGAGTTGCAATAGTTTTTCTAAGTCTTTTTCTTTTGAATAAGATAGTTATGGGTGCTCTTGGTGGGGTTTGAGATGGATGAGACTGAGAGGGTGTTTCAGTCTCACCTATTTGAAGAGCAGACTGCTCATGAGCATGTTCAGGCATCTCAACCTCCTGAACAACTTTTCTTTTGGGTTGGTGGGTTTTTGTCTTTGTTGGCTTGGGCTGTTTGGCTTTTGGTGGGGTGAGTTTGGAAGATGTGGGCTTCAGGGGGACTTGTTGTTGTTCTCCCTGATCATCTTCTGGCCAGGTAGCCGGTTTGTTATGCCTAGAGTATGCTTGTGAGGTTAATGGATTTAAAGTTGAAACTTTTCCCACAAGAACCTCATTACCCAGTTCCCCTATTATGCATTGCATAATGAACCTTGGGTACAACAAAAACTTTTTCTTGGTATTATTATGATGTAACACCAACTCATTGAAAAATAATTTTGATGCCCTGAATTTGGTTTCATTCACTATGGAATGAAATATTGGTTGAAAAGTGGAGGGCATCTGGTCATAAGACCCTGTTTTTGGACTCAAACACATAATAATATAATGAAACAAAAGCTTGTATTTTGGTTCAAAATATTTTTTGAAGATAGTAGCATGGGAGAGAGTACCTTGATAACCACACTCTGTCATGGTTAGGTGAATATCAGAGTTAGCAACATGATCAGGGGCAGTTACATCATCCAGGCCCAGTCTTGTTGCCAGTGTGGCCGGTGTGATGGTCAGTGGTTTCCCTTGTATTCTTGAGTTGAGGGAAATGATTTCATCATCAGCCGTCACCGTCTCAGCACTAGCCCAGAACTCATTCAGAGTTTCAGTATGAATTGGTGGGTTGATTGTGAGAGCAGTAAAATATTGGGATTTTACGACAAGATCAATGATTTCATCGTATTGGGACCAGCCTTCTTGTTTTTCAAGAAAGGCCCTTTGATTGTGTCCCTGTTTTAGAACGAGAGCCATTTGGTTTTGGTTTTGATCGAACAGTTGATTTACAGGTTTAGGTTATTGAGAGAGTTTTTGAGAGAGAAAGAGGGAAATTTTTGAGTTTGAAAGGATAAGTGTTGAAAAAAAAGATATTTATCAGAAGTTTTAACCGCTTGAATCTTCTTTATTAGAAGTTTTTATGCCGCCTCGGTTAAAAATCTTTTTATCAGAAGTTTTAAACCGACTAGGTCAAAACCTCTGATGATGGGAAAAGTCAGATTTGCCCTTTTTTGACTAAACTGCTGATGAAGAATTATTTCATCAGTAGTTCCCATTTCCTCTTCAGTAGTTTTAAAAGCTGATGAGAAATGTTTTATAAATACTTTTATTCATAACTTCTGAAAGTTATTTTATCAGAAGTTTTACACTTTTCAGAAATTTTTCCCATACTGATGTTTTGTTCATCAGTAGTTTCTCTCTTTTCAGAAGTTTTGTTTCAGACTTTTGTCTTTTTGTAAGTGAAAAATGAAAAATATGTGCAGAATAATAAAATAAACACTTACAAATTTAGCATCCCAAGCATGGATACTAACTTCTGAAATGTTGATGTGTCAAGGGGTTTTGTGAAGATGTCAGCTATTTGATTAGCTGTTGCTACATGCTTCACCTCAATCTTGCCTTTTTCATAGCAATCTCTTATGAAATGGTACCTGATCTCAATATGTTTGGTTTTTGAGAACTGTACCGGATTTTGAATGATGCTAATGGCAGATTTGCTGTCTACAAACAAAGGTGTCTTGGTTTCTTTGATTCCATAATCAAGAAGTTGATATTGGAGCCATTGTATCTGTGATGTACAACTTGCAGCTGCAATGTATTCAGCTTCAGCAGTTGAAGTTGCAACAGATGTTTGCTTCTTTGATTGCCATGACACTAGACAGTTACCCAGGAATTGACAACCACCAGATGTTGACTTTCTTGTCATCTTACACCCTGCATAGTCACTATCTGAAAAAGCTGATAACTTGGTATTGCTTGAAGCAGGATACCAAATTCCAAGTGTTGGAGTTCCTTTCAGATATCTGAAAATTCTTTTGACTGCTATAAGGTGTGATTCCCTTGGTGCTGATTGATATCTAGCACAGACACATGTTGAAAACATAATATCTGGTCTAGAAGCAGTTAGATATAAAAGGGAACCTATCATGCATCTGTACATGGTTTGATCAACCTGTTTTCCTTGATCATCAGGTTCAACTTGTGTGATTGGTGTCATGGGAGTGGAACATGATTTACAGTCTTTTAAAGAAAATTTGTTTAATAATTCTTTAACATATTTTGATTGATGTATAAAAGTTCCATTTGTTTGTTGTTTGATCTGCAGTCCCAGAAAGTACTGCAGTTCTCCCATGGTACTCATCTCAAATTTTGATTGCATGAGTTTCTTAAAATCATCACACAGTTTTGTGTTTGTTGAACCAAAAATGATATCATCAACATAAATTTGAACAAGTAGGACATGATTTCCAACATGTTTAATGAAAAGAGTTTTATCAATGGCACCTCTTGTAAAGTTATTTTTGAGTAAAAAGGTGGAGAGTGTATCATACCAGGCTCTTGGAGCCTGTTTGAGCCCATAAAGAGCTTTGTCCAGTCTGTACACCCACTCAGGATGAGAAGGATCCTCAAACCCAGGTGGCTGACAGACATACACCTCCTCTTTTATTTTTCCATACAAAAATGCACTCTTTACATCCATTTGATAAACTTTAATTTTGTTGGAAATGGCATAGGCCAGAAATAACCTGATGGCCTCAAGCCTTGCAACTGGAGCAAAGGTTTCATCATAGTCAATTCCCTCTTCTTGAGAGTACCCTTGAACTACCAGTCTTGCCTTGTTCTTGATTATCATACCAGCTTCATCTTGTTTGTTCCTGAAAACCCATCTTGTGCCAATTGGTTGCTTGTTTGGAGGTAAGGGACAGATTTCCCAGACATGTTGCTTGTTGAACTGAAGCAGTTCATCTTGCATAGCTTGCACCCAATTATTGTCTTTGAGGGCTTCCTGGTACTTCTTAGGTTCCAACTGTGAGATAAAGGCTGAAAATAGGCAAAAGTTGGAGAGCTGGTTTCTGGTAAGAACACCTGAAGCTATATCACCCATGATTTGATCAAGTGGATGATCTCTGTGTTCAATCAGTTGTTGTAAACCACTGACAGGTGTAGGTGGCTCATGTTCTTCAAATAAACTACTGAGGTTTATAATATCTGGTTCAGATGTTTCCTGATCTTCAGTAGTTGGATCTACTAAACCAGAAGTTTGAGTTTGTTCCTCAGTACTTGTTTGATCAGAAGTTTGGGGAACTTCTGATGATTTTGAAGTTGACTTGATAACTGTTTGAGGAGTCCATGGTGTGGGATCCTCATCATCAAACCTTTTGTCACCATAATAAGTAGGTTTTGATGAAGTAACAGCCTTCTCAGGTCCAAAATGAAAGTTGTCAAGGTCAAAAAGTTCAGCAGGATGTGCTGGAATAAGAGTGTGTTTTGACTCATTGAACTTGACATTCAATGTTTCTTCTACTATCCTGGTGTGAGAATTAAAAACCTTGTAGGCTTTTCTAGTTGAAGAGTAACCAAGAAAGTAACCTGAGTCAACTTTGGCAGCAAACTTTGAAATAGATTCCTTGATGTTCAAGATGAAACATTGACACCCAAAAGCCCTGAAAAAGGAGATAAGGGGCTTCATGCCATGAAGAACTTCATAGGTAGTCTTGGAATGTCTCTTGACCACAAGAACTCTATTCTGAACATAACTGATGTGTTAACTGCTTCTGCCCAAAAGTACAAGGGCAGTCCAGAATCAGCTAACATTGTTCTTGCTCCTTCTATTAATGTTCTGTTCTTCCTTTCTACTACACCATTTTGTTCAGGAGTTCTGGGAACACTGTATTGTCTAATAATCCCTTTAGACAAACAGAAATCATCCAGAGTTTTGTTCCTGAACTCTGTCCCATTATCACTTCTAATGGTTTTGACAGGTAGAGAATATTGTTTCTCTACTTGTAGAATGAAGAACTTGATGATTTCAGCAGCCTCATCCTTGGAGAATAAGAAGAATACCCATGTGAATCTTGAGTAGTCATCAATGATGATTAAGCAGTACTTCTTCTTACCAAGGCTCATAATCTTGACAGGTCCTAATAAGTCCATATGGAGTAGTTGAAGACATGCAGTTGTTTTTGATTTTTCAATAGACTTATAGGAGGACTTATGCTGTTTTCCCTTTAAACAGGATACACAGTGTTCTTGACACTGGTATACTTTCAAAGGTAGACCTCTGACCAAGCCCATTTTTGTGACTTTATTTATGGTTTTAAAGTTCACATGGCCAAGTCTCCTGTGCCAGAGATCAGTTTCTGAAGTTGATGCCCTTGAGAAGAAACAGGCAGTGTTGTTCAATACTTTGTCTTTCTCAATGTCCACTGCATAGGCATTGCCACATCTTTTGGCAATCAGCAAAGTATGATCTTCAATGATCTTCTCTATCAACTTCTGGCCTTCTGGTGAGATGATCTTGCATGCTGTCTTTGTGAAAAAGGAAGAATATCCTTTATCACACATTTGTGACACACTCAGCAAGTTGTATTCAAGGTTTTCAACCAGATTGACCTTGTCAAACTGTATTTTGCCAGAGGAGACATTGCCATGTCCTAGCACATATCCCTTAGCATTGTTCCCAAAGGAAACAGATCCTTCTTTTTGGCTGATAAAATTGTTTATCAGGTATCTGCATCCAGTCATGTGCATAGAGCCTCCACTATCAACATACCATATGCTGTTTAAGCCCCTGGAAACTCTCTGCACATAATAGCAAATTAGTTAGATTTAGGAACCCAAGCCTGTTTGGCTTTGGGTTTGCTCTTGAGAACAGTTACAGTTTGTTCTTGACCAGGTTGAGAAATCCATGTCTTTTTGGCAATGGATTTTTCATTAAGAACCATGGTGGTATCCTTTTCAGGACCACCATCAACCTTGGTCATCAGTAGTTGTACCAAGTTCATTAGTTTTTGAATCTCAGCAGTTTGTGAAACTGCTGATGAATCAGGTCTAACTACTGATAAAGAGTTTTGAGAAAAAGATTTTAGTTGAGATTTTATCTTTTTCTGAGAAAAGGTGTTTTCAGGTTGTTGTTTCTTGGGTTTAAAGGTTCTTTCATAATCATTTCTGATTTGATTTCCCACAACCTTTTTTTTAATTTTATGATTGAACTGAATTCCTTTTCTGTATCTACAAAACTCTGTTTTGTGGTTGAACAGACCACAAATTTCACACTCTTTTGCCTTTTGTTTTTGATCTAAAGGCAAATTTCTGACATTAGTGTAAAGATTTTGCTCATCAGTAGTTTTCAGGGTCTCAACTCCTGATGTAGATGAAACTACTGATGGCTTGTTGTCAGATTTTGTTAATACTTCTGAAGTACTTTCTTTGAAAATACCAGGATTTCTGTTTAGAAAGTTTTCATGGAAAGATGTGCAGTCTTTCCCTTCAGAAGTTTCATTTGAAACAATTTTTCTCCCATCTTCAGTAGTTTTGGGAGAGAAATCTGTTGGTGTTTCAACATGATGGTACCCTATGCCAAACTTAACATTTGAAGCACTCTGTTTGTTTAGCAATAGCTGGTACCCCTTACAAGAATCCACCCATTTTTCACAACTGATCTTGGTGTCAGCAAGCTCTTTTCTGACATTCCCAAGATCTTCTATCATCATTTTAATTTGTGCTTGGGTTTCAATAGCTGAGTTAGTTAATTTAAAGGCTTCTTTTGTTTTAGCAGTAAGTTTTCTCTCTAAATCACACTTCATCTGAGTGTATTTTCTTTCTAAATCATTGGCTTTTCCTTGTAAGTGCACATTTGTCTCTCTTATGAGAGCAAAAGTTTCTTTGCAAGAATTTGAGCAAAGTTTTGTCAAAGATTCTTTTGATACCTGTGACAATGCAAATTTTGAAGTACAGCCTTCAAATGCCATTAAGGCAAAGTTCTTTCTGCCATTGTCTGGTTCTCCCCAGTTGATGTCAAACACCTTGTTGTCTGCATCAGGATTGCACTCTGTGGTGTCAAAAGGAAGACTGCTCCAGTCAACATACCCTGAGGTGAAAAGACTTTGTTGAGAGGGTTGTTGAGGCTGTGGAGGATGTTGAGCAGCTGGAAAGGGAGGGATTGATTGTTGGCTCTGCATCTGGTGAGCAGGCATTTGAACATATTGTACTTGTGGCATGTATTGCTGTTGAGGAGCTTGTGCCTGTACAAAATGAGCACTCCCTTGAGTTCCATTATTCCTATTATAATTGGGGTTAAAGTTATTTCCAGATTGTGATTGGTTAAAGCTATAGTTTCTACACTCTCTAGCAAAGTGTCCCAACTTCTGACACTTGTGACATCTCAGTTTAGATTTGTCAAAACCAATTTTTGTATTACTGGTCAATCCTAGAAATTTCCTTCCTGACCTTTTATAAAACTTGTTTGTTTTAATGCTTAGCATGGCCAGTTGGTGTAAGATGTCCATTTCTTCTAAGTCATCACTGCTAAAGTTTTTCAAATCATCCATGATAAAACATAGATTATCAGCAGTTTGACTTTGGTCATCATTGTCATAACCTGGGAAAGATCTTTCTGATGAGATCCCAGTTGTTATGTCAATGTTGTCATAAGATCCATAGGAACAAGTTGGTGAGTCTTGTCCCAAAAGTGCTGTACTACCTGGTAGGTAGTCATCAGCAGTTTTACCAGATGATTGTAATTTCTTCTTTTGATCAATTTCTCTCTCAAAAGTAAGTAATCTCCCATGGAGTTTTGTAAGAGTGAGGGAGCTAAAATCTGGTGAGGATCTTAAAACAATGGAGTATGTTTCCCATTTGTCTGGTAAAGACCTTAAAAATCTATGTAGCATAGATACTGTTGTATAGGTCTGACCATTTAACTTTAGCTCAGATATTAATGAGGAGAATCTTTCAAATTGTTGAGTTAAAGTTTCCCCATTAATGTGAGCAAATGTCTCATATTGTTGAGCTAAAATTTCTCTGGTGTTGGCAATAACCTCTTCAGTTCCTCCAAACTGTTCTTTAAGACAATCCCAGAGTTCTTTGGCACTTTCACAATGTAAAAGGCCAGAGTATATCTCATTTGGGAGAGCCATTGCCAACATAGAGAATGCTTTTGCATCTAGCTCAAGTTTTAGGAAATCATCATCTGTATAGTCTTTTGGTTCTTTAGGAACCTCAACTTTAGTTTCAAGATTTATGTTTACTGGTTTGTGAGGACCATATATCACAGATCTCCAACAACCTGTGTTGGTTTGTGACAAGGTATGTGCCATTCTCTTTTGCCATATGTTGTATTCATTTCTTACAAGCATGGCATGTTTAGTAGCAGAACCAGTATTATGTGGATCCATTTTAAAGAGTATTGAATTGTCAGATGACTCTTTTAAGTGATGGATATTTGATAAAAAGTGAACTTTTGATCTTTTATTGAGTATCAATAAGAGCTTTGTGTCTGATTCTCAATTTGTTAGATTGATATGTGATCAGATAAACCAACGCTCTGATACCAATTGTTGGATCAGTTTGCTCTTTTGTTTAAGTAAGAACTTGCTATCTTTGACACTTAAGTGTTTAGCAAGCCCTTGTATACCAGATTATAAGCACAGCGGAATGTATAAGTTAAAGCAACACTTTTTATACTTAAGAGGAGTTATTACTCTGATATACGTTAAATTATACATATATAAATCCCCGATTAAACTCCCAAATTACGCGTTTTCGACCATAATTGCACGAATTCGGTACTTAATCGCTTCATATATTTATTGCAGGTCTTAAACGACGCCCCAAAGACAAAGTCGAAGAAATCAGACAAAATCTGGACTAAACGGACAGTTGCTGCACAATCAGGCAAATCTGGAAGATGTGCACGGCCGTGCACCCCCAAGCGCACGGCCGTGCGAGCTCATGTGGCACGGCAGTGCAGCTGCTAGTGCACATCAGATTCCCGGGCACCTTGATCAGCACTCCCGTGCACATGCCCGTGCGACCCAGTTCCTCGGCTGCACTTCCAGTGCACCAGCCAATGCACACCTTGTACCCGGACACCACCAGACCCGCACGGCCGTGCACCCCTGTTGCACGGCCGTGCGCAACCCAAGATATTTTCAGGAACCAATTGCCCACTTGCCTGTCACATCAAAAGTTAAAGTGCACGGCCGTGCACTTTATGTGCACGGCCGTGCACAAAATCAAAACTTGTATAAAAACAGAGCAAAACTTACTGATCAGATATTGGGTGAAATTGGGTATCCTAGAGAGGTTCTGAGGCGATTTTCTGGGCTAACGAAGTGCTGCACAAGCGTGGAACAAGCCCGGGACGCCGTCCGATCCAACCATCATCATCCGATCCTTCACATTCAAGATTTATGGTTTGATCTATAAACTTTTAAGTAGTTCAAATCTGAATATTTTGGCTTGTTTGTGATGTTTATTTAGTTAATCGTACGCCTACGGGCAAGAACACTAGTATGTAGTATGTTAAACTATCGTTTGTATAGTTAATCATGTCTTGTATGAATTTGGCGTTTTTCATGTTTAGATCTTGATGATCATAGCGCAACCTGGTTTCGTTGTTGATGGATTTGTAGCTGTATTTGAATGACTTTAGCGATTGTCGAATGTGTTAGGCGGATAAATGTTGAAAAACCGTCCGTTTAATCGTCCGGTAGTAGACTAGTTAACTTGTTAAATAGTTTATGCCATGAAACTGTAACCGGGTATTGGTTTGGTTAAAGTCAGTCGAATAACGGTTAAAAATGCTTACCGGCACGTAAAAGGGTTTAAAAAGCCTAATGGTGTCGTTACTAGTCTTTGACACGGTTAATGATCTTTGGTAGTTATTTTGGTAAAAATAGCGATCTTAGTAGATCTGGGTTCAAAGTTGGTAAAATGGAATAGGTTGTGAAATGCTCTACTTTATGCTAGTTTAGGTGGCTGTGTTGTGTATTCGGTATCGCTTCCCTGAATTAGTGAGGTTAGAAAACTCTTAACGGATGACTAACTTATCTTTAGAAGATCTGCGTGAGATCATATCAGCTGCTCGCTAATAAACGACTTGAAGCGGTTAACGTGTGTATTCGTGTTAGCTTTCTGTATAGTTGTCATGTTAGGATGCCCGAAAGGGACACTAACTGTCGGAAAATGGGAATGTTGATCACGCCTTTATTTCTTATATAGATGACATGCTAGGATTGGCGTATTATAGCTTATATAGTTATATTTTCTATTTGGAGTCGTAGTTAAGTTATTTACATGTTTTAGAATTAATTTAGTCTTAAAAAAACTCAAACTTATCTTTTACTTACTGGTGAATCGGGGATAGAGTTTTAGTACCATTGCTCCGCGCACGTCCATGGATCGATACTTGGTTCTTATCTATACTTACTACATATATGACAGGGTACACTTGCCCTTTAATGTGTGTTCTAATGTTAAGATTAAAATCATTTTTATAAATTTAAAACACGAGTTGCGCGAGCGTATTTTATGTATGCTCAGAGCACGTCAAGATTTTGGCGCCGTTGTCGGGGACGCGACGAGCTTTAGGAACAAACCGAGTCAACCTTTTACCAGTGTACATGCTTGTGAATACTTGTTTATACTTTGTTGATTCTTTATTTCATTCATTTATTTGCACATATGATTATTTATTAGATTTATCTGTCTGTTGATATATTGGATTGATTTTAGATTGGTTCATAGGTTTGCATATATATTTGTTCATTTTTATGCTTATAGGTTCGATTCGATTGATTATTCGTTCATTAGGATGTTGATAAATTTAATTTATTGAATATTGGATTAGTTGGTTTGTCTATGAATTTGATTGATTCATTATTTGATTTATTTGTCCGGATTTGGACTAATTGTTAATTTTTAGATTTGGAAAGTTAAATTCTTTATTTATTGACCATGTGTTCATATGTTTATCTGTTTATATAATTTTAATTTTTATGTATATATAGTTTTTATTTTACTTAAATATACAATGGAAGTCTGGGTATGTTACGTTTAAATTTGTTGATTCGGATGCTTTAAAAAAAAAGGTTTGGGTTAAAAAAATGGGAAATTTATTTAATATAGAAGTGGTTTTAATAAAAATAATTTTCTGTGAAAAATGCTTCCTTGCGATTTGCAAAGAAGCTGGGCTTATGGTTTCGCTTTAGCGAGTTCCTAATTACCCCGGGTTTTATCTTTTATTGTTCGCGATACGCGAACAGGATCACCAGAGTCCTTCGTGTAACGTGAATAGCCGCTATCTTCCGTTTTTAACTCATTTCATTGGCATCCATCATGGTTTCTATCCATCAACTTCCGTTATATTATTTTTCGGTGAAAAAGGGTTGTTTTCGCGCAAGCAAAAAGACGGTCTTTATCTTGTTGCAACGCGCGAGCGCCTTGAGTCGTTGTAGTCACTTGCGCCACGCGAGAAGTGGTCTATACTTCTTCGTGATGCTCGAGCGACTCAGATTTCGCTGAAAATGTTGTATATTTTCATATTTTATATATTATCATAATTTAAGTTTCTTGTATAGTTTTTGGTATATTGATTTGTGTATATCTCTTCCATTTTTCTTAAATCGAGTCTGTAATTATTTCTTCTGTAATTATTTCGTACATTGCGTCAGTTTAAGTGTGGGGATGGCCGATGTTTCTTCATTGCTCAATCGATCTTCTCGCCCGTACTCAATCTCCATTCGGGCGAAAGCGATCTTAAAGAAAGTCTTTTATGAAAACGACCATTCCAAGAAATTTAAAGTCCATATGGACGAGTCCATAAATCAAAATGGACTAAGTTTAAAAGTCAACGGTCATCGCTTAAAAGCTTACATTGATGGACCGGTTGACCCGACTGTGGAGGTACTTGAACTCCATGCTCCGCGCGCCTAGAGAAGCGTGGGGAAGTGAGTCTAGCTAGCGACTCGTTAATAAAATTAGCGCGGCGTGTATGGGCGCGCCAAAGGGTAAATATGTAAATAGTGTTAATATTTCTTTGTTTATTTTAAATTTCGTAGTTTAACGTTTTTTCGAGTCTTGTGCAGGTTCGTACCGGTTTTGAGCGGAGCGGGAATGAGCAATGGAGCGAAAAGGGTCTACAAACAGGTTATATTTACTTAAAATGATGTTTTCAGAAAAAAGAGGGCCGCTGCGCGGAAAAATGCAGCTGCAGGCTGCATTTCTGCAAGTCTGCAGGTTGTGCACGGCCGTGCGACCTTTGTGCACGGCCGTGCAGCCCGAGCTGATCAGCATGCCTGATCAGCACTGGGGTGCAAGTGGTAGTGCAGAGCTTGTGCACGGCCGTGCGACCTTTGTGCACGGCCGTGCGAGCCGAGCTGTTCAGCATGCCTGATCAGCACTGGGGTGCAAGGGCTAGTGCAAGGAGGTTGCACGGTCAAGCGCACTACCGTGCAGCTGACCGTGCGGGCCAAAAAAAAAAAAAAAAAAAAAACTAGCCCAGAAATGGGCCTATATAAGCATCTTTAACTTCTAAAACATAACCCTAACCCTTGCACACCCGGCTGCACCCTCATTCCACCTCTTTTTGGCCGAGAACATCATCTTTTGGTCTAGATTCTTCACTCCTCACTTGCTAATCCTTCAAGGTATGATCCCTTTCATAATATTGCACATCTTTTACATGTTTTTAGTTGTGAATCCGTATGTTTTCTGATTTCTAGGTCAAGATTTGGGGGTTTTTCTTCATAAATCTTTAACAAACCCACAAATCTTATTGTTTTAGTTTTAAGTTTGTTACTTTCTTTTGATTTTTGTTGAAACCGTGCACTTCCCCACCTAAATCTGTTGTTTTATGAGTTTGAATGTAGATGATTTGGGTGATTGTTGTTGAAACATTTTGAAAATCTGCATGGTGAGGTGCACTGGCCCAGGCACTGGCAGTGCAGCTCGGAATCACCGAGCTGAACTGACCTGCACGGTCGTGCGACCTTGGTGCACGACCGTGCGTGCCGAGAAAACCAGGCAGCACTGCCAGTGCACAAGGCAGTGCAGCCTCTGACCTGCAAACCAAACAGACCTGCACGACCGTGCACCTCAGGTGCACGTCCGTGCAGGTTAACCAGAATCAGGTCAGAACTTACGCAGGTCCGTTTTGCGCAACCTGGACCTCATTTTTTATATTACTAATAGCTGGAACTTTGTTTTTTGTATGCAAATGGCCCACAACTTTGTTTTTGTACCTTTTTTCCGGCTTGGAGTCGGTTCATCCGGGTTCGTTCCGTAACCCGCCCTCGTTCCCATATGGAGCACCACCTGGCGACCAGCCAGGCAGCTCCGGTCACTACCACAGGGACGAGGATGACCAGTAGCCGATTCCACTGCATTTCCAGCGATTGTTAGTAGTTTTTTTTTTTATCTGCTTTTAGTACTTTTGTTTTGAACATTTTGCTTTGTTATGTATTTTGAATTTAGTATTTACATTTTTAATTTTAGTTTGCTTATGTTTATGATGATGATGAGTGGGTTTGATGTGTGTGTTGTGTCAAGAATGTTGACTTTGTAGGTAACTGGCGAGCACCGTTGTCGATGCTCTCGCCGTTCATTTACTTGACAGTTTCTTCGACACTAGGGGAGTATTATTCTCCTTTTTCCCACAAATAGTTAGCTATTTCATAAATGCTATCTATTTTTCACATTGGGGACAATGTGACGTTTAAGTGTGGGGAGGGATTATATCTTGTTCTTCTTGTCCTCTCATGTGTATATATATATATATATGGATACATTTTCTTATAAACATCAAGCCTAACTAAATTTTTGATAAAAATAACTTGAGGCGCGACAAACAGACGAGATACGAGCATGTTAAATTCGTACACTTGCACCCATTTCCTTCCGGTTACGTGAGCATTTGAGCCTTAGAATAGATTTTCATTTCTTTGACATGCTTTCGAGTGAGCCGGATGTTTTGTGTAATTTAGAACTTGTCATTAGCATACTTGTTTAGATCAGAAACGTGTGAGACTGTATGAATATGATTGAGGCATTTAGGATACCCTTTTGTTTTAGCCTTTTCTTTTCGTTTTATCTGTTTCCCGCACCAAATGTTATCCACTAGTTAACCATGTTGAGCCTATATCCGTGTTTTTTCTTACTTAACCCACCATTTCACCAGTAAACCAAATTTAGCCTTTTTCTTTTAAACATTTTGTGTTGGAACTCGGTTTAGGTTATTGTTTGACTCGTTTTGTGTTATAGTTCATGTTCGGGCTTTTAGATCCCGTGTTTTGTGTATATTCTCATTATAGTTTTCAGTTATATTCAGTATTGTAAGCTTGTTATTAAAAAGAAAAAAAAAGAAAAAAAAAGAAGAAAAAGAAAAAAAAAATCAGAAAAATAGTATACCCTAAAATAGGGTGAATTAGCAGTGTTCGAGCAGTTTTCAGGGCTATAAAGTTAGAAGTTATATATGTTTAGCTCGATTTAAATAAAAATCGCGTATATTCGCGTGTGTTTTGTATAGTTGTGTTTGTTTCTGTTTAGTTAGACTTAACCGCCGAGTTTTAGCCGTTTCGTCACTGTAAATATCCCTTTCGCACCCTTACCTTTGCCTAACATTACAACCCTTATAAGACCTCTTGAATTGTGCTTTTTCACACGTTAGTTGGTGAAGATTAGATCTTTTGACAAGCTTATGATATTGCACGATTCATTGTCTTGGCAGTGGAGCGATTTACACATACACATTACACGTATGTATCATAAATAAAACCGAGTGTGTGTGAACATTGTGAGTCGTGTACGGGTTTGCGTGCCTATAGATCGGAAGTGAGTCGTTGCTTTTTAGTTATTTTATCACCTGTTTTTATATATCTTTGTTGGCTTGACTATTATCGTCTGTACAGGTTATATTTTGTCTTTGTTGCCACTTGGCGAGTTTTTCGTTTATTTCTGTTTAGTTGTTTGCTTGAGGACAAGCAAAGTTCAATTGTGGGGAGGTTTGATATACGTTAAATTATACATATATAAATCCCCGATTAAACTCCCAAATTACGCGTTTTCGACCATAATTGCACGAATTCGGTAGTTAATTGCTTCATATATTTATTGCAGGTCTTAAACGACGCCCCAAAGACAAAGTCGAAGAAATCAGACAAAATCTGGACTAAACGGACAGTTGCTGCACAATCAGGCAAATCTGGAAGATGTGCACGGCCGTGCACCCCCAAGCGCACGGCCGTGCGAGCTCATGTGGCACGGCAGTGCAGCTGCTAGTGCACATCAGATTCCCGGGCACCTTGATCAGCACTCCCGTGCACATGCCCGTGCGACCCAGTTCCTCGGCTGCACTTCCAGTGCACCAGCCAGTGCACACCTTGTACCCGGACACCACCAGACCCGCACGGCCGTGCACCCCTGTTGCACGGCCGTGCGCAACCCAAGATATTTTCAGGAACCAATTGCCCACTTGCCTGTCACATCAAAAGTTAAAGTGCACGGCCGTGCACTTTATGTGCACGGCCGTGCACAAAATCAAAACTTGTATAAAAACAGAGCAAAACTTACTGATCAGATATTGGGTGAAATTGGGTATCCTAGAGAGGTTCTGAGGCGATTTTCTGGGCTAACGAAGTGCTGCACAAGCGTGGAACAAGCCCGGGACGCCGTCCGATCCAACCATCATCATCCGATCCTTCACATTCAAGATTTATGGTTTGATCTATAAACTTTTAAGTAGTTCAAATCTGAATATTTTGGCTTGTTTGTGATGTTTATTTAGTTAATCGTACGCCTACGGGCAAGAACACTAGTATGTAGTATGTTAAACTATCGTTTGTATAGTTAATCATGTCTTGTATGAATTTGGCGTTTTTCATGTTTAGATCTTGATGATCATAGCGCAACCTGGTTTCGTTGTTGATGGATTTGTAGCTGTATTTGAATGACTTTAGCGATTGTCGAATGTGTTAGGCGGATAAATGTTGAAAAACCGTCCGTTTAATCGTCCGGTAGTAGACTAGTTAACTTGTTAAATAGTTTATGCCATGAAACTGTAACCGGGTATTGGTTTGGTTAAAGTCAGTCGAATAACGGTTAAAAATGCTTACCGGCACGTAAAAGGGTTTAAAAAGCCTAATGGTGTCGTTACTAGTCTTTGACACGGTTAATGATCTTTGGTAGTTATTTTGGTAAAAATAGCGATCTTAGTAGATCTGGGTTCAAAGTTGGTAAAATGGAATAGGTTGTGAAATGCTCTACTTTATGCTAGTTTAGGTGGCTGTGTTGTGTATTCGGTATCGCTTCCCTGAATTAGTGAGGTTAGAAAACTCTTAACGGATGACTAACTTATCTTTAGAAGATCTGCGTGAGATCATATCAGCTGCTCGCTAATAAACAACTTGAAGCGGTTAACGTGTGTATTCGTGTTAGCTTTCTGTATAGTTGTCATGTTAGGATGCCCGAAAGGGACACTAACTGTCGGAAAATGGGAATGTTGATCACGCCTTTATTTCTTATATAGATGACATGCTAGGATTGGCGTATTATAGCTTATATAGTTATATTTTCTATTTGGAGTCGTAGTTAAGTTATTTACATGTTTTAGAATTAATTTAGTCTTAAACAAAACTCAAACTTATCTTTTACTTACTGGTGAATCGGGGATAGAGTTTTAGTACCATTGCTCCGCGCGCGTCCATGGATCGATACTTGGTTCTTATCTGTACTTACTACATATATGACAGGGTACACTTGCCCTTTAATTTGTGTTCTAATGTTAAGATTAAAATCATTTTTATAAATTTAAAACACGAGTTGCGCGAGCGTATTTTATGTATGCTCAGAGCACGTCATACTCCCCCTTGATGATTGAAACTAGTAATGACAAGTATTTATTATGAATCTAAGCAGTAAATGAGAATAAGATACTTAGACAGATTCACAATGAATACTGAAATGGAATAGAACAGTGAAAGTGTTTGAAGGATTTTTCTATTAGAATCAATGTCTAAAATAGAAGGTTGAAGCCTCCTATTTATAGACGTTTACATACATGTATCTTGCCCAAAAAGCAAGTACAGAAACATCAGAAACAAGTTGCACAAGTTGCAACATTGAAACTAACAAATACAGCTAAAAGTAATAATAAACAATAAACTACTGATACAAAAGGCGGTGGAAAATATCTGATGCTAAGTGCTGATGAATGACAAACTACTGATGAGTAGTTTGTCTTCAGTACTTCTGAAGTGAACTTGTCTGGTTTGGACTTCAGAACTTCTGATGAAGTTTCTTCTTCAGCACTTCTCATATCTTCTCTTCAGCAGTTTCTTGTCTTCTCTTCAGTACTTCTATACTTAGCCAAAATGACAGAAGTGAATTAGACTAAGGTTTCCAAAAGTGGTTTCACCAATCCTCTTTGTCCTAACACCTGGCCACTGGGATAGCGACTTGGATTGGTCACACCCTCTGAGTTAAGTATGCTGAGATAAAAGAAAAAAAAATGTTGAAGCTTAAGGTGCCTGGCCACTGGGATAGCGACTTGGATTGGTCACACCCTCTGAGTTAAGTTTGCAAAAAAAAAAGTGATTTTAAATTCTCTTGGTTTTCTACATAAGACGGTTGTGAAATGGTCAATTGGTCGTTCCTTTAGCTTCATAAGCTTGAGGCGGGATTAGGAGGAACTGTGGCTTCCTTCGAGTGAGACCCTAGATAGACTAATCAACACGAACTTAACATAAATAAAAAGGGGCTTGGAAACCGGTGTGGGTTTAAGAGGATCAATATACCTGCAATCGCAATCAACACGTTAGTAAATTATTAATTAAGTAACCTATGTTTTGAAACTGGATGTAAATCTAACTGTGATTCCATAGCATAATTCTTTTTCAGGGACGAAAAAAAGACAAGTGTGGGGATATTTGATGTATTGTAAAATACATCTATTTTCAGTGTAAAGTTTGTACAATTTTCGAGTCGTTTAGATAGTGTTTTTATTAGTTTTAGGCTTGTACCGGTCTATTTTATTTAGCATAGGTTTTTATAGATTTTTATTAGTTTTGGGTCATTTTTAGTATTTATATACTTATTTATTTATTTTTTTATTTTTGTAGGTGTTCATGGACGTTGGAGCGAAAACGAGCAACTTTGATCAAGTCAAGAACACCCGAGTCTAGAGCACGATGTCATAATACTATATATATTAATAGTATATTAGATAATAATAATAATAATAATAATAATAATAATAATAATAATAATAATAATAATAATAATAAAAAAATGAAATCGTGAATTTGGTATGTGAGGGCTCATGGCCCAAAAGTCAACACATGATTGGTAGGGCACACTAATTAGGAGAGGCCGCTAATTTTTCTTGGGAGAGGCCACATCGAGAGGAGTGAATATCATCTGGGGAGGCCGCAAATAATTAAAAGGAGGAACATTATTTTTTGGGGGGAGCAGCGATAATATTCGAGGTGGAGGTCGCATAATATTCTATTGAGGAAGGCGGCATAACCACTTTGAAGAACAACAAGAGCCGCAAGAGTGGAGTAGGCAAGCCAAGGATCAAAGGTTCTAAGCCAGGGAGCGAGTATTCGGGTGTTAATCATTCGGTTTTTTCGTTCTTTTATTATCTTTGTTCTATACAATGATTGCTGAATTTTTATTTGTCTTTGTTTATATTTTCAAGATGATTTGTGGCTAATACTTTTATAGCTATCTAGACCAAGACAAATAACTATGTTTTGATTTGCGTTTTCTATGGTTTCTGGAACTTGTTTTGGATTTATGATTCAGTAAAGATTTTGATTTCTCTAGATCTGGTGTATGTGCGTATCTATTATTTTTTTACTGTCACTTATTCACTCCACTTGCACTTTTGTGAATGTCTTTCATGTATGAGTGTTAGTTAGGTTGCAGACTTTGTGTAGCAACTAGTTTATGGTCAATAGTCGCGAGTTTACCATAGGAGTGATATTTGGTGGTTAGAAGATTTTAGGTATTCTTCCAAGTTCAATAGCTGTGAGGTGAGGACTTGTTGGTATGTCTAGGTTGTTAAATTGCTAGGTTAGAGGCTTTGTGAGAAGATCTACCTAGTTTCCCTTTCAGTTCTTGCATATCAAGTTAGATCTAGGCTTCAATAATTACCCCTTGCACCTAGTGTAGTGAGGCTTTCGCGCTGTGAGGTAGATTGTCTAGCGGGTACCCGATCATAAGAGTTAGATAACCTGTGAGGGTTTGTACTCCAACCGGTAGTTTAACAGCACAAAAATATTCTAGGGTTTCCCCTTGAGAAGGGTCGAGGGTGTCTAGTTTATTCTTGATGTTTAGTATTTTAAGATCCCGGTTCCAAATCAGTTCCATAACCATAGAAGCTCATCAGGCATAGTTAGGAGTCTGGTCTAGGTAGTGTCTCGTCATCATCTGAATTTAGCTCAACTAAGTTCGTGTCTCTAGTTCAGTTTAGTAATTTTAGTTAACCTTTATTTTATTGCAATTTATTTTTCAGTAAAACCCCCCTTTAAAATAATAAATTAATTTAATCAGTATTTAGGATAAGTAATCGAGTCTAGTTTTCGTTTTCCATTAGAGTCTCGTGGGTTCGATATCCGGACTTACTTTAGCTATACTAGAGTCGATAGGTTCACTTGCCTCTCAGTAGTTTAGTTTTAGAGAGTCTAGAGTATTACTAGGTGTCTAGTTTTAGGTTTAATTTAGTTATTTTTATTAAACTACTTTTAGCACATCAATACCATCACAAACCCCACCCTTCATCTTCTTTCCAATACCCAACCCTACCCGAACCACCCGTCGCCGCAGCAGTAGGCAACAACCACCACCACCCTACTTCCAACCTGTAACCTAACCCAACTCAACCTCTGCCTTCCACCCTTCCTTTCAACCGAACCACCACTAACGTCCCCTACAACCGTCGTCTTCCTCCTCAATCACCGCCACCGAAACCCACCTTAAAACCCAACCCGTCACAGACCATCCAGACCTGAACCACATATAACCCGACCCGCCGCCGCTGTCTTCTTCCACCCTTCAACTCCACCCTCCGACCCAAACCACCTAACCTGACCACCTCCATCTCCAAACCACCGTCCTCCTCCCCCAAACCATAACCCGGCGCCCCTGCTCCATAAACCTAACCCAACCCGCCGCCGCCTTCAACCCTGTCCAAACCCAACCCGTCACAGACCATCCAGACCCGAACCACATAAAACCCGACCCTGCATCCAACCAACCCGACCCGACTGTAGAACCACTACCTGTCACCACCCAATTCTAAACCCATGACCCTTGACCAACCTTGGACCTTCCTGTCTTTGCTTTGTCGTCTCATCTTGTCAGGTCGTTTCGAGCAGGCACGGTTATTTTTCTGAGTTATTTTTGTGCTCGTTTCATTTTGTCAGTGTTTTCTTGTTCGGGTCTTAGTTGCTAGTATTTGGTTATTATTAATGTGGCAAGTCGATGTTGTTAGTCGTTGTTGTTTTCTTGTTCGGGTCTTAGTCGCTAGTATTTCGTTTCATTTGGGTTGTGTTGATTTACGGCATTGTGCTAGTTTGGTATCATGGCTGTGTTTTACTAGTCACTAAGCATATGAACCTATGGTTTGTTGGTCTTTGTATAAGTCGCGTTGAGTTAGGTCGTCTAGTGCGGATAAGTTGGTTGCGGATTGTGTTTGGTTCGAAATATCAAGTGGCTTTAAGTGTTTCGGCTATGTTTGCTTATGTGAAGCGCTAGTACATTGTCTAAATGTGGATCCATTCATGTTTTGCTTAGAGTTCGTGGCGAGTAAGGTTTGGCGATTTTGTCGCATGTTTGGTGTCTTGTGACCATGTGGTTGTAGGTTCGAGTAGTTGAATCGGACAATTGAGGACAATTTTAGTTTTAAGTGTGGGAGGTGGCGTTAGCGGTTCTGTGACTCATTAAGATATGATGAATAGTCGGATAATGAATTGGGGATTACGAGAATTGATTTGAACTGCAGGTTTAGAACGCTTCGCTCGTACTCAATCTCCATTCGGGCGGGGATGTTTTAAAAATTATATACATAATGGGTATCCCAAAATTTCAAGTTATTTTAGATTTGTTTATTTATTTGATTTTTATTTTATTTATTTATTTATTTGTCTGTTCTCTGTTTTAGGCGCGACCGCGACCGAAATGCTATACGGTCGCAATGTTTGTCAGTTAAAAAAAAAGAGTTGCTTATTTATGTGTACCTGACTAATTATTCTAATTTAATCTGTTTGCATGATGTCAGGTGAGGAATCGTCTTGTGCGGTCATGGGAGCCAAGCGAAAAGGGGGACCAAAACAGAGGCCACGGGGTGAGCCTGGACCGCGGGTCACAGGGGTCTCTAGGAGTATTCGGTATGCATTACCTGAGGTTAGGCCACAGCCTAGGGACCCAGTAGAGCCTGTTGAGGACAGGGTTTTAGCGGATCACACACTATTACAGTTTGATATAGGTTCTAAGGAATGGGAGAACTGTCAGAAATATATGTTGATCCCTGAGTTACAGCACATGACGATAAATTGGGAGTTAATAGGTGTGTTAGATCAGCATGAGAGGATGGAGGAGATGTGAGGACCTAAGTGGATGGCTATCTTAGAGTGTGATCGACCGCAGTATAGGGAGCTTACCGTTGAGTTTTATTCCACTTTTAGGTACAATGCTGACAGATTTCTTGAGCAACATGCAGTGTCGTTCTCATTAGGCAGACGGTTGTATGAGTTTAGTGTGCCTAGGTTTGCAGTAGTGGCTGGGATTTATACTGACCAAGAGGTGAAGGCATCTGGATTTAGCCGGTTACTTAGGGGTAGTTATAAGAAGAAAAGGTCGAGTTCGATTCTTACTAGGGATTTGAAGGAATTTTGGAGGACTATCGCTGTGGGTGAGTTTGGTAACAACATGACGGAGTCGAGGATTAGAGATCCAGTTATCAGGTTTATTCATAGGATCTAAGCGTGCACTCTTGTTGCCCGTAAGGGGAGCGGGGACAAGGTGAGTGTACTCGATGCTTTCTGTTTGTATTGTATTATCTGCCGACGGGAGGCCAATCTGGCTACTATTTTGTTATCCTCATTTGCTAGGGGTGCGCGTGATGGAGCTAAGAGTAGATTAGGTTTGGGACCTTATGTGACTCGGATTGCAGAGAATTTAGGGGTATTTGACAGGTATCCTAGGGAGCATCTGACTACGGGGCCAGAGACAGTATGTTATGAGATGCAGGATATGAGGATGGCTAAGATGATTACGTATGATGATCCACCAGAGTGGGAGTTAGTACTACCACATGTCGGGACACTAGCAGCAGAGACTGTACAGAGGACTATGCCTATAGCTAGACGGCAGGTTCAGTCATCTATGGACTGCCCTAGTCCTTTGTGTTTACCATCACCATCTGACTTGGTTACAGTAGAGCCTAATGTTCAGAGGAGAGATGAGTTAGAGGCAAAGGTTGATATGTTTACGGATATGATGAGGTTCATGATGCAGGGCATGGGTTTGAAGATACCCGAGCGTTTTAGGGGTATAGGTGATCTAGTAGGTACATCTGCAGGAGCTGAGCAGGAGGGAGGCAGTCAGTCTGAGGAGCCTGGGCAGCAGGAGTGATAGTTTGCAGCAGCGCCAACCGGTTTATTTTGTGTTTTTGGTGTACTTTGCCCTTTATTTTGTTTTGATTATCATATGCCTGTATCTAAACTAACACATTAAGGGAAATTGTAAGGGGAGACCGGTTGGGTGGTTTATATTATATTATATGATACGTTGCTGTTATATGTGTGTTTTGGTTGTTAGAATATTGAATAATTGCCGCTTTTGTCCGCGAACGGAATGCTATACGGACATGTTGGAGGGCAGAGGAGCACGACTTTCAACAACATCGTCGCATTTATCAGGGGAGTTTGTTCCAATTTTCTGTTTTTATTTAGTATTTTTCTTTTTGTATTTTACTTTTGTTTTCGTGTTATTCTTCCATTAACACATTGAGGACAATGTGTTGCTCAAGTGTGGGGGGGTGACTATACGTCTTTAGAGTGTGTTTTGAGTTAGTTTTGAGTCATATATGTATAAAAAAAAAATTAAAAAAAATGTCTAAAAGCGGTCTGATCGGACATAAAAGCGACTGTTTCAATGCTTTCTTTCTGTCTCTGCTTGTGTTGTGTGGGTCCTTAATCATGGTCCAATTCTTTAGAACAGACATATGAACCATTTTCAGCAGGTGTTTTAGAGAAAATGTTTAGAATTTGCCCGATTAGGTGTAACGAGCTGTCGGTAATAAATGCATGCACACATCGGTAACCCATTTCCACACTTTGGTGAGATCTTGAGCCTACTAGATGATAGATTGATACACATACATATATATTTTCATTTGTTGAGTGTAGGCCAAATGTTTCTCTGTTGTAGAACTTGTGTGATTTGATACATGCCGAGGTTGTAGACTAGATATGCACATAGATGATAAAGGCAATTTATGTTTTTCCTTTTTCTTTTTATACCCATTTATTTGTGATGTCTGACCCGTTTACCTAAAATCACCCTTAGTAACCCATGTTGAGCCTATACCCTTTCGTTTGTTAAACCTATAAAGTTACCCAAATTGACCAGTTTACCTTTGTGTAATAAATTGATGACATCCATTGTGTTTATGTTTTGTTCAAGTGATTGAGTTATGTTTAAGTTGTGAAAAAAAAAGAGAAAAAAATATATATGAAAAAAAAAGAAAAAAAATAGAAGTATGTGTATGGGTCAAATATGCCCAAAGTAGTGTGATTATTGTATTATGGTGCTTAGTGAATAAGGATGGTCATTCAAGCGTGTTGAAACCTTTGTTTTTAAACCAATTGTTAGCCAAATCTATCCTACCTTTACCCGAAGCCCAAAACCCGTAAGTCCTTTATATATGTGCATTGTCTATAGTTGAGGTGTGATTGTTATACAAGCCTATGATAACAGAGTTGCATGTTTGGTTTTGAGTGAATATACTAGCGCATTACATGCCAGTCCAGATATTAAACCGAGTGGAGTGAAAAATTGTGAGGGGTGTGTTGCATGAGAATAAAAACCGAAAGCATGTTAGACTTAGTCGGGAGAGTTCTGTTTTCAAAATTGTGCATCATGGTTGCCTGTTGAATTAACACATCTAATGATGATCTATGAATGGGGTATGACTTTGGACCCTAACTAGTGCATGGCGGGGGCGTTTGAGGTATTTGTTACTTGTTCGTGGTAGTGTTTTGAGCAGATTTGCTTGAGGGCAAGCAAAAGGTAAGTGTGGGGGTGTGATGTGCTGGTGAAAACACCTTGTTAATATGTTAGTTTGTATATATTTTATTCTTTTATTGTGTACTTTTAGTCGGTCTTAGTTATTTATTAGCGCGCATGGGTTTTGTAGGTGTTTGACTGTTTGTGGAAAATGAGCTCAAAACAAAAGAATTTTAATCGAGACACAAACACTTGAGAGCAGGTGTTCATAGACGTTGGGGAGTAGACGAGAAATTTTGATCGAGCGAAGAATACCCGAGTTGAAAGCACCGAGTCATAATACTAATATTATTAATAATAATAATAACAATAATAATAATAATAATAATAAACAAAAAAAAAAGAATCGTGAACCCCAAGTTCACATTCCAAGGCCCATGACCCAAGGAACACATATTGTGAGAAGATATTACTCTTTGAAAGGATTATTATCGAGGGGTTCTTTTGACGGCCGCAAAAGCTAAAAGGGGACGCACACAAGAGGTCGCCAACAACATCTTTGGTTCAGTAAAGGAATTACACCCTACGTGAATGCGATGAGCGGCTAGTCTTTTTGTGGTTCTCTCCGGGTGAATGATTCATTTATTTTATTAGTTTTATTTTGTTTTATACCTAGTATTTGGATTGAATTTTGTGAACATCTTAAAGTTCTTTTAGATTCAATTGTATGTTTGACTAATCTAGACAATTTGGTTTCTTTGCATTTATACAATATATCATCGTTTCTTGGTTTTCTTGCACTAGGAATAATTTGATTTTGTATTTAGTGTTAAGATAATTGAATTGGGTTGAACAATTTAAACAGAATCATGTCTATGTGATTCCCTAGCTAGATTAATTTCAGAGTAGCTTTAAAATTACCGAGTCAGAAACCCGGAGTGACTGCCTTTCATTATATTATTGTTTTTTTTATTACTTTTCAATCAATCACTTTGTTTTTGCAAGCAAGCAGCAAATCAACTTCATAAAATTAATTTAGTTTAATCATTTAGTTTAATATAAAAATTGCTATTAACACTAACCACATACTCCTCGTGGTTCGACAACCCTACTCCCTATACTGCAGTCCTTGTAGCTAAGGAGTTGTTTTAATATAGTTTTTGATTAGCTCTCGACACGCGATCAATAAATGAAAAGTTTCGTTTGGCTTGCAAAAAAAAACTGTGACACCCGGCAAACTCAGGGTACCATTTTTCTAACATATAAGTCTACCTTAGCGGAAACATTCATTTAACATACTTAACTAGGTCAGTTAAGTGGGGTTACGTTACGTATTGTCCAGGGTTCAATGATTCGGAGGATCATTGGGGTCATCTTATGTACACACACGAGTCTTAAGTCCCATATATTGTTGGTGAACTTACATAATTGGGATAGATGATAAACTTGAACCACTTCGTATATGATGAGTAACGTGTGAATATGTGTTTAAGTGATGCTTATATGATTACTAGTGGGGTGCCCGCGCGTTGCGGCGGGAGCACAACATTTACTAAAAATGAAAAAAACAACAAAAATAAATATGTGATGATAAATGTAAACAAGGGTAGGGCACGTGTCATATGGTCTTATTGCCTATTACTTGAGACAAAGAAGGATATCATAGACTCATCATGAAGGCTTGGCACGATGACCAAGCTTCGATATGCATGTAAGTTTCGATATGCCTATTGAAATATTCTCATACACAAAATCCCTTATGAATCTGCAAAAACAAAAGAAAATGGTTCATTAGTTGCTTTCATGGTAGAAGGCAACCAAAACATATCAGTAAGAATAAGGCCTCATAAAGGTATAAATCGTACACAAAATCTCTTATGAATCTGCAAAAACAAAAGAAAATGGTTCATTAGTTGTTTTCATGGTAGAAGGCAATCATAAGATATCAATTAGAATAAGGCCTCATAAAGATACAAATTGAAGAAAAAACAAGTGACAATGCCTACTAACAAACCAAAGATTATAAAGAGAATCAGGAATGAGAGAGTTGTTCATTGAGATGTATATAATAACAACATAATGGCCACTATTTATAGGGCTCTAATAGAAGGTACATACATAAATGAGAAAAAAGGAGTTAGGAACATGGATAGTCACTAATAATATATAAAGGAGTTAGAAACATGGATAGTCACTAATAACTTTATTATTTCATAAGCAACTTAATTGTTAATGTAAAAAGACAACTTCACCCCTTTACCACCTTCATTAAGTTATTGTACCATATGCATTATATGTTGTAATTACTTAAATTTGGTTGGAATCCTTCACTCATGCTTTATAATATAGTATAGATACATGATTGTATATGCTTATCATATGTTAGGATTGCATGGTCATGTGTTAGGATGTGGTAAAACGCGTTTAAACGACAAAACTGGAAATTTGGGAAAGTGGGAAACCTGGTTCGAACCAAGCACCGATGTACTCATTCGACCTCTGTAAGGGTCGAATGAATATCAAGTATAAATACTACACTTTGCAACTTTTCATCATTTCACAAACCCTAAGCGCCTCTAAACACTCTCTCTCAACCTTCAACATTGAGGAAGGAGTTTTTGATCTTGTTTTTCATAATCTAGCCTACAATCATCTTCCATGTCACAAACAAGAGAAGATTCAAGGTGTGTTCTTGATCTAAAACCATTTTCATTCATTTTGATTCGTTTTTATCAAACCCTAAGTGTCCATATCTAATTCAAACATGTTTTCATGGATAAAAACCTTTCTAACATCTTCCTAAACAAAACCTTTTCATTAACAATGAGTTTTCATGCAAAATACATGTGTTAATGATGTTAAATGATGTGTTATGAACTTGTATGGAATTGATTGATGATTAACTGCTGTGTAGATGTTATAATAATGATCTAGGAGTGTTGTTGATGATGATTTATGATTTAGATGGGTTACAATTGGTTATTGATGATGTTTTGCTCATTTTAGTGATTTTGTGTTAGACTAGGGCTTGTTCATGATGTTATTGATAATGATATTATTAGGGGTTTTCTTGCACATGATAATCTGAGCATATTGAGCTAATTGATAAATGATTTTGATAAGTTTCCATATCGGGTAAAGATTGCATGCGTATGATATGGCGTTTCCATAACTTGCTATTTTGGGTAACTTGTTAAATGGACTAATTTCGAGGTAAAATTGGTAAGATTTTGTGGCGATAGATTAATGGTAGTGGACTGCTGTGATTGGTGATGTTTCGTGACGTTTTCGGACTGTTTAGATGCGATTTGGTGCGTTTTATGAGTTTTTGCAGAAAATGGTCGAACCTGAAACTCATTCGACCCCTTCGTGGGGTTGAATGAACACTGTTTAGGTCGAATTAAGACGTGTTAGGGTCGAATTAACATGTGTTAGGGCCGAATAAACATGTGTTAGGATCAAATAAACATGTGTTAGGTCGAATGAACTTTTGAATAGGTTGAATAAACATCATGAGGGTCGAACCAAGGGACCATGGGTCGAACCAGAAGCCCTAGGGGTCGAACCAAACCCAGAAATCTTCCAATTCAACCTTACGACTTCGTATATGCGATTTTTGATGCAATCTAAGTGTTTTATGCCTGAACCTTATGTGTAAACCTTATATGCTTGATTAGTTTGTGTAATGGGTCACCAACGGGATGTCGGGTTAACGGTTAAACACATTTTTAAACGTACGTGGTCACGATCTGAACAATTGGGGACTAGTTAACCTATGAGTTAATAGTCGAAACACTTATGCAAACATTATGATAGGTCACCGGTAGTTGGGACTATCATTTCATGTCGGGATCTTTATTAACTTGAAGACACAACCAAAGGTGAGTTTCACGGCCCCTCTTTCTGTGTTTACGTTTTCGGGGGAGAAACATGCTACGTACTCGTTTTTATGCTAATCATGTTATGCTAGTGCTACTTTGTGTTCTTACTATACAATAGTTCAGTTTTGTCGTTGGACGGTAGTTTAGTTAGCCGTAGTTCGGTATTTCGGTTGGCTGGGCTCGGCCGTTCAGTTCACCGGGGATCAATAGTTCAGTTATGCCTGGGTTGGCAGTTCGGTTGCACACGGGTGTCATGCACTTGGTATCGTATTAGTGGTTTCATATGCCTGGGTTGGCATTCTTTTAGTATAACGGTAACATGGTGGAAACCTTTGGAACTTTTGGAAACTCTTGGAAACTTTTGGAAACACTTTTGGAAACGCTTTACTTAAAACCCTGTGAACTCAACAGCATTTTGTGCTGACATTTTTTGCATGTTTTCTCAGGTCGCTGAGGTAGCAGCTATTGATAGGCGCACGGTTTCGCACGGCGTCTAGGATTTCACTTGCATGGTTTTGAACATTAACAGATGATGTGCTGAGAAATTTATATGTTTTCACTTATAATTATCACCTATCTTATACTCAAAATCATGCTTTTATCCATGTTTTATCAGGATTTGTCTTTCTTTATTGATAATTGTAGGTTCGGAGGTCCGGTGATGAAAAGAAGTGGAAAACCGCACAAAATGGCACTAAAGGGACGAAGAATTGAAGACTTCGAAGCTCTGCCAGAGATGGCACGGCCGTGCAACTGTTCCGGGTCAACATTTCCAAGTCAAAAGAGGTCAATTTCAGCACTTCAGGATGTGCACGGGCGTGCCCCAGTGTATGGCACGGTCGTGCTTTACTCCAGCGTGTTCTCCAAGGCAAAAACCGACCAAAACTGACAAGAATGGTACAAAAGAAGCTGAGCATGGGCGTGCTCATGCTTATGCTTATGGCACGGGCGTGCCAGACATCTCATGGACAATTCTACACAAAGGACTTTGCAGCAATACGCGTTGTTGAGCATGGGCGTGCCAGAACGTTGTCGAGGGCGTGCTGAAGCTGTTTTGCCTATAAATAGAGGCCTCCACCCCTCATTTTGAACCGTCCCTTCACTCATCCATTCCACCCGAGTTCTCAAACACTTCAGCCATCGTGAGGGTCTTGTAAGTGACCTTTGGAGCCTGGGGATCACTCCATAAACACTTAGAGATTGAGAGTTGAGAGATAGATCACTAATACTCACCCAAACACCTTCTTTAATCCCACATACACTCACAACTATGTGTTCTTCCAACACCAATTATAGTGCGCAAGTTGTACAACCAATGTTTGGCTAGATTAATTAAGTGTTGCTAGGGTGAAGACTTATTTTGGTATGGATTATATAGTTTTTATTTGTGAAGTGGTGTTGTGTTGTTGTTAAATTCTTTTCACTTAAACTTTTTTTGATGAATTAATTAACTAATTAACTAGTCTTTGGTCTTGTGGGTGTCTTGATAGGAAGTGGGAGGACTTAAGAGTGTACCCATGGTGTGTAACAACCCATGCACTCTTAAGCTAACCTAATCCCATGAGTAGTGATTGACTCATTTGTGGGTAGAAATACACACACTTAGTGGTTTAATCCTCTACTATCAAGATCTCATTTAGGGTCGGTACGGTCTTTATATTCAGTCCTAGTGATAAGTCAAGTCTTAGTCGTGCGACTCAGCTTCATTGTCTATGTGAAAGCTTTGGCGCAAGCTAAGAGTTGATGAACCCGTGTTGAGAGAAAACGGTCTTTATTTTCTCTCATCTTTATACTGCCGCACAGTTATTGATAGACCACTCACTTTTTAAAATAGTTAATTGGGTCAAGTAAAGGTTGCACATGTGCCGGTTGGTTACGACTCCTTTATGATATCAAGTGGTTTCTTGTTCGGTCATGCTTCGGCCACCGGCAAGTTGTCCATAAAAGTTTCAAGTGTTTAGATGTCTTTATTGCAATATTGGGAGATGGATCATTCATGGTTGGGTGCACACACTTTCGAGTAGTCCGTCTGTCATTGTTGAGAGGTGAGCTTACCAGGTCAGGAGACCCTCATTTTAAAATAAGAACACAACTCGTATTGCGAAAACAGACACCACTGGAAAATGATGTAGCAACTCCAAGTTTAGCAAAAGTGCGCACTTGTTTACACCACTTAATTAAATAACTACTATTAATCCGTCCCAAGATAAAGTTGGATCCCGAAGCAGCACTTTGTGTTGGTATTGATTTTTATTCTGGTCACTCTCACTCTCTTTCTTTATTTTATCTTTACTTATATTAAAGCATCTTAGGGCTGAGTAGAGGAAGTCGTGTGTTTGGGTTCGATACTCGGTACTTGCCGGAAGTCTATACTACGCTCGATATGTTGTCACACCCTCAAAATCCACTTGCGGAGTTTTACCGCGAGGCGCATGACAAACCAGGATCCAAACCAACGATCACAATAAACAAGTCTAAAATGAACATAATGCAATTTCAAAACAATGTTTAAAATTCCCGTTTACAGCGGAAGCTTATTCAAAACAATATTCAATAGTAAACCAATGTTCAACGTTTGTAAAACCATGCAACTCTAACTAGACGCCGTGCAGACGCGTGCGCCCTAGTTCCATTGTGCTACCTTAGCGACCTGAGAAAACATGTAAAAGTTTACGTCAGCACAAAAATGCTGGTGAGTTTATAGGTTTTGTATCCAAGTACCAAGTCCACCTGTCCATACTATAACAAATCGAAAACCAGTGTACGCTAGCTAGGCGTATGTTTTGTTACTACCACGATTGGAAAACCATTACTAACTCGAATACCAGATGTTGTGCCCGAAAAGTAAACCAGTTGTTCCTGTTGTTCCTGTTTGAGACAATATGCACTCGCCCGGCCCTCCAAGCCGACGAGCGGGGTTGGTCACTCCCAATAGCGCTATTCACATTTCCCCGTTGTGCAAACCCGCACATTCATGGTTCCCCCCGGGACTTCCAAAGATCGTGTAGTACACAATAGAAACCCATAGTATGACAGTAGTTACCAAATAATCGTTTTAACACATGTTTTCTCCCCCGAAAGTATGAAACCAGTTTAAAAGAGGGGCCGTAAACTCACCTTAACGTGCAAGCAAAGAATCCGAACAGCAAGCAATATATGCTACCGACACCCTAATAACAGTGTCGCTCAGTGAGTATAGGCGTAATATCATTACCCATATAACTCGTTTGTCCAAGGCGTTTTAAATGTTCAAAAGTGTGTATGCGACGCCTAGTGATTCTACATGCAATAGTAAACCCTACGGACCCGTTGGTGAATACGTTGGTTACAATTAGTTTCTACATTCCGTATGTGTCTCAGACAAGTGTACTTCAGTTACATGTCAATTCCATACCACCTAAGACCTCAATTAATCACAGAAGCACATAATACACAATCTGTGTTTTCAGGACAGATTGTGCGCCATCAAAACGAATTTATTTAAAATAGCAATTCAGTGAGTTAACCTCCCAAATTTTTACTGAATTTTCTTTGGGATTCACTCGACAATACCTATTTTTGTTTTGTCTTAATTCCAAACACAAAATTTATGAAAATTCGTACGACACAGCTATGTCCAGAAAATCTCCTCAACAGGTCAGTTTAGTAGGAAAATTCTTAAAAATTGTGTATTCATCCAAACGAGATGAATCCACTTGGAAAAGCTCTATTTTTCCAGTATTGACCTACTGGAAAAATTTCATAATCTAATTCCTTGTAAATCTCAAGTTATGACCATTTAAAGTTAGCCCAGTTTACAAATCCGAAAATCTGATATGACCCCTAATCAATTAAAATTCCAAAAACGACTCAAACGATGTCCAAATTCGATTGTTTTGCCCATTATGAAAAGCTAAGACCTTGTACGTTACAATCATGCAAAGAATCGATCAAACCAATTATTTTCAAGCCACGAAACAGACCCTACAAGTCGACATTCAGAATCTGTCCAGATTCTAATCGTGCAATATTATCAATTATATCAAACCCTAGTTGCATATTATTAATCAATAACACCTAATAATCATCATACAACTTTCCTAATACCTATTCCCATCAGATCCTATTATCAAACATGTCAAGATCAAAGCTTTTAGGATCAAAACACCAATAACTTGCGCAACAAGCATCCTATGATGTTACTACGCGTTTATTAATAGGTTTAATCCGTTTAATCTTCAAAAAGACTCATGTTTTAATGTTTATTAAACCCATTCAGACCTGGACAAACTTGTTATATGATTTTTACAATAAAACATAAAGTAAAAAGCGTAAGAAATCATGAGTTATACCCTTAGCTCTTCAAATCAATCAATCGCGCGCCTTGGAGCCTCCCAATTGATGATCTTGAGCCTTAGCAGGAGTTTTTGGAGTGAAATATTCGTGTGGGGCAGTAAGGGGGCGATTAGGGTTGAGTATGAGGGCTGCATGGGGGTTAAGGATGCTTATATACGAGTTTGAGGCGGTTTAAACCCGTCAGATAGGTTCGAGCGGCCGCTCGGAGCCTGTGAGCGGCCGCTCACAGGTCCGGGGCGCGCGTTTTTGCTTCGTTTAGCCTCCCGACGCGTTATCCATCGACGTTTTCGTTATTTCGGACCGTAACAAGTGTAACCCCATGCGTTAAGACCCTAATCAACCTCACGCTCCACTTTTAATAATTTTTATTAACGTGTTCGGTTTAGGTTCACATAATCACGTATGGTTTTCACATAAGTTTGTCAGATATCATCGAGACACATAAGTTTATTATTCACCAACATCCGAGGTTCACTAATCATGTAATCACATATTAACTCACACAAGGAGTCAAAACCCGACCCACACAAGGAGTCAAAGCATCTCATAACCCGAGATGTGAAAGTAGTCCCAAACCGGACTAGAAACCCGACCCACACAAGGAGTCAAAGCATCTCATAACCCGAGATGTGAAAGTAGTCCCAAACCGGACTAGAAAACGTTTTGTAAGTTGTCTCAAACCCGAGACGCATGCTTTTGAGAAAAGAGTAGTGAAACTCACAACAATGCACGTATGTCCTATCTAGCTATCTAGCTAACCCTCGTTAAGTATAACATACGCGTGACTCGCTAAGGTAGACTTTAATCTAGACAACGTTGTTAACCAGAATTTGCCGGGTGTCACATCATCCCCACGTTAAAAGAATTTTCGTCCCGAAAATTGTACAAGTACCAAAAGAAACAGACAAAAGATAGAAACCAAGAGAGAGATTTACCCGAGTTGTCACATCATCCCCACGTTAAAAGGAATCTCGCCCCGAGATTCATTTCGCTGCAGAAGAGACATATCTCGACTCGAACGCTTCCTTAGGAAAGAGATGAGGATACTTAGACTTCATCTGATCCTCCCGTTCCCACGTGTACTCTGGTCCCCGGTTCGAGTTCCATCGAACCTTCACAATGCGAATCTTGCTATGACGTAGGCTACGAATCTTGTAATCCAGAATCTCAACAGGTTCCTCCACAATCCGAAGACGATCATCAACCTTGATCTCTTCCAGTGGAACGATGAGAGACTCGTCAGCCAGACACTTCTTTAAGTTGGACACGTGGAAGACGTTATGTACGTTACCGAGCTCCGTCGGTAAATCAAGACGATATGCCACCGGTCCAATCCGTTCCAGGATCGTAAATGGGCCGACATACCGCGGATTGAGTTTGCCACGCTTCCCAAAGCGTATGACGCCCTTCCACGGTGAAACTTTCAGAAGTACTTTGTCATCAACTTGGAATTCCAATGGTTTGCGACGCTGATCGGCATAACTCTTTTGCCGGTCCCGTGCCGCCGCCAATCGGTTGCGAATCACGATCTTTTCCGAAGTTTCGTACACTAGCTCAGGCCCAGTGAGTTGACTCTCACCCACTTCAGCCCAACAAAGAGGAGAACGGCATTTCCGCCCGTACAGTGCCTCGAATGGAGCAGCCTTGATGCTCGTGTGATAACTGTTGTTGTACGAGAATTCTACTAACGGTAGATGAGCTTCCCAACCCTTGCCAAAATCGATTACACATGCCCGCAGCATGTCTTTCAAAGTTTGAATCGTGCGCTCACTCTGACCGTCAGTCTGTGGGTGATAAGCTGTACTCATGTCTAGTTGAGTACCCAAAGCCTTGTGTAAAGACTTCCAGAAGTGCGAAGTAAAGTGGGAATCACGATCCGAGATAATAGAAACTGGCACCCCGTGCTTAGAAACAACTTCCTTCAGATAAAGACGAGCCAAACGATCCATGGTGTCGGTCTCCTTGATAGCAAGAAAATGGGCTGATTTCGTCAACCGATCGACAATCACCCATATCTTGTCATTCCCGCTTGGTGACTTAGGCAGTTGTGTGACAAAGTCCATAGTAATCCGTTCCCATTTCCACTCCGGAATTTCAGGTTGTTGCAAGAGACCCGACGGTTTCTGGTATTCCACCTTGACCTTAGCACAGGTCAAGCACTTACTCACGTATGAGGCTATATCCGACCTCATGTTTGGCCACCAGTATAGTACCTTCAGATCTTGGTACATCTTATCCGAACCAGGGTGAATAGAATACCGGGACTTATGAGCCTCATCTAAGACAAGCTCCCGAAGTCCCCCGAATAAAGGAACCCATATGCGTTCTGCGAAATAGTGCAAGCCATCCGGCCTTTTCTCGAGGTGCTTATCGGCACCGTGCATGGTTTCAGCTTTAAGGTTTTCCTCCTTCAAAGCTTCTAACTGGGCAGAACGGAGTTGGTCAGGTAGAGAGGAATGTATGGTGAGCTGCAACGCTCGCACGCGACGAGGATTAACCGTGTCCTTCCTGCTCAAGGCCCCTGCTACCACATTCGCCTTGCCAGGATGGTACTTAATAGCGCAATCATAGTCGTTCAGGAGTTCAATCCAACGACGCTGTCGTATGTTCAAATGTTGTTGGTCGAAAATATGTTGAAGACTCTTGTGATCGGTGTAGATCGTGCATTTGGTACCGTACAAGTAATGTCTCCAAATTTTCAACGCGAATACCACTGCACCCAACTCCAAGTCATGGGTGGTGTAGTTCTTCTCGTGCACCTTGAGTTGACGAGAAGCATACGCAATCACTTTCTCGTGTTGCATCAGCACGCAACCGAGACCATGTATAGAGGCGTCACAGTCAACAACGAAATCGTCAGGGCCATCAGGCAAGGACAAAATAGGAGCGGAACAAAGCTTAGACTTTAGTTCCTCAAACGCTGACTCTTGTGGTTCGCCCCAGGCGAACTTCTTATCTTTCTGTGTGAGAGTGGTGAGGGGTTGAGCGATCTTTGAGAACCCTTGAATGAAACGACGATAGTAGCCCGCAAGGCCTAGGAATTGCCGCACCTCAGTTGGCGTCTTTGGTGCTCCCCAGTCCTTGATCGCTTCGATCTTAGCTGGATCGACATGAATCCCTAGTTCATTAACCACATGTCCTAGGAACTGAACTTCACGTAACCAAAAGTCACACTTTGAGAATTTGGCGTAAAGTTGTTCCCGTCGCAAGAGTTCCAAAACCAAACGCAGGTGTTCCTCGTGTTCGGTCTTGTTCTTAGAGTAGATCAGAATGTCATCAATAAACACAATGACGAACTTGTCCAGATATGGTTTGCAAACGCGGTTCATCAAGTCCATGAAAACCGCCGGTGCGTTCGTGAGACCGAAAGGCATGACCAAGAATTCGAAATGGCCATAACGTGTACGAAAGGCAGTCTTTGCAACGTCAGCTTCCCTTACCCGCAACTGGTGATAACCGGACCTCAAGTCAATCTTGGAATAGTAACTAGAACCCTGGAGCTGGTCGAATAGATCATCAATACGTGGAAGAGGATAACGGTTCTTAACGGTCAATTTGTTCAGTTCTCTGTAGTCCACACACAATCGGAAACTTCCATCCTTCTTCTTAACCAATAGAATCGGGGCTCCCCAAGGGGAAGAACTTGGCCTGATGAAACCCTTGTCCAAGAGTTCCTGTAACTGACTAGACAATTCCTGCATCTCAGGAGGTGCAAGACGGTAGGGGGCCCGAGCAATAGGAGCAGCTCCCGGTACGAGGTCAATACCGAACTCAACCTGACGATGGGGAGGAAGACCAGGTAAATCATCGGGAAACACATCAGGAAACTCGCGTACAACCGGAATATCGTCGATCTTCTTCTCATCACCAGAGGTAACAGATAAAAGTGCCAAAACGGCTGGATAACCCTTTCGAAGACACTTAAGGGCTTTCATGCTAGAGATGATATTCAGCGGAACACCACCCTTGATACCGTAAACAGAAAGGAATTCTCCATCAGGGAGAGGAATCCGAATAACCTTATCGTAACAGACAATCTCCGCGCGATACAGGGACAACCAATCCATGCCTACCACTACGTCAAAACTACCCAAAGGTACCGGCATAAGGTCGATGGGGAACGATAAACCCGACAACTCTAATTGACACTCCCGAAGGACACTAGTAGCTTCAATCTTTTTACCGTCAGCCAACTCAATAATATACTTAGTCTCTAATGGTACGGGTACTACATCTAGCAGTCGACTAACATCCATGGATACAAAACTCTTGTCGGCACCGGAATCAAATAACACACTAACAGAACGATTATTGAGAAGGAACGTACCGGTAACTGTGTCGGGATCCTGTCTAGCCTCAGCGGCTCCAATGACAAAGGCACGTGCATTTCTGCCGCCGTCCCCGTTGTTCCCATTACCGTTGTTTCCACCCTGCTTCAGTTTTGGGCAATCCTTCTTGTAATGCCCGGTCTCACCACAATTGTAACATCCTTGTCTTCCCGTAGTCCCTTGAGTAGTTGGAGCTGAGTTAGTAGTCGGAGCCTGGGTCGATGGAAGTGTAACCCGACAATCTTTAGCATAATGCCCTGTTCGCTGGCAGCGATGACAACGGTTACTGTCGCAGTTCCCTTGATGATGACGTCCACACTTGTTACATTTGGGCAGTTTCCCCGCATAACCACCCTGCTTGTTTCCCGAAGAAGAAGAAGAACCCCCATTGTCGAACCTCTTATTCTGCTGTGCTAGCCCAGATCCCTTCTCGTCATTTTCCCACTTGCGCTTGTTATTCTCTGGGGCCTTAACAGTCGAACCCTTAGCAGGCAAAATACCCTCATTCACCTTTAAGTTGGTCATCCTATGAGCCGATCGGACCACCTCTGCGTATGTAGGATGATTTCCCGCAGCTACCAACCCTGCGATTTCTGGCACCAACCCCGAGATATAGTGCTCAATCCTCTTGTATTCTGGCACATGCAAGTCAGGACACAGCACTGCCAACTCATTACGCCTTACCGTATACTTCTCAATCTCAGACCCAGTCATCTTGAGGTTCCACACCTCCACGACTACCACCACCACGACCGCCACCACCACGCCCACCAGCGCGGCCACCTCCACGTCCTCCTTGCACTCCAGACATGATTCCGACATGAAGGACGAGAAAATTTAGTTTCACAGCTAATGGTAACCACTAGCGTTCGCAAGATCAAAGCTAGATCCAATCCAGGACTATCCCTTCAAACCCAGAGCTCACTAGGGCTTTCATGCATTTCGGTTTATAATTTTGTGTGCACCCAAAATGATAAACCGCTCTACATGGTCCTCCAAGTGTTCTCCTAGTTCAAAGTTCAAATCACCGAACATAGACTCTTAGCTATACACCGTAATACTACGGTAGTTTATGGCAAGTGTTTCTATTGGAGTACGAAAGGGAGAAGTCCGAGCCTTGGACAAATCTCAAGAGTACACGATTTACCCCAATATACCACACTGCCTAGAAAGCAAGTAACCCGACTTAGGATAGAACGGATGATGTAACGTAGAAAGACCAAATGATTTAGAGACACCCCGACAAGACCATACGTAAACCACCATAATGTTTAGTACCATGTGATCGTCTAGTGTGTGCGACTCGGCTATAGACTAGACTCTACATGCAGTCCTAGTTCACTATAACCATTGGCTCTGATACCAATCTGTCACACCCTCAAAATCCACTTGCGGAGTTTTACCGCGAGGCGCATGACAAACCAGGATCCAAACCAACGATCACAATAAACAAGTCTAAAATGAACATAATGCAATTTCAAAACAATGTTTAAAATTCCCGTTTACAGCGGAAGCTTATTCAAAACAATATTCAATAGTAAACCAATGTTCAACGTTTGTAAAACCATGCAACTCTAACTAGACGCCGTGCAGACGCGTGCGCCCTAGTTCCATTGTGCTACCTTAGCGACCTGAGAAAACATGTAAAAGTTTACGTCAGCACAAAAATGCTGGTGAGTTTACAGGTTTTGTATCCAAGTACCAAGTCCACCTGTCCATACTATAACAAATCGAAAACCAGTGTACGCTAGCTAGGCGTATGTTTTGTTACTACCACGATTGGAAAACCATTACTAACTCGAATACCAGATGTTGTGCCCGAAAAGTAAACCAGTTGTTCCTGTTGTTCCTGTTTGAGACAATATGCACTCGCCCGGCCCTCCAAGCCGACGAGCGGGGTTGGTCACTCCCAATAGCGCTATTCACATTTCCCCGTTGTGCAAACCCGCACATTCATGGTTCCCCCCGGGACTTCCAAAGATCGTGTAGTACACAATAGAAACCCATAGTATGACAGTAGTTACCAAATAATCGTTTTAACACATGTTTTCTCCCCCGAAAGTATGAAACCAGTTTAAAAGAGGGGCCGTAAACTCACCTTAACGTGCAAGCAAAGAATCCGAACAGCAAGCAATATATGCTACCGACACCCTAATAACAGTGTCGCTCAGTGAGTATAGGCGTAATATCATTACCCATATAACTCGTTTGTCCAAGGCGTTTTAAATGTTCAAAAGTGTGTATGCGACGCCTAGTGATTCTACATGCAATAGTAAACCCTACGGACCCGTTGGTGAATACGTTGGTTACAATTAGTTTCTACATTCCGTATGTGTCTCAGACAAGTGTACTTCAGTTACATGTCAATTCCATACCACCTAAGACCTCAATTAATCACAGAAGCACATAATACACAATCTGTGTTTTCAGGACAGATTGTGCGCCATCAAAACGAATTTATTTAAAATAGCAATTCAGTGAGTTAACCTCCCAAATTTTTACTGAATTTTCTTTGGGATTCACTCGACAATACCTATTTTTGTTTTGTCTTAATTCCAAACACAAAATTTATGAAAATTCGTACGACACAGCTATGTCCAGAAAATCTCCTCAACAGGTCAGTTTAGTAGGAAAATTCTTAAAAATTGTGTATTCATCCAAACGAGATGAATCCACTTGGAAAAGCTCTATTTTTCCAGTATTGACCTACTGGAAAAATTTCATAATCTAATTCCTTGTAAATCTCAAGTTATGACCATTTAAAGTTAGCCCAGTTTACAAATCCGAAAATCTGATATGACCCCTAATCAATTAAAATTCCAAAAACGACTCAAACGATGTCCAAATTCGATTGTTTTGCCCATTATGAAAAGCTAAGACCTTGTACGTTACAATCATGCAAAGAATCGATCAAACCAATTATTTTCAAGCCACGAAACAGACCCTACAAGTCGACATTCAGAATCTGTCCAGATTCTAATCGTGCAATATTATCAATTATATCAAACCCTAGTTGCATATTATTAATCAATAACACCTAATAATCATCATACAACTTTCCTAATACCTATTCCCATCAGATCCTATTATCAAACATGTCAAGATCAAAGCTTTTAGGATCAAAACACCAATAACTTGCGCAACAAGCATCCTATGATGTTACTACGCGTTTATTAATAGGTTTAATCCGTTTAATCTTCAAAAAGACTCATGTTTTAATGTTTATTAAACCCATTCAGACCTGGACAAACTTGTTATATGATTTTTACAATAAAACATAAAGTAAAAAGCGTAAGAAATCATGAGTTATACCCTTAGCTCTTCAAATCAATCAATCGCGCGCCTTGGAGCCTCCCAATTGATGATCTTGAGCCTTAGCAGGAGTTTTTGGAGTGAAATATTCGTGTGGGGCAGTAAGGGGGCGATTAGGGTTGAGTATGAGGGCTGCATGGGGGTTAAGGATGCTTATATACGAGTTTGAGGCGGTTTAAACCCGTCAGATAGGTTCGAGCGGCCGCTCGGAGCCTGTGAGCGGCCGCTCACAGGTCCGGGGCGCGCGTTTTTGCTTCGTTTAGCCTCCCGACGCGTTATCCATCGACGTTTTCGTTATTTCGGACCGTAACAAGTGTAACCCCATGCGTTAAGACCCTAATCAACCTCACGCTCCACTTTTAATAATTTTTATTAACGTGTTCGGTTTAGGTTCACATAATCACGTATGGTTTTCACATAAGTTTGTCAGATATCATCGAGACACATAAGTTTATTATTCACCAACATCCGAGGTTCACTAATCATGTAATCACATATTAACTCACACAAGGAGTCAAAACCCGACCCACACAAGGAGTCAAAGCATCTCATAACCCGAGATGTGAAAGTAGTCCCAAACCGGACTAGAAACCCGACCCACACAAGGAGTCAAAGCATCTCATAACCCGAGATGTGAAAGTAGTCCCAAACCGGACTAGAAAACGTTTTGTAAGTTGTCTCAAACCCGAGACGCATGCTTTTGAGAAAAGAGTAGTGAAACTCACAACAATGCACGTATGTCCTATCTAGCTATCTAGCTAACCCTCGTTAAGTATAACATACGCGTGACTCGCTAAGGTAGACTTTAATCTAGACAACGTTGTTAACCAGAATTTGCCGGGTGTCACATCATCCCCACGTTAAAAGAATTTTCGTCCCGAAAATTGTACAAGTACCAAAAGAAACAGACAAAAGATAGAAACCAAGAGAGAGATTTACCCGAGTTGTCACATATGTATACTTGCCTATCATGTGGGTTTAGAATAATTCGCAAATATCGTTTTATTTTATAAATTTAAAACTTGAAAAGCGTTTTAACTTAAAAGTTTTGACTTAAACTCTTTTGGATAAAGTTTTTGGCACATCCACCGGGGGCTTGTTTCCTTTAAAATAAAAGTTAATTTAAGTCATAAAAACCTTTAATCCACATGACATCAACAGACTCATAACTTTTACTTTTCGAGTTGTAAAGACGTTTTATGCTTCCGCTGTTGTGGTTACATTTTGAGAACTTAATGAATAGTTTACGTCATTTTCATATCATATAGTTGTCGTTTATTGTGACCGTTGACTTGGATCCTGGTGCGTCACGCGCCTCGTCGCAAAACCCCGCATGTGGAATTTGAGGGTGTGATAAAAACCATCAAAACAAACAATTGACTAAATCGTAGAGATTTGCATGGACTCTCTTTTCTTGGGCCTACATGTCTAACACAAAAGTCGCGGTTGTATGCATGAAGGCATGAAGCAGAAGTCGCGGTGATGATGGAATATAATATTTATATGAACAAGTATTAATACGCAGATAAGGAAATCAGAAGACGCGGTATCCTCACCGCGACTTTTAGTCAATCCACCAATCCACCTAAAGACGCGCTACAATAAGTCGCGGTTAGCAACCGCGACTTTAAGCTTATATATCGCGACTAAAGGATCCATTTTTGTACTAGTGACATGAAATTAGAAAGCATGCAAAACATGATCAAAATTGCAAACTAAAGGAAGAAATACAAGAACAAACTCCCAATTAAGGACAAAACTGAAAAATCGTTGCATAATACATGCAAAACAACCTAACCGTCATCCTTCATCATGGAATTTCAGCATACTATGTCGATCTCAGAAACGACTCTATCAATCGTACCTTGAACTCACCCTTGTAAATATCGGTTAAGAGAAAAGTATATTTTTCATTCTTTACTGTTTTTCATATCTTTAAATCCACACGAAGGTATTCAATCTAGTTACGCAATTGGTATAAAGAAAATGGGCCTTGAATTTCCCCTCTAGAATCATTGTATAACCATTTATTCTCTATTTTTGAAACATTGTCTGAAGACGGACAAACAAAATCAAGCCATGACAAATTGGGTTGAAGAACACAATTCCACCTTAGAGCTCCCTTAGAAGAACCAATTTGACACCCAACATTGACTTTATCCTCCTTAGAATCCAACCGGTTAGTAGAAGATGATTCCACATCTCCATCACGTATCTTTTATCGACTTTCTTATCACTAGACTCAGATGACTAAACCTCAACCGGATCATTAACCCCAATTTGGCAAGCAATATTGTCAACCATACTATTATCCACCGGCTTAAATTATCCCTCTACATGTTCCACCTCATCAGACCAGCTAAAGGGGGTTGGGGTATGTTTTTTGAAGTTATGCCCAACGATGAGTACCGATTCAAAAATTGTAGGTTATAATTATAATTATAACTACATGTGTAAATAAGCCTAGTCGAGGACATCTAAACTAAAGCGGGGTGCGTTTAATTATGAGCTCTCAAGCTTGACTCATGAGTAGTCTCTCAAGCTTGAGCATAACTTGTTTATTTTTTGTTAATTAAATTTTATGTGTGTGTATATATATATCATTTTTGTTATTAACAATGGTTTGATTACGGATATAAACACATAATAACACCATGCAAATGCCAAATGGTATAACATCAGCATGTTGCACTTACTTAAAAATGAATAATTTACATTGAACACACACACACACACACACACACATATATATATATATATATATATATATATATGTAGATGATCCTGTACGAATATGGTTTATGTGAGAAGTGTGAGAAGGATTAAGAATTGACTTGTAGTCATCATGTTTTTGATTTTGGAATGATGTTTTGGGTTGTTTTTTCTTGAAAAACACTTAACACAACAATATACAAAAATTAAAAACATAATCCAATGTATTATAGTCATTAAATTTAAATTATAGATATAACACCCTAGTAATTACTAAAAACACTCTGCTTAAATGTTCTTGACATAGTGTTTTTAGTTTTAAGCCTAAAATACATTGTTTACGGTTATTAATTGTTATGTTTGGTGTTTTTCTATGCAAAATAATCCAAAACATCATGAATACGTCTAAAAAATGATGCATACATATCAATTTTTAATCCTTCTCAACTTCTCACACAAACCAATTTTCTTATAGGAACCCTACCCTATATATGTATATATATATGTATAGGGGAAAGTTAATTTGAGAACACCTATATTTCATGCGAACCGTGAGAATGGCATCTAAAACCATTCACATTTAAAATTTCTTTTTACACTTATCTTTATTAGTAAAATACAATATCAAAAATACAATTTACGTGTAAAAATTCAAACGTATACGAAAATAAATTGTTTTTACACATGTGTAAATTTACTGTTTATGCATGTATAAACTGTTTCATTTACACATGTTTAAAAAGTTAATTTGAAAGTGTTTTTGCAAGAAAAGATGAATTATTTGGAAAGAAAATTCATTTATTAATGTTGTATTTTGATTATAATGAGGTTTGTATTAAAAATTTTTTGATTCTGATTGATTTTTTTACTAGTTTTCACGGTTCTCACAATATTTAACGTTCTCAAGATAACCCTCCCATATATATATATATATATATATATATATGGGAGGGTTATCTTGAGAACATGAAATTTTGTGAGAACACTAAGAACTATTTTCATCCCTAGATCATGATTAATTAAGGGTTAAGATTAAATGGAGAATTAAATAAGGAGGAACTATAAAATAAGATGCAAAAGGGCATTATTGTAAAAACACAAATCCAAAAGATCATATATCCTCTAATCTTCTTACTATCATCGTCTTCCTCACAAGAGCTCTAAAAACACAGCAGCTTCCAAACCCTAGTACGACACAAAACTCCATTTATGTGCCTTTTCGTGATGCATATTTGCAATGAGAAGTAGCAGAGATAATCTAGAACGTTCATGTGAAAAAAATGTTAATCCTTGAGGTAATACCAACATAGCAAATTTGTTTAAAAAAATGCAATTTGATGCTAAAAGTGCCTTTTCCTAATTCAACAGTGCAAGTGTTTTTCGAGTTTTTGTTTAGTTCTATTGTATTGTGCATTTAATTTTCAATTTCTTTGTTTTAGTAGTTGCACATAAGGTGTTTGATGAAATGTCTAAGTTTGTGTTGTGTTGATTTTGTTTGAAACTTTTGTTTGAGTAGTTTCAAATAAGTTGTTGATAAGTATTTGTTACGTTGATTTTGTTGAATTACTCATGTTTGAGTAGTTGCATATGAGGTGTTTGGTGAGTGTTTTAAGGTCTTACTATCGCTTGGGTTGTTTGTGTTGGATTATATTTGTTTGAGTAGTTGTAGAAAACATGTTTGATGAAATTTCTAAGTGTATATTAGAATTCATCCAAATATATCTTGTAAGCTTAATATGTATCTTGTATTAAAACCCTATATTTGATGTCGTAAAAGTTAGAGAATTGCAAGGATAAGAGCAAGAAGTTTTTCAGAGAATAGGGTAAGTGAGCTATTTACACATGTGTAAGTATACATTTTTATTTGTTTAAAATATCAGTGAAAATAAATGACTTAATGGTTTTGTAATTTTTCACTTTAAAGAGAAACATTTCAACAAAATGGTGCATTATACTGCCGGTTGGAAAAGGACAAATAAAACTTTAAGAGATCAATTGTAGAAGCCTAGTAAATGATACGAAGATTGTACTTTCAAAAGTGAATATTCACCGGGAAGATAAGATCAAGAAAGCATTAGAGTTTGAGAGGGAACAAAGTGAAATCAAAGACTTGTTGATATTTTGAGTTGTGACTTGTTTTTATGTTTTCATGCACACCGTTTCAAGGATTATGACTTTTGTTTATATATAATTATGGATATCGTACCTCAAAGAATACATGACTTATTGGAAAAGTGAATACTTTGATACATTTGTAACTTTATTTTGGTATAAATCTATACTATATTATAAAGGGAATGATTCCAACCAAATTTAAGAAATTACAACATATAATGCATATGGTACAATAACTTAATGAAGGTAGTAGAAGGGTGAAATTGTCTTTTTACATTAATAATTAGGTTGATTATGAAATAATAAAGTATTAGTGACTATCCATGTTTCTAACTCCTTTATTTCATTTATGTCTATACCTTATATTAGAGCCTTATAAATAGTGGCTATTGTGTTGGTATTATATACATCTCTATGAAACAACTATCTCATTCCTTACTCTCTTTATAATCTTTGGTTTGTTAGTAGGCATTGTCACCGGCTTCTTTCTTCTACGCCACATGACATTTCATGCTCACTTTTCCCCCCTCCACTCCCCATAGTCTTATAGATTTAGTAATAGTTTGATTTCAATGGGTTGGAGAATTTCTTTTTTCTTCCTTTCTTTACAGCTAATTTACACATTTTTCACTGTCTGATAACATTGATTCAGCACATTGGTTTGTAACTGGTTAGATCATGTGGTTATGGTCTTATGGAATTCATAGTATATAGTTTTACAGTGTAATTAGCATGTAAATTTAGTAGTAGTTAGAGTGGTAGAAGGTCTCACTGTGGAAGGGAAGAGGAGTAGAGGCAGACCAAAATTGACGTGGGATGAGCGGGTTAGACAAGATTTACTGGGGTTGCACCTCTCTGAGGACATGGTCCATGATAGGGGTTTATGGAGGCGAAGGATTAAAGGCTAAGGACTATTAGGATATGGGAAAAAAAGGCATTTTAGGTGTTTCGTAGGGTCTTTCCTTTTGTTTTCAAGTTATGCGGATTTTATATGTTTGTCTTCCTGTATGTTTGTGCATAGGTTGTTTATGGTGGTATAGTGTCTATTCTTTCGATGCATTGTTTTCAATGTCTATGATGTTATCAATAGTTGTGTGTGTGTGTGTGTATATATTCCTCGTTTTTTTGGGTGTGTGTGTGTTTTTCGTTGTGTATTTGAGCAGAGGGTCTCCCTGGAAGCAGTCTCTCTATCCCTACGGGTAGAGGTAAGGCTTGCCTACATTCCACCCTCCCCAGACCCTACTAATAGCTTTGCTATTTGTGGGATTTACTGGGCTTGGTTGTTGTTGTTGTTGTTTTATATTTTAATATGTAGAGTTGCAATCACATTCGAAATGAAAAGAAGACTTAGTTAAATTCACATCTAATATATAATGTAAATGTGCATGGTGGAACAAAATACAAATAAATGTTGATTCACATTGTAAAAGATAAAAATATGTTATTTTTCATTGATTTAATCTTATATCTATCTATACTATATTATAAAGCATGAGGGAAGGATTCCAACCAAATTTAAGTAATTACAACATATAATGCATATGATACAATAACTTTATGAAGGTAGTAATCTATATCTATACTATATATATTATAAAGTATGAGGGAAGGATTCCAACCAAATTTAAGTAATTACAACATATAATGCATATGATACAATAACTTAATGAAGGTAGTAAAGGGGTGAAGTTGTCTTTTTTACATTAACAATTAAGTTGATTATGAAATAATAAAGTTATTAGTGACTATCCATGTTTCTAACTCCTTTATAAATTGTTAGTGACTATCTATGTTTCTAACTCCTTTATCTCATTTATGTCTATACCTTCACTAATAATTTTTTCAATTTGTACCTTTATGAGGCCTTATTCTTATTGATATCTTATGGCTTCATTCTACCATGAAAACAATTAATGAACCATTTTCTTTTGTTTCTGCAGATTCATAATGGATTTTGTGTACCAGAATATTGCAGATAACCGTTATGTTGTATTTGGTTGTTCAAAATTTTTTGAAATATAGGAAACTGATCTTAAGGTAACATTTTGTTCACCATTAAAACAATATTCTTGCAAACATTATGTGTTACGCCCCCAACCAATCCATATTTTGTTGCTTTTATAATCTTTTATACAGTTAATCTAGGGTTGTATTTTTATATTTAGGAAGTTCATAGAAAAGAATTGAATAATACATTGATGCATGAAACTATCGTAGTCGCTCATACAAAATATCCATATGATCTGAATACAATATATATAACATCTTACGATTATATAGTGATATACACAACTGAGTTATTGGTTGACAAAAGACACTCATTCATTACATGTCATATATTGTGGACAACAACTTGCATATGGACCGATTAATTAATGTCATATAATTTTTAATTATTTAAACCGACGATGCCATTTCACTTATTATAATAAAATGAGAAATAAACATGGCGTAGAATGAGGGAAGCTTACCATGTACTTGTGGAGTAAAACAATGTATGAACTATGTTTATGTTTTGTAAACATTAGAGTTAAAATAATAAATGTAGAAAATAGATTGAAAATAAATTCGTAACAATCGAGCCGGTAGTTTAAGTTAATTAATTCTGAACCTAAACAATGTCTATAAATTGAGACATAAACATAGTATGGAATGATGAAAGCTTACTACATATTTGTAGAGTAAAACAACGAATGAACTATGTTTATTCTTTATTAACATGAGAGTTAAAATAAAAAATGCAAAAAATAGATCAAAAATAAATTCGTAATAATTGAGCCGGTAGTCTAAGTTGAATAATTTTAATTTTAAAGAATAAAACTATATCATTCAAAATAATAAAGACAATAAATCTTTAGTAGTAACTAAAGATGTGGAAGATACAATACTTTAAATTTTCTCCTTACTTGTGGAAGATACAATGGTTGAAATTTTCCCCTCAACCGACGTGGACAATGCTTGTACATACATGACTATAAGAGTTAGACATAGAGAATTCATAAAACGCTTTTATCTATATCTATATCCATATCTATACTATATTATAAAGTATTTAGAAAGGTTACCCATAAAATTTAAAAACAATAATAGGAGATGACAAACTTCTCTTTTTCCAACCTTACACTACTATATTTTAATCAAAACTTACACACATATCGAAGCTTGATCATCGTGCCAATCCTTCATGATGAGTCTATTATGTCCTTCTTTGTCTCATGTAAGAGGCAACAAGACAATATGACACGTGCCCTACCCTTGTTTGTGTTTATCATCACATATTTATTTTTGTTGTTGCTTCGTTTTTAGTAATGTTGTGCTCCCTCCGCAAAGCGCGGGCACCCCACTAGTCCTTAATATATATATATATATATATATATATATATATATATACTATATTTTTTAATTAAGTTTACGCATATGTCAGATGCAAATGTGTAATTCATTATAAAATAGGTGACAATGGGAAATTACACATGTGTAAAACAGACCGTAACACATGTGTAAACACAGGAACTTAAATATGTGCAAGATAACTTAAGATAGGAAAAAAAAATAATAGTTAACAATTTACACATGTGTAAATCAGCTACAAATGTGTAATCCAGAAACAAATAAGTGGCAGTGAACAATTTACACATGTCTAAAGAAGAAAATAAATATGTGTAATTCAACTTAACATAGGTAAAAATAGACACAAATATGTGTAAAGAACAATTTACATTAGCGTTGAAAATGCAACTTTAAAAGCATTGTATATTAAAACATGTATAGACATGTGACAATGAACAATTTACACATCTGTAAACAAGCTAACCATATGTAAATCATACACAAATATGTGACCTTAAAACACTTTACACATATGTAATTTAGTTGCATACATTTAAATAGACACAAATATATGTCAGAGATCAGTTTATACATGTGTATTCCAACTGCACATATGTAAAACAGACACATGAAAGTAACAATAGACAAATTACACACGTGCAATACAACTGAACATATGTAAAATAGACACAAATAAGCGACAACGAACACTTTACATATGTGTAATTCATATGCAAATGTGTAAAACATATTCAAATAGGTGACAACGAATAATTTACACATGTGTAAGACATGCACTTACACTTGTGTAAAACGAACATTTACACATGTGTAAAACATACACTTACACAATATCGATTAAGAAAAGAAGCACAAACATCTCAATATCAAAACATTAAAATTATAATATATAAAACTATAAAATCCAACATAAAAATTGTTCAAATTCAACTACATGATAAGTCTTTAAATTCATAGTACATGATACCTTATTTACACTAATACTAACGAACTAAAAAAATAAACTTCATTCCTCATCACTATCTTCATCAGAATGTCTCTCTTCTTCACTATGACTACCTTCATAAGGATGGACTTTTTTTTAGCACAAGTGTATAATACAATGTTGATAGAATTCGAAATGTACTATACAACTGTCCCCCTTCGTTGCAACAAGTGTATAATTATTAATGACTACGACAACCCTAAAATGAAAAAAAACCAATACAACATAATAATCGATTTATTGTGTATATCACTTGTAAAACATAACAATATAATAATCGATTGATGATTTTATTTCAATACCGTATATTATTAGTGATCGAATGCTAAAAAAATAACTCCCGATTCTTGATTGAAAGTAGTTTATGGAAATTGACAGTTACATTTTTAGGGTTTATATATTTGAATCATTTTTAATGTGATGTATAGCAAAAATACAATAATACCCCTTTTTTAAGGAGATTCTATTAGAAAAACTTGCAATTGATTGCAATCATGCCACTTGAAATCAATGGATGTAAAGTGGTTGATATTTTACCTATGGTTCTTATTTGAACCATACCCTATATATATATATATATATATAGGAATATTGTTTTTTGTGAGAAGTATAGGAAGGATTAAGAATTAACATGTAGGCATCATGTTTTTTATTTTAGAATGATGTATTGGGTTGTTTTGGCTTGAAAAACACTTAACACAACAATATACAAAATTTTAAAACACAATCTAATGTATTATAGTCATTTAATTTAAATTACAGATAAAACACCCTATTAATTACTTAAAACACTCTGCTTAAAACACCCTAGTAATTACTTAAAACACTTTGCTAAAAATACATTGTTTTCGGTTATTAATTTGTTATGTTTGGTGTTTTTCTAAGCAAAACAATCCAAAACATCATTAATACGTCAAAAAAAATATGCATACATATCAATTGTTAATCCTTCCTACACTTCTCACACAAACCAATATTCCTACAGGAACACTACCCTATATATAGATATATATATATATATATATATATAAAATAGGATAAAATGAGAACTCCTCCTTATTGCGAGAAATACGAGAAGTCTTGTCATCCATTGGATCAAATATCATTAACGGACTAGATTTAATTTAAAAATATCATTTTGTCTTTTAGTGGATGGAAGATTTTTTTATTCTGAAAATGTACGCTGAGGGGTGAATCTATCATTTTGTGGCCCAGCAAGAAACACTCTCTATTTCTCTTCATATTGGCAGAAAATCACGTTCTCCCTCCTGATTTGCTTTGGTGTAAATCCACCATATGCATGTATATAAACATCTACATTAGTGAAAATCCTAACAAATAAAAAGAGATATTATTGACACAATTAACTTACGTCATGAAAAACTCCATTTACATTAGTATATACAAAAGAAAAAAACATAGTTACTCCTATTTACATTTGGGTAAAAACTGAATTGCACAATGCACGAGCAGTGTTGTAGATCTCGCTAGGCGCTAGTCGACCAGTGGGGCCACGACTAGGGATTAATCCGGATTAATCAGGGTTAATCGGATTGGATTTACACATATATATATATATATATATATATATATATATATATATATATATATAGGTAAAGGATATATTGGAAACCCTTGTTATAGTGAAAACTCTGGAAACTCTAACTCCCCGAGCTTTTTTTTATATGAAAAATTTAGGGTACGTAATATACATGATTTTAAGCATTTTGAGCCAAAAAAATCAAAAAAGCGCCGAGCACTTTTTTTTAAAAAAAAAATAAATAAGTTTTCGGGTAACACATTGTTAACACATGTTAATTTCGCTTAACATTGTTACCTGAAAACTTATTTTTTTTTTTTAAAAGTGCTTGGCGCTTTTTGATTTTTTTGGCTCAAAATGCTTAAAATCATGCATATTACATGCCCTAAAATTTTCAGGCCCTAAAAAGCTCGGGAAGTCGGAGTTTCCAGAGTTTTCTAGATAAGGAGGGTTTTCTATGGATCCTAACCCTATATATATATATATATATATATATATATATATATATATAATATTTCAGGTGAAGTTTAGAGGCCAAATATAAACTACTGAATATGGAGGGGGTTAAATATTAAAATACCTAAACTTAAATCGACTTTGGTTCTAAATAATGGATTATCATCCAACTTTGAGGAAAGAACTTGTTTTATTTGATCGATTTGCTCCAGTTTTGACCCGTTCGACTTCATTTTTGACCTAATTTTGTGTTTTCGGCCTGACTAGGATCAATTTGGTCTGACTAATCGGTGATTATTGATTAATCTTGATTTTTACAACCTTGTGCACGAGCGATTAAGGTTTTCCTTTATGTATTATATAGGAGATTGTTTTCTCTTTTAGTTCGTACCAAATATTTCAATCAAGAAGTAAAACAATTATTCTACCTCTATACTTCTTATACAAATAAACCACTTGGTTGTTTTGAGAGTCGGGGACTAGAAACAAAGCAGCCCTTGGCTGCATGGCTGAATAAAGCTTAATCCAATACAAAACGCTTCCTCTTAATTTCTACATGGCAACAGAGCAGTATTTCTGATTCTTGGAACACTCTCCTAATCATAAAAAAAATTATCCCAAAAATTCCCAAACTCAACTCAAACCAAAACCAAAATCAAACTCCCAAAAACAAAAACCAGCCTGTTCAATAGCTTTAGAAAACCCCGGCATACAACACTGTCGGAGTCACCATCGACAAATCTACAACGGCCACCATCACACCACAGACCACCATCTTCTTCAAGATCCCTAATTTCAAGCCTTTTCGTTTCTTTTCTTTTTCAGCTTCTTTAGCTTTTGCTTCAAGAACACCTTGTGGTATGCAAGGTGGTTTTTCTTTTTGGTCACGTGGTTTTGGAACAACAACATGGAATGATTTAAACAATGTTTTATCTTTTTAGACTTCATTTTAACTTCAAATCTATCTGCTTTGTTTCTTTCGATCTTTCGTTAAGCAACAAAATATCCAGTGAAGAGAAAGACACCACAAAACTCTTGACCGTTGATGTTCAAATATTCTTTATGGTAACTAGATCATTCAAATCTACAGTTTTGACCAAGGAGGCCCCCGATGACTTCACAGAGGGAATATAGAAGAAGAGACCAAACCTCGATGCCGATAGCGAGAGAGTTGATATCTCATTTTGATTTGCAAATGATAGAGTCGTTGACTGGTGAACAAGGTACAGTACCATCGCCACAGGAGTATCTAGGAACCATAAAAAATGGGCAAGACGTTGAATATGCTAAAGAAATCAAAGAAAAGCAAGAACATGACTAATGATCTGCTGCCTGTTGGTGATGGTAACAATAATGCAGAAACAGATGTTGACCATATAGAGAAAAAAAAGGGATAAACATAGGGAGAAGAGGAAATCAGACAATGAAGATGGAGGACATGGTGGTTCATAGTGGTTTGTAAGTGTTGGTGTATGGTTGAAGAGTATGAGAAAATGGTGTTTGTGCAGAATAGATTTCGGAATCATCTCAAGGGTGTAATGGTGAATGGTAAACTAAGATGGTTAACAATTTAATTTTTGAAAAGCAAAGTGGGTAAATTAAAAATGAATTAGTGGAAATATGGTTTAGTGGATGAAGTTTTAAAAAAAACAAGGTGAGTCTTGGGTTACGAGAGAGAGAAGACAAAAGAATTTTTTTTAACTTTTTAAAAAAGAGGTGATAAAAAAATTAAAAAAAAGGAGGAGGCAATGACGGGCGAAAACAAGATGGAGAAGAACGAAGACCAACTATTATTAAAAAAATCGGGTTTTTTCAACTCGCAAAAAAAAAAAGTCGGGTTCTTTAAACTCACAATAAGAAAAGTCGGGATCTTTGAACCCGCAGCAAAAAAAAAAGTCGGGTTCTTTGAACCCGCAAGAAAAATCGGGTTCAAAATCGTTGAATCCACAAGAAAAGCAAACACTCGAACTTGAGAAGGAGCGTTCGAAAAGAAAGAAATATTAGTTGGCAAGTTAGGCGTTCGTAACCTACACACTCCAACTTGAGGGGGAGTATTGGACACTTTTATTTTTTGGGTCTATATCTTTCCTGATTTTCCTTCTTGCATTATGCTCCAAAATTAGTCATTTCCTCATTTTAGGATTTCCTTTATATATTTATATAAGAGAGTGTTTTTTCCTTTAGTTCATACCAAATATTTCAATAAAGAAATAAAACAATTATTCTACCTCAAGACTTCTTATACAAATAATCCACTTAGGCCGTTTTGAGAGTTGGTGGTTAGAAACATAGCAGCCATTGGCTGCAGGGCTGAATAAAGCTTAATCCAATACAAAAACGTTTCCACTTAATTTCTATAAAAAGTGGTGTAGTGGTATGTGAAAATTTTCAAGCCCTTCCAATCATTAATATTAATTTTTGATTGGCCCTCCATTTTTGCAAATATTACCGTTTGAAAGGATGGATTGTGATTGGTTCTCCATTTTGTTGTTGCAGCGTGAAAATTTCCACGACCAAACAAAAACGCCCCTTTCACGCCTTGGGGGCAGTGTGAACGCCGTGGTTTGGGCGTGGATGCCCCAAAACGCCCCGAATTGAATACCAATATGTATGAAAAAGTTTTTAAATGATATCAATCCTACGTACGTATATGGAATTATCGTATAAATGGTACGATGGGAAGAAAACTCAAAAAATACATGGTTGCATTTTTGTAAATTTACTTTAACTCTAAGATACTAAGGGGTTGTTTGGTTCACCTCTGAATGGCTCCATTCAGAGGTTACCTTTGATTCGGTCAGAGGCGGAGCTGTTTGGTTGTGAAAACGCAACCTCTTAATGGCTCAGTTCAGAGCTGAATGATTCAGCTAATACCAGATGCTGAATGAAAAAATAGACGAGTTTAGCCCTACCTATGGGTTTGTGGGTCTCCTCCGGCACCAACCAGAACTCCACCGCCGGTCGCCGTCGTGAGCTCCTCCTTGTCCCGCCTCTCTCTTTCCTACTCTCTCTCTTTATGTCTCTGTCTTTGTGCGTCTCTTTGTCTCTATACATCTGTGTGTGTGGGTGTGAGTGTGTCTGCTTAGAGGAGAAGCAGAGAAGGGAAAGGAGTTTGGTTGGTGAGTTGTGTTGTGTCTAGGTGGAGAAGAAGCAAGGGGTAGGTGGTGGGTTTTGTGTTTTATATTGGTTTTTGATAATAATAATAATAATAATAATAATAATAATAATAATAATAATAATAATAATAATAACCGTTCAAATAATAATAATAGAAAATATTATAGGATTTTTATTAATTAAAGTGGGATTTTCTAAGTTATCGAGGTGTTATTGTTACATGGATAAAATAGTCATGTTGCACACTCATGCAGACATACAACCAAACAACCATTACTGGTTCAGCACTTACTGGTTCAGAGCCTCTTAACCATTAAGACCTCTTACTAATTCAGCACTTATTGATTCAGCACTTGCCAAACAGCCCCTAAGATTGTGATGGAGATTGGAGATGTATCCCTTGGTTGAAAAACCTCAGAAAACCTTTGCAGATAATTGTTTTCATGTTTTGTTTGTGATAATTATATGTATTATCTTTATTTCCGGACCAAGGATAGATGCTTATTATTTTATGGTTGATTGTTGATAAATAAGATAGAGATATGATTGACTCCATGATTTATGATTGTATACATCTTTATTGTTATGTCTGTAATCCTACAAATTGTTGATATTAGAGTACATAGTTTTTTTTTTTTTTTGAAAGGCGAATTTCTTGCTACTTGTGAGACTTGAACTCAAGACCTCACACTTTTAGTGTATTAAAAGGCTTTGCCTTACCACTGAACCACCAACCCCAATGGTATTAGAGTACATAGTTAGTGACGACATTAGTGTGTTTAGTGGCGGACCGAGAATTATTTTTTGTGGGTGCCATTTGGGGTTAAACCGAACTTTTAAGGAGTGCGGTCAGATTTTTTTCTTACAAATTACACTATTTTTTAAGGGGTGTCGACTCTCTTGGAATGTACATAGCTCCACCAATGAGTTTTCTTTTACTGTAGTTACGATTAAGGCTACTATTCCTATATAGACGCCTTGTATTGTACATATCATTCATACATCATTCATTCTATGGAACATAATACACATGAACATATCACAAAGTTTCTTTATATCCACTCTTTTATTTCACAAATAAATATACATCATTATTGGCTACCATTATCAAGGCAAAGAACATAGATATGCGTATAGTATTGATAATACCATTTTATAAGGAGATTCAAATTAATGGGTTAAATATAAGTATATAACATATTAAAATGGGTTGAGGGTACAAATTAATCGTAGTCATAGATAGTTAACGTGATAAATATGATCACTAAATGATTTAAAAAAATAGTGATTAAATAATTGTTATTTAATATTTTCGGTAAGCGGTAAACATTTCGTCTATATACTTTGAACACGTGATCATATGCCAACTTGTTCATCCTTTGAGCTAGTTATTTTACCGATTAACTTTTCACCAGTTGCCAATTTAAAACAATCAATATACGATCATTATCATAAATGAGGTGGAGGTGGGACATTTGTTAATCCGTTCAATAACTTAATAAATAGGATTTGGGGTATATTATATTGGGTATTTAGAAGGTGTATTTTGTGGAAGACCGAACTTATATTAAAAGTGGTGTAGTAAGAAATATTCAAAACGATACACAATGACAAACTGATCCACAAAAACAATACTCAAACACAAAACAAGACCAGAAACAAGAAACACATGAAATTAGAAAGCATGCAAAACATGATCAAAATTGCAAACTAAAGGAAGAAATACAAGAACAAACTCCCAATTAAGGACAAAACTGAAAAACCATTGAATAATACATGCAAAACAACCTAACCATCATCCTTCATCATGGAATTTCAGCATACTATGTCGATCTAAGAAATGACTCTATCAATCCTACCTTGAACTCACCCTTGTAAATATCGGTTAAGAGAAAAGTATATTTTTCATTCTCTATTGTTTTTCATATCTTGAAATCCACGCGAAAGATTTCGATCTAGTTACGCAGTTGTGATAAAGAAAATGGGCCTTGAATTTTCCCTCTAGAATCATTGTATAACTATTTATTCTCTATTTTTGAAACATTTTCTGAAGATGAACTAACAAAATCAAGCCATGACAAATTGGGTTCAGGAACACAATTTGTAACCATCTGTATTTTCTCTTTATAAATAATAAGATTTTTATTCATTAAACTTAACACCCTTATTAAGGCTATAAAAATATAGATATATTGATTACAAAGTATATTTTGTTATAAAGTTGTATAAATAATGAAATTTAAAGATTTATCTATTTAATGATACTAATAACGAATGTTAAGACTTTGTTAACAAATAACATATTAGGAAATAAACAACCACCATAACAGTCCACCCAACCATCACCCAAAAACCCATAACATTCTGACAGCCAAAAACTCAAAACAAATCACTAGAAAAAAAAATTAATGAATCCACTATATAGATGAGATAGAGAAAGTGTTGGGTTGTAATGTGCCATAAACAAGTCAAGTCGGCTTCGACCATAATTACGTTTTTTTTTAACTTTTTAAATAGTTATAGTGTAGCTATTAGAAAAATGATATTATGACATTAGTAAGTGGTAACCTAGAACCTCAAATTAGAAACTTTTGTTCGACCATGGAGGCAAGCTTTGAGCAAGAAAGGGAATATTAATATATAATGCTAATTAGTCAAAGTTGCTGTTAAGTGAGGCATAATCTAAGCACCATAAAATCCAGTCATTAAGCACCCCAATCAAGTCGACTCGTTTATGTTATTTATTATAAATTGAAAACATCTCCTTGCTCAAAATATGGACACCAACTATACTCTTTAACCTTAACAAATTGCATTTCAAAACGCTACCAAGCTTGGTAATACTCGCCGGCATTCTAGTTTTTCCAGTCACAATCCTCGCCGAATAACATCACCCATCCGCCTTATTGTGATTTCCAGCCATAACTTATGACGAGACATAACCACCGCCACACGCCCTTAAAGTCTAACCATCCGAACCGACGACCACCCTACACATCACGACCATCAATCCACCATCTCCCAACTGTCGCAACACCAGCACCATTGCTTCACGCACCATTGTTTAAGTCCGATGCCATGGCTATCAAATCGTTGTTGCCAATCCTATTTGATCAGCCCATAAGCGCTCTTGTACTCCATCAATGATGTACACCCATTAGCTATTTGGGTTCGTGAAACCGACCCAGGCATCTTGAAGGTCAACTTCTATTTACGTCTTCCGCTATGCTCCTTTTTTTTCTTGCGACTATTTGAGGTAAAAAAATACATAACCTACTCCCTTGTATCGAAACTTGATGTCTTGATAATTTTTATAAACTAATTTTTCTTTTCGGTAATTAAACTAATGGTGATAAATTCTATAGCTTTTTTTAAGTGAGTCCGTTAAGTTTATAAAGCTCTTTTGTGTCAAGATCAATTTTCACCATCTTATTATACAAGCTCTTCATGAAAGAAAGCATATGGCTCATGAATGGGTAGTTGTTTGTTATGGTAAAACCATTTAGTAATGAAAAAGAATCAACCATGTAGGTATACTATTATTATTATTTTTATATAAAAAAAAGAGACGTTAGTAATGAGCACGGTTTCTATTTTCTTTTAAATGTATAAAAACCAATCCCATGGTGAATCTCATAATCTTTCAACTTAAAAAAAAAATAATAATATTTTAACCACAAAAATTAAACACTTAAATCTCGTTCCCCAAAATTGAAAGTCCTAATCAATCGATCTAGTAGACTTGTTCGACTTGTTATTCTTAGACTTTGTCATGGTTAATCTAGGTTGATTTCTTTGAGAATCAATATACTTGCTATTGCATAGTTGGGATTCTTGCTTGCTTGCTAAGGTGAGTTTACATAGCCCCTTTTCTATTTTCACTATTTTTGGGGTGAAACATGTTACAACATTCTATATGCAATTCAATCACAAAGTGTCTATGTGTATTTCTTTGTTGCATTACTAGATTATACCCCGGGAGCGTCCCGGGTTGAGAAATTTAATATGATACATCAATTTTACATATGAAATAGACTGATGTATAACTCTAATATTAATATCTAATCTAAAACAAATTAACAATGTACAACTCCAATGCTAACACCTAACCTAAAAGAATGTAGAACTTTAATGTAACTCTAATATTAACACCTATCCTAAAGACTAAACAAATGTACAACTCTAACATACTAATATTGATACCTAACTTAAAACAACGTATAACTCTATTAACCTATTCGGCTCTGGTTGAAAACAAAATTCATATTTACTGATTTAAACGTAATTAGTGACTTGTCTATACATGATTAATGATTTACCTGAATACTTTGTGTTTTTTTTCCTGTATAAACAAAACCCCACAAAAAAATTTCTCCGTTTTTTATATAGCACTATGGTACTCGTTGGAAAGATAATAAAACGCTCGTTAATTTGGTGTAGTTTTTTTCTTTAAAAAATCTCGTATATTAAAGATATTAACGTTTAAAAATTATGAGAGGAAACATAAGGGTGAAAAATCCAATTTTGTTTTTAAATTATTTTTTTCCTAAAATATCTCAATGCCACATGAGATGACACATGGCACACTCAAGGAAGAGAATGCCTCTTTGAATGCCATGTCATTAAAATAGCTTTTGTTTATTATATGTATAGATGTCTTAAACATGACTAGGGTAAGCACAATATTCTAGCATAATCATTAACATTGATCAGCCTACGGTATACAATGATAGATCTATTGGACTGACAATCCCACCCGGATACGTGCCTCCTACATAGGTAGCGTGGGTGATTGTTATCGCATAACATAATCGAGTGAACCATGAGCGTATGGGATGGACCACAATATAACAGTCACAAGGGTTGATTATGCACTCGATTTACTTTTAGTATGTTTTCACATATGGACTAGACTTGCCATGACACTTGAATTGTACAAAGCTTTATTCGATTATCAAAACCTATGTAATTCTCACCAACTTTTGTTGACCCAAAATATTTTCAAACTTAACATGTTTCAGGTTATAGCTTGCTTGATGATTAGAGTTGATGCTTGAAGATGTGTATCTAGTATTTTTTTTCATTTTGATGTACAAATTCTTGTAGAACAATTGTATGTAATGTATTTAAAGCAATTATTGAAATTTATTATTTACCATGAGCTACTGAACAATCATCAATACGTGACATCCCGATGTTTTCGCCATCGGTTGATGTGTTACAGATTGGTATCAGAGCCATGGTTATAGGGAATTAGGTTATTAGAAAAATAATCTAGTCTATAACCTTAGGATTTTAACCAGTACTTGCTTCTCTTACTTACAACTCTACTTGTTTCTATTCTCTATCTTCATCCTATTTCTTATCCCTACTATAACCCCACAATTTACAGTGCTACATAATCTCCTTACCATAAAATAAACTCAATATCAATCATCTTCACATTCACTATCTCTCGCAAACTTTATTCTGCTTCGAGATTTTTCATCATCCTCTCAAGAACTAAATTCACATCCATCACCTTCTCCAACATGAGCTAGTTACCCATAATAACCAAACTATTGAAACTTGATTGTGTTTTGCATCAAACTTAATCCTTAATTATACATGAGGATTCGATTATCTACCATATTTGAACATTTGATACTAGAAATTCATGGAATATAAACTATTTGCTATAGACATACCTAGAGTCATTAACCTTGTCTAGGGCAACTCTATTACAACTTGCATGCTATACTTGATACTTGATTGCTTACGTGTACATATTATCAATTTGCAATTTATGTGTGTAATAATTGGTACACTTAATCAAACAACTGGTAGAGGATGAAGTACTTGCTCAACAGTTAGTAGAGTACCAAATAACCTACTCAACGATTGGTAGAGGTCATCATGCCTACTCAACAGTCGGTAGAGGCCCTACAACCTGCTCAACGACTGGTAGAGGCTATCGCACCTGCTCAACAATCAGTAGAGGTTCTTACTCACTAACTGGTAGAAGTCTTTTTCCTGCTCAACAGTTGGACTCATTTTTGGATACATTGTATACAATTCAATCACAAGGTTCACTACTAGAAAACTGGGCAATTGTCACCAGAATTTGCCACCAAAAAATACCATAGCAAATATAGCAACCAATTTGCCACCGCAATGGGAATTAAGAGTATTTGTTATGACATGGTAGCTAATTGGTCAAAGATTTTGCTACCTATTATATTCGGTTGTAAATTGGTGAGAAAAATTATAAATATATAAAATAGCATCACGGTGTGGTTGATTTGCTACCATATTAGCAACCATGAAATTTAAGCGGGCTAATTTTTATTTTAGCGCGTCCTAAATATCCTTATCAACCACCTTCTCTACAAATTAGGGTTTTTTTACTCTATAAACTTAGAAACTCATTCAGCCCCATTACAACTCCCATTACAACTCCCAATTCAAGAACACAACCCACTCTGATCGACTGATTCGAAGGTATGATTAATTTCTTATTATTTTATTATTCCTAAAATTTTCCTTGAAATAACAAAAAAGAAACGTGTTGCGATTCTTAAAACCAATAATATAGGGTTTTAATAGAATATTAAGATTCTGCATTGGGACTATGCATCTGACACTATGAAGGTTTTTCAAGGAAAATTGTTCTGAGTCAGCATAGCATAATATTATATATATATATACAATTTGTAACTTTGGATGTGAGAGGATGATACTTTTTTTTTGTACAATCAATTTATGCGTTGACTTTGCTTTTGTACAACCCCTGTTTGCATGTTCTTCACCGGTCACGCCGATTGCCGGTTTAGTGTGCCTTTTCATCATTCACCGGTCACGCCGGTTGCCGGTTTCGTGTGCCTTTTCATCATAAGCAATGGTTTTCCCTTCTCTCTAAAATCAGAGCTTGGGAGAGACCCGAGAGTCGTAGATCGGTGATCCGGTGCAGGTCTGTGGATGTTGTTCTGTTTTCGATGATCGCTGGCCGTCGTTTTTTGTCGTCGGGTTTTATTGTCAAACCCTAGGCATCGAAGGATGTTATCGTCTTCGGTTTCGACGGCAGAGAAGGATGGCCACTTGGTTTCGTGCGGACGCACGAAAATTGAAGAACAGAGGTTTGGATCTAGAATGGTGGTGTAGACACAGTGTATGACGGTGGTTGCAGGTGGCTGTCACGGGGTGTGCATGGAACGGTGGTCGTCTCCTTTACTTAGTGCTGGCGATGGAGAGAGAGAGAAGCAAGGTGGGTGGGTGTGGTTGGTGGCTGCAAGGTGGTTGTGTTTTGGGGCCAGCGGGGATGCGTTAGTGGTGGTGGAGGGGAGACTGTGCTGGTGGATGTTTTGGAGCTGTGGGTGTTCGGTGGTAGAGTTGACCCAGTGTTGGTGTAAGTTTTTGGCGGTGGTTGATGTTCAGTGGTGGAGCTATGTCGGTTGTGGGTGTTTGACGGTTGTGGGCAGATGCTGGTAATGGGTGTTCGGTGGTGGAGTGAAGGGGTGATGGTGGTTTATGGCGAGGTTATGTGGTGGTGGTGAGTGGTGGGGTGGGTGGCAAAGGTGAAAGTAACTGGTGGTGATTGTGCGTGGATTGTAGAGAGAGGAGAGAAGAACAATAGGTGTGTACCCATATGTGAATGGTAGTGGCAACCTACTGAGATGATTTTTTTCATAGTAGGCTCTACAAATAAATTACATCTGTTCACTTTTCTAACCTCTTGCTTCATAGAAATATATATATATATATATATATATATATATCAAACCTAACTTATAAAAATACGTATAAAATTGCTTTTGGCATTCTTCACTTCTCTAATTTCTTGACGTTGATATATTTGTAGATAAAGAATTATCAATCTATTTAAACTTCATGCTTGGGAATAGTGTTTCCCGTAAAAAGTAAAAAAAAAGTTACTGGTCAGGCAGTAAAGGTAACACTATTGTTAAACTTCTTTCCCACGCGCCTAGCCATCCACCTTTTCTTCCTGAAGCTCCACGTCTTTTCTCCAAATACACCCACATGTTTTCAACAGGATGACACCTTTGCTGAGTCCATTTGCCGAGCCAATTGTTGATGGTTTTTGATGGATGAAGACGGTGCCGGAAACGCTTTGAAGAGAAACAGAGAGAAAAAAAAAAGAGTTTCAACAGAGAGTATGACGGTTAGGTGGTGGTGCTGTGGTGGCGGTGGTTAGATGGTGTAGCAGAACGTATTAAACCTTAACCGAATAAAGCTTCATTTCCTCTTATAATATAGAAACAACAAGATTAAAGCTTCAAACATTGAACCTTCATGATGCTGCTGGCGGCGCCGGTGGTTGTGGAGGGTGGGTGGTGGTGAAAAATGAAAAGTAGGAGAGTGGTGGTGATGAAAGAGAAACGTGTATTTGAAAAGATGCTTGATACTGTTTGTTTTCCTTTTTTTTTATCATTGGATTTCACCCAAGTCTTTTTATTGTGTGGTTCATTGTTTGGACTTTTGAGGAAGCATTGTATTTGTGACATAAAAGTGAACCATCTTTTTTCATTAATTTCGCTCTGATAATCTTTCTAAGACTATGGGGTGTGGGTTGGGGAAAGGGATCGGGGAGTTGATGTGGCACCCCTTCCCCAACGGGAACACCGTGCCCCCCCCCCCCCCCCCTCTTCATATTTCGGTGAGCAAGGGGAAATCTCCCCGTCTGTCCCGAGCTCATTATATTATTATTATATTATAAAGTGGGGTAGAAAGTGGAGGGAAAGTGGAGGTATAAAGTGGTAATGGTAAATAGTAAATACAAGTGATGAATTTTTTATAAGTATGATTTGAAACTAATTTTCATGCTATGATTGATTTCCCATAAAATAATTATTCGTATGATTTGGAACTAAGCTTTCATTGCCATGTTGAGTGAAAAACACATGTTTGAATATAACAAATAACTTTTTTTGAATCGTGTGGGTCGATCGGTGTGATATGGGCGAAATCAGTTTGTAAATGTCTGTTTGAGTATTTATTTTGTTTATATTAAGGTTTTTTTTGACAATAACTTGTTTCTTCACCAGCTTTTGTCAAGTCTAAAAAATCATCTTTCTCCGTCCTACAGAAGGAAATCGAACAATCTTCATCTTTCTGGTAAGCTTTTCAATCACCTTTTAGTCAGATTTTTTAATTACCGTTTGTGAAATTGAAGCTTGAATCATTGTGTTTTGTTATATTTGAATTGAATTTGTGTGATTTGTAGAACGAGTTATTATGTTATTTTATTTCCGTTCATTGTGTTTTGTTATATTTGAATTAAATAATATAGTGTGCCAAAAATAATACAATTAGTTAAAAGTAGGAGATATGATGAATTGGATGGCAAACGGAGATTTGGGTCACATGTTATTTTAGTACTAAGTAACTAATGATTAATTAAGTTAATTATATTAGTGTTTTATTAGTATTTTAGTTAATAAAAAAAGCCTCATACATGTTTTTGATGACTTTATATTTTAGGAGACATCGATTTGATTAGTAATGTCGTGGTATACCAATCGAAAGTGGATGTATGAAAAGAATGACCGTGACGGATTTCTTAATTCTGAATACTGTGACAATGTGGATTTGTTTTTGGACTTTGCATTTTCTCATCATGTAGTTGTTGATAAGAAAGTCAATATGCATGGTGAAACAATACTTGAGATAAAATGTCCTTGCTATAAATGCCAAAATGTAAGTTATAGAGATAGAGCCACCGTTCAAGAACACTTGTACAAGGAAGGTTTCATGCTTCGCTATGAAAAATGGAGTGAACATGGCGAAAGTTCCGTCAACGATGTTGGCCAATCTTCTAGCGCTATGGAAGTTGATGATAATGATGATGGTTACAAACGCATGGTGTTAGATAACATGTATGCATGCGGTTACACTTCAAATACGTTGGAAGGAGATGTACCTAATCCAGAAGCAAAAAGCTTCTATGACATGTTACAAGCTGCTGATGAACCTTTGTGGGAGGGGGAGAAGGCTACAAATTGTTCAAAGTTACAAGCTGCCACAAGTTTCTTGACATGGAAATCACTCTTCAATGTGTCAACTGCAGCTTACAACTATAACATTTCCTTGGTTAATTCATTGCTTCCTGAAGAGAATAAGCTCCCGAAAAACTTTTATGAAACTAAGAAGAGTTTAGAAAAGTTAAGTCTTCCTTATGAAAAAATTGATGTTTGCAAAAACCATTGCATGTTATTCTATAAGCAAAACAAAGCATTAACAAAGTGTAAATATTGTAACGAATCTCGTTATAAGAGCAACCGAAGTAAGGTACCTAATTTGGTGATGTCGTACATGCCAATTGCTCCTAGACTTAAGAGGTTGTATATGTCTACAAAAACAGCCAAGGATATGACTTGGCACCATGATCACAAAACAACAGAGGGTAACATGGCACATCCAAGTGATGGCATGGCTTGGAAACATTTTGACTCAGAGGATCCTGACTTCGCAAAAGAGATACGAAATGTTCGTCTTGGGTTATGCACTGACGGTTTCAATCCAAATAACTCCAACTCAAGTCCATACTCACTGTGGCCCGTCTTTCTTACAATCTATAACTTACCTCCTTGGATGTGTATGAAAGACTCGTTTATTGAAGTTTGTTTGATTATTCCTGGAGGAAAGAGTCCGGGTCAAAACATCGATGTGTTTCTGAGACCTTTAATTGACGAGCTGAAAGAGTTGTATAAGGAAGGCATTGAAGTTTATGATGCTTACCGTAAAGAAAACTTTATTATGCGAACTATTCTTTTGTGGACAGTAAGCGATTTTCCTGCCTACGCAATGTTGTCAGGTTGGAGCACCCATGGTCGTTTAGCTTGCCCATATTGTATGGGAGACAGTGAAGCTTTTCGATTGCATGATGGAGGCAAACCATGTTGGTTCGACTGTCATCGTCGATTTTTACCGAAGTCACATCCTTTTCGTAAAGATGCAAATGGATTTCGAAGATCAACAAGGTCATTTTTAGGACCTCCACCTGAGTTAACTGGTTGGGATATTTTTGAAGAAGTCTCTAACATCCCAGTTGTCTATGAAGGTATAACATCTAACCCAAAGCATAGAGATCCGGAATTTGGCAAAACACATAATTGGGTAAAAAAAAGCATTTTTTGGGAGCTTGAATATTGGCCGATGTTGTTAATCCGCCACAACCTTGATGTAATGCATATTGAGAAGAATGTTTTTGAGAATCTATTTCAAACAGTCATGGATACTTCTAAAACAAAAGATAACGTGAAAGCAAGGAAGGATGTGGAGAAGTATTGCAATCGACCATCATTACATCTTTCGAGAAGAGACAATAATAAACTTTATAAACCAAAAGCATCATATACTTTAACCAAACCAGAGGTAAATGAAGTGTGTAAATGGTTGAAACAAGTAGGGCAGAGGAGACTTGGGTAAGTTGACAGATTAGTAAATCCTAAAAATATATTTCCAAAGAAAAAGGTTATTACAATGAAATTTGAATAATATAGTTATATGTTCATCCCAATAGGTTAAATATGATGGGCTTCTTGTGGAGAAGTATGGGAAAGAACGTAGCAAACATCCAAAATTTGATGAAGACTTGTGGTCACGAGCTGTGGGCAAGAATAAAGGAAAAGTGTACGGGTTAGGCAGTGTTAGTGACCCGTGTGTACATGACAAAGAAGACCCTGAGGTATGTTTATTCCTTTTTAGACCTTAATTTTTTAAATTTAAAAAGTTACTAATCTCTAATATAAGTGAAATCACATATACTAGTAACTTTTGTGCATTTGTATCATTTCCCAATATTATTGTGTTTGTTTGGTTTGTGATGTCTAGTTTTTATTGATAGGTTTGATGCTTTCCATGTAGTGAGAATGTGTAGGAATTTCTTATTAAGTTGATTACACTTTCTTTGTAGGTTGTTTCGTACCAAATTTGTTTTTGACATTAGGTAGAATTTCATTCTTGGTATGTAAACATACTGCATGCTAGTTGGCCTTATATCACTTAAATTGTAACTTAGAATTGGATTTTGTTTTTCTACAACTAGCTTGACCCATTATCAGTTTCTTTAATTCTGACTTCTTGATTCTATTCTTATGTGGTTTTGTAGATTGAAAAGTTGAACTTAGTTATCACGGAGCTCATTAAGGAAAAAAATGAAGAAAAAGAAAGGTTAAATGGAATTATTGCGGAATTGTTGGCTGAAAAAGAAAAAGATAAGGTGGAAAAGGATGCTATGAATAATAGGATGTCACAAATTGAAACTATGTTAACGGCTACCGTTCGAAAATAGGCTACAAACACTTGGTTTTGAATGTTTCGATTGTTATCATGTTAGGATGGTTTCTGTTATTTGACATTTCAGTTGGTATTTTTATTTTACTGAAACAAAGATGTTTTATATAAATTTGGGATTTCCGAATTTTGTTGGAATGGTTTATGCAATTTTGTAATTTTATTGAAATGTAATTTTAATTGATGCTGTGACTAAATGGTGGAAAATTTTATTGACTAAATTGTTATTTTCAATGAAAATGGTGGCTAAATGGTGAAAAATATAGGTGAGTAAATGTTTATATTCAATAAAAATGGTGGCTAAATGGTGATAGATTTCCGTGACTAAATGGTTTTAATGGTATGAAAACGGTAGCAAAAAAACATGAAATGATGAGCAATTTCGGTGGCTAAATGGTGGCAAAAAACCAGTCACAACTTGGTGGCAAACAAGGTGACTAAATGATGAGGAATATGGGTGGCAAAATGGTGACAAAAAACCCGTCACAACTCGGTAGCAAACAAGGTGACTAAATGGTGAGGAATATGGGTGGCTAAATGGTGGCAAAAGACCCGTCACAACTCGGTAGCAAAACACTGGACCGTGGAAAACAAAGAGCGGTCGCAAATTTTTTGACCTTTTTTGTGGTGGCAAAAATTTAGTAGCAAAATATTAAAATGGTCGCTATTTGGTGGCATTAGGGCAATTCACACGGGGGCTTTTGCCACCACCATTTCGGTGGTAAAATGGTGGCAACACAGCAATTGCTATCATTTAGCGACCGGAAATTTGGTGACAAAAGCCCAGTTTTCTAGTAGTGGTTATTTTGCATTACTTACATGTGTGTTTAGAGTCATAGAAGGACACAAAACCCTAATGTAAGGTAAATTGGTGATTGCAGTCCGGAACGTAATCATGAATTTACAGGTACGTTAAGGTAGTGTGAAGTTCTATTAAGGTTTTGGTAGATACCCAGTACGTTTTCGAAGTATCAGAGGTGTGGTGGGTTAACTGCGGTACACCCTATATATTAACACTAATGATACATCGGAAGTGAGACTGGGGTCGGACCAATAACGAACCCTAGTTATTTGGTAGTTCATTTAACCCTACCATAGGCTATCATCTCATGCATACCTTTTGCGTTCCTGGAACTTAGGTTTGGTATTCTATTAGACCCTTAATCCTCCTCGCCATTTTAAACTAACGTAAACCAACCCTCATAACTCATACATATCATTCTTCATATCCAATGTCATTCGAAACACGTTATCCTAGTACCCATAAAGTTTTGCCACACTTTAAACTAAACGATAAACGTTCAAACACTTACTTAACTCAACCTTATGTTTTTTTAATAACTTCGGGACGAAGTTTTTAAAAGTAGGGGAGACTGTAACCATCTGTATTTTCTCTTTATAAATAATAAGATTTTTATTCATTAAACTTAACACCCTTATTAAGGCTATAAAAATATAGATATATTGATTACAAAGTATATTTTGTTATAAAGTTGTATAAATAATGAAATTTAAAGATTTATCAATTTAATGATACTAATAACGAATGTTAAGACTTTGTTAACAAATAACATATTAGGAAATAAACAACCACCATAACAGTCCACCCAACCATCACCCAAAAACCCATAACATTCTGACAGCCAAAAACTCAAAACAAATCACTAGAAAAAAAAAATTAATGAATCCACTATATAGATGAGATAGAGAAAGTGTTGGGTTGAAATGTGCCATAAACAAGTCACGTCGGCTTCGACCATAATTACGTTTTTTTTTTTAACTTTTTAAATAGTTATAGTGTCGCTATTAGAAAAATGATATTATGACATTTGTAAGTGGTAACCTAGAACCTCAAATTAGAAACTTTTGTTCGACCATGGAGGCAAGCTTTGAGCAAGAAAGGGAATATTAATATATAATGCTAATTAGTCAAAGTTGCTGTTAAGTGAGGCATAATCTAAGCACCATAAAATCCGGTCATTAAGCACCCCAATCAAGTCGACTCGTTTATGTTATTTATTATAAATTGAAAACATCTCCTTGCTCAAAATATGGACACCAACTATACTCTTTAACCTTAACAAACTGCATTTCAAAACACTACCAAGCTTGGTAATACTCGCCAGCATTCTAGTTTTTCCAGTCACAATCCTCGCCGAATAACATCACCCATCCGCCTTATTGTGATTTCCAACCATAACTTATGACGAGACATAACCACCGCCACACGCCCTTAAAGTCTAACCATCCGAACCGACGACCACCCTACACATCACGACCATCAATCCACCATCTCCCAACTGTCGCAACACCAGCACCATTGCTTCACGCACCATTGTTTAAGTCCGATGCCATGGCTATCAAATCGTTGTTGCCAATCCTATTTGATCAGCCCATAAGCGCTCTTGTACTCCATCAATGATGTACACCCATTAGCTATTTGGGTTCGTGAAACCGACCCAGGCATCTTGAAGGTCAACTTCTATTTCCGTCTTCCGCTATGCTCCTTTTTTTTCTTGCGACTATTTGAGGTAAAAAAATACATAACCTACTCCCTTGTATCGAAACTTGATGTCTTGATAATTTTTATAAACTAATTTTTCTTTTCGGTAATTAAACTAATGGTGATAAATTCTATAGCTTTTTTTAAGTGAGTCCGTTAAGTTTATAAAGCTCTTTTGTGTCAAGATCAATTTTCACCATCTTATTATACAAGCTCTTCATGAAAGAAAGCATATGGCTCATGAATGGGTAGTTGTCTGTTATGGTAAAACCATTTAGTAATGAAAAAGAATCAACCATGTAGGTATACTATTATTATTATTTTTATATAAAAAAAAGAGACGTTAGTAATGAGCACGGTTTCTATTTTCTTTTAAATGTATAAAAACCAATCCCATGGTGAATCTCATAATCTTTCAACTTAAAAAAAAAATAATATTTTAACCACAAAAATTAAACACTTAAATCTCGTTCCCCAAAATTGAAAGTCCTAATCAATCGATCTAGTAGACTTGTTCGACTTGTTATTCTTAGACTTTGTCATGGTTAATCTAGGTTGATTTCTTTGAGAATCAATATACTTGCTATTGCATAATTGGGATTCTTGCTTGCTTGCTAAGGTGAGTTTTACATAGCCCCTTTTCTATTTTCACTATTTTTGGGGTGAAACATGTTACAACATTCTATATGCAATTCAATCACAAAGTGTCTATGTGTATTTCTTTGTTGCATTATGTCTTAAACATGACTAGGGTAAGCACAATATTCTAGCATAATCATTAACATTGATCAGCCGACGGTATACAATGATAGATCTATTGGACTGGCAATCCCACCCGGATACGTGCCTCCTACATAGGTAGCGTGGGTGATTGTTATCGCATAACATAATCGAGTGAACCATGAGCGTATGGGATGGACCACAATATAACAGTCACAAGGGTTGATTATGCACTCGATTTACTTTTAGTATGTTTTCACATATGGACTAGACTTGCCATGACACTTGAATTGTACAAAGCTTTATTCGATTATCAAAACCTATGTAATTCTCACCAACTTTTGTTGACCCAAAATATTTTCAAACTTAACATGTTTCAGGTTATAGCTTGCTTGATGATTAGAGTTGATGCTTGAAGATGTGTATCTAGTATTTTTTTTCATTTTGAGGTACAAATTCTTGTAGAACAATTGTATGTAATGTATTTAAAGCAATTATTGAAATTTATTATTTACCATGAGCTACTGAACAATCATCAATACGTGACATCCCGATGTTTCCGCCATTGGTTGGGGTGTTACACAATTCCACCTTAAGAGCTCCCTAAGAAGAATTTGGCACCCAACATTGACTTTATACTCGTTAGAATCCAACCAGTTAGTAGAATTGATGACTACACATCTCCATCACGTATCTTTTATCGACCTACTTATCACTAGACTCAGATGACTGAACCTCAACCGGATCATTAACCCCAATTTGGCAAGCAATATTGTCAACCTTACTATTATCTACCGGCTTAAATTCTCCCTCTTCATGTTCCACCTCATCAGACCAGCTAAAGGGGGAGGGGGAGGGTTACGTATTTAGAAGTTATGCCCAATGATGAGTACCTGATTCAAAATTTGTAGGTTATAACTACATGTGTAAATAAGCCTAGTCGAGGACGTCTAAACGAAAGTGGGGTGCGTTTAATTATGAGATCTCAAGCTTGACTCATGAGTAGCTCTCAAGCTTGAGCATAACTTGTTTATTTTTTGTTAATTAAATTTTATGTGTGTGTATTTATATAATTTTTGTTATTAACACTGGTTTGATTATGGATATAAACACACTAGTAGGGAACCCGCGCGTTGCTGCGGGGCGACAATTTGCAGCTCAGTAGTCGTTCCTATTGGTTTATCATTCATCTTGTGATATATTGTATAGTACTTGTGTTGTTAATTTTATTCGTATAATATAATGTCATAATAGCAAAACGATATAAGATACAAGTACAACACGTTTAGTATCAATAAAAGTAGTGGAAACTAGTACATTGTCTGATATCGGGGGAGGAATATTGTATAAAATTTATGTTGCTAGACATGTTTGCATATTCAATTCGAAAACATCATTGCAATACTTGATTGTACATCCATAAGTTATTCACCTGAATCACCAAACATATCACACCAAGATCAAATACATTATTCCTTTCGAAAACCCATATTTTAACAATTTAAAGTCAAAATAGCAATTTACAGACCAAGTCAAGCTAGATTTTTAAAACAAATGCTAAGTATACATTTTTTTAAAGACACAAAGAATACATTTTAGAACGAAAGTAACAAAAAAAAATTCAACTCATAGTAAAAAATTGTTGGTTAAACTTGATTAGTTAATATGAAAACTTCCTGCTTGTTGTAGACTCACCTGAACCTACTGTGCGACTCACCTAAAATGGGCCACCAAGGCTGCTCCACACGAAACATGTCACTACTAAGACAAGTTACCGTGCTGAAAAATCTAACGATTATGATTTTTAAAAGGTTTGAGAAATAATTGGGATACCTAAAACCAAAAAGAAAAGGTAAGATGATCATATAGTTTACTTTTGAAATAAGTCTCCTATCTTAAAGCCATATTACAAATATATATTTCAACTCGGTTTTAATACAAATGGATATTCCAGCTGCTTCATGTCGGCATCTTCGCCTATGACTTATCTATTAATTGCTACATGCCACCTTCTTCACAAACCAGTCCGTAGCGCTAGGCATGTTTCATTATTTTTTTATTTATATTTTCATAAGACTTGTATAGTACATATAGAAATGGATTTGATAAGGTTACCTTCAATATCGAAACACATTCCCGATGTAGATCGGAGGGTAGCATTTGATTTGTAGTTCACATCAGTTGTTCAAATCTTCTGTTGGCTAGTGGTGGCTCCAATCTAAAGGTCACATGGTAGCAAAAAGGGTTTGCGGTAATTGAGTCGACGATAGCAGCCCGTGCTTTCAAGAATCCTACACGATGGTGAAGGTTTCTGGTGACATTAAAATCTGGCCGGAATAACCCAACGCATGCAGCAAACTGGCAGAGAGTAGCGATCAAGAGAGGGTGGCTGGGTGGGAGTTGTATGTGGAATGAGATAGCGGTTATTCTTAAAGGAATTTAGCAACGTCTCAGTTACTCATAATATTCTCAACGGTTACTCCTGTTAACAAGAAATATACCAAGGGTCACCACACTTTAAAAGGTTGTCCCATAATATTCTCAATGGTTACTCTCTTTAACAACTTATAACTTCTAGTCATAAAGAGATATTGAATGCATTAAACCTCTAAACAACTTATAAGTTATGCTAAGGTTAGAATGACTAAAAGACCGATATACCCCTATGAACCTTTTAACAAATTAATGCATCAACTATTTGTACCTTGAGCAATCAAGAGTGTAATTACTTAAATTTTGCAAGAATCCCTCCTAAATGCTTTATAATATAGTATAGATAATAACACAATGCAAATGCCAAATGGTATAACATCAGCGTGTTGCACTTACTTAAAAAAAGAATAATTTACATTGAACCCATATATATATTCTTGTACAAATGTGTTTTATCCTTTAAAGAGATCTTAACGTGAGAAGTGAAGAAGAGATTTTTTTTTTATTTTTTTTTTCAATCTTGTTAAACATATATTTTAGATTGAAATCTAAAAAAATAGTGTAATTACTCTAATAGCGTAATTACGCTAAAAAATTTTATTTTTATTTTTTTCATATTTACTTCTTATTTTTAATAGGTTAAAAACACGTAAACCCCGCTGTAAAAAAAACAAAAAAAAATACGTTAATTTACATCAAATTACACTGGTGTAGGGGATTTTTACCCGTGTAAGTATATTAATATTTTATTAATTATTTTATTGTTGTTTAATTCTGGACCACATATTCATTTTTGATTAAAATAAGTGTGATTATAAAGTGAGTTTCTGAGTTCTCACAACTCAGATGAGTTCTTATATATATATAAGACATATATAGTTCATGAGCAAATAGAGTTATCGTATAAACCGTACGAAGTGAAGAAAATGAAAAAAAACCGCGCGATGGCATGACTGTAAATATTGGTAACTTTATATAACTAGAGTAATTATATAATTATACTCGAGTAATTATGTAGCGTAATTATATAATTACTTTAGAGTAAAAGGTTGGTGTCATTATATATAAAAATGTCACGGTGTTTTTTTTTTGTTTCCTTCATTTCGTACGTTTCGTACGATAAAATCACTTTGTATTTGATCATTTGTCTCTGTCACCCTCCCACCCCCTATATATATATATATATATAGGGTTAGGATCAAATACACAGTGAAAGAAAAATAGGAAGTCGTAGGAAGGGTATCAAACGGACTCCGATTGAACTCATTCAAGCGGCATTGGAACCGTTTTATCGAACCCTACAACGTGAGTTTTTAGGTCTTCGTTTTTTTGAGGTTTTAGCTTGTGGTTTTTAGAATATGCGTTATATCATTGTGTCTTTCATGTACCATTGTGTCTTTTTCTTATTTTCATCATTGTGTCATTTTTTCAATTGATTGTGTCTTTTTTCTTCAGCATTGTGTTATATTTTTTGGCACTGTGTTATATTTTGTGGCTCATTGTGTCATATTTCATGATTTATTGTGTTTTTTGTATCCTTCTCACCCTTCTCATTTTTATTACCTTGTGTAGAATAACTTGACCCTATATATATATATATATATATATATATATATATATATATATATATAGGGGATGGTTATATAGAAAACTCACTCAAATTGAGAAAACCCTGGAAACTCCGACATCCCAAGTTTTTTATTATCTGAAAAAATTATGGTATGTAATATACATGTTTTTAAGAGTTTTGAGTAAAAAAAATCAAAAAAGTGCCGAGTGGATTTTTTTTAAAAAAAATAAATAAGTTTTTTGCGTTACATATGTTACATGTATGTAAAGTGTGTAACATACGTTACACAAAAAAAAACTTATTTATTTTTTTTAAAAGTCCACTCGGCGGTTTTTTGATTTTTTTTTGCTCAAAACTCTTAAAGACATGTATATTACATACCCTAATTTTTTTTAGATAATAAAAAGCCTGGGAAGTCAGAGTTTCCACGGTTTTCTCTCTATATATATATATTTAGCCATATATATATATATAGGGCGGTTCAAATACAAAGTAATACAAACGTGCGAAGTGTGCAAAGTCACTCTTGTATGTTCAAGAAAGCATTACGTAATTATCACGTTGCTGATCATTCGATAAAGCATCAAACTTTACCAGAATATTATAATACTCTGAAGCAATGTTGTTACAACTTCCAGGTGTTTCTGACCTTGACAACGGTCTAGACCCGTTGGTTACATCCTCGTCTCTTGAAACATCTAACGGTGGCATATTCCTTTTCCTCAACAACCTCTTGTTTCTTAACTGATCTTCTGGATCAACGATGTCATCTTCAGTTGTGATATCAGGAAGGTCTCCTAACCTTGACATTGTTTCTTGAACAAGGAGATCTATTTCATGTTGCATGTTATCTTCATAATCTTTGTCTGTAAGCTTGAAAAGGCGCTTGAAAATGGTGTCATAGACCTTTTGATTGATTGTGAAACTCTTATTTGATGTGATTTGGGGATTTTTAAGTTTTTGGGTATTAGGATTTTGAAGTAAATGGGAAAGAAGATGTTTCAGTTGTTTGATTGTTAAAATAGTTTTATAAAGTTTTACACTAAAATGATAAAAATGTCCTTGACTTTAACTGGCTTTTCTAACGGATTTAAAAAAAAAAAAGGGGGCCAAAATGGCACGAAAATGAAACCACAGGGATTCTAGTGATTAAAAAAAAACTTTTTCTATCTAAAGTGGCATTTTAGACCAAACCTTAGAGGCCATTTTAACAGTTAACTCTTTTTTATATTTAACTAGCTTTTATCCCAGGAGTGTCCCGGGGTTGAAAAATATAGCCATTCTAATAATACTAATACTAATAGTAATAATTATTACTCTTGTAATTAAATAAATATAAAAATAACCTTGCTATAAGGTGATACCATGTGTTGCAGTGTTGCGCGATTTTTTCTCCTAGCTTCTCTTGATGAAGTATACATATCCATCTTTAAAAGAGTAAAATTCCAATGATAGCATGACGATTGGGCTAAATTTCAACATTGTATATAAGAACCTGGTTTAAAAGAAAAAACATGATTAATGAATAACCTGAACACTTTGTGTTTTTTTTCCTGTATGAACGAAACCCCATAAAAAATAGTCGTTTTTTTCTCCGTTTTTTATATAGCACTATAGTACTCGTTGGAAAGATAATAAAACGCTCACTAATTTGGTGTACTTTTTTTCTTTAAAAAATCTCGTATATAAAATATATTAACGTTTAAAAATGATTGGAGACTCTCACCTCAACGTGCCACGTGGCACATTCAAAGGAGGGTTGAGGCTTCCAATGAATGTCACCTCATCAATATTCAATTCTTTTATTATAAGTTATAGATTATAGATTATAGATGATAACAACGGAGAGGCATTTTAGTCTTTTCTATTTTTTTTTCTCTATATTTATAGAGAAAGAGCCACTCCTGTGCCGTTCGGGATGGTGGGTGCACACCTCATCAGGGACTATGAGACTCTAACATGGGGTGAATGTGACACCCCAGGAAAATCCCACATCGGCCGTGGCCAGGAGAGATCCTTGGTTCATAAGTAATGTCTTGCCTCTTAAATCACCAACGCGTTTTGGGGCTTAATGTTAGTGGATGAAAAGAGAACTCCACAGTTAAGCGTGCTCAGGTGGGAGCAGTTTCAGGATGGGTGACCTCCTGGGAAGTTTCCACCGGGGCACCCAAAAACAAATCCGTGAGCTCTGAGTGGGCAAAGCGGACAATATTGGTGGTGAGAGGGGCGGGGTGTTACAGATTGGTATCAGAGCCATGGTTATAGGGAATTAGGTTATTAGAATGCCTTTTAGCCTAGTCTATAACTAAGCTTACATTCACGAGTATATTTCTCTTTATTCTTATATTTTCTTTCAACAAATTTTCGCTATGGTTCTTTCTTGTTATTCTTTCGATATTTTGCTTGGCGAAGAAGACACTCGTATTTCTCAAACGAAACGATATCATCAAGTTAGGAGTGGCATCCATACCTTGGTGATTAGTTTCACTCCTTTATATGATATTTATCTTAGGAATATATCTTTGAGATAGGAGTGACATCCACACCTCAAAGAGTATTACCTTTAAAAAGAAACTTAACCACTAAGCTATGAGTGATATCCTTAACTTAGTGACTGGTTTCATTCCACAATAGTTTTCAATTTTGAAATACATCTTTGAGTTAGGAGTGAAATCCACATCTCAAGGATTTATTTCTACAGCTCGTTTTTAATCCCGCTAAAATTTTGGAATTTACTAGTGATGGGGCACGTGCAATCTGGAAGGGTGAGCGCCTGTATCCTGAGTTTTCTGTCTAGGCCTAGCATTTTGCATAAAATCCCAATCAGACGACGGACCCGTATACCGACCTGGGAACTCTCGGGATGAGCATTCACTTATAAGCTAAAGTACGCCCCCACAAGTCACTAATAACATTTCAATTACTTTAGTTAGTCAAAGTTTCCTATGGAAACAATTCCAATGTTTTATATCATTGATATTTATATTTGTTTATCATTTGAAGACTCAATTTAATCACTTAATGTTTCATATGCCATTATTCATTGATTATTTGCTTTTGAATTCCTTATCATCATTATTAAAACTTTTTGTTTGTTAAATTATCGCATTAAAGCTTACACTATTTCACTTATGCTTTGTGACTTTTACACTATAAGGTATTACTCGTTTTGCGTTAAAACATTTTTACCCACGACTTAAGTTTTAAACTCTGTGTTTAACTTTGATCACATCCTGAGTTTAGGAATGTTGCGTCATCATACAGTTAAAAATGAACATGGTTTTTCCAAACTTATTATTTTAACCTGTTTTATACCTTCATGTTTACAAACTTACTTGATCGAAGTCGTAGTATATCCTCATATACCTAATACTAATATTGTTGCACCCAGTCTTCTAAGCCATAGCCAACTACCATTAGTTAGAACTTCTTAGTCAGACTAAACTCATACATAAATGCCTACCTACATGATACGCACTAGTACACTACTCTCTAAAACGATTAATTTGACAACTTATTCTATAAGTCTCTTCACAAAGCCTATTCGCCAAATTAGAACACACTTTTCATACACCTTGTGCCTTAAAACAAATAGCCCGCTATGAGCCCAAAGAGATGCCTTAACGATCCTGCAAATAAATGATCTTTCAATGTATAAATTTCGTAAAAGTTTGAAAATTTAAAAAGGTTTCAAGTTTACCAGTCTTAACGGATAACACTTCGATTTTCTCAACATTTCATAACAATTAAAAATTTCCGACGTTTCAACCTACAAGTTAAAGAAATGTTTAAATACAGAAAATTTTATTTTCCAAAATTCATCAAGGCATCTGGGATCATTCACAACCTTCACATCATTTTAAATCTTGGTCTTTCGAAACACATTAGATTTACACACACTTCATGAAATGGTTTCATCTTGCATTTTATAAACTTGCATTGCATATTTTACAAATCAAATGTAAATCTGCATGTTTTCATATAACGTATCCAATATATGTTTTCGGGAGGAATTTGCAACTAATAATATACCTTATAACACTTTTCAAACTCGACTTCTCGTAAACACATGAAAATGTGTACCTACGAAATCTTTTCAAGTGAACCTGTTTTGAACTTAAAACATTCTTCGATTTCCAAAAAGTTATCCTCATACCAGTAGACTATACGTCTGTTCTGCGCACTTTCATTTACAATAAATTTCGTTATTTTTTTTACACCATTCTATTTATAGTTACGTTCGTACATTATCTTATTATTTTTGTATTATTCTTTTGTTGGTAGTTATTTTCACGCGTTATTCGCAACTATTCTCGCACTAGTTATTAGTAGTTATTCTTACAACACTAGTTTTGAGCATTAATTTAACTCGTTTACTTTCATTTTGTGCAAATTGTGCGATTTACTCGATTTATGTTATGCTATTCTTTCAATCGAAATTTTATGCTATACTTATATACTTACATGAACGCATATTTGGTATGCATATTTTTTTTGTGAGCAAAACCCTATTATGCTTTACATTATTTTGTTCATCATCATGACCAACGAACATACTAATTGATAGCTCGTATGAGATCTAAGCCAGTTCCCTTGTACGACTCGGTTCAGAGTATTCCTCTAACCCAAGGGGAACGGTGTAATCCTCCGAGTTTATCAATATGGTTGTTTAGAGCCCAATGATGTGAACAAAAATTTACCGGTTAAGGGTGAACCCGAAAGGTGAAGAATCCCTAATCATGTCTTATACTTACACATTAATCTTATTACGGTTAAAAGGTGAACCTGAAAGGGGAAGAACCTCTAACCGCATCTTATACTTGAGCAGTATCTACTACTTAACACATTTTGGTTGACGCATTGTTTCTTGTATTACTTATGTTAGTGTTATGGAAAAGCATAGCACCCTAGTGTAAGGTAAATCGATGATTACGGTCCGGAACGCAATCATGGATTTACAGGTACATGGGGGTGGTGTGTGATTCTACTTAGGCTATTGGTAGACAAACAATACGAGTCCAAAGTATCAGTAGTGTGGTGGGTTAGCTGCGGTACACCCTATATATAAGCACGAGCGATACTGCGGGAGCGGACTAGGAGTCTGACCAAGAACCTACCCATTACTATCTCTGTATTAGATCGTTGACTAATAGCTAGCATTTTCGATAAGAATGTTCTTACACGATCTTCAATTCGACTTCCTAGAGTCTTTCTCTAGACCATCCACACAGAAAACACAAACTTTGTATACTCTTACACTCCCTGTTAGTCGAAATCCTGTTGCACGTCCTTAATAAAGTTCGGTCAGAAACTTCTCTAAAGTAAGGGAAGCTACTATAACACTGCCCTGCCTTAACCAGTTACATACTTTTCCCAAACCTTGCTCATTATAAACACTTAATTCTCTAACCTTGGGTCAAACTTTAAGGATTTTCAAACTCTTATTTTGGGTATTAAACAACTACTTCAAACTTTGTCAAATCATGACTGATGCATTTCTTAACATCTACTTGCCTTTTTACAAATGTCTTTTGTTTCATGGAAACCTTCACTTGAAAGTAATTTCGGGACGAAATTTTCTAAAGTATGGGAGACTGTGACAACATGCACCCTTCACTTTTCATAAATGTGCATAATTGGTTCCTCAACTATTTCAAAATTTAATTTTTAACCCTCGTATTTTAATAGGACCAAAATTCACAATTTAATAAAACTTATAATTTTTATAAGTAAAAGTATGCACGTTTTATACTCACATCTACACCCGAGCATGCATGTTTCAGACCTTGATACTCAAAGCCCTTAATTTTCGGTCCTAAAACAACTTAGAAACAGAAGGAAACAAGTCTATAACTTAAAATTGATTAAATTAGAAAATTATTTTTTTAGCCCTCGCGGTCTGCTAAGACATTCAAACAGTCAAAGTTCTAGTCAAAGTCCTAGTCAAAGTCTCAGTCAAAATCCTAGTCAAAAGTCATAGTCAAAGTCTCAGTCAAAATCCTAGTCAAAGTCCTAGTCAAATAGTCAATTCATCTTAAAACCTTACTTTATTGTGTTGACCAATTTTAAAGCCTAATTGAATCCAAAACTAGTATAAAAACCCACCTATGACCCATTACACTTTGCACCTCTAAATCGATTGTTTCAATTCGATTAAACTCTCCCTCATACCTTTCTTCTATAGTATATTACTTCTACATTTGAAGCGTTGATTATAAGCTCTCGTAATTGGCGAATTGGAAGCTGGATATTTTTCTTATTCGGTTTATTTTCTTCTAAATTGGACTAGTTTCGTTGTTGAATCTTTGGATTGCTCGCATTTTCACGCTCGCTTAGTCATCTAGTCATTTGGCGAAAGTGAGTACTTCCTATCCCCTTTTTGCTTTTATTCATTTTTGGGGTGTTACATGTACACTATTACAAATTACAAATACAAGTTTACATTTTTACAATACAATTCTAGTACTATGTGCATTTGCTTACAACGTGCTTTATGCTTAGACAATACATGTAGAATACATTTGTACTTAGTGAAATCATTAACATGGTACAAGCCGACCTTAACATTGGATAGCGCTATTGGATTGACAACCCACCTAGGTGATTCTCCCCCTTTTTCATCGGAGAATCCATGGTCATTGTTTAGTTATTATCCATTTATTGGATAAGTACACCGCCGTTCATTTTAGTACATTTATACAGTCACAGGATTGATTTCGCTCATTTGTATGATACATAGTTTACATAAATGCACTGTAGCTTGCACTTGAATTGTATAACATTTTCCAACTTACTATATATATTAAAACTAGGAATGCTCACCAACATTTCATATGTTGACAAAACCTATTTTGTACATGTTTCAGGTGCAGTTTGATCATTAGTTCCATAGCATTGGATTTTAGTGCTTGCTTTTAATAAGTTATTTCAAATTTCATGTTTCGTTCAGAATTTGTATTTTTTTTCATTTCATCTATGTAAGACAATTTAAATTATTCAATAATATATTTACATTTTAGTACCATATGCTTTTGAACAATCGTCACTACCTGACACCTTGATGATTCCGCCATCGGTTGGGGTGTTACAGATTTGAAATAGTTGAGGAACCAATTATGCACATTTATGACAAATGAAGGGTGCATGTTGTCAAAAGCAAATAATAAATGAATAATGGCATATGAAACATTAAGTGATTAAATTGAGTCTTCAAATGATAAACAAATATAAATATCAATGATATAAAACATTGGAATTGTTTCCATAGGAAACTTTGACTAACTAAAGTAATTGAAATGTTATTAGTGACTTGTGGGGGCGTACTTTAGCTTATAAGTGAATGCTCATCCCGAGAGTTCCCAGGTCGGCATACGGGTCCCTCGTCTGATTAGGATAAATTTGATACCAATCTGTAACACCCCAACCGATGGCGGAATCATCGAGGTGTCACGTAGTGACGATTGTCCAAAAGCACATGGTACTAAAATGTAAATATTATTGAATGAACCACAAACTGTCTTACATTGGAATGGAAATACAAAGTCTTAAATGAAATGTAACTGATGAAATAACTGAATTAAAATAAAACATTAAATGTCTCTTGTTAAAGCACTATATCAAATTGCACCTGAAACATGTACAAAATTAGGTTTGGTCAACATAAGAAATGTTGGTGAGCATTCCTAGTTTTGATATATATAGTAAGTTGAATGATACACAATTCAAGTGCAAGCTACAGTGCAATTATGTAAACTATGTATCATACAAATGAGCGAAATCAAACAACCAACTGATCTAGATCAGTTGGTTTACCTCCCTTGTTGCAAAACAGAACCGGCCAGTGGCCAGGTTCGATTCCCACGAGAATCAATTATTTTTTTTTCTTTCTTTCATTTAACCATTAAACTAATGCATCTATTTAATCAATTTAAATCCAATATAACTCGTTCTCAGGGTGTGGCTCAGTTGGTGGCCACGCTTGTGATAAAACCCGAACCGGCCAGAGGCCCGGGTTCGATTCCCATAACCAACAAGTATTTTTTTTGCCATTTTTATATATATATTTAATACATTAAATCTTTTTAAATCAGTTTTAAATACCAAAAGTGTTTTATAAATTCTACAAAAATTATCATATGATCTTCAAATGGTAAAGTTCATCACCCAAATTTTAGTTTTTCAAAAATAATTTATTTAAGGTATATTATTAATAATACAAGTTTATTCATTTATGTTTATTAAATTCTATAAAAATATCTAAACGATTTTATTAAATCTCACAAAAATTATCCTAAACTTGTATATTCTTAAACATTACAGAAAATATTTTTATTTCAGAAAAACCGTTTATTTTATATTTTTAATTAATTTTTGTTAGTTTTAATCATAAATAAATCATAATAAATTCATTTTCCAATATTTTTGCACCAAAATTTTATATAAATTATTTATAACTATCTAGAACTGAAATACAATTTTTAATTCAGAAATTCTTTGATTTTAATATTTTTAGATATTAAAGTCATATTTTGACAATTTGAAATAATTAAATTAAATATTCTATTTTCAAGAAAATAATTTTATAAAAATTATTTTCATAATCAAAATCTTATGTTGTAACTATATTTAACTTAAATTTTACAAAAAGACTTTTATTTATTTATTTATTAAATTTCTTATATTTTAATAAACAATTTGTTTATTAATCAAATAAACGTTTATCCCCAATTCGAAACCCTAGAATTTCATGTATCCTAGAGTTATTCCTTACACATTATCAAATTCTTTAGGTTGATTCTTTGGAATATTTCCAACGCATATTTCGTTGTCCAGTTCAATTTCAAGCTATTACGTAGACAGTGAGTACTTCCTATCCCCTTTTTGCTTTTATACATTTTCGGGGTGTTACATGTACACTATTACAAATTTCAAATACAATTTTACATTTTCACAAATACAATTCTAGTACTATGTGCATTTCTTACAACGTGCTTTATGCTTAGACAATACATGTGGATTACATTTGTACTTAGTGAAATCATTAACATGGTACAAGCCGACCTTAACATTGGATAGCGCTATTTGGATTGACAACCCGCCTAGATTGATTTTGTACATGTTTCAGGTGCAGTTTGATCTTAGTACTATAGCATTGGATTTTAGTGCTTGCTTTTATTAAGTTATTTCAAATTTCATGTTTCGTTCAGACTTTTGTATTTTTTTCCATTTCATCTATGTAAGACAATTTAAATTATTCAATAATATATTTACATTTTAGTACCATGTGCTTTTGAACAATCGTCACTACGTGACACCTCGATGATTCCGCCATCGGTACTGTGACATCCGTCACTTTCCTTTTATTTTTTTTATATATAATAATAATAATGATAATAATAATAACACAAAAAAAAAAAAATCAGATTTTTGTTGGGTAAATTTTTCCATGACAATGCTTATTTCTTTAAGACCAAACAAACCAAACCACACCTAACCTCTAAAATTTTCAGCGGCCCAACCTGTAAGCCCATTCCAGAAGCAAGCCCACACACTTACCCAGCCCACACTGAGCCCACCTGAAACCGGCCCAATCCCCCCTCCCTTTCCCTTACTTTTAAAAAGAAAATGGTGCCATTCCCAGGATTCGAACCCGGATCACTTCACACACCCACACGAGTGCTAACCACCTGCTCCACACCAACCTCTTGTTTCTATCCCAGACCACTAATTATATAAATGCTATTCGGACCTTGTCTGCTTCATTCATCCTGTTCGCTGCTGATTTTCAGCCGAACAAAACACCACAAAGTTGACTTTTTGAACCTATTAATGGAAACAATTGACTTATTTAAACTCGCCACGCCCATTACACGTCAAACAAACGTTAATCATCAATAACACGTATCAATTCACGCGTATACATTAACTAGCGGGTCAAACCTTAATCAATTATTTCCATTCGTACCCCAGACCATTTTAGTATAAATTGAAGGTTTCTGGACCTTCTAACCTCGCCGAACATCATCTCCCAACCTCTAATTCCTGTTCTAAAACCATCCTTCGAAGCTTTTTGTCTCGCGTTGACTTTCTCAGTTGACCGCACAAGAATCACGATCCGTTTCTGTAAGCATCTATTTTTTTTATGGGTTTTAACCTTCGGCCAATGCACAACAATAACCCTAAGTTCAATTGGGTTATTGTTGTGTAATTCGTATAATTGATGGTCTAGGGCTCGATTTCAAGTAATTGGGGAAGAAGACAATGTTTCAGCTATGTATTAATAATATTCGTAAACAAATCTGAACAACCATCTGGTCTAGACCAGATGGTCACGCTGACTGTGCCCAAACAAGGGGCTGCGGGTTCGAGTCCCAGCAGCAGCCTTTTTGTTCCTTTTTTTTTGTTGTTATTTTTCAAACTTTGAATATATATTATTTATATGTTATAAATTCATTTTTAAATATTAAAACACTTTTAAAAATGATACAAAAATTATATTATGTTAAACTAGTGAGAAAGTTTAACATACAATTTTTAGTTTTCCAAATTTTATTTATTTAACACATATAATAAATAAATCAATTTTATTCCATTTTATTTATAAAATTCTATAAAAATATCAAAACGATCTTATAAATTTCCACAAAAATTATCCTAAGTTTCTATAACATTAAGCTTTTCAGAAATGATTTTTAATTCAGAAAAATCAATTATTTTATATTTTTAATCAATTTTTGTTAGTTTTAATCATAAATAAATCATAATAAATTCATTTTTCAATATTTTTGCACCAAAATTTTATACAAATTATTTCTAACTATCTGGAACTGTAATACAAATTTTAATTCAGAAATTCTTTGATTTTAATATTTTTAGATATTAAAGTCATATTTTGACAATTTGAAATAATTAGATTAAATATTCTATTTTCAAGAAAATAATTTTATAAAAATTATTTTCATACTCAAAACCTTATGTTATGATTATATTCAACTTAAGATTTTACAAAGAGACTTTTATTTATTTATTTATTAAATTTCCTATATTTAATAAACAATTTGTTTATTAATCAAATAAACGTTTATCCCCAATTCGAAGCCCTAGAAATACATATATCCTAGAGTATTTCACTTACACATTATCAATTACTTTAGGTTAATCATTTGGGAGTAATCTCAATTCATATTTCGTTGTCCAAGTTCAAATTCAAGTTATTACGTGAACTGTGAGTATTTCCTATCCCCTTTTTGCTTTTAATCATTTTTGGGGTGTTACATGTACACTATTACAAATTTCAAATACAAGTTTACATTTTCACAATACAATTCTAGTACTATGTGCATTGCTTACAACGTGCTTTATGCTTAGACAATACATGTTGAATACATTTGTACTTAGTGAAATCATTAACATGGTACAAGCCGACCTTAACATTGGATAGCGCTATTTGGATTGACAACCCGCCTAGATTGATTCTCCCCCTTTTTCATCGGAGAATCCGTGGCCAGTGTTAAGTTATCATCCATTGATTGGTTGAGTACACTAGAGTTCATACAGTACATTATACAGTCACAGGGTTGATTTCGCTCATTTGTATGATACATAGTTTACATATTTGCACTGTAGCTTGCACTTGAATTGTATATCTTTTAACCTACTATATATATATCAAAACTAGGAATGCTCACCAACATTTCATATGTTGACCAAATCTATTTGTACATGTTTCAGGTGCAGTTTGATCTAGTGCTTTAGCAAGGAACATTTAGTGCTTATTTTAATTCAGTTATTTCAATATTTACATTTCATTTAGACAATGTATTTTCCATTTCCATGTAAGACAATTTTGATTATTCAATAATATTTACATTTTAGTACCATGAGCTTTTGAACAATCGTCACTACGTGGCACCTCGATGATTTCGCCATCGGTTGGGGTGTTACAGATTGGTATCAGAGCCATGGTTATAGGGAACTAGGTTATTAGATAAAAAGGCCTAGACTATAACCGAACTTTAACTTGCATGCATAATATTTCCTGAATTACCCTACCCCTCATTTCTCCCTACTTTCCTCCTTCTATCTTTCCCTTCTTCCCTCTCTCTATTCTTCTTATCTTTCATCATGGTGCATAGAGATGGTGTCCTACAGAGAGTGTAAAGTTTACATCATCATACGGGAACAGTACCTTTTATGAAGACATTCTTTGACATAATACCTACTCTTACTTTACTCCTTCGAAGTTGTTGAACTTTAATGAGTGTGATAAGGACACGTGCAATCTGGAAGGGTGGACGCCTGTACACTGGGTTTTTTGGCATAGGCAAGCATAGCGCATAAATCCATTTACGGACCTGTTATGCTTACCTGGGGATTCCTGGAGTGAGTGTCCACTTATAGGCTAAAGCATGTCTTCTTTGACCACCATTGGGTTCAATTCCTTTGAAAAGTCAACGTTCTTGTTGAGCTTTACAGCTAGACAAGGGCACTCCAAGCATTTTGTACAAGTTTTTCCAATAATACCCTCTCGTTTCATATACAATACTTTGCATATCATGATTGCTTACAAGATCACATCTTCATAATCATCTGTACGATTATACACTTACATTTTCTAATCTCATGATTATTCATTGACTACCTCATAGATGTCTGCTCGCCGCATGCTCCGTGATGCCAGCCAACGCCCTGTTCGTGCTTCTGGACGACGTTCTGATCGTCGCCTCGCATCTTTAGTCGCCGAGCAAATTGCTGCAGTGATCCCAAACCTTGTCAGTGAGATAACCCAGAATAGTAACAGTGCCAACACAGGGAGTACGACTCAATTTCGGTGCACTTTCAAACACTTTAACTCCTGCAACCCCACAAAATTCACTGGTGAGGAGGGTGCTACTGGCCTCCTCCAATGGTTTGAAAGCATGGAGAGTACTTTTGTGAACAGTGAATGTCCTGATGAACTCCGCGTTCGCTATGCTACTAGTGTCCTTCAAAAGGGGGCGCTAACCTGGTGGAATGGTGAAAAGCGCAATCGAGGAGCTGATATTGCTTTATCATTATCTTGGACAGATGTTAAGGAACTCATGATCGCCAAATTCTGCCCTAGGAACGAAATCAGGAAACTGGAAGAAGAATTCCATGGACTGAAACAAGACAGTGGTGAGAATCTAGCGTATAATACTCGATATCATGAACTTAGCATATTGGTTCCACACATGGTCACCCCGGTCTCTCGAGCAATCGAAAAATATATCGAGGGATTACCTGACCTGATTCAAGACGTTGTCACTGGAGGCAAAGCCACTACGGTAGAAGAAGCCATCCAACTTGCAGCTATATTAACAGGCAAACACGTACGGAAAGGAAACTTGGTTAGGAAGGGCACCAAGACACCTACTGAGAAAACCACCAATACTGTTGAACAATCTAAGACTGTTTTTGTAAAGGCCGCCACTACTGCTTCGAACTCTAAGAAACGAATGGGCGATAACCTGAACCATACTGTTGTGGATCCTGTGACTCAGCCTCCTATCAAGAAAGCCTACACGGGAATCCATCCTCAATGCAACACTTGCAAATACCATCACCCTACAAATCTTCCATGCCGTCAATGCACTAGATGTGGAAGGTTTGGACACTTTGTTACCACTTGTCGAGTAATGGTTGGGACACAGAGTAATCATCAAACAGCTGCCCAGGGACCACTACAGATTACTAACGGTCGGGCATGTTATCATTGTAGAGACCCTAACCACTTGCTACCCCAATGTCCCAAATTGAACAATATAAACCTGGTGGCACATGGACAAGCTTTCAATATCGATATCAACGAAGCAGATGATCAGGATGACGTTAATCCCACTGGTTAAGCCATGGATGAAATTTTCCAAGACTCGAGAAATCCAATACCCGTGTTTTCATTTTCTTGATCCTATTATCATTTTGTACCCAATTTTGTCGCACTCATTAGCATACAACATCTAGAAATTTTCTTGCGTATTATTGTGTATTAACACAGATTGGAAATTTATTATATTGATTACGTTATTTTTAATCATACAAGACTCTACCTTACATTTATTTGAAACGTTTGGACTTGATACTTGATCTTACAGGTGCTTTTCTAAGAAAACATCATTGGTTATTACATGAAACTAGATTTTTTCCCTTAATTTGACTACGCATTGAACATCTAATTATTCATGATACTCGTAAACATTTAATTATTCATGATAACACTTACACTTAATGGTTGTAGTACTTACAAACTTGCTTGCATAAACATACTATCAATTTGCAATCTATGTGAATAATAATTGCTGCACTTAATAGAGGTCATCATGCCTTTTTCAACAGTCGGGAGAGGCCCTACAACCTACTCCACTACTGGTGGGGGCTATCGAACATACTCAACGATTGGTAGAGGTCGCTATGCCTTTTCAAACAGTCGGGAGAGGCCCTACAACCTACTCCACGGCTGGTGGAGGCTATCGAACCTGCTCAACAATCGGTGGGGTCATAGAAGGACACAAAACCCTAATGTAAGGTAAATTGATGATTCCGGTCCGGAACGTAATCATGAATTTACAGGTGCGTTAGGGTAGTGTGAAATTCTATTAGAGTTTTTGGTAGGCGTCCAGTACGTTTTCAAGGTATCAAAGGTGTGGTGGGTTAGCTGCGGTACACCCTGTATACAAACACTAATGATGCATTGAAAGTGAGATTGGAAGTCGGACCAGGAACAAACTCTGGCTATTTGGTAGTCTATTTAGTCTTTCTGTAGACAATCAACACGTACATATATCTTAGGATTCCTAAAACTTGAAATTTATTGATTTACTAGATTCTTATTCTCTTTACTATTCGAGACGAACCTAATCCAATTCTTAACTCACACCTATCAAACCCCTTGTCCAGATCATTCGAATTTTCCAAACCACAGTTATCTTAATTTTTACCCAAGCATCCATAACCCTATGTTTCTAATAACTTCGGGACGAAGTTTCTAAAAGTAGGGGATGCTGTGACATCCGTCACTTTCCTTTTATTTTTTTTTATATATAATAATAATAATGATAATAATAATAACACAAAAAAAAAATCAGATTTTTGTTGGGTAAATTTTTCCATGACAATGCTTATTTCTTTAAGACCAAACAAACCAAACCACACCTAACCTCTAAAATTTTCAGCGGCCCAACCTGTAAGCCCATTCCAGAAGCAAGCCCACACACTTACCCAGCCCACACTGAGCCCACCTGAAACCGGCCCAATCCCCCCTCCCTTTCCCTTACTTTTAAAAAAAAAAATGGTGCCATTCCCAGGATTCGAACCCGGATCACTTCACACACCCACACGAGTGCTAACCACCTGCTCCACACCAACCTCTTGTTTCTATCCCAGACCACTAATTATATAAATGCTATTCGGACCTTGTCTGCTTCATTCATCCTGTTCGCTGCTGATTTTCAGCCGAACAAAACACCACAAAGTTGACTTTTTGAACCTATTAATGGAAACAATTGACTTATTTAAACTCGCCACGCCCATTACACGTCAAACAAACGTTAATCATCAATAACACGTATCAATTCACGCGTATACATTAACTAGCGGGTCAAACCTTAATCAATTATTTCCATTCGTACCCCAGACCATTTTAGTATAAATTGAAGGTTTCTGGACCTTCTAACCTCGCCGAACATCATCTCCCAACCTCTAATTCCTGTTCTAAAACCATCCTTCGAAGCTTTTTGTCTCGCGTTGACTTTCTCAGTTGACCGCACAAGAATCACGATCCGTTTCTGTAAGCATCTATTTTTTTTATGGGTTTTAACCTTCGGCCAATGCACAACAATAACCCTAAGTTCAATTGGGTTATTGTTGTGTAATTCGTATAATTGATGGTCTAGGGCTCGATTTCAAGTAATTGGGGAAGAAGACAATGTTTCAGCTATGTATTAATAATATTCGTAAACAAATCTGAACAACCATCTGGTCTAGACCAGATGGTCACGCTGACTGTGCCCAAACAAGGGGCTGCGGGTTCGAGTCCCAGCAGCAGCCTTTTTGTTCCTTTTTTTTTTGTTGTTATTTTTCAAACTTTGAATATATATTATTTATATGTTATAAATTCATTTTTAAATATTAAAACACTTTTAAAAATGATACAAAAATTATATTATGTTAAACTAGTGAGAAAGTTTAACATACAATTTTTAGTTTTCCAAATTTTATTTATTTAACACATATAATAAATAAATCAATTTTATTCCATTTTATTTATAAAATTCTATAAAAATATCAAAACGATCTTATAAATTTCCACAAAAATTATCCTAAGTTTCTATAACATTAAGCTTTTCAGAAATGATTTTTAATTCAGAAAAATCAATTATTTTATATTTTTAATCAATTTTTGTTAGTTTTAATCATAAATAAATCATAATAAATTCATTTTTCAATATTTTTGCACCAAAATTTTATACAAATTATTTCTAACTATCTGGAACTGTAATACAAATTTTAATTCAGAAATTCTTTGATTTTAATATTTTTAGATATTAAAGTCATATTTTGACAATTTGAAATAATTAGATTAAATATTCTATTTTCAAGAAAATAATTTTATAAAAATTATTTTCATACTCAAAACCTTATGTTATGATTATATTCAACTTAAGATTTTACAAAGAGACTTTTATTTATTTATTTATTAAATTTCCTATATTTAATAAACAATTTGTTTATTAATCAAATAAACGTTTATCCCCAATTCGAAGCCCTAGAAATACATATATCCTAGAGTATTTCACTTACACATTATCAATTACTTTAGGTTAATCATTTGGGAGTAATCTCAATTCATATTTCGTTGTCCAAGTTCAAATTCAAGTTATTACGTGAACTGTGAGTATTTCCTATCCCCTTTTTGCTTTTAATCATTTTTGGGGTGTTACATGTACACTATTACAAATTTCAAATACAAGTTTACATTTTCACAATACAATTCTAGTACTATGTGCATTGCTTACAACGTGCTTTATGCTTAGACAATACATGTTGAATACATTTGTACTTAGTGAAATCATTAACATGGTACAAGCCGACCTTAACATTGGATAGCGCTATTTGGATTGACAACCCGCCTAGATTGATTCTCCCCCTTTTTCATCGGAGAATCCGTGGCCAGTGTTAAGTTATCATCCATTGATTGGTTGAGTACACTACAGTTCATACAGTACATTATACAGTCACAGGGTTGATTTCGCTCATTTGTATGATACATAGTTTACATATTTGCACTGTAGCTTGCACTTGAATTGTATATCTTTTAACCTACTATATATATATCAAAACTAGGAATGCTCACCAACATTTCATATGTTGACCAAATCTATTTGTACATGTTTCAGGTGCAGTTTGATCTAGTGCTTTAGCAAGGAACATTTAGTGCTTATTTTAATTCAGTTATTTCAATATTTACATTTCATTTAGACAATGTATTTTCCATTTCCATGTAAGACAATTTTGATTATTCAATAATATTTACATTTTAGTACCATGAGCTTTTGAACAATCGTCACTACGTGGCACCTCGATGATTCCGCCATCGGTTGGGGTGTTACAGGTACATATCTGCTTATGCCGGGATTCGAACCCGGGCAGAAGCCGTTTCAAGCCTTAACACAACAACACATTACCATTGCTCCAAGATGCTCTTTGTGTTGGAATCTAGGGGCATTAACTATATAAGCCTAAATTATACTAAGTTTGCTCCAAGATCCTCTTGCTGTTCGCTGCACAGCAGCAACCCACAACAACAATTGAATGTGAAGCTTAAAAATGGCAAATAACCACTGATTAATTTGTGTTATGAATTAGCAAATAATTACGCGTATTATTACACGTTAACACGGTCAAAGCATTCCAGTTTAATACACTAATCACGCGCTAATTCCATTAACCGAGTCAAAACCTACCAAATCTACAATCCAACCCTTGCCCTATAAATTGGACCACCCTACACCATCCTAAATCGCCGATAAGCATTCCCTTACCTTCAATTTCTGATAAAACAACCTACAAATCGAAGTATTGAGCCGCGTTGACGTTTTCTTTGACCAAGCCCTCATACCCGATTACGGTCAGTAAGTCTCTTCTTTTTTTTTGTGGGTTTCAATGTCCGGCCTTATGTGAGCAATAGCCCCAATGATTCAGGGGCTATTGAACACGAATTGTTTGATTTTGAAATTAGGGCACGAATTGATAATATTTGGGGAAGAACACTGAGCGCTGTTAGTATATTTATGTATTGTTGAACAGAAATCAAACAACCAACTGATCTAGATCAGTTGGTTTACCTCCCTTGTTGCAAAACAGAACCGGCCAGTCTATTAAATATACAATTTTTAATTCAGAAATTCTTTGATTTTAATATTTTTAGATATTAAAGTCATATTTTGACAATTTGAAATAATTAAATTAAATATTCTATTTTCAAGAAAATAATTTTATAACCATTAAATATTCTAGATTCGGCCAGGTTCGATTCCCACGAGAATCAATAATTTTTTTTTTCTTTCTTTCATTTAACCATTAAACTAATGAATCTATTTAATCCATTTAAATCCAATATAACTCGTTCTCAGGGTGTGGCTCAGTTGGTGGCCACGCTTGTGATAAAACCCGAACCGGCCAGAGGCCCGGGTTCGATTCAATAATATATTTACATTTTAGTACCATGTGCTTTTGGACAATCGTCACTACGTGACACCTCGATGATTCGTCCCTCGGTTGGGGTGTTACAGATTGGTATCAAATTTACCTCTTTGGAGGGTTCCCGCCCGGGCTTGGTCTTGAGTTCGAATCCTGCACACCACGAAAAAATTCCCTGTAACGGTTTGAGATAACTTCAAAGTGGACACCGGTGCGTGGGTAGTGATTCGAACTCGGATTGAAGGGTTGTCTGTCGATTGGTTTCACCGCTGAATTACACCTTCCAAAAAAAAGTTTTAGAGGTTTCAGTAAATGCTATAACACATTAATGTATAACAAGGGGTCAGGAGTTTGATCCCCCACAGGTAATAAGGGAGAAAAAATAGGTGATAGGGAAAAGTAATTAACCATTAAAAAAAATCCTAGCTAACTTTATATATAGATTTTGATTATGAAACATGGTGGGTTGTGTTTTATACGTTTTGTTTATTATTGGACATTTGGACAGATATTTTAATAAACTTAACTACATAAACAAGTTCCACTAGAATCTAGATTGCAAAGAAGCTAGGAAAGCTACCAAACTGCGTTGTTTTTTCTTTTTTTTTTTTTTTCCCTCTAAATTTGGCCAGCAAATGATGACCGCCGCCATTCTTATGACGTTTTAGAAGGCCAAAAGTTTGAAAATAAATTTTGGTGGACTAAACGAGGAACTGGTATATGTTCGGTACCTCAAACATCTAGTTGATAAACATAGAATAATGAGAGATAGTCGAAAGATAATTATAAACCTAAAAAATATAAATATAATAGTGCAATCATATCCGAATATATCTCTAAGTAGGGCTGTTCAAATCGCTCGCCGCTCGTGGATCGCTCGTCGGAAAATGCTCAAAAAATGCTCGTTCGATCTTCCGCTCGGTTGTAAATGAGCCGATCGGCTCGGTTCGGTTTGCAAATGAGCCAAACAGGAGCAAAGGTACGCTCGGCTCGGTTCGGCTCGAATAATTTTTATTTATTTATTATATATTTAATTATAAATATACACACAATTTACAGATAAATTTATGGCTTTATATATAACATTCTATTGGCTTTGAATCAGCATATGCAAACAAAATATAACTAGTCCATTTAGCTCAATAAAAAATTTAACTGTAGGTGACAGTCTTTACTTCTTTATGTTATTAGTTATACATCGCTAATTGTCGTTTGATATCACCCTACGTCACAATGCAACAACTGTTCTCTCATATATGCTCATCGCCTCACCAGCCTTAATCTAAGCCTCATCCTCAGACATTGGGTTCTCAATATTAGTGTTATCATCAGATAGTTCGACCATAGTTGTCACCCGACAATGAAAACATAGAAGGAAACACCCTAATTTTATGATCGTCAAAATTACTCTTTGCTCGATTCTTGCTCGGCGCTCGCTCGAAAAATTTACGCTCGAAGAATGCTCGTTCGTTTTTTGGCTCGATTGTAAAGGAGCCGCTCTGCTTGGTTCGGTTTGTAAATGAGCCAAGCATGAGCAAAGCTCCGCTCTGATCGGCTTGGCTTGTGAACAGCCCTATCTCTAAGGGGGCGGGGCACTAGGGGTCTTCGGCTAAAGAGGCCACCCGGCTTCAGCGCCGCCACCCAATCGGCTACGGACAAATGGTAACCATATCGGCAAGCATTACTATTTTTCACCGTTGAAGCATTACTATTTAAAAAAAAGGACAAAAACGAAGAAGACAATGAAGATGGTCAGATTTCCGGTTGGAGGAGGCGGCTCTGCTCATGGAAACAACGAAGAAGAAAACTTAAATATGCCTAATATACATGTGGTGAACATTTTTTAAAAATTAAGCTAGGGCCCATCTAACTCAAGTGAAAGAAGCGTCCCCTTTTTTTAAAGGTAATTTTCATTCACGTACAAAGCCACAAGCAGTCCTCAAAGCAAGGACCTCTCGGGCATAAAACGACATTACATCACGTCCCTAGGATACTTACACCAAACATTCCAATCAATATCTTTCAATCTAGACCTATGACAAATCCAAAACAATGTCGTATATTTGATAATTCCCACCACTTCGACTGGTTTACGAGAGTTACCCTTGAAAATTCTAGCATTACGTTCATTCCATATCGACCACATTGTTGCGTAGATAATGCCTCTACGAATGTATTTCTCCTTCTTCGTCTTCGTTTGAGTACATGCCATCTTCAAAAGATCTTTTACTTTAAAAGCATAGATGGGACTTAAACGACACCAAGATCCCACTCGCGTCCAAATTTCATCCGAGAAGACACAACCTGTGAACAAATGTGTCGAAGTCTCCACATCCTCATTACATATAGCACACGATCCATCATTCAAAGAAACCCCACGTTTGAGTTGCTCCGCCCGTGTCTTTTTTGTCTTGTTTTAAACTGGTATTTTTTTAGATGACTACAATTTCTTGTGGACCTACCCCATAACAAACAAATCTGACGTATTCTCAATGTTCACCATTTTCACAACATTTATCCCACTATGTGTCGAAGTTTCCAAATTTCATCTTAGAAGACAACCTGTGAACAAATGCGTCGAAGTCTCCACGTCCTCATTACATATAGCACACGATCCATCATTCAAAGCATCCCCCTTCTGCTTATAATTTTTTGTTTAATATTCCTAATTTTATTCAATTATTTATGAAAAACGAAAAAATAAAGCATTAGGTCAAGTACCCTAAAGTGTCGTCAGTGTTTTGGTGGTTTTATGGTACTTTTGGTTATATTTGACATGACACTAAATGAGTGGTCAGGACTAGACCACTAGCCTGGAGTGCCCCTTCCAAAATTTGACTTTTAACTTATCAAAAGAATGCTCTAATTGATATTTGTATTAAATGTTTGTAACCTCCCTAAACTAGTTAATAAATGATACTCATAACAATTTTTCAAAATATATCTTTACAAAACAAATATAGGATGAATTTTGGATGAATTTCAACATGTGTAGGATGAATTTCAATATGTGTAAGATAATATCGATACGTGTACGATTTATGTAGGATTAAATTATGATATGTGTAGGTAAAAATATTTCTAACTAATTAATTGGAAGAGAATAATTAATGTTAGAAGAGTTACATTATTTAATGTTATATCATTATGTCATTTTTTTTATTCTCATCTTAAGTTTCTTCTTAAATGATCTTTCCCCTATTATGTTATGGCTGATTGTTGATAAATAAGAAAGACAGTGATAACATGATTTATGATTGTATACATGTTTATTCTTATGGTGTAATCCTACAAATTGTTGATACTATGGTATTTAGTTAGTGATGACATTAGTTTTTACATAGTTATATTTTCAGTTATATTTCTTTTATATATATTTATATATATATATATGCCTTTTATTGTACACATCATTTATATATCATTCATTCTAGTGAGCATACTACACTTAAACATATCACAATGCTTCTTTAGTTGATACCCTGGTGATGTCTCGGTATTATGTCTATGCACATGCTTGTATTATGTCCATGAATATGCTTTAATATTGGAGATAGGAATTAAAGAGTGATGCTTCGGCCGATTATGGTTGAAACGGGTTGAGATCGTCTATTTTTTTAGTCCTATGGTGAAAACATGACATACGCTCTTTCAATATGTGCCCAAAACAGCTCCAAGTCCTGTGCTTCAAATTCAAGTAAATGCCATTTTGTTAAAGCTAGCTAGCCATTAATCACAAGTTCTGTTAAGTAATTATAATACCCAGAAACTATAACAATCAATCAAGAAACAATCAACACAGATTTCTTATTAATGAATTGAAAACGAATTGAATATAAAGGAATGAATTACTGATCAATAAAAGACATAACTCTTTTATAGAACACAAGCCCTAAATCCCAATTTGATCGTTAAAAGTATTAACTAACTTGTATCAGGAGCAGTACCTCATCTATCTTACTTAGACAATAATACCCCTTGACATTTACAACTTTAGTCCTCAACTTAACAAGACTTTGTTATTTCCAACTGAAACTTATGAACGATATTATTAAGTAGAGTTGACTATCATTGACTTGTGATTTCACCTTGATTCCAACAATCTCCACCTTGAAACACAAGTCAGCCAACATCCAATTCTTCTAAACACACTTTAAACTTACCAACAGACAAAGCTTTGGTAAACATATCAACTGCATTATCGTCAGTATTAATCTGCACAACTTCAACTTCTTTATTATTGACTATATCTCTAATAAAATGCAGCTTGACCTTGATGTGTTTAGTTCTTTCATGAAACACACTATTCTTGGTCAATTCCACAGCCCCTTGATTACCACACATAACTAGAGCATTATCCACCAGCACTCCTAATTCTAATACAAAGCCTTTCAACCAAAGTGCTTTTTTAACAGCTTCTGTGAGTGCAATGTATTCAGCCTTAGTGCTTGATAAAACTACCACATGTTGTAACACTGCTTTCCAACTGACCACACTTCCCAGAACTTTAAACACATAACCAGTTATAGATCTCCCTTTATCCATGTCTTTGGCATAATCTGAATCTACAAATCCCTGAACTACCCTTCTGTCATGATCATTATTACCAAAAATCAAACCAACAGAAGTAGTTCCCTTCAAATACCTCACAAGCCATTTAGCAGCTTTCCAATGTAACTTCCCAGGATTGGATAAGTACCTACTTACCAAACCTACCCCATAAGATACATTAAACTGCCAAGTAGACTAGCATAAGGAATCTTACTCATGTATTCTGCTTCTTCATCAGTTTGGGAGAATCTTGTCTTGACAGCTTAAAATGTTGAGCTATTGGAGTTGAAACCTTCTTACAATCATTCCTATTAAAGTTATTAATCACCTTTAATATGTATGATTCTTGTGACAGCTTCAAAGTCCCTTGACTTCTGTTTCTTGTAATCTCCATTCCTAAGATCTTCTTAGCTTCACCCAACTCCTTCATGTCAAACCCACTTTTCAACATTTCTTTCACAGTCTTTATTTCTTCGTTGTCCCTGCATGCTATAAGCATATCATCAACATATAGAAGCAGATACACAAACTCACATTTTCTGTACTCTTTCCAGTACACACACAAGTCATACAAGCTTCTATTAAACCTATTGGTAACCATATGTTCATCAAACCTTTTGTACCATTGTTTGGGTGCTTGCTTCAACCCACACAATGATTTATGTAACATACACACCATATTTTCTTTTCCTTTCTCTTCAAACCCCAAAGGTTGACTCATATATATTTTCTCTTCCAAATTTCCATGAAGAAAGGTTGTCTTTACATCTAACAGTTCAAGTTCCATATCAAACTTGGCAGTTAATGACAAAAGTACTCTTATAGAAGTATGCTTCACCACAGGAGAGAAAATCTCATTATAGTCCTACCCTTCTCTCTGTGTGAACCCCTTTGCCACTAACCTGGCCTTGTATCTAGGTTTTTCAACCCCTTAAATGCCTTCTTTCAAGTTATATATCGATTTGCAGGGTATTACTTTCTGCCCTTTTGGTTTTTCCACCAAAGTCCATGTTTCATTATGTTTCAAAGAGCTCAATTCATTTTTCATGGCATCTAACCATTTATTAGCCTCTTTAGAACTCATGGCTTCATTGAAAGTTAGTAGCTCAGTGGCACTCTCCATTTCAACAGCCATAAACACTAGTGCTGAAACATCATCTTATGTCATGTACCTTGTAGGCTTGACAATATCCCTTCTTACCCTGTCCCTAGCAAAGTTACAATCTGAAAGATCACTTTGACTTGAACTAGTCCCAGGTTCCTGATCAGTAGAACTATTTTCACTTGAATGTTGTTTCTCATTATTCTCCACCTCAATTTCAACCTGAGGATAATATTTGTCTATTTCTGACCTTTTTACCCCTACAACTTCTTTGTACATGAAATCTTCCCTAAAGGCAACAACATCTCTATTAACAAATGCCTTTGGACTCCCTTCATCTAATCTCCACAATCTATATCCATTTACACCTTCAGGATATCCCAAAATTACACACCTTTGAGCCTTTGGTTCTAGTTTTCCTTGACTTATGTGAGCATAATCAAGTGAACCAAACACCCTTAAATCTTCATATTCTGGTTTATTACCTGACCATCTCTCCATTGGTGTTACCATATTGATTGCAGATGAGGGGAATCTGTTAATCAAATATGCAGCTGTGGTAACGGCTTCTGCCCAAAATTTCTTGGGCATACCTACACCTATTAACATACTTCTTAGCTTACTCAGAAGAGTTCTATTCATCCTCTCAGCCAAGCCATTTTGTTGAGGAGTACCTGGAACTGTAAGGTGTCTTCAAACTCCACCTTATTTGCATAATTGACTGAATTGAGAATTACAAAATTCCATACCATTATTAGTCCTTAGCTTTTTCAACCTCATTCCTGTTTGATTTTCAACCAAAATTTTCCACTCAACAAACTTTTCAAAGGCTTCATTTTTGTGTTTCAACACATAAACCCACACTCTTCTCGAATAATCATCAATGATTGATAAGAAGTAATGTGCACCCCCTAATGACATGATCTTAGTAGGCCCCCACAAATCTGAATGCACATAGTCAAGATACCCTTGGTCACATGTTTTCCCTTCGTGAAATTAACCCTGTGAGATTTTCCCATTACACAACTCTCACAAAAACCAATACTTCTATCTATAAATTCACCAAGAAGCTTTTGTTTCTTAAGTTCTGCAAGACCTTGATCACTAATGTGACTAAATCTTCTATGCCACAATTTGGCATGTGCAACTTCTTGAACTACTGCATTCATTTCATGTGTAATAACACTACCATTTAACCTGTATGTGTTATTTCCAGTTCTTATCCCAGTTAACATCACCATTGAACCCTTTACAATCTTGACCTTTCCATACTTTAGACTGACAGTATACCCAATCTTTTCAAACGTTCCAAGAGACAGTAGATGTCTTTTCAAATCAGATATATACCTAACTTCATCTATCTATACCTCATTCCCATTATCCAACTTAACAACCATAGACCCAATACCCAAAATCTTACATGGTCTATCATATCCTAGTTGGACAATTCCCATATCTTTCATTACTAAGTTCTTTAAGAACTATTTTCTTAAATTCATATGAAATGAACAATCTGAATCCATTATTAACTTTTCAATAGCTGACATAGTAGTAACCATCAGAACATCAGAGCTTTCATATCCATCTTGAGAGGATTCAGGAGAATTCACAACTTGTGCTTTGGACTGTCCACCATTATACTTCTTTTTCTTGAATCTATATGGACACTCTCTCTTCAGATGTTTCTCTGCGTTACAAATGAAACATCTTCTCTTGAATCTGGACTTAGATCTTGACTGATTCTTGCCTTTTCTAGATCTTTGTTCAGATATTCCCCTTACAAACAATCCATCGCCATTTTCTTCCTTCACATCTAATCTCTTCTTTAATTGTTTTGAATTAAAAGCAGCTAATACTTCTTCCATGGTTAAAATATCCCTTCCATACATAAGAGTGTCCACAAAGTGTTCAAACGTACGTGGAAGAGTTGTGAGGAATATGATGGTTTGATCTCCATCATAAAAGGTCACCTCTATGTTTTCAAGATCAAGATTGAGTTTGTTGAACTCATCAAAATGATCTTCAAGAGATTTCCCAGAAGCCATATTGAATGTATAGAGTCTTTTCTTCAAATACAGCCTATTTGCAAGAGACTTTGTCATGTATAATGACTCCAATTTAGTCCAGACACCAGCAGCAGCTGTTTCTTTAGAAACCTCTCTCAATACACAATTACCAAGGCTCAAGATTATGGCACTATGTACCTTCTCCATCATGTCCTTTTTCTCTTTATCAGTCACGCCCTCTGGTAACTGATTCTCCCCCTCCAATGCATCAACAACCCCTTGATGAACCAGAAGGGCTCTCATTTTCAATCTCCATAGTCCGAAATCATTACGACCATCGAACTTTTCCAGTTCAAACTTCGTAGACACCATTGTTAAACCTTGAATTGATCTCCCCTGTTTCTGTACTGAGCCAAGAACCAGGCTCTGATACCAATTGTTAAGTAATTATAACAACCAGAAACTATAACACAATCAATCAAGAAACAATCAACACGGATTTCTTTTAATGAATTGAAAACGAATTGAATATAAAGGAATGAATTACTGATCAATAGAAGACCTAAGGCTTTTATAGAACACAAGCCCTAAATCCCAATTTGATCGTTAAAAGTATTAACTAACTTGTATCAGGAGCAGTACCTCATCTATCATACTTAGACAATAATACCCCTTAACATTTACAACTTTAGTCCTCAACTTAACAGGACTTTATTATTTCCAATTGAAACTTATGAATGATATTATTAAGTAGAGTTGACTATTATTGACTTGTGATTTCACCTTTGTTAGGACAAAGAGGATTGGTGAAACCACTTTTGGAAACCTAAGTATATTTCACTTCTGTCAAAAATATTCTAAGTATAAAACTACTGAAGATAGAAGACAAAAGTACTGAAAAAGGATTCTACAAGTACTGAAGAAGAAATGCATTAGAAGTTCTGAAGTTCAAACCAGACAGTTCACTGAAGAACTACTGAAGACAAACAACTCATCAGTAGTTTGTCATTCATCAGCACTTGTTCAAGAATCTTTCCACCGGCTTATATTTCAGTAGTTTATTAGTTTAGTATTACTTTAACTTCTTGTACGAGTTCCAAGACTGCAACTTGTTGCAACTTGTTTCTGAACTTGCTTTTTGGCAAGGTTCATGTATATGTAAAGTCTATAAATAGATGGGTTCATCCCTCTGTTTTAGACATTGATTTTTAATATACAGAAATCCTTCAAAGCTTATCATTGTTATTTCCATTTCATTTACTGAGAATCTGTTTAAGTATTCATTCTCATTCAATACTTAGATTCTCATTAAATACTTGTCGTTAGTTTTCTCAAACATCTAGGGGGAGTAATAACTCCTGTTGATAAGTGTAGCTTTAACTTAAAACATTCCGTTGTGCTATAACTGATAAAAGAACTTGCTAAACACTTAAGTGTTCACTAGCAAGTTCATACAAAGAGAAATACTGATCCAACAATTGGTATCAGAGCACTGGTTTATCTGATCACATATCAATCTAACACATTGAGAATCAGACACATGCTCTTATTGATATTCAATAAAGGATTAAAAGTTCACTTTTATCAACATCCATCACTTTAAGAGATATTTGACAAATCAATACTCTTTAAAATGGATCCTCATAATACTGGTTCTGCCAATAAACCTGCTATGCTAGTAAGAAATGAATACAATATCTGGCAAAGGAGAATGGCACATACATTATCACAGACCAACACTGGTTGCTGGAAATCTGTGATATATGGTCCTCATAAACCAGTAAATATCAATCTTGAAACTAAAGAAGAAATACCAAAAGACCCAAAAGACTCTACAGATGATGATTTCCTAAAACTTGAGCTTGATGCTAAAGCTTTCTCTATGTTGGCAATGGCACTCCCAAATGAAATCTACTCTGGCCTATTACATTGTGATAGTGCCAAAGAGCTTTGGGACTGCCTCAAAGAACAGTTTGGAGGAACTGAAGAGGTGATTGCCAACACCAGAGAAATCCTGGCTCAACAATATGAAACTTTTGCTCACATTAATGGGGAAACTTTAACACAACAATTTGAAAGATTCTCCTCATTAATATCTGAGCTAAAATTAAATGGTCAGACCTACACAACTGTATCTATGCTTCATAGATTTTTAAGGTCTCTACCTGAAAAATGGGAAACATACTCTATAGTCTTAAGATCTTCACCAGACTTTAGCTCCCTCACTCTTACAAAACTACATGGGAGATTACTTACTTTTGAAAGAGAAATTGATCAAAAGAAAAATTTACAAAGTTCTGGTAAAATTGCTGATGACTATCTACCAGGTAGTACAGCACTATTAGGACAAGACTCACCAACTTGTTCAAATAGTTTTGGATCTTTTGACCATATTGACATAACTGCTGGGATCTCATCTGAAAGATCATTCCTAGGTTATGACAATAATGATTTTAGTCAAACTGCTAATAACATGTGTTTTATCATGGATGATTTAAAAAGTTTCAGCAGTGATGACTTGGAAGAAATGGATATTCTACACCAACTGGCCATGTTGAGTATAAAAAAAACAAATTTACAAAAGGTCAGGAAGGAAATTTCCAGGACTCAACAGTTCCACAAAAATTGGTTTTGATAAATCTAAACTTAGATGTCACAAGTGTCAAAAGTTGGGACACTTTGCTAGAGAGTGTAGAAGCTCTAGCTTTAACCAATCTCAGTCTGGAAATAATTTTAACCCCAGTTATAACAGGAATAACGGAACACAGGAGAGTGCACATTTTGTACAGGCACAAGCTCCACAACACCAATATGTGCCACAAGTACAATATGTACAGATGCATGCTCAACAGATGCAGAGCCAACAATCAATCCCTCCCTTTTCAGCTGCTCAACAACCTCCTCAGTCTCAGCAACCCTCACAACAAAGTTTATTTACTTCAGGGTATGTTGACTGGAGCAGTCTTCCTTTTGACACTACTGAGTGTAACCCTGATGCAGACAACAAGATGTTTGACATCAACTTGGGAGAGCCTGACAATGGCAGAAAGAACTTTGCCTTGATGACATTTGAGGGATGCACCTCAAAATCTGCCTTGTCACAGGTATCAAAAGAATCTTTGACAAAACTTTGTTCAACTTCTTGTAAAGAATCTTTTGCTCTCATAAGAGAGACTAATGTGCACTTACAAGGTAAAGCTAATGACTCTGAGAGAAAATTCACTCAGATGAAATGTGATTTAGAAAGAAAACTTGCTGCAAAAACAAAAGAAGTTTCTAAATTAACTAACAATGCTATTGAAACCCAAACACAACTTAAAATCATGATAGATGACCTAGGAAATGTCAGAAAAGAGCTTGCTGACACCAAGGTCACTTGTGAAAAATGGGTTGAATCTTGTAAGGGGTACCAACTGTTGCTAAACAAACAAAGTGCTTCAAATGTTAGGTTTGGCATAGGGTACAATCACAGTGAAACACCAAAAGATTTTTCCCCCAAAACTACTGAAGATGGGAGAAAAATTGTTTTAGGTGAAACCTCTGAAGAGAAAGAATGCATATCTTTCCATGAAAACTTTCTAAAAACTCACAAAGAAAGTTCTTCAGAAGTACTGATAAAATCTGACTTTAAGCCATCAGTAGTTTCATCTACATCAGGAGTTGAGAACCTGAAAACTACTGATGACCTAAAACCAATCAAAACAGTCAGAAACTTGTCTTTGAAAGAAAAGACAAAAAAATGTGAAATCTGTGGTCTGTTCAACCACAAGACAGAATTTTGCAGATACAGAAAAGGTATTCAGTACAACAAGAAAATTCAACAACTGGTTGTGGGAAAACAAATAAAAAATGATTTGGTAGAAACTTTTTCTCCCAGGAAACAACAAACAGTAAACACCTTTTCTCAGAAAAAGACAAAATCTCAACAAAAATCTTTTTCTTAAAATTCTCTTTCAGTAGTTAGACCTAAATCATCAGCAGTTTCACAAACTGCTGAGATTAAAGATCTCATGAACATGGTTCAACTACTGATGACCAAAGTTGATGGTGGTCCTCAAAAGGATACCACCATTGCTCTTAATGAAAAATCCATTGCCAAAAAGACATGGATTCCTCAACTTGGTCAAGAACAAACTGTAAATGTTCTCAAGAGCAAACCCAAAGCCAAACTGGCTTGGGTTCCCAAATCTAACTAATTTGCTATCTTGTGTAGAGAGTTTCCAGAGGCTTAAATAGCATTTGGTATGTTGACAGTGAAGGCTCAATGCACATGACTGGATGCAGATACCTGATAAACAATTTTATCAGTCAAAGAGAAGGATCTGTATCCTTTGGGAACAATGCTAAGGGATATGTGCTAGGACATGGCAATGTCTCCTCTGGCAAAATACAGTTTGACAAGGTCAATCTGGTTGAAAACCTTGAGTACAACTTGCTGAGTGTGTCACAAATGTGTGATAAAGGATATTCTTCCTTTTTCACAAAGACAGCATGCAAGATCATATCACCAGAAGGCCAGAAGTTGATAGAGAAGATCATTGAAGATCATACTTTGTTTATAGCCAAAAGATGTGGCAATGTCTATGCAGTGGACATTGAAAAGGACAAAATACTGAACAACACTGCCTGTTTCTTCTCAAAGGCATCAACTTCAGAGACTGATCTCTGGCACAGGAGACTTGGCCATGTGAACTTTAAAACTATAAATAAAGTCACAAAAATGGGCTTGGTCAGAGGTCTACCTTTGAAAGTATACCAGTTTCAAGAACACTGTGTATCCTGTTTGAAGGGAAAACAACATAAGTCCTCTTATAAGTCTATTGAAGAATCAAAAACAACTGCATGTCCTCAACTACTCCATATGGACTTATTTGGGCCTGTAAAAATCATGAGCCTTGGTAAGAAGAAGTACTGCTTGGTCATCATTGATGACTATTCAAGATTTACATGGGTATTCTTCTTATTTTCCAAGTATGAAGCTGCTAAAATCATCAAGTTCTTCATTCTACAAGTAGAGAAACAATATTCTCTATCTGTCAAAGCCATTAGAAGTGACAATGGGACAGAGTTCAGGAACAAAACTCTGGATGAATTCTGTTTGTCTAAAGGGATTATTAGACAATTCAGTGTTCCCAGAACTCCTGAACAAAATGGTTGTCACACCACGTCTAAGGCGGAAACACGTGGCGCGACGGTTCAAAAGTATTAAGCCAAGAATTAATGCAAAGCACAATATTAATTAGAAAACGGGCATTTATTCAATGCTAATAATCATGTCAAATTATTCATACATAATTATAAATTGTTTTCGAAAATGATAAAGAGGCTTCTCCCTTTATCCCAAAATCCATGGAATAAAGAGATAAGACCCCGTCACGACATTCCCAACGCCCAATTTGGAGACATCCCCGACCCTGCTCGCCATGCTAACTTCCATCAATCAATTACCTGAAAGATATGTTTGAAAATCGTCAATATATAAATATTGGTGAGTTCACAGGTTTTAATTTAATAAATCTTTATTAAGTGGGAATATCCTTGTTATGACATTTATAGGAGTTGCAAAGTCCTACAATTTACTTGAGCCTATAACCAAACCAAGACAATTAATAATGCCCCCGCCCAAAGTCGTTACTCGGTATTCCTACGACTTTATTTCAGAATAAGTGCACCCCAGGCATACGCCGATGCATAATCGACGCTATCGATTAGGGGTGGGCCTTGTCAGGCACCAATAGTACTATCCAAATATCCCTTTGGTTTCTCATTCCTGAATAAATGATTATAGTGGGGAGGTCTCAACCCCGAGTGGCGATCTTTACTCAAGTATCCAACCCGTCATACAATCCCAACATATCTTTCCCCCGTAAAAACGTTAAATAGTTTAGAAATGGGGCCGTGAGACTCACCTGTAACTGTGCTCGGCTCAAAGAAAATAGTAAAGTTTGTGATCCCGTACCTACAAAGGTTCTAGGCGTATAAGTCACTTACACCTATGGTGTATGTGCCTTGGCAAGTTGTACACCCAACTTCCCGACCACGTCTTTATCCCAATTCCCGTTTAATAGTTTCGTATCCTAGGTTCAATGGCGATGGATTACCCTTTCCTTACAAGTCATATATTATTCTTATAATTATTCTTTATGACTTGTACGACATTATATTTGACACGATTCCACCCAACGTATAATTATTTTCCCATTCAAATAATTATACTTAGGATCTTTTCGCTCAATATAAAGTGTTTTCTTATTAATCGACCCGACTTACTTTTCCACACATTTATTTTCCCATTTAAATAAATATGCTAAGTCTTTGTCGTTTGGTAATATAATCTTAACGCCCGACTAGACTTACCACACCGTACATTTATTTTCCCATTTAAATAAATGTACTAGAATCTTGTCGGTATTCACGCGTTCGTAGATATATCTCGTCTACTCGTCTCGGTTTTCCTTCTCGCATATCTATTTTCCCATTTAAATAGATGTACTAGAATTCCGTCGGAAACGAGTATATGTACATATATCGTCGCGTGGATACTACTTGTTAAGTTCATGTGTCGTTTAGCGTTTTTAGTTTGTTACGTTATGTTTCTCCTTTCCCACGAATATGGTTACTACACTTAGGAAAGTGTTACGCACGTTTCACCCTTGTTATATATATTTTATCTCCGTAAAATATATATGTATATTTTTATCTCGACGTAATAAATCCGATTACGTTGGTTCGTGTAACTAAGTTCGTTAGTTAGCGTTTTAGTCCGACTCGTCCGACTTGTCACCAAAAACGTTCCCGATACTTTTATATTCCCATTTATATAAAAGCACCTTATTTTTGTACAAGTCTTACAAGTACTTATTTTACAAAGTCTTACTTTATGAAATAGTCGCGTGACTCCATTTATTTTTATAAAACGTCCATTTTATAAAAATATACCTTTTACTTAAAATGCCCAAGTAGGCTATTATTATTTACCAACTCAACCTTGTAAATCATTACTTACACTTTTTGACACTAATATTTCCATCATTGTGTTCTTGGTCCAATAACTTCTAAAATATTTATTTTAGTCCATTGGTTTCCAATGTTGTCATATTAATCCTTTAACTTACACTTGTAGCATTTTTCCCTAAATCTTTCAAGGTTAATATTTCTCTTCCACTTTAGTGGACTTTGAAGAATCCTTTTCACCATGTTTAATTGTTTTTACCTCTTTTTACTTCTAATGCTCTTTTAATCCATTCTAGATATCACTAACATGTTTATTTCACATTTTTATCCAAAACATCAAACTTTCACTCATCTAAGTGAGTGGACTTTGAAGAACCAACTTTTCCATCTATAGCTTTCTAACCCATTTTAATACTTTTATGACTTTATTATATCATCCTAAGATGATTAAAACCACTTTTCATCATATTCAAGTCACTTTCCAAAATATTGTTTTTCTCATCTTCAATCATCCAAACATGTTCTTATTATTACACTTTCAACAAAATACTACTTTTATTAAAAATAACTAAGATTTCATCATATTATTATTCTCTCATCTTCATTTTTAATAAAAACCCATTACTTCTTTAGAACTCATTTTTATTACCCACATTGTACAACTTGCATCATAGCACAAAAACAAGATATTTTAAATTAATAAAACAATGCAAGACTTACAACTAGCTCAAGGCTAGGGAAGACAAGTTCTTGGATTTTGGATGTGGTTTAGTGTGTTCTTCCAAGTGGGTTATGCTCCAAGCTCTCAAACACACAAGAAAGGGTTTGAATGAGGATGAACTAGAGGTGATTTGAGGTAGTAAAAATTGAAAGAGAGGTGGTGGTGGGGTGGTGGAATGCTACGGCCAAGAGAAGAAGGGAGGGGAAGAATTTTTGTGATTTCTTCAAGTGTTCTTCAAGTGGCTTATAATCTCATTCCAAATCTTGCAAAGATTACCTATTATCTTTCTCAATCTTTCAAGGATTATGTGTATCTCACTTGGATTGGGTAGTGAGATTATGGAAGATTATGCAAGATTTGTAAGTGATAATAATAATATTAAGGGGTGTTTGGGCCGAAAATTTGGAGAGAGAGAGGGAGGGATTTGGTGAATTTTATTACCCAATACCTTTACATGCAAGGTCATGATTGCTAATAATATGGAAGGATTAAGAAGCTACTTTACACAATCTCCCACCCAAGTGGGCCCATGGCCGGCCCCTATGGGGTACTTGGTGGGGTCCACTTTGCTAATTAACTCTCCATATTATGTTTAAGCTAGTTCCTTTCGGGTACCGCCCGGGTATTTCTCGAATTTTCGTCGCGTTTATCCTCAACATTATAATACCGTTAATATTCACAAAATTATGTCCAGTTAAATTACTGATAGTTTATTTCGGTTTCTGTCGGGTGAATTTACGTGTTACGCGCGTATCGGGTGCGGTACGCGCACTTTATTCGTTTCCGGAAGATTGGTGCATTAAGCTTTTACGTATGGCTTTGGGTTTCCAAAACTCATAATATTTTGTGAAAATATTATTTATTTTATATTCCGGGTGTCCGGTGTTCGTTTTGCTTATTTCCGTTTTACCGGGTAATCGCCAGTGTCCATACCGGATAGTTTTGTCCGCGCACGATCCTATCATGCTTTGCTATTAAACTTATGCATTCCTGTGCATTATTTGGGAATTCCTATCTTTCTAAGGCCTCGATTAAATATTCAGCACATAATTACGGTTAATTACGTTAATCGCGTTTAATTAATTAGTACGGAATTACCTTAATTTTGCCGGTTGTTACATTCTCCCCCCGTTAAGAGAATTCCGTCCCGGAATTCACTTTGAGCTCTCCGATATAGGGGTCTTCTTAAATAGGGCGGGATACTTTTGCTTCATCTGGTCCAGCCTTTCCCACGTGAACTCGGGTCCACGCTTGGCATTCCAACGCACTTTGACCAATCTGATCTTACTGCGTCTTAGTTTTTGGACCTTCCAATCGGTTACTTCGACTGGCTCTTCGACGAAGTGTAACTTGTCGTCAATGTGGATTTCGTCTGCGGGGATGATGAGGGTCTCGTCGGATAAGCACTTTTTCAAGTTCGACACGTGGAACGTGTCGTGTACACCGTTAAGTTCTTGTGGTAACTTGAGCTTGTATGCTACGGGGCCTACTCTAGACAGGATTTCGAATGGTCCAACATATCGTGGGTTTAGTTTTCCGCGCTTCCCGAAACGCGCGACACCTTTCCAAGGTGACACCTTTAGTAGGACCCGGTCTCCGACTTGAAATTCCAAAGGCTTCCTCCTCATGTCTGCGTAGCTTTTCTGTCGGTCACGTGCCGCTTTGAGACGTTCTCTAATCCAAAAAGACCTTATCCGTCGTTTCTTGAACAATTTCGGGCCCGGTAAGTTGCTTTTCGCCAACTTCGGCCCAACATAGAGGCGATCTGCACTTGCGTCCATATAAAGCTTCAAAAGGTGCAGCTTGAATGCTCGTGTGGTAGCTGTTGTTATACGAAAACTCTACCAGTGGCAAGTGAGTATCCCAATTTCCGCTGAAATCGATTGCGCATGCCCGTAGCATATCCTCCAGGGTCTGGATGGTTCGTTCACTCTGACCATCGGTTTGTGGATGATATGCGGTACTCATATCAAGGCGGGTACCTAGGGCTTTATTCAGACTTTCCCAAAATCTTGAGGTGAAACGACTATCTCGATCGGAGATGATAGAAATAGGTACACCGTGCTTTGACACAACTTCCTTAATGTACAAACGGGTTAGTTTCTCCAACTTATCCGTTTCGCGAATGGGGAGGAAATGTGCAGATTTTGTCAATCGATCAACGACTACCCAGATCATGTCATGACCGCTTGTTGTCCTGGGCAATTTGGTGATGAAGTCCATGGTGATCCTTTCCCATTTCCATTCCGGTATTTCCGGTTGCTGGAGCAATCCGGATGGTCTCTGATGCTCGGCCTTGACTTTTGCGCAAGTCAAACATCGCGCAACATATGCCGCTATATCTCTCTTGAAATTTGGCCACCAGTAAAATTCCTTCAAATCGTGGAATATCTTGTCTGCTCCGGGGTGAACTGAATATCGTGAACTGTGGGCTTCGGCTAATACCAGTTCACGCAATCCACCGTATACTGGTACCCAAATTCTATTCATGAAATACAGAGCTTGATCCGCTTTTGACTCCAGTGACTCAACCATCTTCCGCAATCTTTCTCCTTTGACATTCTCGGGTTTAAGAGCGTTAGTTTGAGCTTCACGAATCCGGTCAGTCAGGTTCGTGTGGATGGTTAGACCCAAAGCTCGGACACGCAGTGGCTTAACCCGTTCCTTGCGACTCAAGGCATCGGCTACGACGTTTGCCTTCCCGGGATGGTACTTTATCTCACAATCGTAATCGTTTAATAATTCGACCCATCGCCGTTGTCGCATGTTCAATTCCTTCTGGTCAAAGATGTGCTGTAAACTTTTGTGATCAGTGAAGATCGTACATTTGGTTCCGTACAGATAGTGTCTCCATATCTTGAGTGCGAATACCACGGCTCCTAGTTCCAGATCATGTGTGGTGTAATTCTTCTCGTGAAGCTTTAGCTGTCTGGAAGCATAGGCTATGACCTTCTCTCGCTGCATCAATACACAACCCAATCCCTGATGAGAGGCGTCACAGTAAACTACGAAGTCTTCTGTACCATCGGGGAGTGCTAGTATTGGTGCTCCACATAACTTATCCTTCAGCAACTGAAACGCTGCTTCCTGCTTTTCCGTCCATTCAAACTTCTTATCCTTTTGGGTTAGCATGGTTAAGGACTGTGCTATTTTAGAAAAGTTCTCGATGAACCTTCTGTAGTAACCCGCCAGGCCAAGAAATTGTCGTACTTCAGTAGGCGTTCTAGGGGCGTCCCAATTCTTGATTGCTTCGATCTTGGCGGGATCGACATGTATACCCCTTTCATTCACCACGTGGCCTAAAAAGTGAACCTCTCGAATCCAAAAATCACATTTTGAAAACTTAGCATAGAGCTTCTCTTTGCGAAGTACCTCGAGGATTAATCGGAGATGTTCCTCGTGTTCTTCCTTAGTGCGTGAGTAGATCAAGATGTCATCAATGAAGACAATAACAAATTTGTCCAAGTATGGTTTGCACACTCGGTTCATCAAGTCCATGAAAACAGCTGGTGCGTTAGTTAAACCGAAAGGCATAACCAGAAACTCATAGTGCCCATAACGAGTCCTGAATGCTGTTTTTGGCACGTCTTCCTCTTGAATTCGTAACTGATGATAACCGGACCTTAGGTCGATCTTGGAGTAGAAACTGGATCCTTGAAGTTGATCAAACAGATCGTCGATCCTGGGAAGAGGATAGCGATTTTTAATAGTTAACTTGTTCAGTTCCCGGTAGTCAATGCACATTCGAAAAGTGCCATCCTTCTTCTTCACGAATAAGACGGGAGCTCCCCAAGGTGAGAAGCTTGGTCTTATGAAGCCTTTGTCCAACAACTCTTGCAGTTGTTCGGACAGTTCCTGCATTTCCGAAGGAGCTAGGCGATATGGCGATCGCGCTACAGGTGCTGCTCCTGGAACAAGGTCGATACGAAACTCGACTTGTCGGGGTGGCGGCAATCCCGGCAAATCTTCTGGAAACACCTCTGGAAAGTCTCTGGCTATCGGAATGTCTTCTAGCTTTCGCTCGTCAGCCTTCTTGTCTACCACGTGCGCCAAGAATGCGACGAGACCTTTCCTTAGGCACTTCCTGGCTTTCATGCTGGTAATAATCCTCAATGGCGTTCCACGCCTTTCCCCTTGGATCGATAGGGTTTCACCGCTCGCGAGGGGAACTTGAATTACTTTGTCATTGCACACGACGATGGCGCGGTGTGCGGATAGCCAATCCATGCCAACGACTATGTCAAAGCTACCCAGTACGACTGGTAATAGGTCAATGTCAAACTCATGACCACAGAGATCCAACTTACAACCCTTTGCTACCTCTCGAGTTTCTATAGTCTTACCATTAGCTAGTTCAATGGAATATGGTGTGTCTAGCTTACTAGTCTTTAAACCAAGTAATCTTTTAAATTCGACAGATACGAAGCTAAAATCAGCGCCAGTATCAAACAATACTGAAGCATAATGACCATTCAGAGGGAACGTACCAGTGACCACATTAGGGTCTTGTCGTGCGTCACCGGCACCAATCACGAACGCTCGCCCACGGGCTTGGTTGTTAAGTTTGGGGCAGTCCCTCTTCCAATGATCGAGCGATCCACATGAGAAACAGGGCCTCGCTCCACTGTTCTTTGGCGCTCCTGATCTGCAGTCTTCAGTCTTGTGCCCCGAACGACGGCACTTACCGCAGATTACTTCGTTCTTGCCCTGATAACCTTGCTTCCCATTATTTCCACGTCCAGTGGCTACATACCCTTTTCCCTTCTTCCCTGTACCTGATGATCCATCCTTTTTCCTTTCATCGCGCTTACGCTTCCCAAACCTTGGCCTATTTCCCTGTTCACTTGACCCAACGGCTGAACTTGTACCCTGATTCTTACCCTCAACACTGCTGGACTCAGTAAGTTTCAACCCTGACACTCTCCGGATTAGAGTGCCCATTCGGATGGCGTCTTCAGTGAGGCTCAAAGCGAGATCGATGGCTTCGCGCATGGTTGTAGGCTTGGAAGCAGTGACCATGCCGCGTATCTGTGGTGCCAGTCCGAAGAGGTATCTTTCCACCTTCTTGCTTTCCGGGGTGACCAGGCGAGGCACTAACCGGGAGAGGTCATGGAATCTGGACGTGTAACCAGCTACGTCCGGTCCAACCATGGTGAGGTTCCAGAACTCAGTCTCTAGCTTCTGCACTTCACTTGCCGGACAGTACTCGGCGATCATTAGTTCTTTCAACTCCAACCATGACAAGGAGTAAGCAGCATCATCTCCCAGTGTCTGCACTTGGTTGTTCCACCAGGTCAGAACTTGGTCCAGGAACAGGTTGGTGGCATACATGACAGCCTGTCGTGGGGTACAGCTGCTAATACGAATCACGGCTTCGGTTTTCTCGAACCACTTGACTAGTCCGACAGAACCTTCAGTGCCGCTGAAATTCAGTGGTTTGCAGTCCAGGAAAGCTTTAAACGTGCAGCCACGTTCTCGTGAGGCCGTTTCTGCAATAATAAAGCAATGTTAAATATAAGGTAGGAGTTTCACGAAGACTCCTGTCGCATATACCCGACGTCTTCTTACCAGTAGGGGAGGTTTCGCGTCTGTCGCTCCCGGTTCGGTCTCGCGACCTTTCGGTGCGTGTGGCATTGTGTTCTGCGAGAGCCTGAGCGATACGTCCCGAAACTAGGGTTTCAAGCTCTTCAGGTGTCGTGGGTAGTCTTTCATTCCCACTGTTGCTTCTTGTGGCTGGTGCCATGTTTCTTCAACAACCAATATCAAAGGTTAATTTCCAACAATCATTCATACAATATCATCACATATATAGTATAAACAACCACACAACATATGAACACAATACTCACCATAACAACAACACGCAATCACAATCATAAACAGAATAAGTAATAATAATCGTAGATAATCACAACACATATTTCACCATAACAAAACTTTCATTAATTTCAATACCAAGTACAATGATTTGTTCATAATAACAAAAACCGAGGATACCTTCCTCTTACATTGCTCTTTGAAATACACTAGAAATATAATGTCATATGCCGGCACAATCCCGCTCGGCTAGGCAAAAATGCAGATGGGTGCTATAACCCATGCTGTGCTATCATACTACTACTACTATGTCCGTGAATGATCTCCCAAGCGTCCCTGGTGCAATGCTACTGTGGTGGTGGCGGCGGCGGGTGCTGGTACTGGTACTGGGGTGCGCACATGCTAATGGTCATGCTGATCGCCATAATGCGATCGTACAAGAACTGGCGATGCGCAAAGTGTGCGTCGCCCGTAAGGCCACAATGAGCATCCATGCTCAGCAGCTCCTCAGCATAATGTGCCAGTGCATCCCTGGCATCAATGATCCTGGCCCACATGAGCTGGGCCTGCTGCTCCATCTGACTCACGGTGCGCTGCACCGTGTCGGTGAGGGTCTGGAAATCTCTCTCCAGTGAGATCACCGTGGACCATGCGGGTCCTGACAGTGGGGCCATCCCGTGGGGCTGCGACGGCCCGGGGATGTCAGTGTATGTCGGCTGAGACGGGCCGACGATATCGGGTATGGGTAGTGGTGTGAAGGGTGGGGCAAAGCCCGGTAATCCAGTGAAACAGTAGGGTGGTACCTGGTATGGGTCTCCTGCACCTAGAGTATACGGTGCAAATGGGGGTGTCACAAATGGGGCTCCTGCATCCATACTGAATGGTGCAGGTGGTGGGATATGGAGCATCTCGGGTAGGGGTGGTAGTGTGGGAAAAGTGGTGATGGGTAGTGTCGTGGATACGGGTGAGGGGACTATAAGCTCGGCGAGTGGGACCATAAGTGGCTGGGTGACAGTGACCCACTCTAAAGTAGACATCACAGTGGTAGGGGTAGGAGGGCTAGCAGTGGCATGAGCTGCCAGTCCTGCTCGGTGCAACTCAGGACTGCGGGCTGAGCTGCCCTCAAGGATGTGCCCAGTAGAAGCTGGCCCATCCTGTGGTATGGGCTCGGGCATGGTAGGTAAGGTGGCTGGGGTATCGGTAGCATGCCCTATCATCGGAGCAATGTGCTCCTCCTGGCCTGCTGGTGGGATAGGCACAGCAATGTGCTCCACCGACGCAGTTGACTCATCGTCAGAGTCATCGGAGATCCACCCGTTGTGTCCCCGGCAGACAGGCACGAGCCTCATGCCGGAGGGAACGGGGATAGGTGGGGTGGGTAAAGGCTCACGGTCGACTGGTGCGCGTCGGTCGTATGGAGACTCGACAGTCTCCGACTGTGTAGGGATAGGTCTCGAAGGACCTGCGCAACCTACAGGGAAGTCCCTGATGGCGCGGATAGGTAGTGCTGGCAGTGGTGCTGCCTGGAATGGCGCTAGAGGCAAGTCGGCCTCGGCCATCGGTAGGTCGGCCACGGCGGCCATGTCGTCTCCAGCGGGGGCCCACGCTGGGTCCTCGCTCGGGTCCGTCTCGTCGGAGCTATCTCCGTCGGCGCCCTCCATGGCGACATCAACGTCCATCTCATCATCCTCAGGATCGAGTATCACCACCTCGATCGGCTCCGCTGGCGGTGCTGGGATGATCTGGAGGCTACTGTCGTAGCTTGGTGCTACGCTCCCTGCGTTCGACATCCTGGCAAAAGAACCGTACTAATATTTAAGTATTATTCGTTAGGTAGTTAAGGCACATATCTAAGGTACTCTTCCTAACCTTCTAACAAAAATAATACGCATACTTACCATGGCTAGCTTGGTCGGAATCTCCATATACCCAAATGGTCGTTGGAAAAATTTATTTTATTGCGTTTCGCATTTACTTTGAAAGATTTTGAACCATCTCCGGTTATAGTTTAGATTTTTAAAATGCTAATTCGCTATAACCTTGGCTCTGATACCACTTTCTGTCACACCACGTCTAAGGCGGAAACACGTGGCGCGACGGTTCAAAAGTATTAAGCCAAGAATTAATGCAAAGCACAATATTAATTAGAAAACGGGCATTTATTCAATGCTAATAATCATGTCAAATTATTCATACATAATTATAAATTGTTTTCGAAAATGATAAAGAGGCTTCTCCCTTTATCCCAAAATCCATGGAATAAAGAGATAAGACCCCGTCACGACATTCCCAACGCCCAATTTGGAGACATCCCCGACCCTGCTCGCCATGCTAACTTCCATCAATCAATTACCTGAAAGATATGTTTGAAAATCGTCAATATATAAATATTGGTGAGTTCACAGGTTTTAATTTAATAAATCTTTATTAAGTGGGAATATCCTTGTTATGACATTTATAGGAGTTGCAAAGTCCTACAATTTACTTGAGCCTATAACCAAACCAAGACAATTAATAATGCCCCCGCCCAAAGTCGTTACTCGGTATTCCTACGACTTTATTTCAGAATAAGTGCACCCCAGGCATACGCCGATGCATAATCGACGCTATCGATTAGGGGTGGGCCTTGTCAGGCACCAATAGTACTATCCAAATATCCCTTTGGTTTCTCATTCCTGAATAAATGATTATAGTGGGGAGGTCTCAACCCCGAGTGGCGATCTTTACTCAAGTATCCAACCCGTCATACAATCCCAACATATCTTTCCCCCGTAAAAACGTTAAATAGTTTAGAAATGGGGCCGTGAGACTCACCTGTAACTGTGCTCGGCTCAAAGAAAATAGTAAAGTTTGTGATCCCGTACCTACAAAGGTTCTAGGCGTATAAGTCACTTACACCTATGGTGTATGTGCCTTGGCAAGTTGTACACCCAACTTCCCGACCACGTCTTTATCCCAATTCCCGTTTAATAGTTTCGTATCCTAGGTTCAATGGCGATGGATTACCCTTTCCTTACAAGTCATATATTATTCTTATAATTATTCTTTATGACTTGTACGACATTATATTTGACACGATTCCACCCAACGTATAATTATTTTCCCATTCAAATAATTATACTTAGGATCTTTTCGCTCAATATAAAGTGTTTTCTTATTAATCGACCCGACTTACTTTTCCACACATTTATTTTCCCATTTAAATAAATATGCTAAGTCTTTGTCGTTTGGTAATATAATCTTAACGCCCGACTAGACTTACCACACCGTACATTTATTTTCCCATTTAAATAAATGTACTAGAATCTTGTCGGTATTCACGCGTTCGTAGATATATCTCGTCTACTCGTCTCGGTTTTCCTTCTCGCATATCTATTTTCCCATTTAAATAGATGTACTAGAATTCCGTCGGAAACGAGTATATGTACATATATCGTCGCGTGGATACTACTTGTTAAGTTCATGTGTCGTTTAGCGTTTTTAGTTTGTTACGTTATGTTTCTCCTTTCCCACGAATATGGTTACTACACTTAGGAAAGTGTTACGCACGTTTCACCCTTGTTATATATATTTTATCTCCGTAAAATATATATGTATATTTTTATCTCGACGTAATAAATCCGATTACGTTGGTTCGTGTAACTAAGTTCGTTAGTTAGCGTTTTAGTCCGACTCGTCCGACTTGTCACCAAAAACGTTCCCGATACTTTTATATTCCCATTTATATAAAAGCACCTTATTTTTGTACAAGTCTTACAAGTACTTATTTTACAAAGTCTTACTTTATGAAATAGTCGCGTGACTCCATTTATTTTTATAAAACGTCCATTTTATAAAAATATACCTTTTACTTAAAATGCCCAAGTAGGCTATTATTATTTACCAACTCAACCTTGTAAATCATTACTTACACTTTTTGACACTAATATTTCCATCATTGTGTTCTTGGTCCAATAACTTCTAAAATATTTATTTTAGTCCATTGGTTTCCAATGTTGTCATATTAATCCTTTAACTTACACTTGTAGCATTTTTCCCTAAATCTTTCAAGGTTAATATTTCTCTTCCACTTTAGTGGACTTTGAAGAATCCTTTTCACCATGTTTAATTGTTTTTACCTCTTTTTACTTCTAATGCTCTTTTAATCCATTCTAGATATCACTAACATGTTTATTTCACATTTTTATCCAAAACATCAAACTTTCACTCATCTAAGTGAGTGGACTTTGAAGAACCAACTTTTCCATCTATAGCTTTCTAACCCATTTTAATACTTTTATGACTTTATTATATCATCCTAAGATGATTAAAACCACTTTTCATCATATTCAAGTCACTTTCCAAAATATTGTTTTTCTCATCTTCAATCATCCAAACATGTTCTTATTATTACACTTTCAACAAAATACTACTTTTATTAAAAATAACTAAGATTTCATCATATTATTATTCTCTCATCTTCATTTTTAATAAAAACCCATTACTTCTTTAGAACTCATTTTTATTACCCACATTGTACAACTTGCATCATAGCACAAAAACAAGATATTTTAAATTAATAAAACAATGCAAGACTTACAACTAGCTCAAGGCTAGGGAAGACAAGTTCTTGGATTTTGGATGTGGTTTAGTGTGTTCTTCCAAGTGGGTTATGCTCCAAGCTCTCAAACACACAAGAAAGGGTTTGAATGAGGATGAACTAGAGGTGATTTGAGGTAGTAAAAATTGAAAGAGAGGTGGTGGTGGGGTGGTGGAATGCTACGGCCAAGAGAAGAAGGGAGGGGAAGAATTTTTGTGATTTCTTCAAGTGTTCTTCAAGTGGCTTATAATCTCATTCCAAATCTTGCAAAGATTACCTATTATCTTTCTCAATCTTTCAAGGATTATGTGTATCTCACTTGGATTGGGTAGTGAGATTATGGAAGATTATGCAAGATTTGTAAGTGATAATAATAATATTAAGGGGTGTTTGGGCCGAAAATTTGGAGAGAGAGAGGGAGGGATTTGGTGAATTTTATTACCCAATACCTTTACATGCAAGGTCATGATTGCTAATAATATGGAAGGATTAAGAAGCTACTTTACACAATCTCCCACCCAAGTGGGCCCATGGCCGGCCCCTATGGGGTACTTGGTGGGGTCCACTTTGCTAATTAACTCTCCATATTATGTTTAAGCTAGTTCCTTTCGGGTACCGCCCGGGTATTTCTCGAATTTTCGTCGCGTTTATCCTCAACATTATAATACCGTTAATATTCACAAAATTATGTCCAGTTAAATTACTGATAGTTTATTTCGGTTTCTGTCGGGTGAATTTACGTGTTACGCGCGTATCGGGTGCGGTACGCGCACTTTATTCGTTTCCGGAAGATTGGTGCATTAAGCTTTTACGTATGGCTTTGGGTTTCCAAAACTCATAATATTTTGTGAAAATATTATTTATTTTATATTCCGGGTGTCCGGTGTTCGTTTTGCTTATTTCCGTTTTACCGGGTAATCGCCAGTGTCCATACCGGATAGTTTTGTCCGCGCACGATCCTATCATGCTTTGCTATTAAACTTATGCATTCCTATGCATTATTTGGGAATTCCTATCTTTCTAAGGCCTCGATTAAATATTCAGCACATAATTACGGTTAATTACGTTAATCGCGTTTAATTAATTAGTACGGAATTACCTTAATTTTGCCGGTTGTTACATTCTCCCCCCGTTAAGAGAATTCCGTCCCGGAATTCACTTTGAGCTCTCCGATATAGGGGTCTTCTTAAATAGGGCGGGATACTTTTGCTTCATCTGGTCCAGCCTTTCCCACGTGAACTCGGGTCCACGCTTGGCATTCCAACGCACTTTGACCAATCTGATCTTACTGCGTCTTAGTTTTTGGACCTTCCAATCGGTTACTTCGACTGGCTCTTCGACGAAGTGTAACTTGTCGTCAATGTGGATTTCGTCTGCGGGGATGATGAGGGTCTCGTCGGATAAGCACTTTTTCAAGTTCGACACGTGGAACGTGTCGTGTACACCGTTAAGTTCTTGTGGTAACTTGAGCTTGTATGCTACGGGGCCTACTCTAGACAGGATTTCGAATGGTCCAACATATCGTGGGTTTAGTTTTCCGCGCTTCCCGAAACGCGCGACACCTTTCCAAGGTGACACCTTTAGTAGGACCCGATCTCCGACTTGAAATTCCAAAGGCTTCCTCCTCATGTCTGCGTAGCTTTTCTGTCGGTCACGTGCCGCTTTGAGACGTTCTCTAATCAGAAAGACCTTATCCGTCGTTTCTTGAACAATTTCGGGCCCGGTAAGTTGCTTTTCGCCAACTTCGGCCCAACATAGAGGCGATCTGCACTTGCGTCCATATAAAGCTTCAAAAGGTGCAGCTTGAATGCTCGTGTGGTAGCTGTTGTTATACGAAAACTCTACCAGTGGCAAGTGAGTATCCCAATTTCCGCTGAAATCGATTGCGCATGCCCGTAGCATATCCTCCAGGGTCTGGATGGTTCGTTCACTCTGACCATCGGTTTGTGGATGATATGCGGTACTCATATCAAGGCGGGTACCTAGGGCTTTATTCAGACTTTCCCAAAATCTTGAGGTGAAACGACTATCTCGATCGGAGATGATAGAAATAGGTACACCGTGCTTTGACACAACTTCCTTAATGTACAAACGGGTTAGTTTCTCCAACTTATCCGTTTCGCGAATGGGGAGGAAATGTGCAGATTTTGTCAATCGATCAACGACTACCCAGATCATGTCATGACCGCTTGTTGTCCTGGGCAATTTGGTGATGAAGTCCATGGTGATCCTTTCCCATTTCCATTCCGGTATTTCCGGTTGCTGGAGCAATCCGGATGGTCTCTGATGCTCGGCCTTGACTTTTGCGCAAGTCAAACATCGCGCAACATATGCCGCTATATCTCTCTTGAAATTTGGCCACCAGTAAAATTCCTTCAAATCGTGGAATATCTTGTCTGCTCCGGGGTGAACTGAATATCGTGAACTGTGGGCTTCGGCTAATACCAGTTCACGCAATCCACCGTATACTGGTACCCAAATTCTATTCATGAAATACAGAGCTTGATCCGCTTTTGACTCCAGTGACTCAACCATCTTCCGCAATCTTTCTCCTTTGACATTCTCGGGTTTAAGAGCGTTAGTTTGAGCTTCACGAATCCGGTCAGTCAGGTTCGTGTGGATGGTTAGACCCAAAGCTCGGACACGCAGTGGCTTAACCCGTTCCTTGCGACTCAAGGCATCGGCTACGACGTTTGCCTTCCCGGGATGGTACTTTATCTCACAATCGTAATCGTTTAATAATTCGACCCATCGCCGTTGTCGCATGTTCAATTCCTTCTGGTCAAAGATGTGCTGTAAACTTTTGTGATCAGTGAAGATCGTACATTTGGTTCCGTACAGATAGTGTCTCCATATCTTGAGTGCGAATACCACGGCTCCTAGTTCCAGATCATGTGTGGTGTAATTCTTCTCGTGAAGCTTTAGCTGTCTGGAAGCATAGGCTATGACCTTCTCTCGCTGCATCAATACACAACCCAATCCCTGATGAGAGGCGTCACAGTAAACTACGAAGTCTTCTGTACCATCGGGGAGTGCTAGTATTGGTGCTCCACATAACTTATCCTTCAGCAACTGAAACGCTGCTTCCTGCTTTTCCGTCCATTCAAACTTCTTATCCTTTTGGGTTAGCATGGTTAAGGACTGTGCTATTTTAGAAAAGTTCTCGATGAACCTTCTGTAGTAACCCGCCAGGCCAAGAAATTGTCGTACTTCAGTAGGCGTTCTAGGGGCGTCCCAATTCTTGATTGCTTCGATCTTGGCGGGATCGACATGTATACCCCTTTCATTCACCACGTGGCCTAAAAAGTGAACCTCTCGAATCCAAAAATCACATTTTGAAAACTTAGCATAGAGCTTCTCTTTGCGAAGTACCTCGAGGATTAATCGGAGATGTTCCTCGTGTTCTTCCTTAGTGCGTGAGTAGATCAAGATGTCATCAATGAAGACAATAACAAATTTGTCCAAGTATGGTTTGCACACTCGGTTCATCAAGTCCATGAAAACAGCTGGTGCGTTAGTTAAACCGAAAGGCATAACCAGAAACTCATAGTGCCCATAACGAGTCCTGAATGCTGTTTTTGGCACGTCTTCCTCTTGAATTCGTAACTGATGATAACCGGACCTTAGGTCGATCTTGGAGTAGAAACTGGATCCTTGAAGTTGATCAAACAGATCGTCGATCCTGGGAAGAGGATAGCGATTTTTAATAGTTAACTTGTTCAGTTCCCGGTAGTCAATGCACATTCGAAAAGTGCCATCCTTCTTCTTCACGAATAAGACGGGAGCTCCCCAAGGTGAGAAGCTTGGTCTTATGAAGCCTTTGTCCAACAACTCTTGCAGTTGTTCGGACAGTTCCTGCATTTCCGAAGGAGCTAGGCGATATGGCGATCGCGCTACAGGTGCTGCTCCTGGAACAAGGTCGATACGAAACTCGACTTGTCGGGGTGGCGGCAATCCCGGCAAATCTTCTGGAAACACCTCTGGAAAGTCTCTGGCTATCGGAATGTCTTCTAGCTTTCGCTCGTCAGCCTTCTTGTCTACCACGTGCGCCAAGAATGCGACGAGACCTTTCCTTAGGCACTTCCTGGCTTTCATGCTGGTAATAATCCTCAATGGCGTTCCACGCCTTTCCCCTTGGATCGATAGGGTTTCACCGCTCGCGAGGGGAACTTGAATTACTTTGTCATTGCACACGACGATGGCGCGGTGTGCGGATAGCCAATCCATGCCAACGACTATGTCAAAGCTACCCAGTACGACTGGTAATAGGTCAATGTCAAACTCATGACCACAGAGATCCAACTTACAACCCTTTGCTACCTCTCGAGTTTCTATAGTCTTACCATTAGCTAGTTCAATGGAATATGGTGTGTCTAGCTTACTAGTCTTTAAACCAAGTAATCTTTTAAATTCGACAGATACGAAGCTAAAATCAGCGCCAGTATCAAACAATACTGAAGCATAATGACCATTCAGAGGGAACGTACCAGTGACCACATTAGGGTCTTGTCGTGCGTCACCGGCACCAATCACGAACGCTCGCCCACGGGCTTGGTTGTTAAGTTTGGGGCAGTCCCTCTTCCAATGATCGAGCGATCCACATGAGAAACAGGGCCTCGCTCCACTGTTCTTTGGCGCTCCTGATCTGCAGTCTTCAGTCTTGTGCCCCGAACGACGGCACTTACCGCAGATTACTTCGTTCTTGCCCTGATAACCTTGCTTCCCATTATTTCCACGTCCAGTGGCTACATACCCTTTTCCCTTCTTCCCTGTACCTGATGATCCATCCTTTTTCCTTTCATCGCGCTTACGCTTCCCAAACCTTGGCCTATTTCCCTGTTCACTTGACCCAACGGCTGAACTTGTACCCTGATTCTTACCCTCAACACTGCTGGACTCAGTAAGTTTCAACCCTGACACTCTCCGGATTAGAGTGCCCATTCGGATGGCGTCTTCAGTGAGGCTCAAAGCGAGATCGATGGCTTCGCGCATGGTTGTAGGCTTGGAAGCAGTGACCATGCCGCGTATCTGTGGTGCCAGTCCGAAGAGGTATCTTTCCACCTTCTTGCTTTCCGGGGTGACCAGGCGAGGCACTAACCGGGAGAGGTCATGGAATCTGGACGTGTAACCAGCTACGTCCGGTCCAACCATGGTGAGGTTCCAGAACTCAGTCTCTAGCTTCTGCACTTCACTTGCCGGACAGTACTCGGCGATCATTAGTTCTTTCAACTCCAACCATGACAAGGAGTAAGCAGCATCATCTCCCAGTGTCTGCACTTGGTTGTTCCACCAGGTCAGAACTTGGTCCAGGAACAGGTTGGTGGCATACATGACAGCCTGTCGTGGGGTACAGCTGCTAATACGAATCACGGCTTCGGTTTTCTCGAACCACTTGACTAGTCCGACAGAACCTTCAGTGCCGCTGAAATTCAGTGGTTTGCAGTCCAGGAAAGCTTTAAACGTGCAGCCACGTTCTCGTGAGGCCGTTTCTGCAATAATAAAGCAATGTTAAATATAAGGTAGGAGTTTCACGAAGACTCCTGTCGCATATACCCGACGTCTTCTTACCAGTAGGGGAGGTTTCGCGTCTGTCGCTCCCGGTTCGGTCTCGCGACCTTTCGGTGCGTGTGGCATTGTGTTCTGCGAGAGCCTGAGCGATACGTCCCGAAACTAGGGTTTCAAGCTCTTCAGGTGTCGTGGGTAGTCTTTCATTCCCACTGTTGCTTCTTGTGGCTGGTGCCATGTTTCTTCAACAACCAATATCAAAGGTTAATTTCCAACAATCATTCATACAATATCATCACATATATAGTATAAACAACCACACAACATATGAACACAATACTCACCATAACAACAACACGCAATCACAATCATAAACAGAATAAGTAATAATAATCGTAGATAATCACAACACATATTTCACCATAACAAAACTTTCATTAATTTCAATACCAAGTACAATGATTTGTTCATAATAACAAAAACCGAGGATACCTTCCTCTTACATTGCTCTTTGAAATACACTAGAAATATAATGTCATATGCCGGCACAATCCCGCTCGGCTAGGCAAAAATGCAGATGGGTGCTATAACCCATGCTGTGCTATCATACTACTACTACTATGTCCGTGAATGATCTCCCAAGCGTCCCTGGTGCAATGCTACTGTGGTGGTGGCGGCGGCGGGTGCTGGTACTGGTACTGGGGTGCGCACATGCTAATGGTCATGCTGATCGCCATAATGCGATCGTACAAGAACTGGCGATGCGCAAAGTGTGCGTCGCCCGTAAGGCCACAATGAGCATCCATGCTCAGCAGCTCCTCAGCATAATGTGCCAGTGCATCCCTGGCATCAATGATCCTGGCCCACATGAGCTGGGCCTGCTGCTCCATCTGACTCACGGTGCGCTGCACCGTGTCGGTGAGGGTCTGGAAATCTCTCTCCAGTGAGATCACCGTGGACCATGCGGGTCCTGACAGTGGGGCCATCCCGTGGGGCTGCGACGGCCCGGGGATGTCAGTGTATGTCGGCTGAGACGGGCCGACGATATCGGGTATGGGTAGTGGTGTGAAGGGTGGGGCAAAGCCCGGTAATCCAGTGAAACAGTAGGGTGGTACCTGGTATGGGTCTCCTGCACCTAGAGTATACGGTGCAAATGGGGGTGTCACAAATGGGGCTCCTGCATCCATACTGAATGGTGCAGGTGGTGGGATATGGAGCATCTCGGGTAGGGGTGGTAGTGTGGGAAAAGTGGTGATGGGTAGTGTCGTGGATACGGGTGAGGGGACTATAAGCTCGGCGAGTGGGACCATAAGTGGCTGGGTGACAGTGACCCACTCTAAAGTAGACATCACAGTGGTAGGGGTAGGAGGGCTAGCAGTGGCATGAGCTGCCAGTCCTGCTCGGTGCAACTCAGGACTGCGGGCTGAGCTGCCCTCAAGGATGTGCCCAGTAGAAGCTGGCCCATCCTGTGGTATGGGCTCGGGCATGGTAGGTAAGGTGGCTGGGGTATCGGTAGCATGCCCTATCATCGGAGCAATGTGCTCCTCCTGGCCTGCTGGTGGGATAGGCACAGCAATGTGCTCCACCGACGCAGTTGACTCATCGTCAGAGTCATCGGAGATCCACCCGTTGTGTCCCCGGCAGACAGGCACGAGCCTCATGCCGGAGGGAACGGGGATAGGTGGGGTGGGTAAAGGCTCACGGTCGACTGGTGCGCGTCGGTCGTATGGAGACTCGACAGTCTCCGACTGTGTAGGGATAGGTCTCGAAGGACCTGCGCAACCTACAGGGAAGTCCCTGACGGCGCGGATAGGTAGTGCTGGCAGTGGTGCTGCCTGGAATGGCGCTAGAGGCAAGTCGGCCTCGGCCATCGGTAGGTCGGCCACGGCGGCCATGTCGTCTCCAGCGGGGGCCCACGCTGGGTCCTCGCTCGGGTCCGTCTCGTCGGAGCTATCTCCGTCGGCGCCCTCCATGGCGACATCAACGTCCATCTCATCATCCTCAGGATCGAGTATCACCACCTCGATCGGCTCCGCTGGCGGTGCTGGGATGATCTGGAGGCTACTGTCGTAGCTTGGTGCTACGCTCCCTGCGTTCGACATCCTGGCAAAAGAACCGTACTAATATTTAAGTATTATTCGTTAGGTAGTTAAGGCACATATCTAAGGTACTCTTCCTAACCTTCTAACAAAAATAATACGCATACTTACCATGGCTAGCTTGGTCGGAATCTCCATATACCCAAATGGTCGTTGGAAAAATTTATTTTATTGCGTTTCGCATTTACTTTGAAAGATTTTGAACCATCTCCGGTTATAGTTTAGATTTTTAAAATGCTAATTCGCTATAACCTTGGCTCTGATACCACTTTCTGTCACACCACGTCTAAGGCGGAAACACGTGGCGCGACGGTTCAAAAGTATTAAGCCAAGAATTAATGCAAAGCACAATATTAATTAGAAAACGGGCATTTATTCAATGCTAATAATCATGTCAAATTATTCATACATAATTATAAATTGTTTTCGAAAATGATAAAGAGGCTTCTCCCTTTATCCCAAAATCCATGGAATAAAGAGATAAGACCCCGTCACGACATTCCCAACGCCCAATTTGGAGACATCCCCGACCCTGCTCGCCATGCTAACTTCCATCAATCAATTACCTGAAAGATATGTTTGAAAATCGTCAATATATAAATATTGGTGAGTTCACAGGTTTTAATTTAATAAATCTTTATTAAGTGGGAATATCCTTGTTATGACATTTATAGGAGTTGCAAAGTCCTACAATTTACTTGAGCCTATAACCAAACCAAGACAATTAATAATGCCCCCGCCCAAAGTCGTTACTCGGTATTCCTACGACTTTATTTCAGAATAAGTGCACCCCAGGCATACGCCGATGCATAATCGACGCTATCGATTAGGGGTGGGCCTTGTCAGGCACCAATAGTACTATCCAAATATCCCTTTGGTTTCTCATTCCTGAATAAATGATTATAGTGGGGAGGTCTCAACCCCGAGTGGCGATCTTTACTCAAGTATCCAACCCGTCATACAATCCCAACATATCTTTCCCCCGTAAAAACGTTAAATAGTTTAGAAATGGGGCCGTGAGACTCACCTGTAACTGTGCTCGGCTCAAAGAAAATAGTAAAGTTTGTGATCCCGTACCTACAAAGGTTCTAGGCGTATAAGTCACTTACACCTATGGTGTATGTGCCTTGGCAAGTTGTACACCCAACTTCCCGACCACGTCTTTATCCCAATTCCCGTTTAATAGTTTCGTATCCTAGGTTCAATGGCGATGGATTACCCTTTCCTTACAAGTCATATATTATTCTTATAATTATTCTTTATGACTTGTACGACATTATATTTGACACGATTCCACCCAACGTATAATTATTTTCCCATTCAAATAATTATACTTAGGATCTTTTCGCTCAATATAAAGTGTTTTCTTATTAATCGACCCGACTTACTTTTCCACACATTTATTTTCCCATTTAAATAAATATGCTAAGTCTTTGTCGTTTGGTAATATAATCTTAACGCCCGACTAGACTTACCACACCGTACATTTATTTTCCCATTTAAATAAATGTACTAGAATCTTGTCGGTATTCACGCGTTCGTAGATATATCTCGTCTACTCGTCTCGGTTTTCCTTCTCGCATATCTATTTTCCCATTTAAATAGATGTACTAGAATTCCGTCGGAAACGAGTATATGTACATATATCGTCGCGTGGATACTACTTGTTAAGTTCATGTGTCGTTTAGCGTTTTTAGTTTGTTACGTTATGTTTCTCCTTTCCCACGAATATGGTTACTACACTTAGGAAAGTGTTACGCACGTTTCACCCTTGTTATATATATTTTATCTCCGTAAAATATATATGTATATTTTTATCTCGACGTAATAAATCCGATTACGTTGGTTCGTGTAACTAAGTTCGTTAGTTAGCGTTTTAGTCCGACTCGTCCGACTTGTCACCAAAAACGTTCCCGATACTTTTATATTCCCATTTATATAAAAGCACCTTATTTTTGTACAAGTCTTACAAGTACTTATTTTACAAAGTCTTACTTTATGAAATAGTCGCGTGACTCCATTTATTTTTATAAAACGTCCATTTTATAAAAATATACCTTTTACTTAAAATGCCCAAGTAGGCTATTATTATTTACCAACTCAACCTTGTAAATCATTACTTACACTTTTTGACACTAATATTTCCATCATTGTGTTCTTGGTCCAATAACTTCTAAAATATTTATTTTAGTCCATTGGTTTCCAATGTTGTCATATTAATCCTTTAACTTACACTTGTAGCATTTTTCCCTAAATCTTTCAAGGTTAATATTTCTCTTCCACTTTAGTGGACTTTGAAGAATCCTTTTCACCATGTTTAATTGTTTTTACCTCTTTTTACTTCTAATGCTCTTTTAATCCATTCTAGATATCACTAACATGTTTATTTCACATTTTTATCCAAAACATCAAACTTTCACTCATCTAAGTGAGTGGACTTTGAAGAACCAACTTTTCCATCTATAGCTTTCTAACCCATTTTAATACTTTTATGACTTTATTATATCATCCTAAGATGATTAAAACCACTTTTCATCATATTCAAGTCACTTTCCAAAATATTGTTTTTCTCATCTTCAATCATCCAAACATGTTCTTATTATTACACTTTCAACAAAATACTACTTTTATTAAAAATAACTAAGATTTCATCATATTATTATTCTCTCATCTTCATTTTTAATAAAAACCCATTACTTCTTTAGAACTCATTTTTATTACCCACATTGTACAACTTGCATCATAGCACAAAAACAAGATATTTTAAATTAATAAAACAATGCAAGACTTACAACTAGCTCAAGGCTAGGGAAGACAAGTTCTTGGATTTTGGATGTGGTTTAGTGTGTTCTTCCAAGTGGGTTATGCTCCAAGCTCTCAAACACACAAGAAAGGGTTTGAATGAGGATGAACTAGAGGTGATTTGAGGTAGTAAAAATTGAAAGAGAGGTGGTGGTGGGGTGGTGGAATGCTACGGCCAAGAGAAGAAGGGAGGGGAAGAATTTTTGTGATTTCTTCAAGTGTTCTTCAAGTGGCTTATAATCTCATTCCAAATCTTGCAAAGATTACCTATTATCTTTCTCAATCTTTCAAGGATTATGTGTATCTCACTTGGATTGGGTAGTGAGATTATGGAAGATTATGCAAGATTTGTAAGTGATAATAATAATATTAAGGGGTGTTTGGGCCGAAAATTTGGAGAGAGAGAGGGAGGGATTTGGTGAATTTTATTACCCAATACCTTTACATGCAAGGTCATGATTGCTAATAATATGGAAGGATTAAGAAGCTACTTTACACAATCTCCCACCCAAGTGGGCCCATGGCCGGCCCCTATGGGGTACTTGGTGGGGTCCACTTTGCTAATTAACTCTCCATATTATGTTTAAGCTAGTTCCTTTCGGGTACCGCCCGGGTATTTCTCGAATTTTCGTCGCGTTTATCCTCAACATTATAATACCGTTAATATTCACAAAATTATGTCTAGTTAAATTACTGATAGTTTATTTCGGTTTCTGTCGGGTGAATTTACGTGTTACGCGCGTATCGGGTGCGGTACGCGCACTTTATTCGTTTCCGGAAGATTGGTGCATTAAGCTTTTACGTATGGCTTTGGGTTTCCAAAACTCATAATATTTTGTGAAAATATTATTTATTTTATATTCCGGGTGTCCGGTGTTCGTTTTGCTTATTTCCGTTTTACCGGGTAATCGCCAGTGTCCATACCGGATAGTTTTGTCCGCGCACGATCCTATCATGCTTTGCTATTAAACTTATGCATTCCTATGCATTATTTGGGAATTCCTATCTTTCTAAGGCCTCGATTAAATATTCAGCACATAATTACGGTTAATTACGTTAATCGCGTTTAATTAATTAGTACGGAATTACCTTAATTTTGCCGGTTGTTACAATGGTGTAGTAGAAAGGAAGAACAGAACTTTAATTGAAGGAGCAAGAACAATGTTAGCTGATTCAGGCCTACCATTGTATTTCTGGGCTGAAGCAGTTAACACTGCATGTTACGTTCAAAATAGAGTCCTTGTCAACAAGAGACACTCCAAAACTGCCTATGAAGTTCTTCATGGCATAAAGCCCCTTTCTCCTTTTTCAGGGCTTTTGGATGTCAATGTTTCAATCTAAACATTAAAGACTCTATTTCAAAGTTAGCTCAAGAACCAGGATAGTAGAAGAAACACTAAATGTCAAGTTCAATGAGTCAAAACACACTCTTATTCCAGCACATCCTGCTGAACTTTTTGACCTTGACAGCTTTCATTTCGGACCTGAAAAGGTTGTTACTTCATCTAAACCTACTTATTGTGGTGATCAGAGGTTTGATGATGAGGATCCAGCACCATGGACTCCTAATACAGTCATTAAGTCAACTTCCAAACCATCAGAAGTTTCACAAACTTCTGATTCAACAACTGCTGATGTACAAACTCAAACATCTGCTTCAGCACCTACAACTACTGAAGACACTGAAACTGCTGAACCAGACATTATAAACCTTAGTGGTTTGTTTGATGAAGTACAAGAGCCACCTACACCTGTCAGTGGTTTACAACAACTGATTGAACACAAAGATCATCCACTTGAACAAATCATGGGTGATATTGCATCAGGTGTTCTTACAAGAAACCAGCTTTCCAACTTTTGCCTCTTCTCAGCATTCATTTCTCAGTTGGAACCTAAAAAGTACCAAGAAGCCCTCAAAGACAACAATTGGGTGCAAGCCATGCAAGATGAGTTGCTTCAATTCAAAAAGCAACAGGTTTGGGAAATCTGTCCCTTACCACCAAACAAGCAACCAATTGGCACAAGGTGGGTTTTTAGGAACAAACAAGATGAGGCTGGTATGATTATAAAGAACAAGGAAAGACTGGTAGTACAAGGTTACTCTCAAGAAGAAGGAATTGATTATGATGAAACCTTTGCTCCAGTTGCAAGGCTTGAAACCATCAGGTTATTTCTGGCCTATGCCATTTCCAACAAAATCAAAGTTTTTCAAATGGACGTTAAAAGTGCATTTTTGTATGGAAAAATAAAAGAGGAAGTGTATGTCTGTCAGCCACCTGGGTTTGAGGATCCTTCTCATCCTGAGTGGGTGTACAAGCTAGACAAAGCTCTTTATGGGCTCAAACAGGCTCCAAGAGCCTGGTATGAAACACTTTCTAACTTTTTGCTCAAAAATAACTTCACAAGAGGCTCCATTGATAAAACTCTTTTCATAAAACATGTTGGAAATCATGTCTTACTTATTCAAATATATGTTGATGATATCATATTTGGTTCAACAAACACAAAACTGTGTGATGAATTTAAGAAACTCATGCAATCCAAATTTGAGATGAGTACAATGGGAGAACTGCAGTACTTTCTGGGACTGCATATTAAACAACAAACAAATGGAACTTTTATACATCAATCAAAATATGTTAAAGAATTATTGAACAAATTTTCTTTACAAGACTGTAAATCATGTTCCACTCCCATGACACCAACCACACAAGTTGAACCAGATGATCAAGGAAAACAGGTTGATCAAATCATGTATAGATGTATGATAGGTTCCCTTTTATATCTAACTGATTCTAGACCAGATATTATGTTTTCAACATGTGTCTGTGCTAGATATCAATCAGCTCCTAGGGAATCACACCTCATTGCAGTCAAAAGAATCTTCAGATATCTGAAAGGAACTCCAACACTTGGAGTTTGGTATCCTGCTTCAAGCAATACCGAGTTATCAGCTTTTTCAGATAGTGACTATGCAGGGTGTAAAATGTCAATAAAATCAACATCTGGTGGTTGTCAATTCTTGGGAAACTGTCTAGTGTCCTGGCAATCAAAGAAACAAACATTTGTTGCAACTTCAACTGCTGAAGCTGAATACATTGCAGCTGCAAGTTGTATATCACAGATACAATGGCTCCAGTATCAACTTCTTGATTATGGAATCAAAGAGACCAAGACACCATTGCTTATAGACAGCAAATCTACCATTAGCATCATTCAAAATCCTGTTCAGTTTTCAAAAACTAAACATATTGAAATCAGGTATCATTTCATAAGAGATTGCTATGAAAAATCAAGATTGAAGTGAAACATGTAGCAACAGCTAATCAAATAGCTGACATATTCACTAAACCCCTCGACACATCAACATTTCAAAAGTTAGTATCCATGCTTGGGATGCTAAATTTGTAAGTGTTTCTTTTTACTATTCTGCACATATTTTCATTTTTCACTTACATCTGTTTTTAAGTCTGAAAACTTCTGAAAAACAAAAAGAGAGAAACTACTGATGAACAAAACATCAGTATGGAAAAATTTTCTGAAAAATGATTAACTTCTGATAAAATAACCTTCAGAAGTTATGAATAAAGTATTTATATAAAATTCTCATCAGTTGTTAACAAACTACTGAAGAGAAAGTGGGAACTACTGATGATAATTGTTCTTCATCAGCAGTTTGGTCAAAAAGGGCAAATCAGACTTTTCCCACATCAGAAGTTTGACCTAGGCGGTTATAAACTTCTGATAAATACCTTTTCCAACACTTATCCTTTCAAAAAGCAAAAATTCCCTCCATCTTTCTCTCTCACAAAACACTCTTAAGACCTAAACCTGCAAAAGCACTGTTCGATCCACACACACACAAACCACATGGCTCTAATACTGAAACAGGGACACAATCAAAGAGGCTACTTCGAAAAACTTGAAGCCTGGTCCCAATACGACGAAATCATTGATTTGGTCGTCAAATCCCAATACTTCACCGCCCTCACCATCGACCCTCCAATTCACACTGAAACTCTAAATGAGTTCTGGGCAAACGCAGAGACATTGACGGTGAACGACAAAGTGATCTCCCTCAACTCAACCATCCAAGGGAGAAGAATGGCAATCACACCGGCTACTTTGGCAATTAGGCTGGGTTTGGATGATGTAAACGCCCCAGACCAATTTCCAAACTCTCAAATTCACTTAACCATGACAGAGTGTGGTTACCAAGGTACTCTCTCACATGCTACAATTTTTAAGAAATATTTTGAACCAAAGTATAAACTGTTGTTTCATTATATTATTATGTGTTTGAGTCCAAAAACTAGATCTTATGATCAGATGCCCTCAACTTTTCAACCTATTTTTCATTCCATAGTGAATGAAACAAAATTCAGGGCATCGTCACTTTTCTTTAATGAGTTGGTGTTACATCATCTCAATACTAAAAAGAAGTTTTTGTTGTACCCAAGATTTATTATGCAATGCATAATGAAAGAACTTGGAGAAGAGGTGCTTGTGGGTAAAACTACAACTTTAAACCCTTTGTCCTCACAAGCATACTCAAGGCACAACAAACCGGCTGCCTGGCCAGAAGATGACCAAGGGGAACCAGAAACAGTCCCCGTGGAACCCTCATCATTCAAACCTTCAACCCCAAAGGCCAAGAAACCCAAGCAACAAAAACAAAAACAAAAACTCACCAACCCAAAAAGAAAGGCAGTTCAGGAGGTTGAGATGCCTGAACTTGCTAATGTGCAATCTGCACTTGATAAAGATGTGACTGAAACATCCTCTCAGTCTCATCCATCTCAAACCCCACCAAGAGCACCAATAACAATCCTTTTCAAAAGAAAGAAATTCAAGAAAACAATCCCAATAGACCCTTCTTTTGAAACTGCTGAACCCATAGTCCAAATTACTGAACCAGCACCCCAAACTTCTGAACCAGAAATTGAAATTGCCAAACTTCTCTTTGGGCTAAAAGAGATAATCACATCCGAACATGTCAGTCCCCAACAACCACATAAAACAGGGGACATAGCTTCAGAACTTGACATGGATGTGGACACTCAAAGCCCTAACCAAAGAGATGAGGATGAACCAGGGTCTCTAAGCCCAATCTTAGAAACTCTAGGTACATTTGAGGCTGCTACTACTCACATACCACCCAGTGGTGGATCTGAGGAAAGAAGTAACATTGCTAAGACCTCATTTGTGGCAACTACTGATGAAGGCTTAATGCCTGAGGTAGGAAATCCTCTGAACCAAGAAAAAGAGGTACATGAGACAACTGAGTTGGGCTCAGCTCATGATGTAACTGATACTGTCCTCATTGAGGATGTAATCAGGGATTCAGATGATTCCATTGATTTGGATGATGATTCACAACCAAACATTGAATTGACGGCTGTTAGTGAAGGTCCTGCACCTGGTGTATCTAAGCTCAAAGAGCTGGTCACACCAGATCAGGTTAAAGTCCACTTGATCCCTGATTCCCCTAAAGTGGCATCTTCTGTACAACAAGAAGATCACCCCAAAACACACCCCTCACTACAAATGCCTACCCAATTCCCTGGGTCAACAAGCATAGACTTGAACCAGCTATGCAGCCCAGATGGTCCCTTATACCATATGATGAACACACTTATAACCAATCACTTCAGAACCTACACAACTGCTTTGGAGCTGTCAGTCAAGAACCAATTTGAAGTGATCAAGACAAAAATGAATGATCTGTCCAACAAAATTGACCACAATTCAAAACAGATCACCATTCTCACTGTACTTTCTCTCAACCTTCCAAACTTGATGTATCCAAAAAGGGGGAGAAAATTAGGAAACCAAAGGAGTCATTCAAAGCCAGAATAAAAGCAAGAGTGGCTCTCCAAGATAGAGAACTCAAAGACAAAGCCAGAAGACAAAAACTGGCTCAACAATTTGGTGTCCCTGAACCAGAAATTGAAGAAGCTGAAACATCCCAAGGCCATAATGAAGAAACTTCTGATGCTGATGAAAGTTCTGATGCTGATGAAAGTTCTGATGATGACTCAGAAAGTACTGAAGACAATCCTTCAGTAGTTGACAAACCTTCAGTAGTTGTCAACACATCAGAAGTTAACACTTCCAATATACAACCAACAGAACAGCCTTCCAAACCAATTGAACAAACTCAACCAACTCCTGTTCCAAGGCCTACAACTACCACTACCACAATGACTGTACTAAACCCTTCTCCAATCTCTTAATAAAAGGAACTTCTTAAGAAGAGTTTAGTTGCAGCCCAAAGAAAAGCCATGGAAGATCAGGTATGGAATACTTTAGAAGCAAGGGATGACTTAAGCTTCAATGAAAAGTTACAAGCTTATGGAGCAGAGTTACAAAGGCAGGCTAACCTTGAAAAAGTTGCTGAAGAAGACAAAAGACAACAGCTGATGTCTTACATTACAAAGAACAGCAAGACTAAAGCCTTTTCACTAAAAGGACTCTCCATGGATGAGCTGACAAGAAGAGCTCAACTTGTTGCAGACAAACTTGCAACAAATAAAGATGGAAAAGCCAAGAGAGCTGAGATGATTGAAGAACTGGTAGCAAACAACTATGGTTCAAAAGCCTCTATGTCAAGATGGAAAGAAGAAAGACTACTAGACACATACAAGAAGTACAAGGCTGCAAAGGCTGCTAATCCAGAGAAGTTCAAAACTTCTGAAGTATCAACTTCAGTAGTTAGAACTTCTGGTGTTACAAGACCTGCTACCAAGAAAAAGAAGACAGAGGACAATACAAAGACTGACTTCAAGATGGTACTACTAGAAGGAAATACAGTAGTCCATTCAGACTTTGATATTGAAGAGAAGCCTCTGTTGACACAGTTCAAGGATCCTTCTACATTTGCCTACCAAATCCAGAAGACCATCAAAGACAAACTGCACACTAAGGTAGTTACTGAACCTCACTTACCAACTTTCAAACTACCTGATGTGGTGCAACAAGAAGAAAGAAGTGAATCCCACCTGAGAGTCACTGAAATTGAAAACATCCAACACTCAGGAACTTCCCAAGGGACCAGCATGGTTCCCTATACTTCAGACTTTGACAAGTCTAAAGTGCTGATCATCAGATGGTCCTTTACTAATGACAACTCAGTATTAGTGACAAGGAGAGATCTCACAAGCAAGACCTACAAGTCCATGAATGAACTGAAGAAATTATCAACTCAGGACCTGCTTACAATTCAACATCTGGAACCTCAAAGGGGATCTCTCACTGATGAGCAGCTTAATCAATTGAAGAATTCCATGTTTAAAGGAATATGGAAGATTGTGAATGACAGAAGAAAACAATAAAGAATTAGAAAAGGTTTTGGATTCATCAATCCAGGGGGAGATTGTTAGGACAAAGAGGATTGTTGAAACCACTTTTGGAAACCTAAGTATAATTCACTTCTGTCAAAAATATTCTAAGTATAGAACTACTGAAGATAGAAGACAAAAGTACTGAAGAAGGATTCTACAAGTACTGAAGAAGAAATGCATCAGAAGTTCTGAAGTTCAAACCAGACAGTTCACTGAAGAACTACTGAAGACAAACTACTCATCAGCAGTTTGTCATTCATCAGCACTTGTTCAAAAATCTTTCCACCGCCTTATGTTTCAGTAGTTTATTAGTTTAGTATTACTTTAACTTCTTGTACGAGTTCCAAGACTGCAACTTGTTGCAACTTGTTGCAACTTGTTTCTGAACTTGCTTTTTGGCAAGGTTCATGTATATGTAAAGTCTATAAATAGATGGGTTCATCCCTCTGTTTTAAACATTGATTTTTAATATACAAAAATCCTTCAAAGCTTATCATTGTTATTTCCATTTCATTTACTGAGAATCTGTTTAAGTGTTCATTCTCATTCAATACTTAGATTCTCATTAAATACTTGTCTTTAGTTTTCTCAAACATCCAGGGGGAGTAATAACTCCTGTTGATAAGTGTAGCTTTAACTTAAAACATTCCGCTGTGCTATAACTGATAAAAGAACTTGCTAAACACTTAAGTGTTCACTAGCAAGTTCATACAAAGAGCAATACTGATCCAACAACCTTGATTCCAACAAGTTGACAACATAGTGAGATTTCAGCAACACACTTATATGTGAATCTAGAAATTGTAATGATGACTCGTAAAATATCTATCCACTTCACAAATATATAGACATCTTTATTGGTCATCATCATGAAGATTAAGAACAAAGATATGGGTATAATTTAGATAATCCTAACAAACCATAAAATAAGTAATGATACATATCTACTTAATGTTATAAGAAGATTCAAACTCATGGGTGAGGCTAACGTAAAAAGGCCGTTGGCGTAAAAAGTATAAGTAATATGGATCGTAGGATTAGACGGGATAATAAGGGGTACGATGGTAAAATGACTGCGTCATTAAATGCCACAATAATTCTGCTAAGGGCAAATTAGTAATTGTGGCATAAAATTGCATTTAAAAATAATAAAAAAGGCGGGTAAATGAATTATAATTATGTAAACAAACCATCGTTACGAGAGGAAAAAAACCCTGAATTAGCGTAAAATTCTTAAACTACAACAATGCAGACAAAGATGATGAAGACAAGTAACGTGATTATGTGATTATATATACAATTATGACATAGATGAAGGTATAATTATGCATTAGCGTAGTTTAATTAACGAATTAATTATATTTGTTAATAATGTTCAGTTGAAGGAGGTTTAGTTGAAAGAGGATTTAAACAATTAAATTATAGAGTGACGAAGAATGTTAACGAAGGTACGTTATAGATCTAAATTTTTAACTGTGATTATGGATCTGCATGATAAATAATTTAAAAAAGATAAATAACACTTGCGTTTAACAACATACAATTTTGCGTTTTAGAATATATGAACTTGTGTTTAAAAAATTAAGTACTTGCATTTTATTGATTATGGTGAAATTGTTGTGTTGAAGATCCAGATTATGACTTCCAACCCCCTTCCATTAGTTTACCAAAAAAATAAACATGTTAAACGCATTGAAAAGAATACATTTGACTCAGACATCGATTTTGACGTGCCCAACAAGAAAAATGATGTTAGGAGGATGAGATTTGGCAGCATACTATCAATGGAATATGTGACAACAGTCAACGTAACAAGTCAACGACCGTACATGTTTCATTTATTAAGTCATTATATGTGCATTTTTAGACAATTTGCATACACTATACCCCCCCCAGGCTAGTAGAGCATGAGTTAAACAGAAAACTCAACATAATACACTTGTTTAGTCATACAACACCCGGACACACCATCAAAACAAGCATTACAAGAGGTTATGCCCACTAACACACGCTAATGCACCTCTAACACATGATTGTGAACACAAAGATCATCATGGGAAATCGTTCAACCAACCCATGACACGTGTGAAACAAAATACATGTTAATGTCGTCATCAAGAGGCATGGAACTTAACAACCTCTTACTCTTATAAGACCGGATGATATCAAAGGTGTACTAGAAATTATACAATGAACAATCACAACACTAATAACATGAGTAGGCCGATTTATCTTAAGATAACATGATTAAGTATTGGATTATAATCAAGCTTGTTTTAAAGCTATACAAACATATGTATATACATACAAACCCACGGCATCACCATACATACATAAACACAAGTCCAACACAACTTACTTTTACAAAAGAAAACTCTAACTCTTACACCTAGTTTTGGCCAATCCTAGAACCCAAAGGGAAGAATGCACAAGTTCCAAGCTTACACTAAAAAGGTTAAGTCAACCCCTTTGACATTATATAACCAACAACCACCCTTACATCATTCCTATAACTAGCCAACTACCTTCCTTTTCTTTCCTAACCTTCGGCCAAAAACAAGGAGCCACCACACAAGTTTCTTTTCCTTAAAAGCTTATACCAAAATGGAGGAACAACCACCTAGCAATGCATTCACCTATGGATGGATTTCCTCACATGAAAAACAAACATATCACTGTAACCATTAGCTAGACATTTAGCCATGGAACACTTTAATAGATCTATTGGGTTGACACCCCCACTCTTGGTTAGTCGCGCTAACCAGTCACATGCAAAAAAGTGTTAGTATTCTAATATACATATATTATCTTTAGTGTACAATGCACGAGGCACCCCAGTCACGAGGTTTGGTTACAGGACTCATGGTTCTCACAGTGATAATTTGCTTAGCTAGCTCATGATTGGTCAAACACGGATGACACGTTCATTTCACAGTACATTCAAAACCCATAGACTCACCAACATTATTGTTGACAAAATCCTTTATGCATGTGTTTCAGGTAACTAATGGAGGGCCACAGAGGATTGAGGGAAGGGTTCGAGCATGCACACCGTGGTATCACCTTGATGGCTTTTTGTCAGCTTCAGGATATTATGTTTTCAACTTCCATAAGACAATGTTCATGTGCCTACACTATGCTTATTTTTCAATAAAATCATGATGAATTCCATCTTTATGGTGGTACTATTTTTAATAAATATGTGTTGTTTGAACCTTGTGCTTGAAAACTTTTCGATCGTTGTATTCCCGTGTTTCCGCCTAGGCGGGGTGTGACAGAATATGACTCAACTGCTACAGCTTTGGGATACTGGTTGTTGATGAACCATGATGATGAAACAAGCATACTAAATGTGGGGGATATATGATCAAAACAACGTCATCAACGATACATGAGGTTTTTGGCATTCCAAATGAAAAGATACATGTTCTTGAGAAGAATAAGCCAAGAAAGGGTTCTGATACTACTATTGATGAATTTAATAACCAGTTTGATAATTCAAGAATAAGTGTTGGTAGAGTTCTTATACTAATTGGAGATAATGTAGATGGGGGAAGACTATTCAAGTTAAAATTCCTAGTTGCATGGAATACAGTATTCGGTGAAATCACAAAAACAACAACTGTGAATCAAAGATTTTTATTGGGTATAGGTGATGAATCTGAAATTTCAATGATGAATTGGTATGGGTATATGCTTGAATGTTTTAATAGAACTAAGGCTGGCTGGCTTGGTGATAAAGACTATTATAATGCAAATTTAGGAATTTGATACAGCTATTGAAAATTGTCGAATGATTGAACGTAGAAGTAGGTTTATTATGATTTTAAATTTAAAAGTGATCATGCAGTTATTTTTTGTAACGATTGCAACGTGATTACAGGGGCGCTGAACAAAAAAAAAACTATAATACCCTTTGACTGGAGTACTTGATTGTAGATTCCCAAAAAACCGTCGTCCATGTGGCAACTTCTCATTGTTTCTTACACTTTGTACGAACTTATAATTTGTACCCTAAACTTCCTCCAAACTCATAACTTATATAAACTTTAAAGTTCGGTTTGTGCCGACCATTGATTTAAGGTTTGAACCAAAGTACAAACCCTTGCGTCCTTAAAGATCTTCCCAGGCCGACACAAATAACCTTTTTGGGGTGCACAATGAATGTCCTCTGAGCAAACACACAAACCTTCAAGTGCACAACCCTCCTTAACAATGGTTAGACCACCTTTGAGTCCTAAAACTTGATCTGTCCACTCACTTGAGAATAACCCTAATGGATCATATTTATCTTTAACCTTAAAAAAGTCTTTACTCTTTTTGTACTTCTTGATCGCCCCTTCGAATGCCACATTTCGATTCTTCCCCCAATGTGGTAAAGCACCATACTTAAACACTGCCATTTGTTCAATCTCTTCTAACACATCTTCATAAAGTCTTGGAGTTTTGGGATCTTTACTTCTATAATACGTGATGTCAAAATCCAATGAGTCTTCTTGTTTTCCTATGTATGCATTTGAGCCGGTGACATATCTCATTAGGATTCCATTATATAGATCTATACCGCAAAGCGATTGTGGTGCTATAGTTACAAGCTTTTGTATGTCTTGGATGAAGTCTTTAGCTTTTGAAAGGATGATGCTGAATGTTGTTTGGTGAAAGAATAATCCCTTGACTCGGGGATCCCATGGACATGCAGTTATCTCAGCATCTTTCAAGCCTTTAAGGCAACCTCCTGATGCTTGAAGTCGATTTTGATATCCAATTACAGGGTATCCCTTAAAGATAATACCTACACGAAAAAGATAATGAAATGGTTATTAAAAAAAGAACTAATAAATATTTTTTCTTGAAAATCAAATTACTTTGAAATTAAGACAAGTGGATCACAAAACTCATAACATGTGATTTTATGGGAAAAACAACTATGAGTGTAAATGATGCGCAAACGGCTCGAGAGTTACTCGAGAACGGATCGGTAAAAGGCTCGAACGAGTCGAGCCTTAACGATCTCGAGTTCGAGCTTGAAACATAACCCGTTTAGTTATCGAGCTTAAGCTCAAGCTTTTCATACAAAGACCGTTTAGGCTCGCGAGCCAAAACGAGCCCAAACAAATTTTATATTATTATTATTATTTTATATATAGTATACCTATTATTTAACATTGGCAAGTCGAGCTCTAGCCGAGCTTTGGCTCGTTTAAGTTATCAAAGCGAGCTCGAGCCGAGCTTTTTATTTCTTTTAAATTGTTCTATAATTATTTTGAGCTAAGCTCGAGCCTTGGGTTTTACTTTCGAGCCGAATTCGAGCTCAAAGTATAAGGCTCGAACCGAGCCGAGCTCGAGCTTCATAAAAGCATGACGAGCCGAGCTCAAGCCCAGTCAGGTCCAGGCCTGGTTCGACTCGTTTACACCCCTAAAAACAACCCACGGCTCCTTTTCTTTTATTAAATAAAAACCAAACATTCCAAATATATAAACCCTATACTAAAAAAACCCACTTAATTAAGTATCCAATAAAAAATAATAATGATAAAGCCAATCTACATAAAAACATTAGTATCAAGATGTTAAACGGTTATATTAACATGGAAAGTTTATAAAGATTGTATTACCATCATTGGTCAGCCCAAATGCAGCCCTAGTTAGAGTGTTTGTTGTAAGCTTTCCACTAATACACTTTCCAGCAACATCACCTTTGGCTTCTTGATCTTCCTCTACGGTTATTAACATTTAAAAAAAGAGTTTATGACGTAGTACAAATTGCATGCACACAACATCTATTCTTGATAAGAAAGTTCCTTGTGATCCTACCAGTGGTTCTTAAGACAAGGAGTACAAGTGAAGGAGTAGATCGAAAACCAGGGTGATCCCAAAGTCCATTTCCAGAGACATTGGAGGAAACTCGATCATCAATGCGATAAACAACTCGTTTTTGACTCGGGTACCATGTTATGTCTGCAAACTCATGTTGTTTCCCGAAAGTGGCGGCTTGATCAGATAAATCCGTATCATTTTTTGTTAGGAAGGTAACAGATCTCTTGAACAAGGGTTGTAGCTTTAACGTTACCTGTAGGTTATGAGTTCAATATGAATGTATTTAAGTACTCAAAATTAAGAACCTACAACAATCACTTTTAAAACAACAACAACCAATACCCAGTAAATCCCACAAATGGCCATAGCTATTCGTAGGGTCTGGGAAGGGTGGGATGTAGGCAAACCTTACCTCTACCCGAGAAGGCAGAGAGGCTGCTTCCAGAGAGACCCTCGACTCAAAACAAACAATAAGAAGCAAACTAGACTAGAAATACTGAAAGTGATGAAACCCCTTGATTGTTTCATTGATTTGGTCAATATTTATAATACAAAAGGTTATCTCCTAAGATGGTGGAGATTTGGTTATAATCAATACATTATCAATTTACTAAATATACAAACATATATTAATACACCCCCGCAGTCGAATCGTCGGGTGGACCGATGCTGAGACTGGAGCGAAAATCTTCAAACAGCACGCGAGGGAGTCCTTTAGTAAAGATGTCTGCAATCTGATGGCGAGAAGGGACGTGTAAAACTCGAACATGACCTCGTTGCACCTGTTCACGAACGAAGTGAATGTCGAGTTCGATATGTTTGGTACGTTGGGGTTGAACTGGGTTGCCCGATAGGTAGACAGCACTAACATTGTCGCAGTAAACCAATGTCGCACGAGTGAGAGGAAGGTGCAGCTCAAGCAATAAATTGCGAATCCAGCAAATGTCAGCGACGACGTTTGCAACGCCCCGATATTCTGCTTCAGCACTGGATCTGGAGATGGTAGACTGCCGTTTGGAAGACCAAGAGATGAGGTTGTCACCAAAGTAGACACAGTAACCTGACGTGGAGCGGCGAGTGTCGGGGCAACCAGCCCAATCGGCATCTGTGTAAGCAATCAAGGAAGACTTAGGCGCAGGGCCGAGATGAAGTCCATGATCAGAAGTACCCTGCAGATATCGAATAATACGCTTCAAAGCATTCCAATGTTCCTGCCTGGGATCATGCATGAACATACAAACCTGCTGAACAGCATAAGAAGTGTCAGGACGAGTAAAAGTGAGGTATTGTAGCGCCCCTGCCAGGCTACGATACGTCGATGGGTCATCATGAGGAGGGCCAGAAGAAGCAGAAAGTTTAGACTGGGTGTCAACCGGGGTCGCAACCGGTTTACACGAGTCCATGGCCGCTCGATGAATAATGTCCTTGACATAGGCCTGTTGAGAAAGAAACATGTGATCGCCGTCCCGAGTGACCTGTATGCCCAAAAAATAAGAAAGAGAGCCCAAATCTTTCATTGCAAATTCCCCGGATAAAGTATGCAGTAACCGGGTGCGAAGCGCATCGGTTGAAGTGGTGAGGATGATATCGTCCACATAAATAAGCAGGTAAGCAATGTCGGATCCATTTTGATAAATAAACAAGGAGTTGTCCGATTTGCTTTGTTGAAACCCATGTAGAATAACGAAGTCCGTGAACCGTTGGTACCAGGCTCAAGGGGCCTGTTTAAGCCCATAGAGCGACTTTCGGAGTCTGCAGACATGGTCTGGAAAATCTTTGTGCCGAAATCCCATGGGTTGGTGCATGTAGACGGTCTCTTCCAAGTTTCCATGAAGGAATGCATTAGTAACGTCCAACTGATGGATTTTCGAAGACTTGGAGAGAGCAAGAGTGAGAACCAGATGAATAGTAGAAGGCTTAACAACCGGGCTAAATGTTTCGCCACAGTCAATACCTGTCTGTTGCTTACGACCATCACAAACCAATCGAGCCTTGTAACGCTCCAAGCTCCCATCAGACCTGAACTTATGTTTAAACAACCACAAACAACGTATAACATTCATATCAGGGGTCCTAGGTACAAGCTCCCAGGTCTTATTTTTAATTAGTGCACTAAATTCGTTGGCCATGGCATTGTACCATTCTGGAGAGGACAAGGCAACCTGAGGGTTTTTGGGCAGTGGGACAGTGGTGGTGGTGTGAAGGTTAAAGTGATGTTTGGGTTTGTGGATGCCGCTCATAGAGCGTGTGTGGATGGTGCGTGAAGAAGGAGGTGGATGTGGAACGGGCTCATTTGGAGGAGGAGGTGGTGGGGTGGGCTCGCTTGGTATTGGGCCAGGTGAAGGAGTAGGAGGTTCCACGTGAGTGGAGGGAGAGTTATGTGGGCCGGGGAGGGAACAGTAGCAGGGCAGTGGGCCTGATGAACTGTAGTGGGGCGGGGTGCGGAAGGTATAGCTGGGCCATGATCATGTGGGCCGGGAGGGGTGGGAGTGTTAAGTGGGTGGGTGATGTGTGGGCTGGAGACGGAAGAATTAGAAGCCGAGGTAGAATGAGGTGGAGTGGGGTCAATTTCATTTGTAGGTAGGGGAACAGTAGGGGAAGGGTTGACTGTGGAAGGAGGATGTTTTTGTAGGTGGTCCCACACTAAGGGATTGATGGTGGGATTTAAGAAGGTATAGGAGTTTGGAGTGGTGGGAGATTGAATGGCATAAGGGAAGAAGGGTACGGATCATATTGTTAATGGTGCGGATTTTGCGTTCCGCTTTACCATTTTGAGAAGATGTGTAAGGGCAGGAAAACCGAAATTGCATGCCATTATGATTACAAAAATTGTAAAAGTTGTTGTTTGCATATTCTTTACCATTGTCACATTGAAATTGTTTGATTTTACGCTCAAATTGAGTATGGATTAATTTGTGGAAGGTGGCGAAGGTTTCAAACACTTGTGATTTATTGGTGAGAGGGAATGTCCATAAGAAATTAGTAAAATCATCCAAAAACAATATATAATATTTGTGCCCCCCCGTACTAAGTACAGGAGAGGTCCATAAGTCACTGTGAACAATGTCAAATGCAAAACGAGTAGAGTTAATTGAATCATAAAAAGGCAATCTAACACTTTTGCCAAACACACAAGATTGACAAAGCGTTTTATTATGTTTTCCATAATCAACAAAAGGTTGCAAATTTTAAAGACTGTAGTAAATGGTTTCCTGGATGACCCAATCGTTGATGCCAGCGATCCTGGGAAACAGCAACAAAAGAGGAGGGTGAAGCAGTCTTGAGAGGTAGAGGTGCTGTCAGAGGATAAAGATCGCCAGTGCTATTGCATCGAAGGATAGGAGCCCGACTTTTGAGATCCTTCACAAGAAAGCCAAATGGGTCAAATTCAATGGAAACTAAGTTATCCCTGGTAAGGCGACGGACAGAGATAAGGTTTTTAATAATATTGGGGGCATAAAGGACATCATTAAGTTTAAGGGGAGGGTATGGTGGGGGAAGGACTTGGTTGCCTTGGGCCACTACAGGTATAAACATGCCATTTCCAACAATAATAAATTTATTAGTGCAAGAATTAAAAGCAGACGGGGAGTATATACCTTTGGCATTAGCCGAGTGAGAGGAGGCACCGGTGTCCATCATGCCATGATCCGGGGGATTAATGGCCAGAGAATAGAGAGCTTGTTCAATATCAGTGGGCGAGTATTCGGTGTGATGAGCCTGATCCGGTCGAGGTCCAAGAATTCCCTGCGAGGTTTGAGAAACGGGCCGAGAGGGATAGGGGCAAGGGGGTTGGGCAGCGGAGGTATTTTTCAGGACAGAAGCCCACTGGGCCGCAGTCCAACTTTGGGGAAAGATTATGTAGGGGTGGTTTGGGCTGGCTGAAGTGTTAGTGGAGGATCTGGGCTGACTGTTTGAAGGCCTGTCGCGACCCCTACCACGTGGGTTCCTGGGCCGAGGGTTTGGTGGGTTAGGCTGGGTAGATGAGTTGTTGTTAGTGGGCTGGGAAGATGATTGTCTTGGGTGAGTGTGCGAGGTGGCGGCAAGAGCAGTTGAAGCCGATTGAGATGCCCGGGTAAGTTGGCGTTTCTTTTTATTCTCTTCCATTGTAAGGCGGGAACGAACCTCACTAAATGGTGGAAGTGGGTCACGGTTCTGGAGTACCGTCGAGATGCTATCGTATTGTTCCGTGAGACCGGTTAGTACTTTGAGAACAAGCATGCGGTTGTCAACCGGCGACTCGACACTGGCAAGTTGTTCGGCCAGCAGTTTGGCATGGTCACAGTAATCAGACATGGAGGAAAAATTGTCAAGACAAAGGTTTGCGAATTCTTGACCGAGAAAGATGGCACGGGTATTTTGGTTGTCATTAAATTCGCTCTCGACAGCAATCCAGGCATCATAAGCAGTCTGCCCGGGTTGGATAATAATGCGAAGGAGAGGTTGGGATAGGGTAGCATAGATCCATTGTTTGACTAACGCGTCAAGGCGAGACCATAATTGGTCAGCAGCGAGAGCTGCGGCCTCAGCCTTGGCCACGGCAGCAGGGTCAGAGGACGAGGGAGGGATACGTGGGGTTGCAGGTTTCGGAAGCAAGTGGGCTGCGACCTCATAGGCTTCGCAATGCACCTGGAAGAGTGTCTTCCACGTGGTGTATGAGGGAGAGTCTTTTTCAAGAATAATGGGGATGTGGGACTTGATGTTGGTGACGGCTAGGGCAGGGTGAAGAGAAGGAGACGCCATGGTTGAAGGAAGAAGACACCGGTGAATGAGGTTAGAGAGACAGAGGTGTTTTGCAGCCGGCTGACAGTGGGTCAGGGCTGAGCCGAGGGCGGCGGCGGTAGGTCTAGGATCGAAGAGAAAGGTCTCTTGATACCATGAAAGTGATGAAACCCCTTGATTGTTTCATTGATTTGGTCAATATTTATAATACAAAAGGTTATCTCCTAAGATGGTGGAGATTTGGTTATAATCAATACATTATCAATTTACTAAATATACAAACATATATTAATAAATACAACGGCATAGTAACATAACAGGTGGTGGCAGGAAAGCATAGTAAAAAAAATAGATACATATGCATTGTGAGACATAGTAATATATACACAAGTAAGCCATCATAGACATTTAACACAAAGCAAAGACCCAATTATGTCCTCCTTAGAGGTCTTTAACCTTAATCCTACGTCTCCACGAACTCCTATCATGGACCATGTCCTCAGAAAGGTGCAAATCTAGCAAATCCTGCCTAATGCGCTCATCCCAGGTCAAATTTGGTCTTCCCCTGCCTCTCTTCCCCTCCACAATGAGGCTCTCCACCGCTCTAACTGGCTCCGACGTCCCCCTCCTCTTCACATGACCAAACCATCTCAATCTCCCCTCCTTCATTTTACCCGCTATACTAACCACCCCTAGTCTTTCTCTAAAAACCTCATTTCTTATACGATCTAATCTTGTGTGCCCACACATCCACCTCAGCATCCTCATCTCTGCCACCTCCATCTTTCGTGCTTGCATCTTCTTGATAGCCCAGCAATCCGAACCATATAACATCGCAGGTCTAACTGCAACCCTATAGAATTTACCTTTTAGTTTTGCTGGAAACCTCGTATCGCACAAAACTCCAGTGGCTGCTCTCCACCTATTCCAACCAACTTGGATGCGATGGGATACATCACTATCTATCTCCCCATCCTGCTGTACAAATGATCCTAAATATTTGAACCTAGTCACTTGCGGAACCACTTGGCCGTCAATGGTGATCTGCGTGTCCTCATAGCCTCCTGTCCCACTAAAATTACAATAAAGATACTCGGTCTTTGAACGACTAATCCTTAAACCTTTGCTCTCTAAACCCACTCGCCAATCCTCTAACCTCTCATTTAGTCTTTGCCTAGTCTCTGCGACAAACACAATATCATCTGCAAAAAGCATGCACCATGGCACCGACTCCTGAATCGACTTTGATAGCTCATCCATGACCACCGCAAAGAGGAAAGGACTCAATGTAGACCCCTGGTGTAGTCCAACCTCCATCGGGAAGAAATCAGTATCCCCTACGGGCGCACGAACACTCGTTTCAGTAGTACCATACATATCTCTAATCATGTCTATATACTTCCTTGGGATACGTCTACTCTCCAAAGTATCCCAAATTAGCTTATGAGGCACACTATCATAAGCTTTTTCAAGGTCAATGAATACCATATGAAGATCTCGCTTCTTCTCCCTATACTTTTCCATCAATCTCCTTAAAATATGTATTAATACAACAATCACTTTTAAAAGAAGGTTTAATAGATGAGTATTCGCGTTGGAATTCATGTCCGTTTCTTTATAATTTAGCTAAAAATACATAACATGATGTATACCTAAAATTCGTCCATAATTTTAAAAACTCCCACATTCGATTTTATGAAAATCTATCTGGATTCAATTAATTAATAATACTTCTTTATTCTTTGTACTATTATTTTTACTCTTCCGTAAACACCCTCTCATAAAAAATATAGTGGATTCCCTATATCTATTCCCTATTTAAGGGAATCGGATAGAGTGTAAAAATTGACGAAAACCTTGAATTTTTCCTTAAATTATAGGAATGCAGATGATATAGGTATTATGATGTGAATGCTCTAACACCTTAAATCCGTTGGTAAACATGCAAAATTACGAACATAATCGGTATCTAAATTAGCCTCTTAAGTGGTGGTGCAATACGGTGGTAAACAACTAATTTCCCTCTAGGAGAGGCTTCCGGGCCGAATATTGCTTATTCTACTTTCCTACCATAATTTCTTGAAGGTCACTTGCCCAGCGCAAGCTAAGATTTACCTAGATCCCATTGGTTAGTAGGACATTGGTGTCCAATAAGTTTCATGGTAATGTGTTATGTAGAAAAAAAGTTACTGGACCAACTAATGTACCTGAGAAATGACTCCAAGTACTCCAAGAGAAACCTTAGCTGCCTTCATCTCACAATCAAACTCACCGTTTTCTTCTAGTGTTCTCACTTTAGCATAACCATCATCTTGGCTTCCTGCTGTGACAATCCGCATTTGAACCACATAATCATGAATCGCGCTACCATCGCCCCAAAGAGTGCTACCATGTGCACCTGTCCCTAAAAGACCACCAATGGTCAAGCCCCACCAATAAGGGGTGTAAGGAAAAGCCAATCCACTTTTTGCAGCTTCATCAATGAGTTGCCTCAATGTCACACCACTCTCTAGGGTAACAAGCATTTTTTCTTTATCTATTTTAATAACATGGTTAAGATTCTCTGTACTGATAATGAGCCCATGGTCACCATCAGGACAAACCAACTTTGGTATACTGTGAGAGTAACGCGTAGCTACTCTCATCTTTCTTTTTGCTCGCGTAGCGTTTGCAACTAGTGAGACAATGTCATCTTCGGACGAAGGGTATGCAGCCTCTGCTGCATGGCAAATGCTACGGTCTGGGAACGCGCCATACGAGTTTGTAATGGTGCAGTTTGTTAAGTTGTTCGAACATTTAACAGGCTCTTCAGGGGGGTTACCGTTTGCTAATATGATTATCAATAAGACCACCCATTTGAGTATCAAAACTGATCTTGATAGCATGATGATAATACTGTAACGAGATAGAAAAGGGTTAACAAAGGAGATTTATGCAACAATATATATGTTAAAAGTTAAAACAAATGAAATGTCGCGTTCATGAGTAAAAATGGTTTTCAAGCTAAGGAATATGCATTTGTCGATCTATATATTTTATTTATAATATTGATCATGATTCATTCTATATGTTCTCAATTTTCCTTTGAAGTAAAGCACATGGCTCCTGTTATCATGAAATCCACTTTTTAACACATAGTTGTGTTAGTGTGATATTGTATTTTAATAAGTTTTGTTGATTTAACATTCAATCATGACCTTCGGTTACTTTTGATAATATTTTTTAAATGTTTCCATTTGAGTTTGTGGGATCCATTGGATCAAGAGATTGTATATTGGAGGGAATAGAGAATAATGATCTTTCTATATTATCAACATCATCAACAACTACAAATGAGGGTTTACAAGGTATTTATACATAGTAAAAGGGTGTAAAACTCTTTGATGAACCAACACAATGGTTCGGTGGTGTGACGGCGATAACAGCCACCACTTATGATAAACCAATAATAATTATATACAACTTAGATTAAATACTAATAATCTTCTTTTGACGCCAATGTTATTTCCAACAGGGTTAACTAAAAATACACAAGGGTTACGATACTCCAGTGGCGGATCTAGAAATAATTTTGAGTAGCAACGTTCAAATTTGTTTTTTCGCCATAGTTTCATACAATGTAAAGGAAATAAAGATAACAACATGATAATAGATAATGTTAGACACAAACCTAATAGATTTCGCCCATTCGGTTCTTAAAAGCTTGAAATCGAGTCATTACGTCATCTTCTTTTACTTTATCAAAAGTGTCTCTTTCAACCGCGCAAATCAAAGCATTATTCAAATAGTCCTCGCCCATTCTATTGCGTAAATCCGTCATGATAAGCTTCATTTTAGAAAAACACCTCTCAAAGGTTGCTTGCAACCGGCAAAACTAATGCTAATTTCAACACCCGATAAATCAAAGGAAAAGTTTTATGATTTCCGGTTTCCACCATTACACGAGCAAGATCATACATTCCATTTAGCCGAAGGATTAGGAACAACTGGAATTGACCTCGCGGATGAAGCCGAAGGATTAGGAACAACTGGAATTGAAGTTGTAGCAACATCATCATCCGTTTGCATATCGTTATCATTATTAGCAACACTATTAGCAACACCATCATCCGTTTGCATATCGTTATCATTATTACCAACATCATCATTCACGTCCTTATTTTCAATATTTGGAGAATTACTTAACCAATTTCAAAATTTTCGGGTAATCAACTAAATTCAATAATCAAGTATTCAAGTTAATTCCCAAAAAAAAAAACACATAATCAAGTAATCAACTAAATTCCTAATTCCTAATTCCTAAATCCTAAAACACATAATCATCATCATCATCATCATCATCATCATCATCATCATCATCATACTCAGTTAATCCCACCAATAGAAAAGCTAAGGTAGGGTCTGAGGAGGGTAAGATGTAGACAGCCTTACCTCTACCCCGTGGGAATAGAGAGGCTGCTTCCAATGAGACCTCCGGCTCGATAGTGGTTTTGTATCAAGCCTTGGACATAAGGCACATAACACTTAGCAATCGGGACAAGCCCGATTGATGCATATGCCCCTTGTCTTTTGGCTATCAATGCCACCACATGATGCATGATTAACCGTCCATCGTTTTTAATTTATTTTCACGAAATTAGTAAAATAACGTTAAAATTAGTGCAAACTTTACTTTTGCCCCCCAAGGGGTCTATATGTATATTCAAAAAACCAAATAAAGAAATTCAACATTTCAACTATCCTACAATAACTAATTAACTGTATGTATATTCAAATACTAAGTATAAAAATAATAAAGCTAATTAACACATGTAAATTGTAATCTTGAATTAAATAAAAAAACTTACAGCAGTAGGCTAGCAGCTGCAGCACTGCAGGAGGCTACGGGCGCCAGGGGAGGGGCTGGGGTTATGGGTTGGTTCTCTCCAAATTATGCTCGATATGCTGCTGCCCACTGACCCTTTTTTTTTTGTGAATGTTTATTAATAATGGTGGGCTTTGTGGTTTTGGATTTGTGTTAGGGGGTGAGGTGGGCTTGGGTAGTTGGGTTAAAATGTTAAATAGATGATAGGTATTAGATAAATAATGGTGGGATTTTAGTATTGTAGATATGTATTAGATTAGTTATTTTTTTTGGATTATCATTAGTCGAGTTCAATAAATATTTTTTTCGAGTAACGTAACGTGGTAACGTATAATTTCATTTAGTAGTAACGTATATTAAATTTTAGTAGCAACGTAAATTTTATTTCAGTAGTAACGTTTTTGAAAAATCGTAAAAAAAAAAAATTCCACTACAGACGCGCGTTTCAGGAGCAGCGGGCACGTCACCTAGTATAACACTAGGTCCGCCCCTGCGATACTCCAATATTAAAACCCAAAATATAGATTGGGTTATTTAGGATAACCATTCACAAAATAAAAGAAATAATTTTATTCAAATATATTCAAATTACAATATAAATAAAGCTAAACAGAATAGAAAGACAAAAAATAAAACTACAAACAGAATGAGAAAGATGCAAAACAAGCAAAAAGAAAACCCAAGGCGATTGTGGCACGTGTTGAACACGCTTCTCTTCAGGGCCGGTTTTGGGCATGGGCGGGGTGGGCGACGGCCCGAGGCCCAAACTTTCGGAAAGCCCGAAATTTTAAAAATTTAAAATATATATTATGTATAAAAAGTGTATTTAAATTATTTTGGTGTGGTAAATGGGAACAAAACCTTAGATTGAAGGATTGGTTAGGGAAATGTATTTCAAGATAGAGAATGTGGGTTCAAATCCCACTTCATCCATTTAATTTTTGTATAACAATTCTCCATCTTTTCTTTATTTTTTAATATAGTATATATTCTAGGTATTAATGTTTGATAATTAAAAGTTAAAATTTAAATTACTCATATTTTGAAAATTGAAAGTTGAAACTTGAATTTTATAAAGGCCCCGATTTTTTTAGTCGCCTTAGGCCCAAAACGCTTTGGAGATTTTCAGAGACGACCTTGCTTCTCTTAAAGCAGGTTTCAGGCCATCTAGGTGAACCCGTATGTTTCTCAGGGTATATACAGCCTAAGTAAATTGTACTGCCAAGGTGAACCTAGTACATGAAAGATTACATGAAACAAGAGCACGAAGGGCAGATCTGAAAGTTAGGTTTCAATACACCTAATCATCGAGTTAGGTTATAATCATTTCATTTTGAATATGTATTTTATTGTGGTAACGCAGTTATTTGATTTTTCAACTGGAGTGTTTTCTATATATAACTTTGAGAATTCGATAAATGCTTACATTTTAAAAATATTACCATTATAAGCAGGTAAGTATTGAAAATGCCTAAAAAAAGCTAAAAAATAAATAAATGAGAAAAACATTTTGCGATCATAAAAACGGTCGCAAGTTTATAAAAAGCAAGCAAGCGGTTGTGAAATAGTCGCAAGGCAAGCGATCACAGATTTATCATCACAACCCAAGTTCACAAAATTAGAAACCTTTGCAGTATTTGCGACCGCTTTTATAGTCTCAAAATGTGGGTCGTAAAAAACTAACGGTCGCAACATGTCATTTGTGTCGGGTGCTTTTCCGACTTCATTTTTTGTCGTAAAACGGTCGCAAGAGAGCAATTGTGGCCGTTTTGTGACCAGAATTGCAGTCGAAGAAACCTGGTATTCTAGTAGTGAGAGAAGTTAGGAAAGTCATCAAAAATTGTGTGAATGGTTTGCAAACATGGAAGTTTTTCTTTATGTGTATTCAACAAGACACTCATGTCTTGTATATATTCACGAAACCGAAATCAGTTGAGGAGATTGAATTGAATACACAATCAATTCAATTCAAAACTTAATGATTATTGAATTTATAATTGAATGATTTTGAATAAACGGTTGGAATTTGAGAAGTCTCCTATTGATCACACCAATAGCTTAAACCAGACGCCACTGGCTCGATTCGCATATAGACCACATGTCAAAATTATAAAGTTGGCTTTTAAGCGGCTCGTGGCGAAGCAAGCATGCAAAGTGCGCCATCATTTAGAACGGTTGATGAACTATTTAATACTGATTGTTCCGGACCCCATGACAAAAGCCTGAGACCTGTAGCTGGTATACGGCTCCACTGATACGCATGCTCTCCTTGTTAAAACGGTTGATGAACTTTTCCAACGACTCTCCGTCCTTCCTTCGTATATTGTGAACCTCCGTGATATCCTTCAATCATCGTCGTTGCTAGGAGAAATTTTATTACTAATATTTGATAACTATAATCCCTACTTACAAAAAAAATCACCTATTAGCCACCCCAAGCGACTAGTCTCACTCTTATACTTACCTCAACCATGTTGTATAATGTTACACCCTAGGAAAATCTAAGGTCTCAGTCTGCAAACAAAAGAATTTATTATTATATCTTTAGAGTGAAGAAGTGAATAGCTTGGGTTGGGAGCATGAGTTGTTATGTGACAAGAGTGGGGTTCAAAACTCAAGCCTTAAAAAAGGTAGAGAGTGAATGAGCTTAAGTTTGGAGCTTGAGTTTTAAATATTCTAAAGGTTATCCACCACAAAAAAAAAAAAGCACAATATAAAAATATGAAAATGAATTTTTTTAAAGTAAGTGACTGGTCTCAGGGGCGGATCTACTGTGGAAAAGGGTTTCCCAAAAACCTGTTTAACTTAAAAATTTTAGTGTTAAATACATAGAAAATACTTAAGGAACCAGTAATATAACAAGGAACCTATAACCAAAGCTTGTTGGTACTCCATGGTTTATCCCGCCCTTTATGATATCGAGGTCACCAGTTCGAATCCACACACAATCCAAATTTTTTTAAGTGGAATTGGAATTATATTATCCCAACTTTGTCGGGTTGGGAGTCAATCACCTCAACTTGAAAACTAAAATCTAACAGGGCTTTTGTCTTGATTCTTATTTCACTGGACCAAAACTAACTGGCCTAGTTAGTTTTCCGCCTATGTGGCATTCCATTTTGTGCATGCATGCTACGTAAGCAGAAAACTAATTGGGTAAAACCCAGTTAGTTTTGGTCTAGTAAAATAAAAACCAATACAAATTAGGTTTGTTAGATTCTAGTTTTCAGATTGGGATTATTGTCTTCCAATCCGACAAAGTTAGGATCAAGGTTTGAAAACCGGATCGGACCGGCCGGTCCGACCGGTTCAACCGAGGTTCGCTTAGTTCACCGGTCCGGTCACAACAGATCGTCAGTCTTGAAAAAAATTGGCCGATTCGTTTTACTTTGTTGATTCGGTGGTTCGGTGAGCCGGCTGGTTGGACCGGCGAGTTTCCTTTTCCTGGTCGGATCTGGGCTAAACTAGGACAGAAGGGTACAGTGGATAACTCATCGTCGTCGAGTGGATGATCCATGTTGTTGCCATCGACATGAGCTACCAGACGGAGACGAATATGCAATCGAAACAGTACACATATAGAGACATCAATCTGAAATATAAAAAGGCTATAAAAGTTTACTGAATTTTCTTGAGTGGATGGCTTATGAAATGAGATAACATAAAGTGATATTGAGTTGCAAATTGTTATAGATTTTCATAGTTTTGAGTTTTTTTAAATATTTTTTAGTATATCTTGAAGATATGTTCTAATCTTTGAGATAATTTACTATTTCTTTATATTGACATTATTTTTTATCCAATGAAAATTGCATTTTTCTTATATGTGGTTCGGTTATGTGGTATGGATCGAGAGGAGTTTTCGTAGTGGTGTTTAGTGTGGTTGCAGCTGCTTGAGAGGAGAATTTAGCTTGGTTATTTTTGTGGTCTTCCACTTGACAAAGACGGGATCGGGTAGTGTAGAAGTCGGGTAATGGTTGAGTGTTTTGAAGGAACCACTACGAAAACTCCTCTCGACTTCATTCCATAAGTGTTCTTCATTTTGGACGCACCAATTAGAGAATTTTCCTTTTTTTTTAAATTCCAACCAATAGGGTGTTTTCCTTTTATTTATTTATTATTTTTTTTTGAATGCTTGAGACATGGAGTGTTGGTGTCTCCACACCCCACTCATATCTCAAGAGGTTTGAGACACCAAGAATCCAATGTGGCATCCTACGTGGCATGGAGACATTACCTTTCTCATGTCTTCACACCCTATAGCCTTAATCTTAAATTTGGGCCTTGCTAAAGTATAAATGTGCATTACTTGGCTCTAAAAGTTTGAGTTAGGAATTCATAACCATAGCATAAATAGTTATTACACAATTCTATAAATTTATATGTTACATAGCATTAAAAAAATACATATAATCAATAATATTAATGCCGATATTGTTAATATCCTTTTTTTTAACTAATTCAATTTCATTCATACTTGAGAAAACAAGTTACATTTTAGATGGTGGGTAAGCGGGCAACAAGTTGCGCCACTATCCCATTTTGAATTGCAAAGCCTATCCTGCTAAACACAAATCCTTGGTTCTTAGGACTCTGTGAGTCACAGTGGACCACTTTCTGCACTCGTTTCAGGAACCATATTGCCTCAGGGGTCAGAGAGCCAAATGTGTCAAAAGCAAACGACAAGAACCCATATTGATTCTCTAAACAGTATGCTCCGTGCTTAGCGACCTTCTTAGCTTCTGCCCTCAAAACTGCCTGCCCCAGTACAAAGCCGCTGTCTCGCAAACCTACCAGGGGGAAACCCCTGTCAGGTCAACACAAGCATGTTTGCCCCCAACCCATCCAAACACAAGAATATCCGCCGGACGCAAGGTAGATCTCCTCTCCCGCAGATCAGTCAGAAAATTGACCGGTGCTTCTTTCTTGGCTGAGACCCCCGCACTTCGAAACACATCCTTTAGAACAAAACAATATGATATAAGCCATAAATTCAAACAAACATTCAATCAAAAGATATAACCCATAACTTCAAACTAATGTTCAACCAAAAACATCAAATATTGAAAAAAAAATGATAAAATGTTCAAAAGCCAACAAAGATTTTACTATATGTTGGTTCGGTTTGATTATGACGGGTATGAAAACATTGATAACGATAACTGTCTTGGTACTTTTGTTTTTTTAGAAAACAATTAACCAACACACCATTTTATCATTTGGTTATGTTGATTAATTTAGTTTTGTTCACACTCCAACAAAGTACCTATAGGCTATATCGGTACAATCAATTAACCATTTGCACCGATTAATACAAAAATATCATAAAGCCAAACACAAATCCGTTGTAGTCTAGTTGGTTAGGATACTCGGCTCTCACCCGAGAGACCCGGGTTCAAGTCCCGGCAACGGAACATCTTTTTTTAATTCCATACCAAACTCAGGGACAAAACTGTCATTTCACCAGTGGAACCAAACCCTAGGAAGCCTTAAAATGTTCCAATAAAAACCTTTTCATCATATCATTCACCCTCATTTTTTCTCCTCCCTTCACTACCCAGCGCCGCCCTACTCCTCTGCATCTCCAATGGTAGATTATTATTATTATTATTTCCTTGTTAAAACTTGTTATTCTTTAATCTTCAAACAGTTCCTTTAGTTTATACGTCTATTGATTTGTTTGTTTTTTCTTATAATCTGTTGTCGGCATCAGAAAGGAAGCAAGCGAACCCAATGAGGGAGATCAAGGTTCAGAAACTTGTTCTCAACATCTCTGTTGGTGAAAGTGGCGATCGTCTCACTCGTGCTGCAAAGGTCCATCCTATACCTATATTTATATCTATCTCTCTGTGTGATGTGTTTTTATTGTTAATATTCTGTTTGATGTGAAGTTTTATTAACTTTTTTTTTATTGTTTTTGTGATTAGGTTTTGGAACAACTTAGTGGCCAGTCCCCTGTGTTTTCCAAGGGTAAGTTATACTGAAGCATCTCTTATGCTATTGTTTTGATGTTTTTGTTTGTTGATTAATTTAGAGGCAATATTATTTGGTTGATACAACTGTCATGGTTGTTTGAAGTTTTATGTTCTTTGACTGACAATGGTAGCACACATATCACATAAACACATACTTTTAGGTGTTGTACACTTTAGGTGCTTCAGCTCAGTTGTAGATTTTTTTTTTTGTTTAGAAAACAACCAAACCTATTAAATCTTACAAATAGCCTAAGCAGTTAACCTCGGTAATATCTCGGTTATCGGCCATAAGGTCCTATCTCGGTCCCAAATATCGGTCAGTATCTCGGTCTCGAGAAAATCGGCCAATCTGGGTGATATATCGGCCGATATACACCTCATAATATGCTTCTTTTAATATTGCAGTGCACGTGTTATTCCTCAAAGATAGATAAAATACACACGGATGTCGTTCAAACACCTTATGAACCTTCTGTGGTAGTCCCAAATATTTTCTCAAGCACAAAAGCTTCTTCCTCTCAGCAGAACGTTCAACAAATAGACTAAGCAACTCATGGAGCAAACCCACGACCCGTTTTTCGGCCAAATCACTACCCGGGCATAAATCCAAGCATTCCTCATACGGTGAAACATAGGGAAGTTTCTGAAAACCATCCATCCAGTCCAAAATCTTGCTTCTCAACCTCAACCCCTTGGATGGAAACAACGGAAACGAAATGGATTCCATTTGTCCACCATTATAAACTCCGCTTCTCAGTGCATTCTTTTGAATCATGGACAACATCTTTTCGGTATGAATAACCGATAATCCCTTCATCCCATCGCCCATTTCAACTACCTTAAAACACTCATCGATACTTCCATCCATATAATCTTCTGGTAACCCTATATACCACAACATGCCTTTAATTATCTTAAACGGCAACTTATTATCAACACTCATAAGTATCAATTTTCTCAATCTTTCTTCTAAGTCAGCCTTAAAATCCCTATAAACAGCCTGTTCTTCATAATGAAGCATGGCAGCCTCTGGGGTTAGCCTAAACCAGGGCAAATTGTATTTGGGTCCGATGAACTCCTCGAAAACCGACGGGTACAATCTAAGAAACCTAGCAACCTTAATGGGAATCTCTAATTGTAACCCTTTCTTTGAAACATCAGAAATTGGTATGCAACCTTCTGGAGAGGCGGTAATACGGTTCTTGAGAGCGATTATGGGTTTGAGTTGGGCGGATTTGTGGATTGACTCAACTGAATCAAGGTATGAATCACTTTTCCATTTCATGTATACATTAGTGTAGTGATTGCGAGTGTGGCGCCAAGTGGGTGTGTATTGATGTAAAAAGGGAACCTTGTTTACCAGGTTTCTGAGATTTCGACGACTGACAATACCCATAGCAATCTGTTTAGAAGATGATTAATCATGAAATCTAGATGAGTGAAGTGACAGACACCACACCCGTTGTCTTCACCGTCTCTCAAGTTATCGATCAAATCCGTTTGTACTCATAAAAGTGGTTGGGTTTGTAAGTTTGGCATTCAAGTGTGCTCATTGTAGGGCGTGAGTCGCACATGAGCCCGACCATCAACCAAGTTGCTATGTGCTAAATGCTAATTGCCTGGAGAGAAAACCAATTAGGGTCAAATGGGCATCATTCTAGTATCAGCATGCAAAGAAATTCCAAACACAAAGTCACTAAAAAAAAAGAATATAAACCATAAAGAAACTGATAAAACTTTTAACTCAAACAAAGCATCAGAACACAATTTACACAGATTTAAATGACAAAGAAATTCACTATAGATCACAGAGAATTAGGTAGACAAATGGAATCCATTCCATTTAAATTTTCTAAACATTACAAGAGTAAGAACCTTAAGTTTCTTCTTGCCGTACATGAAAATTTTGGAGCAGGAGTATTGTAACTGAATAAAAAAAAAGCGCATAAACACTCTGAATCGGAAGCAGAAACTTCAAAGATAATCAAGTGAAGCAATCATGATTATCATTATCTTTGGTTATGAAGATTTAGGGTTTGAAATTGAACTGCAAATGCCCCAAATTCCCAATGAATTGTGCAAACTATACGGTCATGGCCAATAGCACTCTGGTTCTAAGTTTTTTAAGGGCCCAAAGCGTATGCAAAACCAATATTTTAAAACCGGCTTTTATATCGTACCAGGTGTACCAGACATAAAAACTCTCAGGTCAGTTTGACGGCTCGGGTCAGGTAAAGTTCATCACGTAATAAAAACACGATACAATAATGAAAAAAGCATCGTCAATAGAAATGTATAACACATTAACACGTAAAATAAATACGATAATCTAGACCGGATGCTACACACTCTTAATTCTCACTAGAAAAGATGCAGATTTGGCATTTCCTGATCCAACTCAAACCGATACAACATGAATATTTTTTTAACACCACACATTTCATGTGTATCAATTGACAATAACTCTCATCTTTTGTGGTACCCTTCATCAAAATCCTTATTATACAACCTCAATGGAATAAAGAATATACATATGCTCTGCATATCAAGTTATCAACAGATCACAAACAGAAATCGCAACACTAGCAACAGGAGCCGTACCGTAAGTTGGCAATACCAATAGAAGCAACCTTACATTACAACCAACAAGAGTGAGTAGCTGATAGCTTACAATCTATCCCCTTAACTCTAAACAGTTAAACTATTTCTCAAAAAATGCACCTATGGAACTTCATCCATCTCATATACCCCTATAAGCCCTAAAGTACCAAATTAAATACAATACTGGATAAGTCTACTGATACGAACAAATAAAGATCCTTAAAGTAAATAACTTTACATCCATATACATATCCCTATTTACGCATCAGAGGAGCTATAATAATAATAATAATAAAACTCTATATTGAAGGATTTCAGCAGATAAACCCTAATAAGGAAACAAATAATCAGTTCTGAAATGTAAAGATGTAAGACTAAGAATTCTGCAACATGTAATTGAAGAAGAGATGGAAGAATAAGTTACCTGAGAGAGAAGGAACTGGCATATTCGAATGGCTAGATGCCTGTTGACGAGTCAACGAGCGGCTGCATGTTCCGGCGACAGAAGGAACTGGTAAGCTAGGGTGGTTTTGTCAAAGATTTGGAAGTGATATACAGGTGTAGTAGACAACAGGGCCTGACGTGTAATGGATAAATATGTTAAATAATGGGCTTTTTGTTTAGTTAATTAAAAAAACAAACGACGTTTGTTAGTTAATTAAATAAATAGGTATAATGTATTTTTAATAATTTAAGTTTTTAAATTAAAGTAAAATTGGGTGATGATATGAAAAATGTAAGGATGTTTGTTGCGTTGTAGATGAAATTGAGGGTTTTTAAGGATTTGTAAGGATTTTTAAGGATTTGTAATGATATGATGTGACAGCTGACTGGCCAGCTAAGGGCGCCTAAGGGCTTCTCTAGCATTGGAGATAGTCTAATTCCTAACCAATGTTTTTAAAATCGGACCGGACATTAAAACGAACGTCTTACTGGTTGGATCGGTCGAACCGGTTAGACCGGATTTAAGAACCGGATAACATTACAATTTTAACAATAGATAAAACCTTGGTTTTAAAAAGCGCGCTCGAGGCGCGCTTAAGCGCAAAGCGCACCTAGGCGCAACCCCGTGCGCCTTATGTAACCCTAGGCGAGCAGTGTGAAAAAAGCGCAAGAAAAGCGCAAAAAGCGCCCTAAAAGCGCAAAAAGCGCACGAAAAAAGCGCATTAAAAGCGCGCTTTTTGTACACATGCTATTTTTGTGCTTAAAATTGTTATACATGTAGCAAAAAAGGTTGTACATTCAAGTTAAATCATATATATACCTTATTTGTATCTATATTTTGAGTAAATAATGTTAAAAACCTATAGCATATATAAAAAAAATTATATCGTCTTGCACCTCGCGTACGAAAAGCCCACCGCTTTTGCGCTTTGCGCTTTGCGCCTCGGTTTTAGACCTCGTCGCTTTTGTGCGCTTCGCGCTTTTTAAAACCAAGGATAAAACAACATAAGAATCTCTAAAATTTAATTTAGAGGTACTTTATATAAGAAAAATGCAATTTTCATTGGATAAAAAATAATGTCAATATAAAGAAATAGTAAATTAACACATGTAAATTATAATCTTGAATTAAATAAAAAAACTTACAACAGTAGGCTAGCAGCTGCAGCACTGCAGGAGGCTCCGGGCGCCAGGGGAGGGGCTGGGGTTATGGGTTGGTTCTCTCCAAATTATGCTCGATATGCTGCTGCCCACTGACCTTTTTTTTTTTTTTTGTGAATGTTTATTAATAATGGTGGGCTTTGTGGTTTTGGATTTGTGTTAGGGGGTGAGGTGGGCTTGGGTAGTTGGGTTAAAATGTTAAATAGCTGATAGGTATTAGATAAATTAGTCGAGTTCAATAAATATTTTTTTCGAGTAACGTAACGTGGTAACGTATAATTTCATTTAGTAGTAACGTATATTAAATTTTAGTAGCAACGTAAATTTTATTTCAGTAGTAACGTTTTTGAAAAATCGTAAAAAAAAAATTCCACTACAGACGCGCGTTTCAGGAGCAGCGGGCGCGACACCTAGTATAACACTAGGTCCGCCCCTGCGATACTCCAATATTAAAACCCAAAATATAGATTGGGTTATTTAGGATAACCATTCACAAAATAAAAGAAATAATTTTATTCAAATATATTCAAATTACAATATAAATAAAGCTAAACAGAATACAAAGACAAAAAATAAAACTACAAACAGAATGAGAAAGATGCAAAACAAGCAAAAAGAAAACCCAAGGCGATTGTGGCACGTGTTGAACACGCTTCTCTTCAGGGCCGGTTTTGGGCATGGGCGGGGTGGGCGACGGCCCGAGGCCCAAACTTTCGGAAAGCCCGAAATTTTAAAAATTTAAAAAAAATATATATTATGTATAAAAGTGTATTTAAATTATTTTGGTGTGGTAAATGGGAACAAAACCTTAGATTGAAGGATTGGTTAGGGAAATGTATTTCAAGATAGAGAATGTGGGTTCAAATCCCACTTCATCCATTTAATTTTTGTATAACAATTCTCCATCTTTTCTTTATTTTTTAATATAGTATATATTCTAGGTATTAATGTTTGATAATTAAAAGTTAAAATTTAAATTACTCATATTTTGAAAATTGAAAGTTGAAACTTGAATTTTATAAAGGCCCCGATTTTTTTAGTCGCCCTAGGCCCCGATTTTTTTAGTCGCCCTAGGCCCAAAACATTTTGGGGATTTTCAGAGACGGCCTTGCTTCTCTTAAAGCAGGTTTCAGGCCATCTAGGTGAACCCGTATGTTTCTCAGGGTATATACAGCCTAAGTAAATTGTACTGCCAGGGTGAACCTAGTACATGAAAGATTACATGAAACAAGAGCACGAAGGGCAGATCTGAAAGTTAGGTTTCAATACACCTAATCATCGAGTTAGGTTATAATCATTTCATTTTGAATATGTATTTTATTGTGGTAACGCAGTTATTTGATTTTTCAACTGGAGTGTTTTCTATATATAACTTTGAGAATTCGATAAATGCTTACATTTTAAAAATATTACCATTATAAGCAGGTAAGTATTGAAAATGCCTAAAAAAAGCTAAAAAATAAATAAATGAGAAAAACATTTTGCGATCATAAAAACGGTCGCAAGTTTATAAAAAGCAAGCAAGCGGTTGTGAAACAGTCGCAAGGCAAGCGATCACAGATTTATCATCACAACCCAAGTTCACAAAATTAGAAACCTTTGCAGTATTTGCGACCGCTTTTATAGTCTCAAAATGTGGGTCGTAAAAAACTAACGGTCGCAACATGTCATTTGTGTCGGGTGCTTTTCCGACTTCATTTTTTGTCGTAAAACGGTCGCAAGAGAGCAATTGTGGCCGTTTTGTGACCAGAATTGTAGTCGAAGAAACCTGGTATTCTAGTAGTGAGAGAAGTTAGGAAAGTCGTCAAAAATTGTGTGAATGGTTTGCAAACATTGAAGTTTTTCTTTATGTGTATTCAACAAGACACTCATGTCTTGTATATATTCACGAAACCGAAATCAGTTGAGGAGATTGAATTGAATGATTTTGAATAAACGGTTGGAATTTGAGAAGTCTCCTATTGATCACACCAATAGCTTAAACCAGACGCCACTGGCTCGATTCGCATATAGACCACATGTCAAAATTATAAAGTTGGCTTTTAAGCGGCTCGTGGCGAAGCAAGCATGCAAAGTGCGCCATCATTTAGAACGGTTGATGAACTATTTAATACTGATTGTTCCGGACCCCATGACAAAAGCCTGAGACCTGTAGCTGGTATACGGCTCCACTGATACGCATGCTCTCGTTGTTAAAACGGTTGATGAACTTTTCCAACGACTCTCCGTCCTTCCTTCGTATATTGTGAACCTCCGTGATATCCTTCAATCATCGGCGTTGCTAGGAGAAATTTTATTACTAATATTTGATAACTATAATCCCTACTTACAAAAAAACATCACCTATTAGCCACCCCAAGCGACTAGTCTCACTCTCATACTTACCTCAGCCATGTTGTATAATGTTACACCCTAGGAAAATCTAAGGTCTCAGTCTGCAAACAAAAGAATTTATTATTATATCTTTAAAGTGAAGAAGTGAATAGCTTGGGTTTGGGTTGGGAGCATGAGTTGTTATGTGACAAGAGTGGGGTTCAAAACTCAAGCCTTAAAAAAGGTAGGGAGTGAATGAGCTTAAATTTGGAACTTGAGTTTTAAATATTCTAAAGGTTATCCACCACAAAAAAAAAAAAAAAAAAAAAAAAAAAAAAGCACAATATAAAAATATGAAAATGAATTTTTTTAAAGTAAGTGACTGGTCTCAGGGGCGGATCTACTGTGGAAAAGAGTTTCCCAAAAACCTGTTTAACTTAAAATTTTTAGTGTTAAATACATAGAAAATACTTAAGGAACCAGTAATATAACAAGGAACCTATAACCAAAGCTTGTTGGTACTCCATGGTTTATCCCGCCCTTTATGATATCGAGGTCACCAGTTTGAATCCACATACAATCCAAATTTTTTTAAGTGGAATTGGAATTATATTATCCCAACTTTGTCGGGTTGGGAGTCAATAACCTCAACTTGAAAACTGAAATCTAACAGGGCTTTTGTCTTGATTCTTATTTCACTGGACCAAAACTAACTGGCCTAGTTAGTTTTCCGCCTACGTGGCATTCCATTTTGTGCATGCATGCTACGTAAGCAGAAAACTAATTGGGTAAAACCCAGTTAGTTTTGGTCTAGTAAAATAAAAACCAATACAAATTAGGTTTGTTAGATTCTAGTTTTCAGATTGGGATTATTGTCTTCCAACCCGACAAAGTTAGGATCAAGGTTTGAAAACCGGATCGGACCGGCCGGTCCGACCGGTTCAACCGGGGTTCGCTTAGTTCACCGGTCCGGTCACAACAGATCGTCAGCCTTGAAAAAAATTGGCCGATTCGTTTTACTTTGTTGATTCGGTGGTTCGGTGAGCCGGCTGGTTGGACCGGCGAGTTTCCTTTTCCTGGTCGGATCTGGGCTAAACTGGGACAGAAGGGTACAGTGGATAACTCATCGTCGTCGAGTGGATGATCCATGTTGTTGCCATCGACATGAGCTACCAGACGGAGACGAATATGCAATCGAAACAGTACACATATAGAGACATCAATCTGAAATATAAAAAGGCTATAAAAGTTTACTGAATTTTCTTGAGTGGATGGCTTATGAAATGAGATAACATAAAGTGATATTGAGTTGCAAATTGTTATAGATTTTCATAGTTTTGAGTTTTTTTAAATATTTTTTAGTATATCTTGAAGATATGTTCTAATCTTTGAGATAATTTACTATTTCTTTATATTGACATTATTTTTTTATCCAATGAAAATTGCATTTTTCTTATATAAAGTACCTCTAAATTAAATTTTAGAGATTCTTATGTTGTTTTATCTATTGTTAAAATTGTAATGTTATCCGGTTCTTAAATCCGGTTTAATCGGTTCGACCGATCCAACCAGTAAGACGTTCGGTTTAAGGTCCGGTCCGATTTTAAAAACATTGGTTAGGAATTAGACTATCTCCAATGCTAGAGAAGCCCTTAGGCGCCCTTAGCTGCTCAGTCAGCTGCCACATCATATCCTTACAAATCCTTAAAAATCCTTACAAATCCTTAAAAACCCTCAATTTCATCTCCAACGCAACAAACATCCTTACATTTTCCATATCATCACCCAATTTTACTTTAATTTAAAAACTTAAATTATTAAAAATACATTATACCTATTTAATTAACTAACTAACAAACGTCGTTTGTTTTTTTAATTAACTAAACAAAAAGCCCATTTAACATATTTATCCATTACACATCAGGCCCTGTTGTCTATTATATCACTTCCAAATAGAAACATAACCCTCTTTGACAAAACCACCCTAGCCTAGCTTACCAGTTCCTTCTGTCGCCGGAACATGCAGCCGCTCGTTGACTCGTCAACAGGCATCTAGCCATTCGAATCTGCCAGTTCCTTCTCTCTCAGGTAACTTATTCTTCCATCTCTTCTTCAATTACATGTTGCAGAATTCTTAGTCTTTTACATCTTTACCTTTTAGAACTGATTATTTATTTCCTTATTAGGGTAGTTTTATTATTATTATTATTATTATTATTATTATTATTATTATTATAGCTCCTCTGATGCGTAAATAGGGATATGTATATGGATGTAAAGTTATTTACTTTAAGGATCTTTATTTGTTCATATCAGTAGACTTATCCAGTATTGTATTTAATTTGGTACTTTAGGGCTTATAGGGGTATATGAGATGGATGAAGTTACATAGGTGCATTTTTTGAGAAATAGTTTAACTGTTTAGAGTTAAGGGCATAGATTGTAAGCTATCAGCTACTCACTCTTGTTGGTTGTAATGTAAGGTTGCTTCTATTGGTATTGCCAACTTACGGAACGGCTCCTGTTGCTAGGTGTTGTGATTTCTGTTTGTGATCTGTTGATATGCAGAGCATATGTATGTTCTTTATTCTATTGAGGTTGTATAATAAGGATTTTGATGAAGAAGGTACCACAAAAGATGAGAGTTATTGTCAATTGATACACATGAAATGTGTGGATCAGTAAGTGCCAAATCTGCATCTTTTCTTGTGACAATTAAGAGTGTCAGCATCTGATCTAGATTATCGTATTTATTTTACGTGTTATACATTTCTAATGACGATGCTTTTTTCATCATTGTATCGTGTTTTTATTATGTGATGAAATTTACCCTACCCGACCCAAACCGTCAAACTGACCCGAGAGTTTTTATGTTTAGTCATATGGCATTGGAGTATAAGAAAAGGGTACCCCTCTAAACAACTGTCTAGTTGTTACTTTTGGTAACAACCCTTTTGAATCATAACTCATTAATTAGTAGCATTGTCAAATATCATTACTTAGGGCATTCGAATCCATCATCTAGACCATGGATTCTTAATTTGGTGAGTTCCAACTCCAAAAGCTTTTTGAATGTTTAAAAAACTTTTTGGAACAAAATTGCATGCTTGATGATTTGAGTTTAAATTAAATTATACTATCATCCACTCTCTTGAAATCCGGTCACAAATCATGTACAAGGATGGGGATCGAGGGTTGGGCGTGGTGAAGATAGAGTGATGGTAGATCCTTGAAGCGAGAAAGATGAAGCAACACATTGTCTTTATTGTGGGCAGTGGGGACGTTAAGGCTCGCAAGCCGTTTGAGCTTGATAATCGAAGATCGGGTTTGCGGTTAGACTCGGCTCGTTTCAAATATTTTTAGCCAAGTTGTGTAATATAATTTTATATTTCATTTTCTTTTTATACTTTTTTTTTTGCCGGAAAACACTCCGTAATACCTTCCCACTTTTACATTATGTTATTTTTGTGGTTCTTTCACTCACAAAAGCGTCACTGTGTTATTCTAGATGAAGTGCGATCACGAGTGAACTCAAAGGAAGAGTGAAATAAAGCAAGGGCTTTACACCCCCAAATTCCAAAAAATTTACATTATGTTATTTTTGTGGTCCTTTCACTCACAAAAGCGTCACTGTGTTATTCTAGATGAAGTGCGATCACGAGTGAACTCAAAGGGAGAGTGAAATCAAGCAAGGGCTTTACACCCCCAAATTCCAAAAAAAAAATAAACCATGTGTAGGTAATTTGGCTTTCACTTAACTTTGGGTATATGATTTATAATTATGCATACACGGTAACACGCATACTAGATTGGGAATTTGGGGCATCTGCAGTTCAATTTCAAACCCTAAATCTTTATAACCGAAGATAATCATGTTTGCTTAACTTGTTTATATTTGAAGTTTCTGCTTTCGATTCAGAGTGTTTATGCGCCTTTTCTGATTCAATTACAATACTCCAGCTCCAAAATTTTCATGTACAGCAAGAAGAAACTTAAGGTTCTTACTCTTAAATGTCTAGAAAATTTGAATGGATTCCATTTGTCTACCTAATTCTCTGTGATCTATAGTGAATTTCTTTTTCATTTAAATCTGTGTAAATTGTTTTCTGATGCTTTGTTTGAGTTACAAGTTTTATCAGTTTCTTTATGGTTTATATTCTTTCTTTCTTTTTTTTTCTAGTGACTGTGTTTGGAATTTCATTGCAAGCTGATACTAGAATCATAGAATGATGCCCATTTGACCCTAATTGGTTTTCTCTCCAGCCAATTAGCATTTAGCACGTAGCAACTCGGTTGATGGGCGGGCTCATGTGCGACTCACTCACGCCCTACAATGAGCACAGTTGAATGCCAAACTCACAAACCCAACCACTTTTATGAGTACAAACAGATTTGATCGATAACTTGAGAGACGGTGAAGACAACAGGTGTGGTGTCTGTGAGTCTGTCACTTCACTCATCTAGATTTCATGATTAATCATCTTCTAAACAGATTGCTATGGGTATTGTCAGTCGTCAAAATCTCAGAAACCTGGTAAACAAGGTTCCCTTTTTACATCAATACACACCCACTTGGCGACACACTCGCAATCACTACACTAATGTATACATGAAATGGAAAAGTGATTCATACCTTGATTCAGTTGAGTCAATCCACAAATCCACCCAACTCAAACCCATAATCGCTCTCAAGAACCGTATTACCGCCTCTCCAGAAGGTTGCATACCAATTTCTGATGTTTCAAAGAAAGGGTTACAATTAGAGATTCCCATTAAGGTTGCTAGGTTTCTTAGATTGTACCCGTCGGTTTTTGAGGAGTTCACCGGACCCAAATACAATTTGCCCTGGTTTAGGCTAACCTCAGAGGCTGCCATGCTTCATTATGAAGAACAGGCTGTTTATAGGGATTTTAAGGCTGACTTACAAGAAAGATTGACAAAATTGATACTTATGAGCATTGATAATAAGTTGCCATTTAAGATAATTAAAGGTATGTTGTGGTATTTAGGGTTACCGGATGATTATTTGAACGGAAGTATCGATGAGTGTTTTAAGGTAGTTGAAATGGGCGATGGGGTGAAGGGATTATCGGTTGTTCATACCGAAAAGATGTTGTCCGTGATTCAAAAGAATGCACTGAGAAGCGGAGTTTATAATGGCGGACAAATGGAATCCATTTCGTTTCCGTTGTTTCCATCCAAGGGGTTGAGGTTGAGAAGCAAGATTTTGGACTGGTTGGATGGTTTTCAGAAACTTCCCTATGTTTCACCGTATGAGAAATGCTTGGATTTATGCCCGGGTAGTGATTTGGCTGAAAAACGGGTTGTGGGTTTGCTCCATGAGTTGCTTAGTCTATTTGTTGAACGTTCTGCTGAGAGGAAGAAGCTTTTGTGCTTGAGAAAATATTTGGGACTACCACAGAAGGTTCATAAGGTGTTTGAACGACATCCGTGTGTATTTTATCTATCTTTGAGGAATAGCACGTGCACTGCAATATTAAAAGAAGCGTATTGTGATAAAATGGCTATTGAGGCCCATCCTCTTGCAACAGTGAGGAAAAAGTACATTGATTTGGTGAAGGAATCGAAAGTTATATTAAAAAACCGAAGGCTGCAAAATCATTCTTTTTGCTCTAGCGAAGGGAATCTGAATGGTGAATACTCATAATATAAGTCAACATCTGTAAATTTGTTTAGTTCTATTTCGTTTGTTGGTACCCGTTCATCATGGATCGGGGGAGACGATTGTTGTGATAAAAGAGAAGGCTACTGCACAAATGTGTTCATATCGACATCTGGAACTAAAGGCATTTGGTATGTAAAAAAATGTGACCTTTGTTTGATTATGGTAATAATTGATAATAATCATTTTATTGTTTTTATGCCTGGTAAAACAGGCGGGTTTGGTCAAAACGGAGTTTGGCTGTTTTAAAAACATTCATTTTCTGCCAATAACATATACATCTTATGTCCAACCCGTCATTGAGCATAAAACCATAGTTGTTTAGTCAGTACAGCAAATTAATGTTTAATCATAACTAACATGTTTATTTGGAAAATGACCGTATTTGACCTGTAATCATATATGTGGACATCAGATCTAACATGAGAAAATCTTGTGTTTAACTACAAATGCAGTGGTGTTAAGTGTGATGTCAGAAAACATAAGGAAAGAGCATCATGGTGTTTTCATCACAACATATGAAGGTAAACAATAAACATAATCATGAATGCCAACCAACAAAGGAAACGAGTTGTTAAACCAGTGTGTAATTGGACCTTCACTTCTTTTTTATGAATAAGTAAGATATAATTTAGTCTCAAGTAGCCAAAAAAATAACATCTGCAAATGGTTTTGAGTTTATAAATTCGTTGAGCCTTTTTTTTCTATGTTCTCTTCTACTTTCTGGGCAGATGGTATGCAGTGTATGCAGTAATTGCCAAGAAAATGGCCAAATCCCATCACTAGGATTGTTAAAACCAGTTAATTCTGAAAATTGTCAAATCATATTGTAAATCGAAACATTTGACTTTTGTAAACTACCAAAATCAAGTTCAAAATTAAATGATCATGAAATTCCATTCAAAAGCTTGCTTGTCTGTTCCACTGATTGGAGTGGAGGGTTTGGCAGGGTTGGGTGCGTGCAAATGCATGGTGAGATTGGGGATTATAGTGTTGGTCAACGCTGGGAGCTCAAAGTTTTTCTTTCTGTTCTTTTCTTTTTTGAATCTAGAATAGGTAAGATGGGATTTCGGCTTGTTGGGATACAACGGAGTAACAGGAGAAGTTGGGCAGTAGTCTTTTATATAAATAATTTTCTTGAGTATTTTGGTCATTAATTTTGTCTCTGTTTCTGTTCCATCAGGTCATTTCTATAGGAATAAGATAATTTTGAAGTATGTCTATTGGTGCAAAAACCAGAAGATCAATGAAGGTTAATAGGAAAGTCAACAGCATAAATATTCTGAGTGGCGTAAAGTATCATGAGAATGGCCGCAAGAACAATTTGCGTTTATGGTTTGTTGAGTATGTTTTGGGGTGGAATTGGCATATGATGTATTGGGATTCAAACGTAGATGCAAGAACTGCTTCTATTTCACCTGTTTTGCTCGCTTTTTCCACGTTTGACCAAAGTCAGATTTAGATTACTACTTGTAAAACGCTGCTCAATAGTACATTAGCATAGGAAGCTGTACAAAACTAT